>CM060990.1:284605340-285855340 GCA_030765065.1 Deroplatys truncata
TCCGCATACCATTCGTACTAATTGGAAGACTGCCTTGAATAATCTGCGTAGAGGCCACTCTATGAGAAAGCAGCGATACGATGCGTCCCGTCGTCCCTCCCCATTCAAAGTGGGAGATGTTGTTATGTGCCGTAACTATCCTCAGTCCTCGAAGGCACATGCGTTTGCAGCCAAATTAGCTCCCCGCTATTTGGGCCCTTATAAGATTCTTAAGATCTACAAAGGTGTATCAGTTCTCTTGCAAGATGTTTCTTCTTCCGTTCGCCGACGTGCGCATTTATCTCAGCTTAAATTATATCAGTCGGCGTAGTTTGGTGCTTAGATTATTTGTTCTACTGTTTTCTACAACCCGTAAAAACATTTTTGGGGGCAGTATCTATCGCCAGTTTAACTGTCTTTATTGTGTTTCAGGGTCAGTCACTTGCCAGAGCCGTGATATCTTTCCAAATCATAAATGTCTGTTTTTTTTACCTGAGTTTGCACCTTAAATATAGAGTATAGTTGTATTGCATATCAGTTGTTTCTTCTTCTCCATTCCTATTACTGGCGTTTTGAGCTGTTTAACGGATCTTACCTTTATTATGTAACTTTCTTGTATCGAGTGGCTGTTTTAAATTTTGTTGTGTAATTTTGGGTTTTAACTTTAATTCGTGTTTGTTTTATTAATTGTTGTTATTGATTTTGGGGAATATTTTAAATATTTTTACTTATGTTTTGTCACTTGATATTTGCTTGTTACAATTGATTATATTCTTCCAACTGGGTTACATGAAATATTAGCTTTCCACTCCCTTACGTGCCCCCTTTGTTCACTTGCCTTCCCCGTTTTTGTTTGTTAGGGTGGGGCAAGTGATATATTTTATTGTATTTTGTATTACATTGTAATTAATGTGTTATTATCTGTTCATAAAACACGTTTTTTTCGGGGGTTATTTCAAAATATTATTCAATTTACAGATACAAAAAAAATTGTTTGTTAATAACTTTAATGTTCCATAACTATGTGAATTAAATTGTGGGCATGTTGCCAAGGATGTATGGTTAATGTAATATGAACGTTGTGTATGGCCTCCTCTGCTGTTCTGTGGATTGTGTTTCAGATTTCTATGGTTCCCGGATAATTTTCCTTCCTGTCTTTTCCTGTGCTACTCTGTGTGGCCTATTCTGATTCTGCTGGCTTCCTGACACGCTGCTCGTCGTCGGATTTCGTCTGCTTTTGGATGTATGCTACTGGGTGGCCGGACGTGGGACTTTGCTGATGGATGCTGCTTGGCTGTTTGGAAATGACTGTGCCTGTGCCTCTCGTTCCGGAACCTGCCATCGATTGTACATGTGTTGCCCGGCCAGTTCCAGCCTCAGCACTATTTATCTACTCTGTCGCCGTATGGTGAGGTGATCTTAATCTACTTCGAATTATTCTGAGTGTGCCCAGTTTGCTGCAAGAATTGTTATACAGTAAGCAGCGAACTTCCAACGAGTTCACTCCTCATTAAAGGTTTGTGTTTTGTCACTTTGTTGGCCGCCCGGTGGTGTTACCTCGTCAATTAAGTACTGAAAGAATAGTTTCCAGTTAGAACTGTCGTGTCAGGGCTCAAGTGTAACCTCTTCTGGACGTTGAACTGTGTAGGCGGTGTTTCCTGCCTAATGGAACTACAGTGTAGCATGTTTCCCCTAGTTTCCTTTTTCCTTCTTTCTAGTTATTCCTTTTAACCCTCTTTTCCCTTTCCCTTTTTGGTCTTCTCGCAAGCTCACAGATTTGGGGGGGGGCATTTGTGCTGATTTATCTGGATGTATTCTTATTGTACGGCCAGTCACTGAGAATAGTATGCCTTGTAGTCTTAGTTGGTAACTCCGGCACGAAATTTTTTTTATCTGGTTGTCGCCTTGCCCTGTGTGGGCTGGTGCCTGCCAGCCGGGTGGCCGGTGATTGTCTTGGGGAGAGAGTCGTTGGGCTTCGTGAAGGAGAGACAGTGGAGTTACGGTTGCTCTCGGGTGGCAGTTGGGACAGCACGTGCCGGAGTGGAAACGCATTTAAATTTTGTTTGCCTGTCAGTACCTTTTGAAAGTCTGTAACATGGTTTAACGTTTATTAGCGAATGTGCTGGTTTAAAATCATTCTAAATTCTTTGGCTAATTGCGTCTCATTTCCGTGCGTTTTCCGGCGGAGTTTTCGACTTTGTTACACAAAGGTAAGATTTGTTTTCAGCTCATGCATTCTAGTTTGAAGGTAATGGGGATGTTGAAGCCATATTTAAAGCCATGATATTTGCAGCAATTATTCTAAGTGACTGGCCCTCTTATTTTGTTGTTTTAAAGTGTCTCTTTGTGCTTGTAAATTTACACGACATTCGTGTACAGTTAAATTGCCCACGTGTTATTGAGCAGTTCCTTTGTCATTACATTAGTAGCAAATATGCTAAGTGACTAGCTCACACATTTAGCCGTTTTAAAGTATCCAGTTAATTTGTAAATGTTCACTTCATTCTCTTAAGAATTGAATGGGCCATGTGCTATGCAGCTGTTCCATTTTACTTGTACGGGTCCCTTTGCATTTAGGCATTATTGTTATAAACTGTAATTTCATAAAAGGGGTTTCCTTTAAGCAAGATATTTGAAACTATTGCAGTTTGGTCACTGATTTACATTTCGTGAGAACCTTTGCTTTGAATTTGCCCTGCTATTTGCCCTTTCATTACATGTGTTGAATTTTGTCTTTCTTTCAGCAACAGTTTAATTAATATTTCCTTGGCTGGTTATTTCTTTTCTTTGGCCAGAATATTATATCGTTTATTGTTTAAAGGTTTCAGTTAACGTTTTTTTGAGTATGATTTTGCATTAAAGTTTGGTTTGTAATATTACAGTAAATTTCAAAATTAAGCTCTAGTAAATGTGTAAAATTCTGTTTCGATTTATTGAGCAGTTTGTTGTTCATTTAAATGGGGCATTTACAATGTGGCATATTTTGGCATAAAATAAAGCCAGTTACAATTATTGTGTTGTTTCTTAATTAATTTATTTTTGGGTAGATATTTCCTTCCTCTATGTTTTATTTCCTACATTGTTTCTTTTACAGCTTAAGGTCTTTATTTCCCTACGGCACTCGTTAGGGCTTCCCTCTTCGTTTTGCCGGAGTTCCTAACCTCAGACAAATCTTGGATTCTTTTGCACGATTTCGGTGGCCTCTTAAGGCTTTGTGCCTGAGGTCGGCGAAATCATCGCAGATCAATCACTTATAGCGGAATCCGGCATAAGAGGATGTTTATGTCAAGCTTCCCGCCGGTATGCGGAAGCAAGCAATGTCCACATGGATAAGTATGATCCGTCGAGACGAAACCAATTTAGGATTTCAACAAACTGCTCAACAATGCTTTGTTTTGAAAAACTATGGAGAACCTGCATAAACGTGTGGATATACGGTTGGTGACAAACGAAAAGACTCTGAAAAAGCTAATTGCCAAGCCTACGTGTATCGATCGAACAATATATGCTACCAACCTAGCTGTTGTGCATATTGCATTCCGACAGATTGTGTTCAACAAGCCTATATACATTAAAATGAGTGTGTTGGACATCTCCAAGACATTAATGTATCACTTACACTACACTATGATGTGTTGTTATCGTATTACGGAGCTGAAAACCTGAAGCTTATGTATATGGACACTGATTCATTCGTTCATCGAGTGAGAACTGAAGATGTGTACCACGACAAGCTACGCTTTCTTGAGCACCTAGATACAGCTGATTATCCTACAAGCCATATATGCTATTCAGCAATAAACAAGAAGGTGCTTGGGAAATTTAAAGTTTAGGCTAATGGTAAAATAATCCAGCGCTTTGTCGGACTACGACCTAAGATATATGCACTAGATATCCCCGGCTCAATGATAAAAAAGATTAAAGGCATAAGACGTAGTGCTATTAGCAGGACGTCACATTCGAGAGCTATACTGACTGTCTTAAAATCAGGGAAATAATAAGAACGCCCATGAATCCAATCCTGTCTCGACAGCACCCTCTTACCACAGTACAGGTAAATAAAATTACATTGACTCCATACGATAATGAAAGAGTTATTGCCGAGAATGACATAACGACATATGCATATGGGAATTACAGTATTAAAAATAGTGCTTAAGAGAATGTAAGCCGAAGATGAAGATTTTCTCCGTGAGTATACAATTTTAAAAAAATAGCAGTTTACCCATGTGATGTGTATACAACCAGCAGACACCTGATGAATAAAGAAGAATAAGAAGATGGAAGCGGAGGCGTTTAACCTGACATTAGGATTAATTCTAGTGCTAGTCTCAAATCTAGATAAAGGGGAGAGGTGCCTACAACGAACCAAAATAAGTTATGTTCATGTAAAACTTTTCAATTAAGGCTCTCAAATAATAAAACCTGAATAGAACACCGCAATTTCACTAAAACAATGTCGAGGTTATCTCTGGTTAGGGAGATTAGGTGGTGTTACGTCTTGATACTTTTCTGGTTACGTCATGTCACAGGGTGTTACGTCATGTTACGTGGTTATGATACGTGGTTACTTGGTTGCTACGTATTGTTACGTCTTGTTATGTGGTTACGTTCTTATGTTACGTGATGCTACGTGCTTATGTTAAGCGGTGTTACGTTGGTTACGTTTTGTCACGTTGTTATGATACGTGGTGTTACGTCTTATTACGTGATGTTAACGCTTTGTTACGTGGTTACGTGGCTATGTTACGTAGTGTGACGTCTTGTTACGTGGTTATGTTACGCGGTGTTACGTCTTGTCACGTGGTTACGTGCTTATGTTACGTTGCGTTACGTGGTTATGTTACGTGATGTTGCATCTTGTTACGTGGATACGTTTGTTGGTTACGTTACGTCTTTTTACGTGCTTATGTTACGCATTTTTAGTCTTATTATGTGGTTACGTTTGCTGGTTACGCTACGTCTTGTTACGTGGTTATATTACGCAATGTTACGTCTTGTTATGTGGTTATGCTCCGTGGTGTTACGTCATGTTACGTTGGTTTGGTTAGATGATGATAGGATTGAATTGACATGAGAAGTCAAATTAGGAATAGGTTAGGGCGTTCTGTGTGGGTTAGTTTAGAATACTTCTATGTACCTTCACTGCAAACCGATATACAGTTTATCCCTTTCCGTCTCGCACACTAACTGTTTAACATATAAAAGGTTTGTAAGATTTAGAAAGAAGTATATAAAGGTGTTGCAGCATTGGATGAGAAATGTTTATAATCTAATTACTCTCTATATTACCATGAATACCTGTGACACTATCTGAATTACCTGTTAAAATGACTTAAATACCTGTGATGCTACTAAATCCTGCGAAATTACCTTAAATAGCTCTGGATTACCATGAACACTTGTGATACTAACCGGTTTACCCTAAATATATACGATACTATCCGAATTACTCTTAATACTGTAACAATAAAAAATGCTTAATTGGAATAATTGTATTCACCGATGGACGACCAGCGTCCAACAATTTAGACGCACGATACCGGGACGTTAGAACGCAATATAGACTTTGGTAGCGTTTAAATCTTGAAGTCAATGAGTCTAAATGATAGTATGCATGGATGAACATTACACATACGTCAACACTAAACACCCTAGCCTCTCTTCTCGTTTACTTATATTTTCCCATATAAACGCATAATCTACTCCTCAACCTCTGTCTAGATTAACAGCTCTCCTCGTATTCCTACCTGTCTCATATAAAGCGCATTGCCCTCCTTCAACGCTCTCCTAGCATAGGATCTCTCTCCGTTTTCCATATCTTCCCCGCATAAACATATACCCTACTCCTCAACCTCTGTCTAACTAACTACTTCTTCTCATATTCCCTAACACTAACACATAAAGGGCGTCCCTCTCCTTCAGCACCTGTTCTATCTCGCAATTCTCCTCGTTTTCCCTATCTCTCCCATATAAACGCATTTTCCTCCTTGGAGGTTCTCTCAACGTAGAATCTGCCCTCGTCTCTCCATTTAAAAGTATACCCTACTATTCAAACCCTCCTAGCCTAATACCTCTCCTCGGTTTGCTAGCTCTCCCATATAAAAGACATTCTATCCTCAAGCCCTGTCTAGTCTATCACCTCTTCTCGCATTCCCTATCTCTCCAGTATTTAAGTCCATATTCCCCCTTCCTTCAGCATCTGTCTAGCCTATCAGCTGTCGATGTTTTCCCTATCTTAATTATATAATCGCATCCTCTACAGCTCAGCCTGTCTATCCTAGCACTTCTCCTTGCATTCCCTTATCTTTCCCGTATAAACGCATACACTACTCCTCAACCTCTGTCTAGCCTAGCACTTCTCCTCGTATCCCCTACCTTGCACATATAAACGCTTTCTACCTGTAACATCTGTATAGCTTAACACCTCCCCTCCTAATCCTTACCTCTTACATATAAAGCGTATCCCCTCCTTCAGCATCTGTCTAGCCTAGCATCTCTCCTTGGTTTCCTATCTCACTGGTATAAACCTACATCCCCCCCTCCTTCAGCCTCGGTCTAGCCTAACATCTCTCTCCCCGTTTCAACTATATTATACCATATAAACGCATACTCTACTCCTCAACCTCTGTCTAGAGTAGCACTTCTCCTCGTGTTCCCTACCTCTGTCATATAAGGCGCATTTTCCTCTTCTTCAACTCTCTCCGTTTTCCATATCTTCCTCACGTATACGTATACCCTACTCCTCAGCTACTGTCTAGCCTACTAGCTGTCCTCGTATTCCCTACCTCCATCATATAAAGGGTATTCCCCTACTTCATCCCCTGCTCTACATTGGATCTCTGCTCGTTTTCCCTATGTCCCCCATATACACGCATTTTCCTCCTTGAACGCTCCTCCAGCCTAGCTACCCCCATCGTTTTACTCGTCTCTGCATACAAACGCATACTCTACCATTCAAACACTTCTTGCCTAATACCTCCCCTCGGTTTGCTATTGCTCCTATATAAAAGCAATATTTTACCCTCCAAGCCCTGTCTAGTCTATCACCTCTTCTCGTATTCCCTATCTCTAGTATATAAGTCCATACCTCTCTTCATATCTGTCTAGCCTATCATCTGTTTCCTTTTTCCTATCTTTCCCATATAAACGCATATTCCACACCTCCACCCCTGTTCTAGCCTAGCATCGAGCCTCGTATTCCCTATCTCTTCCATATAAACGCATTTTACTCCTTGAGCCGTCGCATCTACCCTCGTTTTCCCTATCCTTTCCCATATAAACGCAACACGTGAGCCAGCTCTCTCTATAATATACTACTATCGACTCTATTAAATTTGGAATAACAATAGCGCTGGTTTCATTTGCATTTTTCTTAATATTTCTATACACTGCCGTTGTATGCGGCAATGTACAAGTTGCAGCCATCTTGCCGTAAGTCCCTCCAATTTATTATTTCCTATGTGTACATTCTAAACCCCGGCTTAGAGTAAACATTGAAAGGTAATATATCCATTCCGCATGTATCCACAGGTTGTTCTACTACAACATTCCTGATACTTGTTGGAGGCTCTACGTCTTTATTTATTGTTTTCTTACAACCCTCTTTACAGTGCCTCATCATTCCCGAGGTGCTTGAAGAATGAGAAAGGAGCAATTCACAAAGTTGCATTGTACGTATCCTACAGATTTCTGTGTTTCTGGGTTCAACATAATCATGAAATTGTTTCACACTGTCTTTTGGAATAATTGTTTTGTTTCAAAATTAACGATATTTGGTTGAGCTTCCTTTCAATTTCAGCTTTAATGTTTGTAGTTGTTGCTGTGGCATAATTCTCACGGCACTGTTGCAATAACAACTTTTCCAAGATGCTAGAGACAAAAGTCTTTACAGCTTTGTTTACAAAAATAGGGAGTGGGGGAGTGGGAACGGAGCTGGTATGTTGTCATTTGTCAGCACTCGTATAACCTCATTTTACGGCGCGCAGGTTCAATTAGGTTTGGAGACGCATCGTGCTGAAAAAATATAGTAGTGGAACTGTTCTAATGCTGACATAAATTGAATTGAAGCAAAATTGAATTGAGTTTTATTTATGGACGCTCTTTAACTGCTGTGGCCATTAGCGTCCCATTGTACATTGGGCGTGAAATACCGGAAATTTTGCTCTTTTTAGGTTTGAGGTTCTTTTATGTGCCGCTAATCTACGACACGGGTCCACCGGCTTTACTTCCCTTCCGAAGTAAGCCATGATACGGATTTTTACGCCCTAAAAAATCCATCGCCCTCCGCAGGGTTTTAACCCGAGACCTCGGGAACTAGAGGTTAGCATGGTAACCACTACACCACAGAGGACGAAGAAGTGAGGCATGTTTTATTTTCGATGTTGAAACGAAATGCTGATGTGCTTCTCCATACGCATTTTATGGTGCACATTCTGCGTAAGTTAGCGTAGAAGTAAGGGGTGTAACTGTTTTTGTGTGTTTTGCATATACAAAGATGCTATTCCTAATCACGAGCATTAATGATAATAAACATACTAATATATTGCTGCCACCATTATTAATACTGCCACTACTAAAAAAACTACCACTCGTACAACTGCAACCACCAACACCTAGATACAAAATGTAGAACAGGCACTCAATTGATTAACTTGCTTTTGTCATCAAGCTTCTGTGAGAAGAAAAAAAGAGTATCGCAGAACTTTAAACTTTCTCCGTCATATTTACTCACACTTGGGAAAATGCAAACATATAGCATGAAATATTTAAAAGGACTGTTGATGGTGTGATAATAGAACTGTATTTTGAACAAATGGCGCGTTCTTTTGTAGGTATACATTTTTTCGTAATCAAGTGCTTTTGCCTTTTCTTTTGGTTTTCAAGTTACATACAATCCACTAAGAGTAAAATGAACTTTAAATAAGGCTTCCAGAAAATTCTAGTTATATATTTTGTCATGTCAGTATCTCAAACCTATTGCGTTTTATCAAAATCGCTGTTTTTGAGAAAAAAACAATGAATGTTGTTCCATGTAAACTATAATTTGGGGAGGGGAGAATTTCGTGAAACCTTGGTGTCACGTGTGTGGAAGATGTTGGTCTTAAATATAAATGTTGGTATTTATCCGAATTTTCGTTTTTGAGTTATGCTGTGCATACACACATACATTCTTCTTTGGGTTCAGGGAATCTCAAAATGTATATTTATGGTAAACCTTCGATATCGAATTTTTGGATGGAATACAGTACTTCCTCTACCTATCATAGGTAGCTGTAGGTAAAGCAATAACGAAATATATAAATTGGCCAGGCTCCCAAAAACGTCATAAGTAATGGAGATTAGCTAAACAAACCTAAGTGTTTGGTACTGATTGAGTAAAGAGGTAGCCGCAACGGCTGCTTCATTCATCTCTAGAGTCCAAAGCACCGTAATTACTCCGAATAGCCACGGTTAAAAATTTTACACAGAGACGCCACGGTCCACCGCGGGATACAAGTCGGCCGTGAGCTCTCGGCCAAGAGAAGCGCTTTGGACAGAGAAACAAGGGAGGAAAGAAGTTGAGCCTGATATGTATGCAATCATCTGCACATACTTTTAGACGGTCGAGCGTAAGAAGCTATCACTGAGTGACGGTCGGTACGGTCGGTTCTTTTGCCTGAAATGCAGTCCTCTGCATATCAGCGCCGCCAGTGTGTTGAAATTTCGTCCTTCAGGAGTTCACTTACATGATAATAAATCTACTCACATGGGGCTGTCGCTTTTAAGCAACCTTAAAAACCATCGGTTTGAGCCGAGTATGAACCCGCGACCTTGGTATCAGCAGGCTGGTGACTAACCAACCGAGCCACCCAGACCAACAACGTTGTAGTTATCCTCTGGGCTCTTGATATATAGCCAAAGATCACACAAAGTGGTCAGAAGAGAGTAAGTTTGGGAGAATCAGTTATCTGTACATACTGTATGCGAAATTTACATTAAAATATGTAACGTAGAAAACTGTTTTCTACACGAAGTAACACATTAGCATTATTGGTTTTGAAATCAATTACTTCAATTACGTACTTCCTTTGAAATTTATTAATGCTCTGACATACAAAAGTATATTCAGTCATGCTACTCAAATCTTTGATGATTAGTCATTTAACACATAACATTGGAACTTTATTACATTAAATGAGTCAAGAACAACAATAATAATAATAATAATAATGATATAGGAAGCATAATATTTACTTTAAACTTAATACCGTTAAAAGGCCTTTGACGCTTATTTGTTTGAGATAAATGCACTTAACTTATTCTTTGCAGCAAATTTCTGCTCATTTCCGTTTGTTTCTAATGACAAAGAATATTTATCTCAACACGAAATATTCACTGAGAATTGGCTTCTAATGAATTTCAAATTAGATACTATTATACAAATGTCACCTGAACTTCTGCATTCTACGGTTTCAAATTTTAAAAGCTTAACAGAACACTATATTTTCATGTTACCTAGTCAGTAATAATCATCTCACACTTGATATTCTGTTTTAAGTGGGCAACAAACATTTACCAGCTTTTTCATTTATCAAATGAAAGACGACTTCTGTTAGCTTTATGGCCAAAAGACCAGTTTGAAAATACCCTCTGCAGTTGTGCAGATAAGGCTGGAATATGTAATAATTTACTAGCCAAATCTGTTAGTTTCAAATGGTGTTTCTTACCAAGGAACGAGAGTGTTTTTGGTGACGGAAACCCTTGCCCAAAATTTCACTGAATACTCCTGCTTTATTTGATAATACTGAAAGCTGACAAGTCTTTCCGCATTCAATGTTGTATTCCTTCGACTTGTATGTGAAGTTCTTCATTGATAGCCTTCCCCTGGTATTATGGGTGAAACATATGTGCTGCCAGATTGTATATATTCAAAGAAACTTTACTCCGCTCTTCAACAAGACGTAGCTTATCAGCATGACTACCAGGTAACTGAAGTAGCACCCATAATTCTGCTGCATTAGCGACACTAATTTCTAACTTTGACAGGTAGGATTTCGCTGACGGGTTCCAAGAGTGCAATTGTTCCATTTACTTGTGAGAGAAAATTTTCTTCAAATAAGAGGGATTTCACTGACGTTGACATTTTATTGAATTCGTTACTTGCTGCCACTTTATGCACTGCGATGTTATATTTCAGACGTCTTGACGAGAGTAACAGCGGCGTCTAAGGCAAAAGTAACTCTGGAACCACCATTAAATAAAAGTTATCTGCGCATTTTAATATTTTAATGCTTCCAGTATTCGATTTATCTTTGATGAGATGTTTGTTGATTATAAGCCTTTAGACAGTAGATTTGCAGTGTGGTTTACAAGCAGAATGCCGTAATTTCTTACCCTTGTTCAGCTTTATTATGAAGCTCCCTTTATGTAAATTATTTCTTTCGTTGAATGAACAATGCTATTTCTGAACTGGCTCTGTAACAAAACTCCAGAAAATTGAAATTATTCTTAAAAGCGTCGCTTTTTTATCGCCTGAGATTTGTTGATTTGTAAGTTGCTTCGTGTAGAACATATAAATTAGTTCTATTGATAAGGAATGCAGCCTTAAATAAGTGAATTGAGGATTAGAATTGATAAATAAGGATAAAGGTATGTTGTATATTAAACTTACGGAAGATATCTTCTTTTAAATGAAGAATATAAAGCATACACCCGTTCAGTTTAGTTGCAAATGTCGGCTAGACCGCTTAATGCTTCTGAGGTAACCTCAAGACTCTGCAAGTACCCGACAGAAGCATTTTCTTACATTTGTGGTCAGTAAAGGTGGCAACTCTAGAGCACAAAGAGATGCCGACAACTGATAAGATGTAATGTGATATCCTTTGTTCCACGCCGCCGTACGCGCCCCCTCCTTTGTGCGCTACTGTCATGCCGCCCGACAGAGGATTAGAACAACGGAGCTATTGTCCTTGCACGAGGACAATGGGTTATTGTTCTCGTCGCTAATGGAGGTGGCTCTTTGTGCGCTACTGATACCGTCAGCTGTAGACCGTCGAACAATGGGTTATTGTTTTCGTCGCATGCCGCCACCATCGCCTTCGTAAATCGATGGAGGAGATACGTTCTTAAATATATGTGTCAATCAATCAGGTAATGTTGGTCTATGCATAACATAATCTAACATTATTGAAAAAAGAAATCAAGGATTTATACTGCTAACGTCCCGGCATCGGGCCTCTAAAGGGTTGCACGCAGACCCTCGATCGAAGTACCCCGCCGCGTGTATTTTGATTGATTAATGTAAATAAATGTATATGAATTGACTCACGCATCTGGTTGCCATCGTATATGTGTGTCTTAAGGTGATTATTACGCCTGTATAATTATTACGATTAGTAACACAAGTTTAATTCCGCTTTTGAGGGAAAATTTTTGGGGGTTTAAGAATACTACATCACTTAGGTGAATTAAAAAAATCCATTACGGAAAGGACGGAGTTGAAGTAAATAGCTAACACAAGACGTTAACGAGTGATTCTTTCACGGAAACCCGAGCGCTCGGTCCATCCCTTGCCGGCGCTGTCACGCTTATGATGTACTCACGGATCTGCAACCAAGGGTAGACCAGCTCATCCTTACCCCACACTCGCTCCTACCCCCACTCCTTCCCTCTCCCTGCCTGTCACTGCCTTCCGTGCGCTCTAGCGGGCAGCGGCGGAGGTTCACTCTTGCGGCCTGCTAGGAAGAAGACGGAAGCCCGCCATTTTGGAATCTTTAATACACGGAGGGAGGCTATATTGCCTCATTATTATTCCGAGGAAATAACTAGCATAAATCATTTGAAGGGATGATAAGGTACTTCGCGCTTGAAGATTTCTTCTAAGGCTTGTTTACACGTAGGGTGGGCTCTGAAAAATAAATAAAGAAAGAAATACGGATTAACGCTTTAGTTAAATTATATATACGTTATTTATAAATAAAGAAATAATGAAATACATAAATAAAAATAAAACATGGAGAGTACCCTAAACAAAACATTCCCTTTTGTTGCTCTTTTAATTAACACCGGTTAAAAAGAGATCATTAGTAAAAACATGATTTGTTTTATTCCCGTAACGTAAAAGAAAGGACGACTGTAAAAGACGCAAGATTGTTTAGACATGCAATGTCTAAAGCGGTATTGAATACCAGCGAGAAATTGAACTAAAAATATGCATTCCATTCTCAGTAAATATATAAGTATCGCGAAAAGGTGTAAATAACATAGGGAGAGGACTTCTAAACATTCCCCTTCCAAAAATATGTTGACTACTCCAGCAAAGAGATGTAACCATTACGAAGACTTCAAATATAACTTTGATATTCGTTTTAAAACCCTTTTTCTAAAGACGCAGACCAGTGGTCTTCGAAAAATTCGACAATGAGTTATTCAGTTGTGCACCCCTTGCAAAATTATGTTGTAGACCCTTTGAAGAGGGTAAACCACGGTACGCTCGGTTTTTTTTCCAGTTTCTGTACCATCTGCTCGTCTTTACAACTTAATGGATGGGATTACTGAGTAGACAGAACATCGACCATATACCTGGGATTACTTCAAATATAACCCTTTGAGTGGGCTTTTAGCAATACATGTGTTCAAAAGAATTTCCCAGACTTATACACACGAGGGGACTCCCCCTACAGACACCGGGAATTCCTAAGTCTAAAAATTATAAGACTCCTAAATTGTTCCAGGAAAATTAAATCAAGAGAAACAATACTTTCTTTTCATTACTGGCACTAGAATTACTGTTAAATAATGCATGCAATACGTTATAAATAAATAATGAAATATAGAGAGTACCCTAACCAAAACGTTCTCATTGTTGCTCTTTTGATTAACGCTAGTTAAAGAACGCACATAAATAAAATTGAATTTAAATATATAAAGACA
Source organism: Deroplatys truncata (assembly GCA_030765065.1). Taxonomy (NCBI): domain Eukaryota; kingdom Metazoa; phylum Arthropoda; class Insecta; order Mantodea; family Mantidae; genus Deroplatys; species Deroplatys truncata. The sequence goes on from CM060990.1 coordinate 284,619,234, forward strand.
CTCGAGGTAAAATACAGAAGGGCTTCATATATGCACTCTTGGATAAGTAAAATAACATGGACACGGACTTTAAATCAGGCATTGTCGATAAAGCACCCCACCCACCACGCAAGCAAGCACATAGGCAGGGGTTTAAAACAGTCGTTGTCGATAAAGTACCACACCCACCAGCGCAATCACTCTCATAGGTAGGGACATTAAAACAGTCATTGTTGATAAAGCACCCCGCCCACTCACGCAAGCAAACGCATAGGTAGGGTATTTAAAACAGTCGTTGCCTATAAAGTACCCCACCCACTCACACAAGCACCCTCATAGTTAGGTACTTAAAACAGGCATTGTCGATAAGGTACCCCACCCACTCTCGCGAGCACGCTCATACGTAGGCACTTTAAAACAGGCATTGTAGATAAAGAACCCCTTCCGCTCACGCAAGCACACGCATAAGCAGCGACTTTAAGACAGTCATTGTCGGTAAAGTACCACACCCACCAGTGCAAGCACGCGCTCTCTCTCTCTCCTTTGCCCTACCACAATGCTGCAATAATATAATTACTAATTCACTGACACGTTATGCCAGAGACGCCAACTATTTATATAGCGGTTTACACACCCCTTGAAAAATATGTTGTATATCCCTAATGAGGTGTAAACCATGGTGCATTAGGGTTTTCCCAGTTAGAATAGCCCAGACCTATACATGCAAGTGGATTTCCCCTACAGACGCATGGGAATTACATCAAGAGAAACAATACGTTTTTTTCATTAGTGGCACTTAAATCATTGTTAAACAATACGTTATTTATAAAGAAATAAGGAAATATGAACCATCCTAAACAGACTGGTGTTTCAACCTCCATGTCTAAAAATAACATGATCACGAATCGCTCCAAGGTGTTAATAAATAAATAGCGAGCTTCTTTGAGAGGTAGCGTGTCTACTTCACATTCGAACGGTCCCGAGTTCGAATCTCGGTTAGCTGATTTACCGGACAACGGCAAACCCTCCCATTAAGCGTATTAATAAGCGCAGGTGTATATTGAGTGTGTTTTTTAAAATTATTTCTCATTCGCCTGAAAAGACCGTTCTTATCGGAAAAAACCTCCCCATGTAGATGATGCTGTAAACCTTCTAACTTATTTAGTCGCATTTTAGTTATGTTTTTTTTTAAAATGATTTCTCATTCGCCTGAAAAGACCGTTCTTATCGGAAAAACCCTCCCCATGTAGATGATATTGTAAATCTTTTATTTTGTTTAGTCGCATTTTATTTATATACCTGTCAAATACAAGAATTGTTTGTATGATACCGATAATAAACTGATTTTCATTCAATGTTAAACAAAGAAGTATTATTCGGAGAGGGTCATAAGAAGATTATGGTATTTAGAATTAAAATGGGAGAAAGAATTCAACTTAAGCATCCCTTCATTTCTAGGACATTCTCTTAAATGTATATTCAATAAGGTGATCCAGTGCCTGATGTTGAGTTGTCTTTTGTGTCGGAACAGACTTCATAGTTTGATCTTGCAGAAAGAAGATCCGTAACTAGCGCCGTCTGTAATCAAGATAATCCTCTAAGACGACTACGCAACTAAGGTCATTTGTGTGTAACACACTAACCAATTGACCGGAAACGTTCAGACGGTAACGTCTATGGACCGCATTCGGAGGTTGTGAGTCTAATTCCTAGCAGCTTGCACCCAGGATCCCGTTTTTTTCGGGGCTTTCCCTGGACGCTAAGTGAATGCTGCGAAGATTAATTACAACCGCGAATTTTTCCCCCCATTCCTTTTCACCTACAATCTCAATTTACTCCACTCTTCACCTCATCGGATCTAACCGGTAATATTTAGTACTGAACACCGGAACTAACGCGATACAATTGCTTTATGAATAAAAAAACGTAGATCTATATTGCATGTGGCTAAAAGGATAGGAATGGCTGGAGCTTAAAGCATCTACTTCCACACAATCAAGGTAAAATACAGGCAAGACCCTCAGAATATGCATTTTTCTAGAAGATAAGACGTATAGGTCCTGTATATAGAGTTCTATACTAAACACTCATAGCAGAAAGGGAAAGCCATTCGAGTGTATCACATCAGGCATATTTATTTATGTATCTTTGAGGCAAATCTGTTTTTACGGTCTGGTTTATAGATGAATGAAATACTTCATGAACGACAGTCTTATTTAACGTGGGTAAAAGGCGTTTAAACCCTGTTTTGATAAAAACTACTTCACGGTAACGTGTGAGGCTTGCATTCGAGAGGTCGCCGGTTCAATCCACAGTGACCACCCTGTCTGACTTTAGGACATGCATGAAGGTCTACGAATACGTAGACACAAGCGCTCACTCCCACCAATCACACGAAACTGCACGAGGACGCACAGCATCCCCGAACAATAGCCAGCTTCTCTGTGCGGTAACGGGTCTACAACACATTCGAAAGGTCCCGAGTTCGAATCTCGGTTAGATGAGTTACCGGACAAGGTCAAACCCTCTCACTAAGGGACTTTATAAGCGCAGGTGTAATATATTTCCTAGCGAGTATGGTGTATAGACCTGTATAGCACTGTACTTAAACATTCGTAACTATCGCAATTATTTCCATGTATTATTTCGTTCTCCAGTGTGACAATCAAGTTTATTATTATCATCATCAAGAAAGCTTATTTGTTTATTCCATTAAAACAGACTGATGTTTCAGTCTCCATACCTGAAAATTCCACGATCCCTACATCGCACCAGGAAAATCATATCAAAAGAACAAATATTATCGTTTTTCCTTATTTATACTCTAAAATTATTGTTAAATAATACGTTATTTATACAATCCTATGTATGAGTTCGGAGCTCCAGGTGATGGCATCAGCGTCAGCACTCACATTCATGTCATGATAGAATAATACTTTGATCGCAGAGGGGTGCTTCAAATATAATACTGGAGTGAATATTTTGGTAATGAACTTTAAACATACGTGTAAAAAATAATATTCTACTGTTATATAAGAGGGATATCCCTACAGACATAATATCGTATGACACAGGAATTCTCTAAAACTGGTTTAGACGTGTTGTATGAAATACCCCCTGCGTGAGTCTAGCATCCCACCATGACTCCTACTCGAGGGGGGTGGAGTAGCCAATCAATTTTGATGTCACGACTCTCGCTTCCAGTTTTATATGGGAAAAATGATATAAAAAGACAGCTTCTCCGGCAATTTTCACTCTGTCTTGTGAGAACACATCGATCAAAGTGCTCTTCAGACTTTACATTGCTCTGTGAAATTTCAACAAACATCATGTGTAGTAATTTGTAAAAGCATCTTATTTACTTAAAAAGTTAACTTATTACTCTATGCATTTAAGTTATGAATGTGTTCTTGTTTTTTTAATGTCGGTGTTTGTATACAAATATTTGAACATTCTACACATTCTGTGTGAATTTCATTTTCCCAAATGCAAGCAGTTTAGTTAATTATTCATTTTAGGCAAACTTATTATTCTAGATGTTTAAAAAGGAGATTTAGCGTGTGAACTATATTCATTTCTAGCGAAAAATACAATTATTTGAATACCTTCTTTACGTTTTAGCTTTTTGAATATTACGCATATAAAGGCCTGTTGTGCGAATCATTGGCTCTAATAAAGTAAATGTTAACGTTATATTAAAACATTTAAATCGAAAAATAGAGTACTTAATGAACTTCATTAGAGAATCAGAAGCTCCTTTATGTTTACAAATTTTATCATTCTTATTATTATATTATACAGAAAATGTTAATAACTTTGGATGTCAAGTACATGATTTTTTATGAAATACATTTTTTGATAAAGAATATGTTTTTTTCTGTTCCTAATGCAGAGACGTTGGCAACTCAACTTAACATATTGACTGGGGATACCATTTTCCTGACTGTTCAAAGACTACAATATCTTCAGCCAGAGGAGCCTTATGAAATAAAAGACATAAGAAAAATTAATACGAGATGCGGTGCTAGAGTAGTTGCAGTCTTAGGTGAAAAGCAGGTTTTTCGTCCGGCAAGATATTCAACCCTAATAAGCCAACAGTTGGGGGAAATGCCAGGAAAGTTTCAAATGGTATATCATGGATTAGTGCCAGCTGGCAAGTTTAGGACATGGAAACTGTCTTTTCTTCCTCATAAGCTTTGTAGAAATAATTCAGGTAACCTTTCAATGTTTCATTTAGAGTTACAACGTTTGAATTTATAAATTCACGCTTCGCCAGCATAACATTTGCCTAAAGTATGCATCACTGTATTAAAACAAATATGTGTAAATAACGTCTAGGTTGTAATCTGGGTAAGGTCATGCAGAAAGAAGTTTAATAGTCCTTTCAATGATTCTTTTCCTCAAAGTATATACATACAACAAGCTGCAAATAATTTGAATGTGTTACAGGACTGCAAGGGCGAAGGTAAATGAAGAGGAAGAACGAGATAGCGTAAAACAACATAAACAGAAATGTAATACGAACATCCTCAACAACTCCCAGTGATCTTATTCAACGAAGAATTACAGCACCAGGTAGCGTGGTACCTGCAAAAAAATCATTTGCGTGTGTAGAATATAGCAATAATATAAATTGTTTGCTCATTATTATTTTTTTACTTGCCAATACCATTCATTTCTTAAATACTATCATAATTGTTTACAGGAGTATGCAATATCTTAAAACATTGATGCTGCATGAAATCTAAAAAATTATTGAACTAACTCTGAAAGACACTTGAATGAATGCGAATCTAGAAACCGGAACCATATAATATTTGATGTGTGTCATATGAGGTGTATAATAAGATTTATAGAAATGAGAACTATATAGTGTAAACAACATTTATTTTATAAACATTATCCTATTACGTTCCATCACAAAAACCTTACATATTTCCTAAAGACAATCATGATAGTCTAGACCTTCTAAACACTCAATTATATAATCATATCCATCACAGAGAAAGAGACCTACATGCAAACACTTTATCCGTAAAAAATTAAACATCTCAGCAATGTCTGGAAAATGTATAATATAAGTATAAGTGTTCTTGATATTTCAAACTTCCTGTTAACTGTCGTCGAAATTGATTAACACAATTTCTTGATCCTGCCATGCTATAACTTTAGATGCTTTCAGCTTACTTATAATTTCTTTAATCTCTATCGTATGATCACTAATACCAGCCTCTTTCGATGCAATTAGTAACCTCAATGTATTTACCAGCCTATTCGGATTTTCAAGCGTAGATATCACTGAATTATCATCATATGGAGACTTCGAATTAGTAAACATACAACCTCCGCTGTATCCAGATTCCTCAGCCGCAGTAGACTCAAGTGAAGGACAGAGACCCGATCCGGTATAACATTCCTCTCGATTCATCTTAGGATCTTCAAGCGTACATATCACTGAATTCACACCATATGGAAGCGTCAAATTAGTAAGCACAAGACTTCCATTGTATTCTAATTCCTCGCCTTTAGGAGACTCGAGTGTAGGAGAGAGAGTCGATTCAGTATAACATCTTGCTCTATGAAGCTTAAGACTTGACAAAGAACGATTCTTAAAAATCCGATCTCATATACTGAATTTAATGAGTCGTATTCCTCCATGTGAGATGTATGAAAAATTGAGTTTCTCAGAAGTTGGTTGCACCGATTTTTTCTGGCAATAGCTCATGTTAAAACTGTAAAAGAGTTTAAATGAATACGTGAATATTAACGCTCGAAGGAATTAAAAGCCAATGAATGAATTCATAACACCCAACTATGTTTATATCTCGGATGAGAACAGCGGAGGGAACCTCCACATATGCATAGCAGTGGGAAAGAACGTTCTCTGGAAACATTAATCACCTAGACAGCAATTGGTCTCAGGATCCATAGACGTGAGGTTGGTTGGAACAGACCCAAGGCTCAAATCTTTAAAATGTAGGGACCCAGCCCTTTGCCTGTCATGCTTCCTGGACCGCCTAACAGCGTAACATCACGTTACAACGCCATGTAGTCAGAAGATGGAGACAGCGAGCAGAGGAAAAGGATGTTCTCTGGAAACATTCATCATCCGGACAATGATTTCACGCCTCCCTAAGCATTATGCACAGACCTATACCGAGTACACTTCCATCCTTCAGAAGACAACAGTTCGTCGACATTTAGATGGCAGAGCTGCACGTCTAGCTATTACGCTCCGAGAGTTGAAACTGTTAGGGACATCCAGCGTTATGTAAGCTGTACAGATCAATACCGTCCTCTAAACTTTACTTCAGAACGCATCATATCGGCGACATAAAGATGGCAGAGACGCGTGATTGGCTGGAACGGTCCGGGAGATGGAAAATATTATAGAAATCCAGCGTTATGTAAGCTGTACCGATCACCAACCTCATCCTTCAGAAGACAGCAGATCGTCGACATAAAGATGGCAGAGACGCGCGACTAGCTGGAACGGTCCGGGAGCTGGAAATATTAGGGACACCCAGCTAAATGCGGGCTGCAAGATCTATACCGACTACAAAACATTCCTTTAGAAGACAACAGTCCGTCGAAATGTAGATGACAGAGACGCGCAACTGCCTGGAACGGGACGAGTTCAGGAAATGTTAAGACACCCAGCGCAATGCAAGGTGTACAAATCTATACCGACCACCAAACTTTACTTCAGAAGACAACAGATCGTCGACATATAGATGACAGAGATGTGGCGCTGGCTGGAATGGTCCGAGAGCAGGAAATGTTAGGATCATCCAACGCAATACAAGCTGTACAGATCTGTGAGAATCTAGTGATATCTACGCTTGAAGATCCTGAGATGTATCGAGGAGAATGTTATACCGGATCGGGTCTCTGTCCTTCACTTGAGTCTGCTGCGGCTGAGGAATCTGGATACAGCGGAAGTTGTATGCTTACTAATTTGAAGTCTCAATATGATGACAATTCAGTGCTACCTACGCTTGCAAATCCGAATAGACTTGTAAATATATTGAGGTTACTAATTGCATCAAAAGAGGCTGGTATTAGCCATCATACGATGGAGATTAAATAAGTTATAAGTAAGCTGAAAGCGTCTAAAGTTATAGCATGACAGCATCAAGAAATTGTGTTACTCAATTTCAACGATTCTTAACAGGAACTTTGAAATATTGACAACTTATACTTATAAAATACATTATCCAGATATTTCTGAGATGTTTAATTTTTATACGGATAATGTGTTTACATGCAGGTCTCTTTCTATGTGATGTATATGATTATATAATTAGGTGTTTAGAAGGTCTAGATTATCATCATAGTCTTTAGGAAATATGTATGGTTTTTGTGAAGGGGTGTAACAGGATGATGTTTATGAAATAAATGTTGTTTATATTACATAGTTCTCATCTTTATTAATCTTATTGTACACCTCATATGACATACACCAAATGCTAGATGGTTCTGGATTCTAGATTCCCATTTATTCAAGTGTCTTTCCGAAATACTTCAATAATTTTTTAGATTTCATGCAGCATCAATGTTTTAAGATATTGCATACTCCTGTAAACAACTATGACACTCTTTATGAAAGAATGATATTGGCAAGTAAAATAATAATAATAATGAGGAAACAATTTATATTATTGCTATATTCTACACACGTGAATGTTTTTTCCTGCAGCTTCCACGCTGCCCGGTGAGCAATGTTTCATTGAATAAGATCACTGGGAGTTGTTGAGAATGTTCCTATTACATTTCTGTTTATGTTGTTTTACGCTATCTCGTTCTTCCTCTTTATTTACCTTTGCCATTGCAGTCCTGTAACATACATTCAAATTATTTGCAGCTTGTTGTAATTATATGCTTTGAATAAAAGAATCATTAAAAGGACTATTAAACTTATTTTTGCATGACCTCACCCAGATTACAACCTAACGTTATTTACGCATATTTGTTTTAATACAGTGATGCATACTTTGGGCGAATGTTATCCTGGTGAAGCGTGAATTTATAAATTCAGACGTTGTAACTCTAAATTGAACATTGAAAGGTTACCTGAATTACTTCTACAAACCTTATGAGGAAGGAAAGACAGTTTACATGTGTTAAACTTGCCAGCTGGCACTAATCCATGATATACCATTTGAAACTTCCCTATCATTTCCTCCAACTGTTGGCTTATTAGGGTTCAAGATCTTGCCGGAAGAAAAACCTGGTTTTCGCCTAAGACTGCAACCACTCTATAAGCGTTTCTGGTATCAATACTTCTTATGGCTTTTATATTATAAGGCTCCTCTGGCTGAAGATCTTGTAGTCTTTGATCAGCCAGAAAAATGCTATTCCATGCCAATGTGTTAAGTTGAGTTGCCAAACTCTCTGTATTAGGAACAGAAAAAACATATTCTTTATCAGAGAATGTATTTCATAAAAAATCATTTACTTGAAAGCGACAAAGTTATTAACATTTTCTGTATAATATAATAATAAGACTGATAAAATGTGTAAACATAAAGGAGCTTCTGATTCTCTAATGAAGTTCATTAAGTACTCTATTTTTCGATTTAAAGGTTTAAAATAATGTAAACATTTACTCTATTAGAGCGAATGATTCGCACAACAGGCCTTTATATGCGTAATATTCAAAAAGCTAAAACGTTAAGAAGGTATTCAAATAATTGTATTTTTCTCTAGAAATCAATATAATTCACACGCTAAATACTCTTTTTAAACATCTGGAATAATAGGTTTGCCTAAAATGAATAATTATCTAAACTGCTTGCATTTGAGAAGAATGCACAGCTGGCTATTAACTGAAGAATGTTCAAATATACTTATATAAACACCGACATTAAAAAAAACCAAGAACGCATTTATAACTTAAATGCATAGAGTAATAAGTTAAATTTTAAAGTAAATAAGATGCTTCTACAAATTACCACACATGATGTTTGATTAAATTTCACAGAGCGATGTAAAGTCTAAAGAGTACTTATATGGATGTGCTCTTACAAGACTGAAGATTGCCGGAGAAGCTGTCTTTTTATATAATGTTTCCCATATAAAACTGGAGGCGAGAGTCGTGACGTTATATAATACATCAAAATTGATTGTCTACTCCACCCCCCTCGAGTAGAAGAAGTCATGGTGGGGGGTATTTCATAAAACACGTATAAACCAATTGTAGAGAATTCCTGTGTCGAACGATATTATGTCTGTAGGGAAATCCTTCTGTATATAACAGTAGAATATTATTTTTTACATGTATGGTTAAAGTTCATTGTTTATTATTACATTACCAAAATATTCGCTCGAGTATTATATTTGAAGCACCCGTCTACGATCGAAGTATTATTCTACCATGACATGAATGTGAGTGTTGACGCTGATGCCATCACCTGCGACTTTAACGTCATACACAGGATTGTATAAATAACGTATTATTTAACAATAAGTTTAGAGTAAAAATAAGGAAAAAGGATAAGATTGGTTCTCTTGTTATGATTTTCCTGGTGCGATGTAGGGATCGTGTAATTTTTACGTATCGAGACTGAAACATCAGTCTGTTTAAATGGAATAAACAAATAAGCTTTCTTGATGTTGATGATGATAATAATAATAATAATAATAATAATAATAGAAATAAACTTGATTGTCCCACTGGAGAACGAAATAATACATGGAAATAGTTGCGATAGTTACGAATGTTTAAGTAGAGTGTTATACAGGTCTATACACCATACACGCTAGGAAATATATTACACCTGCGCTTATAAAGACCGTAAATGGGGGGCTTGCCCTTTTCCGGTAACTCACCTAACCGAAGTTCGAACTTAGGAACTTTCGAATGTGAAGTAGACACGTCACCACGCAGAGAAGCTGGCTATTGTTCCGTGATATTCGTACGTCCTCGTGCAGTTTCGGGTGAGTGGTGAGAGTGAGCGCTTGTATCTATGAATTGGTAGACCTTTATGCATGTCCTAAAGTCAGACAGGGTGATTACTGTGAATCGAACCGGCGACCTCTCGAATGCAAGCCTCACACGTTACCGCGAAGTAGATTTTATCAAAACAGGGTTTAAACACCTTTTAGCCAAGTTAAATAAGAGAGTCATTCATCAAGTATTTCATTCATCTACAAACCAGACCGTAAAAACAGGTTTGCCTCAAAGACACATAAAGAAGAATGCCTGATATGATACACTCGAATGGCTTTCCCTTCCTTCTACGAGTGTTTACGTATAGAGCTCTACATACAGGACCTATACGTCTTATCTTCTAGGAAAATGCATATTTTGAGGGTCTTGCCTGTATTTTACCTTGATTGTGTGGAAGTAGATGCTTTAAGCTCCAGCCATTCCTATCCTTTTAGCCACATGCAATATAGATCTACATTTTTTATTCATAAAGCAACTGTATCGCTTGAGTTCCGGTGTTCAGTATTAAATATTACCGGTCAGAAACGAGGTGAAGGATGGTGTAAAATGAGAATGTAAGTGAAACGGAATGGGGAAAAAAATTCGCGCTTGTAATTAACTTACGCAGCATTCGCCTAGCGTCCAGGGAAACCCGAAAAAAACGGGATCCGGAGTGCCAGCTGCTAGGAATTAGACTCACAACCTCCGAATGCGGTCTATAGACGTTACCGTCTGAACCATTCCGGTCGATTAGTTAGTGTGTTACCCGCAAATGACCTTAGTTGCGTAGTCGTCTTAGAGGACTATCATGATTACAGACGGCACTAGTTACGGATCTTCTTTCTTCAACATCAAACTATGAAGTAATTCCGACACAAAGACAGCTCTACATCAAGCTCTGGAATACCATTTTCAATACATATTTAAGAGAATATCCTAGAGATGAAGGGATGCTTAAGTTGAATTGTTTCTCCCATTTTAATTCTAAATACCATACTTTTCTTATGACCCTTTCCAAATGATATTTCTTTTCTTTAACATTCCATAAAAATCAATTTATTAACGGTATCATACACACAATTCTTGCATTTGACAGGTATATAAATAAAATGCGACTAAACAAGTTAGAAGATTTACAGCATCATCTATATGAGGAGGTTTTTCTGATAAGAACGGTCTTTTCAGGCGATTGAGAAATCATTTTAAAAAACACGCAATATGCACCTGCGCGTATTAAGAGGCTTAATGGGAGGGTTTGCCCTTGTCCGGTAACACAGTTAACCGAGATTTGAACTCGGAACCGCTCGAATGTGAAGTAGATACGCTACCTCTCAAAGAAGTTCGCTATTTATTTATTATCACATTGGAGCGATGCGTGATCATTTAATTTTTAGACATGGGGGTTGAAACACCAGTCTGTTTAGGATGGTTCATATTTCCTTATTTCTTTATATATAACGTATTGTTTAACAATAACTTTAGTGCCAGAAATGAAAAGAAAGTATTGTTTCTCTTGATGTAATTCCCAGCGTCTGTAGGGGAAATCCACACGCCTGTATGGTCATCGCAGTCTAAGGATCCCCAACCGGCGGACTTTGTGCAGTAGCCAAACACTTGTTCCCTACCTCCCTAACTGCAACCACCATAAACATTTTAATGACATCCATGTGCACGTGCGCGTTGTTGACAGAGTTAAAAATAGTATTTAAAAACAGCACCTGCAGCTGATTTCCACATTTACAGAATACAATTGTGCAGTTTGTCCGCTTGCTTTACACAACAAATGCAGTAAGTAACTATGCCTCGCATAATAGTTACATTTATGTTACAAACGCTTTAAAATATAACTGAGGATGTCCTGAACTAATATACCACGCTACAAGAATGGAAATGCATGTTATCATGTCCGAGAGAAACTTAGAAACATGTTCCAAATAAACTATACAGTGTTGGACTATCATTAAACAATTAAAATACATAAATATGAATTTATTTTGAAAAGAACACTAACTCCCAAATCAAAGCATAATTTTTGATTATACTACTTAACCTAACAATTAATTTTTATAAATGAGGGTTGCATGTTTGCAGTTTTGCTTACTGTAATTATACTGCGCGCGGAGCTAGGGTGAAAGTATTTTTTATTTTGTTTGTCCTGCAACCACAGAATGTAGATAAACCAAGTTCAAGAAGATGTAAACAAAAACAATAAATATGTAAAATTAAAAAAAAAGAAAAAAGAGGAAGCAGGTGAAAAAGTAAAGCGATCGCAAGTCTTTGCATCACGCTTAGGAGATAGGTGCTTTTTTCGTAGCTTTGAAAAGATAATAACTTTGCTTCACAACAAAGTTTTTATTAAGATAAAGCCAATATAAGAAGTTGTGTATTCTTTAAGATGTAAGATTTATAAGCATGACAGCTTCTATTTACTTAAATGAAAAGCTTTATTATAAAATACAGGAAAAGTAAAAATATAGAAGGCAAAAGAAAGAAAATAAAAAAGAAATTTTTGTGATATATTCACATGATTATCTCTACTCACTCTTCTACAAATTACTTTTACAAAAGCTTACTCTGCTATCTACTTCATCTTAAACGAGATAAAATTCCATTGCACATTTCGTTGTAAATATAAGGATACATAGGCTAAAGCGATTGTCAGATTTTTAACACCAGATGCCTATATGATGACTTCGAAATTCCATGCTCTTAGCATGACCACGAGGAAAATACAAATCGGGACTTACAACTTTTATTTCAAAATTAAAACCAATAACAAAGAATTTATCGGAAGTAATTAGCACAATTTGACCTAAAATGTGTCCTTTACTGAGATTGCATTTTACGCACAGTAAGATTTTGTCTATCTCTTACGGTTTACCAGTTATACAAAAAGTTGAGAACAAGGAAGAATTTACAAGTTATTCCCAGAACATAAAATGCAAGATACAAATTTTATTTTTCATGCAAATATCTTAAACATTCGGTATTTTACTAAAAATCGTTATGGCTGTTTTTGAGAAATTCAAAAAATAACAAACTTTTTTCCACGTAAAGTGTTCTTTTCTACATATTCTTGAACATTACCACAAATATCTGTCTTTGCTTATTCAAAGTTTTGTATCCGTTTTCTTCGTGGTCTTGGCACTACTGGTACTCGGCAGAGGGGCATTTGCTGGTGCGGCCGGAGGGGCAGCAACTTGGTTCGTTTCCCAAGGCCTCCACATCTTAATTAAACTATTAAACGCTGATTACTATTAAACACTGCTAAACTTACAAAACTGCATTAAGTAAAACACTATATAACTTCTCTGAAGAAGTAATATAGAAGCTTAGCTAAAAAACGGAAGAAAATCACGGGCGAACAGTTCCAGCCGCTAAAACGTACTGAAACCAAATAAACAACAGAAATGACATTGCAACAACGCTTTGTTGTGGTGGAACTAGAGAAAGGACCACGTGTTGTAGTTTAGGGATGGTAAGACCCTACTAATCGTTTACTGATGGGTTTGTGGTCAGGCTTCAAAGTTTTCCGTTCACTTTGTAGCCGACTGGGGAAACGTTGTCTGCGACTAGTTTATAAGTCTGGGCTGTTCTAACTGGGAAAACCATAGCGCACAATGATTTACCACTCTTCAGGGATATACAACATTTTTTGCAAGGGGTGTGTAAACCGCTATATAAATCATTGGCGTCTCTGGCATAACGTATCAATGAATTGGTAATTATATTACTGCAGCATTGTGCAAGGGGAAAGAAGAGAGAGAGTACGTCCTTGCGCGGGTGGTTGTGGTACTTTACCGACAATGACTGTTTTAAAATCCCTGCCTATGCGTGTGCTTGCGTGAGCGTGTGGGGTTCTTTATCGACAATGCCTGTTTTGACGTCCCTACCTAAGAGCGTGCTTGCCAGAGTGGTTGGGGTACCTTGATGACAATGCCTGTTTTAAAGTACCTAACTATGAGGGTGCTTCCGTGAGTGGGTGGGGTACTTTATCGACAACACTGTTTTAAAGTCCCTACCTATACGTTTGCTTACGTGAGTGGACGGGTTACTTTATCGACAATGAGTCTTTTAAGGTCCCTGACTATGAGAGTGCTTCTACTGGTAGGCGTGGTACTTTATCAACAACGACTGTTTTAAAGTCCCTGCCTATGCACTTGCTTGCGTGATGGGTGGGGTGCTTCATCGACAATGCCTGTTTTAATGTCCGCGTCCATGTTATTTTATTTATCGAAGACTGCATGCATGATGACCTTCTGTATTTCACCTCGAGTGTCTTTATATATTTAAATTCAGTTTTATTTATGAGCGTTCTTTAACTAGCGTTAATTAAAAGAGCAGCAATGGGAATGTTTTGTTTAGGGTACTCTCCACATTTTATTATTGATTTATAACGTATTGCATGCATTATTTAACAATGATTTTAGTGCCAGTAATGTAAAGAAGGTATTGTTTCTGTTGATTTCATTTTCCTGGTGCAATGTAGGAGTCTTATAATTTTTAGACTTAGGAATTCCCGGTGTCTGTATGGGGAACCCACTCGCGTGTATAAGTCTGGTCAATTCCTTTGAAGACATATATTGCTAAAAAACCACACAAACGTTATATTTGAAGCAAACCTAAATATACGGACGGTGTTATCTCTACTTAGGAATCCCATCCATTAAATTGTAAAGACGTGCAGATGATCTAGAAACTGGTAAAACCCGAGCCCACCATGGTTTACCCTCTGCAAAGGGTGTACAGCATATTTTTGCATGCTTTGTACAACTGAATAACTCATTGTCGAATTTCTCGAAGACCACTGGTGTGCGTCTTTAGAAAAAAGATTTTAAAACGAATATCAAATTTATATTTGAAGTGTTCGAAATAGAGTCTTCTCTCTGCTGGAGCAGTTAACATATCTTTCGAAGGGGAATGTTTAGAAGTCCTCTCCCTATGTTATTTACACCTGTTCGCGATACTTATATATTAACTAAGAAAGGAATGCATGTTTTGAAAGTCCATGTATTTTTAGCTGTAGCAGTTCAGAGTTCGATTTCTCGCTGGTATTCAATACCTCTTTAGACATTGCATGTCTAAACAATCACGAGTTTGTTAAGTCGTCTTTTCATTTTGGTTAAGTGAATAAAAAATTAGGGTTTTTATTTATGATCGCTCTTTTACCAGTGTTAATTAAAAGAGCAACAAAGGGAATGTTTTGTTTAGGGTATTCTCCATATTTCATTATTTCATTATTTATTTCATTATTTATTTATGAATAATGTATGTATTATTTAACTAAAATGTTATTCCACCCTACGTGTAAGCAAACCTTAGAACAAAAGTATTGAAGCGCGAAGTTCCCTATCAGCCTTTCAAATGATTTATGCTAGTTATTTCCTCGGAATAATAATGAGCAAACATGGCCGTCCTGCGTGTATTAAAAACCCCAAGATGGCAGGTTTCCGTCTTCTTTCTCGCAGGCGGGAAGAGCGAACCTCCGCCGCTGCCCGCTAGAACGCACGGAAGGCAGTGACAGGCAGAGAGTAGAAAGGAGTGGGAGGTAGGAGTGAGTGTGGGGTAAGGATGAGCTGGTCTACCCTTTGTTGTAGATCCGAGAGTACATCATAAGCGCGACAGTGCCTGGTAAGAAATGGACCGTGCGCTCGGTTTTTCCGTGAAAGAATCCCTCGTTAACATCTCGTGTTAGCTATTTACGCCAACTCCATCCTTTCAGTCATGTTTTTTTTAACTCACCTAAGTGATGTAATATTCTTATAAACCCTCAATTTTGTTCATCTAAAGCAGAATTAAACAGGTGTTATTAGTCTTAATAATTATACACGTGTAATAATCACCTTAACACACACATACGATGGCAAGCGGCTGCGCGAGTCAATTCATATACACCTATTTACATTAATCAATCAAAATACACGCCGCGGGGTACTTCGTCGAGGGTCTGCGTGCAACCCTTTAGAGGCGGAAGGCCGGCACATTAGCAGTATAAATCCTTGATCTTTTTTCATAATGTTAGATGATGCTATGCATGGACGAATATTACGTGATTGATTGACACAGATATTTAAGAACTTATCTCCTCCATCGATTTGCGGGGGCGATGTTGGCGGCACGCGACAAAAACAATAACCCATTGTTCGTTGGTCTCCGGCTGACGGTATCAGTAGCGCACAAAGAGCCACCTCCATTAGCGACGAGAACAGTAAACTATTGTCCTCGTTCAAGGACAATAGCTTCATTGTTCTAATACTCTGTCGGGCGGCATGAGAGTAGCGCACAAAGGAGGGGGCATGGTCCGCGGCGTTGAACAAAGTATATTAGATTACGTCTTATCAGTTGTAGGCATCTCTTTGTGCTCTGGTGTCGCAACCTTTACTCTACTGTGGCCAAATTACAAAGACACGAGACAAGAACTATCCTCTCAAAACGCATGCTAAACTGTGTGAACTCTACAATTAATATTTTGGCATGGCTGTGAGAGATTTTGACAAGCATTGGGCACCTAATTTCTCCTGAGAACGTTGTAGACGAACTTCAGGAGTTAAGATACACGAATATATTAATATGTTTTATATAAAACTAACAATTTGAATATATAACACGGTCTTGGTGGAATAGGGGCGTGCCTACCTGCCCCTCAACAAAATGTGCGGGTTTAAACTGTCGCGGTAATCTGTTCGTGTGATGTTTTTTTACTTGGTGCCTGTTATTGTCTTACTATTTTGAATTTTGGGTTCTTTGTCCTCCGGCTAGATATAATTACTCAGTCGAGCAAATATCTCTAAGCAGGGCGTGTACACGGAAAGGAGTTGTTACTAAAAGATAACACTGATAAAAGAATTTGTTTTTACACTTTTATTGCCGTCACCCTTAATTAATTTCACATCTTTAATCCTTTTACACGCCTGACTGAAACTGTTATATTTCCGAATGTAATTACTGTCGTAATAGTTGTCACGTACTTCAGATTTTGTAACTAACTTTACGACACGAGAGATTCTGTAGAATTGCGTAATGTGTACCTCGCGAGAGATTCTGTAGAACTGCGCGACGTTTACCTCGTGAATGATTCTGCAGAACTGCGCGATACTTGCTTTTGGCTCAAGAATTTATACACCCTCACCCCAATATGCCTAAACATTATAATAGAGCTGCTATTGGTTACTAAATCGCGCCAACATTAGCGTCTGTTTTGTCAGCCAATCATAACTACTAAAACATATGCTCTAGGGCAGATATTCCCTCCATTTCTAAAGAAAGGCACGCTAACCAGACGTCATTTGTTTGCTCTTCTAAGTGATAAACAACTCACCCCATCGCTTCATTGTTACCTCGCCTATTGTCTCACCTACGGTAGTTGTCGATGTGGCTGTTGGGAGCTTCCGAACTATAACATAGGCGGGAGGGCTGCCACTTCATGTCGTAGTAGTCGTTCGTCCTACAATTCCTGTGTGACTGAGAACACTGTCAAATGATTTGTCCGGTTGGCTATCTGAGGTTTTATTTTTGTACTATCTAGCAACGGCATAGAAACTCTGTGTATATGTGCTACTTCTTTCCTAATAAAATTGTTTTTGTGCTTGTAAATCTTGATAGCCTCTAGGTAAAGTCGTACGTGGTAGTTGGCTGTGCTGTCTAGGACTTCGGTTTCATAAAATGATGCCATGGTCCATTAGCAATGTATGCTCGGCTACTACTGAATTTTCTATAGATTTTCTATATTGATATCGAAGTATATACTAGACAAATAAAAATGACTTATTTTATAGGAGTATATTTGATTGACAAACTACCTTCATGTCCACATTTCAAACACGGGATTATTGTAAATCTTGCCACATCTCAAAATTAAGGAATATACTTGGTTGCTGTAAGGAAAGACTTAACAATTGCTCGTATATACCCATCGACACTTTATGAAGAAAGAAGAATAAAGGAAGTGCAAATTGATAACTCTGACACAGGAGTAACTTCTAGTGCTGCCCTCAAGCCCAGTTAAAAGAGAAGAGATATCAAGCAACACACCTAACCAATGCTCAAAATAAAGCTACGGCGACATAAAACCCATAATTAAAACCCTCACATAATAAACCTATATAAAACGCAACAATTACACTTAATAAACTCAAAGTTAGCTCAGGTTGCTTCTATAAATCTCAGAAATCCTGTAAGACTTACTCGTCTATCCTCCCTCTACATGCTAGCGCCTGGATGTGTGGAACTTTACAAGAGTTGAAAAAGTAGCTGTATAATTATAAAAAAGCTATAAAACACATCAACTTACAGTAAAAAAGACAACATTCAAAAAACGCCAGCAAATTCCGGTAAAACTTAAAAAAATTGGGTAAAATAATTTCAAATAATGCAAAAGGGCGAAACAAAGTTTTAAACATCAGAAAATTCTGTAAGACATTTCAAATTACTGTAAAGCAAGGGGAAATTGCAGTTAACGTAATAAATGCTCATAAAAATGAAACAAATGCAACTAAAATATAAGGTTAGGTTCGCATAGCTTAGGTCAGCTTAGCATAACTTGGAGTTAGGATAAATTAGCTTAATTTAGGCTAGATTATATACAATGATCATAGAAAGCTCTTACGTTATACATCAAACATACGTCATATACCAGATACGTTGAACAACGTACCTTACAACGAACGTACGTACGCACGCACATAAACTGCCATTCACATCCGAATGAACGCTAAATTGTTCCTAGAACTAACCTCGAACATCTTCACACCCCTCCTCTCTGGGTCACCCCTACTAATATTTCCTATCTCTTCCATGTATCACCATTTCTCCCTGCGACAGCTCCACTCTTAACTACCCTACTAAAATTATTATACCCAAATATTTAAAACGGTGTTTCATCAAAAAACAGCAATGTTTCTTATCGTTAGGATGCGTAATTCTAAACACACTTAAAAGCAGAAAAGGCATAAACAGTCCACCTAAGACATCAATCTGAATTAAGTAACACTCCCCTAATCTTAAGATTTTGATAAACGAAACACTAACGCTTACCATGATAGAGAAATTACTGCATTGCATTCGAAATTGAGATCATACTGAGAATGCATATAATGATATCTACTGAATATAAAAAGCATTCTCAGAAGAAAAAATCGAAAATGTGCAACCGTCTGTCAACCTGGTTTCGAGCATTACAACTCAAGACCATTATAAATGTCTTGATTAAACCAAGAGTTTTCAAGCACCAAGTTAAGCATTCTCAAGCAATTCCCCTACCCTAATAACCGCCCTAGATGGCTCCGCGGTTATCGTAAACCTCGTATTCGGGAGGTCCGGATTCGATTACCGTCCGGCCGGCCACCAAGACCATAAACTTTCTCGTGGTTTCCTCGGGTCTGTAAATCAGTGCTGGGGTGATTCCTCTTCTACCACGAATTCCCTGTCTATCATTTTCTGTCCCCATCATTTCCTTTGTCGTCCTCCGTGGACTACAGGTACCGTGCTAGCCTCTAGTTCCCGGGGTCGCGGGTTCAAACCCGGCGGAGCACGGCTTCCTTCGGAAGGGAAGTAAAGCCGGTGGTCCGGTGTCGTAGATTTACGGCACGTAAAAGAACCTCAAGCCTGATAAAGAGGCCTCTGAGAAACATTTCCGGTCTTTTACGCCCGAAATAGAATGGGACGCTAAGAACCATAGCAGTTAAAGACCGTCCATAAATAAAACTCAATTTCAATCATTTCCTTTCATCTGTTTCAGGGTTGAAGCACCAGGTGACGACGTTCGGTATGTTGTGGCAGGACGGTGAATTGCGCGCTTTGGAAAAATTTCTTCCTGTCATTTGGTTGGACCGCCGAGGCCCCGTTCCTGGGGGTGTGGCTCGAGTCTCTGGGATGCCTCGGGTGGTACGCGATTACGACGTGACCAACCGACATCAGGATGTGCTCCATCTGGAATCATTAGGGACCTCCTCCTTGCTGGTGCACATCGTCGACTGGATCTGGTCGCCCTTCAAGTCTCACCCTCATCTCTCCCTTTCAGGGGTCACGTTAAAAGCAAAGAAGGCCGTTGCGGCCTAGTTACTGTGCTCTGCTCTAGATTTCTGGAGGCCCCTTTGTATGCATGCTCCTACTCCTACCCTATCCTATAATCATTTGCAGTTCTTTATTTTTTCAAAATGGATTAAAGGATTTTGACTGAAATTTCATGCTGCAGAGGTTGATACAACAAATGGAATTCTAGTTTTCATTTAGTTGTCTATAGCACAGGAATCACTACATATAAACGTACTACCGAAGTAAAAATATAAACGCTCTTAAAATATACACTTAATGTCAAACGGCGTTTTTCGTGGAATTAACTATTGCTAAGATGTTCACTGTCCCTCTATTAATGTTACAGTATTTAAGGAGCACATACTGAACAGCTAGGCGAATGTTCTTTTGCTTTTGGTGCTCCCATAAAACAGCGTGTTTAAAGGATAGCATTTATCGACCTGCTGTTTAATTCTTTGCGTTTCGTCCCAATTCATTGTGCAGTACACGTCCTCTTTGTTCCATCCTGCATTCATAAAAACCTATAGGAGTTACGTCAACAACAAGCAGAGATAGCAGAGTTATCCACAAACATAAACCAGATAATTATTGCCTGGATAAACTGCATTTAAACATGGAAACTTATTTGTGCCAACAATAAAATCCAAAATAGTATGCGCATTCAGAACCAAAGCCAAGAAATGGGACCTAAATCTCAAATATAGATCATTCGGAGGACAAGCAGTATACACTACAGCACATAGATGTCATCACGAGAGAATAAGAAACTAAACTTTCGCAGATGAAGACCAGTAGTGAGAAGAGCATCCCGAGGATTATATACGTAATTAGCAATAAGAGTGTTGATAAAATTGTCATATTCGTTAAGAATTCAGTAATAATTCACATCCAACAGCTTATAAACAATAAGTTTTGAATTCTTGCTTAAAAGGTTCACATTTATGTTCTAAATTACCTCACCGCGTACAAAAGTCAAGCAATTATTTTCAGTTGAGCTTATAAAATTTCAATGCTTCAGATGAGGAATATGCGGTTTTAGGAAAATATAATATAATGGTATACTGAGTCCTAACGCCGGTCGCGGCCATGGTAGCTAGGTAGTTTGACCTTATTGCTTGCAGACTACGGTTTCCAATCCCATCTCATGTATGGAATGTTCATGTGTGTGTGTGTGTGTGTGTGTAAAAGGGGAAAAAAACAAACAACAGAAGCAAATTAAAATGTTGACTATTCAAAATACCCTTCTCAGTATTACTTTTTTCCTTTACACCACCGAGCAGGATGGCTCAAGTGTCTGTGGACCGCATTCGGAACGTCGTGGGTTGGATTCCCGCGGTCGACCTTTCTGACCCATGTTTTTTTCGGGGTTTCCTCAGGTCGCTAGGCGAATACTGGAAAGTTTCAATACATCTCCCAAATTTCCTGTCGCTCCATTTCACCTCCATTCTCATTTCACTTCACCTTTCATCCGCTTGGTCTGTTTTAGAGTTGACAGTCTCGGCGTTGCATGGCAGGGGAAAAGGATGCTCTATGTAAGCCCTTGTCCCCGGAATGGGGGCGGTCTCCGAGTCCCGGGTGCCACAGTGGATGTGCAGCCTGCAGGGGGAGGGGAGCCGGTTGCATCAGCTTCCATCTGAGGAGTTTCAATCTGTAAAAAGGTAGGGGTCCTGCCAAGTGCCCTGTCGTGCCTCCTGTTCCGGCCGTCCTCTGTCTCCTTTCCTCTCCTCTCACCTCACCTCTCCCTCCCTCACGGGCGCACCACGTCAGGGGCAAAAAAGATCTTCTAGGTGGAGGTGCTAAGTCCCCCCTCGCACCTAGTCCTACTCCTACTCCCTTACAATACGTTAATCCGCACCAAGGATACCAGTAAAGAGCAAATATTTAAAACATTAGTATTTCCTTAAGACACACGGTACAATTGACTTTTATTTATGGACGCCATTTAGCTGCTGTGGTCCTTAGCGTCCCATTCTATACTAGGCGTGAAAGACCGATAATTTTGCTCAGATGCCTCTTTATCGCTTCAGGTTCTTTTGCGTGCCGTAAATCTACGACACGGGACCACCGGCTTTACTTCCCTTTCGAAGGAAGACACACGGTGTGATTTAATCTGGCCATTACTTTAAAAACAACGTAGAAAGGGAACTACAGTGTTACAGATGAACAAAATCAAGATTTCCCTTTATAAAGACCCTTCTCATTTTCTTATTTTTACCTCACTCAGTAGAGGAATCTATATCAGTTAATTCCCTGGAAAATTCTGATCCCTGGCGGTGCTGCCGGTAGTTCAAATTTTTCCAAGCGAACCTTTGAATAATTACGTGTGTACCTAAATCCACAATTTTCCCACAAACTTTTAGATAAGATTAATATTGTTTACTTTAGTGTTTTTGAAGATATGGTATATCAACTATTAGATTTGAAATTAATTATCAGAAATAAAGTATTAAGGGTGTTAATTCCATAATTTGAGAGGCGGTAGTATGGGCCAAAGCAAGCATAGCATGTACAGTAAACATGGGCTCTAAAATGTATACCTTAAGAGCTATAAGCACTTGTTCATCTTCGCTACTGTGAAACAATATCTATTCTACTGCCAGCTCTTTACTATTATGTATGACCTACAGAATGCAGTAAACAAATGAGGACACATTACTCTGTTACTGTGAAACAGCATAGCTTCTGATGTAATCTGCTTGCAATTACATACAACCTACACTTGTGAACCGTCGCTAAAGGAGGTGTTCAACATGGTGCCCATTCATAGTTAAGGCATGCTTCTGTCCTAAATCTTAGGGAATCGCGCACTCTCTGAAAGACTCCAGATTGGACACGGACGTCCTGGCAGGTATTGATAACGCCTTCCTGTGGTGTGTGTACATCATTAATGGGGGTTGCATACACCAAAGATTTCAAGATAAAACTACAATGTTAAAGCATTTCAGAAACTAATTCTATTACAACAAGTAAGAATATGCGTTGCATTTACCCAAAACTGTGGATACGGTTTACACCAACAACACAATCGAGCTTGCAATAGAAGAGATGTTTCACAGTAACGAAGATGAACATGTGCTCATAGCTCTTAAGGTATGCATTTTAGAACCCATGTTTACTGGACATTTTTTCTTGCTTTGGTCCATACTACCAGTTCCCAAATTTTGAAATACCTTTTTTAACACCTGGTATAAAACTTACACATATACAATATCGGTATAAAATAAAATAAACTTTTTATTTGCTTTTTTTTTCTTTGAAATCAACATAAATTGTTATCGTCATTGAGCTTTCTCAACACATAATTTTAACTTTTAGTGAGTGAGTGAGTGCGTTAAAGACGGTCTTAATGATACAACTGCGGAAATATAGCAATTGCCATTACATGATACATGCTGTTTTATAACTCGTAATTTACTGATGTCAGAAATAAAATTGTAAGAATACCTTATACAGCATAATGTTTAGCTTAAATGATCCAAATTGTTGTGGAATCATTCTAACGGTATGCACAAAACAGGAAGCTGTTCTGCTGTAGTAATACCCAAATTCAATAAGGCACAATGTTGATTACAGCATCCTAAATATCTGTATTCGTTACTTCATTTCAAACTGGATATTGTTATTGTGGTTTTGGGCGAGAGTCAAAGTACTCTAGGTCGGAAATGCTGAATAACTATTTGATGTTATATCACACTCAAATATTTACTATCTATCGGAAATTCATAAATATATTTCGAGTTTAGCATGAAAGGTATAGTACATAATAGCAGGTGTATAACTTTTTGAAACCTAAGTAGTGACCGGAATGGCGTCTAGCTTAAACCATTTTAAAGTAATATGCATAAGACCATTTGTTTCCAGAGGTAATGTTGATACACAAAATGTGTTCATAATTTGTAACGTCTCTAATACATGCTCTACGTTTACCTCCACTAGTAGATAGCAAAATCAAATCAAGAATAATGTATCCATGCGTAATAAGTATGTGTACACATAATCACGATTCTTTGTCACATATACCATTGAAAGAGTCTCGCTTAAAACCCCACCCCAACCCCGTACTGTTAGACTGGCTTTCATGTTCGTGAATAATTACGATAACTTATTAAAAACATTCACTTAAGGAAATTATAACAACATAGTTGACTGTTATAAGCAGCACAATATCTATATTAACCCAAAAATGCTTTGTGGAAACATAAATAAGGAATAAATGTACTTGTTGAATATTTAATGCCAACATTGCATTAGCTTGCATACTGGCATCACTCTTGCTCTGGGCGAAAGAAAAATTTAATTTAAGCTGAATTTTAACTTCCATACATTTGAAAGTATCTACATGAGTAAGAAAATTAGTAAGAATCCGAATCAACTGGTTTTAAGTTTCAGTTCTTATGGAAATGCATTGTTTCATACTACCTCACTTATGAACGAATTTCAGCAGCATTTTCGTTTTGCTACAGATTTAAGACAAACTGTGTATATGTATTCAGCAATATGGATAATGACAAACGAATGGGGCCCCCGAAACCGGGGCAAAGCACCACAGCAAGCCATCCGGTCCCTTGTGCTTCAACCATAGTTCTGGGAGGCAGGAATAAGGGAGAAATCTGAAGAGCGACCAGATCGGGATGGCGACGGACTCCAGCACGGACGAGGTCTCTAATGTTTCCAGATTGAACGCCTCTAACCCCGCCCGAGCCCAGCTATTGGGCCCGAGCCACAACCCGCCGAACACCGTCACCTGGTCCTATAACCTTGAAACAGTTGACAAGGAGGATGATGGGTACAGGAAATGAGAGGCAGAAAAGTCGTGGTAGAAGATGAACCAGCCCAGATTCGCTTGCTGACCCGGGGAAACCAGAAAAAACCCATTGGTCAGAGTTGGTGATGGCCGAGCATTCAACCCGAGACCTCCCGAATGCGAGTAGCACGCGTTACCACGGCGGTACCACCTCGCTCGGTCAGCAATATGGGTAGTAGCATTAAAATTATATGGCTAGATGTATAATTATGCGTAAACAGTTTCATTATAGGGGGATTCTACAAGACATATTGAAGATTTAACTAGTTTATACAGGCATATGCTGAAGTTCTAAGTACAGATTTCATAAAAAGATATATTCTATCATTCTTAAATAAAAGTTTATTTCATAAATGAACGGAAATACTTTAATTCATGCATTTCACTAAACATGATAGCGATCTCGAATTATATGTACCAAAATATTACACTGGATCTTCTTAGAGGTGGGCAGAAGACGTTTCAGAAATTTTAGAGATAACATTACTATAAATTTCCAAGAAAAGGGATATATCCGAAGATGTCTATACATCAGTCTAACAAAAATATATGCACCACCGAAGGGCGGCCAAAACTTAGAAAAATGCATGTACGATATTATAAGAAATTGATTTGCTGAAGGGTGTAAGCGAAACCTCATTGCAAAAACAAATGCTATGCAATTAATATGGGTTAGGTACATCTCAAAGCTGCAGTGAGTTGACAATTGCAGTTTAATTAGCAACGTTTCATGGGTTCAAATATACAATTTTAAACTTCTGAGGGATTCCAGATAAAGTTAAGTAAGAGTACCGAGCATGTTACTTGTAACAGTAATCTAAGGGCCTGCGTAATTACAACTGCATAATTTTAGGAGTACACAAAAACAAATAATTTTGAAATTATGGATGTATAAGCAAATCTTTATTCAATAACTAATTGGTCATATAATGCATATTCAAAAACTTTAACATAGATAATTCCATTTGATCCCTAGGTACTTCATTGTTTCGGTAAATTTAAACATATCCTTGTGCACCGTTCCTTGTGTTCAAACTGCTTATTTTATTCAATTATACTTTAATTCTGTATTAGTAGTAATATTTTAAGGATTATTTTTCTGACTATAACAATTAAGGTGATGAAGATACCTACTCCTTGTGAGATAAAAACTATCAGTAACCATCGGTTTGAAGTTCTTTTCCCCCACACACGAGGAATTTATGATAGTAATTGTAATCTAAATATTACGCATAAATAACATGCATTGCCTTACACCACACAATTAGGTAAAGTCATCTGATTTTTACAACACACATCTTAAGCAAGGTAAGAGATAAGAAGGAAGGTAGGTCACTCCGACATACCTCGTTCCCATTGGCTGCACGTAAATACGCCAATTGCGTGCGCGTTGTGCAAGCGCGCAATTCGAATAGAATTCAAAGTTTACGCTTAAAAAGACGCATAACTTAAGCGAGACTTAAGTAAAGACTTGAGTAAATGAAAACTTCCTACGGAAGAAAGTATTTCGTTTAGATTAACATATATTTTACGGGGAATTTAAACTGAAGCGTAAGGGGTACATTTGTCAACGCATTCTGTGCTAATTATGGATTAATTTTGGTGCTATTAATGCCACTGTCAAGACAAACCAAAAAAAGAATTTTTTATTATTATCTGACCCGGAGTAAAACACTGTGACAGAATTTTTCTTCCTGGCTATTCGTTTGTAATACATTCCCGGGTTTCAGGTACTCATAGATGCTGCTTAATGGGATTCATTTCATAATATTTATATCCCTTTAAAGTTTGGAGATCCAGCATTATAAATGCTATTTTAAAGCAGATTAGTTAACTAAATATTATTAATCACTGCTTTTAATTACACAACTTAAAACAAAATCAGATGGGTTTATAGAAAATATCAACTAAAAGTGAAGAAATTTGGTTTGAACTGCTTTATGGTTTTTGTGAGAACATAAAGTACATATGCAATGCTATATGCAGACTTGAACTTCTAGCAGAGTTTTAGTAACTGAAAGAAATGTTAATTGTACAGTAAAAGTGAAATCTAAAGAAATTAAAATAAATGCTAGTACGTTTTATTAAATGACTGTGCATTATTGAACTCTATCCACGTCAGAATCAAAGTACACCAATTAATTTGGTTTTTTTTTCTCACTGAAAATGTAATTATAGTTTTCAAAGTGAACAATGATTTGTAGGTATGCTAGATCGAATCTAGTCACTGATTTTCTATTAGTTTGGGGTTCACGCGGTCGGCTTTGCATAATCAGCAAGATAAGTAGTCAGTAGTGGCGTTGTAATGTGATGTACTAACATATAGTACTTTCTAGAATACAATCGCTTGCAAGAAACCTCATGAGTAGCGCATAGACTTTTTGCACTACTTA
The DNA here is from genome assembly GCA_030765065.1 of Deroplatys truncata. Taxonomy (NCBI): domain Eukaryota; kingdom Metazoa; phylum Arthropoda; class Insecta; order Mantodea; family Mantidae; genus Deroplatys; species Deroplatys truncata. The sequence continues at coordinate 284,646,373 of CM060990.1, forward strand.
CATTTCAAAGAACACGACTATGCAAACACAAATGTGTCGAGTATCACCCGCGCCATCAATTCAAAATTTGCAGTTTGAAAAATGAGGCAACTATATCTTACTGTGTCGCAATTATACACTGAAGACTCTATGTTTCATACATTAAATTATTTTTAAACCCAATCTATCATTCCACAAAATTCGCACTTACCTCGGAAATTAGTATGGATAACATGTTTGAATAATGCGAAACCAACCCTAGTAGGTAAGTCACTTTTTACTTAACAAACCCTAGATAAAAGCGAACTTCTGACTTAGCATTTCTACTGCTTAATTTCACTGGTACGAGTACTATAATGCTGCCTCAGTTCGAACTGTGGGAAAATCAGCATGCCAGTTCGGAGTTGTCAATCAATAAACTGCATTAGCACGTAAAACTTTCTTCAGTGGCAAGTCAATTATTTGTCAATTCCAGGAGGAGATAAAACAGGATCTATCTGCATTTGGCCCATGCCTCCCGTCGTGATTATGCTGGCAGTAGTAATATTGTAGCGGACCAGTTTGAGCGCTGAGGATTACATCATATGAGGTAACCAAGCATAATGTGTCGAAATGGGGTTACCTCAACACGACCAGCTAAGGAACCCCGAGTCAGCTCTTCCGTACGTATTTATACCAATGGGGTCTGACTCGAACGAGGATAATCGACTGTCATGAGTCGTCGGGACCCTTGTCTGAATCATTGCGGGAATCACCGTAGTTAAAGGGAGAGTTGTAACATCGACGACCTACGGTCCGCTCACCATACACGAGTCGCCAACGTAACACCAGTCGAACAGGTAAGGATGTATCTCCTCTAAGATCTGCTTGCTTGTCGGGCTTCACCCCAATCTGAGTGGCCAATGTACTCACGTTAAAGTAATAATACAATTTATTGGTTCAATGCATCCCCTGTGCATTATTTAAATACCTCCATCCTAGAACGCCACACTGGCCTACCTACCACCCTAGTACCGACGCATCCCCTGCCTCTGAGCTATCACACCCCTAGTGTAATCACCTACTGCGCGGTAACCACCCCCATGGGGTGTTACAATTTGTTGTAGGCGCCGGGTACAATGTGGCGGAGTCACCGGGTGCAATTGGTAAAGAGCCGGGTATAATTGGTGATGGCAAGCCACTATTAGGGTGAGCATAGGGGAAAACACCCTTACCTTTTCCAACCGGAAGATGTAATAATTTTTTCTCTTTCCTCCCTCTTTCTTTTTTTTGCAAGGTGTAAAACACGCCCCATTTCGGGATAGCCTTTTAGCTGAGGTTATATGGTGAAGACCCATCCTCCCACCCTTTGCATCATGAGTCACCTTCACGGAATATAACTTTTTTTACTTTCTCAAGTTAAGTATATTGTTTTAGTGTAGTACATTTAAGTTATTATGCATGGCTGAACCTGCTCTAAACTCTACTAGCCCTACCACTAAGGAGATTAGAAACCTTTGCGCAGAATTAGCAGCTATACAGGGGGAACAACTTAAATTCCAAGAATTTCTTATCACTGATTTGAAAGGAATTTCAAACGAGATCGCGGCACACGCAGAGACGGCAAATCAAATAGGTCTCTGCTCCGACAAGATCATTAACGCTTCTAACCCAAGCACAAGTATGGTAGAAAAACAGTTAGTCATGAATAAGGGAGACGAACACACAAATACTATGAGTAAAATGGACTCACCTGCTTTAAGTAGAATGGTAACTGAAGCACCTCAACCCATGCACGTTAGTCGTCCACCATTGGATCCGGGTAGCTTCACGGGGAAACCAGGGGAAGTATAAGAGACTATCTCCACAAGTTTGAGATGATAGCGCATGCCAATAATTGGGGCGACCAGCATAAGGTGCAGTATTTACCATGTTACCTTAATAGTACCGCACTAAACTGGTACAAAACCGTTTATCGTAGAAATAGGGACGCCCAATGGGAAGCATTGAAACAGGGGTTATTGAAAGCCTTCATTCACGCGGCAGAGGAGGAAATGATGGAGGTCAGACTAAGGCAAAGGGTGCGGGACCTTAGTGAGCCCACAGAGCAATACGCTTATGACATCATAGCTCTGTGTGATCTAGTCAACCCCGAAATGACAGAGAAGGAACGGGTAAAACACATCGTGAGGGGCCTTAAACCATCACTAATAGAACAGGTTCTGCCTTATAATCCACAAACAATGGACGCTCTCATACAGTTCGTCCGCAGGGTAGAATCCGCCCGCTACCTGGCAGGCAAAAGGGTAAACCTAATCGATGCACAGGGCATTCCCCCTAGCATGCCAGACGATACCCTCCAGAAGCAGGTATCAGATATGTCAAAGATGGTGGGTGAACTAGCAAAACAAATGCAGAACCTTACAATCAACCCCCGCCCTCCACCCCAGAATCACAATCCACAGCGTCAATCTGTTAGGAATTACGGACAGCCGCACAGCGGCTATAGGAGTACATATGGTCAGAGAAGAACGGTATCCGCGAGGCCTGTGTGCGCCTACTGCAAACGGGTAGGCCACGTAATCGCTAATTACCAGACACGAAGGAGGTATACAAATTTTCACGCGCAGCCTCGAAGCAATCACCCCAATATGGGCCGCGGTAACGAGCATAACAGAAAGCATCAACCCTGGAAACACGTTAAAAACTATGGGAACATTAGTAGGGACAAGGATCGACATCCTCATAGACACAGGCAGCTCAGTAGGCATAATCAATGACGACCTGGTGGGTACAAGCAAGCAACCAGCACCCCCAAGTATGATTTTGCGAACTGCAAATAACAATTTACTTGCCGCACAATACCAAACTAACACTAACCTTTATATGGGTGACGTGGAATTCAAAGAACAACTAATAGTATTAAGACACTTCCCGCATAGTTTATTACTGGGCATGGACTTCCTTCAGAAATACCAAGCCGTTATAGATCTAGGGAACAACAAAATAACACTAACACTGCAGAATTCGAAGAATGTCACGGTAAGCTGCCTGCGAAAGCGAGAGTGCCCACTGATGCAAATTACACTTGAAACAGACGCTGAAAAGGCAAAAAATTAAAGCAACATGTCAGCAGGACGTAGAAATCCTTCCAATTGCCACCACAAAGATAGACGTCAAAATACCTTCACTTCCTACAAACACATTATTACTGGAACCATGCATTAACAGTATGCAGAAAAAACACGTTAACATTATACCGGGTCTGTGCAATAATAATCAAAATCAAAAGATACAAGTCCACAATAATACTGCCGCCCCAAAGAGAATATTTAAAGGGACAACACTAGCACTTGTACACAAAGTCGCATTAGTGCAGGCAGACACTTTCACACGTGAGACAGCAAAACAAATAGACATCAAAGACGCCAAATTTAATATTAATTCACGACTAGAACCAGGACAAGAACAGCTACGAAATTTACTCGACAGGTACAGACATACCTTCGCCACTAGCCTACAAGAGTTAGGGACGACAAACATGGCGGAGTTCAAAATAGAGTTAACAAATACAACACCAATTAGACAGAAGCCATACAGGGTGTCCCAAAAACAGTGGGAAATAATAAACCAGCAAGCAGAAGAAATGAAAGAGTCAGGGATAATAAAAGACTCGCATAGTAGCTGGTGCTCACCAGTAATTTTGGTTACAAAGAAATCAGGAGAATATCGGTTTTGTTTAGATTACAGAAAACTCAATGCACAAACAGCTGCATCCGCCTATCCCTTAGCACTGATTGACGACCTGCTTAGCTATTTAGGAGGTTCAAAATTTTACTGTACGCTTGACCTGCTAAGTGCATATTTCCAAGTACCCCTAGCTCAAGAAAGTAAGAAATATTCGGCCTTTTGTACGTCAGACGGACAGTTTGAATTCGAAGCCTTGAGCTTCGGGCTCGCGAATGCCCCTAGAGCATTCACAGAGATTGAAAATAAACTGTTAGGCGACCTGCGATACAAAAAAGCACTCATATATCTAGACGATATAATAGTGTTCGCAAATACATTTCAGGACTTATTGGCAAACCTCGAAGCAGTATTTAAGAAATCAGAACAACATACGTTTAAGCTAAAACCCCAAAAATGATTTTTCGGTATGGACAAATTAAAACTCCTAGGATACGAAGTATCGGCAGCAGGCATAGAACCCGATAAAGGCAAAATGCAAGCTATTACATAGCTCAGAACGCCTAGGAATGTCAAAGAAGTAAGGCAGGTCTTAGGTTTATTTTCTTTTTACAGGAGGTTCATTAATAACTTTGCAGCAGTCGCGAGGCCACTAAATGAACTAACAAAGGCAGACCAAAAGTTTGTATGGGGCCGAGAACAGCAAGAAACCTTCCAAAAGCTGAAGAATTTAATGGTTAGGGCTCCGGTGTTGGCGCACTTTATGCCGGGAGCCAAAACCCAAATGAATTGCGATGCCAGTATGCACAGCATAGGCAGCTGCCTCCTGCAGAAACGAGATGGAAAAATGCACCCAGTAGGCTTTGTGTCTAGAAGTCTAAGCAAAGCTGAAAATAACTATAGCGTTTCGGAACAAGAGCTGTTAGCAGTTATGTACGGTTTTTCGAAGTTCCGCCAGTACATATATGGTTACCCTGTAACCGTAGTTACGGACCATGCTTGCCTGTGCCACCTAACTAGGTTGAGAGATCTAACAGGAGACTGGCACGTTACAGCTTAATGCTGAAATAATTTGATTATACAATTCAGCATAAATCAGGGGTTAAACATAAGGACGCAGATTGTTTGTCTAGGATGCCGATAGACCCCCTGAACCAGAAACAGCACAAGAGCAGGAAGACGGATTTACCTGTCTCATAGAACCCATAGAGTTAGCTAAAAGCAAGAGGAGGATCCCCAGCTAAAACCCCTAATACAAGCCGTAAAACTGCCGGGTACAGCGAATGCTAAACTAGCAAGACAAGCTGCAACATACGTGCTGAAATCGAATGTCCTATACCGAAAAAATGCTGGTAGTACAGGGAACATGCACTTGTTAGTAGTACCTGATAGTTTAAAGCAGGAAATGTTATATAATAGTCATGACGATCTACTAGGAGGACACTTCGGGTTTTCAAAAACTTTTCACAAAATAAATTCACATTATTATTGGATTGGAATGAAGAGGGATATACAAAATTATGTAAGAAGATGCACTTCCTGTCAGCAACGAAAAGGTGCAGTTAATCAGCGACCCGCAGGTTTAATGCAACCCATAAAAGTCAAGTATATAGGAGAAAGGTTCTCCATATATATCTTGGGGCCTTTCCCGAAGTCCAATAGGTGTAACAGGTACGTAATTGCGGCGAGTGATTACTTCTCAAAATATTTGGAGTTAAGGGCAATCCCAAAAGCTTCTGTAAGAACGTAGGTTTTCACGGCCGGTGTCACAATTATAACTAATATGATTTTCCGGGCTGTTATGCCGTGGTCTGCTGAAGAAAGATTTCCCAGACGATTCGTCCACAACTGCGCTGGACATCTTCAGTGGCGCGGACGAAGTCTTCTCGGTGAAAGTATCGCAGCGTCTGATGACGCTGCGATACTTTCACCGAGAAGACTTCGTCCGCGCCACTGAAGATGTCCAGCGCAGTTGTGGACGAATCGTCTGGGAAATCTTTCTTCAGCAGACCACGGCATAACAGCCCGGAAAATCATATTAGCCAAAAGCTTCTGTTGAGCATGTTGCCGAATTTATCTTGGACGATGTCATCTGTCGTCACAGCGCACCGAAATATATTCTGTCGGACAGAGGATCGGTATTTATGAGCAAAGTAACACAAGCACTACTTAAATGATGGGAACAATACCGACTTTTACAACAGCCTACAGACACCAAACTAATGGCCTGATAGAAAGGGCAAATAGAACTATCGCACAAGTAATCTGTAACTACGTAAACACAGCACACAGACTGGGGTAATAATCTACATCAAATTCGGTTTGTCATAAACACATGAAAACAGGGGAGTACTAAGTTCACACCCTTCAAATTACTGTATGCACGGAAACCGGTATCACCCCCAGACGCTCAATTACAGGGCACCACGCAAAACCTATTTGTGCAGCAAAAAAGGGAGGCAGTACTAAAAGCAAGGGCGTTAGCATCCCAGAACATAGCAAAGAGCTAAATAAAAAATAAAAATTTATATGATTCAAAGAGCCGGCACGTCGAGTATAAAGTCGGCGATTTGGTGAAGCTATACACCCCTAAAAGGAGATTAGGTAGAGCCACGAAACTTTTAATGAATTACACAGGACCGTATAGAGTAATGAAAAAACTGAGTCCCCTGAATTGCGTAATAAAAGCAAGAAATTCCGTAAAAGGACAGAATGTTCATGTTAGTAGAATTTCACCATATTATGCCTAGTGAGTATATACCACTCTTGCCGCAGACGCACAGCGAGTAAACACAGTCTTATTGCCACATGTAAAGAAACACAATAAAAACGCCAGCGTATCACTCAATGTCTATCAATACACAAGTGTTGACATTATAACATGACGAAATGCGTTACACAACACCATCCACGCTGCGGTAAGAATGAAGTATAAAAACAAACAAACAAGAAACAGAAAGAAGGTAAAGCATTAAACATCAACAATAGTTCTCAAATGCGTAAGATACGTTAAGTAATAGGTTACAATGCAAGGCGTAGTATACCTTCGGACCTCCAGCTTAAGTTAGGTTAAAAGGGATAATCCATGCGATTCATTTTTAATGTTTTAATTTTTGTCTCTCTCCCTTTCTCTGGATGAAGAGAAAATATATCTGGAAGTTAAAATATAATGGGAAATCCGAGACGCGACCTTATTATTCGCTTAATACAGATATCTATGTTCCGATACGGAAATTTGAACAGTATATATTATCCCCCCAGGAGTTGAGAGTACAATGGGCCGAGGGACACAACAGAGAACAAGTATACAAAAAATAAGTATTGTCTTTGTTCTGGAGTTCGGGGAGCAGAGTTAAAGAAATAGGAAAGAGAATAGGAAATAAGATCTATTGGAGGTCGAAAAGTTATTTCATAGTACTGTTATTTATATAATAGTTAGTTTAAGATTAATTTAAGATAGGTATTTGATAATTTGTTCTGAGAACTATAGGTTATATTTTTCTTCGCACCTTACACATGCGTCAACACATAGACATTAGATAGTAAAATAAAAGCCTTATCACGTTCACTCTGGTACGACAACCAGGCGCTATAAAGTAAATAAATATCAATTAACAGGTAAGGCGAAGTAAATCAACGTACAAATCAGTAAATAACTCTCGATTAACTTGGCAAATAAGCAAATGAAAATCAACAATTTTCTCTTACAACCAGGGCAAAGAATACACGACATCGTCCAGGAATATAGTAATCTTGAATCTCGCAAACCGCCTCAGAATCAAAACTAACACAGAGGGACAAACAAAAAAAATAAATAAAAAGGCTCAAAATAAACAAGGTGATGAAGGCAGGAAAGGCACAAGTATCCTCCACGAATTATACAGATAACACAAATGATGTAACACTTTCCACACACGCGAATGGGTACAGGATTGTTTTTCACAAACTAAGAAACACAGATACCGCCTTCATACACATCCAACTCTGAATGAACGGTAAGCAGCGGCAAGCAATGAAACTTCTTGCCATGAATCCCGCTGACACAGGTATTTGTCGCGACACATACAGAGCTTGACTTTGTACTTCTCAGTGGCGTACAGCACACTGGGACATGTATGTAAATAGAGTAAGGATGGGCGCAGTGTAAATATCGTTTTTTTTGTTTCATTGTTCGTTGTATGATTGGTCATAACCTACTATAATAGTAGTTAAATATCGTTAAAATTGCGTTATTTGAGCTAAAGGCAAAATTTAAGTATGTTTATAGAGGACGTCCTCAAGGATGCAAGAGAAACCACGAGTGAGGGTCAGTCTACAGCAGCCTCAGCGACCCTCCCCCTGTTACGGAAGCAATGAATCAACAAAATGCCAAAATGGTGGAAGCCTACATCAGCATCCAAAGAAGCAAACACCTTCTAAACACCGTCTACACACAATGTAACACAAAAAAACCTCATTGTACAGTTACAGAAGATAATAATTGTATATATGTACCTATATAACTTTTTTCTCTTCCAAAAATTATATCAAGGCAAGCAGAACTTATGAGTACTTGCATCATGCCTGGATAACGGAGCTTAAGGAGTTTTTTTTTCTTTTTTCCGTTTTTTTTTCTCTTTCCTTTTAAAAATTCGGAGAGACAAAGAATCGGCGGGGATACTCACTCACGTTTCTAAATTTACCATTTCTCTGCTCTGTTTTGTCTCATTCCGTGAAAATTAAAACACTAAAACACTTCCCACCTTTCCGAAATGAAATCCATCTTGAAAAAAACCCTGTTGCTGCGCACCATGAAACGGCCAGAAGAGGAGCAACCAATAAGAAAAACCCAGGTCAAGCAGTGCCCAGCAGAGTACAAGTGACCGTAACTCACCACGGGGGTCGCGCCAGGCCAGGAAGAATTGGTGCACCCTGAGGGAACGCCACTGCATGACCAAAGGAATGCGGCACGCGACGAAACTAAATGCTAGGTAACCAGGAAAATGGCTACGTATGCGGAATCAATCAGCAGTTCTGTCACAGGACACTCAAATATACCAGGCAAAGTTCACCTCCGGGCACGGAAGTAAGCAACCAGCGTAGAAGAGGCGAAAATGGGCAGCAGGCTGCGGTGTGCAGTCGACCCCACCCCTACGAACTCACCAACCCTTTCGTCCCTGATATCCGAGTCTTGGACAGCAGAGTACCCCCGAGCATGTCAACTGTATAAGGCTCAAACCATGTTTTTTACCAACTCTCGTCTAAACAGACAGTTTTAGTACCCCCTAAGATGTTTGCCCTCTTCTTCAATTTTAAATTCCGGGTCGGAATTTGGTGAACCTGGGACCGATGTAGCGGATCAGGTTGAGCGCTGAGGATTACATCATATGAGGTAACCAAGCATAATGTGTCGAAATGGGGTTACCTCAACACGACCACGCTAAGGAACGCCGAGTCAGCTCTTCCGTACGTATTTATACTACTGGGGGTTGACTCGAGCGAGGGTAATCGATTGTCATGAGTCGTCGAGACCATCGTCTGAATCATTGCGGGAATCGCCTTAGTTGAAGGGAAAGTTGTAACATCGACGACCTACGGTCCGCTCACCATACACGAGTCGCCAACGCAACGCCAGTCGAACAGGTAAGGATGTATCTCCTCTAAAATCTGTTTGCTTGTCGGGCTTCACCCCAATCTGAGTGGCCAATGTACTCACGTTAAAGTAATAATACAATTTATTGGTTCAATGCATCCCCTGTGCATTATTTAAATACCACCATCCTAGAACGCCACCCTGGCCTACCTACCACCCCAGTACCGACGCATCCCCTACCTCTGAGCTATCACCCCCTAGTGTAATCAGCTACTGCGGTGTAACCACCCCCGTGGGGTGTTACAATATTACATTGCCTAACGTGATGCTGCGTTGGCAGAAAGTCGTAACCTATAATTACCTAATTTTACTAGGGAAGAAAGATGCAATTTTTGACAGTTTTGTTATACAGAATGTAACTAAAACTTACAGAATATGCCAAAACTTTGGGGAACCATTCCTTGCATACAGAGGACGAAATTATGATATATGAACATGGATTCGAAAAATGCTATATTTTCTTGTTAGAGACCCTTCTCTACAACTGTATCACTTAGCAGAATACTCAAAAACAGAACTGTGAGAAACGGAAAGTAATATGAAACGGTACCCAAAAACAGAATTGTGGATAACAGAAAATCAAATGAAATGTTCAAAACCTCCTGATTAGCATGGATACATCCACCAACCTGCCGTTGCATGGGCTCGCTGATGCGCTTATGTATCGCTGAAGTTTGTCGTGTTAGCTGGTAGCATTGCGGAATACGAATACAAACATTATTTACATCTTGAACCGTGTCGTAAACAGAAAAGCTTTTAAATACCCCCAGAAATAAAATACTATGGATTCAGATCAAATGGACGCCGAGGTCAAGGAATTTGTCCAACTCTTCCAATCGATTTATCACGAAACCGTCTATTCAGAAACCTACGAACAAAGAGGCTGAAATGAACAGGAGCTGCATCATGCATGAAGTACATGTCTCGTTGTATTCTTAACGGCACATGTTGCAACAGGACAGCTAAGTGGTTTTTCAACAATACTTTGTACCTTTGTTGATGGAGACGATGTGACAGTATATACGGACCCACCAAATAGTCATCAATAATGCTGACCCAAACATTAACAGAGAATCGGTGTAGATGATTTGTTGGAACCATTGCACGCGCATTCCCGTCAGACCCTACGTGTTCACAATGTGATTGTGTTCAAGCAATGCCTCAACCGTAAACAGCACACTTGCACAAAAGTTTGGATTAGCCGATTGGTTGAGAAACCATTCGCAGAGCACAAGTTGTGTGGAATAATCAGCTGCTGATAATGCCTGCACGTTGTAAATGGTAGAAGTACAACAGATTTTCATGCAACGCCCTCCTCACATTATGTGATCAACATAATGTGTTGCAGCTAATTGTCAAGTGCGGACACTGGGGTCTTTTTGGACAGCATCAAGAATCGCCTCCTACAATTTGTGGTGTTCTTCTCCTTCTGAGTTTTCCCCAGTTGCGAGTAGCAGGCTTAAAGGTTCCATTTTCCCTAACATAAGAATGAATTGATTGAAAAGTCTCCCTATCTGGACACCATCGGTCTGGAAATGTCTCTCGGTACAAACGCTGAGCGTAACTACTATTTTCTTCAGCTACACCATACGTCAAATGGGCATCTGCCAACTCCGAATTTGAATACCTCATTTTACTGTACCTCGAACGAGGTCCGTAAACACACAGAACCGACACGACGTGTTTGGTACTATGTCAAGCAATCGAGTTAGTAGTATAGCAATCGAACTACCTGGTACATAAAGAACGCTCACAACAACGGTGAACCTACGAACTAAAAGCAGTTGCAACACTCCATCCCATTTAACCAGAGGTAACAACTAATGTTTACCCACTGTGAGTATTAAGCAACTGCTCTGTTGTAAAGTTATTGCCACGGGACAGCGATGCAGGTATTGTAGCTTTTATATCACACGGTGTCAGCAGAGTTGTAGATAAAGCTCTAAGCATAAAATAAGACATTTTCAGACCCATATTCATATAGCATAATTTCGGCCTCTATTTGTAAGGTGTGTTTCCCCAAAGTTTTGACATACCTTTTTGTTACACCCTATATGATACATTTGAATATGCATAACATTAGTTAAAGAAAAATTATGTATTAGTGTTTAAACTTTCAAAAATAAGAATACCACTTCAAATACACTGCATTATAATTATATAAAGTCCATAAATGATCTTAAAATGTGGCTCAAGACCTTCCACCTCAAGCGCTGGTTACGCCAAATTTTCTTTTGCGTTTAGTATCTATATATTCAGAACCGTTATTATTTATTACTCTTTTTTAAATCCCGTGCATCTGAATTTCAAGAGTGTAATACAACCACTACTTTTAACATTTGATGATAATGATCATTTGTCAATATACATTCGACACCATGTCATATTCCATCGTTAGTTTATTTTCCTTTTCCTTCCTTCGTCTTCTTTTTCTCCCTTATTTTCAACTTTTTAATGTATCAACCATAATGACGAGAGTAGTCTTTTATCAATTTGAAGTGTGTCCACTGCCAAATTCGCCCGATTTAGTAAGTCGTAAAACCCTTCGTGCTTACAGTAATACCGGCCAAACACAGTCGTAGTGGAAATAACCACCTTCCAAACAACGTCAGCAGCAGGCGACTCGAGCTTGGGAAAAACGCGCGGGAATGAGCAGAGTCCCAATCTTAACTTACCTATTTCTTTATATATACAGGTAAAGGTACGTATCACGGAGGGGCCCCAGGAAACAGGGCAGCGCACCACAAGTATACCGTAACGGTCCCTTCTGTTTCCAACGTGACCCCTGGGATGGAGGGTTGAGGGGAGAAATCCGAAAGGGGACCAGATACGGATGTCGATGGGCACAAGCGTGGACGGGATCACTAACGTTTCCAAATAGAACGTATCCAACTCCGCCAGGTCCCTGCCCACAACCCACCAACTTCCAGCGTCCCCGGGATGGAGCCCACTCGGAGGAGAGACCTAACTGAGCGGTACCACAGCGACATCAGGGATAAAAAAAATACAGAGTTCAAGCCCAGTCTAGTCGAAACCCGGCGAACACCATCACCTGGTCCTACAACCCTGAAACATATGACAAAGAAGATGATGGGTACAGGAAATGAGAGGAAGTTGAGTCGTGGTAGTAGATAAACCACCCCAGCACTCGCCTGTCGCCTCGGGGAAATCACGAAAAATCCATGGGCCAGAGTGGGCGGTCGCCGGGGATCGATCTTGGGACCTCCCGAATGCGGGCCACAAACGTGGGCGCCTGAGCCATCCCGCTCGGTCTTCTGTAGACATACATATGGTTTAACACGTCTACCATTATTAAAAACTTTCTTTGTTTGTGCAATTTCACTTGTGCTGAATTCCACATTCTCAGATTTAGTTTCTCTGGGCCTGCATAAAACAGTTATATTACGACTTATCCTATCTTAAAAAGGACATAAAATAAATGCGAATATATATGTAGAAGTTTTAATTTTCAACTCTAGGATTGCCAAAATCTTTTAGTGCTCAACTAATGCATATGGAAACGCCCAATACAGGGAAAAAATTGTGGCATAAAACCACGTTAAAGAGAAATGATGCCTAATATTAGCTCACTGAAACGACTGTCATGTAATGACGCTGCAAACTTTGAAATGGCTTTTGACGTTATAGAGTAATTGCAGACTGCATGGAAGAGTTCAAAATAATGTGGCACTGATTCAAGAACAGGACTAAAGATAAGTGGCAACGTATTAAAGTAAGAAATGAATTATATAATTTGAAGTATCTTCCGGGCTGTTGCGCCATGATCTGCTGGAGACAGGTGTTCCTGACGGTATCGCTGCGTCTGATGCGTTAGCTTTTTGGGGTGGAACAGGAATAAGTATATAAGGGTAAACATTATATATAAGTATCTGGGAAGGATAAAGGTTGAGGGAGGGGAGGGATTTTGTGCTGTGACGATTCTATTTATTGGGGAAAATTATGGGAGAATATGGTGCCCGGTACCGACGGAAGAAGCCGGAGATTAGTGGGTGCATACTAGGGAGGCGGATTGCTCCGCAGTGGGGATCAGGTAACTGCCAAGACCGAGGCCCTGACAACGACCTGAGAACTGTGGTGTCATTATGATGAAGGGGTGGAATCCGTACCCGGGTCCTGCTATCTCCGAGCGTTGGTTCTTGTGTGGTGTGCTGCAGGCAGAGGAAGCTGGTGTGTCGTGTCGATGTGTCTGGTTATTTTGTTCTCGTTGTCTATTATGTAGTGAGAGGGATCTCCTTCGCATGGCTGATGGCGGCGCATGCGTCCTTGTATTTATCTATGGCGTCGATGGTCGTTTTGAACTCGCGTTCAATGGCTGCGATGACTTGGAAGAAAAGCGTGGTCGTGCGACTGGACACGAATTTGGTGGTGGTGATGTGTGATTGTTCTATGGCGTCCGTAACAGTATCGAGCAGCGTTTTGAGGTGTTCTACCAGCGCTTTGAGCCACTGATCAAGTTCAGTACCTCAGCGTGAAGGTCTTGTATTGCGTCGATAATCCTAGTGTTGCTTGCTGCAGTCTATTGTAGAAGGTTGTTGGTATCTGTGAGCTGGAGTGCTATGTGAGACGTGTCAACCTGTGGAAGTGATGTGAGTTTCTGCGATGGCGTGATTGGGTGGTCATTTGGAGTCCGGCGCGGATAGACTGGGCGGACGGCCTGGCTGGTGTAGTGTACCTTGTCTCCACAGAAATCGCAGAAGAGGCAGCGCTGTGTCAGATCGTGTGTCAGGCAGTTAACAGTAAGTGTCTGGTTATCACATTAGTGCCAGCGGGATGCGACGTCACATGTGTCGTCATTGTGCCCATAGAGGCAGCAGCGGCGGCACCGCATAGGTCGGACAATGCGGCTGCTCTCGAGTGGTAGGGTTTGCCCTAATAAGGGCAGTCCCGGACCCAGGGCCGCCGAGTACTCGATCACGTCCATGAACTCGTGTCTGATCAACGGTGTGGGGCATCGTACGTTCTTGATCCTGGTCGCCCTGGTCGCCAGGGGCGCTGGGCGGCACTGAGCAGCAGCGTGCCCGGGAGCTGACAATGAGTTCCCCGGACTACTGTGTGGAAGCGATTCGTCGGTGTATGGTTGTCTGAGCTGGTCGGCAAGTGATTGCTGGTCACTTCGACTGGTAGCGACGAAGTAGCTGAAAGCTGGTCTTCGGCTGCGCTAACGACTTCTTTTGCCTTTCGGGGAGGAAGCTTGGAGGTTGCGGTGCTAGTTGTCTTCTTTCTCATGTTGTCTTGTCGAGAGTTCGAAGCGTCAGTGAGCGCTCTCAGCTGATTGGCCCGAAATGGGCACAGGTTGGACAGCTGGTGGGAGGAGCCTCACCTCCCCTATGGTTTTGCTGTCTCTGATAGTTCGCTTTGTTTTCTAGTGATGTATTGCGTTTTCTGCTGTCGAGGACCGGATGCCAATAGCTGTTTCATTTCAGAGCCTCTTCTTTCTTATTAAAATTATTAGGATGTTTGTAAATTTCCATAGCTTCGCGCTAAAGATTTCCACAGCGGTTGTGGACGGAACGTCTGGAACACATGTCTCCAGCAGACAACAGCATAACAGCCCGGAAGATGCTTCAATTATAGTATTTGCGACTCCGGCCATATAAGCTTACATTCTCTCATAAGAAATGAATTGGTTGAATTTGAATTTATTTTGGCCCTGTTTTCTAATTTAATGATAAGCATTCCCCACAAAAAAAGAACCCTGTGTACATAAAACGCAAAGTTGAATTTCCTTGTTTTGTATACTTTGATTTATAACGGGAAAATGGTAACAATGACCTAATTAACCCCCAAATAAGCGAAAACAGCACCGGAAAAGACTTCATATTCAAGCTGTAACATATATTCGACTACGTGTGCCGCGAATACTTTGTAAAAGCTCCTCTGTTTGTATTGAAATCAAATATGTCAATTACCGTTAGTTAATTCGATCAGAAGGCGGAAGGTGTAGGAAAAACAGTGGCTAAACGAGTTAAAAGTTATGGTAGATTTAGGCAAGCATTTTCTAGTAGTTTCCTTGAAACTATGGTTTTCTTTTAATCGTCAACACTAAAACTTCAGTTGGCAAAAAACATTTCTTTTTAAAAGTGCCACTTGCCTGCATGGACGTACAACTTCCTCTCACAGGGCTGTATGGTATGTTAACAGAAAAAGTTAATTAATGAAACTAAGTAAGTCGTTCAGCTTTATCAATGCTGTTTAAGGTAAAATATGAACCAAATCTAGACACGTCAGAAAAAAGCATAGTCGGTCTAAGGCTTGGTTCATTAAGGAACTGTCTCAGATTGGAATGTATCAGTTCCACTAATACGTAAAAATTATGCATCATTTTTAACTTCAGCACTAATTATCTCAACTAATTAAGTCCGAAACAATTTTACAGCAGCGCTGTTGTAACCTAGCGTTATCAGAGAAACAACTGCTGGAAATTCAACTGCATTTAATTTGGGAAATATCGTTCTTTATCCCTTTCAATACTAACACAACGCATATGTCCCATTAAAATGTAGAAGATTTCTGAACTGTCCCATCCGTCCTGTACCCCCTACTTCGTGATTTCAGTTGACAATAATGACAATGGGAGCTCAGCTTTAATGTATTTTATTCTCGACTATAACCTAGAAAAGGTGTGTTTGCAAGTTGTGGAGTCTTGTTGCTGAAGTATGAGCCGGTAAGTGCTTCACATCTATCAGATTTTAACTGAAAATGATTGATGGTATAAATAATTCACTAGTTCTATACAGTTTTACATTTATATGATAAAAACCGCTGTATTATATCCCATCAGCTGTATGCAGCGCGACATATATATCCAGATCTGACTGAGGAAGTTCAGGACGAAGCTTCCGTTTCAACTTTACAATTTTATCCTGTGTTCAGACTCTGAACCAGAAAAAGAACTTGTTCTTCTCACAAAATAATAAAGTTACTGGACTGCAGTATATGCTAACTTTGTGCCTAGATTCAATCCACCAGTAATCAATAAACCAATCACCATTTTGAATCTGGATCGAGCTCAGGTGAAATACATGTTTTCTTCAATAGGTTCCCTAAGTCACTATGTTTATTGTAGCATGCAACAATGAAAGATTGGAGAAACTGCAGTCAGATACAGGAACATTTTACGCAAAGACCATTACTAAATTATGCTGTTTGTTGTTACTACGTTCATTATGTCACACAATAGATTACCGGCAACATATACATATGTTCAAACAACATAGCCATACAGTCTGCCATTAGCCGAGACAGATTTCTTCTGCTGATGTCAAATTATACTTCAATTACCCCGAGAAGCCTTCAAAGGGCAACAAAACCAATGACATTGATGAAATAGTATCCTGTTTGAAGTATACTTTTAAGCAAAGCAGAACATGAAACAATACCTCCCATGAAACCGATAAAAAGAGGAATCAAAGTTTGGGCAGGATGTGACAGAGTATTGGATTTAAATAGAACCTAAATATTTATACTAGGAAACACTATGATGTAACTGAAGATACTTTAGATGAGAGTGGTAAGTTGAAACCATTGATTCCAAGGACGTTCAAATTTTGTTGTGACACATGTAATGTTGCACTTTGTAAAATCTGTTTTCTTAACTTTCATAAGCAGTAAACCCAATGTGACATATATGTCCCAGAAAAAATACCTGGTGGGACATATATGACCCATGCATTTAATGTAAACTGTACTGTGACGCTGTCGTGTTTACCCCATTCATATAAAGTACCATCAAATTATGAAAAAAGCAGGTTTGAGGTATTTATGATAAGCAGTTATAACAAAATAGCTTGCTGCCAATTGCGATGGTAGCGTGAACAATGAGCTACCATGGCCTCTGTAGTTCAGTAGAACTCTCAATGTTCATTTAATTCCATATGAATGATAAACTGCATTTCCATTCTAAGGTATGTTCAGAATTAAATAGTTTACAGGCGCATCAGGAGAATGGACAGCACTTAAAAGCATTACGTGAGGTGGGAGGGATATAGTAATATAACCTTTTATATTGACTCTTATCCGTCTGGTTCAGCCATTAATAGATAACAGATTTCATACGCTAAGCTAATTTGAATGGCAACATAAATGCGAAGTACAAGGAGATACATTACGGTATATTAAAGTGTGGCGTTTTCACATTTACTGTGGTGAGTATCTTTATTCTGAGCAACATTATTTTTATTTTCATAATTTTCCTACCATTATACAGGCCAATCATGCTAACCTACGTGGTGTGGAGGTAACGTTTCAGGAGGTACGAAGTTCAAATCGCAGTTGGAGCGAGTTTTCTAAGCAAACTTAATTCTGTGGTTTTCCCTTGTTTGGTCTTTCCTTGTCTTGTTTGTTTCAACACAGTCTTTTACTCCGGACACACTTCAACTATAGGTTTCTTGCGCTACCTGTGTCATTTTAATACCAACTCACTATGTCAGTATGCTTTACCAAGATGGTTTCCCATTACCCTGGAAAAAAAACTATCTGGCACCTTCTCAGCTCGATTTATAACTCGATTTTATAACTCGATCTCGGAGTTATTTCAGCATTCATTTCACCGTCTCTGTATCTTGAGTTGTCATTAGGAATGTTACAGAATACATAAATACATGCATACATAATCCCTCACTCTTTCTCACTCTTCCTAATAAAAGCCTTCTATTGCAGGATGACTGTCCCCGGATTCACGATTACATTCCCCTAATCACCTGTGTTTTCCCTCCCTAGCGTAAGCGATGTGCAAGATAGGTGATTAGCTGAAAGAATATCCTAAAGTTTATGGCATTTCTGTTCGCCGTAGCATTATTGCAGCGATGTAGTTTATGAAAAGGTCTTACAGCATTAAAGAATAGGTATATTTTTTACCAAATAAAATCAGCTTGGGCATAGGTTATAATTATGAGATTGAAAACTGATATTCAAGTTACTGCTGTGTACTATATTTTGTTACAGCGGCTTTATGACTTGAGTTATATTGTAAATGTAATTTACTCAACATCTCTGTCTTCTAAGTAGTTAATAACCAGCTAAGCTCCGTGACGCCCACAACGGATTAATGTTGAGATGAACGAAACCGTGTCATTTACTCGTTTCGTATACACTAACGGTAAGTTGCCGAGAATGTCTTACTGCGTTCATGCCATCTGTCAGATAAACTGAATTGCACACGAGTTTTATCTATCTGTTTGATTCAAAGTTCTCTTTTATATCTGCAGTAGATTTCGACTTCTTTAACAGCTCTATACATACGCTAATTTGATATAGAAGTTTCTTATAAATCCATATCACAATTGAAAAAAATAAACGTTTATCTTGTATTTCCAGGGTGGTATACCGCCTAGCAGTTACAGGGTAAAATAAGGAAAACCATATCCTATGTGAACATTGCGTTCTGACATGCAAACACTTGGCTTGTTCTTCGTTTTGTTAAGAACACGTTAGTCGTAAAATATTTCTAATGTGAAATACAACAATATAAGGAACACACAAGTGCGAAACATCTGCGTCCACAGCTGCACTCTGTTGTTTCCGCTATACAATACCGACAGCAGTGGCATATTGTGTCAGGGGATAATCTACATTACATTAATATGTATTGCACTCATTCTTCGTTCAGAGAAGCAGCAATACTTGGAAAAGCATGAGGGATTACATGAACCCAGAGTTTTATGTCTGGTATAGTGTGAACTGAACCCGCGGGCTAGGGTAGGTTTTTAGAATGTAGCTTACTGAGTTTGAGAGTAAACTACATTCTAAAATCCTACCCTAGCTCGTATGTCCAAAGTGTTAATCAAAGGAAACTACGATGATGATACTGCTCTTCTGGTCCTATCTACATACCTGTGCATTCCTAGAAGTAATTATAATTCAGGGGTCGTCAACTGTCCTAAATTAACTTTTTGGTATTTTCATCCAGCCTGAGTTTAACGTATGGTTGTTAATTCAAGCCCATGCAGACCTCTAATCAACATGTGCTCACGTGCAGCTGGGTAGTTTTGTTTTTAATTCTGAATCAGTTATTTGCTTAGAAAGACTTAAGACTTACTCATAGAATTAATACATTTTTTATATCATCACAGACATACAGCAAGTATTAATACATACGGAATTATTAAAAAAGAAACGCCTATTAAGCTTATATCGTGTAGGGTTGCAAACTGATTTTATGATCACAAACTCACGTTCGCTAGGTTTTGAGGATGTGACGCTTACAAGGTCTTTTTCAGATTATTTTCGGCTACCGTGGCTGATCGTAATTTACCTATTATATTCTTAACATTAGAGGAGAGGGCGCTGGGTAGTGTAGTGGGTCAGAGGCTCGATTCCCGGCTCTGGGGTGGTGACTTTAAGTCGGCCTTATCCACGCCTTCACCTCTGGCTTGCTCATGTGGAGTGTCCACGCCTTCACCTCTGGCTTGCTCATGTGGAGTGTCCCCAAGGCTCAACATGGTTCGGAATCCATGTTAAAGCTATAGATCAGGCTACCCCAAGTCGTGTGAAGGTCGCTTGAGAGCGTACAGGGTTGTTTACAGCCCTGATTGTGAGCAGCACAGTTACACACTCGTCTTTCTGCTCTATTTATCTTGCTCCAGTCTATCAGCGGCCGTGGAACGCAACGTATTGTTCGTAGTTGTGATGGCTGCTATATCAGTTAGGAAGCCGTCTACACCTACAAATTTTCGAGAAATCTGGAAAGAAAACTTCCTGTTTATACAAGAAAACAACGTGGCAAAGTGTTTTGTGTTATACAAAATACTGAGCAACGTAACTACATATAATCTGCAACAGCATTACTCATTATGTCACACGAATAATTTTGATAAATACAAAGACAATGAACGCACTTGCGTTCTTGAAAACCTGAAATGCAAAATGTAGAATAAGTATGGAAATGATTGCTCTAGTGTTGTTAGAGTGAACTATAAAATAGGCATTACACATTGGCAGGAACATGAGACCTTTCAGCGAAGGTGAGATGGCAAAACAATATTTAGTTGATGCAGCTGAAGAATTAAGTCCAGAGCATTTACACGATTATCAAATCAGTCCATTTAACGTCCTCCACAATAACACTTCGTGTGCATGACTTTTCAGACGGTATTCAGAGACAGTTATCTGAAACAGCTCAAACATTCATTTCGTTTTCTATTGCAGTAGATAAGAGTAATGACATAGCCGACGTTGTACAACTTGCCATTACATCAGAGGTGTGAATAAAGATACACAAATACGGGAGGAACTGTTAGAAATTGTGCCGATGAAACATATTACTACTGCAGCGATATCTTCACTTGCATCGAGGGGACATTGGAACAGTTTGAACTGCCATGTCAGAAAATGGTGACCTTAGATACTGACGGAGCACCGGCTATGTGTGGAAAGAAGTAGGTGGCTGTAGCATTGGTACAGCAAAAAAACGGAACAGTTAAACATACAAATGGAACTTATACTATTGCACTTCATTTTACATCAGGAAAATTTATACGACAAAAATATTTGTCTTAACAATGTGAAGTAGGTATTTTAGTTGTCCCTTGGATGATGTTCTTGAATTGTTATTTGCCCCACGTTCTGGCGCCAATTTGAAGATGATATTGTCTTTACGTTGGAGTTGTTTATTTATTTAGCTCCACGTATGGACGCCAATTTGAAGTAGGTGGTTTGTTACGTTATTTGCACCACGCTTTGGGCGTCAATCGAAGTAGTTAGTTGCTGCTACGTATTGAAAGTCAGTTTGTAGATGCTGTACTATATTTCAACTGTTGGGGAGCCGAACTTGTAGTAGTTGCAACCACACGAATAGTACCCGGTTTCCGGTAGCCTTCGCCCCAAGTTTATTTTTAGGTGGCCTTTGCCCCAAGTTTAAAAAAATATTAACTTTGTAATTAAACTGTTTCTTTAAATATTTAATATTTATGTTTGCCTCGGCTGCGTCAGCATTATTATTAGAGACATGGAAGTCTTGGCAGGGCGTGATGCGACAAGAATATAGGCTTACACAGATTTTAAGTTTTAGTTCACTACTTTTTATTAATCCTTGACACAAATTAAATAGCACTTCACTGATATCAAGAGCTGTGAGATTCTGTTATTTAATACTTGCACTTTTGAATACGTATACTATATTTCGTTTCACACGAATACGTATTAAATCTCTCGAGGACGCACAACCATCCAGTTACAATCACTGTCTACAGGCAACTGAATAGATTTCAACCGTCTAAGCTTGTAAATTTCTGTATTTCAAGTCTGTGATTGGCTAGTCCTACTCCAATAGAACACCTGCATTTAACTAAAGCTTTATCTGGTTGTTGATTGGCTATTTTTATAAACTGTCACTAAAATTACATTATTGTTACTCTAAGAACCACAAGTAGTGCTGCTAAACTTTCTTACTCATTATTGACTCAAGGTTACCTCATTGTTACCTCTTTGTTAGCAACTTTTGACCTATTTCTCACAGCTCATACATTATTAAATTACATAATGCATTCACATAACATTATTGAACATGTTTACAATAATATACGTATATGCAATGACTGTTACATACATTTTACAAATTATTACATACACATATTGCTTCAAGGCGGGCTGTTATTGAATTTACATATTATATAATTTGACTGAAATCATTTAAGTGTTAAAAACACTGCCTCAAATTGCCCCCTTTTAGAAAGATTTAAAAATTGTTCTTTTTGTTTTGTTCTTTTAAATTTTTAAATATTTTCTTAAAGTCTCCTGAAAGAAAGAAACATAACCTCTTATTTTATTTCACTTCCTATTTTTCACTGTCACTTTTTTATTTATTATTACACTTCATATTTTTCACGGTCACTTTTATTTTTTTATATTTATTATTACACTTCCTATTTTTCACTGTCGCTTTTATTTAACACTCACCGGTTTATCACTACACAGAATACTTCATATTTATTTTGTTCTGCTACATGTTAGACACTTTGAGGTCAATGACCTGGTGTGAGGTCAATGATCTGGTGTTCAGTGACCTGAGTGAAATTTGTTTATTCATTAATACAGCCTATATTAAGCATTTTATTTGCTATACATTTAACATTTAATTAGTGATATTAACACTTGTTACCCTTTCTTTACAATTTATTTCTTAAGTATTTTTATATTTCTCATAATTTCTAACAATTTATACCTTATCCAATATAATTGCAGTTGCTATTCAGATCTACTTATGTTTTTCTTACTAACAATGGATTTTTTATTACTTCTCTTTATCTAAACCCTCCTTTGTTATATTGAGAATTTGCTACATTTAGTAAATATATTATTTTAATGTTTTTTAAATTACATTGCTTTCCCCTTTTATGTTCCAGATACTTTATTTTCATTTTCTTCTTGTGCCACAGATTGTTTACATTTATTTCCTTTTTCCTTTTTGTGCCAAAGACCTTTTAAACTTACCCTAATCTTATGTTGCACAGTTGTATTCAAAAATTATTCATAAACAAAACTTTAAATGTTTCAAAATTAATTTTACTGTCTGCTACCATATGTAACCACTCTAAGGTTTTGTTATCCAAGCATTTTCTAACAAGGATCATTTTTAGTGCTTCAGGCACATTTTTCAATTTAAAATATTCTACTAGATCATTACTAAATTGTGCTGTACATGAGGAAGCATTAAAATAAGGTAAAGGTAGTTCATTAAGGAGAGAATAATAGCTTGACATCTGATTTGGTACACGCACATGTGTGTCATCATTATTGTTTTGTGTTTGAGAGGCTGATGCTATGGAAAAAGCAGTAGCGTCTCTTGTATTGTTAGTTAACAAAGGTGATACACTTCTTTCTGCGTTTGCATTATTGTCATGCATTTGATTAGTATTTACATTACTAGCTACATTTGTATTCACCTTTGGTACTGTAAGATCTATTTGTATTTGCACAATATCTGCATTAATGTTTTCTATTTCTTCAGTTTCCTGGCTAGTTTCTGATAGCTTATTTAACTCCGTTTTCAGCTCTTTACTAGTTTCAGTTAGTTTATTACATATGTACTAGCTTTAGTTATCTTATTACTTAACCCTACTCTCATATCTTTTATCTTATTATTAGTTTCAGTGAACATATTATTTAAATCTTTACTTAGTTCTACTCTCAGCTGTGTATAATTTTCTTTTATTGCTTTTAGAAGCCACATAATATTTTGTTGGGATAAGTTTTCTTGCTCTTGTTGGCTAGATGTGTGAGGGTTTCTTTCTTTTGTTGTTTCCTGCACTAACATGTGTAAAGGCGATTGACCTTGCATACTGCTATCTTTTTCTATGCTTACCTGTGAATTTAAAAATGATTGTTCTTCTGCATCTAACCTATTTGTTTCCTCTAGCTCTGATTGTAAATTTACATTGCAATCTGTAATGGCTGATCTATCCTCTCCTACGTCCATATTTTCATTGTTTTTTTTCCATTTTATTTTGTATATTTGCTTTTGTTATTTTTGGTTTGGAATTGCTCAGTTTTAATTTTCCGCTTCTTAACAGCATGAAGTTATCTTAATAACAGTACATTTTCTTAACTATCTTGACAATTATTTACACATAATACTGGAAATTTCTGACCTTTTGTTCTGGCTGTTAGTAAACCTTTTTACTCGGTGTTCCCACGTAGGTTGTTGATGAATTGTTGACTGCGTGCCCCGTACTCCTGAAATAGTTGTTGCCGTCCTTGGATGCTGTTGTTGATTATTTTGAAGTTCTGAGATGAAGTCTTGTAGTTTCGTCGATTCTGGTAGTGCTATGTTGTTCGTTGAACTTTCTTTTGAGATGTCGTCGCCAATTCCTGTCTCTTTGAGCACCACGCAGCTGGGCACCAATTTGAGAAGATGGTACTTTGTTACGTTGTTTGCTGCTATGTATGAAAAGCCGATTTGAAGCAGGAGTTGTATTATAGTTCAACTGCTGGGGAGCTGTGAGATTCTGTTATTTAATACTTGCACTTTTGAATACGTATACTATTTTTCATTTCACACGAATACGTATTAAATCTCTCGACGACGCACAAGCATCCGGTTACAATCACTGTCTGCAGGCAACTGAATATATTTCAACCGTCTAAACTTGTAAATTTCTGTATTTCAAGTCTCTGATTGGCTAATCCTACTCCAATAGAATACCTGCATTTAAGTAAAGCTTTTTCTGGTTGTTGATTGTCTATTTTTATAAACTGTCACTAAAATTACATTATTGTTACTCTAAGAACCACAAGTAGTACTGTTAAACTTTCTTACTCATTATTGACTGAAGGTTACCTCATTGTTACCTCTTTGTTAGCAACTTTTGACCTATTTCTCACAGCTCATACATTATTAAATTACGTAATGCATTCACATAACATTATTGAACATGTTTACAATAATATAAGCATATGCAATGACTGTTACATGCATTTTACGAATTATTACATACACATATTGCTTCAAGGCGGGCTGTTATTGAACTTACATATTATATAATTTGACAGAAATCATTTAAGTGTTAAAAACACTGCCTCAAATGTGATGGACGTTGTTGTGCGAACATTTAACTTCATTAGATCTAAAGGAGTCAATTACAGAGAGTTTCGGTCACTACTTGATGATATTAACATGGGTACGGGAATTTACTTTACCACGCCGAGGTAAGGTGATTAAGTCGAAGAAATGCTCTCCAAGGTTTCTTCGTGCTTCAGAATGAAATTTCCTTGTTTATGGATGTTCATACAAAACTTGTTGCAGCACTCCAATTTCAACAGTGGGTAAACAATTTAGCTTACCTTTTAGATTTAACCAGCCATCTTAATAAATCAGTACCAGACTTCAAGGTAGAAAGCGCATTATTTCTGGTTTGTTTGGTAGCATAGAGACATTTAAATAAAAGTTACGTCTTTGGCAGCACCATTTAGCATTAAGGAGGCAACGCATTTCCCAAAGCTGACCTCAGTGATTCAATATGCAGAATGGAAAATATATAAGAATAATACGACAACTGCGCGAAGACTTGGTATAACTGAATACATATTTCAGCAAATCATCTTTTAAATCCCATTAAATACAACTAGGTTACAGGTACAGTGTGAAGTAACTGGTTTCGATGCTCGAGAAAACCATACTTTATTTGGAATTATGTTACTCGTTCCATTTTTACGTTTCTGTTATTGATTGACACGACGTTCGCTATAAATTCCTGAGTTAGCTTTACTGATATATACATTAATGCCTCTTTAATCAGAAAAGGATTTCTCGTGGTATAAAAATGATGCCATCTCCGAAGTATTACACTGAAAGTTATTACTATTATCATCATAATTATCATCGTTTGCACTTTAATATCTAACTCATTATTTAAGGTTATGTTATGCTCATCAGCAATGTTAGTTTCTTCAGTGGTGTCGTAACACCTTACCAAATGAATATTAATTGCTCCTGTAGTATATGTCTTTCCGCATAAAACACAATTTCAAAATTAGGTGGGTAGTTAAATCATGATGTTGAACTTATATGCCTAAATATAGCCGTGGTTACCATACAAGATAAATGTAGTCAAATTTTCAGTGTAATCGATTTCTTCTCAATAAATAAATAAAAAGGTTTACCATCATTTCTAAGTAAAAAGCAGGAGACAACAATGCACCTGAATAATTTACCTTTTGTACTAAATTTTCAAAATTATTAATAATAACGCAGAAAACGTAAGGAGTAATTTAAAGACAGATGTACTTAACGGCCTACTCTATTGTGGAGATGATACTGTATTATATTTGCCTTTTGAATTCTATTGTTATTTTTGTCTTCCAATCTAACTGTTGAGGATATAATTGTGCTTAAGTACGGATAGGTCTTCTTCGCTTGTTCCAAGTTATCACTCTTCCATTTTATGTTTCAATTCTCATTGTCTTTTCCTCCCCCTACTTTCATAACTTCAGTGTTACCTGTATTCACTTTCATACCTCTTTCCTCTAATGTGCCTGCCCTTTAAATTATTGCTTGTTCTAAATCCTGAGTATAGTTATTAACTAGAGGTATGTCATCTGCATACATAGTGCTTGTAAATAAACTGGTCTCATTTTCCAGTTTCCAACTTCAAATTTGTTCTCTTACAGTGTTTAATTATTTGATCCACAAATATTATGAATATTAGTGCGCTCAAACTATCTCGTTCATTCATTACCATTTTTTTCATTTAATCTTACTTTTGCATACACACTATTATTCTGATTATCTTCCTTGATGCTTTTATATTTTCTAATGCTTTCCAAACTTCAGTTTTTGGAACTGTATCAAATGCTGCCGTTAGATTCAGAAATACAAAATATGCCACTTTTCCGGATTTATTTGCCTTGTCTATAAGTAGTATAACACTACTTATGTGTCTTTGTGTTTATCGATCTGGTCTAAAAGCCGCTTGTTCTTCTTATAACGCATCCTCTATTTTCCGTCTTAATTTAATTTCCAAAATTCTAGCTATATTTTAAAACAACTAATGTGAGACATAGAGTTCGAAAGTTTTGACAAACCATTGCTTTTCCTTCTTTACATATTACTGCTATTATATTATATTCCCATTGCTTTGATATAATTTCTTTGTGCCAAGATAAGTGACAATATTTTAAACCATAACTACTATAATTGATACAAGTTTAATTCTTCTCCTGCTTCTTATAATTCAAGGATTGGGTTTATCTCTCGTTCCGAAGGCAAACTGTTACAGGAACTGCTGTTTCCATCTCTTTCTGAGCCGCTCTATATCCCGTCTTCCTATTGGATTATAAGAATATGCCTGCAACGGCAGACGATCAGGGGACATTTTCTTGTACATGTTGATGCCATCTCTCTTAGTAATGTGTCACTTCTTCCACTACAATCTTTTCTACCTTAAGTTCTTCTCTAATTTCTTGACTTCTTCTTTGATCCCTAAACCTCACCGCTAATATTGATCTTAAAAAAATCTCATTTCGGCTGCTTCCATATGTCATTTATCACTTGTTCTTAGCAGTTTGTTTAATTATTTCTTAAGCAATTTCATCTGTTAACGGGGCTTTGTTCAATTTTATCTTGTCTAATATTATCTTAATACCTATTTCAACTATTTCATTTACATCAAATGTATCGTTTTCTTCTTCTTCATTATTCCTTCTTGTGTTTAATTATACTGTTCGGTTTATTTCAGGATCTCTGAATACCATTCTATAATAAGTTTGCAAGCTTTTAGTGTCTCTTCTTCATTTGCAAACTTTTAGTGTCTCTTCTGCATTTGCAACCAACTTATTATCTTCATTTTTAATACTTCTTACTTTTTTCCCTTGTTTTTTCGTAATCTTTTAACAGTGTTCCAAAATTCTGTTTTATTTATATTAAAACTTTTCTGCTTTATTAGCGAATTCTTCCCATACTTGTGTTTTGCTTTTATTATTACCTACTTTGCTTAATTTCTAGCTTTAATGTACTGATTCCAATCTTCTCTTCCCTTTGTATTGATATAATTCTTACACTCTACTATTTTGTTTTTAATTTTTTTCTTTAACTGTATCATTCCACTATTTTGTTGTCTTATAGGGTACACCTACAATTTACTTCCCGCATATTTCTTCAGCTACATCAATTATTATCCTTTTAAAAGATTTTCCATGTCGCTTCCATATTCCATATATAGACACAGGTTTATCCCACATAACACAGGTAGTTATTATATTAATAACTACCTGTGTTAATTTTTACTTTCTCTACCACGTACCTAGCAGGTAGAGAAAATATTGCATTCCACTAAAAAAGTTATTATAGTTTACATGCTTTGAGATCCCTCGTAAGGAAATAAAGCATTTCTAGAAAAAGGCCCGCGCGCGCGTGTATCTAAGTGATTCAAAAACTATAAGTCGAATAAATACCAAACTTGGCATTTAAGTCAGTATCTTCCAAAGATGCACACGAAACTACCCCAAATTACCCGTTACATGGGACATTTACAGAAATGTTGTATTTTCTCAAAAATAGCTTTAAGGATTAAAATACCATATATGTAAGAAATTTACATAAAAAGATAAAATGTATAATATTAGAAATTGTCAGTGAATAGCCTGCGCAGTCACCTTTATTTGATTGAATTTTGTAAAAATGTGTATAATTAGAAAACCATAGCAGATAAACAGAAAGTTGCTACCCAGGAAATGTAGAGTTCAATAAAACACACATTTTGTGTAAAATAGCCTTTTCAGAGTTAGCAGTTTTCGCAATATTCCATGTTGTAATTTTAGGCTTCTGGTAATATTGTCATCTAATGGACATGCTTGTAGGCTTACGGTCCTTCTTTGTTTCTTTGATGTATTATTTTTGCTTTTGTTTTCATCGCAAGTGCTTGTTATCATGAAAGAAACATTTGAACGAGATTTCCGCATATTGTAACTGTGCACGTCCTGTTTACATGGAGAAATAAATTTATTAGTGTGATTTTATGAATGAATGTAAACATCTGTCGTAACACTTTTAAAGATAGCTTTTGTGTTTCTCCTTTCAGCGGCTTTTGCTGTGAGGGAGTGGTGATTGAACCAATTTCGTAAAACAGTTTGATTTTAAGTTTAATTCATATTTTATTTGCTATTGAATCGTTTTCATGACTTCAATCTTGGCGTTCTTTTTTTCTTTTGTTTCCCTTGTTTACATTCATAAAACTTTTCATAATGCCTTGAGGAAACCAAACTGTTTTAATTTTAATATTATTGTTTTCCGTGAAAACGATTGCTGGTTCTTCTTAGACAAAACAATGATATAGTTGGTGAGGTTAAAGACACACAGTGCACAAGTAACTCAGTGATGGCGTTAAATTTATCAACTGTGATAAGTGATAGTGCGTAAAGTTTCGTTATAATTCATGAAATGTTTTACTCTCGTGGTCATGTAAAAATCATGGAATTTCAAAGCCATCACACGGTGATAGATAAGACTACAGCTTAAACTACTGTATTTCCTTTGTACCTAAAGATGAAGGTCTAATAAAACCATGAAGAAGATAGAAGAACAAGCTGTTATATAATTACTTTGTAGAAGCGTGGGTAGGGAAACTCATGTAATTGTAACTCATCGGATTTTTCATTTATCAGTCTACCATACTGTTCTTTATTACCCTCCTATCTTAAGCTTTCCAATTTAGTTTTTGTATATTTACGTACCTTCCTGCTGTTAGCTACTTAAACTTTGTTAACGTTGTTAGTAACTTGTGTTTGTGGTTAATTTTGGACTTCCAAATCACGCGCGCGCAGTAATCTATTGCACTCTACACATTAGTTCCTTATGATACAAAATTCATTTTGTGTATTGATTTATGCGGTTAAAAATATTTCTAATTAATAACTGATTATCTACACAGAATTCTCTCATTCTGTCTCCGTTTGCATTCCTTATCCTCCCAGCCCCATACCTCCCCATGCACCCCTCTTTCTTGGGTCATTTCCAACTCGTACATTCCAATCCCCTTTTACAAATAAATACCTAGTTTGATCCTGGGCTTTTTATGCTGTGGTTGGTAATTGCAAATAGAATAATTATTTCTCTAATACGAGGTACGTCCAGAAAGTAAGTTCCGTTTCAATCTCTCTCCGCTGCAACGCTGCGATCGCAGTTCCGCACATGCGCGGTAGTCGCTCTGTATCAAGGAAAAGAAACGTGAGCCATTTTGAGATCGCTGTCAGCCACGTACGCTTTGTTGTGCTTGTTTACAATGTCGGTGTTGATTGAAAATCCCGCCGCTTGTGAAATCAGATCTGTGATTCGTTTTCTAAATGCTAGGAAAGTGAAACCAATTGAAATTTATCGGCAAATTTGCGAAGTTTACGGACAAAATGCGATGAGTGATTCAATGGTGAGAAGATGGGTCCGACAGTTCAATGAAGGACGTAGTGAAGTGCACGATGAAGAACGAAGTGGGCGTCCATCTTTGGTTACAGAAGAACTGGTTCACGCGATTGATGACAAGATCCAGGAAAACCGCAAGTTTACAATTAGTGCTCTCGCTATGGAATTTCTCCAAATCTCACGATCACTAATTCATGAAATTGTTACCGAAAAACTGAAATTTCGTAAACTTTGCCGTCGTTGGGTACCAAAGATTCTTACTGAGCAACACAAAACAAACGGGATGGGTAGTGCACTTCAGTTTTTGACCCGTTATGATGAAGGCGGCGAAGAATTTCTGACACAGATAGTCACAGGAGATGAAACTTGGGTTTCTTACGACACCCCTGAAAGTAAGCGGCAATCAATGGAATGGAGGCACACTTCATCCCTAGCAAAGGTTAAGCCGAAACAAATCTTGACACCTCGAAAAATGATGTGCACAGTGTTCTGGGACTGGAAAGGCATCTTAATCATTGATTTCTTACCGCGTGGTCAAACAATCAAAGCAGATGTTTATTGCGAGACACTTAGGAAGTTGCGCCGCGCAATACAGAATAAGCGCCGAGTATTGCTGTCAAAAGGAGTTGTTTTTCTTCACGACAACGCACAACCACACACTGAAAATGTGACGCAAAACCTCCTACAGGGATTTGGCTAGGACGTGTTTGACCATCCTCCGTACAGCCCTGACCTCGCTCCTAGCGACTTTCATCTGTTCTTACATCTCAAGTCTTTCCTTGGCGGTCAACACTTCAACACTGACGAAGAGCTGAAAGAAAATGTTTCCAACTGGTTGAAGACACAGGCGGCAAACTTCTATGAAAAAGGTATACAAAAACTTGTGCCACGCTATGACAAATGCCTGCAAAATTTCGGCAGTTATGTGGAAAAGTAGTTTAAGAGTTGTAAAATTTTGTGCAATAAATAATTTTTCTGTATCTGTACACAATTTAATTTTATTACCAAACGGAACTTACTTTCTGGACGTACCTCGTATATCACTATCCACTTACGGTGCATACATCTGAAACGTATATTGCTTTCTTCCAACCGTAAATAAGTTCTGATTATTCTTGAACTTACTGGTTCCATATCTGTAACTCAACTATTCACGGTCTCATTTGAATTATTCCTACTCGTTCTTTTGCTCTCTGCCCTTTACTTACTCCTGCAAAATTAGTATACTTATGACGGAACAAGAAAAATGGGGTATTGTTCTCTTCAGGACAATAGGCTTAATGACCCTTCGTCCTGTGCCGCAATCCACGCCCGTTCTTTGTGGCCTGCTGAGAACGCCGCCCAGCATAGAACCAGTACAACGGGCTATTGTTCCCGTACGCAAGCCACGCCCCTTCTTTGTGGGCTGCTCTGAACACCGCCCGCCAGAGATCGGAGACAATGGGCCATTGTTCTCGTCGCTAATGCAGGTGTCTCTTTGTGCGCTACTGATACCGCCAGCCGCTTATAAAATACATCCATAGACCCGGTCTTTACGGCCTTAATGGAGGGATTTCCAAATAGTACACTCAGGAAATAACATCTCCATATACCTGTAAATGCTTCAAATCTAACACTTGAGTGAATTTTAACAATACACGATTAGAACATGTATTTTCACACACTCGAGGTAAAATACAGGGAAGGTCTTCAAACATGTATTTCTTATGGTATAAGGTGTATAGGTGCTGTATATAGAGCATTGCACTTAAACGTCCGTAGAGGGAGGGAAAGCCAATCGAGTGTATCACGTCAGATATTTTTTTGTGTTATGGGTATATGTCAGGATTGTTAAGTAAAACTTTATAAGAAATTAACTATCGCAATTATTTCTTATTATTTCCTTCTTAAATGCAGCAATCAAATTTATTATTATTACCGTCAAGAAGGCTTATTTGTTTATTTCATTTTTAAACAGACTGGTGCTTCAGGCCCCCTCTGAAAATTATAGGATCCATACATTGCTCCAGGAAAATTATATCAAGAGAAATAGGACTTTGCTTTCATTATTTACCCTAAAATTATAGTTAAATAGTACATGCAATACGTCATTTATACCCATCGACGGGGACTATCTCCGCTTCCGCAACGACCAGGCAAAAAAGAAGTATTTCTCGCAAGCCAACGAAGAGCTTTCATTTCAAGATCCAACCAAGAACCAACCTGTAAACTGTTCAATCAGTATTAAATATTGCCGAACAGAATCAGTGTTCTCTATGATTGTTTATTTTTCCCCACCGAACGCTAGGCTATTTTTTGAGTACGTATATTGCTAAAAATCCACTCAAGTTCTATATTTGAACCATTCATAGGTATATGGAGATGTTATCTCCTCGGAGTGTGCCGTTTGGAAATACCTCCATTAAGACCGTAAACACCTGGGTCTACGAATATCTTGAAAGCGGTATTTCCGAGGACCGGTTTACCCAATCTCAGGGGGTATACAACATATTTTGCCAGAGATGTGTAAACCACAGTATAAATCGTTGCCGCATTTCTCGAAGATCGCCGGCGTGCTTTTTCAGAAGAAAAACATTTTAAAAACAGATATCAAATTTATATTTGAAGCCCTCCCATGGTTCGAATTCATAAAGCATTTGTTACGCTTGAGTTCAGAGTTCGATCCCCGCTGTTATTCAATACCGCTTTAGTCCTCTATGTGTTTAAAGTCAGCGCCTCATGTTATTTACATTTATAGCGAGTTGTCATTCAGTTTTATTTGTTGCGGAAATATAAAAATGAGTTTTATTTATGAATGCTCTTTAACTACTGTTTATTAAAAGAACAACAAAGGTAATGGTTTGTTGTCTTGGCAGTTTAGGGAGTACTCCATGCTTCATTATTTATTTAATTTTTCAGAGTTAACTCCTCGTGTAAACAAACCTTAGAAATAAAAAGAAATCTTGAAGCGGGAAGTTGCTTATCCTTCTTTCAAATGATTTACGCTCGCCTTATCCATTTTATTTTTTCTTGGAATGTTAGACATATCCTGGGAGCTTCCGTGTTTTATCTCATGCAAAAAGTGATCAAGCAGGGTGTACAGGCGTACCTTCCCTCCATGCCAGGCAGAGAGCAGTATAGAGGTGGGGGTAGCCTGGTCGTTATGGTCGGAACAGGTATAACAGAGACTTGACGATATGACATATTCCATTCTGCGTGAGATCGCCGACTAGGACGGAAGTATACCCTCAGGCTTCCGAAAAAAATATCAGTATTAAAATACGTTAGCGTCTTGCGTATTTTTTGAGGTAGCTATTTACGCTAATTCTGGCTTTTACTCATGCATTTTTAATTCATCTAAGAGATGCAATATTCCTATGTCTGATAATTTCCCTCAAAGCAGAATTAAACAAGTGTTATTAATCCTAATAATTATATACTCATAATAACCGCATAGTTAAGTTTTAGAAAAAGATTTGCGGGCGTGCGTGTGTGCGCGGGGGGGGTGAGTGGGATACTCTATCGATATCAACTGTTTTATACCGTTACAATAAAAAGAATTAATTGAAATAATTGTATCCATTGCTCCATTAGAGCGCAATATAGCGCTTGTTAGCACTTTAAGTCCCTAATTTTCAATGACGTTATGCATGAACGAACAGTTAGGGACGTCACGCAGCAGTCGCGGAGGGAGTGAAATGTAGATCGAAACTTGTTATTACCAGACAGAAGTCAGCTGCTGGGCTTTTTCATTACAAGATGAAGAGTTGCTGGATAGGTTAAGGCCAATGAGTGTGATAGTTATACATACGCTAACACACACATATACGATGGCATCCAGGTGTTCGAGTCTTTCATATACACTTAATTACCTTATTCAATCAAATACATGTGGCGGAGGTACTTCGATCGACGGCCTGTATCCAGTCCTTTAGGATGCGTGATACCAAGACGTTAGAGTGTAATGTATCCTTTGTTAGCGTTTAAATCTTGAAGTCAATGAGCCTAAGTGATGTTATGCATGGACGAACATTATCTGATTGATTGACACAGATATTTAGAACTTTAGCGCCGGGGGACTTCACCCCCACAACGGAGGGGAGGAGGACACTTCCTTTGTCGGGAAAATACCGCCAAAGTGTGTCAAAACATTTGTGAACTTTAGTCGACGGTGTCTTTGTGGCCTAAACCTCTTCCTTCGATAATCAAATTTGATAGCTAAATATCACACCCATTAGCTACGATAACAATAGCCCATTGTCCCGGTTATCGGGCGGGCGGCGTTAGGAGTAGGACGCAAAGAGTGGGCGTAGCCTGCGGCATCTATTTGCCGCCTGGAGTGTTAAGTGTTTTCACGCCTCTCCTTTTGAACAATAGGGTATTGTTCAGAGTCTCTGGGTGGCGGTAGCAGTGGGGCACAAAGAGACACCTCCTTTAGCGACGAGAACAATGGCCCATTGTCCCAGTTCTTTGGCGGGCGGCGTTCAAAGCAGGCTACAAAAAGGGACGTGGCCTGCGGCACAGAAAAAGGGGTCATTAAGCCTATTGTCCTGATGAGAACAATACCCCACTTTTCTGGTTCCGCCATAAGTATACTACTTGCATATCTCAGTGCAAATTATTTCTCAAGTTGGATTTGGTCATTGCCTTTGTTTATGGTTTCGCTAAATCCCCGTATTTGTATATGATCTTCTTCTATCCCCTTCGACTATTTTCCTGGCTTTCCTTGTCAGTGAGGCTATATTCCGGATTCCTATTCTCGTTATCCTTTTATCGCTTGGTCATCGTTCAGTTATCCCCCAGAGTTCCTTTCTATTGCTCTCTGAATCGAAAACGCCTAACGTGAGTAGGTGATTAGCCTGAAGCACCTGAGACTGGTGTTGGGATTGACAAAATTAGCCTCCAGTCCTGCTTCTCTTGAATTTCCGAGGTTGATTTGGGCTCTCCTCATCCACGACGAGACGTTTCTCAAGGTAAGCACTATAAAATAGATTGTTTTTAATAATGTTAGCTAGTACCATCATCATCCCTGATCTTGTAAACCCAACTATCGCGCGGTAGAAATGTAACTCTTTGGCATATAGAGAGATTGCTCCAGCCAAGCGTCTTAATTGTCTCTACCTCTGCAATCCCTCATTTAGCCATCCCCCCCCCCAGTGTCGCAACTTAGTACTTGACATTCATGTTGCAGGCGCCGGTCCCTACATATTTTTAACGCTAGGGATTTGGCTCGATTCCGTACCTCTCTATAAAATTCGCTATAGTATTCCTGTATTAATTTATGGTGGACGCGTCGATCTCTGCATGTTTTTAATGCCGGAGACATGATTTCAATCTCGTACCTCTAAATTTCAATCGCTCACGAAAGAGTTATGTTGAAGGCGCCAGTCCCTGCATCATCTTCAGGCTAGGGATATGGTTTCGATCCCACTACTCTCAATTTGTTTTCGTTTCTCTTCTTCCTCTAAAGTTAAATTTATGGTAGAGGCGCCGGCTTCTCTAATTTGATTCCTTTTAAGATGCTTATGGTAAAGGCGTCAGCTTTTCAAAATTTAGTTAACTGAGAAGTATGGCTCGAATCCGTGCCTCTCTATCAAAGTCGTTTGTACCCATGGTTATACTGGAGCACCAGCCTCACTAAATTTCTTTTTCTGAAGTATGGCTTCACATTATTCGTATAATAATCCTGTTAGGATCGGCAATAGTCATACCACCACCATCCTCACCCTCAGGTTCAGGCTCCCCCAAAAGTCTTACCTCGTGACATTCTAATTTACCCTACATTTATTCTGGTGATGTAACTAGGCATTGTTCCATTTAAAAATTGTATGTTTGCTCAAAAAATACACTTTCTCAGTATTACTAAAATCTGTTTATAGGCTACATATACGAGCCCCTGACTACCAATCGATGCTGTGAAAACTGCACATCAATAGTACTTTCCATTTCCGAAATATTTGCCGTGGGTCGATGCCTCTGGATTTATCTCTTATTTAATAGTTTTCATTCGTAGTATTTAACACTTACGTTGTGTTTTTCTTATGCTAATCTTTTTTACCCCTCCTGTACCATGAATTTTCCAATTGTTGCCTAAGCATCCTATAAGATTGTTTTACAATGATCACACTGTCTTTGCTTGGTACATTGCTTACTATTAACGTAGGAAATCTTATTTCTTCAAATTATCTGAAGCACATGTAATTTATTCTATATTTTACACTTTCATTTACTATTTTATGATTCTCCTTCTTTTATTAATGAAGGAGCATCACGTTTTATATGGTATTATTACTTAATTTCATGTTCTGTATATTTGTATTCTTACTGGTATTAATTATTCCTTATGTCATTCTTTTAGTGGAACATCTGCATAAAGATAATGTCTTTTACGGTGTGCGCTGGTGTATCACCCTCCGCCAATCTTTTTATATCTTCCATTAATGTTTAGGTGAACTTTTCAAAACTGCATTTAACTAACGTTTTACTTACTATGATGTTTCGCTCTACATTTCTCTTCTGTTGCAAGATTACATGCATCTTTTTATTGTTAGAGTACTTTTCTTTACTTACTTTTATCTTACATGTTACTTTTCTTTACGATATACTTGTAGCACCTTTAATTGTCTTACCTTTCCTTTCCAGGCTTGATTATTCCTCTATATGCCTTAACGGATATTTTTCTGACCTATCCTAAGTTTTCTGGTCCTTTGTTTTCCTTTACCCATGTTACGTTTGTTAATACCGTCTCTCCTTTACTTCTCCATACATTCGTATTCGCCCTCCCTTTTTCTATTTTATATTGTTTTCCTAATTCCTTGTTTGTTTGTTTGTTGTTATTTCTTTTTTTGTGAACTCCATGGACTCCATCTGCACGATGAGACACTCGAGCATCTTGGCAGCATTTCGTCGCTACGCACCATCCTCAACATTTATGCTTAACCCTCCGTTAGTCGCTAGGGGCCTGAGAGACCCCTGGCATTGTATAAATGTTATAATTTTCGAGCGAACGCACCTATGCAATTGCCTGACTAGGACATCTAACATTACACCTTGCGCGATTATTTGCTGCAGCGATAACCTTATCTGTTTATTTGTTTGGCTGGAGGAATGAATAATCAGCAGTTACGTGTCGCACAGGTCAACCAGGCCCCGCGCGCCTGCTCTCGTTACATATTGTTAACAGATTTGTTTCTCATTAGCTGTTGTGCAATATTGCTTTACTATTGCAAGGAGCTGTTACTGCTTCGTCATGAATACGAGTAAAAGGTATGATCTACAAAATCCGAATAATTTGGAAGAAACTTTGTGATGCCTTGCCCATGGATGACAACTTATATGAATAAGATGACGCTGATTCAGAAGATAAACTCGAAACGAGATCTTTAGATTCAGAAACTGACCATGAAGATGAAGAGGGAGACGATGAAAGTAGCTTGTGTGATAACATGTATTTTATAGGTAACATCATATACGTATCATAGTAATTCTTCTTCTTTTTCTTCTTCTTATTATTATTGACAATACATTCTGTTGTTATTCACAGGAAGAGATGGAACAAAATGAAAAAAAAAACACCTTTGAAAATAACACAAACAAGGGCTCACAATATATTGACCAAATTTCCTGGTGTGATAGGAGCTGCCAAAAATGCGAAAACGGAAATTGATTGTTGGAACCTTTTTGTTACAGAAGATATACCTAGTTGATTTGATTGTTGAAAGCTCAAATACTTACATTAGCAGTGTGCAGCACAAATTTGATTGTGAAAGAGACAGCAGACCTACAGTTGTAGTAGAAATAAAAGCTTTCCTACGCTTATTGTACCTGGCAGGAATTTTTCGTGGTGGACGCCAGAATATTCACGAGTTTTGGAGAACCGATCTTGGAATTCCTGTATTCCGAATGGCTATGTCCGAAAAACGATTCAGTTTTCTAATACGCTGTATTCGCTTTGATGACAAAAGCTCAAGACTGCAGCGACGAAGATTGGATAAATTGGCTGTTGTTAGAGAAATGTTTACATTGTTTCTGAACAACTGTCAGAACCATTATGCTCTTGGACAAAATGTCACTGTCGACGAACAGTTGACGGCATTTCGTCGTCGATGTGCTTTTAGACAATATATACCATCCAAGCCAAACAAGTATGGCATAAAGATATTCTGTTTGAGTGATGCAAAACTGTTTTATACAACTAACATGTAGATTTATTGTGGACAGCAGCCGGACGGACCATATTTGCAAACTAACTCGGCAGAGGCTGTAGTGCTGAGACTAACTGAACCAATCTCTGGCACTGGACGAAACGTTACTGCAGATAATTGGTTTACCAGTGTATCGCTGGTGAATGAATTGCGCAAAAGACAACTTTCTTTCGTCGGTACAGTGCGAAACAACAAAAAAGAGTTACCCACTAATTTCACTTCTCCAAAAGCATATTTGGCTTCACAAAAAATGAAACACTTGTTTCATATGTTCCAAAAAAGGGTAAAACAGTAGTTTTGCTCTCAAGTCTACATGTTTCATCCACACAGTTATCAGAAAGTGCTGAGAAAAAGCCTGAAATAATCCTGCATTACGACACCAAATGTGGAATTGATGCAGTAGATAAATTGTGCGCTACATACAATGTAGCCATAACAACGAGAAGGTGGCCCATGGTAATTTTTGACCATATCTTGAACATTGCAGGTATTAATTCTAGGGTTATCTTCCTTGGAAACCAAAATAAATATTCCACAAGGCAGGAGTATTTGAAATCACTATTTTTAGCTTTACAGTTGCAACAGCTACAAAGGAGAGCAACAGCACCAAATCTATCCGATGATTTGAAAGGACTTTTGACAAAATATAAACCTGAAGAATCCGGCGTAGATGAATTGTCAAATACACCACTATGCACATTGAAAAGGAAACGATGTGAACCCAGCAACAAAGACAAAATGAACTGCAAAACTAAATATGCATGTGGAAAATGCAACACCCCCCTATGTTTGAGCAAACATGCTAAAATTATTTGCGATAGTTGCTTAGTCGGGGAAAACACGGGTGAAATAGTAGATGATTCTGAGTAACTGAACATTCGAAATTACAAGTTGTATGTATACCTGGAAATGGCAATGTATTTCTTTATACTTACTGTAATACAATTTATAATGTATATGTACTCATATTTTAGCTTGTATTTTTATGTAGTAAGATAATTCCTATTAATGGAAGCCTTGTACGCTTAATCTAAATAAAGGTAAAACAGGAAAAAAAGAAAATATACGAAAGAAAACAAAAATACACACAATAACAACAAAAATATAGCGAGGGTCTACTAGGCCCCGCGCGACTAACGGCGTTCTACCAAAGCGCGCGCCTGACGGAGGGTTAACCTGTGAAGGACATTGCATCTATATTTTCCCAAAGGAACATTGCACTTCGAATGTTGGGTGCTTCTTTGCAACTGTTGTACCATGCTGGCAACCATCATGTTTTTTCCCGCCGAACTTCCGGTGATGACTGCACATAGCGAGATGATGCATGTCATAGGTGCACTTATCTCGCTTAGATAGCTGGCTGCGTACCAAAGATTTTTCATGGGCTGTGTACGGAATGTATAAGCTTGTGTGTTTGCCTTATTCGTCGAGATATGTTTTATGTGTGTCCTGCAACGACAAACATTTCTGGGATGGTGTTTCTTGGAGTCTGTAATGGAACTGAACATATTACCTCCTGTGAGCTACGACGAACTTTTCTTTCCTCTTTCCTTTGTAAATTTTCCCTTTCTAGTCCTATAGGTTCCTTTACTTTGTTTTTTTTCAGGCGCTACATTTTAACTTATGATTCTTATTAATAATCAGCGCTTACTTCACTATTGTAATTGTTTATGAGACTTTGCACCTCGCTAGTGTGCTTGGTTGCCTCTGTACCCTGTTTTTAACTTGTGTTTCTAACTGCGTTATTGTATTTTCTTTATGTAACATTGTATATTGCGATGTTGCGTCCCCCCTTTATTTTTATTTTACACACAAAAGCATCGGTTCCCACTTTGCTCTCTTTTCTTTGTTTTAGTCGGCGCCAGGCTTCGCCGATTTTAGCGTTGCGGAAATATCACGAACGTGACTGAGAAGATCCGTATATGTTTATTATTTTCTATTACTTAACATTATTTTATTAGTCTGTCACGAATCTGTCATATAGAATCATATTTTATATTTCTTAATTTTGCTCAAGTCCTAGTAAGTTGTTTATGACAGGAAACAGTGGTTTGCCACTTCCCTTGACATTTCAAAGGGATTTCACTATGCCATTATTTCCTTAGGAGTACGTGTCTTTCTGCACGGCTCTTAGCTGCACCCTGTGGATCACATGATCCTTGGAAAGACCTAAGCCTACGCATTTTCCAGGGCGTTGGCAGACCATATTTGGTAATAGCTGCCACGATATTAGAATGAATCCTTCTAGGGTATTCGACCCTATATAACAAGCACTCAAGCTCTGCTCGTGGGGGACTTTTGTGTTGTAACTTGGCCGAGACCGCTATGGTACACGTCGGCGCGCCGGTGGATGGCCGCTCACCGGATGGTTTCACTTGGCACCACTAGCGGCTTGACAAAATCGTGTTGAGTACTGGCTCTCCTCATCCACGACGAGACGTTTCTCAAGGTAAGCACTATAAAACAAATTGTTAATAATAATGTTAGCTAATACCATTATCATCCCAACTATCGTACGGTAGAAATGTAACTCTTTAGAATATAGTGAGATTGCTCCAGCCAAGCGTCTTAATTTTCCCTACCTCCTCAATCCCTCATTTAGCTATTTCTACCAGTGTCACAACTTAGCACGTGACAATACCACCAATCCTCGATGACTCGGGCCTCCGGATGTGCCAAACCTTTTACCTAGAAATGTAGGCCTCTGAGGAGGTAAGGAACGCAACACTGCGGAAACACGCAATACTTGATTTCAAAAATGCGCCGTAAAACATTCCTCAATCTTCTCTCTCTCTCTTTCTCTCTCTCTCTCTCTCTCTCTCTCTCTCTAGGTTTTGTAAAGATCTCCCCCAAATTTCGACCCGATGCATAACATGATAACTTTTAATTGTTCTTTCATGTTCATACTCGTTTAATTGCTCCTTGTAAGCTAATGTTGGAAAGTTCCAAAAGTTCACATTTGCAAATTCATTGTCATCTTCAAGATCTAAACTATAGATCTTTGTCTTTACGTAGCGACGCACGTTCCGGGCGTAAAAAGTGAATCTGTTATATCCGATTCTACATACTAAAATAATAATGTTACTACAACGTGTGTTAGAAAGAGGTATACAATTATTATTCGGAATCATGACGACATATCGAAATTTCAGTTAACAATGGATAAACTAATCACGAGAGATTCTTGTTGTTGAAACCATTTATAGCTGAGGTTTCTTTCAATTAAGGCAGGTTACAATTAATTTTGAGTAGTAACAACTAATACACAAACACATTAAAAGTATTAATAAAAGTGAAGTTAAAATATATTGATATATCTTGAGTCGACGTGCTAACACATCTTCACTCGCGTCCAGTTCTTAAAATACAAAATGGACATTGTTTCAGGTAGCGTCCTACCTATCTTCAGCAGTTAAGTCGACTCAGATGGTGGGTTGGGTATTCCCTTGTATTTCATTTGTAAGTCTGCTGCCAAATTTCTACAGTTTATACATTCATGTGCATTATTAAATTTTAATTTCGACTCTAGTAACCTATTTCTTCCGATCGCCTTCGAGGACTTACAAGTCAAGTTTTAGGTCAGTAACCTATCGAGGAGAAGACAAACTATGGTTGGAAGCCTATTGTCTTGTATACAGGTGAAGATGAATAATGTGAAATGTAAAGATGAATGGAATGATAGAAAAATTCGAGGATCTAGTTTCAAAACCCTATGAAATGCTTTCGAAGCGTAGAAATATTTAAGTTGCGCCAACATCGCCCAAAAATGAAGAGATTTAGCACAAACTACATATTACATTATGATGTGCCTATATAGCATCATTCTCTCTTTCTCTATCTCTGCAATGTATAGAGTAATTTAGTATTTTGCTTCATAAACACCCTGATGATGTATTACTACGTTTTTAAATTATTATTATTATTATTATTATTATTATTATTATTATTATTATTATTATTATTATTATTGTTGTTTTAATTATTGTAATATGGTTTTATACATTCAGTTACCTTTTCCTTCAAGTAATGTACAATAGTGTGATATTATTGTCATTATTATTATATTTATTGTTTCTATTATCGATCTTATGTATTATACATATAGATTGATTTTTATCCGGGAATGTACAATCCTATAAGATTATTATTATTATTATTATTACACGTTTAGTCTAAATTTCATCCAAGGGTGTATATTCGTATCTCTGCATATTTTTCCCTTAGTACACGCTATGTATACGAGTACGTTACTTCTATTGCTAATAAAATCCCTTGTCCTCGATTCTTCTGTGCATACGAATGCGTGTTGAAACAGTAAACGTTTCTAGAATAATTATGTGAATGTAGGTAAATATTTTTCACTTATTCGGTCTCTGAGGCTATCATCTCTTGCTCTCTTTGTTCCATATTACCAGGGCTCCCAATATTTAGCAAAGTATTCTGTTGGCTCCCTCCCTGTTTGAGGAATAATATTATTCTATAATGGAACAACATTTCAAAGATATTAAGCTTTTTTTAGAAAACAAACAGAGAGCACATATTGGGGTATTTTTCTTTTCTGTGAATGTAGGTAAATGTTTTTCTCTTATTCGGCCTCTGAGGCCATCATTCCTTTCTTTTCTTCTTCCATATTACCAAGCCTCCCAGAATATAACAGTGCATTCCGTTGGTGCGCCCCCTCCTGTCTGACTTTCAGTGTCTTATAATGCCCTTCTCTTGCAGCTAGCGCTTGTCATCGTGAAACACTCCACCTAATCATTTGCCGGTTTTTCGTGTATATATTTTCCTCATACACTGGTGTTTTTCGTCATTCAGTGTGTATGCTCTAGAGTTGCATGTGTTCCGACAACATCATTGCTCTTTTTTCGATTATGCCTGTGTGTTGCTATAGCCAGTATTGTGGTTGCAAGCAACCCTTAATCGTTTTATCCATATCGCTATATGCGAGTGCGGTTCTTACGCTCGTAGTGGGAATATTTTTCGTCCAACGTGTTTTGAGTGCGAAGCTAGACGTGCTTGCGTCATGAACAATATACTGAATCCTTTCGGTCATATTTCATTTTATAGGCTACAGCAATGTCTGTGTAGGCATTGTAGCTTTACAGATGTTTGTGATTGCCTAATCTGTGACTGTGTTCACGATGGCGGGTGTGATTGCTAACACTGCCACCGATGTGAAAGGTTGAAACAGGCATTCAAACATTAACGTTTATTCGCCTGTATGTGTGTGTGTGTGTGTGTGTGTGCGCGCGCGCGCGCGCGCACCATTTATAAGCATTAATCATACGCCAGGTCGATGTTTACGGGTTTATATCTACTATTGTTAGAGTCTGGTATATGGGAAGGATAATAATAGTTTTCTGAAGTTGGAGGTGTGTGTGTGTGTGTGTGTGTGTGTGTGTGTGTGTATTTGCAAATGTTATTACCATTTTCGATACTCAATATGGTATATGTAAATCGTGAAATGTGTAATTCTTAACGGTCACTCGCGCTAGTGACCGCTCATCCGATGTTCGAACTCGAGTCCTCTTTAATTTGGGGTGGGAACAATCATGATTTGGATATACTTTGGTTATTTTCTCCATTGCTTTTTAATTTTTTAAGGAATTAAATGCTGGATTATTACCTCGATATTGTTCCCTATCCGTCAAGTCAATAGGCCCGCCAAGATGGATAACTTTCGATATATGAGTCCAGGGCGGAGATGGTATTGAGGGCCCTAAGCCGCAAGGCGTAGCCCACAGTTGAGTGCCCTAAGCCGCAAAACGAAGCTGAGGGATGTATTTTAGAAGCAGAGGAATCGAAGCGACGACAGGGTGTAGCTGTAGGATCTACCCGTCTGAAACTCAAATGATCCATGCTCTCATATCTAATCCTCCTAATAAATAAACTAATTACTTCTAAATTCCTCTAAATATCGAACTTCATCGATTCCGTAAGTATTTTGCATATTACAGATTTACTGAAATGAGGAAATAGGAAAGGAAGTACAATTAAAGGAAGTTCTTTAACTAAAAGGCTAAACACAAAGGGCATAGAAGATAAAACAGAACTTAGAAAACAACAAGCAAAGATTGAGAAGAAAATATCGGAAGCAAAAAACAACAT
This sequence comes from Deroplatys truncata, assembly GCA_030765065.1. NCBI lineage: Eukaryota > Metazoa > Arthropoda > Insecta > Mantodea > Mantidae > Deroplatys > Deroplatys truncata. The sequence continues at coordinate 284,690,807 of CM060990.1, forward strand.
TAGGAAAAAATATGTCAAAAACTAGAAGCGTCCATTGAAGGAAAAGGGGGTACAGAAGCTTGGAAGGCTCTAAAGATATTAGAAGGAATGATAAATAAGTGTTTTGTAAATATATTACTTTTCAATCATGGAAAAAGTATTTTAAGAACTTATTGATAGAGAACACAGAGCAATATATGAGTACAATAGATGAAGAATTTAATGAAAAATCAAATGAATATATTCACATAGAATTATAAATAGTAAAGAAATTGATAAAATTCTTAACATGTGAAAAATCACCAGAAATTGGAGGAATCCCGACTGAATTGCTACAGCATGGAACACATAAGTTATTGGAACAACTCAGAGATTTATTTGAAAAATGCCTGAATGGTGAGGATGTGCTGGAAGATTGGAAAATAGGATATATTTCCACAATACATAAAAAAGCATAAAAGATGAATGTAAAAACTCTAGAGGCATTAAAATAAATAACACATTAACTAGATTATATGGTAAAATAATTAAGCATTTACTTGAGCTACAGTACAAAAATTTGGAAGCAGAAGAGCAGTCAGGCTTTAGAGCGGGTAGAACTACTATTGATCATATATTTTGTTTACAACAGATAATAGAGAAGAAAACCGCTAGAACACAACCCCTGCAGTTGGTGTTCATTGATATAGGAGAAACCTATAATAATGTGTAATGATCACAATAATTTGGTTTAGCTTCAAAACTGACGGAAATTAGACCTATTTTTATAAGAGCAGTTTAAAATTTATACAAAAATGCATATGTAAAAGTAAAAATGAGAAAATATTAGTTAAGCGGATTTCATGTTAATAGAGGATTGCGACAAGAATGCTGCGTATCTCCTATATTATATAAAATTTACACAGCAAAAACTATAGAAGGTTGGAAAAATAAGTGTAAAAATATGGGAATTCCAATACATGATTCAAATATATACTCCCTGCAATTTGCGAATGATCAGTTAATTCTCGCTCAAGAGTATGAAGACGTAGAATATCTTACAAGGAAATTGATTCAAGAATACAACAAATGGGGTCTGAAAGTAAATATGGATAAATCCAAATATATGGCCATTGGAGATGTTCATCAAAATTTAATACTCGAAGACAGAATGACGATAATTAAAACACACAGGGAATATACACACATGGAGTAAATATTACACAAGATGGGGAACAGAAAAAGGAAATGAGATCAACGATAAGCTCAGGAAAGTATGCTACAACTACTTTAAACTTTATATTACGGAATAAACAGCTCTCAAAAGAAACTAAAGCTACAATGTTTAAAAGAATGGTTAGAAGTATTGTAACCTACGTCTCCGACGTGCAGATTCTATCAGTTGAAACAAAAATTATTGGTAATAGAAATGGATTATTGGAGGAGATCTGATAGGATATCTAAAGAGAAAAAATTAGAATTGAGATTATAAAAGAAAATATGAATGTTCAAAACTCAATTTTAGAATTAACCCAACAGAAACCATTAGAATGGTATGGACATGCTAAAAGAATGGAAGATGCAAGATTACCCAAAAGGATAATGGAGTGGACGCCACCAGGAAGGAGGAGAAAGGGAACACCACATAGCACGTGAATTCAAGGAATTAGAGGATCAATGATGGATTGGAAAATTGAGGAAGATTTATGGTCCAACAGGCCAGAATGGGGAAAATAATAAGATGTTAAAAACCGTAGTCTTGGATGTCGGAAAAATGTTTGTACGTTGTAAACCGGAATTATATATTGACTTATTAACGAATACGCAATTTCTTTCTGTATATTCCTTACCACTGTCCATCTAGAGAATGAATTTGTTTGTTAGCTAAGGAATATTTAAGACTAGTTTATAAAATCCGCTTCTTAAACATTTGAATATCGCTGTTCCCTTTGTATCTGTACCTAAATGCGTAATGAAGCAGATAGGATAATAAGCTTTAATAAGAACAGTTTGTGTACTCGATAATAAAGGTAGAGGGTAACGAAAGTCATGTAACTGTATCACATCCTGACTCTAAGTGTGTATCGTTGTTTACGATGGTGTGTCAGGCAGTTACGGTTCCACCTCTTGAATTTCGGGATGGGGAAGCAGTCTCGTTCCCGCACACTCCAGAGTAGCGAAGGAGGGTGGGTGGGTCGGTCGGTCGGTCGGTATGTAGGTACAGGGGCGACCATTTCAGTTGAGACTGTACAATACCTCCAAAACTAATCGTTGTAGAAAGAAATGTCTTAAACAAAAGTTTCTTGATATTATTGGCGAAAGTAAATAGCATTAGTCGTGCTTTGTTTGGAGGGACATTTTAGTGTCAATTTAATTTTTTAGCTGGGAACCTACATTATATATTTTGTTTTCTCATTTCTCATAAAAAGCGAAACAACTTTTGTATAAAGCACTTTGCAGTTGTTCTTACCAACGTAAACAATAAAGAAAATACTCAATTCAACACAGTGCAGCATAATAACAGTAGGCGAGGAGGCAATGAGACATTGTGGCCATTGTTTTGTTTACTTTCCACGGTAGGACGGCTTCCTTGTATCTGTCATTAGTGTGCTTGCAGCCGCCTTCGAGTCCACGTGGATCCACTGGCAGTACGTACCTACAATTAGCGATCACCGAGTAACAACCATCAGTTCCATTCAAGTCGTTCATTTGAAGCGTACCCAGTTGACTGTGGGTTGAAATGGACCAACATTCTCAACCAGAAAAAGTGGAAATGGTTCTCATTTACGGAGAATCTAGGAGAGATGTGGAACAGGTTCATCTTCTGTACACCGAGAGGTTCCTGAAAGAAGAACTCCATAAAGAGCTTCATTTTATCGTATGATAAAACAATTCTCCGTGAAGGCAGTGTCCAGCCAAAGAAACTGAGGCGCAGAAGAGCAGTTGCAGACGAAGATAGGGAAGTTGCGGTGCTTGTTGCAGTGAATTACAACACCATGTCAGTTTTCGCGAATTAACAACGGAAGTGAGAATATCAAAAAGCAGTGTCCTCAGAATATTGAAACGGCATAACTTCCATCGCTACCACGTGTCATTACATCAACACCTACATGGTGACGATTTTCTGAATAAACTAACGTTCTATAGATGGGCACAAGAGACTGCGATTAAAACCTTTTTCAGTTCTATTGTTTAGTGACAGGTGTACTTTCACAAATCATTCTGAAGTAAATCGACACAATATGCACCATTCGGCTGTGGAATATCCACATTGGTTACGAGAGCTGGAACATCAGAAACCCTGGTCTGTTAACGTGTGATGTTGGGATTTGGGGTGTCAAGGTATCTATATCGTACTTCATCTATGGCACATTAACAGGTGCAAAGTACGGAAGGTTTGTTAACGGAAGAGCTGCCGTTATTGTTAGAAAATGTGTCATTACAAACCAGGTCGTAAATGTGGTACCAGCACGACGGATGTCCTGCGCACTATGCACATACTGCTAGGGATGTTTTAAATAAGAATTATGATCATCATTGGACAGGACGCGCGGGTCCCATTAACTAGCCAGCTCAATCTCCTGACCTTCCATCACCAGACGTTACCTTAAGGAAAAGTGTATTGTGAAACACCAACGACTCCGGAGAACATAAAGTCGCGCTTACGAAATGATTGTGCCGCTATTGAAAGAGACATGCTTTTACGGACACATCAATCGTTCATTCAAAAGTTGGAAAATGCATTCAGGTAGAAGGGCATCATTTTGAACATTTATTACCTAAGGTAGTGGTGAACGCTCTGTATACCTAACTTCCATTAATGTTTAATTGTCTGCACCAGTGAAAGAACTATGTACTATGTAGAAAATGGTTTATAAAATACTGTTTATTTTGTGATGAGGAATAAGGAAACAAAATAAAAAATGCTGCTTCCCAATTACGAAGCGTGACTTGACCCTCAAATGATCATCCATGAATGGTCCAAATATACTTTGCGCTCCTCATACACAGCCATTCAGAATGTTAGTTGTTATTTACGTTGGTGTAAGAACAATTGCAAAGTACTTTATACAAATGTTGTTTAGTTTTTTATTAGGAGTGAGAAAACAGCATACAAAAAGGTAGGTTCCCATTAAAAATTAAATTGACCCTAAAATGACCATCACAACGTCTTACAGGTAAAATACGACTAATGGAATTTACTTTCCCCCAAAATATTAAGCAACCTTTATTCAAACATTTCTTTATACAACGCTAGTTTTGGAGATAGTGTACAGCTTCAGCTTAAATGGTATATCCTGTATACACATAACCCAATCAAGTTATTTATACCCTGATATATTTTGGCTTCCCCTGGCCATTCATTAAAAGTCTTCATGAGCATCCATCTTGAATATACACATTTGATCCTTTAATAATGCACTTATTTATATCACTGAATCAACGAAATGCGACAGCATTACTTTTATTATGCAAACTACGTAGGTCTCATACAGCTGTCTAACACATTTATCGGCCCATCACACTTTGAAATCCTTGGATTTCGGTCGATATCCAGCAAAAATTCTAGATTCTCTAGGTTGTTTGTTCGATTCTTTGAGAGAGATGATTTGATCCTTGGAATTACCTCATCAATTCAGGACATCGTTAATGTATGTATAAGGGGTCCGGTTGAACGGATGGGAAAGGAATGTTGTGATCCTCTTATCAAATGAAGGACTTGTTAAATATGCATATGTGGTATGTTTAGCGTATCGGCATTTTCTCTCTTTGACGGTGAAATACCCTCAAACGGTCTTGAGGTGTTATTACTGTTTATCTAGAATATACAGATACAATAAATTATAGAACGCTTATTTATGTTAATCGATTGAATGGTGTGTAACTTTCAATGTTGGTAACATGCAAAGTTTGACATTCCATTGCCAAATTCGAAAGCGGTACCAACAAAACGAATATACTGCCCTCAATGGATTCATGGGCAGCTTCCTTACAATCAAAAACTTGAAATGCATCGATCAACGCTTATTCACATTAATCGGTCAACGACACGTGCACATGAATTACCAGATGGGAAAGGAGTAGACATAGCAATAATCCAATGGCATAAATGGCTTCAGCGAGAAAAATCAGCTCAAATCGACACAAGCACAATATTCTAGCGTAATTATTAGCGATTTTTAACCGCTAATTAACCCTTTGCATAAAAATGATTCACGGGAGCAGAATATTATAGGGGATCCGAGTCAGATTTTGCGTTTATATGGAAAAGGATAGGAAAAACGAGGGTAGATGTGACGGCTCAAGGAGGAGGTTTATATGGGGAAGATAGGGACTACGAAGATCGATGCTAGGCTAGACAGGGGTTGAAGGAGTGGGGATATGCTTTATATGTGAAGGTAGGGATTGCGAGGAGACGTGCTAGACTAGACAGAATTTGAGGTGTGGAATATGCGTTTATATGGGAAAGATAGGAAAAATGTGGACAGATGGTGGGCTATACAGATGCTGAAGGACGGAGAATATAGGCTTATACGGAAGAGATAGGGAATACGAGGAGAGGTACTAGACTAGACAGGGCTTGAAGGGTAGAATATGATTTTTATATGGGAGAGGTATTAGGATAGGGGGGTTTGAATAGTAGAGTATACGTTTATATGGAGAGATTATTACAGATTATAGGTTGAGAGATCCTTCAAGGAGGAAAATGCTTTTATATGGGAGAGATAGGGAAAACAAGGAGAGTTCCGAGGTAGAGCAGGGGCTGAAGGAGGGAACGTCCTTTATGTATTAGAGGTAGGGAATAAGAAGAGAGGTAGTTAGACCGAGGTTAGGGAGTGGGGTATACCTTTATGTGGGGGGAGATATGGAAGACGGATAGAGATCCTATGCTAGGAGAGAATTGAAGAAGACCAATGCCCTTTATATGGGAGAGGTAGGGAATACGAGGAGAGGTGCAAATCTAGATAGAGGTTGAGGAGTAGAGTATGCGTTTATATGGGGAATATATGGGAAACAGGGAGAGATATAAGCTAGACAGATACTAAAGGAGAGAGGAATGTAGGTTTATACAGGTGAGGTAGGAAACCAAGGAGAGATGCTAAGCTAGACAGATGCTAAAGGAAAGAGGGGTACGCTTTATACGGAAGAGATAGGGCAAACGTGGAGAGATGCTAAGATACACAGAGCTAAATGAGAAAGAGGTTTAGGCCTCAAAGACACCATCAATTAAAGTTTACAAATGTTTTGACACACTTTGGCGATATTTTCTCGACACTGCGGGTGACTTTCTCCGGCGCTTAAGTTCTAAAATATCTGTGTCAATCAATCAGGTAATGTTCGTTCATTCATAACATCATCTAACGTTAAAGAAAAACATCAAGGATTTATACTGCTAACGTACCGACATCGGGCCTCTAAAGGGCTGGACACAGACCCTAGATCGAAGTACCCCTCCGCGTGTATTTTGATTGATACGGTATAAAGAGTAATTCAGATAGCACCGTATATATGTAGGGTAAACCGGTTAGTATCACAAGTGTTCGTGGTAATTCAGAGCTGCGATTCGTGCCAGGGCTATTTAAGGGAATTTCGCATGATTCGGGTAGTATCAAAGGTATTTAAGTCATTTTAACAGGTAAGTCAGATAGTGTCACTGGTACTCATGGTAATATAGAGAGTAATTAGATTATAAACATTTCTTATCCACTGCTACAACACTTTTATATATTTTTTTCTAAATCTTACAAACCTTTAATATTTTAAACAGCTAGTGTGCGAAGCGGAGAGGGATATACTGTATATCGGTTTACAGTGAAGATAAATAGAAGTATTCTAAACTAACCCCACACCGAACGCCCTAACCTATCCCTACCTTGACTTCTCATTATCTATTCAATCCTATCATCGTCTAACCTAATCAACGTAACCAGCAAATGTAACCACGTAACAAGACGTAACATAACCAACAAAAGTAACCACATGACAAGACGTAATACCACGTATCGTAACAGCGTAACACAACGTAACATAAGTACGTAACCACGTGTCAAGGCGTAACACAGCGTAACATAGCCACGTAACAAGACGTCGCACTATGTAATATAAGCACGTAACCACGTGACAAGTCGTGACCAACGTAACACAAGCACGTAGCACCATGTAACATAAGCACGTAACCACGTAACACCACATGACATGACATAACCAGAAACGAAACAAGACGTAACACGTCGTAACCTAACCACGTAACACGACATAACATGACGTAACCACGTAACAGAACGTAAAAACAACACGTAACCAACCCATTGCTAAAACAATCTAAGCTAACCCATCCTTCATAACTGCGACAATCAGTATGTGAACCTAGCCTAGCTTAACCTAGCCATTCCCAAACCATCCTCTCATCATCTATTCTACTCACTCATCGTCTAACCTAATCTGGCTAACCAGAGATAACCTCGAGTTTCTTTTAGTGAAATTGCAACGTTTAATTCAAGTTCTATTATTTGAGAGTCTTAATTGAAAGTTTTACGTCAACATACGTTTATTTTAGTTCCTTGTAAGCGCCTCTCCCCCTTATCTAGGCTTGAGAATAGCACAATGATTGCTCCTAATGGCAGGACTAACGCCTCCCCTTCCATCTTCTTATTCTTCCTTCTTTATCAGGTGTCTGCTAGCTGCATACACCGCACATGAGTAAACTTCATTTTTTAAGATTGTAGACCCACAGAGAAAATCTTCATCTTCGACTTACATTCTCTTATGCACTGCTTGTAATGCTGTAATGCCCATATGTATATGTCGTTATTCCATCTTCAGCAATAACTCTTTTGTCATCAAACGGAGTAAAGGCGATTTTATTCACTCGTACTGTGCTAAAAGCATGCTCCCCGTAACAGGATCGGATTCATAGGCGTTCTGATGATTTCTTAGGTCTTAAGATAGTCTGTGTATATGTCAATGTAATGTAATTCTTAATAGCACTACGTTTTATCCCTTTAATCTTTTTTATCATCGAACCTTGAATGCCTAAAGCGTACATCTTAAGTCGTAGTCCAACAAAGCGTAGAATGATATTGCTATTGGCCTCATCTTTAAATTTACCCAACACCTTTTTGTTCTGAGTAGAGTGGCATATATGGCTGACAGGATAATCAGCTGTATCCAGGTGTTCGAGAAAACGTAACTTCTCCTGCTGCACATCTTCAGTTGTCACACCATGAATGAACGAATCAGTATCCATATACATAAGCTTCAGATTCTCATCCCCATAACATGGCAGCAGCATATCATAATGATACTGGTACATTAATGTCTTGAAGATGTCCAGCACACTCATACTGATGTATATAGGCTTGTTGAATACGATCAGTTGCGAGGCCAAATGTACAGCAACTAGATTAGCAGTTAATATCGTCCTATCCATAAACGTGGGCTTAGCGATCAGCTTTTCCATGGTCTTCCCATTTGTAACCAGCCGTATAACCGTACGATTACGTAGGTTCTCCATAGTTTTTCCAACTATGGCGTTGTTAAACGGTTTCAAGAGATCCTTCTCAAAGTCATTTGTAGCCTGTTGTCGCGGCCTATTGTTAAATTCCACATAACGTTCTAACCACTGTGACTCTCGGAAATGTAGTGCACGATGGATTTTTGTTAGCCGTAGTCCATAATTAAGTGCTTCCTTCAAATCCATGTAATGTACTACACACTTCTTTGGAGGTCCAAGATGGGGTATCAGTTTCTTTGTACTCGAGTCTTTAGGCTTCATACACTCAGGCAGGAAAGGCAGGTCGTTGTGTAGATCGTGAAGTTCTGCAAGATATTTGATGTCGACTTCTAAAATATATTCATGAGGATCATCTTCTTGTGGTCTTTCTAAGTCGATTTTTTTCAGATGACACCCACTCAAATCCACCATAAGGGAGGGCGTGGCACATGGCCCAACCATATTGGTTATTGGCGTTCTCATATGTAATAAATTGGGCTAGTCTCGACGGATCATACCTCTCCATGTACGCGTTGTTTGCTTCGGCATAACGCTGGGAAACTTGACATAAACTTCCTCTTATGCCGGATTCCACCATGAGTAATTGGTCATAATCCTGTAACAGTTCCAGCTGAATTCCAGTATACAGCAACATGGCGTCCCATGTAAGTCCTGGAGAGGTGAGATAATGTGCAGGGTCGACTTTTTGTGTTTTGAGGTTTTGATCTATAAATGTCGTAAAGACATCATCTAGAAGAAGTACATCAGAGGTTATGTAGAGGACGCTGTACTCGCCCAGGTTTCTTACATCAAACAGCTCCCATACATTTCTAACATGATCGTAGTGAGCATCACTAATTTCTTCTTCATTTAATCTATTGTAGAAGGAGTCTTTAGGAGGCAAGCTGGTTTTGTTCAAAACATCCCATGAAGTAACGTAATCATAGAGAAATCCTCCTTTACGAGTCATCAACTTCAACTTTTCTTGTCCGAAGTGTTTCAGGGTACGAAGTTAAATTTTTCACCAGCATATCCAAGCTTGTACTGAGGAACCGTAAGCTATCCACAAACCGAAGCTTTATATCTCCTACATACTTGGAGAATGATATATAGCTTTCTTCAGAGCTAGGAATTACTTCCACCCGCTCACATGTTCATCCCAACTCCTTAAAAATGAAGTGTGAGTCATACCCACTGAGGTTGTGCATGAAGACTGGAATATATTTAGGCGTTTTGCAGACTAAATTACATTCATTATGTTGACTTCCACGATATTGACCACTGATGTGATCATGGTCACGTACTTTGTAGTTCTTTTCAGTATGGGTTTTTCCACGCAAGTATCATACTGTAGAGGAGTTGAAATCCATCTGCTGTAGATCTGTAAGTTTCAGAGGCATAACAGTTTTGTATATGCCATTAATTTCCTTTGCAAAGAACGACAGGTATTCCATAAACTTTCGAGCACCATCAACACCACGACATACATAGGGATGCTTAGGAAGACCAATTTCCAGATGTTCAACGCTGGATGACGGTTTAACGTAACCGCTGAAACTCATTCGTACATGCTGCTGATAAGGGGTTGCATATGAAGTTTCAGAATTGGGTATATATGTATGACATGGTGACAAGAATGCTTTCAAAGTCTGCATGGATGACGTAAGGTAGGTTTAACATCCTTTCAAAATTGTTAAACTGAACAATTGATTTCTCCTCGGTAGGCATAATTACCCTTGCAATACCGTGTTGATTACAGATGGCAGCATGTTCTTGTAGTTTTTCAGTCCACTTCGTCCGCACTGATCAGAAAAATGTGTAAAACAACGCTTACAGGTATAAACACGATCTTTATGCTTAGTTTATTGACGTCGAATAAGTTTTTCAAAATTCTTTATATAAACGCAGTGATGTTTCCCACTACTGTAACTCAATAGTCGGAGGTCACGATGTTCAGGTAGATCAGACTCAGCGATCTTTAGTGGATACACTTCATGCTTCTCACCCAGCCCGAAGACGTTTATAGACATCCTATTAAGCTTCTCAAATTTAGATATTTCAGAAAGCGGAGTTGGATAAGTAACACAGCTGAAGTCATATTTATTTTGAAGTTGCTTGTATTTACTCACACGTTGTGCATTCTTCTCAACGAATCTGGCTAATACAGAATACATAAAACTTAGCTCATTGGTATAATTCTGCATATTAATGCAGGCTTCTTTAGATCCAGCAGATGGTGGCAGGGGTATGCAGCTACTTCCTCGTACGGATTGTACTTGTTAATACGAAAGCGAACCACTTCTACAACAAGCACAGCCCAGTTGCTGCCTTTATGTTGCAATTCCTTTATTTCAGTAACCAACTTCTTGATATTCGTTTCCAGCATAGAGTCTAGATACGTTTCTAGGAAAACAGCTTGATTCCGAGTTTTAAATGTTTTGTCGCAGGTTTCTCCGAGACTGTTAACAAATCGGCACTCAGCCAGCAGATTAATTTTCACACTCTTGTGAATACCAAGTTCTTTATGTACAGCCTGGATTATCAGCTGTTTTGCCTCATGCAGGTACATATTCAGCTTGTTAGTCCATTCACAGCGTATAAAACATGACTTCAAGCGTCCGTCGAATGAAGTTTCATATTCTTTCATGTCACAGTCATCCATTGTAGATAAGTATTCTTGTTTAGTAGTTTATAATCTATGTTTATTCTCAGGCATGTTTATTTCCCACGTATCTTCGTGTTGCTGACCCTTATAACTTTCTTTGAAGGTTACATTACAATATTCACATTTGAAGAGCTTCTTACAACGTAGCCCATGCCTTCTTTTATCATACCCACGTATAAATGTCTTTCCACATTCACCACAAGAATATCCTGATGCACTAGGAATTATATCCATATATGAGGACTTATTCATTTTTACTTTGATGTAATAACGCATTAATCCTTCTTCAAGGAAATGTACGCCTCTTCACCTTGATAAAAGTTTAGAAAGCTGATTATTTCCTGAGAACAACGATGTTGACACCTCGGAAATAATTAGCAGAATGAAGTGCAATGCCCGAGATTACACTATTTATAGAGGAGGCTCGAAAGTTTCTTTTAGATCAATTATATAACTTATTAATTCTTCTTCAAAGAAATGAACACCTCTTCACCTTGATAACGCTTCAGAAAGCCGATTATTTTCTGAAAGAACAACGATGTTGACACCCCGGAGATAATTAGCTGAATGAAGCTCAATGCCGAGATCACCTTATTTATAGAGGAGGCACGAACCCTTTTAGATCAATTATATAACCCATTAATCATTCTTCAAGGAAATGAACACCTCTTCACTTTGATAGCGCTTTAGAAAGCCGATTATTTTCTGAGAGAACAATGATGTTGACACCTCGGAGATAATTAGCAGAACAAAGTCCAATGCCGAGATTACCGTCTTTCTAAAGGAGGCTTGAACCTTATTAGATCAATTATATACTGAATTTTCATACTAAAATGGTGATTAATCGTCTAAGCTCTTATATATCAATACGTGTTACACAGATGTTCGGATGTATTTCGTAGGTCTTAGCGCATGTTCATGTATTTAGAGAAGCGCGCAGAGGTGTTCGGGCATGATCATAGGTCTTCGCGCAGATTCGGGTGCTTGGCTCGTGAGGGTGATGAACGATCCGTCAACCGAGCAAGGGACAAGTATTCTTGAGCAAGCATACACCATACGCCGCGAAACCAAGAAGCACAAAGATGCGAATGAAATAGGATGAATTGAAATCGTGGTAGCATACACCACTCAGGCATTCTCCTGCAGACCAGGGAAAACTACGAAAACTCCGAGGTCAGAGTGAGTGACCGACCGACGGAAATCGAACGCCTGAACCCTACAAGCACACGTGAAAGATGTAGATGAATTAGAATTAAAGGGAAAGGAAATCGGAATCGATGAGAAACTACTAGCATTCGGCTGTCGACCAGCGAAAAACCGCGAGAAACCTAAGGTCAGAGTAACCGTCCCTACGGGAATCGAAACGGGACCTCTAAATGCAAACCACAGACGTCATGGCCTGAACCAAGCCGTAAAACAGGTTCAACCCATACCACTCATGGCAATACTCTACCTCCGCCATATGACATCACATCTGGAGACAGACTATCTGGGAACAGTCCGACATGTTTAAACGCGTTTCATTTCTATCTGCCACACCAAAAGAGAAGTATCCTCGCACGAACATTCAGATGTTTACATTCAATGCCTACCACACCAACCGCAGCCCATTACACCGAAGTTAACATAATTTGTATTAAAATAGTTTAGAAATGGCGTAGAAGCTTTTCTTTCCTTATTTATTTAAATTCATGTATATACCCTATTATTTCATGTTTCCATTCCTTTATCAATACTTTCCTTTCAACTTCCGCTCATTCCCCAAAGAATCAGTACGCAATATGACATTTTTATACGCTTAATGTCCATTTTCAAAGAAAACCGCGCTTAATACCCATTTATCACAGAAAACCACGATTAATACGTAGTTATCACAGAAAATCGCGCTTAATACGTAGTCATCACAGAAAACCGCTACATTTGACCGCAATCACGAGCTAAGTACTTTTTTCCAGAGTTACTCGGCTTTCAAGCTTGTAGAATCGTATTAGGAAATGCTCTAATAAATTTATTGTATTTTTAGCTCAATGTGTCTACACATTTTAAAGTCCCTGATCCCTGCTATTTGCATTTACCCTAAAGATTGCCATATTTAATTTTTAGGTCGCATTTGTTAAGATAATATCTTGCAAACCATTTTTAAATTTCTTTTAAAATAAAAACAAGCGCGCGTTTAACACCTATAATGGCGTCTTCGTGTGCTAAAAACCCAAGATGGTGACTTCCGCCTTTTACTTTAGCCAGCTGAAAGCGACCCGGTAGACTGCACCTTCGCTCGGTGGCCGCTAGGGAGCGGAAAAATGCGGGGGAAAACTGCCTGACCTCTGGTGGGGAAAATGGCTACCGTTACGACCTGGATGCAGACCCCAGAGTACTTCATTAAGCGGGAGACCGCTACGTATGGCGGAGCTATAGGTCACGCATCCGCTTTAAGACACATCAGCGTCTTGCGTGGTTTTTTGAGTTAGTTATTTACTTCACCTTTTAGTCATGTCTTCTTAATTCATCTAAGAGATGTAATATTCGTCAGGACGACAGATAGTCAAATATTACAAAGAAACTAGGTTATATCCATGCCAGGACGACAGATGCCCAAATATAAATTAACAGAAGCTTGTTAATGATATAAACGAAATAACGTTTATTCGACTTCTTTATCTTAATTACTTTTCATGTTATTCGAAGATGATTTTGTATTCATGTCACTGGATTCAACCCGGGACCCCCAGTTCAACTTGGAACTACACGGCATTGACGCGCCACATTCCAAGATATAATCACCCTTCACCTCATAGCGCTATCTCTTTTCATTCAGGAGATATAAGCATTTAACAATAATAATAGATTCTTTTTGTGAGAGATATGCTATGCTTTATGTATTCTGTATTAGCCAGATTCGTTGAGAACAATACACAACGTGTGAGCAAATACAAGCAACTTCAATATAAACATGACTTCTGCTGTTTTACTTATCTAACTCAGCTTTCTCAAATATCTAAATTTGAGAAGCTTAACAGGATGTCTGTCAACGTTTTCGGCCTGGATGAGAAGCATGAACTGTGTCCAAAAAAGGTCGCTGAGGCTGAACTACTTGAACACCGCGACCTGCTACTATTGAGTCGGTGTAGTGGGAAACATCACTACGTTTATATAAAGAATTTTGAAAAACTTATTCGACGTGAGAAAACCAAGCACAAAGAACGTGTTTATACCTGTCAGCGTTGTTTTACACATTTTGCTAGTCAGTGCGGACGAAGTGCACTGGAAAAACTATATGAACATGCTGCCATCTGTAATCAACACGGTATTGCAAGGGCAGTTGTGCCTACCGAGGAGAAATCAATTGTTCAATTTAAAAATTTTGAAAGGATGTTGAAACTACTTTACGTCATCTATGCAGACTTTGAAAGCATTCCCGCACCATGTCATACATGTATATCCAATCCTGAAAATTCATATACAGCCCCTTATCAGCAATATGTACCCATGAGTTTCTGTGTTTACGTTATACCGTCATCCAAAGTTGATCATCTGGAAATATGGTCGTCCCAAGCATCCCTATGTATGTCGTGGTGTTGATGCTGCTCAAAAATTTATCGAACGTCTGTCGTTCATTGCAAAGGAAATTAATAATATATACAAATCCGTCATGCCTCTGAAACTTACAGATCAACAGCCGATGGATTTCAACTCCTCTGCAGTATGCTACTTGTGTGGAAAAACCTTTACTGAAGAGAACTAAAAAGTACGTGACCATGATCACATCAGTGGTGAATATCTACATAATTAATGTAATTTAGCCTGCAAAACGCCTAAATATATTCCAGTCTTCATGCATATCCTCAGTGGGTATGGCTCACACTATATTGTTAAGGAGCTGATACGTACAAGTGAGCGGGTGGAAGTAATTCCTTGCTCTGAAGAAAGCTATAAATCTTTCTCCAGGTATATAGGAGATATAAAGCTTCGGTTTGTGGATAGCTTACGGTTCCTCAGTGCAAGCTTGGATATGCTGGTGAAAAATCTAACTTCGTACCCTGAAACACTTCGGACAAGACAAGTTGAAGTTGATGACACTTAAGGGAGTATTTCTCTATAATTAAGTCAGTTAATGGGATGTTTTGAACAAATCCAGCTTGCCTCCTAAAGACTCCCTCTAAAATAGATTAAATGAAGAAGTAATTCGTGATGCTGACTACGATCATGCTAGAAATGTATGGGAGCTGTGTAATGTAAGAAACCTGGGCGAGTACAGCGTCCTCTACATAACCTCTGTTGTACTTCTTCTAGCTGATGTCTTTCAGACATGTAGAGATCAAACCCTCAAAACACACAAAGTTGACCCTGCACATTATTTCACCTCTCCAGCAATTACATGGGACGCCATGTTGCTGTATACAGGAATTCAGCTGGAATTGTTATCGGATTTGGACCAATTACTCATGGTGGAATCCGGCATAAGAGGACGTTTGTGTCAAGTTTCCCTAAGGTATGCCGAGGCAAACAACGCGTACATGGAGAAGTATGATCCGTCGAGACCAACCCAATTTATTACATATGAGAACGCCAATAACCAATATGGTTGGGCCATATGCTACGCCCTCCTTTATGGTGGATTTCAGTGGGTATCATCTGAAAAAAATCGACTTAGAAAGACCACAAGAAAATGATCCTCATGGATATATTTTAGAAGTCGACATCGAATATTCTTTGGAACTTCACGATCTACACTACGACCTGCCTTTCCTGCCTGAGTGTATGAACCCTAAGGACTCGAGTACAAAGAAACTGATGCCTCAACTTGGACCTCCAAAGAAGTATGTAGCACATTACATGGCTTTGAAGCAAGCACTTATTCATGGTCTACGGCTAACAAAAATCCATCGTGTACTACATTTCTGAAGGTCACAGTGGTTAGAATATTATGTGGAATATAAAAACAGGCTGCGACAATAGGCTGCAAATGACTTCGAGAAGGTTCTCTACAAACTGTTTAACAACGCCATGGTTGGAAAAAGTATGGAGAACCTACGGAATTGTATGGATATACGACTGGTTACAAATGAGAAGACCATGGAAAAGCTGATCGCTAAGCCCACGTTTATCGATAGGACGATATATGCTGCTAATCTAGCTGCTGTACATATGGCCTCGCGACAGGTCGTATTCAACAAGCCTATATACATTCGTATGAGTGTGTTGGTCATCTTCAAGTCATTAATGTACCCCTATCATTATGATGTGTTGCTGCCATATTATTGGGCTGAGCATCTGAAGCTTATGTATATGGACACTGATACGTTCATTCATGGTGTGACAACTGAAGATGTGCACCAGGACAATTTACGTTTTCTCGAACACCTGGATACAGCTGATGATCCTATCAGCCATATATGCCACTCTACTCAGAACAAAAAGGTGTTGGGGGAATTTAAAGATGAGGCCAATAGCAAAATAATTCTACGCTTTGTTGGACTACGACTTAAGAGGTACGCTTTAGGTATTCAAGACTCGATGATAAAAAATTAAAGGCATAAAACGTAGTGCTATTTAGCAGTACATTACATTTCACCTATAGAGAGACTGCCTTAAAACCCAAGAAATCATCATAAGGTCTATGAACCTAATCCTGTTACGGGAGCATGCTGTTAGCACAGTACGAGTGAATAAAATCGCCTTGACTCCCTTTGATGACAAAAAAGTTATTGCCGAGGATGGAATAACGACATATGCATATGGGCATTACAGCATTACAAGCAGTGCATAAGAAAATGTAAATCGAAGATGAAGAGTTTTCTGTGAGTCCACGATATTAAAAAAAATGAATTTTACTCATGTGCGGTGTATGCAGCTAGCAGACACCCGATGAAGAAAGAGGAATAAGAAGATGGAAGGGGAGGCGTTTACCCCTGCCATTAGGAGCAATCGTAGTGCTAGTTTCAAACCTAGATAAAGAGGAGAGGCGCCTACAACGAACTAAAATAAAGGTATGTTGACGTACACTTTCAATTAAGAACCTCAAATAATAAAACCTGAATCAAACGTCGCAATTTCACTAAAAGAAACTCGAGGTTATCTCTGGTTATCCAGATTAGGTTAGACGATGACTGAGTAGAATAAATGATGAGAGGATGGTCTGGAAATGGTTATGTTAAGCTAGGCTAGGCTCGCGTACTGATTGTCTAAGTTATGAAGGATAGGTTAGCTTAGGTTGTCTTAGCAATGGGTTGGTTTAATGTTGCTCTTACGTATTGTTACGTGGTTACGTTTCTGGTTTCGTCATGTTACGTCGTGCTACGTGGTTAGTTTACGCGGTGTTACGTATTGTTACGTTTCTGGTTGCGTCATGCCACGTGGTGTTACGTGGTTACGTGCTTATGCTACGTGGTGCTACGTGCTTATGTTACGTAGTGCGACGCCTTGTTACGTGGCTATGTTACGCTGTGTTACGTCTTAACACGTGGTTACGTGCTTATGTTACGTAGTGTGATGTCTTGTCGTGCGGTTACATGCTTATGTTACGTTGTGTTACGCTGTTACGTTACGTGGTGTTACATCTTGTCACGTGGTTACTTTTGTTGGTTACGTTACGTCTTGTTAGGTGGTTATATTTACTGGTTACGTTGGTTAGGTTAGACGATGAAAGGATTGAATAGATAATGAGAAGTCAAGGTAGGGATAGGTTAGGGCGTTCGGTGTGGGGTTAGTTTGGAATACTTCTGTATATCTTCACTGTAAACCGATATACAGTTTATCCCTCTCCGTTTCGCACATTAAATTTTTAACACATCAAAAATTTGTAAGATTTAAAAAAGGTGCATAAAAGTGTTGTAGCATTGGATAAGAAATGTTTATAATATAATTACTCCCTATATTACCATGAATACCAGTGACGCTATTTGAATTACCTGTTAAAATGACTTAAATACCTGTGATACCACCCGAATCATGCGAAATTCCCTTAAATAGCCCTGGCACGAATCGCTGCTCGGAATTACCATGAACACTTGTTATACTAACCGGTTTACCCTACGTATATATGATACTATCTGAATTACACTTTATACCGTATCAATCAAAATACACGCAGCGGGGTACTTCGATCGAGGGTCTGTGTCCAGCCCATTAGAGGCCCGATGCCGGGAAGATAGCACTATAAATCCTTGATTTTTTTCAATAACGTTAGATGATGTTATGCATGGACGAACATTACCTGATTGATTGACACAGATATTTTAGAATTTTAGCGCCGGGGCACTTCATCCTCAGTGTCGAGAAAATATCCCCAAAGGGTGTCAAAATATTTGTAAACTTTAATTCGTGGTGTCTTTGAGGTCTAAACCTCTTCCTCCTTTAACTCTGCTTATCCTAGCATCCTTCCACGTTTCCCCTATCTATTCCGTATAAAGCGTACCGCTCCCTCCTTCAGGATCTCTCTAGCCTAGCATCTATCCTTGGTTTCCTACCTCACCTGTATAAACCTACATTCCTTTCTCCTTTAGTATCTGTCTAGATTAGTACCTCTCTTCGTGTTCCCTACCTCTTCCATATAAAGCGCATTTGCCTCCAACTCTCTCCAAGCATAGGATCTCCCCCCGTTTTCTATATCTCCCCCACATAAACGTATATCCTACTCCTTAACCTCTGTCTAACTTCCTCTCCTCGTATTCCCTAACTCTAACACATAAAGGGCGTTTTCTCCTTCAGCCCCTGCTCTACCTCGGAACTCTCCTCGTTTTCCCTATCTCTTCGATATAAAAGCATTTTCCTCCTTGAAGGTTCTCTCAACCTAAAATCTGTCCTAGTCTCTCCATACAAACGTATACTCTACTATTCAAACCCTCCTAGCCTATACCTCTCCCATATAAAAATCATATTCTACCCTTCAAGCCCTGTCTAGTCTAGTACCTCTCCTCGTATTCCCTATCACTCCCGTATAAGCCCATATTCCCCCTCCTTCAGAATCTGTCTAGCCTACCATCTGTCCACGTTTTTCCTACCTTTCCCATATAAACACATATTCCACACCTCAAACTCTGTCTAGTCTAGCGCTTCTCCTCGTATTCCCTACCTTCACATATAAAGCATATCCCACTTCTTCAGCCCCTTTCTAGCCTAGCATAGGATCCTCGTTTTCCCTATCTTCCCCATATAAATGCATTTTCCTCCTTGAGCCGTGGCATCTACGCTCTCGTTTTCCCTATCCTTTCCCATATATACGCAAAAACTATGCTCGGATCCCCTATAATATTCTACTCACGGCGAAATCTATTTGCGCGAACTGTGTATGTCATTCTATTGTCCTCCACAGCATTGAGTATGGACCTGGTTGTTGCGAAAGAGGGTTCACGTGTAGTTCGTTATCTCTCTATCTTGACCATTTAAAGCCCTTGGAGGTCGGAAGACCAACATCCGGACATACTATAATAGTCGCGGGTTTGCGGGGTGTGTCGGTAAGTGCGTCGTTACGTCACATATTATCGGATTATTTGATATTAAATACACATATCTTTTTCAATTAACGTAACATGCTTACGTGTACATCTTATCCGACTTTCGGTCTACTAAAGGCAGTTAGGAGGTTGGAAAGACAGACCGGGAAGTTATTAATTGCCGTGGACTTAAGGAGATGATATGTCTGTAAATGTATCGTTACGTCATTGCGTGGGGGTGTGACGCTATAGCTCATTAGCATACAAAATGTAGTAGAAATCCCAGATATTCCCTACTTCCATATTGTTTGCATAACATCACAGAAATCAACAGAATGAAGACCACCTCAAAAAATTAAGTATTCAATCCAATAACAACGGACAAATCTTAAATGGCTATTTCCAGAAAATTCAAGTAAATATTTTATTTGGCCTGTAAATATCTTAAATTAATGGTGTTAGAATATAAAAACTTCGAGGCATTTTTGAGACATTCAAGTATAATAAACAAGTTCCATGCTGCTGGTGTTTTCTGATAGGGAGAATTTGTTAACAATATTCATGTCGCATCTTTGGAAGGTATTGAATTGAAATAAGTATCCAATCAACACTTCGTTTTTTCAGCTTTTCTGTTCACGCACACGGACGGACACGTGGAACGTTTTCTAAACTTGGGTTTTTCTTAATTTAGGGTCCCAAAACATAGTTTCTGTAAAATCTCAAAATGAAATTTTTGGGTGAAATCCCATACATCCTATACCTACCAGGTAAGGAAAGTAACAGGCTACTTTCTAAACTAAGTATTTTATGAAAAACCATTTAATCATAAACACACATTTAGAGTATTACTTACCTTTCCTAAGGCAACTTTTTCTTAAGTTTAATGTCCTTAACGGAGGTCATATCCGTAGGTGAATTAAATGAACGTATGATGCTCAAATAATAGCATCCTGCGTAAGATTTTAAACTTTATATAATTGTAAGCTTGTGATGATATTACATTTGCGTACATGGAGTTTGACAAAAAAAAATAATACAGAAAAGCATGTTGATTAATAAAATTCCTACCTTATTGTTCTATAACACATATTTATTTTTTTAGGAATTGAATAGCAACTGTCTGAGCTTCAAAGTTTGAAATTAACCCTGTTTTATTTATATTCCTAGAGCCGAAGTGTGGGGGCGGTCTATGTGATGAGAATGATTTTAAAAACATTAACAGATCAAAAACGGTTTATTATACACCACAGCTCAATGTGTTCGCATTCTGTTTGATAACAATCAACTAATTAGTGAAATTATACGCAACATATCGCCGATTTTTTACTTTGTCAATAACCCCATGAGGCATGAAATTAAAGCCATTTTTAGATAGAACTGCTCAATGCAGGCCTGCTATATAAAGTACGAGGCGTATACCAAAACTAAGGTCCGTTTGGTCATAATAACAACATCGCTCATGAAACAAGGTTTTTATTGACAGTAATATGTGTCTACATATATATTCTACTTTTCCGCATAATCACCGTTCACATTTATACAGTTCCTGTAACGCTGCACCAGCTTCTTTAGCCCCTCGGCATAGAAGTCTGCTGCCTGGGAGTTAAACCAGTTGGTAACGCTCGTCTTGAGTTCATCGTCAATTTGAAATCGTTGTCTACCCAGCCACCGTTCTAAGCAAGAAGAGCAAATAGTCTCTTGGTGCCAGGTCGGGACTGTACGGAGGGTGGTCAAAGAGCTCTCCACGAAACTCTCGAATCTTCTCTTTGGTTTCGATAGCGGCATGCATGGCGTGCGTTGTCGTGCAGGAGGATGATGCCAGACGACAGTTTCCCGCGGCGTCGACTTTGGATCGTACCTCGCAGTTTGGTAAGCGTTGCACAGTATACGTCAGCTGCAATTGTTGACCCACGGTCCATGAAATCAATCAATAGAACGCCCTTTTCGTCCCAAAACACAGTAACAATCACTTTGCGATTCATGTACGCCGATTGCTTACACGTTTATGGTTTGGGTGAACCGGAACGGCGCCACTGTTGACTGTTGTTTCGATTCTGCGTTGGTGTACGCTATCCGTGTCTCGTCGCCCGTAACAATGTGGGAAAACAAACCATCTCCATTTCGTCTATAGCGGTCCACAAACTATCGTGCACTACGCATTCGTTGCTCTTTGTGCTGACCGGTGAGCAGTTTTGGAACCCACCTCGCACAAAGTTTCCGATATCCAAGCTGTTCAGTGAAAATACAGTAAAGTGAGGTTCGAGCAACATTTTGGAATTTATCAGCCAGACCACTAATCGTCACACGCCGATCACTACGAACCTTTTGATTCACTTGCTCAAGGATGTCGTCGGTCCGAATACTGGGCCTACCACTCCACTGTTCATCGTACATATTTATGCGGCCATTTCGAAATTCTCGACACCAGTGTCGAACCTGTTTGTCACTCATTATGTCCGGTCCATACACGAGGCATAACTCAGGATAGATGTCCACAGCTGACGATACTTTTGCCAGCATAAATCTAATCACACCGCGCACTTCACAACTGGCGGGATCTACGATTGTCGCGGCCATTGCGATCTGCTCTCACTGACTAGCAAATGCCTACTGCGCCACACCAACACTGCGATAGGTTCTTCAGGAGTCGCTAGACAGTTCTGCAGGTGTGAAACTTCATTCAGGCCTACCATCCGTTAAATATTGTTCACCGGACCTTAGTTTTGGAACAGGCCTTGTACTTTGAGCAACTGGCTGTAGTTCCTAGGCTGTAATGCAAAAAATTAGCCACCACATACCGTCTTCAAAAAGCGTATCTATGGACACAGCAAAAAGGATGTAGAAGTTATACGTAAAACTTGAATTCTGCTGCAAAGGAAATCTGTGATATTATTGGCACCCAAACGAGAGCTCACTTTAAATTAACTGATCACCTATGCGGCGCAAAATTATTTCTGCAGGACAAATATGAAGATTACAGAAATATGTTATCCCTACATAGCATTTATAATTTTTGTAAAGTCTTCCCCGATATAAATAAAGACACGCTGAAGGCAGAACTTAACGTTTTCTATTCCCGACCAGAATTTAGTGAAAGTGATATATGTGGCTATTTAAACATTCTGAATTTCATTTCCTTTGCTTTGGATACCACTGCCTTCAAAGAAACATCTAAGGTACTTAAAATACTAATTACGCTCCCCATGATAGCCTCCGAAACTGAAAAATGCTTCTCAAAATTAAAAATAATAAAGACATTCTTGAGGAACCAGAAGAATGAAGACTGATTGACCGCATTAGGCACGCTATTGATAGAGAAACTACTGGTGTCCGAAGTTCTTCCTTCAACAAGCTTGTGATTGAAACATTCTGTGAGAAACGTCGTCGTATGGAGTTCTAGTTTAAATGAAAGGTAATTGCATTTCTATCTTTCTTTGCATGATTTGAAATTCTTAGTATCAAAGCTCTTCATTTCAATGTAGACTCAATGCCCCCTCCAAGTCCAACATTTACGAGCCGCCACTGGTTCTAAGAGATAGAGAGAAACTGAGATTGAAAACAGCTTAAATGAGATTTCTACGGCCAATGTTGAAAGTAACACGACTAGATCGCATGGCAAACACGATATAAGGGCACAGTTGGTGGAAGACAATATAATCGACGAGATTCAACGATATCAGAAAGAGTGGAGAGATAAGAAAATCCTCTTCGAAGTATTCACGGCGAGCCTTCTTTTATAAACAATGTGGACGAAGAAACGTTGGACGGCAACGGAGAAGATGAAGTGAATAGTACGATTGGCGTTAGAACAGCTATAAGGCCCTAAACTTTGTTGGGTTAGAAGGAGAAGAAGTATTATTTCTCTAAAGGGTAAGTGTTTTAATATTGGGTCTTCCTGACTATTTCTTTTAATGTATTATCTGCTTCTCACTGAAAAGAGAGCCTATGCAAATTAGATGACTCGTTTTGGGATGGCGCCTTCCTCGGTTTCACGATCAAATTGGGTAACATATTTGTTGAGTTTGTACTTTCAAAGTGAATACTTTCGAGCAGACTGAGACGTGATAGGATTTCAAAACTATCCAGATGTTATCTTTTTCTGTTTGATTTCAGGACGGACCGAACAATTACGTTATAATATGAATTTTGGAGTGATGTACAGTCAGAATTGTAGCTTTTGTTGCTCAGTGATTTTAAGTATTGTTTACAAACACATGTTGCTAATAATAATGTGGAATGTTGGATATGCACCAACAGAGTTTGCAAAAGCTTTCTAAAATTAAATTCGTCTAATACTATCACAGAAAAAAACATTGGTTATGTGAATGAGAACATCTTCTCAACTCATTGATCGTCAACAAATCAGCAATAGCCTTAAAAGGAAAGGTGAAGAATCCTTGTGCAAATCCATCATGAAAGAATCTGGGGCCACGATTCGAAAGAATGAGGCGCGTACGCGTTGTTTGTTCATTCCTAACCAGTGGAAAGCGGAGCCAAACACTTGTTCGGGGTCAGGGATCTTATCTAACAAACCAACAGGCGACCCACCAGTTTTTGACTCCTACATTCTACATTGCTATTTTAACGCCATTACTGTGTAGGATAGTAGTGTGCACTGATAAATTTTTAATTTAAGAAACAATGTTTCCTATAAATAATCACTTATTTGTTTCTATAGTTTGAAGGGGGATCAAGGAAGAAAGAGCTGTGGACTTTAAGCATAGGGCATCTATGCAATGTAAATATGTCAATGCAATGTAAATATGCTAATTTAAGTAAGGTTAATAACTGCTGCTATGATTATTTTTAACAACTGTTACAACTAAATTGTGCTTAAATACATATAAAGTTAAATTACATAATGGTCATACAGACTTTTCGCTCTCGACAAACAAATGATATCAACAAAACTTATTATGGTAGTGGCGGTAACGATGGATGTAATTTAAGAGCACAGTACCCCAGCATTTAATGGCACCTAACAGGTTAATAACAGCATGTTCCACTCTTTCAGCTTGCATCAGTGCAAATAATATGAAGTATATGACAGACGTAAAACCCGTGTTTTGCTTACATTTTGTTATAATCAGCTATTCAAATGCAAATGAATATTTGGGTTATGCCTACAAAATGAGAAAGCTTCAGTTAACTAAACAATTGTATTTATCGTATGCTTTTCGAATATTGTAAACCATTGAAGATCTGAAGCAAACTTCTTCATTTAGGTACAATTCGAAAAAAACAACAACGCAACATCTATCGTTATTTGAACCTCCGTATTTCAATTTTACAAGGGGCGCTCTACCAAAGAGCTACTGTGGTGTCGAGTTGTGAAACCTTCACATTAATATATTTCACCCTCGGGAGACTTCCTTTTAGCCTATCTCAGGTGTTTGAAATTCATAAGGAGCGCTAGAAACATACGAGTGTCTCCTTTGCAGAACTAAATCCATCTACAAGGAAAGCCCGGGATTCATGAATCGAATATTTGCGATGTTCCCAAATTCTCCCTACTTTACTTCATGAGCAGTAAGTGTTTAGAAGCAACATCACAAATTACACCATATAGTCCTTGCTCTCAGTCAAATTAAGTAAACAACACATTTTACTCTTTCGTTCAATCAGAAACCATTTATGATTGCCTTTATTACTTCGTTGCTCTTTGTAGCATATGAAATAAACATAATGATAGGTCATAATGAGTTCTCCTCCAGCAGAAAACTGAAGCCGGAATCCTAATCCCATAAGCCAACACTCTAACCGTTACTCCAAAGAAGTAACCACACTAACTAACTACTCTAAATGCGTAAATGCCTTTGTTTTAAACTGGTAGGGTGAAATCAGAGGACCGTGATATCATTAACACCGTAATCAGTGTTTGTAATCATTCTATTGCATTGTAGGATTGTGGGAATGTGGTCGCACAGTGGCCCAAATATGCCAAGCAGGTGGGCATGCAGAGACGTAGTGGGTGAATAGGTTTCAGGAGATTAGTCCTTGAAACAAAGAAAAAGCAAGGAAAGGCAAAGAAGACCACGGCAGAGGACGATAGAGCTATACCAGAAGTTCGCAACGAAAATCCTTTCCTTCCTGTAACAAGAATAACGAGAAGTGTAATGATAGGTTTCACCAACCGTCGTCAAGGCCTTTGAAGATCGTAAAACTGTTGACGGTTCGTTATAAGAGGAAATTCCATTTCACCAATGTGCGTCATCCTTTTGACAGCCGAAGTTCCCATCAACTTTTGAGGCTCCATTTGCCGTCCTTAAAATCACTGACAGTCCTTCAGTTCTAGCTTAAAGGTTATGTACCTAGTTTAGCTCTTGAGATGCGGCATCGCATTTACCTTAATTCCAGTAACTGAACATGGATATTTTCGGTGTTGAAATGTGTGTCAACGGATTTATTGAAAATATGTGTACAGAACGTATTATAAGGTATAGGAATTACCAAATCCACGAAGTGAATGATGTAAAATTTGTGAATCCTTACAGATTATCCAAACAGGAGTGTCGAAGATAGTAAGAGATACCGAACCTAAATGGAATACCCTACGAACAGAAATCGGTTACTTTTACCGGCTCAGCAGTTGTTGGTAACACTAGAATATTTCTCCACGGGGTCATTCCGTATTAATGGGGACTGCAATGGAGTTTCGCAATCCATAGTGTGCAGATATACGGTGAAAGAAACGAAAGCAATTGTATCCTTACGGCCACAGTAATTCAAGAATTTTATGCAATTGCAAATTTTTCTGGCGTTATAGACACTACTGAGTGAATTCATGTGCCCATTTTGTCACCTAGTGGGCACAATGGCCAAGTATATAGTGTATTCAGAAAGTTTGCAGTGCAAGTTTACTAATTAGTAATTACCAACATTCTGGTACGCTTGTTAGGTTCTGTTTATGATAAACAGTCGGTTGAGAATGCTGTTCAAGGCATGCCATTTTGTACTTGGTGATAGTGGTTATCGAAGGGCGTGGCGTAATTTAAACAAACGCGTTGCGGTTATGGTTCGCTTTCAAAGTCACAGTCTCAGCCAATGAAAATAAATGAAAATAGACGTAGCAAACATTACTATTTTCCAACCTTCATAAACTTATGTAACGAGTCATCATAGTTAAACGAACCGTCATTTTTTGTGATGGTACTTGACGATATGGCAAAAACTGACGAAGCGTTAGTTTGAAGTCCCTGAAGCAAAATTTGCCGAAGTTTGGTGAAAACCTGCATCAATTTCCCAGTGGCTGTTGAGACGGTCCGTCGATGACTCCATGCTGCTGGCATCCGACATTGCAGGTCTGCGAGAAAGGGTATCCTTAAGCAAGAACACAGGAAAACTCGCGTAGCCTTCTGCCTCCAGCATCTGCGAGCAGTCAGGATCTCTGGAAGATGATAATTTGGTCTGACGAAAAAGCGTTTTTGTCAGACGAGGATGAGAGGGTTCTTGTGGCGACCCTACAACACTCTCTTCGACTCTAAACACGTTGTTCCCACTGCACAGAGTGGCAGGATCAACTTGCCTGTATGGGGCTGGATGAGCGCCGGTGGAGTAGGGAGCCTGTTGAAGTCTCCTGTAACATGGGCTTGCAGGTATATGTTTCTTTCCTGGAAGAATTCATGCTCCCAGGGGTGCAATCTATCCATCCGGAAGAGAAAATGCCTTTGATACATTTCATGCACAACAACAGTATGCACACATCCCGGACCACAGTGGCTTGACTTTAGCAGCACCCAGATATTTCGGTTTTGGTATGGCCTGAGAAGTCTTCGGACCTTAATCCAAACGAGAAAGTCCCGGGTATTAACGGTTCGTGGCTGGAAACAACGCCAAGAGCGCACCAAAGAGCACTGAGAGTACATGTCTGGAAAGTCTGGGAACATATGAGGAGACGACCTCAAATCTGCAACACTTTACCTCATGTTTTACATTATTATTGTTATCGTTATTATTACTATTATCGCATTTATTGTAAACACATTACTATTCGATTGCATATTTGGTGGATTTGTATTAAGAAAAACATGTTTAATTTCTATAAATATATACACTTTTATTTTTGTGTTACTAGCGCTATTAAAATAATATCAAGGATGTATTTGACACAGTTTACCGTTTCTGTAAACTGGTGTAGCGAAAAGGAATGTTAAACGCCATAAACAAATAGAAAGAGTTTAATTTTTATTTTGTTCACAATTACTGTGATAAATGCAATAATAATAATAATAATAATAATAATAATAATAATAATAATGTATAACAACCAGAATATTATAATTTAGATATTATTATATGATTATAGAAAACATCCAAGATCAATGCCGGGATTCGAACTACTGATCTTTGGCTTTCCATGCCGACGCTTTGCCACGAGATTTCGTTGTCACCTGCCGCCAGCATAACCGAATATAATGCATCTGATTCTACTTCTAATCCTTGTCTACACACCAATATATTCCTTTCAGTTTTCCGAGAATGGACTGCCAAATGTAACAAAGCATAATAAGCACACTGTGTTTAAGTCTAACACAATTTAACGAGAAAATATTATAATTAGTTGTGATAAAACGCTAAAGTGAAAGTGGCAAAAAATACAACTAATGATATGAGTGAAAAATCGAAGTCAAATAAATACAAACATTATAACTACAATTATTATTGGCTTGTCTCAAGTAATTTTGGTTTTTAGATTTGGTGTTCTATAAGATAGAATTAGTTTTCTTTGGTTTGCCAATGCTATTTACAGGATGTCATCCTTAGTATTGCGCATATTGAGAGAATGTGTCAGTCGTCAGTTATTAATACACAATCACAAAATGGAAGTTACAAACCTTGAGATTAGAGTTCTTCTAAAGCACTACTGGAAACAAGATTATAAAGCTGCTACCGCGGCTCGAAAAATATGTCAAGTGGAAGGAGAAGGCATCATTAATGAGCGTGTGACACAACGATGGCTCCAAAGTTTCATCACTGGAAAAGAAAGCGGTTAAGATTTACCACGTTCTGGAAGACCTAAATTATGGGATATTGAGAATACACACAGAGTTTTAGAAGAAAAACTGCAATAATGTACTCGTAGGCTCTCAGAAGAACTTGGTCCATCAAAAGATACCATACATCGCCAGATTAAGAAACTTGGAAAATTAAACAGAAGCTGTAGATCTGTACTTCATGAATTGACACCTCAACAGTTCCAACGTAGAGTGGATATCTGTCGTCAGTTTATCGGTAATCCCATGGATGATAGATTTATCAGGAGAATTGTCAAATGTGATAAAAATGGGTCCATTACCGCAACCCTGCGCCTCGAAACTGTGGCTCAGTCCCCGTCAACCTGCCAGTCACTAATAAAAATCAGTTCGACCCCAAAGTAATGTTGTGTGTCTGGTGGAATTTTGAAGGAGTGATTCACTGGGAGTTTGTTCGAAACCAGCGCGCAGTCAATGCGAATCTTTATTCTCAACAACTGGAACTAGTTCATGAAATTTTGAGACGGAGATTCCCAGTATCAGTTAACCAAAATAGAGTTCTCTTGCAGCAGGAAAATGCAATACCCCATACTGCACGAATACCCATGACAAAAATTCAGGAATTAGAAGGATTCGAACTATCACATCCAGCATACAGCACTGATCTTGCGCCTTCAGACTACCATCTGTTTCGATCCATGCCCCATTTCTTGCTTGGAAGAAATTTCGAAAATGTTGACATTATGGAAGTGGGTCACAGAATTCTTTGGATCAAAAACCAGAGACTAGTAACGTCGCGGGATAAAAAACCTTGCTGAAAGATGGCTACAGACCATAGAATCTGATGGTTTCTACTTTGAAGAGTAGTTTAATTTCTTATAATAAAACGTTCCAAACAAAGTTTTGCTTGAAAATCGACATTACTTATGAGACACCATCAATATTATGTAGGTGTATACAAATAGTTAAAAATACAATTAAACCTCTGACAGCAGTAGCTGCTATTGTATGAATGCAATCAGTATTATGCTTGAAACATTTGTAGAATTTGAGGGAGAAGCTTGGTATTATGCCTCTCACGCCCAGCATCAGCCAAATAATTTCAATGGAAGTCAGGTTGTGTTTTTCATATAACAAGGTCATTATTATTATTATTATTATTATTATTATTATTATTATTATTATTATTATGCACAGAAAAATACACTAAATAAAATAGTTTGGCTTCTGTATAAAATAATAGTTATTATCATCTGTATTATTATTATAAGATATTGATATGTCAAATTACTTATATAACAAAAGCATCTATAAATAAAACGAGCAAATATATACCTCTAAAGGGCACGAAGGCAGCTTGTTTAGCCGAAAAAAATATAAATTCTATTTCCGGAAATGAACACGCGACCTGTACAATAAAAAATATTTTCGTTGTTAACAACGCTGTCAATTGCCAGGATCATATCAGCACCTCCGGTGTGCCAAAATTTCGTCCCGTAGGAGTTCTTTTACATGCTAGTACAACTACTGACATGGACCTGTCGCTTTTAAGCACACTTAAAAACTTCTGCAATGCCAAGCCGTAACGCTCCCCTTAACACCAAAGCGGACAGTACTGGAACTGCGCTTGATGTCTCTGGCAACCGCTTTCCCCTCTCCCACACTTCCGTCGAAAGGCTGTAAAAAGAACATGGAAGAGCTGTACATGTTAGGCACCCTGATACATTTGAGAGATAGTGTACGAGCGGTCTTCAAGGCTTATATAAAGGATTTGAATAACGGGGATACACACGCACGGCGCAAGACATTAAAACAATAAATAAAACACCCATGCGCATCGTTCAAGTATAATTCTTAAGTTGGCTAAAGATTTAGGACTATATGCGCTAGGGAACGATTTTAATATGATATATAGATATGAACATTTCTTTGTTTCTCTCTCTTTATTTTTAATGAAGACCAAAACCATATTCTGGAATTTTCTTGTCGAAGTAATCTATCAGTGTTCAGTGAGATTAAGACTGTGCTTGTTGATGGTAATTTTAAACTTTGTCCTAAATTATTTTATCAGGTTTTTATAGTTCATCATTGGAAACAAAATCATTACTTTCCATTGGTGACTTTCTTGCTGCCTGTTAAATTGAGTGGGACTTATGAGAAGATCCAATGTAAATACAGACAGAATTTATTGTGATTTTGGGAAATCGATACTTTCTTAAGGTGCAATTATGCCACCAGTAAATGTTTTCACTGAATGTACAAAATACAACAAAGCAAGAAGAAAATACATTTTTCAAAAATATCCGAGGCTTTTAATAACCCTCGCCTACTGCATCAGATAATGCTCTTCTTAACATCCATTGGTCTCAACCAATTTATATAATTATTCACGTGTACCGGACTGTATAAACTCACTTATTTCAACTCATCGTTATTTATAATGTGTTTAATTTTTTGAATATTTTGTTTTAATGCAATGTCATTTCTAAACATGTATCACCTGGTTTTGTTTTCTTGACGTTTACATTAATGTTTAAGGTATGAATACTTTGTTGTAAAAATGTAATCCATGTAACCCCAAGATGTCGCGATAAGACCCAACTATCAAAGCAAAAATAAATAAAATAAAATATGTTAGAGGCTGGAGGCTTCATTTGGACAGGTATGATGGAGGAAAATTCACACTCTAGGCTTGCTGCTAGAATATAATCGTAATAGCTCTGAGATTGGACAGATATTTGAGCGTTTTTTGGACTACCTTTTCTGCCTCAGAAGAAACTGAGGATTGCTTCACAAATAATCTGGTGTCCAAAAAAGCCTATCCACTCTCAACTTGATGACTTCTTTGATTATATTATTGCCAAATATGCAACAAGCGATAGTGCCTTTCCGCCAATTACGTGGCCTGAATTTAGTAGCAACTCAAAACGGACTACAAACTGCTGTGAATCATTCCACAGTAGGTTTACTACTAAGTTACGCGGGCTCGCAATCTAAAATATTTAAATTCATAGATGCGCTAAAAGAACTACAGACAGAAACTTACGCCAAAATTTTAAGTTCCAGTAAACAGAAGAAAAAACAACAGGAAAAACGACAGCTTGTACAAGAATAAATTAATAAATTTACAAGTTGCACAATTTCGCAATTTATGTTCTTGCTCACGTACGCTGAAAACTTCTGCCGTCGTAAATAACGCTACCCTTATCGTAAGTATAATACTCCAGGACGTTAATTTTATAATCACAAGTTAATGCCAGCTTCGCCCAAAGGAGTGGCAGTACAAGGTTCGTTAACCCCGCTGGCCGTAACAAATCTTCGAGTGGTTATCGGTACCGATCCCTCAAAACCCAGAATTGCGTGTGTACCGACATGCTTATTATTGCAGAAATCCAATAGTTATGTTATTCCAAAGGCTGGATATAATTTAAGCTTTAAATTTACGGCAAACCTGAGGGTTACACTTTACGCCATCAAGCTCATAAGTAGTGATTACGAAGTACTTCGACAGCATTAAGAAAGTTCTGTAACTGATAGTGCGACAATGCACAAGTCTTCATTGCACACGCGCGCGCGTGCATGTACACCATACATACCAACCCTTGACGTGTATAAAATCCCAAGATTTGAAAAACATAAAACTATAGTCCTGAAACGACCATGCCCGTTTGCCTTCGTTTCCATTCAAGATCCCTGACCCTACCCCTCCACTGTTGCATCACTGCTATTTAAATCAAGAAATTAAATTGGCTTTGGAAATCACACATAGATTATTTTAAGTGTCGGAGAAAATACCAGCAACATGTCCAAATTCTCGTCTCAAGTCGCTTACTAACGCATTTGTATATTAACAATAGGCCTTGATTTTAACGTATTGCATATTTTGTATTTAAAAACCCGCCAGTTCCATGACTAATTGCGCTTTGTATTAATAAATGATTTGTTGTGTTAAGATGGCAGTTAATAAATTCTGAATTTAGGATTTACACTGAGCATACATCTTGCAGAGGTTCTTCTGGTGATGCTTAAACTTAGTTTGCGCTTGGTTTCACCTCGCTGAGTGATACTTATCCCACGTTCTCCTGACACTTGTTGAGCCTTCTTTCAATCTACCGCAGAAATGGCGAAAAGCTGTTTCGCGATTGCATTTTAACCCGCTTCTCCTCAGAACGTACGGGTTTACGTAAGGGGTTTAACCCTTTCCAGTCCAATGGGTCCAAATGGACCCACGGACTTTATTTAACATTTAGAAAATGTTCGTAATTGCCCAGAGGTATCATATAGCAGTACTGTGTTTCTGCGTACTTTTCCCGACAACAGATGGCAGTACTGATCACGTCATATGCGTACAAGGCTTCCTTTAGCTTTACATCCACTCGGAAGTGTAATGCAACATTGTCAACTGTTCGGTGCTTGAAATTTACAATCATTTTGAAGTAAGCTTCTAATACTTTTTTCATTGATTCATTATCTGTTTACCCTCCTCTTATGTAGGACTTACACCCCCAGGACTTACAGGCGGGTGCCTGGGGTCAGAGGCCCTTCGAGGAGCAGACACTCATGGATCAGACAGAACATCCAGGATGGGTGATCAGCCCGATGCCTGGTATGGGATGAAGGAAGTAGATGAAACGAAATGTTGGTGAAATGGATGAAAGGAAAGGTGATGATGGAGCAGTTGGTGGAATGAATGGCGGGGGAAACCGGAGAAAACCCGCCTAGACGCCGCATCGTCCACCACAAATCCCACATGCAGGTCCCTGGGATTGAACCCGGGCCGCCTCGGCGGGAGGCGAGCGGTCTAACCACTCGGCCACGGCGCCGCCAAAGCTTCTAATACTGATATTTAAAATATAATATATTATTACAGTAGTTGTGACAGGGATAATAAATAACAACCTTGCAATACTATAGTGAACTGCATTGTTACGGTATAATAAGCTCAAAATGTCTTGGTTCCACATGGCCTCAGTGTGGGAAGGTGATGGCAGTTGGTAAGTGTGGTAAATGAGTTTATGTGCTAAACACAACAAGCAAATTAATTAGTTCATTTCTTTCAGATTAAAGTAGGAGATGCTACAGTACCTTCTCAATGGTGAGCTGTCTGAAGACCAGCCGTTTTTGAAATTTTCAGATGAGAAAATTGAAAATGACATTGAAACAGTACAGAACATAATAGATACCGAGAGTTTGGCTGTTGTAAGTGAAACATTTTCCTATAATTTACCATCTGAACAGCCGAATGAGGCTACTTCAAATGTTTCAAAAGTATCTGCTGACTTAGATGATGTTCCACTAGCCACAAGTTTGCAGAATAAAAAAGAGAAAGATCATTACAGTAGCATGTAAAAATACTAACCCTGGTTGTACTGAACTTGACACAGAATGCAATATACGTTTTTCAGAACCTGATAAGCAAAAGTCACTCATGCAAAACTTTAAACCTTTTTTGTGTTGAAATGTTTGCACAAACTGAAGCAGAAATCAATGTATATGCAGTAAATATCCACCAGTATTATCTTAGTTCCTCTGAATCACAAGAAGTTTTTGGCATACACATCATGAGTGGAGTAATAAAAGTCCCTGTCGTTTCTACTGGAGTGAACACAGTGAAATTGAAAAAAACTGCAGAAGTTATGTCCAGAAATAGGTTTGACAGACTGCGTAATTAGGTTAATGTTATAAAATAATAATCTCATTCCCAGGGATGACACAAATCATGATAGGCGTTTCAAAATTCATTTATTACTGCGTTAAAGGAAAATCTAAAGAAAGTAAAAATTGAGAACCATATTTGTGTGGATGAGATAATTATTTCTTGCAAAGGACGTTCTTCACTAAGCAGTATGTGAAAAATAAACCACATAGGTGGAGAATAAAGGCATTTACAACAACAAGCAGCAGTGGGATATTCCATGACTTTGAAGTATATATAGGAAAAGGCACTATTAGTGAGAACAACCTGGGAATTATTAGTGATATCGTCCTAAGACTGTCACAGATTATAACACAACATAAGAATTACAAACCTGCATTTGACAACTGGTTCTCCTCATATCCACCGTTAATATCTCTCGGAGAAAAGGGTATCCGACCTGCTGCACAGTTCGACTAAATAAAATGGCGGGATGTGTTCTGAATTCAGAAAAAAACTTAAAACAACAGAGCAGGGCTCAAGTGATGTGAAAGTTTATGAATAGAACAAAATAGCATGTGTCAAGTGCTCCAACAATAAAAATGTACATTTTATGTCTTCTTTACTGGTATTCAGACCTTGGACACGTAAAAAGATGGTCAGGGAAAGAAAACTTATATCAGTGTAACCAGGCCAGCTATTGTCAGAGAATATAACCAATTCATGGGTGGCGTTGACCTTCTGAATATGGTTGCACAGAATACATCTGAGGGCAAAAAAAAAAATATCCGAATCATCTTTCATCCACTGAGATATGTGTTGTCAATGCTTGGTTCCTTTATAAGCGGCCCTATGCCTTTGCTCCCCCTTTCGACTGAAAATAGCCAATGCACTACTTCAGAGTGGGAAAGTTGTAAAGAGAAAACGTGGTCGACCATCCACTGAATAAGAAGACACTTTACATCCTCCAAAGAGACATGCTGTTTATCTAGCCCCTGTTAATGATTTCAGATTTGACTAAATTGAACATTGGCCACTGCATAACAGCAACAAACTGAGGTGCAAGGCTATGTTTGAATGTGAACTCCCGAATAACATGCTCAAAGTGTGAAGTGACATTATGTCCCCATCACAAAAAATTCTTTCCTATTGTACCATAAGAAATTATTGTTTTAACAATGTACTTTTCCAAGCTATTGATTTGCACTGTAGTGTAGTTGTTGAATTAAAGGCTTCATTGTATGTGCATTATACTAAGTGGCACCGAATTCATTTGACGGATTGTAAGCAGTAAGAATTCAAAAACAACGCTTAGCTGTTCCTAAAACAAAAGTAAAGTCCAATGTATGTTACCTTAATGCTGTTTTTCAAGTTAATAACATTTTGTGTACCAATTAACAAAACTCAACCATCTTGTATACCCAGTGGATCCATATGGACCCATTTTAGAAAAATCCTAACCCAATACCAAAATTTTCAAATTTAAGGTCTATTTGTGTTTTCCTGAAGACGCCAAACCCTTAATTAATGTAAATAACTTTTTCCTGAAATATTTATAATTTGGGCTGGAAAATGGTTAAGTAAGTTGCCTATTCCTGAGGTTCGGAGAAGAAAGGCGCGTTTGGTACATCTAATTTACTCTTTCGGGGGGATACAGCACAAATTAACGAGGTGTTGAACGTTGCAAAGCAAAAACAGGAGCAGAGAGGTGGGAAGAAATTAAGAAACATTTGCTCATACTTGTCGCCAATTGATATAGAAAACGATAAAACACAATAATTCTTCTTCTTTCTTTGTTTTCCCTCCTCGTATGTAGGACTTACGCCCCCAAGAATTACAAGCAGGTGCCTGGGGTCATAAGCCTGTCGAAGAGCAGCAACTTTGGATCAGATAGAATATCCAGGATGGGTTACCAACCCGATGCCTGGTATGAGCATTAGGAAGTAGGTGATATGACATGATGGTCAAATGGATAAAAGGAAAGGCGATGATGGAGCAGTTGGTGGAATGAATGCGGGGAAGCCGGAGAACCCCGAGAAAACCCAGTCCAAACGCCGCTTTGTCCACTACAAAACCCACGGGTTCCTGGGATCGACCCCGGACCGCCTTGGTGAGAGGCGAATGGTCTAACCACTCGGCCACAGTGCCGTCTAAAACACAATAATTACTGCTACAAAAGTGCCTAAAACACCTCTTTGTTTTAAACTCTTATTGCCGGAATTATATTGCTACACATTCCTCACTTCCTCTTAGTTCTTAAACTGGTTTTCATATCCCTTTTACGCACCATAACCGAAGGGATTCGAACAGCTGTGATCTTTAAAGCGAGATGAAATGGACTGGACATCCATTCAAAACCAAACGTCGCGAGGTTGAATCCCAGTGAATGCCTACAGTAAAATGTGCTTGCGTTAAAGGGCTTGGAGGGCCCAAATAAAATAACAACTGTGTTGGCATACGCTTCGATGCTGACAGTTTTAGTAGTAGGAGAATGTATGTTCAAAATCAAAATCAAGGTCACATAGTGCAGTAGCACTTGCCAGAAATTAGGTGAATGGTTATTTAATTGGTCTTAATTGGGTTTAATTGGTCTTTCGAGTAAAGGGTACCTAAAGACCGTGTATGTTCAATACCAAACTCAAAGATAATGGTAGAGTTTGTAGTCCTAAATTGGTATTTCCGGTCTTTAGAGCAAAGATGACTTAAATAACGTGTATGTTCTGGATCAAATTTATGGTCACTGACGGAGTAGACAGTTTAAGTGTCATCCCCGTCCACGTTGTGGCTTTTAGAGCAAGACCCGAACTAAACGACACGTATGTTTACCATCAAACTCAAGGATACTGGTGGAGTTGATAATTTTGAGGGTCGATTACATGGCCACGTGGTGGCTTTTAGTGGAAGAAACACTTAAGTCGCGTTCCTCCTCAAGCAAGTACTGGTTTCGGGTGGGAGGGATCATTAGTTTAAGGTTGAAGCATGATTCACCGGCCGTGAGAATCAGTGTTACAAACTATTCATCACTTCACATATTCGCGCGTTAAAGTACATAAAGATGCAAGTTTCAATTTTCGTTGCGAACACGCCTAACGAATAAAAATGTTTTAAAAATTAGGACTGAATAACACGCTAGGGTGTGTGCAAAGGCATGCTGCTTTATTACGGTGGGAAATCACAAGCAATGAAAAATATTAGAATATTTAGTGTTAACAAGCGTCCTGCAGTACTTAAAGGTGTGTATGTATAAAACTGAGGTCTCCTCTCATGTGTACAGTTTAAAAGCCAATTCCGTCTGCTCTTCTGACATAGAGAGACAAGCCACGAAGGGAAATCCTCGCCCCCTATGTCTGGGATTTCAATCATACCGGTACAATGTATTCCGAAAGAACGTTCACCCTACTATGTATAAAGAGTACACGGCTATCAAAAATATGGATGTATTAATATCTGTTGGCGAAATATACCGCCTCTCTCTCATGCACACACATATATACACACAAACAATCTTAAAACGCTCCAAGGAAACTGGCAGTATATGTATACTAATCCTTGGCACAGGCAGTCACCCTCTAATGGAGGGTGATTAAAGCTATTATGTAATGCACTCCCTCTGTATTAGGGGGAGTCGCTCAGACAGAAAGGTAGCGGCTTCCTCGTATTTCACTCTTCAACTCATAGAGGGTGCATGAAGCCAATGCTCTAGCGATGTCTAACGTCAAAATGCTTCACTAAAATAAATAACTGCCACCATTACAATCCGCATGTACAGTGAAATAAAAGCGAATCATGTTTAAAAATACCTAGTTATAACAGCGTGAACAATGATTTGTATCTTTTTCCCACCAGCTGCATGAAGATCTCCTGTTTTACTTCAGCAAGACTACATAAAATTATATTACATACAGCTGCAATCTTAAAGAATCCTATGAAAATGTTATCAGTCATACAATATTGAATTATAATGAAAAATGTTTCTTTACAGAGAGAACTAATTAGACTGTTCTCCCAAGCTCATATTGCACAAATACTCGCAAGTCAACCAGCTTCACTCTCTATTTTAATATGAAATAAAATGAAAACATAGTTATAATTTCCTATTAAAGCGTAATGAATCTTGTTTTTCGTAGAGCTCCAAGAGTACTTAAACGCTACAAGACATTCATGACTTCTGAAAGAGGACACACATAATATTCTGTAGCATCTTTTGGAGAATAAGTTAAGAGTCATTTCCGGAACATGTATTTGCTTTTATAGCAAGAAATCTCTAAATTAAACCTTCCTTCTATTGTAGATTCAAAGGGAATTGTGGACTGATCATTTCCTGCACTATTTAAACAAAAGTACATAAACAATATATTACGTAAAGATGATCGAGCGTTGGATTTCATACTGACTAAAGCTTGAAGCAATATTCAGTGCTTGGGATGTTAAAGCACGATTTAAAATGAATATAGGCGTTAAAATCATGTTACATTTCCACACAAATAGAAAAAAAGACAAAATACGAAAATCACAAGAAAATACAAAAGTAGGACAAAATGAGGTAACAAGCACAACTAATGGTAGGTAATTGGGGTTAGGGATTTCTCTCAAATGCAACTTATTTTAACTCTAAGGAACCTTAAGGCATATCTTCTATTAGCAACACTTATAATTTCAAAGCAATTAATGATTGAAAATACTTCATTAACACTAATTAAGGAAAATTAACTAAACTCGAAATTTTTTGTTGAAACTCTGTAACTGCTGGAAAATAGCTTGCATAATATATAAAAAACCTTACGTCATACAAAAAGCTTAACATACTTAAAACTTAACATATAATGTGAAAATACTGAAAAAGTTGAAAACCGGAAATATGCTGGAAGCTGAAGTGTAGAATATAGGAAAATTATCCTTTTCTTCATTCATCAAGTTTACATGCCTAAATGATTATTATCCAGACAAAATGCCAGTGAAGAAGAAATACCAGTTCACCTCCTGCGCTGGTATTATTATTCACTTACTGGGAGGTATACCGATGGCCTCCAGTTCAACTGCAGGCATGGTGAAACTTTGATGTTTAAAAAGTCCTGAGTTAGGCCACTTAGACACGCTCGACTAGTCCATTAAATTTTACAGAAGTAATTGGAATGTTCCGAATAACTAGGCACGTGTCCCTATGGTTTGTACTTCGGAATGATAAAACATAAATGTTTAACTGCCAAAGAACTGTGAGACTTAGACACGTGTGGGAAATCACAATAATCCTACAGCATTATGTGGATATATTGGAGGGGATTCTCAGGTATTCGAGATCCAACTCGAGTTTTATCTTCGTTCCTTCTCTCTTTCTTGAGGTACATACATACAGACATATCTACACACATACACAGCCGAACACCTCCCCAAACACACGGACATGTACGAAAACCTACGAATACATCCGAACATACACATGCATACCGTCTCATTCACGCACATAAATACCCACAAACACAAATAGTCACAAACAAGCAGACCCAGAGATATACATACACATATATACTTCCAAACATCCGGAATGAGCGAGGACCTTCGAGGACACTCGAATATATGTAAGGCAATATTCACATACAGGAACATACCAAACACTAATATAGAGAGACACTCTAACCTATAAGCATGTGGCTCTGTTATAATATGGCTTCATACATGAGAGGCTCTGTCCTTTAGATGATTGTATTTGATAAATGTAGCGGTGAAGACAGCGGGAATTGCGGGATTGGGGAGTGACGGTATCAATGGAGTTATGTGGTGGCTGTGGCGACTGTGTAGAGTTATTGTGCTGATAGAGGCATTCAATGGTCATGGTCATATAAGGAAATGATGTACTTGGAAGTGTGATGGAGTGTTTGTGATTGTGGTGCTAGGCGGCGATGAGGATGGTTATATTGTTGGGAAGGCCTTTGGAAATGATGGTGGCGATGAGAGGTAGTGGTCATTGTTTCGCTGATGCTGGTTCATTTTTGTGTGCAGAAGGGAACGCATTCATTACGAAGAAATACACTAACACTGTAAAACATACCGAAATGTTGCGAGTAGCAAAAAAATACTTTATCAGTGCACAAATTGGTTTCAGCGTCTTTACAACATCTTAGAATACTTATAAAGCGTGGAAAAATGGCTGCGAAAATGACGAATATGCCTGCAAAAGGTATCGAATTCCTTTTAAAGTATTGAAAGTTCTCGATTTACGAGAACATTTCAGTGATGTATGGATCCGATGAAGCTAGGTTAGGCTCTCCATTCAGCATATAAAAGGCTTCATCTAGATTAGGTTAGGAGCGGTAAAGGCAAGATAGCATTGATTGTGCAAAGCCAGTTTAGGTTAGCCTGGTTGAGGTTATCATAGGTGATCATAGATAATTAGGGGAGGGGTTAGCTTATAGCTTTAAATTATGATCGTTTGAATAGATTATGAGGGGCTGCTGGCTAAGATTGAGATGCGTTAACATGCACGTCATCGAGATAGGCTAGGTAATAGCAGGCTAGACGTAAATTCTGTTTATACTATCTTAGGATAGGTTACGATATTCAGTGCGAGCTAAGGACAAGATTGTTAGACAGATTATTAGGAATGGTATCATATTAGGCTAGATAACTACTGGACAGAATACTTAACGTTAGGATAGTCTGGGACAGGTAGAGTTAAGCTCGCATGATTGTCCGAGTTTGAAGAACGGCTTAGTATAGAATGTCTTAGGAATGGGTCCGTCATGATTGTCACGGTTGCCTGCGTTTCATGGATATATTGGCTGCGTTTCATGGTTACGTTAGTTGTTAAAATGGTTACGTTTCGTGGTTACATTAATTATGTTTAGTGCTTACATTGGATACGTTCCGTGGTTACTTTTAGTGGTTACATTGGTTACGATCCGTGGATACATTGTTTACGTTTCGTGGTTACATTGTTTACGTTTTATTGGTTACATTCTTTACGTTTCGTGGTTACGTTGGTTACGTTTGGCTAGGTTAGACGATAACAAGATAGAATAGATAATGAAAGGATATTCCAGAGCAGGTAATTCAGGATAGATTAGTGCCTAGTTATTCGGAACATTCCAATTTTTTCTGTAAAATTTAATGCACTTGTCGAGCGTTTCCAAGTGCCCTAGCTCAAGAATGTTTAAACATCAAAGTTTCACCATGCCTGGAGTTGAACTGGAGGCCATAGATATACCTCCCAGTGAGTAAATAATAATACCAAGGCTGGCGGTGAACTGGTATTTCTTCTTCACTGGCATTTTCTCTGGAAAATAATCATTTAGGCTTGTAAACGTGATGAATGAAGAAAAGGATAATTTTCCTATATTCTACACTTCAGCTTCTAGCATATTACTGGTTTTCAACTTTTTCAGTTTTTTCACATTATAGGTTAAGTTTTAAGTATGTTAAGCTTTTTGTATGGCGTAAGGGTTTTTTATATATTATAAAAGCTTTTTTCTAGCAGTTACAGAGTTTCAACAAAAATTTCGACTTTGGTTAATTTTCGTTAATTAGCGTGTTACAGAAGTATTTTCAATCATTAAATGCTTTGAAATTATAAGTGTTGCTAATAGAAGATATGCCTTATGGTTCCTTAGAGTTAAAATAAGTTGCATTTGAGAGAAATCCCTAACCCCAATTACCTACTATTAGTTGTGCTTGTAACCCCATTTTGTCCTACTTTTGTATTTTCTTGTGATTTTCGTATTTTGTCTTTTTTCTATTTGTGTGGAAATGTAACATGATTTTAACGCCTATATTCATTTTAAATCGTGCTTTAACATCCCAGGCACTGAATATTGCTTCAAGCTTTAGTCAGTATGAAATCCAACGCTCGATCATCTTTACGTAATATATTGTTTATGTACTTTTGTTGAAATAGTGCAGGAAATGATCAGTCCACAATTTCCTTTGAATCTACAATAGAAGGAAGGTTTAATTTAGAGATTTCTTGCTATAAAAGCAAATACATGTTCCGGAAATGACTCTTAACTTATTCTCCAAAAGATGCTACAGAATATTATGTGTGTCCTCTTTCAGAAGTCATGAATGTCTTTTAGCCTTTAAGTA
Organism: Deroplatys truncata; assembly: GCA_030765065.1. Taxonomy (NCBI): domain Eukaryota; kingdom Metazoa; phylum Arthropoda; class Insecta; order Mantodea; family Mantidae; genus Deroplatys; species Deroplatys truncata. The sequence goes on from CM060990.1 coordinate 284,733,039, forward strand.
CTCTGGGAGCTCTACGAAAAACAAGATTCATTACGCCTTAATAGGGAATTATAACTATGTTTTCATTTTATTTCATATTAAAATAGAGAGTGAAGCTGGTTGGCTTGCGAGTATTTGTGCAATATGAGCTTGGGAGAACAGTCTAATTAGTTATCTCTGTAAAGAAACATTTTTCATTATAATTCAATATGTGTATGACTGATAACATTTTCATAGGATTCTTTAAGATTGCAGCTGTATGTAATATAATTTAATGTAGTCTTGCTGAAGTAAAACAGAAAGTTCTCATGCATCTGGCGTCTTCGCTTTTATTTCACTGTACATTTGGATTGTAGTAGTGGCAGTTATTTATTTTAATGAAGCATTTTGACGTTAGACATCGCTAGTGCATTGGCTTCATGCACCCTCTTTGACGGAAGAGTGAAATACGAGTAAGTCGCTACCCTTCTGTCTGTGCGACTCATCCTAATACAGAGGGAGTGCATTACATAATAGCCTTAATAACGCTCCATTATACCAAAGATTGAAATACATATACCGTCAGATTCCTTGGAGCGTTTTAAGATTGTTTGTGTGTATGTATGTGTGTGCATGAGACAGAGTGGCAATATATTTCACCAACAGATACTAATATATCCATATTTTTTATAGCTGTGTACTCTTTATGGATAGTAGGGTGAACGATCTTTCGGAAAACATTATACCGGTATGATTGAAATCCCAGACATAGGGGGCGAGGATTTCCCTTCGTGGCTCGTCTCTCTATGTCAGCAGAGCAGACGGAATTAGCTTTTAAACTGTACAATGAGAGGTGACCTCAGTCTTATATATACACACCTTTAAGTACTGCAGGACGCTTGTTAACCGTAAATATTCCAATATTTTTTTCATTGCCTGTGATTTCCAACCGTAATAAAGCAGCATGCTTTAGCGCACACCCTAGCGTGTTATTCAGTCCTAATGTATAAAACATTTTCATTCGTTAGGCGTGTTCGCAACAAGAATTGAAACTTGCATTTTTATGTACTTTAACGCACGAATATGTGAAGTGATGAATAGTTATTAACACTGATTCTCACGGCCGGTGAATCATGCTTCAACCTTAAACTAATGATCCCTCCCACCCGAAACCTGTACTTGCTTGAGGAGGAACGCGACTTAAGTGTTTCTTCCACTAAAAGCCACCACGTGGCCATGTAATCGACCCTCAAAATTATCAACTCCACCAGTATCCTTGAGTTTGATGGTAAACATAAGAGTCGTTTAGTTCGGGTCTTGCTCTAAAAGCCCCAACGTGGCCGGGGATGACACCTAAACTGTCAACTCCGTCAGTGACCATAAATTTGATCCAGAACATACACGTTATTTAGGTCATCTTTGCTCTAAAGACCGGAAATACCAATTTAGGACTACAAACTCTACCATTATCTTTGAGTTTGATATTGAACATGCATGGTCTTTAGGTCCCCTTTACTCGAAAGACCAGTTAAACCCAAATTAAGACTAATTAAATAACTGTTCGCCTAATGTTTAGCAAGTACTACAGCACTGTGTGACCTTGATTTTGATTTTGAACATACATTCTCCTACTACTAGCGTTATCTTTTACTGCAGTTTAATGGATTTTGCTTCTTATTATTAAAAAGCCTTACAGTTTTATTGAAACAACTTAACATTTTTACAGCATAAAACAGCTATAAATACCTTATTTTATTTTTGAAGGTTACTATAATATGAAATTAGAAAAAAAGTCAATTAAGAAGCATTAATGTTAAATAAAACACTTTTGTATTATATACGGCACACCAGACTATAAGGGGTTAAATTTGCTCCACCAGAGTTGGAAGAAAGCTACAGCGTCATCATACATAGAAACCACAATAAATTGAACAAATTACTAACATCGAACTATGCACAAACCAGGTATTATTATGAGACGAACTGAGAATATACAATGTATTCAAATATTTCAGGTGTTTATAGAAATAAATTAATTACTGAGTCTATCATTTCCATATGTGATGCGACAACGCCTAACTTTAGGTGAATTTAAAGCTGTACTTCAATATTGCATTAAATATTTACTTTTTTCACCTTTCAACAATTTTATCAGACCCGGCATCTTCGAAATAATTCTATTTTGGATGTTTACCTCAATATCTTAAACTTCAACTAGGGTTTTCCCTCCACTGCCATAAAAGAATGTACAGTGAGTTTCGGTAAATTTTGGCAGGATAACTGTTAGCCGCCTGTCTGTGCGTCTAGTGCGACAACTCCCGGTCTCGCGTGCAGCGAGCGCTCGGTAAATATACTGTATTTCCCGCTTCCTCTGCTACAAATCAGACATACTCAGTGCAAGATTAGACCTTGGAGTGAATGTGTCTATTTACACGTGTTCCTACCACAGTATGGTTGTATATCCAAAACGCGAGCGTGCGTGCATGTTAAAACATTTTTAGGAAATAAGAATTCCGGTGGAAAATCTGACGAAAATTTAGACTTAAATTTCCTGACAGACCATTTCCGTGTAGAAATACAATATTGAACTTAGTGGATAGATTTAACAAAACAGATTCTGTGAATAACAAGAAAAGCCAGGAAACCGTCGCGGTCTTACTGAGGAAAAACTTGACGAAATCGGTGCTGCCTTGGAACATAGTCCTAGAAAAATCTTTGAGGCGTTTAGGACAGCAGACGGGAATTTCGAGAGCACAGCTCACAGGTAACGAAATTACTCAAATTAAAGACCTACGTAATTTCAGTACCTCACCAATTACAGTTTACAGATTATAACAAAAGACTTCTTTTCTGTAATTGGATGATAGCAAAATGCAATAGTGGGGACTCTGATGCCAAGAAAAGTTTCTTTTTCGATGAGGCGTGGTTTCATCTAAATGGCCATGTAGCTTCACGTAATAGCAGATGCTGGTCATCAAATAAAAATCCTGAATAAATTATGTACCCAGCACTGAAGTACTTGCAATAAGCAGGTCGCCATTAAGTTTGTCATCTCGATGGAGATGCCTTGGTAGGAATGTCTGGGTAGCAATTTGAGTCAAATGGGGAATTCAATGCCCCACCGGCATGTTGTCACAGTAGCTCAATGGTTAGAGCACCCGCACGGAGAGCGGTAGAACCGTGTTCAAATCCCGGCTGTGGTGTTGAATTTTTCAGTTTACTCTACATTAAAAACTTGCCTAGGCCAGGCTAAGGTCTATTAAAAGTATAATTAATTTACACAATAACAATAACAAATATAAAAAAATTAAAAACCAGATATTGTTCACGAGGCCCCACTGCATGAGGAAAAAATATAAGTGTGTTGTGTCATTAGTGCTAAAACAACTGTTGGTCTTTTTTCTGAAGAAACAATTAATAGTGATAGGTGCATGCGTCTAATTTTGGGACTATTATATGATGAACTAACATACGAGGAACGTGTAATGGAATATTACTTTCAGCAGGATAACGCCACAGTCCATACTGCTAATGAATCCGTGACGGAATTGCGCCGTATATTTAGCCAAAGACTTACAAGCAAGGGTTTGTGGTCTCCTCTATCCGCAGATCTAACGTGTTGCGATTTTTTTCTGGGGAACGCTAAAAAATAAAGTGTATGCCACTGATCCCCACACGTTTGAGGAACTTAAACGAAACATTCTAACACAAGTTAGGTCCATTAGTGTAGAAGAACTGATTCGTGTGAATGATAATTTTATAGGAAAATATAAAATCTGTATAAGACAAGATGGGCAGCACCCCCAGCATCTTTTATGATAAGGGTGAGTAATGCATACTGTTATTTAAGATCTTGTGTCCAATTCCTACCGAGGCCGAGAGTTGTTGCACTAGACCCACAGAATAGTGGGTAACAGTTATCCCACCAACGTTCACCGAGAATTACTGTATTTCCGCGTAGAATTGGCGCTGGAAAGACTTGCATATGCTTTAATCAGGAATTATTATGGTAATAATACCCGTAACAGTTATAATAAATGTGAGGGAAATTGATAGAGAAGCAGACTATTCATTGTCTATAAAATATTATATTAACACTTACAAGGTTCATCCCAGTAATTTCGGTAAAACGCGGTCTTTAGAGGTTCACACGTCTATGGGCTTTAATATTATATCTGCATTTAGGAACTCACTCAGGGAATAAAATAGCACTCAATAAAGTGATGATATTCACCAGCTCCTGCTGCATTCCTTATCTTAATTTGTCATTCAAGTGTTTTTTTCTGAAAACCTGCAAGAATATTGACACAGAAGATGAAATAAAGTGAAGCGGGGTTTAAACCCTCCTCGTATAAAACTTGCTGTGTTCAATATAATGTGTTTATAGTCAGAAAATTATCTTGATGTTGCCAGTATTAAACTATCTCGTGAGTTTAGGAGGGACAGTCTGCTCTCCACGTGCTATCTGTGATTTATTAGAACATACCCTGAGAAAGAACAAGATAAAACTGTCGAGCAATGCGCAATTCAGTGCCATTTTTTAGGTTGACCTCTTACCTGAAATGAATATTACATGCCAAATGCTACATACAATGAGAGTACACACACATTTATATGCGCGGAAGTTATTTATTAGAATTAAAACAAGATGTAATTAGATTGTGGCCCGCATCATTCCTTTACATACGTAGAAAATAAATTGAGTTTTATTTAAAGATGCTCTTTAACTACTATGGTTCTTAGCGTAACATTCTATATTGGGCGTGAAGTACCAGAAATTTTGCTCAAAGACCTCCTTATCCGGCTTAAGGATTTTTTATGCGCCGTAATTCTACGACTCGGGACCACCGGCTTGACTTTCCTTCCGAAGGAAGCCATGATAAGAAATTTTACCGCCGAAAAATATCCATTGCCTTCCGCCGTGTTTGAACTGGCACGGAATGTTTAATCAAATATATTGTGACATTGTCCAGATTTTTAACTGCCACTCTCTAGGTTCTCAATATCACTGTTTAGTTATTTTATCTAGTTCAACTTTCACTGGAACTTCACTTAGTTCACGCTATCACTTCACTAATATGAACTAGTTCAACTTTCCGGTCACTCCACTTCTTCGTGATGTAGCCTCTTCTTCCGGACGGTTCCATCGTTGGGATTCAAATACAAGACTTCTTCAATCTCTCCTGCAGCAGCACTCACTGCACGTCAAAGCAGTCTTCACCAACTCGCTCGGAGAATCACTCTTGATGTTGTACCAGAAACGCACCAACCAACTCGCTCGCTCACTCACTAACTGATAGACGCAGCTCAACTCACACTCAACTGACCTTTGACTCCTCTCGCGAGAACGCTCGCTTGTATAGGAAGTGGAATCTTCCACAGAACATTCTATAACTATGTTCTGGAGGTGAGGGAAGAAACTTGCAGCAGGTTCTGGTTATGTGCCGATACTGTGCCCGGTGTTTACGCTAGCGAACGATACTTATGGTTGTTTATTCCGACTGCCCTTCACCAACCTCCAGATAACCTCGCGATATAGCCGATGCGTCATAATATCCAATTTATTCATACATTCTAAAGCTTTTATGAAGGTTGTTTTTGCAAAATAAACGCTATAACGATAAAAAGTAAATAGTTATAAGATTCTCCTAGGTAATCGCAGAAGTGGCTTTGAGATTAGAAAGTAGTTACCAAGAGATTACGAAAGTCCAGAATCACGATTTGCATTTATTAACTATTTTATGTTTATAATGCAATAAAGTTATATAAATCATAACTGTTGTAAAACACAACGAGGATACATTTATACTTATAAATCATGGTAACACACTCACAAGGGTGTTAACCATACTCAAATATTTTGCGCGTGGCTCTAAGTGAAAGTAGGGGACAGTGCATCCTGAAGATTACAGCATCGGTAGTGACATTTGTATTATCGAAGAAAGCGCTAAGGAACAAGCAAATATAAAGAAAGTAAACTTAAGAATAATACAGTTTTTAGTGCTTTGGCTTCTTGAAATTCATTATACGAACCTAACTTTCACAAGATAAATATAAAATATAAATGTAGGATGTCACTCCTGTCAGTAGCGCGTGTACGAGATTACCCAGAGCAGGTGCTTACCTCATCCTTGGATTGGAGTGTGATGCGGAGGGGATTCGGCACCGATCCAGGAATGAGAATATTGTACCGACGCCCTATAAGGGAGCGCCCCCGGGAGGAATGGATAAAGTGAAGGGAGACACCGGGCGGCCTAAACTAGGAATGATGGCACAGCAAAGATAGGCTCCCTACAGTTTCCAGATTGAGACGCCCCAGCAGTTGGACGGGTAAACCGGGGACCCCACCCTACACAGGGACCAATGCCCCCAAGCGGCGGCCCTTATACCCCGACAACAAGCGGAATGTAGTTCACAGGGCATCCTTTTTCCCTACCATGCTGCACCGAAACACCATCGCCGACATTTGCAGCCCTGAAACAGACCAAACGGGATGAATGAAATGGTTAATGGTACGAAACGGAGGGACAGAAAATTTGGGGAGTGAAAGAAACCATTGCGGCATTCGACTGAAGACCCCATAAACCCCCGAAATAATCCATGGTTCATAATGGGCGGTCGTCTGTACCTCCCGAATGCGGGCCACAGATGTTGCCGCCTGAGCCATCCCACTCGGTTACCTCATCCTTTCTTCCAATGCTTGTCAAATATGAAACTCATAACACATTGCTTCAGGCCGCATTTCTAAAAGATGTTTCCTATAAGAACAAAGCGCATGCCTTTCTTTCCCATTAAACCCTCAGAGAGCATAGAAATCAGAAACTTGTTCGTCACATTGCATAAAGTTTTCTGTGTCCTACATGGAATTCTACTTCTTTGTTCATGTCTTGGCTAACGTGCAAATTGCCTTGGCAAAAATTGTGTGTGTCTTGTCTATAGTTGAAGTACATAGTTAATTCTTCACGAGAAATATGAACCGATCGAAATTTTCTGCGAAAGGAAACGCTGGAGTGCAGTGAAATTCACTAATTTCCATATGGAAAAAGGGTAAGAATATCCAAAGATCTCAAAAAATTGGAATGTTCATGTCCATGTTTCCAATTATTTACCTTAATGAATGAGTGCTCAAATCAGTCCGGGTACACTAGGCTTAGGGTGACCCGACAAACTGGCATTCTTGTTCCAGCATGAAGATTGTTTTCTTTAGGTAAACATAACTTCTTAATATGGGCGGCGCCGTGGCTGAGACCGCTCGCCACCCAACAAGGCGGCCCGGGTTCGATCCCAGGGACCCGCATGTGGGATTTTTGGTCGACGAAGCGGCGTCTGGGCGGGTTTTCTCCGGATTCACCGGTTTCTCCCAAAGTTCATTCCACCAAGGGCGCCATGATCATCTTTCCTTTCATCCATTTCGCCTTCATTTCATATTATTTTCTTCCCTCATTCTCATACCTGGCTACCCGATCCCCGTTCCGGGTTCTTCTTTCTCTGATTCAATGTTCGTCTTCTCCTCTACAGGCTTTCACCTTAGGCACGGTTGTAAGTCCTAGGGTGTGCAGGCCCTACACACGAGGAGGATAAGCCGTCTAAGTAAGTAAATAAGTAAGTTTCTTAATATCTGGTTCTAATTGACCTAATCTGAAATTTAAATTGTGTTCAACGTTTTTAATATATTACTGTGCGTGTTCTTGAAAGAGCAAGGAAAGGAAACAACCCACATACTTTCTGCAGGTGTATACTGTCACTAGTAAGCCGGGATGCAACGTGGAAGAAAATATTATTCTTCCTGCAGTATATTGGTTCCTATCACAGAGAAAACGGAACACAATTCACATTCCCATTTAATACAATCAAAAGTACCACAATGGAATTCTAATTCGAACACAAGAGACACGGATGAAGCTGCTATTCTTTCACTAAGAAGTGGCATCTCAGGTTGAGATGTAAGTTTGCAATTATCATTATGGCGATATATAATCTTCCCCACCTGAATGTAGAGCCTGGGTTGGCAACGCCAAGCGCAAAGCATGTTGACTACACATCACTCAACTTGGAAGCTTCCCACTTGTTTCCTGACGGCAGCTTAAACCACGCGTTCCGTTCGAGGCCTTGGTCGACACATTTACCCGTACAGACAGGCGCCGCCCTGTGTCTTCAGTCATCGAACGTGAACGGAGAAAGCCGAAGATCATCAGCGCCGAAAACCGAAACCTGGAGTGAGCGCTGACACTGATACGGGTTAATTCCTTCCCGTAAAAGAATATTATGAAATTTAATTATTAATAAGCTTCCAAAATTCATAACTGTTGTTTTGCTTTCTCACGCAAAAATAACGCGGAAAACCAAACAATCGTACGCCTACCAATTTATGCAGTTAAACAGTCACTTTCAGGTACTGTAAGTGCAATTATTCGCTTAAATTAGACCATTTACAGGATTGAAGTTTGCACTACCACTTATTGCCGCTTCTCTAGAATCGCTCAATGCTGCAAAAATCATGTTTGGTAAGCCGATGTACCCTTTCTAAATTACAAGCAGATATTCAGTGTCGTATTTCATCAACTATAGCTCGAAAAGAAATTTTGTTAGCAATATCCGCAGCTACGCTGTTTCTTTCATTTTCTGTCAATCGCACGTGAGCTGATTCATGCAGGTAATCGACATGAGTCGAAACGAATTTGACTTTGCACACTTCTTGTTGACCTTGAATGACTCTTACTTTTGCAGGACATACTACACTGCTTTTATTGCTCCCTTGCAGTTTTAAATGTCTGTCACCTTTGCTTTTAGAGACAAAATTCCTTGAGCGATGACACACAGAATGGTGTCTTACAGTATTGTCAGAAGCAGTATGAGAACCACAATTTTTCACAAAACACAACCGTGTTGCCGACTCAGTTTCTTGTTTCCAACTTTTGAAGTCATCAATAGATGAGAATTCCAGTTCTTTGATTTTACACACATTTCATGTACCAGTTCCAAGTGCTCATTTAAAATACACTGCCGTTTGTGAAAATTGCGACACCAAGAAGGAAACGCATGAATACAATGAATATAATACCACAGGTTAAGTACACGACAATTAACTTGAGCCCTAATACTCAGTAATTGGTGTGGCCTCCATGCACTGCAATTACAGCTGCTATGCGCCGTGGCATTAAATCAACAAGGTTCCGAATAAGTTCCTGAGGGATTTCCCTCCACGCAGTTTGTATTCGAGCCCACAAATCCGTGACACTGGTTACTGGAGGACCGTGACGCACCAGGTGCCGACCAACCATATCCCAGTCATGTTCGATGGGTGACATGTCAGGCGAACGTGCAGGCCAGGGAAGCAATGGTACCCGTCGCTCTTCGAAGAAGGCTTGTAAATTCCTCGCAATATGTGGCCGGGCATTGTCCTGTTGAAATGTAGCCTGTAGAGATGCCTGAAGCAGGGAGTACCTCAGGCTCTACAACCACCGTTAGGTACCGGTTGCTGTTAAAAGTGCCCTCAATTCGTAGGAGGCGAGATCATTTGTTGTAACCTATGGCGCCCCAAACCATCACGCCTGGTGTTTGTCCGCTATGCCGATCAACAATGCAACCCCCCAGGCTGCGCTCACCACGGTACTGCCGGACACGTATTCGGCCATCACTGTACGACACGTTGAAGTGGGACTCATCTGAAAGACTACATTTTGCCACTCAGCACCCCAATGACGGTGTTCACGTGCCCATTGCAGTCCGAGGAGCTTGTGGTTTTTGGACAATGGAAGCCGATGTAATGGCATGCATGCAATCAGTCCAACCTGCAGCAGACGGCGACGAACCGTTGATGCAGACAAGTTCACATCTGTTGCAGTGCTCCAGCGTCGAGCCAACACTGGATGAAACTGTACGGTCCGTTATGGCCATGCGGTCAAGATGACGGTCATCCCGTGCTGTGGTCATGTTCCGTGATCCAGTACCCCCTCTTCGCTGCGTAAGACCTTCATATATCCACTGCTTCCACACACGCATCACTATCGTAGCAACATGCCTTGTACGAGCCGAAATGTCACGGTATGACAAACCCGCTTCCCGGAGACCGATCATTCTGCACCGTTAAAACTCACTCGCATGCCGAATTGGCTCCCTTTGACGTCGACGAGGCATACTGGCATTCACTTTATTGTTTCCACCTTGTTTGACAGCTCTGCACTGACTACACTGAGCGCAACACTGACCTTGTCGGACCGACACAAGAGGGCTCTGCTGGGCCTACGTGTACCCCATCTCTCTGCAAGCCTAATCACTTATTGCTTGCACACTCTTCTACACTTCCACCAAGTTTGGAGTTATGCGGGAAATTATTTCTTGGTTTTGCAATTTTCACTTTCCGCTGTTCCTTCATAATCACACAAGCTGCATTTCAGAGTTTTTTTTTGCAAGTAGTTCCCAACCGTGATAATTTTGCTGAAGACATTTGAAATTATACTCATAATTGAAATTCTTGTTGCAAATTACCTTTACGAGAGGCACAATGGCACTTCACTTTTCGGGATACGCTTTATAAACGTGTTGCCGCAAATTTTTATTGTACTTATATGTTTTCCCACACTGAGAACACGCAAACTGTTTTGTTTCACTCATAATGAAGATAATTCTCCACTTAAAAATTCATTAATGCGCACTAAGAAAACGTTAATTAACACATTCTATGCATATACATTAAACAAATCACCATGCTAACAATAACACAAAAAGTATCCACAACGCTACGGGCCCGATGGAGGCAGGATATGCATCATAACCATTCGGATTTCTTCTGAGGCCCGAGGTCATAGGACGGCGTTTGTTTCTAACGTCAAGTTTGGTCGACGCAATATTGCTGACTTTCAGCCACACTCGTCACTACCGTCGACATGAGTGAGATCATGTTAGTTTGAAACTACTTTTTGGTTATATATATTGTTTAAATTTATATATATTCTTTTAAATTTATGTAGGTAGACTTTCATCCTTCATCGGGATATTGTCTACCGTGTAATTCCAAACTCCGCGAAAGCTAAAACATGGTGATTCCTGCAACCCGTTGTTGAGCTTTGTGAACAGCCATTTGCTTAACAGGGGCTACTTAAGCCACTGTAAATTCAACTTTTTATTAGTTCAATGAACAGAGATTATAATTTGGTGAACTAAATTACAGGCGATACTATTGTATCTTAAATTCAGCTCTTAAGCGGCTTTGATAATTGAGTTGATATTAAAGATATACTTGTACTCGCTTTGTAACTAAGTGCTAGTCACTTTATGTATTTGAATGCTCCCTTTTAAACATTTTCGTTAATACTGTCTTAAAGGGTATATATATAGATATCTGCTAGTCACTTTATGTATTTGAATGCTCCCTTTTAAACATTTTCGTTAATACTGTCTTAAAGGGTATATATAACATATATATATATATATAGGCTAACTAAATGTATGATAAATGGAAAGAATAGGCACATGATTGAACAACGAACTAAATTCATTTGTTTAGCATTTCCATTTGTATATGGCTCACAACTCATTTTAGTGTTTTAAATCATTAATTTTTATCTGCGAGCCCGGCGGAGGGTGATGGACTTTTTCGAGCGTAAAAATTCTTAGCATGGCTTCCTTCGGAAGGGAAGTAAAGCCGGTGGTCCCGTGTCGTAGATTTACGGCACGTAAAACAACCTCAAGCCTGATAAAGAGGCCTCTGAGATAAATTTCCTGTTTTTCACGCCAAACATAGAATGGGACGCTAAGGACCACAGCAGTTAAAGAGCATCCATAAATAAAACTCAATTTCAATTGTTGACTGCGCAGATCACAGAGATATATTTGTCAATGAACTTGTATTTAATCCTGATGAATAACTATGGCACGTATCAACTAAATTTCTAGACATTTTTGTTCCCCCGTCGATCCCGAATTAATTCTAATGCCTCTTCTCCAGTACGGTTCCACATAAACTCTTCCACCAGGAAAGTTAGAGGATTTCCAAAACCCCTTGGCAAGCGATTTACGTAACTTTCCAAACAGGTGATGCATCATTTCCAACAATGTATTTGCGGAAATACTCAACACATGGCTCTCTGTATATCTTAAAGTGACGAACCAACGTTTCCCTTCCAAACCGTATGTGTGCAACACTGGCGGCCATGCCAGGAGAAAACGTGAAAATGGTTGGTTATGGCAATGAAAGGTTCGCTCAGAGATGAGAAGGTAGTAAAATTTGACAGTTACATTCAAAATTCAACGATAAGACAATGGTGAAATGCACAATACATATCAGAATGTGGAACCGTCACAATAGAAGAGGGAGTTCTGATCACCCTGCGTAAGTTTGCAATTGTAAACTATATAATTTATTGCGAACTTATTGCAAAGACATTCGTTTTCATATAAGAAATTAAGCGTACGGTGGAGATTTTAGGGTATATGCGTGCCATTAATCTAAATAGAAAAACAGAAAAATGACACATATGAAAATAAAGGAAGCTGTGAGCTCGTTTACACAAGGTATCAGATTGATAAAAACACCAAACACGTATTCAGGACTATTTCCTACCTTCATAAACTTGGAACTAATGAAAATCCAAAACTGTTTCTAATAATGCTGACCAATCTTCAACACTCTAAACTACGTTACAATAATATTGTAATGAAATACAAATACTTAAATTACCTACATGGATGCAGCTGGTTCCAAGCTTAGAAAAGTATTGTGAAAAAGTTTGCAAGTTGTTCTCATTAACCTGCTGTCGCAAATGACAAGATTTAGTACGTAGTAACTGCAGTGGTATACGAGGGCTATTTATTTTCATCCTCCAATCGCGCAGGAGTGTAACCACACGAGCGGTGGAAACTGTTTGTGCGTGGAGGGCGACTGCACATGTCCCCCACTCTACCCTCAGCCACAGCCAACTTCACAATGCCATTGTGAGCCTAGTTTTTGGCACGGAAACATGACCGCTACGATTGACTCTCCCGCCAAATGTGAGTTGCATAGTGTGATTCGGTTCCTTCAAGCAGAGACATTACGACGACTGCGGAGAGCCATGCAGGACTAATGAAGAGGCTAGCTGATGTCCAGGGTGGTCATGATTCATGACAATGCCCGCCCTCACAGTGACCGTGTCACCCAACAAATTCTTCAGGAATTTCAATGGGACGTTTTTGACCACCCGCCGTACAGCCCTGATTTGGCGCCGAGTGATTTTCACCTTTTCCCTGGACTGAAAAAGGGGCTGGGAGTGCGGACGTTTGAGAATGATGAAGTCCTTCAAACCTACGTCCGTGCCTATCTTAACTCACTGGCGGCAACATACTGTGCAGAGGGGATCGAAAAGCTTGTCCACAGGTATGAAAAATGCCTCAAACATAATGGCGATTCTGTTGGAAAGCAAAACCATTTGTACCTAACATTTGGTAATAAATATATTTGGCTATGTACTCTTGTCTTTTAAGTATGACCCATCGGAGCTTGAAAAAAATAGCCCTCGTATACCGCTATCGCAAAGTAAATGGCGTAGACCATTTTTTTGCTTTCTTTCCTTCATGAATAAAATAATTGTAACATAAAATACACTAAGAAATGTTATCGTGTGTATATATTACTTTAAACACCTGGTGCTACGTATGAGATAAAGCTACTGTGATACCCCTCCACTTTCCAGACTGTCCCTACTCTCTTACCCCTTTCTTAGGCTCCATGTCAGTACTAAAAGATGTTCATACTAGAACAAAGGAAAGATGACGCCGATAGATAAGGATATTAGCCAATTAACTTTGTAATGTGATATCGCTTTGTTTGCCGGCGGCGAGGCCCACCTACTTTGTAGCCTACCCCGAACGCCGTAGACCACGCCCCCTCCCCTTTGTGGCCTGGTCTGAATGCCGCGCGGCAGAGTAGAAAAATGGGCTATTGTCCTTTGTGGCCTAGTCTGAATGTCGCCCTGCCGAGGGGTAGAACAATGGGCTATTGTGCTCGTACGAGGACGATGGGGTATTATTCTCGTCACTAATGGAGGTGCCTCTTTGTGTACTACTGATATCGGCAGCCGAAGACCGTGGAATAATGGACTATTGTTCTCGTCGCCTGCCGTCACCACCGCCCCTGCAAATCGATAGAGGAGATAAGTTCTAAAATATCCGTGCCAATCAATCAGGCAATGTTCCTCCATGCATAATATCATCTAACGTTATTGAAAAAAATCAAGGATTTATACTGCTTGCGTCCCGGTATCGTGCCTCTAAAGGGTTGGACGCTGGTCGTCGATCGAAGTACCCTGCCGCGTGTATTTTCATGGATTAATGTATTTAAACGCTGGTCATCGATCGATGAATACAATTATTCCAATTAAGTATTTCTTTATTGTTAAAGTATAAAGAGAACCCGCTTTCCCGCAAATCTATCTTCTGAAACTTAACTAGGTGATTATTACGCGTGTATAATTATTACGACTAATAACATTTGTGTAATTCTGATTTGAGGGAAACTTTCTTTTGGGCTTATAAGAATTTTACATCACTTAGGTGAATTTAAAAAATCCATGACTGAAAGGACTAGTTAGCGTAAATAGCTAGCACGAGACGTTAACGAGTGATTCATTCCCGGAAAATCCGAGTACACGGTCCTCTCTAGACAGCGCTCTTGCGCGAATGATGTGTTTTCCTGACTGCCTCTCTTTCGCCTAACATCACCCTCCACGCGCTCTGCGGCAGTGAGGGGAGGTTCAGTGTTCGGGCCTGGGAGGAACAAGGCTGAAGCCCGCCATCTTAGGTTTTTAACACACGAAGGCGGCCATTTTGGCTCTTTATTATTCCAAGGAAATAACTAGCATAAATCATTTGAAAGATTGGGAAGGAACTTCGCGCTTCAAAATTTTTTCTAAGGTTTGTTTACACGTAGGGATCGTTCTGAAAAATAAATAAATACGGATTAACATTATTAACATTATACTTAAATAATACACGCAATGCGTTAGTTATAAATAAATAATGAGATATGGAGAGTACCTTAAACAAAACATACCCTTGTTATTCTTTTAATTATTGCCGGTTAAGAGTGACCATAAATAAAACTCATTTTTTTATTCGCGCAACAAAATGAAAAGACCACTGTAACACACCCGTGATTGTTTAGACATTACGTGTCTAAAGCGGTATTCAATACCAGCGGAAACGAACTCTGAACTCAAGCTAAAAATACAAAGATTTTCCAAACATGATTTCTTCTCTTAGTAACTACATAAGTATCGCGAAAAGCTGTAAATAACTTAGAGAGAGGACTTCAAAACATTCCCCATCGAAAGATATGTTTACCACTTCAGCAGAGAGATCAAACCATTACGAAGACTTCAAATATAGATTTGATATTCGTTTTAAAATCTTTCTTCTAAAGACGCACACCAATGGTCTTCGAGAAATTCGACAATGAGTTATTCAGTTGAATACCCCTTATAAAATATGTTGTCTATCCCTGTAGAGGGTAAACCAGGGTCCACTCGGGATTTCCAGTTTCGGGACCATCTGCACGTCCTTACAGTTTAATGGGCGGTTCCTAACAGCATTCTTGAGTAGGGATAACATCTACCATATACAAGTGAATGCTTCAAATATAACCATTTGAGTGGGTTTTTAGCAATACATGCATTCAAAGGAATAGCCCAGACTTATAAACGCGAGTGGATTTTCCCTACAGACACTGGGAATTCCTAAGTCTAAAAATTATAAAACCTTTACATCGCACCAGGAAAAGTATATCTAGAGAAACAATACCTTCTTTTTTCGTTATTTTTGCCCTAAAACTATAGTTAAACAATACCTGCAACATGTTAATAATAAATAAATTATGAAATATGGAGAGTACCCGAAACAACACATTATCTTTGTTGCTCTCTTATTTAACGCTAGTTAAAGAGCGCCAATAAATAAAATTCAATAGAAAATATATAAAGACACTCGAGGTAAAACACACAGGGTCTTCATGCCTACAGTCTTCGAGAAGTAAAAGAACATAGACAGGGACTTTAAAACTGTCGTCGTTCGATAAAGTACCCCACCCACTCAGGCAAGCACGCTCATAGACAGAGGCTTTAAAACAGTCGTTGTCGATAAAATACCCCACCAACTCACGCAAGCATGCGCATAGGCAGGGACTTTAAAACAGTCATTGTCGATAAAGTATCCGACCCACCCGCGCAAGCACGCGCATAGGTAGGGTCCTTAAAACAGTCGTTGTCGATAAAGTACCACATCCACCCGCGCAAGCACGCGCTCTCTCTCTCCTTTCCGCAAGCACAATGCTGCAGTAATTTAATTACCAATTCACTGATACGTTATGACGGAGACGCCAACGATTTAAATAGTGGTTTACACATCCCTTGCAAAAATATGTTGTTCACCATTGAAGAGGGTAAACCAGGTCTCGGGAAACTCCACTTTAAAGACAATCATAAATGCATGTCTTTACGGCTTAATCGATGAGGTCCTAAAAGCATATTTGAGAAGCGATAACAGCGCCCATATACCTGGGAATGCTTCAAATTTAACACTTGAGCGGGTTTTTAGAACACATGTATTCAAACAATAGCCTGCACGTTATATGGGCAGCAGGATTTTCCCAACAGACACTGGAAATTCCTAAGGTCTAAAACTTACAGGAACCCTACGTCGCTCCAGAAGACATTTAATTAAGAGAAGCAATACTTTCTTTTTCATTACCTTTACGCTGAAATTATAGGTAACTGTTACATGCAATACGTTATTTATAAATAAATAATGCAATATGAGATCTCCTAAACTGACAGGGGTAACAAACCAGAAATTTAAAGGGTGGTGTATTTTTGTCTATAATACCTTATGGAAAAGGCGTATACAGGTTTAGACACGAACATTTGACATCCAAGGGCTTTCGTCATATTTAAAAGAAACTTATATGATCACGCATCGCTCCAAGGTGATAATAAATAGCAAGCTTCTCTGCAAAGTAGCGTGTCTACTTCACATTCGAGAGGTTCCGATTTCGAATCTCGGTTAGGTGAGTTACCGGACACGGGAAAACCCTCCCATTAAACCAATTTATAAGCGCAGGTGTAATATATTTCCTTGGAGTTATGGTGTATAGATCCTGTATAACACTGTACTTAAACATCCGTAAATGGGGTCCCATTCGAATGTATCACATCAGCCTTTTTCTTTAGGTGTTATGTATATATGTAGAGATTTTTAAGTAATACTTTATAAGAAATTAACTAGCGCAATTATTTCTAAGTATTATTTCCTTCTTCAGTGTAGGAATCAAGTTCATTATTATTATCGTCAAGAAAGCTTATTTGTTTATTCCATTTAAACAGACTGGTGTTTCAGCCTCCATGTCTAAAAATTATATGATCCCGCATCGCTCAAAAATGATAGTAAATAAATAGCGAGCTTCTCTGAGAGGTAGCGTGTCTACTTCACATTCGAGCGGTCCCGTGTTCAAATCTCGGTTAGGTGAGTTGACGGACAAGGGCAAACCCTCCCATTAAGCGTCTTTATAAGCGCAAGCGTAATATATCGCCTAGCGGGCATGGTATATAGATCCTGTATAACACTGTACTTAAACATTCGTAAACGGAAGCTCATTCGAATGTATCACATCAGGTATTTCCTTTAGGTGTTATGGATATATGTAGAGATTTTTAAGTAACACTATATAAGAAAGTAACTATCGCAATTATTTATAGGTATTATTGCCTTCTTCAGTGCAGCAATCAAGTTTATTATTGTTGCCGTCAAGAAAGCTTATTTGTTTATTCCATTTAAACAGTCTGATGCTTCAGTAGCCAGTGTCTAAAAATTATAAGATCCCTACATTGCTCCAGGAAAAAGGGGCAACCCTGAGCCTGATGCGTAATTGTCTTTGTGTCGGAACGTGCTTCATAGTTTGACTGAAGAAAGAAGCTCCGTAACTAAGGCCGTCTGTAATCAAGATAGTCCTTTAAGACGACTACGCAACTAAGGTCATTTGCATGTAACGCACTAACTAATCGACCGGAATGGTTAAGGTGGTGACGTCTATGGTTCGCATTCGGAGGTTGTGAGTTCAATTCCCAGCAGCTGACACTCCTGACCCACCGGGTTTTTTCGGGGATTTCTCTGGTCGCTAGGCGAAGGCTCATTGCAGCCGCGAATTTTTACTCCATTCCTTTTATATGCATTCTCATTTTACTCCACATTTCATCTCCCCGGCTCTGACCGGTAATATTTAATACTGAACGTCGGGACTCATGCGATTCAAATGCTTTATGAATAAAGAAACGTAGATGTATATTTAATGTAGCTAAAAGGATAGGAATGGCGTAGTGTTTAAAACAGACATGTTCCCACCCTCGAGCTAAAATACAGGATCGCCCTCAAAACATGCATTTTCGAGAAGATGAGGCGTATAGGTCCTGTATATAGAGTGCTATCCTTAAACAGTCGTAGAAAGAAGGGAAAACCATTCGAAAGTATGGTTTTCACTTCTATTTTGGTGTGACAGCATATACAGCTAGTAATTATCCATGCTTAAACATGTCGGTCGGTGACTAGACCGTCTATCTCATGATGTGACGTCATATGGTGTGGGTAGAGTATTGTCACGAGTGGTATACAACAATCCCGTTTTTCACCATATGGTTCAGACGGGTTCTGTGGTTCGCATTCGAGAGAATCCGGGTTCGATTTTCGACGGTCGCTCACTCTAGTCCCGAATTTTTCGCGGTTTTCCCTGGTTGACAAAGGCGAATGGCTTTCATTCTATTTCATTCGCATCTTTCACGTGTGCTTCTAGGTTTCGTTGCGTATGGTGAATGCTTTCTCAAAGGATACTTGTCCCTTGCTCGGTTAACGGATCATTCATCACCCTCACTATCTAGCTTTTGCTTCCTCTCTCTCCCACACACACCTAATCATGTACAAACAGACAAAAATACCTCTGATCAATTCTCCAAGGGCCCGATTGTGCACGAAGATCTACGAAAACATATACACATGCGTTCACTTCCACCAAGCACCCGAATCTGCACGAAACGTACGATCATCACCGAGCTATACATACATCCTCGCAAGAATTCAAAGACTCACTCTAAGGATCCAAACCTACAGGAAGGTCTACAAATATATAGATACATGCTCAACATTCTAAAGCTTCGTTCAAGCACGCGGAGCTGTACGAAAACCTACGAATACGTACAATCACACAAACATCTCTGAGAGCCTCTCTAAATGAACGAACGTGCATGAAGAGCTACGGAGACGCTCGAACACATTGATATACATGTTCACTTCCACCAAGCACTCGAACCTGTACGAAGACGTACGATAATACCCGAGCAATACATGCATCCTCACAATACTTCCCTCACTCTAAGCATCCGAACCTGTACGGAGACGTACAAACACGTCGATATACATGCTCACACATTCTAAATCTTCGTTCAAGCACACGAAGCGATACGAAGACCTATGAATACATGCAATTACATATCTCTGAGCGCCTCTTCAAATACTTGAACATGCACGAAGATTTAGGGAAATGCTGTTACCAGAACCCTTATCAGATTGAAATAATAGACTTTAATGTAGATATTTATTTACAACCATAACAAGAACACATCACATCTAAACAGCGTCTTAGAGAGAGCCTTTCACTTTAAGGTACGCTATGTACGCTATTCGCTTGTTTAGGCTCAATACAGGTCCTAAACCTAATTATCGGAAAACATGCGCGGGCAATTTAGGCAGCTCTTAAAGTTAAGATAATTTTATCGAGGATTCTCTTAAAGGACCGCAGGACAGGCAACATTTGCAGGATTATGCTTCTTATATATGCTTACAATTGCGAGTTCGCGACTTCAGATGCGCGTATCTGACAATCCACCAATTTGTTCTAGGTTTTTCTCAGACGCCTGATAAATGCCCGGTTATATATTCAATAAGGTAATCCAGAGCCTGATAGGGAGATGTCTTTTTGCCGGAACGGGATTCATAGCTTAATCTTGAAGAAAGAAGATCCATAACTAGAACAATCTGTAATCAAGATAGTGCTCTAAGACCACTACAAAACTAAGGTCATTTGTGTGTAACACACTAACAATCGAGTGGAATGGCTCAGGTGTTAAAGCCTGTGGTGTGCATTTGTGGTCGAATATTCAAGCCCAGCAACCTTCACTCCTGACCGGTGACGTTTTCAAGATTTCCCGGTCAGTAGGCGAATGCGGTGAAGGTTCATCCTCTCTCCGTTTTTTCACCTACATTCTCATTTTTACTGCACCTTTCATCTCCTTGGTTGTTTCAGGGTTGAAAGTGTCGGAGGGGGAAGTCTCAGCATACGCACAGCAGGGGAAAAGGATGCTCTCTGTAACTTTCATTCACGGATTGAAAGCGGTCTCCGAATCCTGGACCTCTCAGGAGATGCAGTCCTCGAGAGGAGCCACAGATTGCACCAACTATCGTTAGGTAATTTTTAAGCGTGAAAGGTAGGGGGCCCTCCTCTCTACCCTGTAGATGTTCCCTGCCTCCGGGGAACTGGTACAATGGGTTATTGTCCCCGTACGCTGGCCACGCCCCCTCTTTGTTGCCTGGTCTGAATGCCGCCCGGAAGAGTTGTAGAACAATGGGATATTGTCCTTTGTGGCCTGGTCTGAATGCCGCCCGAGCAGAGGAGTAGAGCAATGGGCTATTGTGCTCGTACGAGAACAATGGGTGATTGTTCTCATCGCTAATGAAGGTGTCTCTTTGTGTGCTACTGGTACCGAAAACCGGAGACCGTCGAACAATGGGCTAGTGCTCTACTCTGCCGGGCAGGATTCAGACCAGGCCACAAAGGAGAGCGGGCGTAGTAGGCGGCGTTCGGGGTAGGCCACAAAGTAGGGCGTCGTGGCTGGCGGCGTGGAACAAAGGGATATCACATTACAAAGTTAATTGGCTTACATCCTTATCAATCGGCGGCATCATTCTTTTGTTCTTGAATGAACATCTTTATACTACTCATGTCCATTTCATCATTCCTTCTAAAATATTATGTATGTATATCTAAACTGAATACTATTGGACTCAGGTAACATCCTTGTCTCACACCTAAATTTTAGTCCACATAATACGTAGTTTTACTTCTTTTTCAACTAACACAAAACTTATCTGCTCAAACAGTTTTTGTACAGCCTCAATACCCGTATTACGTACTCCTTTGTTGCTGAATTTTAAAGAAAATATAACCCTATTTATAGTATCGCAAAATCAGAAGACCCGAAACAAGCAGTGAAATTCCACATAGTAAATATACGGCTAAGCATAATGTTCTTGTGAAGTAATGAACGTGCCAGAAACCGGACCGATGCTGACGACAATATTACTGCTGCATGATGATAGCCTGTCATCAGCACAGCGTTGCCTACGCATAAGTTTCTGTTTTCTCTTTTATTTTCAAGTAACTTTCTGACTTCCGCTGTACCGATCCATAAGCTTCTATAACTTTAATTTTACTTTAATTTGCATATCTTATACTTCTGTTATTTTACGGATTTCAAATTAAACCCATCACAGGCGCAGAAACTATTAATTGGTGCATAAGTGTGCATTCACGAAAAAGTATTTTTTCTAGTTGAATCAAGTGGATACATGGAATTTATTGCTAGCTAACTTGAATGGACAACAAAACAGTTGATTGCTATTAATTAGAAGCCTATATGGGAGACAACGGTTACACCAGATGGATCGTCTGCACCTATTTTTTGAATTTATACAACCCACCAAGAAACAGATGCGCCTTGAGTCTATCTTCACCGTTCACTCTACACCTCACATAGCTACATAGATAGAAAACGGCTTAACAACTTAGTGAATAAGTTATACAAGGGGCAAACGGTCTTAGCTATATAAATCCATTCAAAAGACATCGTTCTCTTACACGAGAATTTCACAGGTTTCTGCACAATTTATAAACCTCTTTTACAGTCGGCATTCGTACACCCCCAAAAAATCTCCTGTTGAATGAGCGCCTATCATAATGGATGCACCTTCAAAATGAGTCAAAACAAATTTGCGGCTCTATGTAAGGACACGCATACATTCATAAAGAAGTTGTACAGTCACATCAATAAATATTAAATAGAGTAATAATTCAATTCTGACATAAACCAGCACTTACTAATTTGTATAGCAAGCGTAATAGCTGGAGCCAGGTCATTAAAGAAGATAAAGCACCAAAAGAAACTTAAAAATACACTAATGAATTATAACATACTAGTAAAGTGACGTAGCGAGCGCTAGTTCCAGCATATCTCAACTACCAATGGATTTTAAAAGGCTACTTCCTATTACATTCTGATGGTCGAGCGGTTTATTACGTTTCAGTCAGAGCGGTGTGCTGAGGCTACGTGTTCGAATAGTGGTAATGGGTTAATTCCTTTAACCTCCATTTTACTTCTTTCGAACAATGATGAGGTATTACAAAACAAAACATTATTCTATGATAATTACAAATGAATTGCACTAAACAGATGAGAATGACCCATGCACTTTTGTGGTTCATGCATACTGAATGCGGAAGCAAGTTCATAGTTTAAAGCATATTTCTAATGCAGGCAAAAAATGCTGGCGCATTTAACTAAGGTATATCTCTTTCAAAATGTGAACTTTTCAGGTACAGACGGCTCTAAATGTTTTCCGTTCCACCTGTAGCGGGGTAAGTGGGGTGTCTTATCGAGAGGTTATGCCAGGTGCCTTAGCTCATACCTGCTCTATTAAGGATAGGGAATGTCATGGTGCTAAAGAAAATATCATCCAACACATTTCCCTTAGACTTAGCTGTAAGAAAGTAATAACGGTGAAAACAAAGCAGCAGTAACATAACAGCACGGCGACGTTAGCAGTATACAAACAATTGTTTAGGAATTAGAGGCATCATATCATTGTATAACAAGCAAGTGCTAAAACAAAATGGTTTGGTTATCAATATTCACTGCTTTCTCTACCCATTATCAACTAACATATGTTCTTTATTTATCATAGTGTCCTTATAAAGTATGGCTTTTCTGTGCACTTAACCTTAATCGTGACAACAGTTTAGGCCAGGTATTATTTTAAGTTACAGTCTAAGTTACACCTTCCCTATTGATTGCATGTTAGATGCCGTAACGACAAACAGACGCTTATCTATACCACAACTCATCTTATTACTGTCTCTAATATTTACCCATAATAAGTAGGGAAAGTATTGTATTCCGCTCCAAAAATTAAAAGACGAGATTCACCGGAAATACACGTTTTGTAACCCACTGAATCAAAAAAAACATTTTTACTTTCCCTACTACGCACTTACATTAAGTAGGGGAAGTACTGTATTCCACCCAATATTCAGTATCGAGATTCATCGGAAATACACGTTTTGAGACTCCCTGAATCCAAAGAAAGCATTTTCTCTTTCTTTAATACGTAATTACAGTAAGTAGAGCAAGTATTGTATTTCACCCAAAAATTCAATAAAGGAATTCGCCAGAAATACACGCTTTGTGACCCCCTGAATCCAAAGGAAGCATTTTACCTTCTCTACTACATAGCTACAGGAGGTAGGGAAAGTATCGTATTCGATCCAAAATTCAATAAAGAGATTTACCGGAAATACACGTTTTGAGAATTCCTGAAACTAAAGAAATCGTTTTTACCTTTTCTACTACTTAGCTAAAGGAGGTAGAGAAAGTACTGTATTCCACCCAAAAATTCAATAAAGAGATTCACCGGAAATACATATTTTGAGACTCCTTGAAACCAGATAAAGCATTTTTTACTTTCTGTACTACGCAGTTACAGTAATTAGAGCAAGTATTGTAATCAATCCAAAGATTCAATAACGAGATTTACCGAAAATACCGCTTAGAAAACCCCTGAATCCGAAGTGAGCATTTTTACTTTCTCTACTACGTAGCTACAGTAAGTAGGGAAAGTATTGTTTTCCACCGAAAAACTGAGATTCAGCGGAAATACACGTTTAGAGACCCCCGGAAACCATAGAAAGCGTTTTTATATTCCCTAGTATGTATCTGCAGTATGTAGAGAAAGCTTTGTGTTTCACACAAAACTTCAATAAAGAGATTACCAGAAATACATATATTCAAACTCCCTGAAACCAAAGAAAGCGTTTTTTCTTTATCAGCTACGTAGCTACAGGAGGTAGAGAAAGCATTGTATTCCACCCAAAAATTGAATAACGAGATTCACCGGAAATACACGTTTTTAGACCCCCGAAAATCATATAAAGCGTTTTTATTTTCCCTATTACGTAGCTGCAGTAAGCAGAGAAAGTACTCTGTTTCAACCAAAAATTCGATAAAAGAATTAACTGGAAATACGTATTTTGAGAGCCGGTGAAACCAAAGAAAGCGTTTTTGCTTTCCCTACTATGTAGGTACACGAGGTAAAGAAAGCATTGTATTCCACCCAAATATTTAATAACTAGATTTCCTGGAAATACACGTTTTGAGACACCATGAATCCAAAGTAAGCATTTTTAGCATTACCACGTAAGTAGCATATTATAAGGGAAGCTGGCACAGTTTTTTGCGTTTATATGGGAAAGGATAGGGAAAACGAGGCTAAATGCGGCGGTTCACGGAGGAAAATGCGTTTATATTGGGAAGATAGGGACTACGAGGATCGATGCTAGGCTAGATAGAGGTTAAAGGAGTGGGGATGCGCTTTATATGAGAGAGGCAGTGGAATACAAGAAGTGCTAGACTAGATAGAGTTTGATTTGTGGAATATGCGTTTATATGGGAAAGATAGGGAAAACGTGAACGGTTGTTAGGATAGACAGATGCTGAAGCAGGGGGAATATGGACATATATGCAGGGGAGATAGGGAATAAGAGGAGAGGTACTAGACTATTCAGGGCTTGAAGGGTAGAGTATGGCTTTTTATATGGAAGAGCTAGGAAACCGAGGAGAGGAATTAGGCTAGGAGTGTTTGAATAGTAGAGTATGCGTTTATATGAAGAGACGAGGAAAACGAGGGTATATTCTAGGTTAAGAGAAACTTCAAGAAGGAAAAATGCGTTTATATGGGAAAGATAGGGGAAACGAGGAGAGTTCCGAGATAGAGTAGGGACTGAAGGAGGGACGGATAAGCTTTATACGACAGAGATAGGGCATACGAGGAGAGGTGCTACAGTAGACAGAGGTTAAGGAGTAGGGTATACGTTTATATGAGGAATATATGGAAAAAGGGCAGAGATGCTAGGCTAGACAGATAATGAAGGAGGGGGATGTAAGTTTATACAGGTGAGGTAGGAAACCAAGGAGAGATGCTAGGCTAGACAGATGCTGAAGGAGGAGGGGATACGATTTATACCGCAGAGATAGGGATACGAGGAGAGGTACTAAACCATACAGGACTTGAAGGGTAGAATATGGCGTTTTATATAGGAGAGCTAGCAAACCGAGGAGAGGTATTAGGCAGGAAGTTTTGAATGACAGAGAATGCATTTATATGATGTGCTAGGTTGAGAGAGTCTTCAAGGAGGAAAATGCATTTATATGAGAGCGGTAGGGAATACGAGGAGAGGTGCTAGTCTAGACAGGGGTTGAGGAGTAGAGTATGCGTTTATATGGGGAAATATGGAAAACGGGAGAGATACCAGGATAGACAGAGGTTGATGTAGAAGGAGGAATGTAGGTTTATACGGTAATATAGAGAGCAATTAGATTATAAAGCATTTCTCATCCAACGTTACAACACTTTATATACTTTTTTCTAAACCTTACAAACTTTTTATATGTTAAACAGTTAGTGCGCGAGACGGAGAGGAACAAACTGTATATCGGTTTACAGTGAAGGATACGTCCTAACCTATCTCCACCTTGTATAATTTGGATCTTCTCATTATCTATTCAATCCTATCATTGTATAACCTAGCCCAAGTAACAAGACGTAATACCACGTAACATAACAGCGTAAAGTAACATAAGCACCTAACCGCATGGCAAGACGTCACACTACGTAACATAAGCATGTAACCACGTGACAACAAGAAACAAGACGTCACACTACGTAACATGTAACCAGAAATGTAACACGACGTAACAACACGTAGCAACCATGAAACCACGTAACAAAACATAAGAACAACACGTAACCAACCCATTGCTAAGGCAATCTAAGCTAACCCATCCTTCATAACTTAGACAATCGGTACGCCAGCCTAGCCTAGCTTAACCTAACCAATCCCTAACATTCCTCTCATCATCTAATCTACTCAGTCATCGTCTAACCTAATCTGGCTAACCAGAGATAACCTTGACTTTCTTTTAGTGAAATTGCAATGTTTTATTCAGGTTTTATTATTTGAGAGTCTTAATTGAAAAGTTTTACGTCAACATACCTTTATTTTAATTCGTTGTAGGTGGCTCTCCCCTTTATCTAGGCTTGAGACTAGCACTAGGATTGCTCCTAATGGCAGGGCTAACACCTTTCCTTCCATATTTTTATTATTCTTCTTTCTTCATCAGAATTATGCTAGCTGCATACACAGCACACGGATAAACTTCCATTCCTTTAAAGAGTGTAGACTCACGAGGAAATCTTCATCTTCGACTTACATTCTTTTAAACGCTGTTTGTAATGCTGTAATGTCCATACGCATATCTCGTTATTCCATCCTCAGCAATAACTCTTTTATCATCAAACGGAGTCAATGTGATTTCATTCACTTGCACTGTGGCAAGAGCATGCTGTCGTGACAGGATAAGATTCATGGTCGTTGTGATGATTACTCCAGTTTTAAGAGTCAGTATAACTCTGAAATGTAATGTACTGATTAATAGCACTACGTTTTATGTATTTGATCTTTTTTATCATTGAGCCATGGATATCTAAGGCGTACATATTAGGTCGTAGTCCAACAAAGAGCTGGATAGTTTTACCATTAGCCTCATCTTTAAATTTTCCCAACACCGTCTTGTTTAGAGCCGAATAGCATATATGGTTGACAGGGTAATCAGTTGTATCTAGGCGTTCCAGAAAACGTAGCTTGTCCTGGTACATATCTTCAGTTATCACACGATGAATGAACAAATCAGTGTCCATATACATAAACTTCTGGTTTTCAGGTCCATAATATGGCAGCAACACATCATAATGATAGTGGTACATTAATGTTTTGGAGATGTCCAACACACTCATACCAATATATATAAGCTTGTTGAATACGATCTGTCGGGACGCCATATGTACAGCAGCTAGATTAGCAGCATATATTGTCCTATCGATAAACGTAGGCTTGGCAATCAGCTCTTCTAGAGGTCTCTCATTTGTCACCAGTCGTATATCCATACGGATATGAAGGTTTTCCATTGTTTTTCCAAACATGGCGTTGTTAAACAGTTTGTAGAGGTACTTCTCAAAATCATTTGCAGCTTGTTGTCGTAGTCTGTTGTTAAATTCCACATACGATTTTAACCACTGTGACTGGCGGAATTGTAGCACACGATGAATTTTTGTTAACCGTAATCCATGATTAAGTGCTTGCTTCAAACCCATGTAATGTACTACATACTTCTTTCGAGGTCCAAGATGAGGTATTAGTTTCTTTGTACTTGAGTCTTTACGCTTCATACACTGAGGCAGGAATGGCAAATCATTATGCAGATCATGGAGTTCAGCAGGATACTAGATATCGACTTCTAATATATCCATGAGGTTCGTCTTCTTGTAGTCTTTCTAAGTCGATTTTTTCAGGTGATATCCACTCAAATCCACCATAAGGGAGGGCGTGACAAATGGCCCAACCATATTGGTTATTTGCGTCCCCATATGTAATAAACTGAGATGGTCTCGACGGATCATACTTCTCCATGTAATCGTTGTTTGCTTCGGCATAACAGTGGGAAACTTGACATAAACCTCCTAATATGCCGGATTCCACCATGAGTAATTGGTCATAATTCTGTAACAATTCCAGCTGAATTCCTGTATAAAGAAAAATGGCGTCCCATGTATATCCTGGAGAGGTGAAATAATGAGCAGGGTTGACTTTATTTGTTTTGAGGATTTGATCTCTAAATGTCTCAAAGAAATCAGCTAGAAGAAGTACATCAGATATTAAGTAGAGGTCGCTGCACTCGCCAAGATTTCTTACATTAAACAGCTCCCACACGTTTCTAGCATGATCATAGTCATGATCACTAATTTCTTCTTCATTTAATCTATTGTAAAAGGAGTCCTTAGGAGGCAGGCAGGTTACGTTCAAAGCATCCAATGAAGTGACGTAATTATAGAGAAATACTCCTTTACGACTCATCAACTCCATCTTGTCTTCACAGAAGTGTTTCAGTGTTTCAGTGTACGATGTTAGATTTTTCACCAAGTTATCCAAGCTTGTACTGAGAAACCGAAAGCTATCTACAAACCGAAGCTTTATATCTCCTACATACTTGGAGACTGATATATAGCTTTCTTCAAAGCTACGATATACTTCTACCCGCTCACTTGTGCATCCCAGCTCCTTAACAATGAAGTGTGAGTCATACCCGCTGAGGTTGTGCATAAACACTGGAATATATTTGGGTGTTTTTCTGGCTAAATTACATTCATTATGTAGACTTCCACGATATTCACAACTGATGTGATCATGGTCGGGTACTTTTAGTTCTCTTCAGTAAATATTTTTCCACACAAGTAGCATATTGTAGAGGCGTTGAAATCCATCTGCTGTTGATCTGTAAGTTTAGAGGTATGGCAGATTTGTATATATTAATAATTTCCTTTGCAATGAACGACAGGTATTCCATAAACTTCTGAGCACCATCAACACCATGATATACACAGGGATGCTTAGCAAGACCAGTTTTCAGGTGTTCAACGTCGGATAATGGTTTAACGTTAACGCAGAAACTGAGAGGAACATGCTGCTGATAAGGGGATGCGTATGAGTTTTCAGGATTGGGTATACATGTATGACATGGAGCAAGAATGCTTTCAAAGTCTGCATAGATAACTTAAAGTAGTTTCAACATCCTTTCAAAATTTTAAACTGTACAATTTATTTCTCCTTTCTAGGCATAACTACCATTGCAACACCATGCTGATTACAGATGGTGGCAAGTTCTTGTAGTTTTTCCAGTCCACTTCGATGCACGGATCATCAAAATGTGTAAAATAACGCTTACAGGTATAAACACGTTCCTTATGCTTAGTTTTCTGACGTCGAATAAGTATTTCAAAATTCGTTATATAAACGTAGTGATGTCTCCCACTACTGTCACTCAATAGTAGGAGGTCACGTTGGTCAGATAGTTCAGTCTTATCGCCCTTTATATAATACACTTCATGCTTCTCATCCAGACTGTAGACGTTAATAGACATCCTGTTAAGATTCTCAAAATTAGGTATTTGAGAAAGTGGTGTAAGTTAGGAAACGCAGCTGAAGTCATATTTATTATAAAGTTGCTTGTATTTGCTCACGCGTTGGGCATCATCCACAACGAACTTGGCTAATACAGAATACATGAAGTATAGCTAATCAGTTAAATTCTGGGTGTTAATACAGGCTTTTCTTGCTTCAACAGATGGTGGTAGGGGTATGTAGCTACTTCCTCGTAACGGATTGTACTTGTTAATACGAAGGCGAATTCCTTCTACTGCAAGCAGAGCACAAATGCTGACCTTAAGATGTGATTCCTCCACTTCAGTAACCAGCTTCTTCATTTTCGTTTCCAACATAGAGTCCAGCTCCGTTTCTAGGAAAACAGCTTGACTCCGTGTTTTAAATGTTTTGTCGCAGGTTTTTCCGACACTGTTAACAAATCTACACACAGATAGCAGATTAATTTTCACACTTTTGTGAATAACAATCTCTTTATGTACAGCCTGGATTATTCGCTGTTTTGCCTCGTGCAGGTATATATTCAGGTGCTTAGTTGATTCACAACGTATACAATTCGATTTCAAGAGTCCATTAAATGAAGTTTCATATTCTATCAAGTCACAGTCAACCATTGTAGAAAATAACTAATACTTAGTAGGTTCTAATCTATGTTTCTTCTCCGGTCTATTTATTTCACACGCATGTTCGTTTCGGCGACCCTTATAACAGTCTTAGAAGGCTACATTACAATATTTACACTTGAAGAGCTTTTTACAACGCAGCTCAGGTCGTCCTTTATTATATCCACAGAGGAACTTCTTACAGCATTTACCACAAGAATATCCTGAGGCACTAGGAATGATATCGTTATATGAGGACTTATTCATTTTTCTTCTTGATATAATAACGTATTAACCTTTCTTCAAGGAAATGTACACCTCTTTACCTCGATAACACTTTAGTAGGTCGTGTATTTTCTGAGAGCACAACGATGTTGTCACCTCGGAGATGATTAACAGAATGAAGTCCAATGCTCGAGATCACTCTATTTATAGAGGAAGCACGAAATTTTTGGATCAATTATATAACGTATTAACCCTTCTTTAAAGACATGTTTGCCATTTCACCTTGATACCACCTTAGAAAGCTAAATTATTCTCTGAGTGAACAGCGATGTTGACAGCTCAGGGTTTGTTAGCAGAATGAGGTCCAATTCTCGAGATCACCCTATTTATAGAGGAGGCACGAACATTTTAGATCAATTATATACTGAACTTTAATACTAAAAACGGCGATGAAGCCTCTAATCTCTTATATTTCAATTCGTGTTACACTGATGTTAGGGCGCCTCCGTACAGGTTCGGGTGTTTAGAGTGAGCAAAGTATTGCGACGATGAATTATTGTTCGGGTATAATCGTACAGATTTGGGTGCTTGACTCGTGAGGGTGATGAACGATCCGTCGACCGAGCAAGAGGCAAGTATCCTTTGAGCATGCGCTCGAAATCTAGATGCACAAAGATGCGAAAGAAAGTGAATCTTGGTAGCATACGCCACTCCAGCATTCGCATGCAGACCAGGGAAAACCATCAAAAATCCGTGACCAGAGTGAGCGACCAACGGGAATCGAACCAGAGAGACCTTCACATTGTAGACGTTAAAGATGTAAATGAAATAAAATGAAAGGAAATCGCGATAGATAAGAAACCATACAGGCATTCGCCTAGCAAACAGGGAAACCCACGAAAAATCTGAGATAAAAATGAACACTTGACGGTAATCGAACCAGGGAGACCTTCGGGTTGTACACGTAAAAGATGTAAATGAAAGGGAAAGAAAATGGGGATAGATGAGAAACTAACCAGGCATTCGCCTGCAGACCAGTAAAATCACGCAAAATCCGAGACCAGAGTGAGCGGTGACGGTAATCGAACCCCTGAACCCTAGAAGCACACGTTAAAGATGAGAATTAAAGGTAAATTAAATCGTAATCGACGAGAAGCCACTCAGGCATTCGCCTGCAGACCAGGGGAAATCATGAAAAATCCGAGACCAGAGTGAGCAGCCAACGGTAATCCAACTCCTGAACCATAGAAGCACACGTTAAAGATGAGAATGGAAGGGAACGGAAATCGTGATAGATGAGAAACCACACAGGCATTCGCTGACAGACCAGGAAAACCCACGAAAATTTTGAGGTCACAGTGAACGATCGTCGGGAAATCGAAACAGCGAAACTTTCAGATTGCACACGTGAAATATGCAAGTGAAATAAAATCAAACGAAATCATGATAGATGAGAAACCACTCAGGCATTTGCCTGCAGGCCAAGGATAACCATGAAAAATATGGTGTTATAGTGAGAGACTGACGGTAATCCACCCAGGGACCCTAAAAGCGCACGTGAAAGATGTAAAATATATAGAATGAAAGGAAATCGGGATAGATGAGAAACCACCCACGCATTCACCTGAAGACCAGGGAAAACCATGCAAAATACCAAGCTAGAATGAGCGAGCGACGGGAAATCAAACAATGGACCCTAGAAGCACACGTAAATGACGAAAACATGGTAGCCTACGCCCCTCAGGCATTTGCCTACAGACCAGGGAAATCCACGAAAAATCTCAGGTCTGAGTGAACAACCAACGGGAATCGAACCAGGGAGACCTTCAGATTGTACACATGAAATACGTAAATGAAATAAAATGAAAGGAAGTCGCGATAGATGAGAAACCAGCCAGGCATTCGCCTGCAGATCAGGGAAACCCGCAAAAAAATCTGAGTTAAGGGTGACCAGCGGATTGTAATCGAACCAGGGAGATCTTCGGATTGTACACTTGAAAGATGTAAGCGAAAGTGAAATTATATCGTGGTAGATGAGAAACCACCCAAGCATTCGCCTGCAGACCAGCGAAAACTGCGACAAACCTAAGATTAGAGTGGCCGTTCCTACGGAAATCAAACCAGGGACATTCGGATGCAAACCACAGACGTTATTGTCTGAACCAGACCGTAAAAACAGGTTTATATCATACAACTCATAACAATAGAATGCCATGCCAGATGACAGCATACCTGTAGACAAACTATCTAGGAATCAGTCCGAAATGTTGAAACGCGTAGAGAATGCTCACGATCATTCAGACAGATGTTTACATTTAATGCCTACCATACCAACCACCGCAATCCATTACACAGCAAAGTTAACATAATTTCTATTATAATACTTCAGAAAAAGCGTAGAAGTTTTTCTCTCGTTATTTAGTTAAATTCATGTGTATACCCTATTGTTTTGTGTTTTGAAACATTCGTTATTTTCTTTCCCTAATCCCCCTCATTCACCTTAAAGAATCAGTACACAATATAGCATTATGCGCTTAATGTCCAGTTATCAGAGAAAACCAGCATAAAATACTTTCTTTATACCTCCTCCACATTCACTCCAAAGAATCAGTACACAATACGACATTTTATACGTTTAATATACATTTATCAGAGAAAACCACGCTTAAAATACATTATTTTCCTCATCCCGTCATTTTCCACAGAATCAGTACGCAATACGACATTTTTCACGCTTAATGTCCATTTATCAGAGAAACCCCGCTTAATACCCATTTATCACAGAAAACCACGCTTAATACGTAATTATCACAGAAAACCGCTACATTTGACTGTAATCATGAGCAAAGTAATTTTTTCCAGAGTTACAGCGATTTTAAGCTTGTACAATCGCATTACAAAATTTATGGTAATTTCAGCTCAAAGTGGGTGAACATTTTACAGTCACCTATTTCCGCTATTTACATTTAGTGAAAAGATTGTCATAATGCACTTTTAAGGCCGTCTTCTTAAATACAATGTCTTACAATCCATTTTTCAAATTTCTTTTAATATCAACTCAAGAACGCGTTTAACGCATATAATGGCTGTCTTTATATACACAGCATGGCGTCATCTACGTTAAACACTCCACTATGGCTATTTCCTCGCAGTTTCGCATGGTGAACGAGAGAGCGCGCGCGGAGGGGAGGTGGGTGAAGGTAGTAACAGGCATGGAAAGGGAAGAAGTGAGGGTTGCCGGCCCTAGCGAGAGTGGGGGCTGGGGATAACCAGGTCTAGCCACGGAAGCAGGATCGAGAGCACTTCAGTGCTTTCGAGAGGACCAACCAGGGAGAATTATAGCTCTCGAATTCACTTTAAGACGCGCCAACGTCTCGCGTGTGTTCTTTGAGATATTTTACCTTTTAGTCATGCATTCATCTAACAGATGTAATATTCGTCAGGCCGAAAGTAGTCAAATATACATTATAAGGAAACTAGCTTATCATATAAACGTTTATTCGACGTATTTATGTTAATTACTTTTGATATTATTCGAAGATGAATTTGTATTCATGTCACTGGATTCAACCCAAGACCACCATGTCAACTTGGAACAATAGTCAATAACGCGTCACATTCCAAGGATATAATCACCCTTTACCGCATATCGCTATCTCTTTCCATTCAGGAGATATAAGCATTTAACGTAATAATAGATTTTTTTGTGAAAGACCGTCAAATAAAATGGTCTGTAATCGAATTAATTACCTCACGGTAGTATAAGATTGCCGATCCTGGCACACATTCAGATACCGCCGATTCCGCAGGCTTGCTTTGTGTGCTACTCTTAAAAGCCACCGACTCCGCCCCTTCTTTGTGTGCTACTACCATGCCGCCTGGCTCTCTGTCGGTTGCCGCACCCACTCATTTGTGTGCTACTAGTGTGCCGCCCGGCTCTGTGCTGCTGGGCACACCTTCTCTTTGAGGGCTAACCCCTAACACAGCTGGCCACACCCATCCCATCCCGTTTGTGAACTAACCCCGTACGCTGAACACACCCCTCCCCTCTCCTTTGTGTTCCAACCACGTACGCTGGTCACACCCTCTCTTTTTGTCTACTGTTAGGCCTCTCGGCAGAGGTGTAGTGGCCACACCCTTAGAAGCCTCTGCGCGCTCCCCCTCTTTGTGGCCTGACCTAATGCTGGCCTCGGTATTGGAGAACATAGGGCTATTGTTCTCATAGCATATGCCAGCGTTAGAGTAGAGCACAGAGGAGCGGGGGTGGGGACCAGTAGCTTTAAAAGATGAGACCACAAGCGTTAAGTGTTTTCACGCCTCTCTTTTTGAGTGCTATTCTTTCACCGCCCATCAGAGAGGCAGCACACCGCATCATTGTTCTCACCGTAAATGGCGGTGCCGGAATAGCATATAAAGCTGGGGTGAGAGTCGGCAACATCCCTTCGAAGCCCAGGATCGGCCTTCCTATACTACTGTAAGGTAATTAATTCGAGAACAGACCATTTTAGTTGACGGTCTGTCACAAAAAATCTATTGTTACATGTTTATATCTCCTGAATGAAAAGAGATAACGATATGCGGTAAGGGGTGATTATATCCTTGGAATGTAAAGCGTCATGACTGTTGTTCCAAGTTGACCTGGTGGTCTTCAATTTATTCCCGTGACATGAATAAAAATCTATGTTCAAATAACATCAAAAGTAATTAAGATAAATACGTCGAATAAAAGTTTATATCATAAGCTAGATTCTTTGTAATACATATTTGACTACTCTCGTCCTGACGAGTATTACATCTTTTAGATAAATGCATGACTAAAGTGTAAAATATCGCAAAGAACACACTCGAGATTTTTAAAGTCTTAAAGTGAATGCGAGAGCTATAATTCCTCCCTGGTCGGTCCTCCCGGACGCATTGAAGTGCTCTCGATCCTGCTTCCCTGGCTATACCTGGTTATTCCCAGCCCGTATTCTCGCTAGGGCAAGAAGCCCTCACTTCTTCCCTTTCCATGCCTGTTACTACCTTCCCCCGCATCCGAGCGCGCTCTCTCCTTCACCCTGGGAAACTGCAAGGAAGTAGCCATATTGGAGTGTTTAACGTAGATGACGCCATGCTGGGTATATGAAGACAGCCATTATATGCGTTAAACGCGTTCTTGAGTTGATATTAAAGTAAACTTGTAAAATGGATTGTAAGACATTGTATTTAAGAAGAAGGCCTTAAAAATGAAATATGACAATCTTTACACTAAATGTAAATAGCGGGAATAGGTGACTAAAATGTTCGACCACTTTGAGCTGAAATTACCATAAATTTTGTAATGCGATTCTACAAGCTTAAAATCGGTGTAACTCTGGAAAAAATTACCTTGCTCATGATTACAGTCAAATGTAGCCGTTTTCTGTGATAATTACGTATTAAGCGTGGTTTTCTGTCATAAATGAGTATTAAGCGGGGTTTTCTCTGATAAATAGACATTAACCGTATAAAAATGTCGTTTGCGTACTGATTCTGTGGAGAATAAGGGGATGAAGAAAATAATGTATTTTAAGCGTGGTTTTCTCTGATAAACGGATATTAAGCGTATAAAATGTCATATTATGTACTAATTCTTTGGAGTGAATGAGGGTAAGAGATAAAGAAAGTATTTTAAGCGTGGTTTTCTCTGATAAATGGACATTAAGCGTATAAGTATGTGATATATTGTACTGATTCTTTAGGGTGAATGAGGGGGATGAGGGAAAGAAAATATTGAAGGTTTGAAAACACAAAATAATAGGTTATTTATACATGGATTTAATTAAATAACGAGAGAAAAACTTCTACGCTTTTTGTAAAGTAGTATAATAGAACTTATGTTAACTTTGCTGTGTAATGGATTGCGGTGGTTGGTATGGTAGGCCTTGAGTGTAAACATTTGTCTGAATGATCGTGCGCGTTCTCTACAGGTTTCAACATGTCGGACTGATTCCTAGACAGTCTGTCTACAGGAATGCTGTCATCTGGCATGGCATCTTATTGTTATGAGTTGCATGATATAAACCTGTTTTTACGGTCTGGTTCAGACGATAAAGTCTGTGGTTTGCACAGACGTTATCGTTTCCCTGGTTCGATTTCCGTAAGAACCGCCACTCTGACCTTAGGTTTCTCGCGGTTTTCGCTGGTCTGCAGGCGAATGCCTGGGTGGTTTCTCATCTATCACGATTTACTTTACCTTTCATTTTGATCTTTCAAGTGTACAATCCGAAGATCTCACTGTTTCGGCTGTTTACTCTTAACTCTTTTTGTGGTTTTCCCTTGTCTGCAGGCGAATGCCTGAGTGGGGTATGCTACCACGTTTTCGTCTTTCACGTATGCTTCTAGGGTCCTTTGTTTGATTTCCCGTCGCTCGCTCACTCTAGCCTGAGATTTTTCACGGTTTTCCCTGGTCTTCAGGTGACTGCCTGTGTGGTTTCTCATCACGATTTCCTTTCATTCTACATATTTTACATCTTTCACGTGTGCTTTTAGTGTCCCTAGGTCGTTCACCGTCAGCCTCTCACTCTAACATCATATTTTGCGTGGTTTTCCTTGATCTGCAGGCGAATACCTGGGTGGTTTCTCATGTATCATGATTTCCTTTCATTTTATTTCATTTACATCTTTCACGTGTGCAATCTGAAGTTCTCTCTTGTTCAATTTCCGTCTTTCGCTCACTGTGACCTTAGATTTTTCGTGAGTTTCCCTGGTCTGTCACCGAAATCCTGGGTGGTTTCTCATCTATCACGATTTCTTTTCCCTTTCATTCTCATATTTAACGTTTGCTTCTAGGATTCAGGAGTTGGATTACCGTTGGCTGCTCTCTCTGGTCTCGGATTTTTCATGATTCTCCCTCGTCTGCAGGCAAATGCCTGAGTGGTTTCTAATCGATTCCGATATATTTTACCTTTAATTATTATCTTTAATATGTGCTTCTAGGGTTCAGGAGTTCGATTACCGTCACCGCTCACTCTGGTCTCGGATTTTGCGTGATTTTCCCTGGTTTGCAGGGGAATGCCTGGGTGGATTCTCATCTATCACCATTTTCTGTCCCTTTTATTTACATCTTTCACGTGTACAACCCGAAGGTCTCCCTGGTTCGATTACCGTCGACAATTCAATATGACCTCAGATTTTTCGTGGGGTTCCCTGTTTGCTAGGCGAATGCCTGGCTGGTTTCTTATCTATTGCAAGTTCCTTTTATTTTATTTCATTTACATATTTAACGTCTACAATTTGCAGGTCTCCCTGGTTCGATTCCCGTTGGTCGCTCACTCTGGTCACGGATTTCTTATGGTTTTCCCTGGTCTGCATTCGAATGCTGGAGTGGCGTATGCTACTAAGATTTACTTTCCTCGCATCTTTGTGCATCCAGATTTCGCGTGCATGCTCAAGGGATACTTGCGTCTTGCTCGGTTGACGGATCGTTCATCACCCTCACGAGGCAAGCACCCGAATCTGTACGATTATACCCGAACAATACATCATCGTCGCAATACTTTGCTCACTCTAAGCACCCGAACCTGTACGGAGACACCCTAACATCAGTGTAACACGAATTTAAATATAAGAGCTTAGGCACTTCATCGCCGTTTTTAGTATTAAATTAGATCTAAAAAAGGTTCGGGCCTCCTCTATAAATAGGGTGATCTCAAGCATTGGGCTTCATTCTGCTAATTACCTCTGAGGTGTCAACATCACTGCTCTCTAAGAGAACAATCACCTTTATAAGGTGTTATCGAGGTAAAGAGGTGTACATTTCCTTACAGAAAGGTTAATGCGTTATTATATCAAGAAGAAAAATGAATAAGTCCTCATATAACGATATCATTCCTAGTGCCTCAGGATATTCTTGTGGTAAATGCTATAAGAAGTTCCTCTGTGGATATAATAAAGGACGACCTGAGCTGCGTTGTAAAAAGCTCTTCAAGTGTAAATATTGTAATGTAGCCTTCTAAGACTGTTATAAGGGTCGCCGAAACGAACATGCGTGTGAAATAAATAGACCTGAGAAGAAACGTAGATTAGAACCTACTAAGTATGAGTTATTTTCTACAATGGTTGACTGTGACATGATAAAATATGAAACTTCATTTAATGGACGCTTGAAATCGAATTGTATACGTTGTGAATCAACTAAGCACCTGAATATATACCTGCACGAGGCAAAACAGCGAATAATCCAGGCTGTACATAAAGAGCTTTGTAGTCACAAAAGTGTGAAAATTAATCTGCTATCTGTGTGTAGATTTGTTAACAGTGTCGGAAAACCCTGCGACAAAACATTTAAAACACGGAGTCAAGCTGTTTTCCTAGAAACGGAGCTGGACTCTATGTTGGAAACGAAAATGAAGAAGTTGGTTACTGAAGTGGAGGAATCACAACTTAAGGTCAGCAACTGGGCTCTGCTTGCTGTAGAAGGAATTCGACTTTGTATTAACAAGTACAATCCGTTACAAGGAAGTAGCTACATACCCCTACCACCATCTGTTGCAGCAAGAAAAGCCTGCATTAACATCCAGAATTTAACTGATGACCTATGCTTTATGTATTCTGTATTAGTCAAATTCGTTGAGCAGGATGCCCAGCGCGTGAGCAAATACAAGCAACTTCAAAATAAATATGAGTTCAGCTGCGTTTCCTACCATACACCACTTTCTCAAATACCTAAATTTGAGAAGCTTAACAGGGTATCTATCAACCTCTTCGGTCTGGATGAGAAGCATGAAGTGTATCCGATAAAGGTTGCTGAGACTGAACTACCTGACCACCGTGACCTCCTACTATTGAGAGACAGTAGTGGGAGACATCACTACGTTTATATAAAGAATTTTGTAAAACTCATTCGACGTCAGAAAGCTAAGCATAAAAACGTGCTTATATTTGTAATAGTTGTTTTGCGCATCTTAATGATCAGTGCGGTCGAAGTGGACTGCAAAAACTACAAGAATATGCCACCATCTGTAATCAGCATGGCGTTGCAAACGTAGTTATACCTACAAAGGAGAAATCAATTGTACAGTTTAAAAATTTTGAAAGGATGTTGAAACTAACTTACATTATCTATGCAGACTTTGAAAGCATTCTTGCTCCATGTCATACATGTCTACCAAATCCTGAATCTCCATATGCATCCCCTTATCAGCAGCATGTTCCCCTGAGTTTCTGCGTTTACGTTAAACCATCATCCGAAGTTGAACATTTGAAAACTGGTGTTCCTAAGCATTTCTATGTATATCATGGTGTTGATGCAGCTCAGAGGTTTATGGAATACCTGTCGTTCCTTGCAAAGGAAATTAATAACATACACAAATCTGCCATACCACTAAACACACAGATCAACAGCACAGTATGCTACTTGTGTGGAAAAACCTTTACTGAAGTGAACTAAAAAGTACGCGACCATGAACACATCAGTTGTGAATATCGTCGAAGTCTACATAATGAATGTAATTTAGCCAGAAAAACACCCAAATATATTCCAGTGTTTATGCACAACCTCATTGGGTATGACTCAAACTTCATTGCTAAGGTGCTGGGATGCACAAGTGAGCGGGTAGGAGTAATTCGTAGCTCTGAAGAAAGCTATATATCAGTCTCCAAGTATGTAGGAGATATAAAGCTTCGGTTTGTAGATAGTTTTCGGTTTCACAGTACAAGCTTGGATAACTTGGTGAAAAATCTAACATCGTACACTGAAACACTGAAACACTTCTGTGAAGACAAGATGGAGTTGATGAGTCGTTAAGGAGTATTTCTCTATGATTACGTCACTTCATTGGATGCTTTGAACGTAATCCCTGCCTCCTAAGGACTCCTTTTACAATAGATTAAATGAAGAAGAAATTAGTGATCCTGACTACGATCATGCTAGAAACGTGTGGGAGCTGTTTAATGTAAGAAATCATGACGAGTACAGTGACCCCTACTTAATATATGATGTACTTCTTCTAGCTGATGTCTTTGAGACATTTAGAGATCAAACCCTCAAAACACATAAAGTACCCTGCTCATTATTTTACCTCTCCAGGATATACATGGGACGCCATGTTGCTTTATACAGGAATTCAGCTGGAATTGTTACAGGATTATGACCAATTACTCATGGTGGAATCCGGCATAATAGGAGGTTTATGTCAAGTTTTCCACTGTTATGCCGAAGCAAACAACGATTACGTGGAGAAGAATGATCCGTCGAGACCATCTCAGTTTATTACATATGGGGACGCAAATAACCAATATGGTTGGGCCATGTGTCACGCCCTCCCTTATGGTGGATTTGAGTGGATATCACCTGAAAGAATCGACTTAGAAAGACTACAAGAAGACGAACCTCATGGATATATATTAGAAGTCGATATCTAGTATCCTGCTGAACTCCATGATCTGCATAATGATTTGCCATTCCTGCCTCAGTGTATGAAGCGTAAAGACTCAAGTACAAAGAAACTGATACCTCATCTTGGACCTCGAAAGAAGTATGTAGTACATTACATGGGTTTGAAGTAAGCACTTAATCATGGATTACGGTTAACAAAAATTCATCGTGTGCTACAATTCCGTCAGTCACAGTGGTTAAAACCCTATGTGGAATTTAACAATAGGCTGCGACAACAGGCTACAAATGATTTTGAGAAGTACCTCTACAAACTGTTTAACTACGCCATGTTTTGAAAAACTATGGAGAATCTGCGTAACCGTGTGGATATACGACTGGTGACAAATGAGAAGACTCTAGCGAAGCTGATCGACAAGCCTACGTTTGTCGATAGGACAATATATGCTGCTAATCTAGCTGCTGTATATATGGCATTCCGACAGATCGTATTCAACAAGCCTATATACATTGATATGAGTGTGTTGGACATCTCCAAGACATTAATGTACTACTATCACTATGATGTGTTGCTGCCATATTATGGATCTGAAAACCTATAGCTGATGTATATGGACACTGATTCGTTCATTCATCGTGTGATAACTGAAGATGTGTACCAGGACAAGCTACGTTTTCTCGAACACCTAGATACAGCTGATTACCCTGTCAACCATATATGCTATTCAGCTCTAAACAAGAAGGTGTTGGGAAAATTTAAAAATGAGGCTAATGGTAAAATCATCTAGCGCTTGGTCGGACTACGACCTAAGATGTACGCCCTAGATATCCAAGGCTCAATGATAAAAAAGATTAAATGCATAAAACGTAGTGATATTAATCAGTACATTACATTTGAGAGTTATTCTGACTGTCTTAAAACCGGAGCAATCTTCAGAACGACCATGAATTTGATCCTGTCACGACAGCATGCTCTTGCCACAGTGCAAGTGAATGAAATCACATTGACTGCGTTTGATGATAAAAGAGTTATTGCTGAGGATGGAATAAAGACATATGCGTATGGACATTACAGCATTACAAACAGCGTTTAAAAGAATGAAAGTCGAAGATGAAGATTTCCTCGTGAGTCTACACTCTTTAAAGGAATGGAAGTTTATCCGTGTGCTGTGTATGCAGCTAGCATAATTCTGATGAAGAAAGAAGAATAATAAAAAGATGGAAGGAAAGGTGTTAACCCTGCCATTAGGAGAAATCCTAGTGCTAGTCTCAAGCCTAGATAAAGGGGAGAGCCACCTACAACGAATTAAGATAAAGGTATGTTGACGTAAAGCTTTTCAATTAAGACTCTCAAATAATAAAACCTGAATAAAACATTGCAATTTCACTAAAAGAAAGTCAAGGTTATCTCTGGTTAGCCAAATTAGGTTAGACGATGACTGAGTAGAACAGATGATGAAAGGAACGTTTGGGATTGGTTAGGTTAAGCTAGGCTAGGCTCGCGTACTAATTGTCTAAGTTATGTAGGATGGGTTAGCTTAGATTGCCTTAGCAATGGGTTGGTTACGTGTTGTTCTTACGTTTCGTTACGTGGTTACATGGTTGCTACGTGTTGTTACGTCGTGTTACGTTTCTGATTAAATGTTACGTAGTGTGACGTCTTGTTACGTGTTGTCACGTGGTTACATGCTTATGTTACGTAGTGTGATGTCTTGTCATGCGGATACGTGCTTATGTTATGTTACGCTGTTATGTTACGCTGTTATGTTACGTGGTGTTACGTCTCGGTATGTGGGCTAGGGTAGACGTTGATAGGATTGAATAGATAATGAGAAGATCCAAGGTATACAAGGTGGAGATAGGTTAGGTCGTATGCTTCACTGTAAACCGATATACAGTTTGTCCCTCTCCGTCTCGCGCACCAACTGTTTAACATATAAAAAGTTTGTAAGGTTTAGAAAAAAAAGTATATAAAAGTGTTGTAACGTTGGATGAGAAATGTTTTATAATCTAATTACTCTCTATATTACCGTATAAACCCACATTCCTCCTCCTACTTCAACCCCTGTCTATCCTTGTATCTCTCCCGTTTTTCATATTTCCCCATATAAACGCATACTCTACTCCTCAACACCTGTCTAGACTAGCACCTCTCCTCGTATTCCCTACCGCTCTCATATAAATGCATTTTCCTCCTTGAAGACTCTCTCAATCTAACATCTACCTTCGTTTTCCTCGTCTCTCCATATAAATGCATACTCTGTCATTCAAACCTTCCTGCCGAATACCTCTCCTCTGTTTGCTAGCTCTCCCAAATGAAACGCCATATACTACCCTTCAAGTTTTGTATGGTCTAGTACCTCTCCTCGTATTCCCTATCTCTTCCGTATAAAGCGCATCCCCTCCTCCTTCAGCATCTGTCTAGCCTAGCATCTCTCCTTGGTTTCCTACTTCACCTGTATAAACTTACATCCCCCTCCTTCATTATCTGTCTAGCCTAGCATCTCTGCCCGTTTTCCATATATTCCTCATATAAACGTATACCCTACTCCTTAACCTCTGTCTACAGTAGCACCTCTACTCGTATGCCCTATCTCTGTCGTATAAAGCATATCCCTCCCTCCTTCAGTCCCTGCTCCA
This sequence comes from Deroplatys truncata, assembly GCA_030765065.1. Lineage (NCBI taxonomy): Eukaryota > Metazoa > Arthropoda > Insecta > Mantodea > Mantidae > Deroplatys > Deroplatys truncata. The sequence goes on from CM060990.1 coordinate 284,776,213, forward strand.
CCCCGGAACTCTCCTCGTTTTCCCTATCTTTCCCATATAAACGTATTTTTCCTTCTTGAAGTTTCTCTCAACCTAGAATATACCCTCGTTTTCCTCGTCTCTTCATATAAACGCATACTCTACTATTCAAACCCTCCTAGCCTAATTCCTCTCCTTGGTTTCCTAGCTCTCCCAAATAAAAAGCCATACTCTACCCTTCAAGCCCTGAATAGTCTAGTACCTCTCCTCGTATTCCCTATCTCTCCTGTATATATGTCCATATTCCCCCTGCTTCAGCATCTGTCTATCCCAGCATCTGTTCACGTTTTTCCTATCTTTCCCATATAAACCATATTCTACATCTCAAACTCTATCTAGTCTAGCACTTCTCGTATTCCCCTGCCTCTCTCATATAAAGCGCATCCCCACTCCTTTAACCTCTATCTAGCCTAGCATCGATCCTCGTAGTCCCTATCTTCCCCATATAAACGGATTTTCCCCCGTGAACCGCCGCATTTAGCCTCGTTTTCCCTATCCTTTCCCATATAAACGCAAAAAACTGCGCCAGCTTCCCCTATAATATGCTACTCACGTATCTACAGTAAGTAGAGTAGGTATTGTGTTCCACCTAAAAATTCAATGTCGTAATTTCACCACGAATCACGTTTGCGTCTCCCTGAATCCAATGAATTTATTTTTAGAAAAAGTTCCAATTCTGTGTGTGCGTGTGTTTGTGTATCCGCGAACAGCATAACTCAAAAAAAAAAATTGTTTAAAAACCAAACTCAGTGTTTAAGTTCAACTTCTTCCAAGAATGCAACACGGAGATTTTAAAGAAAATCACTCACTTCAAACTACCCTTTACATTGGGCATTTTTCAAAATTGTTTGTTCTTTCAAAAATGGCTCTAAGGATTTAGATTATTATACATATGTTTAAGCTAATTTTAATGATAAATAAAATGTATATCTTTAATTTTCTATGAATAGTCCGTAAATTCGTCTTTTTTGTGAATGACTTTTGATAACTAGTAAATCGTAAGAGAGTCAAAATCTTACTGCACAACAAATGTAAATCTCGATAAAGCACAAAATTTATATCAAATAACATTTTTATAGTTTACCTATTCTGAAATATTCTGTTATTAGTTTGAATTTTCAAATACTTTATACTTCTCTCAACTGCAAATAGCTATTTGTTTTTCTTTACTTGCTTCCTTCCTTACTTCCCTTACTTCCTTACTCTCTTACTTCCCTAACTTCCCTTACGTCCCTTCTGCCCTTCCTTCTTCCCTTACTTCCCTGCTTAATTCTTTGCTTCCTTCCTTCTTTCCCTTATTCCTTCTTTCCTCCTTTCTTTCTTTCTTTCTTTCTTTCTCGTGTTCGTACAAAGAGAACAGTCTCAAAGTTATCACGTCTGTGGCTCGCGTTTGGGAGGTGGTGTGTTCGATTCCTGTGGCCGACCTTCCTGCTCCACGGTTTTTCCAGGGTCGCCAGGCGAATGCTCGGAAGGAGTCTCACATCCCCAAATTTCCTGTCCCTCCATTTCATCGCCATTCTCATTTCCCTTCATCTTTCATCCGTTGGTTTCTTTCAGGGTTGAAAGTGTCAGCGAAGGTGTTTCGGTGCAGTTTGGCAGGGGAAAAGGATGCTCTTTCTGACTTTCCCCTTCCCTCGGCTTTCGGCTGGCTGTTGGGGTATCCTAATCACCTTGAGGGCCGTTGGACCCCCTCTGTGCGGTGTAGGTACCCCATTCTGCCTGTCGGTCTGACGGGGAGTCTCTATCTGAAAACTTAGAGACCCTGCCATTCCTGTGCCGTCACTCCTACTTCCGGCCGCCCCGTGTCTCCTCTCGCCTCATCCTTCCTCCCGGAGACGCCCCCTTGTGAGATGTAGGCACAATATCCACTATGTGGATCAGTGCCGAGTCCCCTCCGTAGCCAACCAATCCAAGGCTATCACATAGCGATCAGCTTTGAGGGGTTTGGCTATCGCTTTAGCTTAATATGTTCTACTTACACCTACAACGAATTGCGTAAATAAGTGATGAAGGTTTATCTGTATTAACACCAAATATATGAAAGAATAAGCATTATAAGAATAGTTTGTGGAAGAGTGAGTAGAGGAAGTCATGTGAATGCAACACGTATTTTATAGCAAAAGCTCGATATGCTTGCATGTTCTGTAAACAGCATAACTCCAGAACGAAAAGTTGGTTAAATGCCAAACTTGATATTTAAGTTCATCTTTCAAAGATGTGACACAAAGATTTTCAAAAAAATCTCCCCCACCCCAACAACCCTTTACATGGAAAAATTTTCGAAGTTTGTTATTTTCTCAAAAAATGGCTTTAACGAGTTTGATTAAAATACTCTCTGTTTAAGATATTTTCATGACAAACGAAATATATATATATATATATATATTGAATTTTCTGAGAAGAACTTCTCAAGTCTTCGTTCTGAATGACTTTTGTATAACTGGTAAACTGTAAAGGTTGGACAAAGTTTTGCTACACAAGAAATGCAGACCCCGTTAAAGCACGCAGTTTGTTATACAAATATTTTATGAGATTAACTGTTTCCCAGATAATTTTTGTATTGGTTTGAATACCTTTTGTAACTGAGAAGTCGTTTATCGTTTTGTTTTTGTCGCGCTCATACAACAGCATGGAATTTCAAAGCATCACGTAGTGACATGCTTTTTGAAAATGTGACTAACGCTTTATCTAAGTATACTAAAACGAAATGTGTAAATGTGAAATTTTTCTTTTGGTATTTAATTGAAGTCCTTTAACCGGTAGGCCATTACGGTCGGTGATTGAACGAAATGTTTAAAATGATTTTCAAATGGGCCCGAGGTCCCTAGAAATTAGAATCCAACATTCATCTTCTCAGGATAAGAGAAAAACCGGAAAAAGCTTTACCCAGGTAACTCACTCTAACCGAGATTCTAACTCGGGACGTTTTTAATGTGAGGCAGACCCCCACACCGCAGAGATGGGATAAGTGTGATTTGGAAGTTTGTCTGAATTATAAGAAGTAGACAGGAAAATAAGATTTAGGAAAATAATTAGTAGAATGGTGAGAAGAGAAAGTTATGTGAATGCAAAGCGTTAGATTTTTCTGGTGGTAATGTAAAGAGCGTGGCGTTTCAAAGGCACCACATAAAAATCTGACTATCGTTTGAGCTACTGAATTCTTCTTATGCTTACAACGAAGTTCGTAATGGCAGTTCTCCTCAATTAACAAGAAGACCTTCACTCAAGCCGTGTGCAGGACAAGGTTCGAAACTTAGAATCAGATTGAAAAATTCAGTCATAGCCGAGATTTGAACTACCGATCTTCCAGTTTCTGTCCAGGTGGCGCTGCGGTAACGCGTGCGACTCGTATTCGGAAGATACCAAGTTTGCTTCCCTGCGACCGCCTACTTTGACCCATGGGTTGTTTCGGGAGTTTTCCTGGGTCGTCAGGAGAATGCTGATTCCCTCAGCCCCCGAATATAGTTCCATTCCTCATTTCGTTCATCCTTAACCCCGTTAGGTCTGTTTCAGTGTTGGAAGTGTCGGCGATGGTGTTCTGGAACGGTGTGGCAGGGAAAAAGTATGATCTCTATGGAACCTCATCCGTCTCTCGATCTTCGGCTGGTTGCCAGCGTATACGGACCACCTCTTGGAGGGCGTTGGAACTCTGTGTGGGGCGGAGTCCCGGTTTGCCTGTCGGGGCGTCTCAATCTGGAAACCTTAGGAACCTTGTCCTTGCTGTGCCGTCACTCCTGGTTCCGGCCGCCCGGTGTCCGTCCCTCCCTTCCTCGGACACCCCCTCGAGGGGCATAAGCACAATATCCTCATTTACTGAATCGGGGTTGAATCTGCTCTATTACACATCCTATTCCATTCCAGACCAGGGAAAAGAAACAGTTTAAGAACTCAGAACGTGAAGTAATACAAAGTATCTTAATCTTCTTCCTTTTTTTTTTCTTTTTTCTTTCTTCAGATTTGTAATTTGAAAGCAAGTTTGCTTTTGAAAGCAATTTAATTTTCGGAATAGAATGCTTTCAAATGAACCAATTGCAACAAAAGCACATCAACCGTTTGCATTAACACTTTCGGATCAATATTTTCAAAATGTAGCTTATATGTTACCCCAACCGAATAAAATAGCTATACAGAAGCTGCATATTTTGCGCTAAACGTTGTTTCCTCGTATCCATTAACATTTTCTCCTTTTAGATACAATAGCTGTTTTTACCCTACGTTCGCTACATAGCTGGTACGGTTTTTCTTCCTTTGTCTTGTGTCGTTGTGTGAAGGAGGAATTATGTTTGAAATAAAACAATCTATATTCGTTTTTCAGTAACAAACGCAAAATATAGCTCATTTTGAACAAAACTGAATGTTGAACTTAATTGTGCTCAAACTGCTTCAACAGTTTGACATTATTATTGTTAATGGTAATTGTGAAAGGATTATTATTTTTTTTATTATTATTATTATTAGTAGTAGTAGTAGTAGTAGTAGTAGTAGTAGTAATAGTAGTAGTAGTAGTAGTAGTATTATCATCAGCAACAAACGTTAAAAACTAGATATACATAATGTGAACCTTGTTTCTCAAGAAAATTACTGAATAATGCATCTTAAACCTCTGAAGCACCCGCATAAACAGTGCATTATTTGATTCTTAAACAACTTATTATGTAAATAAAATGTTAACTTATTTCGCTTGGATAAATCTAGTAAAGAGAAAAGTATTTAGTTTAGTCTTCTTCCCTCTTAGAGCCAGGTCGCTGAATTATACGAGCATACACAAAAGTAAATGTGACCTTTGAGCTGGCACTTACTGTCGGATATACCCAGGCACGACTACTGTCCGTGAGGTTTAAGTTGTCGTGTCCCATTTAGACAGAGAAAGGAATACTCACCATCTCGCTCTCGCTCTATGGTGACGCAGGCAAAGCAGATACACCAGCCAAACAAGCATCAGTGGCGGGATGCCCCTCCTCCTCTCCGACCGGTTGTTGTTCATTCTCCGATTCACCATCAGAGACTTCAAACGAATATTCGTACTCATCTTCCGATTCCGATTCTTCTAAATTTATGACTAATCTGTCCGTAATTTCATCTACCAGACCGTCTTTCTCCCAGTAAAACTGTTCAGTGCTTTGTACATGCTCACACGCCCTTTTCCAGTTGTCTGGAGTTACTTTTGTAATCGCATTATCAAACAACGCTTTTACATCACCACTTTTAATATTATGTTTGGCAACATCGTTCTTGACTTGCGCCCATATAAGTTCTATAGCGTTAAAATCACGTGATAAGGTGGCAACCGTACTATGGTATGTCCATGCATTTCTGCTAGTGTATCTATTTCATAAACTTTGAAATTGTCTTTTTTCAATTTAATTAGCTCATATAGCACTGGTTTTGTCGCTCGGGGATCAAACTCAATATTTCTATTACGGAGCCATTCCTGCATATGGGATTTGAGTGAAGATGAAGTGGGTGCTTTATTAATTTCTATGGAATGATAAGGGGCATTGTCCATAACGATGACACTATTAGAAGGAATGTTAAGTAGCAGTTTATTAACAAATCAATTCTTGAAAATATTGTTATCCATTTCTTCATGGTAGTCTTTACTGGATTTTGACTTAAAAGTTAGCAGGGCAACCCTGTTGAACATCCAGCATGTACAACTATAAATCGCTGTCCTTTGCCTATTGGTGTTTTAAGAGGGAATCATTTTCATCACCGTCACACTTCCACACCTTATTTCTCGTATGGTTTATATTTACCCACGTTTCGTCAAGGTACACTATAGACCTACCAGTAGCCCTCAGTTCCTTCATTCGTCTTAAAAACTTAAATCGTTTAGAAACAGTATCCATTCGTTCCATTAAAAAACGTCTTCCTTGCGAATTTTTGCTATAACTAAATTAAGCTTTCTAAGAATTTTTCTTACCGACCACACGCTTCCTTTCAGTAAGTCTTGAACTTTTAAAGCCTCATAAATGGCCTGCAAACTAGGCAGAAAGTCCGTACGATATAGCGAATAGATTGTTCGCTTAATAGCAGCTGTCGTGAATGAGTCTATTTCTTTTTTTGCGATCTCCTATTCGAGCGCTTGTTGCCTGGAGTTTGCAATCTACCGCCACTAGCTTCAGTATTTTTGTGTTCTTTTAAAATTCGCTGGACGGAACGAGCAGAAATACCTGTAGCAGCAGCAGTTCTCTCAACTATACTAGTCACTGAAATAGTCGGCTTTCCACATTTCAACGCGTCACATTCATCACTGAAGAAACTGTGAACTTTGACTACCATTTCCCTACCATCTGATTTTAGAACTTTCCCTCGAGACCCAATTTGAAACAATACAAATACAACCAAAACTACTACAAAATAATTCAACATTATATCCATATGCTGTAACACTGAAAACATCTTGCGTATCGTGTAAAACACAAAACACCAAACTCACAGTCGCGCAGCTCATACGCCACTGTAACCTTCAGTCAGCATACAATAGAAACGGGAGGGATACGAGCTTCTGCGGGTCTGGAATTTCCACAAATCGCAAGAAAGAAGTGGTTGCTGTCCCACCCCCTGTGCTAGACAAGGACAGCACTCTGTGTGAGACAAAGACAGTAGAAAACCTGCCAAGTTAAACCTCACAGATATTAGTCGAGAAGACATTCCCTCTCTTCCTCTACACCCCTGGTCCATCGGAAAACATTTGGAGACTTCTGTACCTACGTCGAAATCTGGCATGACGTTACCTTCTGTTTTCTTTGCCATGCTTCTAAACTTTCTAGCCTCAGTTGTTGCTAAGGCATACACAGCGATGTACTCAAACGACGAATATGTGAATATGTTGTTGCTCTATGGTGAAGCAAGATGTAATGCAGTGGAAGTAAAGCGCCTATACCAAAAGCGATAACCAAGAAGTTCAACTACGGATAGGTTTCGAAGAGTTGAATGGCGCCTCCCTGAAACAGGGTCAATCAAAAAGGCACCTCCTGCTCGGGACGCTCCAGTGACTTCTGGAGATAATGAAGAAACAGTGCATAATGCAGTTGAAAACAACCTGCATACCAATTCTAGGGCCAAAGCACGGGATATGAACATTAGCCACGCAACAGTGTTGCGAATATTGCACTGCAATAAATTTCATCCCTACCACCTACAGCTACACTAGGCTCTCTACGAACGCGACCATCAAGCGCAAGTGGTATTTCCATATCGGTTAGTGTAAAACGTGGAAAGTAACACGCGATTCTTAAGCAATGTGCTCTTTAGTGACTAAGTCACGCTCCACAATAAGGGAACTGCAAAAAATGAAATTGAGTTTTTTTATAGACGCACCTTAACTGCTGTGTTCCTTAGCGTCCCATTCTATATTGGGGGTAAAAGACCGGAAAGTTTACTGAGAGGCCTCTTTATCAGTCTTTAGGTTCTTTTACGTGCCTTAAATCTACGTCACTGGACCACCGGCTTTACTTCCCTTCCGAAGAAAGCCAAGCTAAGGATTTTTACGCTCGAAAAAATCCATCGCCCTCCACCGGGTTTGAACCCGCGACCTAGGCAACTACATGGTAATAAATACACCACGGAGGACGACAACGGAACGGCAAACCGACTCAATATGCATTATTGGAATACAGATAACCCACATCGGCAGAGAGACTGCGTTTCAGGTACATTGGAGTGGCAAGTGTAGTGTGGGATCCTAGGCGATCAATTAATAGGAGCCTGATTTTTTTCACAGTAACCTGACGGGAACTGAATATCCACAGTTTCTTCGAGAAGATCTGCCCCTATTAATAGAAAATGTGCAGCTGATGAAACAGGTGAAAATGTGATTTCAGCAAGATGGAGAGCCCCACATTGGTCCGTAATTGTACGGAATTACTTTCACGGAGTATATACAGAAAAGTGGATTGGACGAGGAGACCCTGTCGTTTGGCTGGCTAGATCTCTTGATCTCACTCCACTGGATTTCCTCCTGTGGGACTACTTAAAGGAAAGGATATATGCAGAGTACCACAGAACCCATATCAATTATGGTTGTTGATCTGGGAAGCGCAGGTATGTCAAACCACACATATTGCAGAACAGAGAACTTCTCTGCAACAGCAAGCTCAAGCTCAAATGTGTATTAATGAAATATGGAGACATTTTGAGCACTTGCTTCATTAATCAAGTGCCTTTTTCACTCAGCTTATTCTTGCATGTGATATTAAATGTGACAAATATCAATATGTAACCATTTTTCTGTAGTTGTTATGTATTGCTTTTATTTATTTCTTGTTGTTTTGCAAATTTTTGTGTAAACAGCTTCTATATGTGACAATTTAATTTCAATAAAGGAATATGAAATGACATTAAGTGGCTTTTCAGAATTTTTTTTTCTGTTCTTTACCCATTACGTCGAGGACTTTAAATATGAAGATTACTTATTAACAAACCAAAAAGCAAAAAAGTACCGTTACTCTTACAAGGGATTTAAACCTATGAAATATCCATTTAGTTCATGACAAACTGACGACGTCGAGCCCACTCGACCACAGCAGGCTTCTACTGATCTCTCACACATTAAATATTTTAACATCAATCTGTTTTCTAATCTACGGAAGAGATTTATGTTTTAGCTCTTGGCAGCTTATTAGTGTTCATGGAACTTTTCGTCGTTGATATCAGATATATCCAACGATTAACTGTATTTGACACAATACTGCTAAAGAACAAATTATCGCTTGATAAATGGAGTGATGTTTTCAAATAAGACCATAATCTGCGGGTTGCATGATACGAAAAAAATAGTGTCAGCTGATTCACTTGGTATATTTGGGGAAGAAGAAAGTGCAGCTTCAAGTTTGTTAATTACTGGATGGTTCAACAGCTAACAATAACTAATGTGGATCTGTGATAGAACTTCCAGTAGGTAATATTTCGTTTGTTCTTTTTCACTTACGTCATTCAAACAGTTAATAGACCAATGCGCTTTAATGCGTAACATTATTTTCTATATTATGGAAGCGTAAATTCATCCATTCTAATGTTGGTTGCTGTGTCAACTTCTTGTATCTTGTGTATCTTCTAATTTGTTTCCCAAATTGCATAAAACTGCCAGAAGAAATACTATGAGAAAACCAACAGGCTTGTTACATTTCTTGTATACTTTTTAATGGCTCGTTCATCTTGTATTAATGGAATTTGGATTTTATTCCATTTTTATAGATAAACAGTGGAATTTTAACTAAAGTTACGAGAAATAAAACAGGTTATGTGCCCTTTTCAACAAATTCATTGATTAGAACTTATTGAAAGCGAATGCAAAATTGGAAAATCTATACAAGCATATGGATAGCTTATGTGAAACAGCAATTATACTGAATCTCCACTACAAAAATGTAAAGCCCTCATGCTATGAGGTCTCAAATACAAAGTGGCGCTCCAGTTCTCACTCCCTCTAAGGAGCACTCACCACCAATAGATCTCAAAAACTAAGTCACTCCGGATTATTATGTTAGAAACTCGCTTTATAACTGTAATTTCGCTCACTAGAATTGAAACGCTGTGCAATCCAACTGAAAATGTGTACCATACATTATAATAACTTAGTTTCTATGAGTATAAGAGGATTCTATAATCCTCTTTTTTCTGTGTTTACCCCCCTCGTATTTAGGACGTACACCTCCCAGGACTTACAAGCGGGTGCCTGGGGTCAGAGGCCTGTCGAGGGGCAGACACTTTGGATAAGATAGAGTACGAGTATCCAGTGTGGGTGATCAGCCCGATGCCTGGTGTGAGAGCGAAGAAGTAGATGGTATGAATTGGTGGTGAAGTGGATGAAAGGAAAGGTGATGGTGGAGCAGTTGGTGGAATGAATGGCGGGGGAAGACGGGGAGCCCAGAGAAAACCCGACCCGCGCGCCGCTTTGTTCATCACAAATCCAACATGCGGGTCCCTGAGCGCGAACCCGCATGTTGCTGAGAGGCGAGCGGTGGGATTCTGCAATGCCTTTGATACTTTCAAGGCAAACCACTGGGAAATGTTGTACAATGTGCGCCAAAAGAGTGTCATTACTCACCTTCTTAGAACTTTTATTTCGTTATCTAGAGAATCTTCTTTTCCCTTGAGCGCCTTCTTGTCGATGATTTTCACAGCAAACATGAGGCCGGGCTTTTCTTTGCTCTCCGCTAATCGCACCTCAGAGAAGGCACCACTGCAATAAAAAGAAACAATTGGATATTATTTTAACTGTATGAGTGTATTTTACCCAAACACCGGTACTGTTTTTTCTAAGCGTACCTGTATTTTCCAATTTCTACTGTTACTCCTAGAACGTTTTATGTGTGCTTACAAAAAGTATCCTTTAAGATAAAGGTATTGCATGTCCACCTATTCGGAATGGTGGAGCTCAAAACATGATAACACCATTGCCCATTTTCCATTTAAGGTTCATCCTGGATTTCTATTTTAAAATACAAACTGAACGTGCTTCAGGCACTTAACTGCTCCAGGCTCATTTACCATTTCATTCAAGGTTTAGAACTCATTGCTGTGCAGATAGTCTGCACTTGTCTCTGTTAATGATAAGATGTGTATCGTGCTCGCTCCTGCAGTGTTGACATTATCACTACCGTCGTTTACCAACGCTGTGTTCTAATGAAGCGGAAAGTGTTTTGTGCTTCTCCACGTTACCGTTTCGGAAGTGTAGCTGGTGAAATACGGTTCTAATTTAATTATTTCCACCACTGTATTATTTTTGGTACACGATAGATAATGGTTCGGACATTTTATCGGCCAAAACTTCAATTTCCCAGATATCTACCCCATGTAATGCACTTCTGACTTGGATAAAATAATTAAAAAAGTGGCATTGCTACTATTTTCCAGTCGTCTGTTATCCAGACAAGTGGAAGAGATCAAATATGGCGGAGTTAAAACATCCAGGCAAGTAAAAGAAGAATTAGGCGAAGTGTCTTTTACCCACGATGAGAACTTTACTCTTATGAAAACTAGAAATATGAGAGCGAGCTTCCAGAATTAAGACAGATCCCTTAAAATGATCTCTTTACTTTACACCCATAAATAGGTTTATTCCTCCTTCTAACGAGGTGAAAGATCTCTTTCCAGTTCTCTCCCGCTCCACCACCCCAAACTTCAAGCTGAATGCTACGCACCTCCACAGCAACAACGCACGCTACAGCAAAAGGGCCATCGTAAACAGCAGCCTTCATCGCAGTGCAGTGGGCAATCGTCATTTCTTCACGCCCCACTAGGCCACCAACATCATCGTTAAAATGGTCTATAACCAACTGCCTTTTGCTGAAACGTGTCAATATCTCTGGAAATCCTGTCCCTATCTATTCGTTTGCCGCTGATAAGCTTAAAATTCATTCTAAAGCCATCGAAATTTGTACAGATTTACTTGGAAAGCCCACCAGCAGGCGAATCTTTACGCCACTGTTCCGCCTTTTCAACATCTGATTGTCCGTCGAATCCAACACATCTAAGCCATATATTCGTCAATGATATAAGTACTAAGCATTTTCCATGTATCTGCCGCATACCATCAGGTATTCAAATGTGCGAAGCGCACGAAAGAACATGCGGATGCTAACTGTATAAAAGGGGAATGCACTATGTAACCTTGCGTGAAAACTATGGGTTGGGCCATAGAGTCCATTATCGCCAATGCACTGAATTTCTTTCCTACATCAAACGCACCTTCTCAAAAACACCATCCTCGCCATAGAGGTATTTACGCAGTTCACTTCCTAACAACCCGCCGATAGTTGCTATCTGGGTAAGTGTACCCTCTAACACCTCGCACTTATCCTCCAGAATTTCTCGGCAAGCTGTGAGATTAAAATTTGCTTCATACCTTAAACAAATTCTTACTCCAATTCAAGCAGACCCTATGAACTTGAAAATTCTGGACACGAAGTGATGGCAACCACTAAGACACTGCAAAGAAGCTATCAAAATGGCCCTTAACCAATATTTATCACGTTCGCTGTTAAGGTTTATTTACTGGAACACTAATGATTTAAAATCTTAACTGGGCGAATCCCATAACTTTCTTATTACCTAGGACGTCAATATTTAGCTTGTTAATGCGACACATCTGACAACTCCGATTAGAACTGCGATCCGAAGCTGTATTACCCTGACTTCACACTCCACCACTTTAACACAGAGGCACTACAATAATAATCAAAGGTTTCATTCCATACAAATCTATTGATTTCCAGTTTGATCCTGATCTAGAAGCCATTGCCACAATAACAAAAACCGAACTTTGTGAAATAATTTTCATCCAGCGGCCCGATTTCTCCATCAGCAACTTCGATATTATTTTTAATTCTGTTAGTCGCTATTTTGCCTTGGCCGATGAATATGCCGAACATTATCAGTGGAATAGTCATTAAAACTTCCCTGCGGGAACATAGGTTGCCAATTTTGCCCAAGAACAGGACCTTACTTTCCTAGGCCCTCCTGAACCCACACACTACTCTTACAACTCTAATCACGCTCCGGATATTCTTGGCTTTGTCATTATGGCTTGCTCCTTACCCCTTCTGCCGCCCGTGTCTCACACCAGCTACAATCTCATTATATACCCGTCCGTCTTGAACTGTTTGTAGCGCACTCTGTCTACAACGGTCCTCCTAATTAACTTCTCCCTACAGATTGGAGAGCCTATAAAGCTGACATTGATGCTACCATGCACCATTAGCGGAATTGTAAGACGGAGGTGGATTTCGAGGTTGCACTAAATGTTTTCATACCCACCCTTCGTAATTCCATCTCCCACTTTCACCTCCTGCCCTCCTAGTGATAAAAATCCGCCTTGTGTGAAACGATTTGTTTGAAGAAAATCGCGGAAGCGACGGGAACTATATTGCGACTGAAAGCATCGGCTCTACTACTAAAATATATCTCCAAGCGGGGAAAGATTGCCAAATAAATCCAAGAAGCCCATGAGCTTTCCTTTGTTGAAATTTTCTAGGTTTCCTCATTAAAACAACGCACCACATTTTACCATACAGGTGACAACTGAAGTGGCATATGGCTTAGAGAACGAAGCAGCTGCAGCTGCTTCTTTATTCGAAAACCATTTTCAAGCGAACGACTCTCCCGAGGATCACAATAATTTCAGCAGAAACTTCAAAAAAAGTGTTCGTTCCTTTCCCCAAACTCAACCTGCCTCAGAAATTGATGCATGTACTCCTTAGGTAATCTATACCGTTTCCATGGACTCTGCAGCACCAAATCTCCCGGCCTGGATAAAGTGACCACATTTCACCTAAAGTATCCCCTGGTCATACAGGTCCTTATATAGTCTCCCTTTTCAACTATATTCTCCAGGCTGCTACATTTCCAGTTTGTTAGAAAACCGCCAAAGCGAGTGCTTTGCCCACACCTGGGAAAATTATCCTTATTCACAAAATTTGCAACGGATTAGCATATTCTGTACAATTGGATCACTTTTGAGCATCACCATCTACAGATGCACATAGCCTGCATAACTGCCCTTCGCAGTATCATTTTGGATCCCGTTTGAGACACTCTTCAGTTTAACAGATCAAGCGCGTTTTAGTAAATATAACATCAACATTTCAGCACACTGGTGCTGTATTGTTAGATGTTAAAGAAGCTTTGATGGAGTCTGGCACGAAGGCATTCTCAGCAAGCTCATCCAGTTTCAATTCCCTGATTCGCTAATCCGCTGTTACTGAACATCTGCATTCACACTTCTTTTAGGTTTCTGTCGATCAATTACCTTGCACCTTCGACAAAACAGGTGTTGTTCAAGGATATGTCCCCGGACTAACGCTCTGCCTCTTTTGTACAACTGATTTTCGAATCCATAGCTCCTGCCAACTGGACATTTTAGCCGATGATACTTTACTGCATTACTCACTACGGTTATTGTCCGCAGATATCAAAGATATCTTCGACAGCTTGAAACGTGGTTTATGGGATAGCGTATCACGATTAAGACTGTAAAAATCCATAGTGTCATTTTTTCCAAACAACCAGTACTTCCACCAGCCATTCTCGTTTCTTAGGCTCTAATGTCACGTACGCCCCTGTGGTGAAATGCCTATGCCTCCATTTGGAAAATAAGCTGACCTTCAAACACCATATTAAGTCTGTCGTCGCCAAAGCCCACGTCAAAGTTCTCCAGCTGTACACAATATTTCGCTGTTCCAAACTCTCCCTCCACCAAAGAAAAACATTTTATGATGTATCTATGTATACTTTGCTGCTGTTGGTAATGAGAAACTTGCAGAAACGCTGCACATTATATAATTTAAAATTCTAATGAATGCAAAATAGATCAGCAAGAATGATCACCCATTCACTTCAAGACCTTCATATGACTCAGTTAAATTAAGTTCTGGGACTGGACACTACCAATGCTGTTATTCCTCGTCGCATAGCCTACCTTTATGACAGTTTCCTCCCAACCACCAAACCCATCCGTTGTTTAATACTCTTATGAGTCACGTACCTCATGGGCCCCACAAAGGACTGAAAATCATACTATACAGTCAAACATTCATTACCGTCCAATCTGTTATCACTTGTCATGTTAAAGACCACTTAGCACTAGCTGGGGCTAAGCCTCCTCAAGCTTATGTTTTTCCCACACAAGGAAAGCAACAGATTGTTCATGTATCTTGAAATGCAAATTGTGTTACATTGAGTTAAGCGTTAAGTACAGTCCTTGGTATGATACGGTATGGTACGTATAGACAACAAATGTGTTTTGGTGGGGAGGTGTTGAAGGGGAACAGGCGCAAGGGATACCTTCGGCTAGTCTCGACTGTCTTGCCGAAAGTCAGCCCGAATATTATCTCAAAGGTACCCTTTATCTTTGCGTATGTTTCTATTACATGGTAACATGACGGTAGGTGGAAGCAATGTAGCCGCTGACGAGAAAAGAAGGAACTAAATATTGTCTTCACTTAAGTCTATATATACGAAATAAATTAGTATGTTCTTTCCATATACGTTGTATGAAACGCTAATATTTTAGCATTTATGATAGTGTTAATGATTTTATAGTGCATAATTAAAAATTATGTTCAAAGGAGGCATCCATAAAACCTCCTAGTCTTAAAGATGGGAAACGTTTTATGTATGCTATCCTCGCAAACATTCATAAAAGAATCCACGAGTCAACAAATACTAGAAATTGAAACATTTAGATGGATTGTACAACTTCATGTGGTTCTGAATTTGGCAATGCAAATAACATTAGGTACGTCGTTTATAGCAAGAACCAAAGTGATTTTGAACATTGCGAATAAAAATAGTTCTTTCGCTTTTCAAGCATATATGCACATAGCATTACAAGTGTTACAAGCCACGCCATTACATGATAATGTGAGGAAGTATTTTATCGCTGGTAATGTTGCTCATAGGGGTGTAAAAGCGCATTATGCTTTGGACCTTGTACATTTAAACTATACGCAGCAATGCATAGTACGTAATGTGGTCACCGATTTTACTGGTGTATTGACATTTAAATAGGGCCGTACGAATATAATAGAACATCAAATCCAATTGAAAGATTTTAATCTCGTTCGTTTGCCTCCATATAGAATATAGTATGCAATTTTTAAAACAAGTTAATGATATGCTGCGAACTAATGTTATAAGGCGTTCCAACTCGAACAAGTCTAGTCCAGTTTTCTGAATGCCTAAGCCAAATGGCGATGTTACAATGGTTGTTGACTATCGAGCTTTGAATGGCAAATTAAGTATTGGACAAGTACCTCTTCGTCGCTTACGTCAGTTTTGCCATTGGTTTGCAAATGCATAGTATTTTACGATACTGGATTTTAAAGTGCGCCGTTACATGAGGATTCAAAGAAATACAAAGCATTTGCCACTGATTATAATTTGCACAAATTTAATTGTTTGCCGTTTGGTTTAGCTATTCGAGCGTACGTTCTCACACGGTTGCCAGGCAAAGTATTTTAAGATATAAAATTTCAATTCAATATCAATATTTTGACGATCTTTGTGTTTATTCTTCAACCTTTGAAGAACAAGTTGAGTACGTTAGGGAGGTTGTACTTCGGCTTCGCAAAGCAGGACTTACGGTCAGTCTTCAGAAAGTCAAATTTGCCTGTCCGCAGTTGAAGATCCTGGGCCATATAACTATTATTCTTCCGAATTTATTCCCGACTACACCAATCATGTTGTAGTCCTAAATTCATCAAGGAAAAAATGCTAATTTAAGTAGGGTGATGAGAGCAAAGAGCATTTGGGATACTAAAACTTGCTTCGAGTTCTCCGCCAGTTTTAGAAATTCCTAAATTCTCAAAGTTTTTCATTTTACAAACTAACGGGCGTGTAGTTGCAGTTTTAAGTATCCTACTGCAACAGCATAGCGAACGCAGGAAGGTAGCACCTTATGTGTCGAGGGTGTTAACAGTACAGGAAAGAGAGTATTACAGGTATGAATTGGAAGCGTTAGCGGTAGTGTATGACATAGAAAAATTTTGTTTTTATTTTAGGCATGTTGAATTTCTCTTAGAAACCTACAATGAGGCTCTGTTTTGGGTACTGGCCAGGTTAAGAAGATCTGGAAGGGTCGCTAAGTGGCACTTAGAATATCAGCTTATAAATTTAAGGTGAATTACATCAGAGGTAGCACTAATTGTGTAGCAGGTGCCCTGTCTCGGATATATGGCGAAAACATTCCATATGCTGACGATACATACATAAAGCTTCCTGTGTTAACAGTGTTAAGTGAATGTCCTTTAGCATTCGCGGATTTAGGAAGGTACCAGTGTGAGGACTCTAAGTTATGAAATTTAATAAATGCATTGAAACAAGGCAATGACCACCAGCACAACACTTACGTAATAAGGTGTTATGCATTAGAGATAGACATGGTACGAGTAAGCTCGTACTACCCGAGAGCATAGCTGTGCTAATATTGCACTTTTATCACGAAGGACCTTTTGATATAATTCAGGCATCTTCAAAATACGCCCTAGGGTACGTCAGTACTTTATATGGAAGGGAGTAAGGACTGTAATTAAACATGTACAACATGCAAGCTTAGTAAGCCCGCCCAAAACACTAGGTTAGGATTGTCGTCTTCTACAGTTGCACAAAAACTCATACAAAAGTTACTCTTGGACTCTATAGAGCATTTCCCTCAGTAAGGGCAGAAATATTGTGACTTAAGGGTGGCGACGACGCCATCGGCGCCATTATCAGCCGTCACGTAAAGGATGATGGAACGTAGTGCAGGATAGCTTCACTAGGATTACCAATTGCGGTAGCTGGAAGGGTGGTGAGGGGGTAACATCATAAGACATGCAACTTCTGTTCCAAATCCTTCTAATCTTTAATTTATCTAATTTAACCCCAAGATTTCCACAAGAAAGAAAGGAGAAAAGAACTAGACAAGTAGTGGTGTTACCTGTGCAGCAGAGGAGGTCCGGCAGTCCATCGTCGTCAGCCAAGCGCCTACGTCACGATTGCAAATTAAAAATGAATTTCCGAACTAACCAGCAGATATTCCTGCTAGGTACGTGGTTGGCAAGAAAGACTGTCAAAAGCCCATCTGTCAAATACCCAACGAATGTTGCATTGTTCCCATATTAATAGTTTACGGTGTGTCTAACAGCAGAATTTACTTAATTTTCACATGTATCAGACAAAAGGTGAACTTCTCCTCTAAACCGTATTTCGGACCATCTCTGCTTACACCGACATCCGGGAAATGACTAGCAAGAAATCTAAAGCCAATTTCCTCTATTTACGTGAATCACGTCCGTTCTGAACATCTCAAGCTGTATAAGCTGATATTTATAAAAAAATCTGTTAAAACTATAACCGTCAAAATATTAGGTATCTGAATAATGCTTTATTTGCTTATCATCTTAATGATTGCCCAAATGGAACCTTTACTGGCTACAAGTTGTACATAATTCAGTAAAACATAAAGCGAATGGTCAGTGTTCGTTGGAGATTATGTCTTTTTCTCCAAATTGTCCCTTATCGAATGTATGGCAATTAAAGGATATCCTACCCGATCATGTAAATTCTCCAAAATTAAGGAAGTATGAAATATGGTACGAATAGTTTGCAGAAAGATTCATTCGTCCTCAAAACTATTGATAAACCTATTGTCTATGCCCTTAGCCAATTCTGAACGCATTACATTACATTGTTTTCTTTCTGTATCTTGTACGTTCTTTTCCATTTTGGTATTTCTTAGATCTTAATCTTTTCTAACATCTGCTACCTGCTGCCCGAATGTCTGGATGGTATAGTCCAGTTTCTTGTTATTCTGATCAATTTTTGCTTCTAATCTCCTATTGTTTTCCTGTGCCTGTTTTCCTATGGCTATCTAATTTCTCATTCATTTTATAAAACATCTCCTGCATAGTTACTAACATAAAAGTTTTGACCTAATAACAGGATTTGTGGCATGCTGACTACCTGCAAGTTCACAGCTGGTTTGCCTTCAGTATGATTCTCCTCTCTAGTATATCCTTTTCCAGCGTCTGGTTTGTGTACCTCAAAGTGTAACAGTACTACATTTTCTGGTCTACAATACCTGCTTTCCTCTGCACCGTTAGCAGTAAATTGAAATTGAGTTCTATTTATGAACGCTCTTTAACTGCTGCATCTCATTCTATATTGGGCGTGAAAGATCGGTAATTTTGCTCAGAGGCCTCTTTAACAGGCTTGAGGTTCATTTACGTGCCGTAAATCTACGACACGGGACCACCAGATTTACTTCCCTTCCAAAGGAAGCCATGCTAAGTGTTTTTACGCCCGAAAAAATTTATCGACCTCCGCCGGGTTTGAACCCGCGACCTCGGGAACTAGAGGCTAGCAACTGTTAGCAATGGAAGGGCTGATACCTTCCTTTTTTAAGTTTACTACATTTAAGTCATAGACAATGTTTAAGTTTTTCATACCATTAGCGTTACTTGAAGTGCAAAAATTAGAATTAGATATCCTTTTTTGGAGTTTACCGTTCTTTAGTAACATTTAGCTGCTGCATACATGCAATAAAAGATTTGGTCTGACCTTTGTTTAGTACACAGTTCTTTTTGTTGTTGAACCCTGGTGATGCTGCGTCTACGATGACCTCAGGAAATGTTCTGCTGTTGTGTCCTCCCGCGTTGTTCTCTAGCGGTATTCCGCGATGTCCTCCGATATTGTTGTTTTAATGTTGGTTCGTCTCGCTACTGCACGTTCCACGTCTCGTTCCTTACTTCCGCGTCGGGTTAGTCATCCCCGTCCTCCAAAATGCTCTGGTCCTCTGCGTTGATGACATCTAGACGTCGTTATTTTATGTACTTCCTATCCTCTGGTTCTAGTTGCATAGTAAGCCGCACACGTTGACGCGCATCTTTGTAGCAGTAAGCTTTGAGGGTGTTATTAACTAATTATGGCTACACCTTAAACCTAATTCGTATTAACTTTAATTTGTAGTCCAAAAAATTCTCTGGACGCTGCCCTCTGCTGCTGGGGATGTTAAATGGGTTGCTGTCTCCTCTCATACCTTGTCTTTCTGTAGTCATTAACACTATGCCAGCTAGCCGTATTGCGCTGAAGCACATCTCTTATTCAGGTGGTGCGGGATAAGAAGTGGTGGTAAATTATACAAATAAATACATCGGGCGCAGTGTTACAGAAAGTACTTTATAATTTCGTAGTTGCAACATGAACACTAAATAAACAGAATAAACACCACGAACTACTTGCGCGGGCAAAGGTTACATTGAAATCCACCACTTGGCGACCCACGCAGATAAGTATGACTTCTAACTCATCTGGCAGCCAACTATCTTAACATAGCGCTCCTTTTGGATTAGTGTCATATACGCTTAAATTTAAAATTGTACTCCACCATGCAGTATTCTCCTGTCTTGGGCTACTGTCACTTGTGTTTGAATCTGATTTGCAGATCCGCCCACGCTACTTATCTAACATTCTGCTGGGGAAACTAACAGCCTTCACAGTAATTCCAGTTTTCTTAGCCTCAACCTAGGCTTCTCAAGGTCCTTTCCCAAATCGTTCCCTCGTCAAGATTCTTTATGCACAAACAACCCTTTTTTTTACCTATCCCTTGTCCATGCTGCTAGAATTAAACCTCTTAAAACTGCAATACAGCTTACATCCTATCATGTATGCAAAAAGCTTATGATTAATAAAACGTTCTCCCCGTCTTCGTCATTTTGAAACGATACACAAATAGCATATTATAGGGGAAGCTGGCACAGTTTTTTGCGTTTATATGGGAAAGGATAGAGAAAACGAGGTTAGATGCGGCTGTTCAAGGAGGAAAATGCGTTTATATGGGAGAGATAGGGACTACGAGGGTCGATGCTAGGCTAAGACAAGGGCTGAAGGACTGGGGATGTGCTTTTTATGTGAAGGTAGAGAATATGAGAAGAAGTGCTATACTATACAGCGTTTCAGGTGTGGAGTATGCGTTTATATGGGAAAGATAGGAAAAACGGGGACAGATGGTATGTTAGACAGATGCTGAAGGAGGGGAATATAGGCTTATACGGGAGAGATACGAATGCGAGGAGAGGTACTAGACTAGACAGAGCTTGAAGGGTAGAATATGACTTTTATATGGGAGAAATATTAAGCTAGGAGGGTTTGAATGACAGAGTATGCATTTATATGGAGAGACGAGGAAAACGAGGGGAGTAGCTAGGTTGGAGGAGCGTTCAAGGAGGAAAATGCGTTTATATGGGAGAGATAGGGAAAACGAGGAGAGTTCCGATGTAGAGCAGGGACTGAAGGAGGGAGGGATATGCTTTATACGACAGAGATAGGGCATACGAGGAGAGGTGCTAGTGTAGACAGAGGTTAAGGAGTAGGGTATACGTTTATATGAGGAATATATGGAAAACGGGGACAGATGGTATCATAGACAGAAGCTGGGTCACTTTTGCGTCTATATGGGAGAGATAGGGAATACCAGGGCTGATGCTAGGCTAGTCAGATGCTGAAGGAGGGGGGGGGATACGCTTTATACGAGAGAGATAGGGAATACAAGGAAAGATGTTATACTAAACAGGACTTGAAGGGTAGAATATGGTGATTTATATGCGAGAGATAGCCAACCGAGGAGAGATATTAGGCTAGGAGGTTTGAATGACAGAGTAGGCGTTAATATGCGAGAGATAAGGAATACGAGGGTTTACGCTAGACTAGACAGGGTTGAAGTACGGGAATGCTCCTTATATGAGAGAGGTAGGGGAATATGAGGAAAAGTGTTAGGCTAGACAGGGTTTGAGGTGGGAGTATGACTTTTATGGAATAGATAGGGAAAACGTGAACAGATAATAGGCTAGACTGAAGCTGAAGGGGGGAATATAGGCTTATACGGGAGAGATAGGGAATACGAGGAGACGTACTAGATCATACAGGACTTGAAGGGTAGAATATGGCGTTTTATATGGGAGAGCTAGCAAACCGAGGAGAGGTATTAGGCAGGAAGGTTTGAATGACAGAGTATGCGTTTATATGGAGAGACGAGGAAAACGAAGGTAGGTGCTAGGTTGAGAGAGTCTTCAAGCAGGAAAATACATTTATATGAGTGCGGTAGGGAATACGAAGAGAGGTGCTAGTCTAGACAGGGTTTGAGGAGTAGAGTATGCGTTTATATGGAAGAAATATGGAAAACGGGAGAGATACAAGGATAGACAAGGGTTGAAGGAGGAGGAGGAGGAATGTAGGTTTATACGGTATTATAGACAGTAATTAGATTATAATACATTTCTCACCCAACGTTACAACACTTCTATATACTTTATTTTCTAAACTTTTCAAACTTTTTATATGTTAAACAGTAGTGTGCGTGACGGAAAGGAACAAACTGTACATCGGTTTACAGCGAAGTATACGTCCTAACCTATCCCTCACCTTGTATGCTCTGGATCTTCTCATTGTCTATTATTCCTATCATCATCTAACATAACCACGTAAGAAGACGTAACCAACAAACGTAGCCACGTAACAAGACGTAACACAACGTAACATAACAGCATGACAGGACGTTACACTACGTAACATAAGCACGTAACCACGTGTCAAGACGTAACACCACGTAACAAGACGTCACACTAAGTAACATAAGCACGTAACCACGTAACATCACGTGACATGTCGTAACCAGAAACGTCAGACGACGCAGCAACCATGTAACCACGTAAAAAAACGTGAGATCAACACGCAAACAGCCCATTGCTAAGGCAATCTAAACTAATCCATCCTTCATAACTTAGACAGTAAGTACGAGGGCCCAGCCTAGATTAACCTGACCAATCCGAAACGTTCCTTTCATCATCTATTCTAGTCAGTTATCGTCTAACCTAATCTGGCTAACCAGAGATAACCTCGAGTTTCATTTAGTGAAATTGCAATGTTTTATTCAGGTTTATTATTCGAGAGTTTTAGTTGAAAAGTTTACGTCAACATGTCTTCCTCAGCAATAACTCTTTTATCATCAAACGGAGTCAATGTGATTTTATTCACTTCCACTGTGGCAAGACAATGATCTCGGGACAGGATCAGATTCATGGACGTTCTGATGATTGCCCCGGTTTAAAGACAGTCAGTATAACTCTCAAATGTAATGTACTGATTAATAGCACTACGGTTTATGCCTTTAATCTTTTTTATCATTGAGCCATGGGTATCTAGTGCATACATCTTAGGTCGTAGTCCGACAAAGCGCTGGATGATTTTACCATTAGCCTCATCTTTAAATTTTCCCAACAACTTCTTGTTTAGAGCTGAATAGCATATATGGTTGACAGGGTAATCAGCTGTATCTAGGTGTTCGAGAAAACGTAGCTTGTCTTGGTACACATCTTCAGTTCTCACTCGATGAATAAACGAATCAGTATCCATATGCATGAGCTTCAGGTTTTCAGCTCCATAGAACGGTAACAACACATCATAATGATAGTGGTACACTAATGTCTTGGAGATGTCCAACAAACACATTCCAATGTATATACGCTTGTTCAACACAATCTGTCGGGATGCCAATGGCACATCAGCTAGGTTGGTAGCATATATATTGTTCGATCGATAAATGTAGGCTTGGCAAATAACATTTTCAGTCTTCTCGTTTGTCACCAGTCGTATATCCAACGGTTACGAAGGTTTTCCATTGTTTTTCAAAACATGGCGTTGTTAAACAGTTTGTAGAGGTCCTTCTCAAAATCATTTGCAGCATGTTGTAGTCTGTTGTTAAATTCCACATACGGTGTTAACCACTGTGACTGGCGGAATTGTATCACACGATGAATTTTTGTTAACCGTAATCCATGATTAAGTGCTTGCTTCAAAGCCATGTAATGTACTACATACTTCTTTCGAGGTCCAAGATGAGGTATCAGTTTCTTTGTACTCGAGTTCTTAGGCTTCAAACACTCAGGCAGAGATGGATTTCAGCAGGATACTAGATATCGACTTCTAATATATATCCATGAGGTTCATCTTCTTGTAGTCTTTCTAAGTCGACTTTTTGAGGTGATATCCACTCAAATCCAACATAAGGGAGGGCATGACACACGGCCCACCCATATTGGTTATTAGCGTCCTCATATGTAATGAACTGGGACGGTCTCGACGGATCATACTTCTCCATGTAGGCGCTGTTTCCTTCAGCATAACGGTGGGAGACTTGACATAAACCTCCTCTTATGCCGGATTCCACCATGAGCAATTGGTCATAATCTTGTAACAATTCCAGCTGAATTCCTGTATACAGCAATATGGCGTCCCATGTAAGTCCTGGAGAGTTAAAATAATGAGCAGGGTAGACTTTATGTGTTTTGAGGGTTTGATCTCTAAATGTCTCAAAGACATCAGCTAGAAGAAGTACATCAGATATTAAGTAGAGGTCGCTGTACTCACCCAGGTTTCTTGCATTAAACACCTCCCAATAATTTTTAGCGTGATCGTAGTCAGCATCACTAATTTCTTCTTCATTCGATTTATTGTAGAAGTAGTTCTTAGGAGGCAGGCAGGTTTCGTTCAAGACGTCCCATGCAGTGACGTAATCATAGGGAAATTCACGCTTACGTGTCATCAACTTTATCTTGTCTTCTCCGAAGTGATTCAGGGTACGATGTTAGATTCTTCACCAGCTTATCCAACTTGTACTGAGAAACCGAAAACTATCTACAAACCGAAGCTCTATATCTCCTACATACTTGGAGAGTGATATATAGCTTTCTTCAGAGCTAGGAATTACTTCCACCCGCCCACTTGTACATCCCAGCTCCTTTACAATTTGGTGTGAGTCATACCCAATGAGGTTGTGCCTGAAGACTGCAATATATTTAGGTGTTTTGCAGGCTAAATTACATTCATTATGTAGACTTCCACGATATTCACCACTGATGTGATCATGGTCGCGTACTTTATAGTTCTCTTCAGTAAAGATTTTTCCGCAAGTAGCATACTGTAGAGGAGTTGACATCCATCTGCTGTTGATCTGTCAGTTTCAGACGTATGGCAGATTTGTATATATTGTTAATTTCCTTTGCAAGGAACGACAGGTATTCCATAAACCTCTGAGCAGCATCAACACCACGATATACATAGGGATGCTTAGGAAGGCCAGTTTCCAGATGTTGAACGTCGGATGATGGTTTAACGTAAACGCAGAAACTCATGGAAACATGCTGCTGATAAGGGGATGTATATGAAGTTTCAGGATTGGGTATGCATGTATGACATGGGGCGAGGATGCTTTCAAAGACTGCGTAGATGACGTAAGGTAGTTTCAACATCCTTTCAAAATTTTTAAACTGTACAATTGGTTTCTCCTTTGTAGGCATGACTACCGTTGCAACACCATGCTGATTACAGATGGAGGCATGTTCTTGTAGTTTTTCCAGTCCACTTTGACCGCAGTGATCATCAAAATGTGTAAAACAACGCTTACAGGTATAAGCACGTTCTTTATGCATAGTTTTCTGACGTCGAATAAGTTTTTGATAATTCTTTAATATATAAACGTAGTGATGTCTCCCACTATGTCTCTCAATAGTAGGAGGTCACGGTGGTCAGGTAGTTCAGTCTCAGCAACCTTTATCGGATACACTTCATGCTTCTCATACAGGCCGGAGACGTTGATAGACATCCTGTTAAGCTTCTCGAATTTAGGTATTTGAGAAAGTGGCGTAGGGTAGGAAACACAGCAGAAGTCATATTTATTTTGAAGTTGTTTGTATTTGTTCACACGCTGTGCATTCTTCCCTGTGAATTTAGCTAATATAGAGTACATGAAACATTTCTCGTCGGTAAAGCTCTGGATATTTACGTAGGCTTTTCTTGCTTCAACAGATGGCGGTAGTGGTATGTAGCTACTTCCTCGTAACGGATTGTACTTGTTGATACGAAGTCGAACTTCTTTCACAGCAAGCAGAGGTCAGTTGCTACCCTTAAGCTGAGACTCCTCCATTTCAGTGACCGTCTTCTTCGTTTTCGTTTCCAACATAGAGTGCAGATCCGTTTCTAGGAAAACAGCTCGATTCCGTGTTTTAAATGTTTTGTAACAGGTTTGTCCGACACTGTTAACAAATCTACACTCAGCTATCAGATTAATTTTCACACTTTTGTGACTACAAAGCTCTTTATGTACAGCCTAGATTATCCGCTGTTTCGCCTCATGCAGGTACATATTCAGGTGCTTGGTTGATTCACAACGTATAAAATATGATTTCAAACATCCATTGAATGAAGTTTCTATTCTATCATGTTACAGTCATCCATGGTAGAAAATAACTCATGCTTAGTCGGTTCTAATCTACGTTTCTTCTCAGGTCTGTTTATTTCACACGCATGCTCGTGTCGGCGACCCTTATAACTGTCTTTGAAGGCTACATTACAATATTTACACTTGAAGAGCTTTTTACAACGTAGCTCATGTCGTGTTTTATCATATCCACGGAGGAACTTCTTACAGCATTTACCACAAGAATATCCTGAGGCACTAGGAATGATATCCATATATGTGAACTTATTCATTTTTCTTCTTGATATAATAACGCTTTAACCTTTCTTCAAGGAAATGTACGCCTCTTTACCTTGATAACACTTTAGAAGGTCGATTATGTTCTGAGAGAACAGCGATGTTAACACCTCAGAGATGATTAGCAGAATGAAGTTCAATGCTAGAGATCGCTCTATTTATAGAGGAAGCACTAAACTTTTTGGATCAATTATATAACGCATTAACCCTTCTTTAAGGAAGTCTGCGCCTTTTCACCTTTACAACACTTTAGAAAGCCGATTATTCTCTGAGAGTACAACGTTATTGGCACCTCAGATCTATTTAGCAGAATCAAGCCCAATGCTCGAGATCACACTATTTATAGAGGAAGCACGAACCTTTTTAGATCAATTATATCCTGAATTTTAATACTAAAAACGGTGATGAAGCGTGTAAATTCTTATATTTCAATTCGTGTAACACCAATGTTTGGGCGTCTCCGTACAGGTTCGAGTGCTTAGAGAAAGTGTAAAGAATTGCGAGGATGATGTATTGTTAGGGTATAATCGTACAAATTCGGGTGCTTGACTCGTGAGGGTGATGAACGATCCGTCGACCGAGCAAGAAGCAAGCATTCCCCCTGCGCAACGAAACCTAGAAGCAATAAAGATGTGAGTGAAGGTAAATCTTGGTAGCATACACCACTCCAGCATTCGCGTGCAGACCAGGGAAATCCATAAAAAAGTCCGTGACCAGAGTGAGCGACCAACGGGAATCGAACCAGGGAAACCTTCAGGTTGTAGACGTTAAAGATGTAATTTATATAGATTGGAATGAAATCGTGATAGTACACACCTCTCAGGCATTCGCCTGTAGACCAAAGAAAACCATGAAAAATCCCAGGCTAGAGTGAGCGTCGAACGGGACTCGAACCAGGGACTCTAGAAGCACACGTGAAAGATATAAATGAAAAAGATTTAAAGGGAAAGGAAAACGGAATCGACGAGAAACCACCCAGGCATTTGCCTGCAAACCAAGGAAAACCATAAAAAATATGACGTCGGGGTGAGCAACCAATGGGTATTGAACTCCTGAACCCTAAAAGCACACGTAAAAGATGCAAAATATATAGAATGAAAGGAAATCGTGATAGATGTGAAACCATCCAGACATTCACCTGCAGACCACGGAAGATCGTGAAAAATATATCAGAGTGAACAGCCAAAGGGAATCGAACTCCTGAACCCTAAAAGCACACGTAAAAGATGCAAATTATATGGAATGAAAGGAAATCGGAATCGATTAGAAACCACTCAGCCCTTCGCCTACAGACCAGGGAAAACCACGAAAAATCTCAGGTCTGAGCAAGTGATCGACGGTAATCGAACCAGGGAAACCTTCAGATTGTACACGTGAAAGATGTAAATCAAATAAAATGAAAGAAAATCGTGATAGATGGGAAACCACTCAGCCATTCGCCTGCAGACAAGGGAATCCATGAAAAATCCCAGGATAGATTGAGCGACCGACGGGGAAATCAAACAAAGGACCCTAGAAGCACACGTGAAAGATGTAAATCAAACAAAATGAAAGTAAATCGTCATAGATGAGCAACCATCCAGACATTCGCCTACAGACCAGGGAAAATCACGAAAAATATGATGTCAGAGTGAACAACCAACGGCAATCGAACCAGGGAGACCTTCAGATTGTACAGTGAAAGATGTAAATTATATAGAATGAAAGGAAATCGCGATAGATGAGAAACCAGCCAGGCATTCGCCTGCAGACCAGGGAAACCCGCGAAAAATCTGAGGTCAGTGTGAACAGCCGATGGTAATTGAACCATGGAAACCATCGCATTGTACACGTGAAAGATGTAAATGAAAGGGAAAGTAAATCGTGATAGATTAGAAATCGCCCAGGCATTCGCATGCAGACCAGCAAAACTGCGAGAAACCTAAGGTCAGAGTGACCATCCCTACGGAAATCGAACCAGGGACCTCCTATGCAAACCACAGACGTTATCATCTGAACCAGACCGTAAAAACAGGTTTATACCATACAACTCATAACAATAGGATGCCATGCCAGATGAAGACAGACTGTCTGGGATCAGACCGACATGTTGAAACGCGCTCGATCATTCAGACAGATGCGTACATTCAATACCTACCATACCAAAACCGCAATCCTTTACACAGCAAAGTTAAAATAATTTCTATTTTAATACTTTAGAAAAAAGCGCATAAGTATTTTTCTCTCCTTATTTAATTACATTCATGTATATACCCTATTATTTTTGTATGTTTTCAAGCCTTCAGTACTTTCTCTACAACATGTCCTCATTCACTCCAAAGAATCAGTACACAATATGACATTTTTATACCCTTAATGTCCATTTATCACAGAAAACCACGCTTAAAATACTTTATTTACATCTCACCCTCATTCATCCCTAAACAAACAGTACAGAATATGACATTTTAATACGATTAATGTCCATTTATCACAGAAAACCACGCTTAATACACAGTTATCACAGAAAACCGCTACATTTGACTGTAATAACGAGCAAAGTCATTTTTTTCAGAGTTACTCCGATTTTAAGCTTGAAGAATCGTATTACAAAATTTACCATATTTTTTCAGTTCAAAGTGGGTAAACATTCTTAAAGTCATCGATTCCAGCTATTTACATTTGGCGTTAGGATTATCATATTTCATTTTTAAAGCCGTCTTGTTAAATATAATGTCTCGCAATCCATTTTTAAAATCAAATTATACATGCGTTTAAGACATATAATGGATGTCTTCATTTACCCAATATGGCTGCCATGCGCGTTAAACCTTAAATATGGCCGCTTCCTCACAGCTACTCATGGTGAGTGGGAGAGCATGCTTTCGCCACTCTCGTCTAGAGTGCGCGCGTTCTGCAGGTTACGACCTGCGCTGAGACAGTAGTGAGAGGAGGCTGCCGGTCCTAGCGAGAGTGGGGCGGGAATAACCAGCTCTAATTACGGGTAAGGTACAGAGGGCACTTCAGTGTGCCCGAGAGGCTCGTCCAGGGAGGAAGTGTAGCTCTCGCATTCACTTTAAGACGCGTCGACGTATCGCGTGTTCGTTACGTTATTTTTAGCTTATTTAGTCATGCATTCATCCAAGAGATCTAATATTCGTTCTCCCACTCACCATGAGTAGCTTGAGGAACCGGCCATATTGAAGGGTTTAACACGCATGACAGTCATATTGGGTATATGAAGACATCCATTATATGTCTTAAACGCATGTATCATTTGATTTTAAAAATGGATTGCGAGACATTATATTTAACAAGGCGCCTTTAAAAATGAAATATGATAATCATTACGCCAAATGTAAATAGTTGTAGTCGATGACTTTAACAATGTTTACCCACTTTGAGCTGAAAAGATATGGTAAATTTTCTAATAGGATGCTTCAAGCGTAAAATCGGAGTAACTCTGGAAAAAATTACTTTACTCGTTATTACAGTCAAATATAGCGGTTTTCTGTGATAACTGTGTATTAAGCGTGGTTTTCTGTGATAAATGGACATTAAGCGTATTAAAATGTCATATTCAGTAGGTACTGATTCTTTAGGGATGAATGAGGGTGAGATGTAAATAAAGTAATTTAAGCGTGGTTTTATATGATAAATGGACAATAAGCGTATAAAAATGTCATATTGTGTACTGATTCTTAGAAGTGAATCAGAACATGTTGTAGAGAAAGTATTTAAGGCTTGAAAACATACAAAAATAATAGGGTATATACATGAATTTAATTAAATAAGGAGAGAAAAATACTTCTGCGCTTTTTTCTAAAGTATTAAAATAGAAATTATTTTAACTTTGCTGTGTAATGAATTGCGGTTTTTGGTATGGTAGGCATTGAATGTACGCATCTGTCTGAATGATCGAGCGCGTTTCAACATGTCGGTCTGATCCCAGACAGTCTGTCTACAGGTATGACTTCATCTGGCATGGCATTCTATTGTTATGAGTTGTATGGTATAAACCTGTTTTTATGGTCTGGTTCAGATGATAACGTCTGTGGTTTGCATCGGAGGTCCTTGGTTCGATTTCCGTAGGGATGGTCACTCTGACCTTAGATTTCTCGCAGTTTTCGCTAGTCTGCATGCGAATGCCTGGGCGATTTCTCATCTATCACGATTTACTTTCCCTTTCATTTACATCTTTCACGTGTACAATGCGATGGTTTCCATGGTTCAATTACCATCGGCTGTTCACACTGACCTCAGATTTTTCGCGGGTTTCCCTGGTCTGCAGGCGAATGCCTGGCTGGTTTCTCATCTATCGCGATTTCCTTTCATTCTATATAATTTACATCTTTCACTGTACAATCTGAAGGTCTCCCTGGTTCGATTGCCGTTGGTTGTTCACTCTGACATCATATTTTTCGTGATTTTCCCTGGTCTGTAGGCGAATGTCTGGATGGTTGCTCATCTATGACGATTTACTTTCATTTTGTTTGATTTACATCTTTCACGTGTGCTTCTAGGGTCCTTTGTTTGATTTCCCCGTCGGTCGCTCAATCTATCCTGGGATTTTTCATGGATTCCCTTGTCTGCAGGCGAATGGCTGAGTGGTTTCCCATCTATCACGATTTTTTTTCATTTTATTTGATTTACATCTTTCACGTGTACAATCTGAAGGTTTCCCTGGTTCGATTACCGTCGATCACTCGCTCAGACCTGAGATTTTTCGTGGTTTTCCCTGGTCTGTAGGCGAAGGGCTGAGTGGTTTCTAATCGATTCCGATTTCCTTTCATTCCATATAATTTGCATCTTTTACGTGTGCTTTTAGGGTTCAGGAGTTCGATTCCCTTTGGCTGTTCACTCTGATATATTTTTCACGATCTTCCGTGGTCTGCAGGTGAATGTCTGGATGGTTTCACATCTATCACGATTTCCTTTCATTCTATATATTTTGCATCTTTTACGTGTGCTTTTACGGTTCAGGAGTTCAATACCCATTGGTTGCTCACCCCGACGTCATATTTTTTATGGTTTTCCTTGGTCTGCAGGCAAATGCCTGGGTGGTTTCTCGTCGATTCCGTTTTCCTTTCCCTTTAAATCTTTTTCATTTATATCTTTCACGTGTGCTTCTAGAGTCCCTGGTTCGAGTCCCGTTCGACGCTCACTCTAGCCTGGGATTTTTCATGGTTTTCTTTGGTCTACAGGCGAATGCCTGAGAGGTGTATACTATCACGATTTCCTTCCATTCTATATAAATTACATCTTTAACGTCTACAATCTTTAGGTCTCCCTGGTTCGATTCCCGTCGGTCGCTCACTCTGGTCACGGACTTTTTTATGGTTTTCCCTGGTCTGCACGCGAATGCTGGAGTGGTGCATGCTACCAAGATTTACTTTCACTCCCATCTTTTTTGCTTCTAGGTTTCGTTGCGCAGGGGGAATGCTTGTCTCTTGCTCGGTCGACGGATCGATCATCACCCTCACGAGTCAAGCACCCGAATTTGTACGATAATACCCTAACAATACATCATCCTCGCAATACCTTATACTTTCTCTAAGCACTCGAACCTGTACGGAAACGCTCGAACATTGTTGTTACGCGAATTGAAATATAAGAATTTACACGCTTCATCACCATTTTTGTAATAAATTCAGGATATAATTGATCTAAAAAGGTTCGTGCTTCCTCTATAAATAGTGTAATCTCGAGCATTGGACTTGATTGTGCTAAATAACTCTGAGGTGCCAATAACGTCGTACTCTAAGAGAATAATCGGCTTTCTAAAGTGTTATCAAGGTGAAAAGACGCAGATTTCCTTGAAGAAGGGTTAATACGTTATATAATTGATTCAAAAAGGTAAGTGCTTCCTCTATAAATAGAGCGATCTCGAGCATTGTACTTCATTCTGTTAATATCTCTGAGGTGTTAACATCGCTGTTCTCTCAGAAAATAATCGACCTTCTAAAGCGTTATCAAGATAAAGAGGCGTACATTTCCTTGAAGAAAGGTTAATGCGTTATTATATCAAGAAGAAAAATGAATAAGACCTCATATAAGGATATCATTCCTAGTGCCTCAGGATATTCTTGTGAAAAATTCTGTAAGACGTTCCTCCGTGGATATGATAAAACACGACATGAGCTACGTTGTAAAAAGCTCTTCAAGTGTAAATATTGTAATGTAGCCTTCAAAGACAGTTATAAGTGTCGCCGACACGAACATGCGTGTGAAATAAACAGACCTGAGAAGAAACGTAGATTAGAACCGACTAAGCATGAGTTATTTTCTACCATGGATGACTGTAACATGATAGAATAGAAACTTCATTCAATGGACGTTTGAAATCATATTTTATACGTTGTGAATCAACCAAGCACCTGAATATGTACCTGCATGAGGCCAAATAGCGGATAATCTAGGCTGTACATAAAGTGCTTTGTATTCACAAAAGTGTGAAAATTAATCTGCTAGCTGAGGGATGATTTGTTAACAGTGTCGGAGAAACCTGTTACAAAACATTTAAAACACGGAATCGAGCTGTTTTCCTAGAAACGGATCTGCACTCTATGTTGGAAACGAAAATGAAGAAGATGGTCACTGAAATGGAGGAGTCTCAGCTTAAGGGTAGCAACTGGGCTTATCTTGCTGTGGAAGGAATTCGATTTCGCATCAGCAAGCACAATCCGTTACGAGAAAGTATCTACATACCACTACCGCCATCTTTTGAAGCAAGAAAAGCCTGCGCTAACATCCAGACCTTTACCGATGAGAAATGTATCATGTACTCTATATTAGCTAAATTCATAGGGAAGAATGCACAGCGTGTGAACAAATACAAACAACTTCAAAATAAATATGACTTCAGCTGTGTTTCCTACCCTACGCCTTTTTCTCAAATACCTAAATTCGAGAAGCTTAAGAGGATGTCTATCAACGTCTCTGGCCTGGATGAAAAGCATGAAGTGTATCCGATAAAGGTTGCTGAGACTGAACTACCTGACCACAGTGACCTCCTACTATTGAGTGACAGTAGTGGGAGAAATCACTACGTTTATATATAAAGAATTTTGAAAAATGTATTCGACTTCAGAAAACTATGCATAAAGAACGTGCTTATACCTGTAAGCGTTGTTTTACACATTTTGATGATCACTGCGGTCAAAGTGGACTGGAAAAACTACAAGAACATGCCTCCATCTGTAATCAGCATGGTGTTGCAACGGTAGTCATGCCTACAAAGGAGAAACCAATTGTACAGTTTAAAAATTTTGAAAGGTTGTTGAAACTACCTTACGTCATCTACGCAGTCTTTGAAAGCATCCTCGCCCCATGTCATACATGCATACCCAATCCTGAAACTTCATATACATCCCCTTATCAGCAGCATGTTTCCATGAGTTTCTGCGTTTACGTTAAACCATCATCCGACGTTCAACATCTGGAAACTGGCCTTCCTAAGCATCCCTATGTATATCGTGGTGTTGATGCTGCTCAGAAGTTTATGGAATACCTGTCGTTCCTTGCAAAGGAAATTAACAATATATACAAATCTGCCATACGTCTGAAACTTACAGATCAACAGCAGATGGATTTCAACTCCTCTACAGTATGCTACTTGTGCGGAAAAATCTTTACTGATGAGAGCTATAAAGTACGCGACCATGAGCATATCAGTGGTGAATATCGTGGAAGTCTACATAATGAATGTAATTTACCCTGCATAACTCCTAAATATATTGCAGTCTTCAGGCACAACCTCATTGGGTATGACTCACGCCACATTGTTAAGGAGCTGGGATGTACAAGTGAGCGGGTGGAAGTAATTCCTAGCTCTGAAGAAAGCTATATATCACTCTGCAAGTATGTAGGAGATATAGAACTTCGGTTTGTAGATAGTTTTCGGTTTCTCAGTACAGGCTTGGATAAGCTGGTGAAGAATCTAACCTCGTACCCTGAAACACTTCGGAGAAGACAAGATAAAGTTGATGACACGTAAGCGTGTATTTCCCTATGATTACGTCACTGCATGGCACGTCTTGAACGAAACCTGCCTGCCTCCTAAGAACTACTTCTACAATAAATCGAATGAAGAAGAAATTAGTGATGCTGACTACGATCACGCTAAAATATATGGGAGCTGTTTAATGCAAGAAACCTGGGTGAGTACAGCGACCTCTACTTAATATCTGATGTACTTCTCCTAGTTGATATCTTTGAGACATTTATAGATCAAACCATCAAAACACATAAAGTCGACCCTGCTCATCATTTTACCTCACCAGGACTTACATGGGACGCCATGTTGCTGTATACAGGAATTCGGCTGGAATTGTTACAAGATTATGACCAACTGATCATGTTGGAATCCGGCATAAGAGGAGGTTTATGTCAAGTCTCCCACCGTTATGTTGAAGCAAACAACGCCTACATGGAGAAGTATGATCCGTCGAGACCAACCCAATTCATTACATATGAGGACGCTAATAACCAATATGGGTGGGCCATGTGACACGCCCTCCCTTATGGTGGATGTCAGTGGATATCACTTTAAGAAGTCGACTTAGAAATACTACAAGAAGATGAACCTCATGGATATAAATTAGAAGTCGATATCTAGTATCCTGCTGAACTCCATGATCTGCAT
This sequence comes from Deroplatys truncata, assembly GCA_030765065.1. Lineage (NCBI taxonomy): Eukaryota > Metazoa > Arthropoda > Insecta > Mantodea > Mantidae > Deroplatys > Deroplatys truncata. Next base: position 284,810,886 of record CM060990.1, read on the forward strand.
AATGCTTTACCATTCCTGCCTGAGTGTATGAAGCCTAAGGACTCGAGTACAAGGAAACTGATACCTCATCTTGGACCTCGAAAGAAGTATGTAGTACATTACATGGCTTTGAAGCAAGCACTTAATCATGGATTACGGTTAACAAAAATTCATCGTGTGCTACAATTCCGCCAGTCACAGTGGTTAAAACCTTATGTGGAATTTAACAACAGACTACGACAACAAGCTGCAAATGATCTTGAGAAGGACCTCTACAAACTGCTTAACAACGCCGTGTTTGGAAAAACAATGGAAAACCTTCGTAACCGTGTGGATATACGACTGGTGACAAACGAGAAATTTCTGGAAAAGTTAATTGACAAGCCTACGATTATCGATCGAACAATATGTGCTACCAACCTAGCTTATGTGCCATTGTCATCCCGACAGATTGTGTTGAACAAGCGTATATACATTGGAATGTGTTTGTTGGACATCTCCAAGACATTAGTATACCACTATCATTATAATGTGTTGTTACCGTTAATATGGAGCTGAAAACCTGAAGCTCATGTATATGGACACTGATTCGTTTATTCATTCAGTGAGAACTGAAGATGTGTACCAGGACAAGCTACGTTTTCTCGCACACCTAGATACAGCTGTTTACCCTGTCAACCATATATGCTATTCAGCTCTAAACAAGAAGGTGTTGGGAAAATTTAAAGATGAGGCTAATGGTAAAATCATCCAGCGCTTTGTCGGACTACGACCTAAGATGTATGCACTAGATACCCATGGCTCAATGATAAAAAAGATTAAAGGCATAAACCGTAGTGCTATTAATCAGTACATTACATTTGAGAGTTATACTGACTGTCTTAAAACCGGGCCAATCATCAGAACGTCCATGAATCTGATCCTGTCCCGAGAGCATTGTCTTGCCACAGTGGAAGTAAATAAAATCACATTGACTCCGTTTGATGATAAAAGAGTTATTGCTGAGGATGGAATAACGACATATGCCTATGGATATTACAGCATTACAAACAGCGTTTAAAAGAATGTAAGTCGAAGATGAAGATTTTCTCGTAAGTCTACAATCTTAAAAAAATGAAGGTTATCCGTGTGCTGTGTATCCAACTAGCTCACACCTGATGAAGAAAGAGGAAGATGTAAGAGAAGGTGGTAACCCTGACATTAGGAGCAATCCTAGTGCTAGTCTCAAGCCTAGATAAAGGGGAGAGCCACCTACAACAAATTAAGATAAAGACATGTTGACGTAAACGTTTCAACTAAAACTCTCGAATAATAAAACCTGAATAAAACATTGCAATTTCACTAAAAGAAACTCGAAGTTATCTCTGGTTAGCCAGATTAGGTTAGACGATGACTGAGTAGAACAGATGATGAGAGGAACGTTTGGGATTGGTCAGGTTAATCTAGGCTAGGCTCTGTTACTTATTGTCTAAGTTATGAAGGATGGATTAGTTTAGATTGCCTTAGCAATGGGCTGGTTGCGTGTTGTTCTCACGTTTTTTTACGTGGTTGCATGGCTGCTACGTCGTCTGACGTTTCTGGTTACGACATGTCACGTGATGTTACGTGGTTACGTGCTTATGTTACTTAGTGTGACGTCTTGTTACGTGGTGTTACGTCTTGACACGTGGTTACGTGCTTATGTTACGTAGTGTAACGTCCTGTCATGCTGTTATGTTACGTTGTTTTACGTTTTGTTACGTAGCTACGTTTGTTTGTTACGTCTTGTTACGTGGTTATGTTAGATGATGATAGGAATGAATAGACAATGAGAAGATCCAGAGCATACAAGGTGGGGGATAGCTTAGGACTTATGCTTCGCTGTAAACCGATATACAGTTTGTCCCTCTCCGTCTCGCACACTACTGTTTAACATATAAAAGTTTGAAAAGTTTAGAAAAAAAAGTATATAAAAGTGTTGTAACGTTGGATCAGAAATGTTTTATAATCTAATTACTCTCTATATTACCGTATAAACCTACATTCCTCCTCCTCCTCCTCCTCCTGCAGCCCTGGTCTATCCTTGTATCTCTCCCGTTTTCCATATTTCTTCCATATAAACGCATACTCTACTCCTCAAACCCTGTCTAGACTAGCACCTCTCTTCGTATTCCCTACCGCACTCATATAAATGTATTTTCCTGCTTGAAGACTCTCTCAACCTAGCACCTACCTTCGTTTTCCTCGTCTCTCCATATAAACGCATACTCTGTCATTCAAACCTTCCTGCCTAATACCTCTCCTCGGTTTGCTAGCTCTCCCATATAAAACGCCATATTCTACCCTTCAAGTCCTGTATGATCTAGTACCTCTCCTCGTATTCCCTATCTCTTGCGTATAAAGCGTATCTCCTCCTCCTTCAGCATTTGTCTAGTCTAGCACCTCTCCTCGTATTTCCTATCTCTCCCGTATAAGCCTATATCCCCCCCCTTCAGCATTTGTCTAGCCTATTATCTGTTCACGTTTTCCCTATCTTTCCCATAAGAGTCGTACTCCACACCTCAAACCTTCTCTAGCCTAGCACTTCTCCTAATATTCCCCTACCTCTCTCATATAAGGAGCATTCCCCTACTTCAATCCTGTCTAGTCTAGCACCAACCCTCGTATTTCTTATCTCTCGTATATTAACGCCTACTCTATCATTGAAACCTCCTAGCCTAATACCTCTCCTCGGTTGGCCATCTCTCCCATATAAAACGCCATATTCTACCCTTCAAGTCCTGTTTAGTATAGCATCTTACCATGTACTCCCTATCTCTCTCGTATAAAGCGTATCCCTCCCTCCTTCAGCATCTGACTAGCCTAGTATCAGCCCTGGTATTCCCTATCTCTCCCATATAGACGCATTTTCCTCCTTGAACCGTCGCATCTACCCTCGTTTTCCCTATCCTTTCCCATATAAACGCAAAAGTGACGGAGCTTCTGTCTATGATACCATCTGTCCCCGTTTTCCACATATTCCTCATATAAACGTATACCCTACTCCTTAACCTCTGTCTACACTAGCACCTCTCCTCGTATGCCTTATCTCTGTCGTATAAAGCATATCCCTTCCTCCTTCAGTCCCTGCTCTACTTCGGAACTCTCCTCGTTTTCCCTATCTCTCCCATATAAACGCAATTTTCCTCCTTGAACGCTCCTCCAACCTAGCTACTCCCCTCGTTTTCCTCGTCTCTACATATAATCGCATACTCTGTCATTCAAACCATCCTAGCATACCTCTCCCATATAAAAGTCATATTCTACCCTTCAAGCCCTGTCTAGTCTAGTACCTCTCCTCGCATAAGCCTATATTCCCCTCCTTCAGCATCTGTCTAGCATACCATCTGTCCACGTTTTGTCCTATCTTTCCCATATAAACGCATACTCCACGCCTCAAATTCTGTATAGCATAGCACTTCTTCTCGTATTCCCTACCTTCACATATAAAGCACATCCCCAGTCCTTTAACCCCTGTCTTAGCCTAGCATCGAACCTCGTAGTCCCTATCTCTCCCATATAAACGCATTTTCCTCCTTGTACCGCCGCATCTAACCTCGTTTTCCCTATCCTTTCCCATATAAACGCAAAAGACTGTGCCAGGTTCCCCTATAATATGCTACTTACACAAAATATGCTTGGTGAGTATTAACGATTTTAGGATATTTATATGTGTATCATAATTAATGAAATTATAATTAATAAAGGGCTGGTACTTGTAACAACGTTAGAGTTTCAGTATGACCACCAGAAAAAATGAGTAGGAACTTACTACTTGAAAAAAGTATTTGAAAATTCAAATCGACAGCTAATATCTCGGAAATGGTTAACAACGTAAAACATTTCTTTTGACACAAAAGGTGTGCTTTAAAACGAGATCTATATTTTTGTGTAGTACGTTTTTGTCCATTTCATAGGTCTACCAATTATACAAGTCATTCATAATGAAGAGAATATCACAGGCTATTCGCAGAAAATTCCAGATATATGCCTCTTGATGCAAATGTTTTAAACATATGGTATTTGAACCAAAATCCATAACTGCCATTTTTGAGAAAGTATACAAATATGAAACTTTTTCCATGTAAGGGTAGTTTGAGATTAGTGAATTTTCTTCAAAGCTATTTGGAAGACGAACTTAAAATACTAAATTTGGTATTTAACCGAATTTAACGTGGTTTAGTTATGTTATTTACAGATAGACAGACACACGGAAAATTTTTATAAACATTTTTACTCATTGTGCAGAATGCAATAATTTCTCTAATTGTTATGTCATCCTCCGTGGTCTAGGGGTCCCAATGCCAGCCTCTAGTTCCCAGGTGGCGGAATCAAACCTGGCGGAGTGCAATGGATTGTTTTCGGGCGTAAAAATCCTTAGCATGACTTCCTTCGGAAGGAAAATAAAGTCGGTGGTCCCATGACGTAGATTTATGGCACGCAAAAGAACCTCAAGCCTCATAAAGAAGCCTTTGACTAAAAATTCCGGACTTTCACGCCCAATATAGAATGGGACGCTAAGAAGCTAAAGAGCTACCATAAATAATATTCAATTTAATTTTTTCTAATTGCTATAGCTAAGTGATAGAGAAGGTAAGAAACGGATTCTGACTTACCACTTGAGAAAAAGTGTAAGCATTTAAAAAATCCCCCAAAAATGAAGAATATCTGGAATTTTTTTTTTTTTACAAATTGTGTGATTTGGCGTGATGTAAGATTTGCGTTGTAATAGTTTGGTCACCTCTTTCGGTTTACCAACAATACAACTGTCATTCAGAATAAAAAGGACCTCACAGGCTCTCGTAAATAGTTGCATTTATCAAGCAAATATTTTAAACATAATTAAAATCGTTGGATCCGTTTTTGAGAAAAATCAAAACTAAAGAAAATTTCTTAATGTAAAGGGTAGCTTGGAGTGGGATATTTGTGTCGCAACTTTGGATGACGAACGTAAATACTAAATTTGGTATTTAACCGACTTTTCGTTCTTTAGTTATGTTATCTACAGATAGACACGCACAGAAACTCTTCATAAACGTGTTTTATTCATTGTGCAGAATGTAATAGTTTCTCTAGTTATTTTGTCGTCCTCCGTTGTCTAGGGGTACCATGCTAGCCTCTGGCTCCCAGGTCGCGGGTTCAAACCCGGCGGAGTGCGATGGATTTTTTCCGGCGTAAAAATCCTTTGCAGAATTTAAATACCAAGCTTGGCATTTAATCGACTTTTCTTGCCGTCATTTTTAAAAGCCTTTTTTATTCAGAGGGTCTCGTAATGCTTTTTATTTCGGGGAAATCTGGGTATCCAATTTTTAGGTGGATCGCAATACTTCCTATAATTACTATAGCCAAGTAGTATAAAAAGCAGAAATCGATCAGTATAATTTCCAAATAGTGTTGTTTCATTTGCCACACAGAATGAAACTGCACATACAAAGGGAAGAAGAAGCTCTAGGTAAATCGCAGAATGGGCTTAGACTAATTAAATAAAATATATTTTTATTTCGAGGGAGAAAAGTAAATCTTTAACTTCCACATTTAATATCTGGTCCACCACCCGTTTACTACGAAAACGGCATTAAGTCCTTTTGGAAAAAAAGCGACGAGGGATTCACATGTGGTATCATCTCCGCTAGCTCCCCATGCCTCCTGAATTTGATTCTTGTGGACCTCAGTAGTTCTCTGTGCTCTGCAATCCCACTTTTTTACCATAATGGCCCAAATATGTACCATAAGATTCATATCCGTTGATTTAAGGAAGCAATGAGTAGAAATAAATTTCAGCATGATGTTCCATCCAACTCCTTAGTTACTCTCCAAGTGTAAATACTACTGTTACCACGGACAAGTTAATGTCATCCATATCATCGGCAGGATATACAGAGCGAATACTTGATGAGATGGAATCCTACAAGAGCTCTATTTATTCCTCAAAATTCAAGGACCATCCGATCCATTACCATTTTAATATTAGGTGAAAAAATTTCAAGCGAGCCGGTTTTTTTTTAAAAAATTCTTGAACGGATTTCGTTCTGGTATAACTGCCTAAATAAAATTCAAATACTTTGCGAAAGAATAGAGCCATATGATTTCAAACCAAAATGTTTTTACCGGCGTTTTGTTCAATAATTTATTATTTATCGCATTTTCTTTACATTCATTTTTTTCAGGATTGTTGGCTTTGGTTATTTTTATGTTAAATTATTGCAGTACAACCCCATTTTCGATAAACGTAATTAACAGACGAAAGGTATTTTCTCTTGTATACTGAGTTACACTCTGCATTCGCTGGAGTAGTTTTACTCCGTCTTCCAGATTTCCTTCTTACCTCTTCTTGTTTTTATTCTTCTTCTTGCTCTTCAGCTTTTCCCTGAACCCGGTAGTAAATAAACGTTGCTTTTCTCCATTGTATAAATTGTTTTCTACTTGGCAATATCCGACTAGACTACCATATGCCAACATAAAAGCTGGAAACATGGTTTGGGAGGGGGATCTACTTCCAAAGCTCATTGAGCTGTGTTGTGGTGTATTATTTTTTCTGGATCATTTCATTATTGAGATAAATGGAGACACGCAAAGCATTTTCCTAATCTTCATTTAGATATGATTAAGCTCCGAATATTAATTTGTTTTGAAACTTAGGGACTCTATGAATTATATTGTCAATGGTAGGATGGCTTGACAGGGGAGCGTAGCTCTAATGGGGTTAGATGGTAGAAGCAGATAGAAAGCAATTATTCCGAAATATAGAACATTTTATTACTTTTGATTACAATGAAATAAAAGGCTTACCTTTTGGAAGGAGATGTCAAGATTGGCACGGCTCGGGCTCAGGCTGATGTGAATGGTGGTGATGGCGACCCCAGGGTGTTACTCAAGGGTTGCTAATAGGCAACTCAAGATGCCAATTGTGCCAGACAGCTCCGCAAGTGTCAGTCTTAATGACGGACCCGGGACAGCGTCCGCGTCAGGGCGACACAACGAACAGAAAAAGGCCCTTTATATAACCCCGGAGCTTCTTGGGGAAAAGACCTGATAAACCCTGGGATTCACAACAGGAAACCATAGAATGTTCTATGTGACGTCAATGCCCACAGCCGCAGGTGGTGACGCACATAGACCCGCAAAACTTATATAAGTCATTATTTCCTGTGTGAATTCAAATTGGCCGCCAAAAATACCGACGGAAGTTGGTACACCGCGAGCATCCGTTATTGGCGCCGGAGTGATGCGACCATATAATTTAATGTGAAATAAAATCCAAATGGCCAAGATACACAATTGTGTTTTAAAATGTCTAAAGTATTCTAAAGGTGTAAAACCTATGTTTTTCTTAAAGCCTGATGTCCTGAAGTCCCAATCGTGACATCACCCGCACAACTAAAAGAGCACCGACCTCAGTGCTATAAATAGAACTGAACAAAAAAAAACAGACATGGGATGGAACAATAAGAAATGCTAAAGAATAAATGCTGAGGGCATAAAGGTAGCCTTAAAGATTATACAGGAGTGCAGAAAACAAAAATGAATACATAATAACAACAACACCATAAAACATCATGAAAGAGAGACAGCCAGAAGGGCTGAATCTTCCAAACAAAACAAAAATTTACAAAGATTAAGCAACACAAAATAAGACAGAGAGAATATTTCACAGCGGGTTAACATAAATATACAAGCAGAATTACAACAGGAACGTGTAGAAAGTCAGAAAGGAAAGGCACTATAGGAAAGGGGGAAGCGAGAAGGAGCACAAAAACGTGCAGGAAATAAAAAGGTAAATGTCAATGGGGGGTGCGAAAGAAGCCACGGAAAAGGAAAATGAAGAAAGAGGAGATGGGGGTAGGAAGAACAATGAGGAAAGGCAAGCACGAGAACTGACAGTAGAAGAGCACACACACACACACACACACACACACACACACACACACACACACACATCGACAGTCCATGACGTACGATCAAACGGAAGATATGTCACTGGCTCCACCAACGCAAAAGTTCGTCGTTGCATGCCACTGCGAAGAGAATTAATGTGCGTAGGTATGACCGCCACTGCGGAGTGCGGTGTGGCAACGCAGCCGCTCAACATAGCAGACGGAACAGTGACGACGACGGTGTGTCTGAAGAAGCGGTAGAGACACCGAATATCTGTGGTGCAACGGAAGATGGTCCATCCTGAGGCACGGGGACCAATAGCGTAGGAGGCGGTGACTAGAAGCAGTGTAGAAACCTGGTGTGTGGTGTGGCGAAGCTGGTGCCCAAACGTGCATAATCTTAGGCACGGGAGCAGGCAGTAGTTGTTAGAGGGTTCTCGCGTCAGCCATAGGAGCAGGGTAGACGTGAAAATATAAAAAAAAGAAAATAAAGGGTTAGTAATTGAGTAAGGTTAGCGACTAACGAACGTATTTGGGTCTAATGGGAGGAGGAGAAACAGGGAGGAAAGGAATCGAACAGCGGTCAAGAAGGGAAGTGAATAACTAGAACAAGGGATAAAGGAGGGAGAGAAGGTGTCTCAGAAAACAAGAATACATAGGGGTAGGTGTGAATACATAAGAGTAGGTGTCCAGAAAATATCTGTTAACTCAAAAATAAAAATGTCCAAAAAACTGTCATGATAAAAACAATACATAAACTGGACAAGGAAAGAAAACATAAACGGAATAAACATACAGTAATAATGACAACAATTGAAGAAAATTCCAGAAAACACAAAGGGGATAAAGAAATGTGAACAATTCTAAGAATAAGTATATAATACACATTAATAAGTAGTAATTAAAGAAAAAGTGAAACATTAACATAATAATGCAGATAGAATAGATAACAAAATCGCTAAAACTATATAAATGAAAAAAAAAATTTTGGAGTGGCATTGTTCAGTACACAATTAGATGGTAATATAGATGAGAAGTTGGACGGAGCAGGGTATTAGTAAATACAATAATAGTGAGTTAAAAAAAACAAGGAGGTCAAACTTAAGGGTTACGGATGCCTGAGAAAGAAAAACATAAATGTAGGCAAGGGAGGATAATAGAAGGGGTTGATGAAGCAAGAAGGGGAGAATATGTGAAAGAGGTATATCCCATGGCGACTAAGGGTAGCTAACAAAGGATGGCAATGTGCATATATGCATATAAGGACCTTAATGCCAAAGAGGGAGACAACTCGGTTAAAGGAAAGATAAGGGCGTCGGAAGTGACCAGGCGTCCCCAGTCATCCAACTACTTTAGAATGAAAGGGATGATAGGTATTAAGACTCAGGAAAGGCATCCTAACACAGAAAGTTATGACCTATAGGGTTAAAAAAAACGAGAAGGAGAAGAAAAAGAAATTTTTGAAAGAAAAAAATGAATAGCATGCTTCCGTCATAGTTCTTATGAAATAGTGGAATACTTTTATACAAAGCAATAATAATAATAATAATAATAATAATAATAATAATAATAATAATAGGATATATCCAGCATGGCTCTCAACACAAACAGCTATAGTAGTCATACCTAAATCATCATTGCAACACATTCAATGATAAAGAGAAAAGAAATAGAATATCTATTGTAAATGCATGAAACATTGCTATCATTTACTGATACTCTTGTTAAGAAATGTCAGGATTGTCACATCATCATCAATTAATGGGAGTATGGGGAAATATATGCTAACAGTGGTGGCCATCCACGCTAGCAATGATAAAGGTAAGGCAAGTAGTACATGAATATCGATCGATCGATTGCTCGATCCGTCGATCAAGTGATCCGGCGATCAAGTGATCCGGCGAGCAAGTGATCCGTCGATTCCAGGATCTTTAATAACACAAAAACCATTATAATATAAAAATGCATCCTTTACTTCAACTTAAAAGCATTAAAATATCAAAGGCGGTCTATACGCCTGGCTCTCCCGCAGTAAAAACTGAAGCTCGAATTAATATCAAATGGGACCTCGCGGTAATCCATGAGACAAAAAAAAAGGCGTTTCCTTAAAAAAACAAAAATCAGAACTCGTAATCATAGAAATTCCAGGCATCGCATGATTAACCTGAGAACTAGCCAGCAATAAATGCATGCGCGCAAACAAAGAGACAGTAAACTATATAATCATGAATATCATGAAGTGCGTTCATCGGTTTCCTAGCGAGCAATTAATATCATAACACATAAACCAAATGAATTAAAATCATATGTGATTCCAAAGGAGACCTACGGTACATTCCTAGAGGGGCAGGATTGCAAAATCCGGCAAAAAGGGTGACTAATGAATGCGACAAGTCCTAAATATTTCATGGAAAAATATAACTAGTTAAAAGGTAAGGAAAAAACTTAGGACAAAGCTACATACTGGATAATCCCAACGATTAACAGTGCAGATGCACTAAGACGGATGCGGTAAAGATAAGTGCATCCCGTCAAAAGGTATATAAGATGTACCAAATGTAGGGTACTATAAAATAAAAATTATACACAGAATTCCATGAAATAATTGCATGTAGTATAAGTACATAAAAGTATACATACAAGTATTGCAATTGTTAAAAAAAACCAAAACCATCCACCGGTTGTAGAACAGGGGGGGGGACGGTAATTAATGACACAAGACACAAAGATAAAGGATATCAATCAGGAGACATTAATATTGGCAGGAATAGTCTCCTAGCGGTCCCTAAGAGTACGGACCACACATCAGCGATCCCATCGAGGTAAGCGTCCACATCTGTAACAGAATCAGAAAGTAAATATCAAGTAAGGAGTGGTAATGGTGATCAGAAAATGAATCCTAATCACATCTTAAAACAAATGCGTGTAGGCGTTTGCAGTTCTGTAACCAACCATAAAAACTGGATAGAAAAAAGAAACGTACGGTGGAATTAAAGAAACAGTAGCGCCGCAGAAAATGTCAAAACCTAGAGGTGCCCGAACCACAAAATATGGGTGTGGGATCAAGGCGTAACACACGGATCGCAGTACCAAAAATTATAATGGAGGGAAGAGAAGGAGGGGTGTAAATCGAAAAGGATGTACAGGTAAAAGCGTGACTAATACAGCCAAGGGCAATAATCGAAAAGTAGGGGCCATACCATAAGCATGTGGGGCTAAAGGGTAAGTAGTAAAAGAAAATAGGACGGGGGTGATAGACACCGGAAAGGGGTGGAAACAAAACCCAAAGAAGTAAATAAAAAAACGTGGGGTCAACAAGACACCAACTTGCCAACAAAAAAAAGAAAGGGAATTTCAAACAGAGGGGCATTGGGGACTCAGAAGGACACGGGTAAAAAGGCAGGGGGGGACTGCATAAGTAATAAGGGTAATCAGATTTTGAAGAAAGTAATGCAATTAAAATTGAAATAAAAACGGTAAACGGATTGTTAAAACGCACTGTACCATAAAGTCAAGACATCTGACGCACGGGAAGCGGTTACCTGTATGCAAAAACCAGCAACAAGTGCAAAATCTTATTCCAGGGAATAAGAAAATACCAGCGGAAATCCGTTGGTTAATGAAAAGGTCATAAATATGAGGTAAAGAGACGGAAAATGTCTAGTTGCGTACGTGAAGAAAAGCGAGAAAGAGGAAAGAAAAAAAGAATGGAAGTGCCGCCAACGAGAAAGGGGATGATCGCCGAGCTGTGGGAAATAGATAAGGTGGCGATGCAGACCACCGAGTCTCTTGAGGACCGGGCCGCCGACATGCCCGCCCTCCGCGAATATCGCCGGAGGGTCCCGGGACTCGTGAGCCTACTCTACACCAGGTGGTGTAGCCTGGCTGTGGTATACAAAAGACGCCGAAAATTCATACCGGAATACCGGAGCGTAGTCAACCGGATCTGGGTAAGTATCCGTCTAAATCGCCAATTGTCGAAAAACAGTAACATGATGAAAAAGGTAAAGGTAACAGATAAGGAATAATAACGTCAATGGATTTGTTGACAGCTCAGCGGAATGGAAGACGTCACAGGGGCCGAGGGACACCATCCGTCGCCCCAGCAAGACCAAGGCGCTTACTCGCCTATGAGCAATGTCTCCAATACCGGGGTGAATTAGAATGCGCCCAACACAAGGTAAGAAGTACAAGGATATTTGTATAGATTTTGGAGGAACCCTGAGGGGGGGCCAGATGGTTTCGCGAAGTAAAGTAGGACGCTAACAGTGCAAAAAAAAACCGAGAAAAAAGTTAAGGAAGAATATGTTAAGAGGAAAGTAGAGAGTTAATCAATAAGGAAATCAAAAAACAACCACAAAAGGGGAAGAAATACGATCAGGGTCAGCCATAAAAAAACGGACGTCCCAAAATAGAAATCGTAAAATACACGAACGTAATATAGGGAAGTGCTTGAAACGGTGGTAGGCGAACGGATTTGAGGGGGGTGGCGACATATACCAGTTGTCAAAAATAAAGGGGTTAAATTGTGGGAAAATGAAATGCGTAAAGAAATGAATCAGGGGAAGCGAACGCGATGAGCGTTCCCGGAAGAATATCAAAAGGGAAGAAAACTGATAAAAGATTCGAACCAAACCGAAAAGGGATTGAAGATCACGGGGAAGAAGAAAAAAAATTTTTGTTTCTCAGCGTGTTAAAAGAAAGATGGCAGGGGAGGTGGAGTTGGAGCGGAGCAGGGAAAGGCCTTCAGGGATCTTATCCTCGGGGGAGGAGGGGGCAGAACTGATCTGCCTAAACAGAGGGACGAATTACTGGAAGAATTTTCAGTAAAATAATCTTCCAAATTTAGGACTGAACCGGAGGTAGCCAAAAAGGTGCGTGGAAGTAAATGAGATCGGAGAATGAAGAGGACAGAGAGTAACGGGAATACACCGAGTAAAAGAATGTAAAAGGGGATTTCCGAAGAGGAATGATGCGTAGAAATAAGTGAAGTATTTGTAATAGAATAATTAACAGTAGACATGGTAGAGGGGGGTGTCACTAAGGGTACAGTGAAAGGAAACCTCAACGCTGGCGTTGAAAACAAAGAGGGGAAGGGTGTCGTTTTCCTTCGAGTAGAGCGGGGCTTGGTGGTAGATTTTCATAAGATTTTAGTACAATAGGGGGGTTGATATCCAGGGTCACAAAAACAACGGTTCTGATTGGTACAGGAACCATGGCCATTACAAAAACACGTGCGTCTATTAAGAGTAGGTACCACAACACATGTCTGATTAATACACCAACTATTTGAGGTGCATTGGGTACCATCACGTACTAGTCCAGGTTGGGGTATGTCGAGCCCCAAGTCTACCAAAGCTGTGGAACATCTATCAGATGATCCCGAGGGTTGGGTGTGGCCTACACGCGTATAACGATGTATACCAAAATCAAGTTTAGTGAAGTGATGAGCACATTGTAATGCTCCGCAGTATAAATTGTTTATGGCACAACGAGCATAAGTGCTTGAAGGGAAATCGAACCCGCAGTGGCCATTCACTCCACCGCGGTCATTATTTTGGTAACAGAGCGGGCCTAAAGAATAAGCTGAAAAAACCCATAATTTTAAGCATTGATCATTATGGGTTGAGCATGAATTTTTATAACAAAAAGCTCGACCACGTCTGCAGGGGGTACCATCGTGTGTATAAATATCCTCAGGACAAAATTCAGAGATACCGGTACAAAAATCAGGGATATCACATTCGGAAGTGACAGGACGACACAGTGTGCCTGTTGGCTTAAGAGAGCACGTGGTTAAATTACAACAAGCTCCATTGGCACACGTTGCCTTGGAATGTAAGGAGCAATTAGATTGATTACAGCAAGGATTATTAATATCACAATTCTCACCGGGTTCTAAATAATTATTACCACAAGTAGAAACGAGGGAAAGACGTAGGGGTCGGTTATGAAGACAAGAATCAATATGGCGCGAGAAGGAAGCATAAAGCTCCTGGATATTGCCTGAAGTCCATTGATTAGGTAATCGAGCGCCAAAAGATGCGGACATGATGCAACATCCGGGACAGGGGCAACAACCCTTATCGTGAGCCATACCTAGGCTATGACCGAATTCATGTCCAATGGTCATAGCTGTATCTTCCTCATTTAAAAGATCGTTAAAAATAAGTACACCCGAATGTTCATATGTGCACATAGAAAAGGGGTAAGCTTCGCCAACGACGCCATGTTGAAATTGTGTAGGCGTCAAAAGTTGTGCATGATCATGCCGAATGACAGGTAATAAAGATTCAGGTCGATAGCGTAGAAAATCATCTAACACCTGATGACTATCGGTGCTGATAAAAATCTGGTCATGTGATGGCCAAGAAATCAAGTCAACTAACACAACAGATATTCCTAGAGGGGAAAATAAAGCATTGACAACATTCAGTAAATATAAGCAATAGTCGGCTAGACTCCGGCGATGCAACATTAGGTGTGAAGAAAGAGCATGATCGATAGCAAAGACTAGTTGAATCAATCAGGACAGAAGAAATATCAAAGGGTGTATACGCACGGGGAAGGTGTCGTCTAACCCGTGGGGGAGGAGAGGCGGTTACAAGATTGACAAGATGGGTATTGCGTTTCTCAGATGGGGCCAGAAAGAATTGATCGGAGGTAAGGGAAAGAAAAATAGTGGAGGAATTTGAAACCAGGACTTTCGAAAGAATATGGTGGGGGAGATAAAATACATGCAGGTGGGTAGAAATTATGCCGCGCAAACTAACACACAAAGAAAGTACAGACCATGAACTAGGGAGTCCTCTAAAAGTACCGCGAAAATGACAGGGATGAAGAGGGGACAGATCAATACGAGAAACCATTTCATGCGAGAAATGCTTTACGGAAAAATTATAGGGGGTGAAGTCAGTTTTTAAGTGCAAATCCACCGTAAAATTCACGGTCTGGAACTGGTAAAGCAGTATCATGCTAGTGAAATTAGGACGAAAAACAGAGAATGGATAGTATGAAACCACTGGAGTATCCCAGTAAGGAGAGGGTAAGCCTTGGAAGAGAGGGAGAAGGGGTAGAGATAATATATAGAGCAAAAAAACTCTCATTATACACAACCTAAGTAGGGTGAATAAGGAATAGGAAAAGTTATTCTTACCCAATGTAAAAATAGCAAAAATCAAAACAGGGAGCCGTCGAGATTCGGAGGTAGGGTCGTCTGCCAGGACCGGACTCCGAAGACGAAAAACTAAGAAAGAGAAGAAAAGAAAAGGGCTAGAGGATTGTGTTTCAAATAAAAGCTTCTTTGGCGTTGCAGGTGTTTTGTTGTGTAAAAAAAACGCGCAGCACCTTAAGACAGTATGCTGTGTTTGTGTTGTTACAGGGCAGACGGGAGGCCCCCCAAAAAAAGAGAAGAAAGAAGAGAAAAAGAATTAGTGTAGATTCAGATGACGGAAACAACGGGAGGGTAATTACAGAATAAAAGTTTTAGTAAAAACTTTAGTTGTAGATTATTACACAATTAAAAATTCCTACCTAAAATCCATTGATTGATACCATGCGATAGGTACCAAAATGGGAGAGAATAGAACCTGGGGACGTTGTTTCAAGTCAAATGAAAGTTTCAGGAGAACACAGAATTGTGCTTAACAGAAATGAAGAATAGAGGGCCGTAGTAATTCTAAAGAAAAAATGTAAAAGTACATTAACCTATAATGGCAGAATTAAATGCACAAAACGAACGGTATGCAGTAATGAGAGCAGGGAATGAGGATGTGAGACTCATAGTTTAATTCCATAAGGTGCCTATGGCAAAGGTATTGAATTCCCTTCATACAGAACAGCTTAGTTAGAAACAGACAGAATTTGGGTAGTCAGGAATTGTACAACTAGAGCGAGACTTTAACAGGAAGCGGTAAGAACTGCCCGTCGTAGATTAACTGAGCAATAAACAGAGGAGAATGCTATATGTAGCGTGCAAGGAAACTCAGAGAAATAACACAGGAATACTTCTAGCGAAAACAGCTCACGGAATATAAGGTGATAGTAGTTATAGTCCCGGATTAGCCAATTGGATTAACGATAATACTGCCGCTAGGGGCGCTAGTGTCGCTGTTAATCCGCGGATTAAGAGCGACGGCGGTAAGTTTGAAAAGCGCCATGAGCGGAAGGATTATCGTTATCGCAATTGGTTAATCCGGGACGAGATAAAAGAATTGAGGATTAGGGAAAGATGAACGAAAAACAGGAAGTGACGTGGAGGGTTTTGATTGGTAAAAATAAGACGAAATGTGATTGGTTCGTTAATTCGGGTGGAAGATGAAGGAAGGAAGATAAAAGAGTATGGAGGACACGTGATGGAGAGGAGCGGAGCGGCGAGGTGCTGTCTGTGCGGAGGTCGAGACTGAAAGAGGGAAAAGATGGCGAACGAGGGATAAAAATTATAACAGAAGGTGACGAGTGAAGTTGTGATTGGTGGGAATAAGAAGTGATGTTATTGGTGGAAAGGAACAAATGAAAGTTGTTGATTGGTAAGAATAAGAGAGATTATGATTGGTGGAAAGAAAAAGGTGTGGGAGTGGGGTATGTTGGAGGTGATGGGAAAGGTAAGTTTTCCTACCAACAAGATTTGCAAAAACCTCTCCAGAACTCATCAGCAATTTTTGAACGTTGGATGGTAGTTTTCTTGAGTGGATAGAGAGATGGGGCGATATGAGACGCGGTGGCGAAAATGGGAACTAAACAAGATGGCGGAGACAAGAGGTCTAAGGACGAGGAAATTTCGAGGTTAGTGGTCAACATGGCGGACGCAAGAGGTGGGGGCAAGGAGACGTGGTGGTGAGAATGGGAACTAAAGCAAGATGGCGGAAGCAAGAGCTTAGAAGAGCAGATTTTGAGGTTAAAATAGTGGGAACTAAAAATGGCGGAGGGTCGGCGACAAGGAGCTGCGGTGGCCAACGTGAGAACTAAACAAGATGGCGGACGCAAGAGGAGGGTAAGGAGATTTGAGGTTAAGATTTTTAGGTTAAAACAGGACGTAAGCATGGGAACGAAATCCAAGATGGCAAAGGCAATGGTGTGGACGAGGAGATGTGAGGCGCGGTGGCGAAAATGGGAACTAAACAAGATGACGAAGACAAAAGTCTGAGGACGAGGAGATTTCGAGGTTAGTGGTCAACATGGCGGGCGCAAGAGGTGGGGGGCAAGGAGATTTGAGGTTAAGATTTTTAGGTTAAAACAGGACGTAAGAAGGGGAACTAAATCCAAGATGGCGGAGCCAAGGGTGGGACGAGGAGATGTGAGGCGCGGTGGTAAAAATGGGAACTAAACAAGATGGCGGAGGCAGGAAGTCCAGGTTAAAAATATGAGGTAAACGTGGAGAACTTAAACCAAGATGGCGGAGGCGTAGTGGTGAAAATGGGAACTAAACAAGATGGCGGAGGCAAGAAGTCGAGGGACGAAGAGATTTGATGTTAGGGTCAACATGCGAAAGATGCCGAACGCAACAGATGGTGACGAGGAGATTTGATGTTGTGAAAACTAAACAAGATGGCGGACGCGCGTGGTCAAGAAGATTTCACAAAAGAAAAAATAAATATCATACCTTGAACGAGAATGGAAGCAGCCAAGTAACTAACACGAAAGTTGAAAACACAAAAGAGCACAGAAATATAATGCTTGTGTAAAAAGGAAGGCAGGAAGTGACGTGGCATGTTATGATTGGAGAAAATAAGATGATTTGTGATTGGTGAAAATAAAACGTGATTGGATTGGACAAAGGAATAAATAAGGCGAAATGAAGGTGATTTGCGGTGGTATTGATGATAGCCGTGATCGTTAACGCATCTGTTGGGATTGAAACCCAGTACCAAAACCCAACACATTAAAAAGTTACTCTTTGAACCTTCGTTTTGAATGTGACATCACAACTTCGAATTAAACGTGAACTTTAACGGTATTTTAAATAGGAATGTTGGTGGAATGTGGACTTCTTTTTTACTTTGGGACTCAAACCCGGTACCAAAACACTAAACCATGTATTTCTACCGCAACGCTATTTTAAAATGTGGTGGAATGTGGAGTTTATAGTTTGCGACTCAAACCCAGTACCAAAACACCAAAGGATATATTCCTACGCCAAGCAGGCCCGAAAAATAATTATGCGTGTGGTACTTACCTCTTACTGGTGTTGATGCGTCACCAAAAGCGCAGCAGCTTCACGCGACGCGAAAAAATAAAAGCAAACTGTATTTGAAAATGCTTAACCAGCTTTAAGATCAACCAACATCACTACGCACTGATATACCTAGGTTTTTCTAAAGCGGTACAGACGCCCTTTGCACAGACGTAATTTAACTATACCAAAAACTGGTACTGGACCATCGTAATGGTCGCTAGCGTACGTAGGACCAGGGTTCTCATTGCCGGTCGAAAGCGGTCAAAAAAGTCTACGACGCACGTGTTCACAGTAGCTACTGTCGAAGTCAACCGTCGAGGCGTGAATGAAAGAAATCTGTTCTTGCCGGCAATCTAGCTCGGAGATGTGAGGAGCGGTGGCAAAAATGGGAAATAAACAAGATGGCGGAGACAAGAAGTCAAGAACGAGGGGATTTGAGGTTAGTGGTCAACATGGCAGACGCAAGAGGTGGGGTTGCAAGGAGATTTGGGACGCGGCGGTGAAAATGGGATCTAAACAACATGGCGGAAGGAAGAGCTGAGATGAGCAGATTTTGAAGTTAAAATAGGAGGTAAGCATGGAAACCAAAAATCCGACGGCGGAGGGTGGGCGACAAGGAGATGCGGTGGCCAATAAAATTTGAATACAGTGTATTGGATAAACATATGAATACATAGTTGAGATTAACATGATGTATTATTTGATTAACATGTGAATACATAGTTTGAGAATAACATAATGAATTATTTGATTACAGGAGATTAACATATGAATACATAGTTGAGATGAGCATGATTGTATGAATACAATAAATGAACAATATAAGAAATACTAGGAGAAAAAAAGCACATTAAAATTCATAGTTTGTTGAGACACTAGGACCCACAGATTTCGCGCACAACAATGATTTTAAAGTACGTGGTGCACTTTGAGTCCTCGTCATTGCTGCTGCTGCTGCTATCGACGGTAAATTGGTTGATAGGTTTGGTGATGCAGGTGACGAGCAGGTGAGAGAAACTTTCGTTGACGAACTCGGTGAAGGTTGGTATATAGATGGGGATGGTAAATTCGTTGTAATGGGTGGTTGAGAAGCATCCTGTGGATGTGACTTTGTTGGTTAGAGCAGGAATGTTGCTGTTGCCGAGGTATATGGTGCATGGTGCGTCCTGTTGATGCTGGTGCACTTTGGTAGGTATGCATTTGACGTGGACGGCGTGAGCCCCTTGGACGTCGAGTGTGATGGTGACAACTCTGCTGTTGCGGAAATAGGAGTTGGAGATGCAGAGGATACGGATAGGTGATGCTGCGTTGAGAATGAGTTGTAGGTTAAGATTGTTCCTCACGGGGACGGGATAGGTTTCGTCGGACATTATTTAGGTTTATATGGGGAGAACGTGACGATGTGACTTTTGAAACCGCTGCGTAGTTTTTCCGCGCCTGCGTATATGATGCAGAATGAGGTAGAGTTGAGTTTGCTGATGAGTTCTGGAGAGGCTTTTGCAAATCTTGTTGGTAGGAAAACTTCTGTGTCGTTGTCGAGTTTGGCGACGAGCTTTGTACCGTGAACGGTGTCGAGTGTTTTGACGCTGACGACACGATACGGTACGTGCTGTTCAAGCGTAGATACGCTGAGAGTGTCGGCGCTGCGGGAAAGTTCTTCTAGTTGTCAAAAGATGTTTGGATCAGAAAACCTTAGATAGGTTACAAATGGTATCAGGGGGGTGAAATTTCATATGAATCCTTTAGGAGGTTATTCATGAACAGATTTTGGAAGGTTACGGTACAGCACAGAATACGAGCAATGCTTTGCCATAGACAATTTGATCCAGGAAAGAGAATAGCAATGACGGCTAAAAAAAGAAAGAAAAAAAAAGCAAGCAAATCCAGGATAAGTAAAGCTGAAATGCAGAACAAAGTATTGGAATGTAAGAGGGTTAACTATGTATATATGTCATAAGAAAGGAGAAATAAATTCAGGACAAAAATAAATGTTTCAGGGGAAAAGGAACATTTTCTTAGTAAACTGTAACCACATTTGAAATGAAGCATGTAAAAATGAAAATTTAATGTCATATGGAAGTAAAAGTATGTAGATATAATTCAAAGAGTATTGTCAATATAAAGTACAAAACAGTAAAAAAAGGGTAAAGATAATTAACGTAAAACACTTATGTAGTACAAAGATAATGTGAAATTATGTATAGAATTAAGAGATGTAAATATATTTGTGTAATGGATGAATATTTTGGTAAATGTGTTCAATAATTACAAGATGAACCAGGTTAAAAATCTTGATTGTATGAATTCCTATGTCAATAATCTAAGAAAGTATAACTATTTTGTAACAGTGACCTAAATAGTTCAGGGTATAGTATTTGCTATAAAAAATTGTAATGTCAGATGTATGTATATAAACACATTAGACCCGAGCCAGTGAATGGTGGCGAGAAAAATGCAAGATGTAAGACGTGTGTTAAATGCGTGTGCAGTGTTAAGTGCAAGTGATAAATACCGTGTGTTCCAAGATTCAGGAGACTATAAACCCAATTATAAAATTTCCAAAAAAAAAATCGTAAATATTTATAATTATGTTTCTAGTGGGGCATATGATGCAGTATTTTATATCACAACACTGTAAATGCCAGAGTGATTGTAGTGTATATTAGCATTATTGTATGACAATGATTTGAGATGTTTGTTAATTATAAGCATTGTTAGGAAATAAATTTACAGGACCTCACTAAAACTGACAATAGGAGCGGGTAACAATGAGCGAGGGGGTGAGTTGTTTATCAATTATAAGAGACAAGCAAATGACGTCAGATTAGCGCGCTTTTCTTTAGAAATGGAGCAAAATATCTTCCCTAGAGCATATGTGTTCGTAATTTTGATTGGATATAAAAATAGACGCTAATGTTGGCGCGTTTTATTAACCAATAGCAGCTCTGTTATAATGTTTAAGCATATCGGGGTGAGGGAGTATAAATTCCGTGCCAGAGACGGGTAACACACAGTTTAAGAGAATCATTCGCGGGTTATACGTCGCGCAGTTTAACAGAATCATTCACGAAGTACACATTTGCAATTCTACAGAATCTCTCGCGTCGTAAAGTGATGCGGTAATTTGTATCACAAATTACTTAAATGTAAATAATGATTGTAATATGAATATGCATTTTTATGTGACATTGATTTCAGATGTTTATTAATTGTAATTATTATTGGGAAATAAGTTTATAAGGCTTTACTGAAACTGTCAATAATAGCGCAATAATGCAAAGAGGGGGGTGAGCTGTTTATCATTATTGGAAACGAGGAAGTTACGTAATGTTGGCGCGTTTTCGGTAGAAACTTCTGGAATGTGTTTCACTAAAGCAATATGTATTCGTGGTTTTCATTGGATATTAAAATAGACGCTAATGTTGGCGCGTTTTATTAGCCAAAAGTAATTCATTTATAATCTTTAGGCATATCGTTGAGTGGGAGTATAAATAGAAGCCAAGTTGGAGGTAAAGTCAGTCAGTCCTTTAGTTCGCCGAAAGCATTCATACACTACACGTCGTCGTCAGTCAGTCAGTTCGTCAAGTTACGCGCAGCAGAATTATTGAAAGATCTAAAATATGGTAAAGTTAATTATACAAAAGGTTGAAGTACGTTGATTAAAAGTGATAAGTAAGAAGTTATTATAACAGTTTCAGTTTGGCGAGTATCTAGATCAATATGTAAAAGTGATAGTGAACGTGTTCGACAATAAAAATTATAAAATCATTTCATCATCAGTGTAATTTTTGGATAAAAGATTCCTTTCCGTTTCACAACCTGTATTGAGACACATGTTCGACCCAAGCCAACAGGATAATAGCTAGCCGGAGGACATTTAAAATGAATTATTTCAAAAACTGATACTAGGGAACGCAAATTGCTAACGCCAGATGGAGCTACAAACCAAACAAATGAATGACGTCATAAGATGGCTTCAACACTGATGTAAACAAACATTTGTAAGTAATACCGTTACAAAAGCTAGTTACAAAAATGTGAAATACTCGAATTAATAATGTGCGGCAAATAAGTGATTATAGTTACATTCGAAAATATAACAGTTTCAGTCGGGCGTGTATCAAGAGTAATGATGTGAAAATAAAGTGTGACGGCAATAAAAGTGTAAAAACAAATTCTTTAATCAGTGTTATCTTTTAGTAATAACTCCTTTCCGTTTACATACCCTGTTCAAGAGATTTGCTCGACTGAGTAATAATAGCTAGCCGGAGGACAAAGAACTCAAAATTCAAAATAGTAAAACAGTAATAGGCGCTCAGCAAATAAGATAACACGAAAGATACCGCAACACTTGTCACGTGGTTTCGTGCTTATGTTACGTAGTCTGACGTATTGTTATGTGGTTACGTGCTTATGTTTTGTTGTGTTACGCTGTTATGTTGCGTGGTGTTACTTCTTGTCACGTAGTGTTACGTCTTGTTACGTTGGTTAGGTTAGACGTTGATAGAAATGAATGGACAATGAGAAGTCAAGGTAGGAATAGGTTAGGGTGTTCGTTGTGGGTTTAGATTAGAATACTTCTATATACCTTCGCTGTAAGCCAATATGCACTTTATCCCTCTCCGTCTCGCACACTAACTGTTTAACATATAACAAGCTTGTAAGATTTAGAAAAAACGTATATAAAAGTGTTGTAACGTTGGATGAAAAATGTTTATAATCTAATTACTCTCTATATTACCGTGAATACCTGTGACGCTATCTGAATTACCTGTTAAAATGACTTAAATACCCTACATTCTTCCCAAATCACATGAAAATTACATTAAATAGCTCGAGTACGAATCGCTGTTCTGAATTACCATGAGCACTTGTGATACTAATTGGTTTACCCTACATATACACTCATTTACATTAATCTGGGACGTTAGTAGTATAAATCTCGAAGTCAATGTGTCTGCATGATTTTATGCATGGACGAATATTACCTGACACAGATATTTTAGAACATTTGCGCCGGGAGACTTCACCCCAGTGTCGAGAAAATACAAAGAGTGTCAAAACATTTGTAAACTTTAATTGGTGGTATCTTTGCGGTCTAAATCTCTTCCTCCTTTAAATCTGTCTATCTTAACATTTGTCCACGTTTCCCCTATCTCTTCCGTATAAAACGTATCCCCCTACTTCAGCATCTGTCTAGCCTAGCATCTCTCCTAGGTTTCCTACCACATCTGTATAAACCTACATTCCACCTCCTTCAGCCTCTGTCTTCCCTTGCATCTCTCCCCGTTTTCCATATTTTCCCATATAAACGCATACTCTACTCCTCAACCTCTGTCTAGATTAGCACCTCCCCTCGTATTCCCTACCTCTCTCATATAAAGCGCATTGCTTCTCCTTCAACTGTCTCCTAGCATAGGATATCTCCACGTTTGCCATATCTTCCTCCACATAAACGTATACCCTAATCTTTAACCTCTGTCTAGGCTAGCACCTCTCTATTCCCTACCTCTATCATATAAATCACGTCCACACTCCCTCAGCCTCTGCTCTACCTCGGAACTGTCCTCGTTTTCCCTATCTCTCCCATATAAACGCATTTTCCTCCTTGAAGGTTCTCTCAACCTAGAATCTGTCCTATTCTCTCCATATAAACGCATACTCTATCATTCAAACCTTCCTGGCCTAATACCTCTCCTCGGTTTGCTAGCTCTCCCATATAAAAAGCTATATTCTACCCTTCAAGCCCCGTATAGTCTAGTACCTCTCCTTGTATTCCCTATCTCTCCGGTATATAAGTCCATATTCCCGCTCCTTCAGCATCTGTCTAACCTACCATCTGTCCACGTTTTTCCTATCTTTCCCATACAAACGCATATTCCACATCTCAAACTCTGTCTAGTCTAGCACTTCTCCTCGTATTCCTTACCTTCACATATAAAGCGCATCCCCACTCCTTCAACCTATATTTACCCTAGCATCGATCCTCGTAGTCCCTACCTTCCCCATATAATCGCATTTTCCTCCTTGAGCCATCGCATCTACCCCCGTTTTCTCTATCCTTTCCCATATAAACGCAAAAATTGTGTTCGATCTCTCTATAATATACTATTCTGACCCATGGGTTTTTTCTTCGGGTTTTCCCGGGGTTGCCAGGCGAATGCTGGGAAAGATTCTCACATTCCCGAATTTCCTGTTACTCCATTATCTTTCATCCGTTGGTCTCTTTCTGGGTTGCAATTGTCGGCGATGGTGCTTAGGTGTAGTGTGGCAGGGGAATAGGATACCACTTGTGACTCTCTCCGAACCTCGGCTTTCGGCTGGCTGCCGGGGGTATCCGAACCCCCTTGAGGGGCGTTGGACCCTCTCTGTGCGGGGTGGAGTCCCCGGTATGCCTGTCCGTCTGCCGGGTAGCCTCTATCTGGAAACGTAGGGACCCTGCCATTCCTGTGCCTTCGCTGCTGGTTCTAGCCGCCCGGTGTCTCCCCTCGCCTCATCTATCTTCCCGCCTCCTCGTGGAGCGTAGGCACAATATCCTTTATATGGACCAGTGCCGAGTCCCCTCCGTAGCCAATCCAATCCAAAGCTATCACATAGCGATTAGCTTTGAGGGGCTTGGCTATGGCTTTAGCTTAATATGTTCTACTTATACCCACAACGAAATGTGTAAATAAGTAATGAATGTTTATTTATATTAACACAAAATAGATGCAAGGATAAGATTTATGAATAATTTGTAGAAGAGTGAGTGGAGAAAGTCATATGAATGCAACACATATTTTATAGAAAAAGCTCCGCATGCCCGTGTCATTGAACACCATAATTCGAAAATGAAAAGTCGGTCAGATGACAAACTTGATATTTAAGCTCGGCATCTTTCAAAGATGTGACATGAAGATTATCAAGAAAATCACCCAACCCCGAACAACCCTTTATATGGAAAAGTTTTCAAAATCTGTTATTTTCTCAAAAATGGCTCTAACGACTTTGATTAAAATACTCCCTGCTTAAGATAATTTCATGACAAATGAAATATATATTTTTAATTTTCTGAGAAGAGACTCACAAACCTTCCTGATTCTGAATGACTTTTGTATAATTGGTATGGTGGTAGTGCAAAGAGCATGGAATCTCAAAGGCACCACATAACATTTTGACTATCGTTTTAGCTGCTGTATTCTTCTTATACTTACAACGAATTTTGTAAGTGTAATGACAGTTTATCTAATTAACAACAAGTAACTAATTGTTCTTTCACACAAGCCATATGTAGAAGAAGGTTGGAAAGATAGAATGAGACTGAAAAGTTCAATGGCATTGCCAGGATTTGGACTACGGATCTTCCAGGTTCCGTACAGGTGTCGCCGCGTTGACGTGTGCGACTCGCAATCGGGAGGTCCCTGGTTCGCTTCCCTGCGACCGCCCACTTTGACCTATGGGCTTTTTCGGAGGTTTGGGGCTTTCTCAGGTCGTCAGGCGAATGCTGAAGTGGTTTATCTCAGCACTAGAATTTCCTTTCCCTCCATATCGTTCCATTCCTCATTTTATCCATCCTTAACCCCGTTAGGTCTGTTTCAGGGATGGGAGCGTCGGCGATGGTGTTCCGGTGAGGTGTGGCAAGGAAAAGGATGCTCTCTGTGGAACCTTATCAATCTCTTGGTCTTCGGCTGGTTGCTGGTGTATACGGTCCGCCCCTGCCGGGGTATGCGGTACGGTTGGACCCTCTGTATGGGGCGGGGTCCCGGTTTGCCTGCCAGAATGTTGGGGTTCTCAGTTTGGAAACTGTAGGAACCCTGTCATTGCTGTGCCGTCACGTCTGGTTCGGCCACCCGGTGTCTCACCTCGTCCCTCCCTCCCGGGGTCGCACCCTCACGGGGCACAGGCGCAATATCCTCATTAACTGGATCTGTGACGAGTCCCCTCCGTTATACATTCCGTTCCATTCTAGATCAGGGAAGACAAGCATTTTAAGAATTCAGAACGTGAATCACAATACAAAGTATCTAAGTCTAACACCGTGTGTTATTTTGGAAGTTTTTTTCCTCTTTTCTTTCTTCAGATTTTTAATTTGAATGCAAGTTTACCTTTGAAAGCAATTGAATTTTCAGAATGGTTTGCTTTCAAATGAGGAACCAATTGCAGCAAAAGCACATAAACCATTTTGCATTAACATTTTCGTGTCACTGTTTTGAAATGTTATCCAAACCAAATAAAACAGCCGTATAGAAATTGCATATTTTGTGCTAACACTGTTTCTTCCTATCAATTAACATTTTCTCCTTTTAGATAGATTAGCTGTTTTTGCTCTTCGTCCACTATACTGTTGGCATCGTTTTTCTCCCTTTGTCTTGTGAGTGTGTGTAAGGTGGAACAATCGATATTGGTTTTTCAGTAACAAACGCAAGATATATCTCAGTTTGAAGTACACTGAATGTTGTACTTAATTGTGCTCAAACTGCTTCAACAGTTTGGTATTACTATTACTTTTTCTTCCGTATTTTTGAGACGTTACTTGAATTATATGAGAATTGAATATGCAATCTGTATGAAACTACACACTTAGCGATAAACATCGTGATCAATCTCTAGGAAGATTTAAAAGCAAAACAAACTTACATTCAAGATAATAAATACCCTGTTCTGTCGGAGTTCACGTAGAGCATTCCATTGCATGGTAATTATGAAACATTTTTATTATTATTATTATGATTATTATTATCATTATTATTACTACTACTACTACTACTACTACCAGTAGTTGTAGTAGTAGTAGTAGTAGTAGTAGTAGTAGTAGTAGTAGTAGTAGTAGTACTTGCAACAAACCTTAAAAATAAGATATACATTATGTGAACCTTGTTTCTCAAGAAAATTATTGAATAGTGCATCTTAAACTTCTGTAGCACCCACATAATAGTGCAATATTTGCTTTTAAACACCATATTATGTAAAGTTTGGATAGTTGTAGTAAAGAGAAATGTATTTAGTTTCGTCTTCTTTCCTATTAATGTCAGTTCGCTGAATTGTTCGAAGATACACAAAACTAAATATGACCTTTTAGACGATACCGGCACTTACTGTTGGCTATAGCCAGGCATGACTAGTCGAGAAAAAAAATTCCTTGTTCCTTTTCCTCTACATCCCCTGGTCCACCTGAAAGCATTTGGAGCCTTCTGTACATGACACTGTTCTCTCACTTAATGACCTTAATGACAATTTCACCAAAGTTCCTTGTGAACTAAGCAAAACTGACAAGGACCGTACTATCGGAAGTGTGCTGCATGAGACGCTTGAAGGTGAGAAATTTTACTTCATATACTTCACATAAATAATGGAGGTTATGCAAGCATTGAGACGTATAAAGACAGGGTCTCAAGGGTCTGATTATATTAATTTAATCCTAATAAACCAAATTTTGAATATATTATGGACTGTGATACACATATTTAACGCCTCCTTTATGACATCGACTTATCATGCAGAATGGAAACAGGCATTTGTAACTTCTCTACCTAAAACTATTAAGCATTCGAGTCCCCTAATAACTTCAGACCCAAGCTTTCCAAAACACTTGCGCGTATCGTACATAAGCAGCTGAAAGACTGCCTTAATAAATGTGACCTTGGCCCCTATCAATCCGGTTTCAGATCAGGCCATAGCACTAGTACAGCACTAATAAAGGTTGTCGAAAGTATTGTTTAAGTTTGCGATAAACGAAAACTGGCTCTACCTACTTTATTATTAGACACGGCTAAAGCTTTCAGTTCCATAGACATAGACGCAATGTTTACTAAGCTTAAAGCACTACATTTGTTCGGTCAACATGAGCAGGAAGAACACAGCCGCAGCCTCCAAGCTTCCTCCTCGCGAGGAAGCCACCACCAGCGCCGTCACCGTCGAAGAAGAGCTTCCAGCGTCTCCACCGCCGCCGCCAGTCGAAACCCAGCACCATCTCTCCAGCCAGCGCAGCCAGTCACACGCCGCAGAACAGCGTGCCTGCACGTTACTCCGCTGTCGTCCGGGGAGTTCACGGTCAGCTCCCTGACGTGCTATTACTCACCGCCGCTCAAAGCTTTTGGCCGTATGCGGCCAAGGCGTCTCGTATTCGAAATGACAGAGGTCCTACACAGCTAGTCCGTCTCACATCCTTGGACGAGGGCGAATACTCGCTGGCCCTCGGCGCAGGACTGCCCTTGTTAGGGCAAACACCGTCGCTCGAGGCCAGTCGTAGTGTGCGTCCAACTCCGTGCCGACGCTGCTGCCTGTACGGGCATACCGCCGCGTCATGTGACGCCGCACCCCGCTGCCACTACTGTGGCAATGGGACCATCACCTCAGACTGCAGGGCACACGACCTGACACACCGCCGCCGCTTCTGTGCCTCCTGCGGGGGCAAGGGGCACTTCACTGGCCAGGCCGTCTGCCCACCCTACCCACGTAGAGCTACGCCGCACATCGCAGACACACCACAGAACATCACAACTACACCGCAGAACTTCACTTCATCGGACGACTCATCGCAGATCCAAGCACAGATAGCAGCTACGAACCAGCCCATCATCGATGCCATCCAGGACCTGCATGCTGAGGTGCTTAACCTAGCTGGCAGGCTCAGCACGCTGGAGGAGCAACTCAGCGAGCAGTTTACTGGAGTCACCGACACCATTGACAAGTCACACGACGTGACCAAGAAACACATCCTAAAAAACATCAGCAGTCACTTCACTGAGCACCAAGAATGCTTGGAGCAAATAAACACCAAATGCACAGCCCTGGATCATATCGAGCTTTACCTCAAAGTGGTCAACGATACCATGGAGAGCTATTACCAAGATCTGAATGCACGCTTCGACGGAATACACCAGCAACCTCGTCCAGTACATCGTCATCAACGAGCCAACTCCTGGAGGTAACAGGCCCGGGATTGGAGCATGCATCTCCTGTTAAGACAATTAAGATACCACCGTTCACAGGTCCCTGTCAGGGCCATCGCCATGGCAGATACCTGACCACCACAGCTGAGAATTGCGCCACTTCGAATATTCGCCCACAATCAGCGGGTTTGCTTCGGCGGTACCGGCCACCATGAACACCATTATGCCCCCATTAAATAGCGCCACAACAGAATAAGATCCTTCTTTTCCTCTTCCTTTTTCCCTTCTACTACCTATATATACTTCTGTTTTTCCTTAGACCTTTATTCCTGTTCTCCCCCCCCCCTCATAAAAAATAAAATAAAAATACCACTGTTACGTGTTTTAAACTCCTTTTTTTTTGCGAAAGGCAGAATTATGTATCTCTCATCATCATGGAGTTTCGTAAAGGCAGCAATTCCACAGGATGGTGTTTTGTTTGTTTAATTGCACTTTATATAAACTATATTTCTCACTCTATTCTCCACAGTAAATATCACATACATGCAAATGGCCCACAGCTATACATACATTCACGGACTGACGACATCCACAATGCAGTGTTGAAGATTAACAATGATTTCGACTCCGTTTATTCGTAGGCCTTCATATCAATCTTCCAATATGACAGGCAGTGTTGGTGGGACATCAGCGGTTTTTGGGCACCATAGACATGCGTCATATTCCATCAGTTGAAATTAATAATTCAATGGCTGGTCTGACTGAATCGACAAAGCTTTAGGTATTATCCCTGATAGTACACTTAGCCACAATTATGTTACTGAAACTAGTAGGAATGTGGAATTAATTGTTCTTTCACACAAGCCGTGTGTTGGACAGGGTTGGAAAGGCAGAATCAGACGACCGAAAAATTCAATGCCATAGCCGGGATTTGAACCACGGATCTCCCGGTCTCCGTCCAGTTGCTCCAACCATCGGGCTACCATGGCAACATGCCGGCACGACATTAAATTCTCCAACTGATTTGCATTTTTCCCGGTAAACCACAAGGAGATCTCAAATTGTATTGAGATGTCATACCCCAATGGCGACTTACATTCTTTGTAAGTGCTTAAGTCCCGGGCTTTGTAGTTTCAACCACTATTAGGTCAATTAATGGAATTACTTGTTCTTTTACAAAAGCCGTGTATTGGACTGGGTTGGAAAGGCAGAATCAGACGACCGAAAAATTCAATGCCGTAGCCGGGATTTGAACCACGGATCAATGTAGGAATGTAGTGCACACTTTCAAGTGTCTAAAATAGCCCCTTCCCAGAAAATTAAAGACTTTGGTACAAACAAATGTAGCCCCATTTCAATTATTGCGCTTCCCTCCTCACAGATTTAAGATATAGTCCTTCACGTAAATTACAGCTGCCTATTACACGTGGTACGCTACATCTGTGATGTACGTTTTTACGTACATACTGTCTGTTCAGCGACGTTTTAGCTACTGGTTGGGGCACCCTTCCAAGTATGTAGAGGTTCATCAGTGGAGGGAGGTAGTGTTTATTTAATCTGAAGCAAGTGAGGAAAAAAGGTGCGCGACAGATTGAAAGAAGGAAGCACAGTTGCTGATAGCATTTATGAGTTTTCTGTGCACAGGTTTGAAGATTGTGTGCTATTCCTTAAAGCAAATTAAAATACATAGCAAGTGTAGTAATGTGTGCGCCCTTAGGAAACTGAGAACATTGATTGTGATAGTGAGAACGAACGTTGTCTCGAATTGGGCGTGGGAAATCCGCACGTACACAAGCAGTTACAATAATTCAGAATGTGTATACACATTTTAAGAAAGGGAATGGTTAATTTCATAATCCATTTGCTAAAATATTTAACGCAACTAAAGTACCATGCTTAAAAGTAAAGACAATTATTCAACTGGATATGGTGGCATATGTTACACCAACAAAACAGAAGCGTGCACACAACCGAAAAACCGAGTTTAGTATTTTTTGTGCATTTACAATGCATTCGATTGGCAGAACAGTGTATAACATTTAGGCAAGGCAATCAGCACCACCTCTGGAAAAATTCATTATTATTTTCCGCAGTAAAACTTCAGGCGTTGAATATGAGTTCCCCATTAAGGAAACAACTCGAGAGAAAATATTGCATTCGATGGGATTTAAATACAAATCACATGGACACCGTACAGCACTCATTGAATTGACAAGAATTCAGGCTTATTTAACGCAGGTGCAGTATTACCACAACTTGGGATATGCAAATGCTTACACGGAAGAAACAAGGTAGGTTACTCATGATGGCGTACTTCGGCGCTGGTCAAATGGGACATCCTGCTAGTGATAACTTTTCGACTGGTAAAGGTGAACACATCGCAATTTTCCATGCAGGAGGAAGAAATGATTTCATACCAGGAACCCTGTACATTACACTTAAAGATAATGTTAATTACTCATCAACTGAAAACTGATTTTCGTATCATGCAAGAGAATCCTGTATAAAGAAGAGTATAAAGCGTGGGTCAAATTACTCTTATCATTTCGCAAAATCTAGTCACAGAAAATTATCCGACTCTGATGGATCACATGAAAAATAAGGTGTATGCAACTAACTCCCATGCATTTTAAAAACTAAAGGAAAACATCGGGTGAGAGGTTCACTCAATTTTGGATTCTTGAATGTAAATGAAAATTTCCTTAGAGGTTGCCAGAAATGTGTGGATAGCAAAGGACAACATCCCCAATATCTCTTGCGATAAGGTATGTGCTTATTATCATTGTAACTGTAACTGTAACTATGAGAACGAGAGGCGGCTGCAGGGATATTATGACTATTTCGGCGGGAGTCCGAGCTACGGGGGCCGGCACGCGAGCTGCCATGCGATGGCCAGATTTTCTTGTGGCAAGTGTGTGAATGTTAAATTAGTATTGAGCACTATTAGACTAATTTACTATTTGAGCTCTCAATTAACCGCTTTTCTTCAGCATTTATATGTTTGAAACACTTCAATTTGGTACAGTGGCAATCTTTGCCTACTTCATTGGACTGCCGTCTAATATTTTTCCTAACATCGGTGAGTCTTCCTGTTTCGGTCTCTTATTCCCGCTTCTCAATGTTCTCACTGAAGTTCCCTTCGTTCGAACTCATACCTGCCTAAACACATATAAAAACACAACAGAAATGTAATAATCCCAAGCAACAACAAACGTTCCAGGAACTACGCAGACAACCCCATTCCGCTAACGCGAAGAAACACACAACATTAATGTTTTGTTTTAATATGAAAGCGGATCAATGGATGACAGGGAATCGGGGTTTTGAACAATATTCGTTTCTCTTTTTTAACAACGCGTGGACATCGACATTTATTTCACCAAACTACATATCTTTAACCCTGTTTTACATAGACTACGTTGCTTATTAACACGAACTCAATCGATAGGCTTTTAGAACCTCAGAAAAGCTACAGTATGCACTACTGAACTCAAAAACGCCAAAAAGTGGACATTGGCGTTTCTTTCGCCTGACCCTTCATTTATTCCAAACGTTTGAAACATTATCTTATTTTATGAGCTTTATTACTTCATTTTATTTGTGAAACGGTGCTAGTATATTGCTGCCTTTTATTTTCAAATTCTCCAGATAAATTCGATTGTTACTTCATGACTCCAGAATTTGCCGATAATGTGAAAATTAACCTTTGACAATTCATAATATGACAAACATTAGCATGCAAGCTCATAAGCATGCACCTGCGCTTAAAATTTCCTCGTTCAATTTCTGCACTTGTAAGATACAAACCACAAGAATATCTTCCTCGGTTGTAGAAAATAAGCACTAAGTGGAACCAGAAGCTCATGGAACATAGACTGCAGGAATGGGACCTGTTGTTCCGCAACAGTAATTCTTCATTGCCAGTCTGTGGAGAAAATCCAAACGTATTATGCTAGGACACATCATAATTCCTTGTGAAAGCTGGTTGTCTCCATGAATTGGCAGGTATCTATTTATAGCACATGAATGATGGTATAAAAGTTTTATAATATGTGTACCACTCTTGGACAAATTCATATGGATTGTTCTTACAAAACTTAATGTTTCTTTGTTGATTCAGGTGCAAAAGAGAAATTAACAATAATTAAGAAAATAACAGACAAGAAATTACAAGCACGTTTAGGGTTGATGAATGTATATTATAAAACTAAATGCGTTTGCGCATGTGAGTGTACGCTTCTAAGATGAATTACCCCATATACACAAGTCCAAATCTCCATATATCCTGCTCGAACAAGGCTTCCTACAGCGTATGAGCCATCTGGGTTTGAGGGAGAGTGCGTAAACGGAAGGCTCTACAACCACTTTTCCGAAATAAATTACTTCCAAATGGTAAAATACGATGAGATCTTTTTCGTCGTAGATGTAGGAAGCAAGGAATTCAAGTCTTATTTCACTGCTTTATTCGTCTTTTATTGTGTTATATTAGTGTAGTTTTGTTTTTATTAACACTCATTTATCATAAACTATTCCCAGTGCAATGACACAAGGTGTTGCTGTTTATGGAGTCTTATTTTCTTGCATACGAAGGCATATTAATCGTAATTTAACATTTACATTAGCGGCTTCTAGTAGCTGATAAAATGTGCAAAATAAGTTATCTTAACGTCTTTTCTTATCAAAGATTTGTTTATCCTTAGCCTGGCGGCGAGTTATATTAGTCTTAACCAGCTCACGAGCTTTTTGAATTTGCTCTTGTGTGGCTTTGACAAATAAGTTGTCAGTTGTATGTTTTAATTGAACTTCTTCCGGTAATGTAGGGTGACGGCCATACATCAGGAAGAAGGGGGTCATGCCGGTTGAGGCATGTTGGCTAACATTATAGGCAAAAACAACATGAGGAACTGCAGTACACCAATCTAGTTGGGCATTTGATACATAATGGGATAGCATATTGATAATTGTTTGATTAGCTCTCTCCACCAATCCATTACATGCTGGATGATAAGCTGATGTGAATGTGGATTTGACACCCATTGATGCCAATAGGTGACGTGTCACTTCGCTCAAGAACACGGCTCCACGATCCGAGAGAAGCTCGGATGGTGCAGAGTAACGGCAAATGATGTCTTCTAGAATAAATTGGGCCACGTGTTCAATAGAACCTTTTGGAATTGCTTTAGCCACTACCCATTTCGAAAAAAATTCCGCAGCAACGATAAGCATAGTGTTACCTCTCTTGGACCGTCGGATGGGGCCAACCAAGTCTATACCCCATCGTGCGCCAATTTGGCCCACCGGAATGGGTTGTAATAGACCGACTAGTTTGACCTTGGTAGGTCCCTTCCGAGACTGGCAACTAGGGCACCCTTTAACATATTTCTCAATATCTTTGCCCATCCCAAACCAGTAGTAACGAGTATTAATTTTTGTAAAGGTTTTCGTGAAACCCAAATGGCCAGATAGGGGGTCATCATGACATGAAAATAAAATTTCATTTTTCAATGATTCGGGAATAACCAGTAAGTGAAGGGGTCCTGAAGCTCCTGCGTTTTTCCTATATAACACTCCGGATTTCAGGAGATAAGACGTTGCCTGTCGTCTTAGTTTGGGTGAGCTATCAGTAGCTCCTTCCAAGATTTGGATAAGATGTGCCAATTGGGGATCCTCTTTCTGTTTCTGGGCCACCTTGACCGGGGATAACAAACAAGTAATGACATCATCAACTTGTTCCTGTTCTTGGGGTTTTGGGTTTATCCACCGGGTAACGAGAGAGGGCATCAGCATCCCAATGCTTAGTACCCGATTTATAAAGTATCGTATATTCATATTCTTGTAATTTCAATGCCCACCGTGCCAGTCTACCGGTTACGTCTTTTAAATTACGTAGGTAGCATAGTGCATGGTGGTCACTGACTATACTGATAGGGTAGCCATAGATATAAGGTCGAAAATGGGTTAGCCCATAGACAATAGCTAACAGTTCTAATTCAGATATAGTATAATTCTTTTCATGTTTATTGAGTGATCGGGAGCAAAAAGCTACTGGATGTAGTGCTCCATGGGCATCTCGCTGGAGGAGAACAGATCCGACGCCTACAGTGCTGGCGTCGGTATGGAGTTCAGTGTAAGCACCCGGGCGATAATATGCTAAAACCGGGGCCGAGGTCAAAATTCGTTTAAGCGTATCAAAAGCATCTTGGTGAATTTGTGACCATTCAAAATCTTTGTCTTTACGGGTGAGATCATGGAGAGGTTGTGCAATTGTCGCAAAGTTAGAGACAAAACGCCTGTAGAAGCTAAATAAGCCCAATACACGGCGTACATCTCGTACCGTTTTGGGTATCGGAAGATTGGTAATGGTTCTGACTTTGTCTGCATCAGGTTCGATTCCTTTGGCGGAGATTTCGAAATCGAGGAGTTTAATGCGAGACATGCCAAAAAAACATTTCCCGGGTTTAAGTTTAAAGTTATGTGCTGTCAACTTGGCAAATACAGCTTCGAGGTTGCTTAACGTTTCCGGAAAAGTGGATCTAAAGACCACTATATCGTCGAGATAGACTAGGGCTTTTTTATATTTTAGGTCGCCTAGTAAATCACTGCCTGCCTTGGAAAAGAACCTTGGGGCATTGACAAGGCCAAAGCGCATACGATTAAAGGTCAGCTGATTTTCAGGGGAAACGAAAGAAGTATATTTTTGACTTTGTTCAACAACAGGGACTTGAAAATATGCGCTCAGTAAGTCTAGAGTACAATACCATCGCGATTTTCCAAGATAGCTCAATAAATCGTCTATTAGTGGTAAAGGATAAGAAAAGGGGACTGTTACAGCATTAAGCTTGCGATAATCCACACAAAATCTATAAGAATTGTCCTTCTTCTTGACCAATACAACGGGAGAAGCCCATGGGCTTGAAGATTCGCGTATAATTCCAGCGTCTAACATTTCTTGCACCTGGGATTGTATAATTTCGTGTTGAGCTTGAGATACCCTATAGGGTCCTTGTCGAATAGGTTTGGGGTCAGTGACCTCAATGTGAAACTCTCCAATATCAGTAGTGCCTAATTCTTGAAGGCTGGTAGCAAAAACATGGCTATGTTTCCGTAAAAGTGTACGAAGATCAGTGTTCTGTGCTGTGGTCATTTGAGAATTGACGTTAAATTTTACCTCGTCAATATCGACTGACTGTAGATCACCGTTATCCCAATTAGCCGATTGCACCAGAGCAACTTCATGACCATGGGCAATCGTAGTGCCTGCAAAAATTGTTTTAGGTTCCGCCGTTAGGTTGTCAACAGGAATCATATAATCAGGTGCAGCTTCACAGAAGACAGGGGTAATGTCCACGTTTTTCTTCTGCATAATTCGAGTATTAGGTTCCAGCAGAACTCTACCTAATCCTTTAGTGGGCATATGAACAGCAATATTGGTGGAAGTGAAGGGTGGTATACGAATATCTTTCGTGCAAGAAACTTTAGGCAACTGGGTCGGTTCTTCGTCTGGTTCTAAAGTAATGTGGGGTAAGGGACAGTCAATCTGATCGTTGCAGTGTAAAACAATTTCATTGTAACGTCACCGACAGGGAAGCCAGGTCAATGAGTGCCTGGTAATGCTTTAAAAAGTCCATCCCCAGTAGGAGATGTTCACCAAATTCTGGCACTACTAATACATGTTCTATGAAGGTTACGCCGCTTATTACAAATTCCAGCATAGTGGCGCAACAGACGTCTAGTAATTTATTATTCGCGGTTCGCAGCAGCAAACCCTCTGGCACTGGGTATGTAGGGGTAGTCACGTAACGTTGGTGTACAATACTCACGACACTCCCAGTGTCAACGAGGATATTGACGCGACCGGCACCAGCCACCGTCCCTGTAGTCATTAATGTGTTTGTGGGACGTATAGTATTTACGGCGGCTGGCGAGGGATTCACGGGTTGCGTCACGAGATTTATTCTCGTGACGGCCTTTGTCCGTTTGGGGGATTGCCTCGTTGTCTACAATTCAGGGCGACATGGCCAGGTCGATTGCAAATGAAGCACGTAGGACGGCCATCGCGTGTCCGACCACCTGTTACAGGTCTCTGCCATGCGCCACGCGAGGGGGCACTGGCACCACCGCGTTGAGCGCCAGAGAACTGTGGGCGAAAACCAGCACGGGGTGCGAAGGAAACATGGTTTCCACCACGTCCTCGCCAAGTCATAGGTTGGCTTGAGTTACGGGGGGAAGAGAGCGATGAGGTACCCTGCATCTGGAAGCGCTGCAATTGCTTTTGCAAGCCTCGAACCTCTTGAGTAAGGTTCTTAATGGGGTCAGAAGGACCAGCTGAATTAATGAATGAAACTGGCTTAGAAGGTGGGAGGAGATCAACACGTTGACCAGCCAAATAACGGGCTGCCTCTATACGGCGCACAAAATTTGTAAGCTCTGTAACTGACTGAGGGTCAGCTGGCAAAACTTGCTCTAGTAATGACGGCTTTAAACCACGCATGATGTGGCGAATACGTTCTCGCTCTGACATTACTACGTTCACCTGGTCACACAAGACCAGTATATCATAAATGTATTTCTCATTTGGCTCTGCCAAGTCTTGAACACGCTGCCGTAGGCGACATTCCAAGACATCCTCATGTGCAGCAGGGACGAATGCAGCTTGCAATGCGGCCTTCAGGTCTGGCCAGCCATAACGGAGGTGGCGCGGGGCGAACGTTTTGTACCAATTGGCCGCCGCCTCACGAAGGTAACAGGGGAGATATTGTTTTTTGTGTTGGTCGTCCCAACCATTAGCAGAGGCGATTGTTTCAAAATTGTAAAGATAGATGGCGACATCCTGTCCCGGTTTGCCTTCAAACAGACCAGGATCGAGTACTGGGCGAGCGAAAGGAACTACTGGTGGTGACGGATATTTATAATTTGGTTCATCGGCAGCGGAGGGTCCCGCTTGACTTGCTGATGAAGTCATGTTGACGTCGTCTAAAGAGGAATCGGAACTAGAACGCAAAGGGGGAGAGGATCTTGTGTTTTTGTTTTAATAAATGTAATGTCTCCTACACTAAGACTTCGTTGTTTTTGAAGAGGAAAATAGGTTACAGGTGATTGATTACGAAGTCGACGACTGCTACGTTGACGAATTTTGGACATAGAATGACAGAAATCAGACAAATCAGATGACACTATACGAATGTCTTTTACTGCCAAAGCGTACGTGTCAACATTCGCATCTAAAGACTGCTGATAATCTCGAAAAAGGTTGCGAATTTCAGTGCTAATAGGGCTATTACTATCAGAGTTGAACAAGGACTCCATATACTTAAAACGGACGGGGAGGATTAAAAGAACACCAACTAGGAGCGTAAATTAGTCCTGTAAGGCGTAAAATCAAGTAACAAAGGCAACAGCTAACAAGTCAAATTAAGAAAATAAGTCCATAAGCTATTGCATCACAGCTCATACTGTAAATTAAAACCTGTTTAGACACAGTAGCCACACAGATTTAAGACAAAGCAATGGGTCTTTAAGGGAAAGGGAGCAAAACATTAAAATACAGATTAAATTATGGGCA
Source organism: Deroplatys truncata (assembly GCA_030765065.1). Taxonomy (NCBI): domain Eukaryota; kingdom Metazoa; phylum Arthropoda; class Insecta; order Mantodea; family Mantidae; genus Deroplatys; species Deroplatys truncata. The sequence continues at coordinate 284,849,364 of CM060990.1, forward strand.
TAGTAAAACTTAAACTAGAGAGGTGTAAGTTAAGCTTTACTCAAAAAACACAAACAGAGGAACAAAGATTGAAACCATATCTCTCACAAGGGGTGGAGAGACCGGCAGCCTCCATCATATTGTCAATGGTAGGATGGCTTGACAGGGGAGCGTAGCTCTAATGGGGTTAGACGGTAGGAACAGATAGAAAGCAATTATTCCGAAATATAGAACATTTTATTACTTTTGATTACAATGAAATAAAAGGCTTACCTTTTGGAAGGAGATGTCAAGATTTGCACGGCTCGGGCTCAGGCTGATGTGAATGGGGGTGATGGCGACCCCAGGGCGTTACTCAAGGGTTGCCAATAGGCAACTCAAGATGCCAATTGTGCCAGACAGCTCCGCAAGTGTCAGTCTTAATGACGGACCCGGGACAGCGTCCGCGGGTGACAGAGATTCAGGGCGACACAACGAACAGAAAAAGGCCCAGTGCCGAATTTGGCGGCCCTTTATATAACCCCGGGGCTTCCTGGGGAAAAGACCTGATAAACCCTGGGATTCACAACAGGAAACCATAGAATGTTCTATGTGACGTCAATGCCCACAGCCGCAGGTGGTGACACACATAGACCCGCAAAACTTATATAAGTTATTATTTCCTGTGTGAATTCAAGATGGCCGCCAAAAATACCGACGGAAGTTGGTACACCGCGAGCGTCCGTTATTGGCGCCGGAGTGGCGCGACCATATAATTTAATGTGAAATAAAATCAAAATGGCCAAGATACACAATTGTGTTTTAAAATGTCTAAAGTATCCTAAAGGTGTAAAACCTATGATTTTCCTAAAGCCTGATGTCCTGAAGTCCCAATCGTGACAATATTTTAACCCACATACTGAGGCTACGTCGATGTTGCACAATGGAAGGGGGTGAAATTATATGTGTCCTGTCACTGTTGGGGCATTGTAAGAGACTTCACTTTTATTTCTATAGGTTGTGGGTACTTCTTGATCTTGGGTTACTTGTAATGGATAATCGTTATTATAAATCCACTTTCAACACTACCACCATTAAGTAGCTAACCTCATCGCATTTTCAAAGTTGCAAGGAGTATGATGTTACGCCAATCGTCAGCCGCAATGGTCACCTTATTCATTCATTACGGAAAATGCAATTATGTGTTACGCGATACAACTCTGGCTCGTGCAGAATACTCCTGAGAGAGTTGTGTATGCCTTTTTTGTCTGTTAAAGAGCGCCCTTACTTCTACCCCCCTAACCTCTTATGTGCGTCTCTCCTTTTCTTTTCTTACAAAGTTCCTTAGGTTCTAAATACTTCAGGATTAACACACATATCTGCGTAAACAGTACGGGTTCGACTGGTATTTTTCATATTGGAACAATACGTCAGCGCAGCGGTCTCCAACGGCCGCCAACGTGGTACGTTCATTATTCTAGACAGTTAATTATATAAGCTTCTCTAAATTTCTGACAAAATGACCATTTCTTGCAACATGGGTATCGGAGCTGTGTGACACCCCCGTTTAACTTTGTTCTTAAACACAATCCTCTACCGGGCTTGGTTTAACCTTAAACTGCGTTTACGTCTCTTGCTTATTTTTTTCATATTATTACATCCTGCCTTGCCTCTATTAATTTATTCATCTGTCAACATTTAATTTATGTAGCTATGATTGATAGCTTATCGGTCATGTGGACCATCTCAATATGAAATGGTTCACACAGAACTAAATTTTTTTAATATTAATGCTTTCTTTTCTTTTGCGATATAGGCTGAATGTTTAAGGCACTAGCTTTCTGAGGTGTGATCATGAGAGGACGAGATATGGAGAGGAAGCAAAAGATATTTTTGAATTTGACCAAAAGTAGTAATATCCCTACTGCTTATCTGTGATAAGTAGAGAATCCATAGCATTGCACCCAAGAATTCTACGTCAAAATTCACCAGAAATACATGTTTTGAGGTCTTCTGAGTCTAAAATAAAAAGGGTTCTTAGCTTTCTGTCTCTCTCTCTCTTTGTGTGTATGCATGTATGTGCTCGAAAGACCATATGCGGAATAAATACATTTATATCCCAGTCAGACACCGTTTAAGCAGGCCAGACGGAGATTTGTTATAATCCTCCTATCCTAAATTACCCGTTACGTGAAGATTTTTTCGTTATTTTTGTTTCATCAAAACTCCTTAAACGATTGCGTTTTAAATGCCATATATATATTGGAAGTATTGACATAAAAGTGTGCACTCTTGAATTTTCTATGAATAGCATTTGAAGATCTCATCATTCTCAATGAGTTTTATATAACTGGGAAACCATTAGGTATAGGTTAAAAGTTATCAAGGGGAAAATGTTGTGTTCTAAACAATATTCAGATTGTGTTCAATAACTTAAGTGTAGTATTAGACGTTTCGGAAATATTCACTGATTTATACAGAAATAGAGGCGACGTCTCCATTTTAGTCATCTATGCATGTTTTGAAACTAAGCGAACAATACATTTTTTTACATCAGCTTACAAAAATAAGAAAAAAGTAGAGTTGTTATACACACTGCGCTCTATCGTTATTGCATCTTCTTATATAACCAAATAGGAATTAATGTAACTTAAACTGTAACTTGAAATCATTTCTGGGAAAAACAGTTATTATGATTAAGATCAAGTGGACAGAAAAATCCTGTTTTATAAGGATTATATGTTAAACAAAGAATGTGTGTTAGTTGATAATGGGTAGAGAAAGTCGTGAATATTGGAAGCTAAACCTTTTTAACACGTGCTTTATTATGGAGTAGTCTGTACCTTATAGTGCTGGTCTACGTGATTGTAAAATAGGAGTGAGACCAATCAATAAGCTGAATAAAAATGAAAATAACACCAATAAACACTAATTCTATATAAAACCTAAAATACTATAAACTTATTTTAAATATACCGAAAGAACTCAAACCATAAATTATTCTTAAATAATCCGTAATTGAATCTAAATAAAACGAACAAAACCGCATAAACGACACAAAATAAAAAGGCAGGTTAGGTTGGGTTTGAGATGAAGTCAGGCTGATGACAGTCCAAGTTAGGTTAGCTTAGATATGTCAGATTAGTAATGAGAGGATAGCCTATGTTAGTTTAGGTTAGGATAGATAGTGTGTGGTTAGGTTAGGATAGCCAGAGTCAGGTTAGATTAAGTTAGGTTAGCCTAGTGTGGCTAGTTAGTCTAGATTAGCATGGTTGGTATCGGTTAGGTCAGATGTAAAGTTAGGTTAGGTTATAAGATAGCTAGGATGATTTCAGATTAGGTTAGATAATGACAGGGCAGGTTAGGTTACGTTAGATTATATTTTTTCGGTCGGGTTAGGTTAAGTTAGATGGTGTGAGGTCAGATTAGGTAAGGAGAGGACAACCTAGGTTAACTTAAGTAAGGTTAGATTATTTTAGGGTAGATGGTGCGAGGTTAGGTTAGGTTAGTACCTAGTCAGGCTAGGTTAGTATGATTGGAACCATGTTACATCAGACAAGATGTCAGGTTAGTTTACCTCAGGTTAAGTTAGGTTAGAAGCACTCGTCATAGAAATCCCTTACGTTGTACAGACAGACCGACATACATACATGCATACGTACATACATACATGCATACGCCGCTATCCTCCTCCATATGAATGCTCAATTCTTGATAGAGCCCTCTCTCACACATCTTCTGACTCCCTCTCTCGACCTTCTACCCTAGTATTTCGTAGTTTACGCATGGAGGCCATCTTTCGCTCAAATCCCCTTAATGTGCCTACTCCATTAGGAGACTAATACGTTTTTGGCTTTCCTCAGACAACGTAAACCATGGGTAGCTTGTTAAACACAATTTCTTGGTTTACACGACACATTCCAGTCTTAAATAAGAAGGAAGTAAATTTGCATTCTCCAATAGATGTGTGCATTAATACAAATTCTGAATGACAAGAAACTTTAATTCGCCTTTTCCTGATAGCAAACTACGTGAGCATTCGAAGCTGGCCTGGATTCAACACTTCTCCATACAATATTTTTACTTGTGTTTTCGTTCTTGCCTTCCAAGATTTTCAATAATTATCTTCTAAATTTTTGAATTTCTATTTATAAAGACGGTTGAGTCATTCAACCTTACATTACTACTGAATCTTAAACTGCAGAAGTAAAAGGCGGAATTTCATTCTTTGTTATTCTTAGATATCAGCTCTAAGAATAAACTGAAGTTAAACTAATACTTCGTTAATAAAATATGATCTTCTTTATAATATCAAACGACCTGAAAAAGGATTAATAGTGGTGCAATGATCCTCTTAACGTCCCACTTAAATCTTGAAAGCATCTAATCGAACAGATACTGAATATAATGTAGTCCTACAAAGAATTCTCAAGCTGCTTGAACCATATTCCATAAGGTGTCAGCCATTTGAAGTTTCAAATGCTCCCTTTCCAATGGTGAATGAAAATAATCGATTTGTTAATATCAGACGATATGAGCTGCAGAATTGGCAATGAGAAGTCCAACTTCCAATCAAACGAATCCTGTATTAAAAGACCCATTAGCATTAAGAGCTATCACACAGGAAGAGACTTTTATTATGATAACTTATTTTGCACATTTTATCAGCTACTAGAAGCCGCTAATGTAAATGTTAAATTACGATTAATATGCCTCCGTATGCAAGAAAATAAGACTCCATAAACAGCAACACCTTGTGTGATGAGATTGCACTGGGAATAGTTTATGATAAATGAGTGTTAATAAAAACAAAACTACACTAATATAACACAATAAAAGACGAATAAAGCAGTGAAATAAGACTTGAATTCCTTGCTTCCTACATCTACGACGAAAAAGATCTCATCGTATTTTACCATTTGGAAGTAATTTATTTCGGAAAAGTGGTTGTAGAGCCTTCCTTTTACGCACTCTCCCTCAAACCCAGATGGCTCATACGCTGTAGGAAGCCTTGTTCGAACAGGATATACGGAGATTTGGACTTGTGTATATGGGGTAATTCATCTTAGAAGCGTACACTCACATGCGCAAACGCATTTAGTTTTATAATATACATTCATCAACCCTAAACGTGCTTGTAATTTCTTGTCTGTTATTTTCTTAATTATTGTTAATTTCTCTTTTGCACCTGAATCAACAAAGAAACATTAAGTTTTGTAAGAACAATCCATATGAATTTGTCCAAGAGTGGTACACATATTATAAAACTTTTATACCATCATTCATGTGCTATAAATAGATACCTGCCAATTCATGGAGACAACCAGCTTTCACAAGGAATTATGATGTGTCCTAGCATAATACGTTTGGATTTTCTCCACAGACTGGCAATGAAGAATTACTGTTGCGGAACAACAGGTCCCATTCCTGCAGTCTATGTTCCATGAGCTTCTGGTTCCACTTAGTGCTTATTTTCTATAACCGAGGAAGATATTCTTGTGGTTTGTATCTTACAAGTGCAGAAATTGAACGAGAAAATTTTAAGCGCAGGTGCATGCTTATGAGCTTGCATGCTAATGTTTGTCATATTATGAATTGTCAAAGGTTAATTTTCACATTATCGGCAAATTCTGGAGTCATGAAGTAACAATCGAATTTATCTGGAGAATTTGAAAATAAAAGGCAGCAATATACTAGCACCGTTTCACAAATAAAATGAAGTAATAAAGCTCATAAAATAAGATAATGTTTCAAACGTTTGGAATAAATGAAGGGTCAGGCGAAAGAAACGCCAATGTCCACTTTTTGGCGTTTTTGAGTTCAGTAGTGCATACTGTAGCTTTTCTGAGGTTCTAAAAGCCTATCGATTGAGTTCGTGTTAATAAGCAACGTAGTCTATGTAAAACAGGGTTAAAGATATGTAGTTTGGTGAAATAAATGTCGATGTCCACGCGTTGTTAAAAAAGAGAAACGAATATTGTTCAAAACCCCGATTCCCTGTCATCCATTGATCCGCTTTCATATTAAAACAAAACATTAATGTTGTGTGTTTCTTCGCGTTAGCGGAATGGGGTTGTCTGCGTAGTTCCTGGAACGTTTGTTGTTGCTTGGGATTATTACATTTCTGTTGTGTTTTTATATGTGTTTAGGCAGGTATGAGTTCGAACGAAGGGAACTTCAGTGAGAACATTGAGAAGCGGGAATAAGAGACCGAAACAGGAAGACTCACCGATGTTAGGAAAAATATTAGACGGCAGTCCAATGAAGTAGGCAAAGATTGCCACTGTACCAAATTGAAGTGTTTCAAACATATAAATGCTGAAGAAAAGCGGTTAATTGAGAGCTCAAATAGTAAATTAGTCTAATAGTGCTCAATACTCATTTAACATTCACACACTTGCCACAAGAAAATCTGGCCATCGCATGGCAGCTCGCGTGCCGGCCCCCGTAGCTCGGACTCCCGTCGAAATAGTCATAATATCCCTGCAGCCGCCTCTCGTTCTCATAGTTACAGTTACAATTACAATGATAATAAGCACATACCTTATCGCAAGAGATATTGGGGATGTTGTCCTTTGCTATCCACACATTTCTGGCAACCTCTAAGGAAATTTTCATTTACATTCAAGAATCCAAAATTGAGTGAACCTCTCACCCGATGTTTTCCTTTAGTTCTTAAAATGCATGGGAGTTAGTTGCATACACCTTATTTTTCATGTGATCCACCAGAGTCGGATAATTTTCTGTGACTAGATTTTGCGAAATGATAAGAGTAATTTGACCCACGCTTTATACTCTTCTTTATACAGGATTCTCTTGCATGATACGAAAATCAGTTTTCAGTTGATGAGTAATTAACATTATCTTTAAGTGTAATGTACAGGGTTCCTGGTATGAACTCATTTCTTTCTCCTGCATGGAAAATTACGATGTGTTCACCTTTACCAGTCGAAAAGTTATCACTAGCAGGATCATCCATTTGACCAGCGCCGAAGTACGCCATCATGAGTAACCTACCTTGTTTCTTCCGTGTAAGCATTTGCATATCCCAAGTTGTGGTAATACTGCTCCTGCGTTAAATAAGCCTGAATTCTTGTCAATTCAATGAGTGCTGTACGGCGTCCATGTGTTTTGTATTTAAATCCCATCGAATGCAATATTTTCTCTCGAGTTGTTTCCTTAATGGGGAACTCATATTCAATGCCTGAAGTTTTACTGCGGAAAATAATAATGAATTTTTCCAGAGGTGGTGCTGATTGCCTTGCCTAAATGTTATACACTGTTCTGCCAATCGAATGCATTGTAAATGCACAAAAATTACTAAACTCGGTTTTTCCGTTGTGTGCACGCTTCTGTTTTGTTGGTGTAACATATGCCACCATATCCAGTTGAATAATTGTCTTTACTTTTAAGCATGGTACTTTAGTTGCGTTAAATATTTTAGCAAATGGATTATGAAATTAACCATTCCCTTTCTTAAAATGTGTATACACATTCTGAATTATTGTAACTGCTTGTGTACGTGCGGATTTCCCACGCCCAATTCGAGACAACGTTCGTTCTCACTATCACAATCAATGTTCTCAGTTTCCTAAGGGCGCACACATTACTACACTTGCTATGTATTTTAATTTGCTTTAAGGAATAGCACACAATCTTCAAACCTGTGCACAGAAAACTCATAAATGCTATCAGCAACTGTGCTTCCTTCTTTCAATCTGCCGCGCACCTTTTTTCCTCACTTGCTTCAGATTAAATAAACACTACCTCCTTCCACTGATGAACCTCTACATACTTGGAAGGGTGCCCCAACCAGTAGCTAAAACGTCGCTGAACAGACAGTATGATCGTAAAAACGTACATCACAGATGTAGCGTACCACGTGTTATAGGCAGCTGTAATTTACGTGAAGGACTATATCTTAAATCTGTGAGGAGGGAAGCGCAATAATTGAAATGGGGCTATATTTGTTTGTACCAAAGTCTTTAATTTTCTGGCAAGGGGCTATTTTAGACACTTGAAAGTGTGCACTACATTCCTACATTGATCCGTGGTTCAAATCCCGGCTACGGCATTGAATTTTTCGGTCGTCTGATTCTGCCTTTCCAACCCAGTCCAATACACGGCTTTTGTAAAAGAACAAGTAATTCCATTAATTGACCTAATAGTGGTTGAAACTACAAAGCCCGGGACTTAAGCACTTACAAAGAATGTAAGTCGCCATTGGGGTATGACATCTCAATACAATTTGAGATCTCCTTGTGGTTTACCGGGAAAAATGCGAATCAGTTGGAGAATTTAATGTCGTGCCGGCATGTTGCCATGGTAGCTCGATGGTTGGAGCAACTGGACGGAGACCGGGAGATCCGTGGTTCAAATCCCGGCTATGGCATTGAATTTTTCGGTCGTCTGATTCTGCCTTTCCAACCCTGTCCAATACACGGCTTGTGTGAAAGAACAATAAATTCCACATTCCTACTAGTTTCAGTAACATAATTGTGGCTAAGTGTACTATCAGGGATAATACCTAAAGCTTTGTCGATTCAGTCAGACCAGCCATTGAATTATTAATTTCAACTGATGGAATATGACGCATGTCTATGGTGCCCAAAAACCGCAGATGTCCCACCAACACTGCCTGTCATTTTGAGAGATTGATATGAAGGCCTACGAATAAACGGAGTCGAAATCATTGTTAATCTTCAACACTGCATTGTGGATGTCGTCAGTCCGTGAATGTATGTATAGCTGTAGGCCATTTGCATGTATGTGATATTTACTGTGGAGAATAGAGTGAAAAATATAGTTTATATAAAGTGCAATTAAACAAACACTAACAAACAAAACACCATCCTGTGGAACTGCTGCCTTTACGAAACTCCATGATGATGAGAGATACATAATTCTGCCTTTCGCAAAAAAAAAGGAGTTTAAAACACGTAACAGTTGTATTTTTATTTTATTTTTTTTAAGGGGGGGGGAGAACAGGAATAAAGGTCTAAGGAAAAACAGAAGTATATATAGGTAGTAGAAGGGAAAAAGGAAGAGGAAAAGAAGGATCTTATTCTGTTGTGGCGCTATTTAATGGGGGCATAATGGTGTTCATGGTGGCCGGTACCGCCGAAGCAAACCCGCTGATTGTGGGCGAATATTCGAAGTGGCGCAATTCTCAGCTGTGGTGGTCAGGTATCTGCCATGGCGATGGCCCTGACAGGGACCTGTGAACGGTGGTGTCTTAACTGTCTTAACAGGAGATGCATGCTCCAATCCCGGGCCTGTTACCTCCGGGAGTTGGCTCGTTGATGACGATGTACTGGACGAGGTTGCTGGTGTATTCCGTCGAAGCGTGCATTCAGATCTTGGTAATAGCTCTCCATGGTATCGTTGACCACTTTGAGGTAAAACTCGATATGATCCAGGGCTGTGCATTTGGTGTTTATTTGCTCCAAGCATTCTTCGTGCTCAGTGAAGTGACTGCTGATGTTGTTTAGGATGTGTTTCTTGGTCACGTTGTGTGACTTGTCAATGGTGTCGGTGACTCCAGTAAACTGCTCGCTGAGTTGCTCCTCCAGCGTGCTGAGCCTGCCAGCTAGGTTAAGCACCTCAGCATGCAGGTCCTGGATGGCATCGATGATGGGCTGGTTCGTAGCTGCTATCTGTGCTTGGATCTGCGATGAGTCGTCCGATGAAGTGAAGTTCTGCGGTGTAGTTGTGATGTTCTGTGGTGTGTCTGCGATGTGCGGCATAGCTCTACGTGGGTAGGGTGGGCAGACGGCCTGGCCAGGGAAGTGCCCCTTGCCCCCGCAGGAGGCGCAGAAGCGGCGGCGGTGTGTCAGGTCGTGTGCCCTGCAGTCTGAGGTGATGGTCCCATTGCCACAGTAGTGGCAGCGGGGTGCGGCGTCACATGACGCGGCGGTATGCCCGTACATCAGCAGCGTCGGCACGGAGTTGGACGCACACTACGACTGGCCTCGAGCGACGGTGTTTGCCCTAACAAGGGCAGTCCTGCACCGAGGGCCAGCGAGTATTCGCCCTGGTCCAAGAATGTGAGACGGACTAGCTGTGTAGGACCTCTGTCGTTTCGAATACGAGACGCCTTGGCCGCATAAGGCCAAATGCTTTGAGCGGCGGTGAGTAATAGCACGTCAGGGAGCTGACCGTGAACTCCCCGGACGACAGCGGAGTAACGTGCAGGCACGCTGTTCGGCGGCGTGTGACTGGCTGCGCTGGCTGGAGAGATGGTGCTGGGTTTCGACTGGCGGCGGCGGTGGAGAGGCTGGAAGCTCTTCTTCGACGGTGACGGCGCTGGTGGTGGCTTCCTCGCGAGGAGGAAGCTTGGAGGCTGCGGCTGTGTTCTTCCTGCTCATGTTGACCGAACAAATGTAGTGCTTTAAGCTTAGTAAACATTGCGTCTATGTCTATGGAACTGAAAGCTTTAGCCGTGTCTAATAATAAAGTAGGTAGAGCCAGTTTTCGTTTATCGCAAACTTAAACAATACTTTCGACAACCTTTATTAGTGCTGTACTAGTGCTATGGCCTGATATGAAACCGGATTGATAGGGGCCAAGGTCACATTTATTAAGGCAGTCTTTAAGCTGCTTATGTACGATACGCGCAAGTGTTTTGGAAAGCTTGGGTCTGAAGTTATTAGGGGACTCGAATGCTTAATAGTTTTAGGTAGAGAAGTTACAAATGCCTGTTTCCATTCTGCATGATAAGTCGATGTCATAAAGGAGGCGTTAAATATGTGTATCACAGTCCATAATGTATTCAAAATTTGGTTTATTAGGATTAAATTAATATAATCAGACCCTTGAGACCCTGTCTTTATACGTCTCAATGCTTGCATAACCTCCATTATTTATGTGAAGTATATGAAGTAAAATTTCTCACCTTCAAGCGTCTCATGCAGCACACTTCTGATAGTACGGTCCTTGTCAGTTTTGCTTAGTTCACAAGGAACTTTGGTGAAATTGTCATTAAGGTCATTAAATGAGAGAACAGTGTCATGTACAGAAGGCTCCAAATGCTTTCCGGTGGACCAGGGGATGTAGAGGAAAAGGAACAAGGAATTCTTTTTCTCGACTAGTCATGCCTGGCTATAGCCAACAGTAAGTGCCGGTATCGTCTAAAAGGTCACATTTAGTTTTGTGTATCTTCGAACAATCCAGCGAACTGACATTAATAGGAAAGAAGACGAAACTAAATACATTTCTCTTTACTACAACTATCCAAACTTTACATAATATGGCGTTCAAAAGCAAATATTGCACTATTATGTGGGTGCTACAGAAGTTTAAGATGCACTATTCAATAATTTTCTTGAGAAACAAGGTTCACATAATGTATATCTTATTTTTAAGGTTTGTTGCAAGTAAGTAGTAGTAGTAGTAGTAGTAGTAATAATAATGATAATAATAATCATAATAATAATAAAAATGTTTCATAATTACCATGCAATGGAATGCTCTACGTGAACTCCGACAGAACAGGGTATTTATTATCTTGAATGTAAGTTTGTTTTGCTTTTAAATCTTCCTAGAGATTGATCACGATGTTTATCGCTAAGTGTGTAGTTTCATACAGATTGCACATTCAATTCTCATATAATTCAAGTAACGTCTCAAAAATACGGAAGAAAAAGTAATAGTAATACCAAACTGTTGAAGCAGTTTGAGCACAATTAAGTACAACATTCAGTGTACTTCAAACTGAGATATATCTTGCGTTTGTTACTGAAAAACCAATATCGATTGTTCCACCTTACACACACTCACAAGACAAAGGGAGAAAAACGATGCCAACAGTATAGTGGACGAAGAGCAAAAACAGCTAATCTATCTAAAAGGAGAAAATGTTAATTGATAGGAAGAAACAGTGTTAGCACAAAATATGCAATTTCTATACGGCTGTTTTATTTGGTTTGGATAACATTTCAAAACAGTGACACGAAAATGTTAATGCAAAATGGTTTATGTGCTTTTGCTGCAATTGGTTCCTCATTTGAAAGCAAACCATTCTGAAAATTCAATTGCTTTCAAAGGTAAACTTGCATTCAAATTAAAAATCTGAAGAAAGAAAAGAGGAAAAAAACTTCCAAAATAACACACGGTGTTAGACTTAGATACTTTGTATTGTGATTCACGTTCTGAATTCTTAAAATGCTTGTCTTCCCTGATCTAGAATGGAACGGAATGTATAACGGAGGGGACTCGTCACAGATCCAGTTAATGAGGATATTGCGCCTGTGCCCCGTGAGGGTGCGACCCCGGGAGGGAGGGACGAGGTGAGACACCGGGTGGCCGAACCAGACGTGACGGCACAGCAATGACAGGGTTCCTACAGTTTCCAAACTGAGAACCCCAACATTCTGGCAGGCAAACCGGGACCCCGCCCCATACAGAGGGTCCAACCGTACCGCATACCCCGGCAGGGGCGGACCGTATACACCAGCAACCAGCCGAAGACCAAGAGATTGATAAGGTTCCACAGAGAGCATCCTTTTCCTTGCCACACCTCACCGGAACACCATCGCCGACGCTCCCATCCCTGAAACAGACCTAACGGGGTTAAGGATGGATAAAATGAGGAATGGAACGATATGGAGGGAAAGGAAATTCTAGTGCTGAGATAAACCACTTCAGCATTCGCCTGACGACCTGAGAAAGCCCCAAACCTCCGAAAAAGCCCATAGGTCAAAGTGGTCGGTCGCAGGGAAGCGAACCAGGGACCTCCCGATTGCGAGTCGCACACGTTAACGCGGCGACACCTGTACGGAACCTGGAAGATCCGTAGTCCAAATCCTGGCAATGCCATTGAACTTTTCAGTCTCATTCTATCTTTCCAACCTTCTTCTACATATGGCTTGTGTGAAAGAACAATTAGTTACTTGTTGTTAATTAGATAAACTGTCATTACACTTACAAAATTCGTTGTAAGTATAAGAAGAATACAGCAGCTAAAACGATAGTCAAAATGTTATGTGGTGCCTTTGAGATTCCATGCTCTTTGCACTACCACCATACCAATTATACAAAAGTCATTCAGAATCAGGAAGGTTTGTGAGTCTCTTCTCAGAAAATTAAAAATATATATTTCATTTGTCATGAAATTATCTTAAGCAGGGAGTATTTTAATCAAAGTCGTTAGAGCCATTTTTGAGAAAATAACAGATTTTGAAAACTTTTCCATATAAAGGGTTGTTCGGGGTTGGGTGATTTTCTTGAAAATCTTCATGTCACATCTTTGAAAGATGCCGAGCTTAAATATCAAGTTTGTCATCTGACCGACTTTTCATTTTCGAATTATGGTGTTCAATGACACGGGCATGCGGAGCTTTTTCTATAAAATATGTGTTGCATTCATATGACTTTCTCCACTCACTCTTCTACAAACTATTCATAAATCTTATCCTTGCATCTATTTTGTGTTAATATAAATAAACATTCATTACTTATTTACACATTTCGTTGTGGGTATAAGTAGAACATATTAAGCTAAAGCCATAGCCAAGCCCCTCAAAGCTAATCGCTATGTGATAGCTTTGGATTGGATTGGCTACGGAGGGGACTCGGCACTGGTCCATATAAAGGATATTGTGCCTACGCTCCACGAGGAGGCGGGAAGATAGATGAGGCGAGGGGAGACACCGGGCGGCCAGAACCAGCAGCGAAGGCACAGGAATGGCAGGGTCCCTACGTTTCCAGATAGAGGCTACCCGGCAGACGGACAGGCATACCGGGGACTCCACCCCGCACAGAGAGGGTCCAACGCCCCTCAAGGGGGTTCGGATACCCCCGGCAGCCAGCCGAAAGCCGAGGTTCGGAGAGAGTCACAAGTGGTATCCTATTCCCCTGCCACACTACACCTAAGCACCATCGCCGACAATTGCAACCCAGAAAGAGACCAACGGATGAAAGATAATGGAGTAACAGGAAATTCGGGAATGTGAGAATCTTTCCCAGCATTCGCCTGGCAACCCCGGGAAAACCCGAAGAAAAAACCCATGGGTCAGAATAGTATATTATAGAGAGATCGAACACAATTTTTGCGTTTATATGGGAAAGGATAGAGAAAACGGGGGTAGATGCGATGGCTCAAGGAGGAAAATGCGATTATATGGGGAAGGTAGGGACTACGAGGATCGATGCTAGGGTAAATATAGGTTGAAGGAGTGGGGATGCGCTTTATATGTGAAGGTAAGGAATACGAGGAGAAGTGCTAGACTAGACAGAGTTTGAGATGTGGAATATGCGTTTGTATGGGAAAGATAGGAAAAAGGTGGACAGATGGTAGGATAGACAGATGCTGAAGGAGCGAGAATATGGACTTATATACCGGAGAGATAGGGAATACAAGGAGAGGTACTAGACTACACGGGGCTTGAAGGGTAGAATATAGCTTTTTATATGGGAGAGCTAGCAAACCGAGGAGAGGTATTACGCCAGGAAGGTTTGAATGATAGTGTATGCGTTTATATGGAGAGAATAGGACAGATTCTAGATTGAGAGAACCTTCAAGGAGGAAAATGCGTTTATATGGGAGAGATAGGGAAAACGAGGACAGTTCCGAGGTAGAGCAGAGGCTGAAGGAGTGGGGACGTCATTTATATGGTAGAGGTAGGGAATAGAGAGGTGCTAGCCTAGACAGAGGTTAAAGATTAGGGTATACGTTTATGTGGAGGAAGATATGGCAAACGTGGAGATATCCTATGCTAGGAGACAGTTGAAGGAGAAGCAATGCGCTTTATATGAGAGAGGTAGGGAATACGAGGGGAGGTGCTAATCTAGACACAGGTTGAGGAGTAGAGTATGCGTTTATATGGGAAAATATGGAAAACGGGGAGAGATGCAAGGGAAGACATAGGCTGAAGGAGGGGGAATGTAGGTTTATACAGATGAGGTAGGAAACCTAGGAGAGATGCTAGGCTAGACAGATGCTGAAGGAGGGGGATACGTTTTATACGGAAGAGATAGGGGAAACGTGGACAAATGTTAAGATAGACAGAGTTAAAGGAGGAAGAGATTTAGACCGCAAAGATACCACCAATTAAAGTTTACAAATGTTTTGACACTCTTTGTATTTTCTCGACACTGGGGTGAAGTCTCCCGGCGCAAATGTTCTAAAATATATGTGTCAGGTAATATTCGTCCATGCATAAAATCATGCAGACACATTGACTTCGAGATTTATACTACTAACGTCCCAGATTAATGTAAATGAGTGTATATGTAGGGTAAACCAATTAGTATCACAAGTGCTCATGGTAATTCAGAACAGCGATTCGTACTCGAGCTATTTAATATAATTTTCATATGATTTGGGAAGAATGTAGGGTATTTAAGTCATTTTAACAGGTAATTCAGGTAGCGTCACAGGTATTCACGGTAATATAGAGAGTAATTAGATTATAAACATTTTTCATCCAACGTTACAACACTTTTATATACGTTTTTTCTAAATCTTACAAGCTTGTTATATGTTAAACAGTTAGTGTGCGAGACGGAGAGGGATAAACTGCATATTGGCTTACAGCGAAGGTATATAGAAGTATTCTAATCTAAACCCACAACGAACACCCTAACCTATTCCTACCTTGACTTCTCATTGTCTATTCATTTCTATCAACGTCTAACCTAACCAACGTAACAAGACGTAACACTACGTGACAAGAAGTAACACCACGCAACATAACAGCGTAACACAACAAAACATAAGCACGTAACCACATGACAATACGTCAGACTACGTAACATAAGCACGAAACCACGTGACAAGTGTTGCGGTATCTTTCGTGTTATCTTATTTGCTGAGCGCCTATTACTGTTTTACTATTTTGAATTTTGAGTTCTTTGTCCTCCGGCTAGCTATTATTACTCAGTCGAGCAAATCTCTTGAACAGGGTATGTAAACGGAAAGGAGTTATTACTAAAAGATAACACTGATAAAAGAATTTGTTTTTACACTTTTATTGCCGTCACACTTTATTAATTTCACATCATTACTCTTGATACACGCCCGACTGAAACTGTTATATTTTCGAATGTAACTATAATCACTTATTTGCCGCACATTATTAATTCGAGTATTTCACATTTTTGTAACTAGCTTTACGACGCGAGAGATTCTGTAGAATTGCAAATGTGTACTTCGTTAATGATTCTGTTAAACTGCGCGACGTATAACCCGCGAATGATTCTCTTAAACTGTGTGTTATCCGTCTCTGGCACGGAATTTATACTCCCTCACCCCGATATGCTTAAACATTATAACAGAGCTGCTATTGGTTAATAAAACGCGCCAACATTAGCATCTATTTTTATATCGAATCAAAATTACGAACACATATGCTCTAGGGAAGATATTTTGCTCCATTTCTAAAGAAAAGCGCGCTAATCTGACGTCATTTGCTTGTCTCTTATAATTGATAAACAACTCACCCCCTCGCTCATTGTTACCCGCTCCTATTGTCAGTTTCAGTGAGGTCGTGTAAATTTATTTCCTAACAATGCTTATAATTAACAAACATCTCAAATCATTGTCATACAATAATGCTAATATACACTACAATCACTCTGGCATTTACAGTGTTGTGATATAAAATACTGCGTCATATGCCCCACTAGAAACATAATTATAAATATTTACGAAATTTTTTTTGGAAATTTTATAATTGGGTTTTTAGTCTCCTGAATCTTGGAACACACGGTATTTATCACTTGCACTTAACACTGCACACGCATTTAACACACGTCTTACATCTTGCATTTTTCTCGCCACCATTCACTGGCTCGGGTCTAATGTGTTTATATACATACATCTGACATTACAATTTTTTATAGCAAATACTATACCCTGAACTATTTAGGTCACTGTTACAAAATAGTTATACTTTCTTAGATTATTGACATAGGAATTCATACAATCAAGATTTTAACCTGGTTCATCTTGTAATTATTGAACACATTTACCAAAATATTCATCCATTACACAAATATATTTACATCTCTTAATTCTATACATAATTTCACATTATCTTTGTACTACATAAGTGTTTTACTTTAATTATCTCTACCCTTTTTTTTACTGTTTTGTACTTTATATTGACAATACTCTTTGAATTGTATCTACATACTTTTACTTCCATATGACATTAAATTTTCATTTTTACATGCTTCATTTCAAATGTAGTTACAGTTTACTAAGAAAATGTTCCTTTTCCCCTTTAAACATTTATTTTTGTGCTGAATTTATTTCTCCTTTCTTATGACATATATACACAGTTAACCCTCCTACATTCCAATACTTTGTTCTGCAGTTCAGCTTTACTTATCCTGGATTTGCTTGCTTTTTTTTCTATTGTCTGTTCCAATTTTTTATTGTTCTCATTTTGAACAGCTTGGTGCTTGTTAATTTCAGAAGTTAGTTTTTGGTTCAAATCTATTGACAAAACTTTAACTTCTTCAGACAACTTATTTTTTTGTTTCCGATTTTTTCTGAATTTCAGATATCTCCCTTCTGAAATTAACTTGCACCTGAATTAAATCTGCATTCGTAGCCTCCATCATCTCTCTTAGCTCACTTGAAATGCTATTCATTCGGCTACCTAACTCTGTACATTTTACATCAGCATGTTCAATTTTATTATTAACCTCACTTATTTGGTTAGATATTTCCCTGCTCATGTCTGACATTTTCTTTGAAACTTCCCCTATCTCATTTGCTATCATTTCCTGATTTTCATTTCTCATTCTTATCATACTACTATCTAGCTCCATAAATCTCTTTTCAATTTCTTCCCTGTTTTGTTCTAAGCTCTTACCAATATCTTTCTTCAATTCCCTATTATTCTTTTCATATTCTGAGTTAGTTTTTGTTCTAATTTCTCATTATTCTGAGTTAGTTTTTCTAATTTCTCATTACTCTTACCACTGTCTTCCCTCAATTCCCTATTATTCTTTTCTATATCTTTCCTTAATTGATCTGTAATACTCTTACTAATATCTTCCCTCAATTGCCTATTATTTTCTATTTAGTCTGTAATTTAATGTTTCACCAATATTTCTCAGCATATCCATCATCATACCAGCATCAAAATTAACATTTCCTGCTATTCTGTTCTCACTTTCTTCACTAATACTTCCTCCCTCAAATCCTACATTGTTTGAGCTATTTTCTGTAACCTGTATTGAATTACAGCTAACTGTTACATTATCCCCTTCCATAATTATTTCTTCAGTATTATTAGTGGACATTGTTTTCTTAACCCTACCACTTCTCAGCATTTAATTTCTCACATTTTTTTTTAGGATACACAAAAATTTACAATTTTCTAACCTTTATGGTGCTATCTGATGATGTTGCTTTGATGTCCAGATTCCTGCCCCTCTCTCCTAGATGTATATGTCGCCTCTGCGTCGTACTTCGATGGATCTGCGTCGTCTCGCTGTCTTGGTGTCCTGTAGTCGAATCCCCCCGTTGCCTTCTATTCTCGTAGTTACGATGTCCTCTCATCCGCGTCGTCGGTCGTTCTTGTGATTGTTTCTGGAATCTGCGTCTTGTAGTTAATTTCACTGCTCCATTCGCTCTACGTCCTGGTTCCTTCGTCCCATCCTGGTTATTTCGCCCCACGTTCTGGGAGCGAATTTGTCGCGGTATCGTTCGTGCTATCTTATTTGTTGAGCGCCTATTACTGTTTTACTATTTTGAATTTTGAGTGTTTGTCCTCCGGCTAGCTATTATTACTCAGTCGAGCAAATCTCTTGATCAGGGTGTGTAAACGGAAAGGAGTTATTACTAAAAGATAGCACTGATAAAAGAATTTGTTTTTACACTTTTATTGCCGTCACACTTTATTAATTTCACATCATTACTCTTGATACACGCCCGACTGAAACTGTTATATTTTCGAATGTAACAATAATCACTTATTTGCCGCACATTATTAATTCGAGTATTTCACATTTTTGTAACTAGCTTTACGACGCGAGAGATTCTGTAGAATTGCAAATGTGTACTTCGTGAATGATTCTGTTAAACTGCGCGACGTATAACACGCGAATGATTCTCTTAAACTGTGTGTTACCCGTCTCTGGCACGGAATTTATACTCCCTCACCCCGATATGCCTAAACATTATAACAGAACTGCTATTGGTTAATAAAACGCGCCAACATTAGCGTCTATTTTTATATCCAATCAAAATTACGAACACATGTGCTCTAGGGAAGATATTCCCTCCATTTCCAAAGAAAAGCGCGCTAATCTGACGTCATTTGCTTGTCTCATATAACTGATAAACAACTCACCCCCTCGCTCATTGTTACCCCTCCTACTGTCAGTTTCAGTGAGGTCGTGTAAACTTATTTCCTAACAATGCTTATAATTAACAAACATCTCAAATCATTGTCATACAATAATGCTAATTTACACTACAATCACTCTGGCATTTACAGTGTTGTAATATAAAATACTGCGTCACAAGGCGTAACAACACGTCACACTACGTTACATAAGCACATAACCGCGTGACAAGACGTAACACAACGTAACATAGCCACCTAACAAAACGTAACACTACGTAACATAAGCACGTAACCACGTGACAAGACGTAACACAGCGTAACATAGCCACGTAACAAGACGCCACATTACGTAATATAAGCACGTAACCGCGTGACAAGACGTAACACAACGTAACATAGCCACGTAACAAATCGTAACACTACGTAACATAAGCACGTAACCACGTGACAGGACATAACACAGCGTAACATAGCCACGTAACAAGACGTCACATTACGTAACATAAGCACGTAACCGCGTGACAAGACGTAATCAGTAACTTTAACAACCTAACCAGTAAATGTAACAACGTAATCAGAAAATGTAAACACGTATCATAACTACGTAACATGAGGTAACACCCTGCGACATTACGTAACCAGAAACGTAACAAGACGTAACACCACCACGTAACCAGAGATAACCTTGAGTTTCTTTTAGTGATATTGCGATGTTTTATTCACGTTTTATTATTTGACAGTCTTAATTGAAAATTTTGCGTCAACATACCTTTATTTTAGTTCGTTGTGGGTGCCTCTCCCATTTATCTAGGCTTGAGACTAGCACTAGGATTGCTCCTAATGGCAGGGTTCACATCTTCCCTTCCATTTCTTCTTCTTCTTCTTTCTTCATCAGGCGTCTGCTAGTTGCATACACAGCACACGGATAAACTTCATTTCTAATATTGTAGACTCACGAGAAAATCTTCCTCTTCCACTTACATTCTTTTTAGCACTGTATGTAATACGATAATCTCCATACGCATATGTAATTATTCCATCCTCAGCAATAACTCTTTTGTCATCGTATGGAGGCAATGTAATTTTATTCAGTTGCACTGTGGCAAGAGCATGCTGTCGTGAGGATCAGATTCATGGGCGTTCTTATGATTTCTCTGGTTTCAAGACAGTCAGTATAGCTCTAAAAAGTAATGTACTGATCAAAAGCACTACGTTTTATGCCTTTAATCTTTTTTATCATTGAGCCGCGGATATCTAAGGCGTACAACTTAGGTCGTAGTCCGACAAAGCGCTGGGTGATTTTACCATTATCCCCATTTTTAAATTTCCCAAGCACCTTCTTGTTTAGAGCTGATTAGTATATGGCTTGTAGAATAATCAGCTGTATCTAGGTGTTCGAGAAAACGTAGCTTGTCATGGTACACATCTTCAGTTCTCACTCGATGAATAAACGAATCAGTGTCCATATACATGTGCTTCAGGTTTTCAGCTCCACAGAACGGTAACAACACATCATAATGATAGTGGTACACTAATGTCTTGGAGATGTCCAACAAACACATTCCAATGTATATACGCTTGTTCAACACAATCTTTCGGGATGCCAATGGCACATCAGCTAGGTTGGTAGCATATATTGTTCGATCGATAAACATAGACTTGGCAATTAACTTTTCCAGAGTCTTCTCGTTTGTGACCAGTCGTATATCCACACCATTACGCAGGTTCTCCATGGTTTTTCCAAACACGGCGTTGTTAAATAGTTTGTAGAGATCCTTCTCGATGTCATTTGCAGCCTGTTGTCGCAGCCTATTGTTAAATTCCACATAAGGTTTTAACCACTGTGACTGACGGAATTGCAACACACGATGAATTTTTATTAGCCCTAGTCAATGATTAAGTGCTTGCTTCAAAGCCATGCAATGTACTACATACTTCTTTCCAGGTCTAAGATGGGGTATCAGTTTCCTTCTACTCGAGTCCTTAGGCTTCATACACTCAGGCAAGAAAGGCAGGTCGCTGTGTAGATCGTGAAGTTCTGCAGGATATTCAATGTTGACTATTAATATGTATCCATGAGGATCATCTTCTTGTAGTCTTTCTAAGTCGACTTTTTCAGGTGATATCCATTCATTTCTACCATACGCGAGGGCGTAACACATGGCCCAACCATATCGGTAATTGGCGTCCTCATATGTAATAAATTGGGTTGGTCTCGACCGATCTGACTTCCCCTTGTAGACGTTGTTTGCTTCGGCATAACGGTGGGAAACTTGACATAAACCTCCTCTTATGCCAGATTCCACCATGAGTAATTAGTTATAACCCTGTAACAATTCCAGCTGAATTCCTGTATACAGCGGCATGGCGTCCCATGTAAGTCCTGGAGAGGTAAAATAATGTGCAGGCTCGACTTTATGTGTTTTGAGGGTTTGATCTCTAAATGTCTCAAAGACATCACATAGAAGAAGTACATCAGAGATTAAGTAGAGGTCGCTATACTCGCCAAAGGTTTCTTAGATTAAACAGCTCCCATACGTCTCTAGCATGTTCGTAGTCAGCGTCACTAATTTCTTCTGCATTTAAACTATTGTAGAAGGAGTCCTTAGGAGGCAGGCAGGCTTCGTTCAAAACATCCCATGAAGTGACGTAATCATAGGGAAATACTCCTTTACGAGTCATCAACTTCATCTTGTCTTCTCCGAAGTGTTTCAGTGTTTCAGGATACGATGTTAGATTTTTCACCAGCTTATCCAAGATTATACTGAGAAACCGAAAGCTATCCACAAACCGAAGCTTTATATCTCCTACATACTTGGAGAATGGTATATAGCTTTCTTCAGAGCTAGGAACTACTTCTACCCGCTCACTTGTGTATCACAGCTCTTTAACAATGAAGCGTGAGTCATACCCACTGAGGTTATGCATGTAGACTGGAATATATTTAGGTGTTGACTTCCACGATATTCACCACTGGTGTGATTATGGTCGCGTACTTTATAGTTCTCTTCAGTAAAGGTTTTTCCACACAATTAGCATACTGTAGAGGAGTTGAGTTCCATCTGCTGTCGATCTGTAAGTTTCAGAGACATGACAGATTTGTATACATTATTAATTTCTTAAGCAAGGGATGACAGGTATTCCATAAACTTCTGAACAGCATCAACACCACGATATCCATAGGGATGCTTAGGAAGACCAGTTTCCAGATGTTCAACGTCGGATGATGGTTTAACGTAAACGCAGAAACTCATAGGTACATGCTGTTGATAAGGGGTTTTATATGAAGTTTCGTGATTGGGTATACAGGAATGACATGGAGCGAGAATGATTTCAAGGTCTGCGTAATGACGTAAGGTAGTTTCAACAACCTTTCAAAAATTTTAAACTGTAGAATTGATTTCTCCTTTGTAGGCATAAATACCCTTGTAACTCCATGTTGTTTACAGATGGCGACATGTTCTTGTAGTTTTTCCACCCCACTTCGTCCGCACTGATCATCAAAATGTGTAAAACAACGCTTACAGGCATAAACACGACCATTATGCATAGTTTCCTGACGTCGAATGAGTGTTTCAAAATTCTTTATATAAACGTAGTGATGTATCCCACTACTATCACTCAATAGTAGGAGGTCACGGTGGCCAGGTAGTTCAGTCTCAGCGACCTTTATCGGATACACTTCATGCTTCTCATCCAGGCCGAAGACGTTGATAGACATTCTGTTAAGCTTCTCAAATTTAGGTATTTGGGAAAGTGGCGTAGGGTAGGAAACAGCTGAAGTCGTATTTATTTTGAGGTTGCTCGTATTTCCTTACACGTTGTGCATTCTTCTCAACAAATTTGGCTATTACATAATACATAAAGCATAGCTCATCAGTTAAATTATGGATGTTAACGCAGGCTTCTTTAGCTCCAGCCGATGGTGGCAGGGGTATGTAGCTACTTCCTCGTAGCGGATTGTACTTGTTAATACAGAGGCGAACACCTTCCTCAGAAAGCAGAGCCCAGTTGCTACCCTTAAGTTGTGATTCATTCCATTTCAGTAACCAACTTCTTCATTTTCGTTTCCAACATAGATTCCAGGTCCGTTTCTAAGAAAAGGGCTTGATTCCGAGCTTTAAATCTTTTGTTGCAGTTTTCTCCCACGCTGAAAAAAAATCTACCCTCCGCTAGCAGATTAATTTTCACACTCTTGTCAATACCAAGCTCTTTATGTACAGCCAGGATTATCCGCTCTTTTGCCCCATGCAGGTACATATTCAGGTCCTTAGGTGATTCACAACGTATAAAATATGATTTCAAGCGTCCATTGAATGAAGTTTCATATTCTATCATGTCACAGACATCCATTGTAGAAAATAACCCTTGCTTAGTGCGTTCTAATGTACGTTTCTTCTCAGGCCTGCTTATTTCACACGCATCTTCGTGTCGGCGACCCTTTTAACTGCCTTTGAAGGTTACACTACAATACTTACATTTGAAGAGCTTCTTACAACGTAGCTCATGCCGTCTTTTATCATACCCTCGGAGGAATTTCTTGCAGCATTTACCACAAGAATATCCCGAGGCACAAGGAATGGTATCCTTATATGAGGACTTATTCATTTTTACTGTGATGTAATAACGTACTAATCCTTCTTCAAGGAAATGTACGCCTCTTCACCTTGATAACACTTTAGCAAGCCGATTAATTTCTGAGAGAACAGCGATGTTGACACCTTAGAGATAATTAACAGAATGAAGTCCAATGCACGAAATCACTCTATTTATAGAGGAGGCACGAACCTTTTTGGATCAATTATATAACGTATTAACCCTTCTTCAAGGAAATGTACGCCTGTTTACCTTGATAACACTTTAGAAAGCCGATTGTTTTCTGAGAGTACAACGATGTTGACAGCTCAGAGTTAATTAGCAGAATAAAGCCCAATGCTCGAGATCACACTATTTATAGAGAAGGCACGAACCTTTTTAGTCCAATTATATCCTGAATTTTAATACTAAAAGCAGTGATTTAGCGTCTAAGTACTTATATTTCAATTCGTGTTACACTGATGTTCGGGCGTCTCCGTTCAGGTTCGGATACTTAGGGTAAGTGAAAAATATTGTGAAGATGTATGTATTGTTCGGGTATAATTGCACAGTTTCGGGTGCTTAGCTCGTGAGGGTGATGAACGATTTGTCAACCGAGCAAGGGACAAGCATCCTTTGAGCAAGCATTCACCATGCAAAACGAAACCTAGAAGCACCAAGATGCGAATGAAAGTAAATCGTGAAAGCATACACCATTCCGGCATTCGCCGCAGACCAAGGAAATCCATATAACATCCGAGGCTATTGTGAGCGACCGACGGGAAATCAAAACCAGGACCGTAGAAGCACACGTAAAAGATACAAATGAAAGGGAAAGAAAATCATGAGAACCACTCAGGCATTCGCCTGCAGATCAGGGAAAATGTCGAAGAATCCGAGGTCAGAGTGGGCGACCGACTGGAAATCGAACCAGGGGCCCTAGAAGAACACGCTAAAGATGAGAATGAAAGAGAAAGGAAATCGTGATAGATCAGAAACCACCTAAGCATTCGCCTGCAGACCAGGGATGATGATGACAATGAGATGCTGTTTAACGGCGTTAAACTGCTAAGGAAATCAGCGCCCTCACAATGTATAAAATATAAAGTCAAAAATATAAAAGACGCGTAAAAGAACCACACAATTAGAAAACGGGACACAAACCCGCGATGTCTAAAAAGCTAAAAACAACAATACAACAATTCCAAAAACTAACACACTAAAAATATAGGCAATAAAAGATTTAAACGTGTCAATAACTGTAGAATGCGATGGACATGAGCGCCATATGTCCACTGGGGAGCAGAGTCCCCATTAAAGCAGACAGAATAAAATTACAAACCTAAAGGACGCTCAACGCATCAAATGCGCAGATTAAAATCACTGTCACGAATAAAACGTAAAACACCTTCTACAGCACACGCATCGTCTGCCAAAACGTTGGCTAGGCCAACAGGCAGACCCACACGAACATGCAATGCAGCTAAAACCTGACACTCCTCTAAAACGTGACGCGCCGTTAAGGGCGCATCACACTGCCCACAGAGTGGTGCGGGGTCACCACTGAGCAAATACCTATGACTAAAAATGCAATGTCCGATACGAAGGCGTGTTAAAATTACCTCTTCCCGAAGTGAAGCACGGGAAGAGGTAGTCCAGAATAACGGGAGAGGTTTAAACTCCCGCAACTTGTTCACCCGGAGGGCCATCCACTCATCGCTCCAAAGCGAGAGGATGCGGCGACGTAAAACAATAAACAAATCTGACGAGGGAACAACAGGGGTAAAACTTCTGGGTGATAAAATCGCCGATTTGGCAGCGGCGTCGGCAGACTCGTTCCCTGAGATGCCAACATGACCTGGAATCCACATGAAGGAGACGCGGATGCCAGAGACACCAAGCGATTGGACCAGGTCATGTATGTGCTGTACGAGTGGGTGGTAATTGTACAGCGCGTTAAAACTCTGAAGGGCACTCAGGGAGTCTGCGCAAAGAACACAGTGCTGTAAATCATGCCGCTGGATGTATAAAAGTGCCTGATAAATACTAAAAAGTTCGGCGGTAAAATCGAACATTGCTCCGGTAAACAAAACGTAAAACTATGCTGACCAAAAACAAAGGCACACCCTACTCCAACATCAGTCTTAGACCCATCAGTGTATATAAAATGAAAGTTCCCGATTTTCGCCTGGAGTTCTAAAAAAGCTGATCTAAGAACTGAAGAAGGGGTCTCACTCTTCGGCATCGACGATAGCCCAAGGTGATAGTGGGCCTCAGCGCGCAGCCATGGAGGAAAAAGCGTTTCCCCCCTGGGAAGGGTCGGCGCTGGCACAACGTCCAAATGCCGAAGGAGTTGTCGAAATCGAAACCCTGGAGGTAGTAATGCAGAGGAGCTAACTAAATATTGTCGATCAAGCGAATCCTCATAAAATAACTCGAAGGACGGGTGGTTACGCAAGTTTCAGAGCCGACAAGCATAGCTGCATAAGAGCATCTCACGACTGAAGGACAGCGGAGGCTCTGCAGATTCAGCATACAGGCTAGGTACAGGGCTGGTTGGAAAGGCCCCTGTAGTAACCCTTATGCCACGATGGTGAATGGAACTCAATCGACGTAATACAGATGGACGCGCCGACGAATAGACAATGCACCCGTAATTAAGCTTGGATCGGACCAAAGAGCGATAAAGGCGCAGAAGAACGGTCCGATTATCTCCCCAGGATGTGCCACTTAAAACACGTAAAATATTAAGAAAACGGCCACACTTTGCGTTTAAAAAGGAAACGTGAGAAGTCCAGCTCTGCTTTCAATCAAATATCAACCCCAAAAATTTCACCTCGTCTGCAAATGGAAGGACCTCAGACCCAAGGTGGAGAGAGGGCGGAGGGAAAGCCTTCAGGCGCCAGAAGTTGATGCAGACGGATTTCTCGGCGGAGAAATGAAATCCGTTGGCGTTACTCCAGGCGTAGAGACGGTCGATACAGCTCTGGAGACGGCGTTTGAGTAGACAGGTCCATCGTGAACTTCAATAAATGGCAAAATCGTCAACAAAAAGGGACGATGAAATGCCAGGTGGAATGCAATCAACAATGGGGTTGATAGAAATTGCAAAAAGTGTGACACTGAGTACAGAGCCCTGCGGTACTCTGTTCTCTTGAATAAAACGACTAGATAAAACCCAGCCCACACGTACACGAAAGACGCGGTCCGTCATAAACTCCCGAAGAAGTATGGGAAGACGACCGCGGATATTACATGCGTGAAGTGTACGTAAAATGCCGCCCCTCCAAAAAGTGTCATAAGCTCTCTCCAGGTCAAAAAACACAGCCACGGTTTGACACTTTCTCAGAAATCCATTCATAATATGCGTCGACAGGGACACCAGGTGGTCGACGGTAGAGCGATATCGACGAAATCCGCAGTGAGCGATCGCTAGAAGTTTCTGAGACTCAAGCCACCATGTCAACCGCCCGTTTGATCATCCGCTCCACCACCTTGCAAATGCAGCTGGTGAGGGAGATAGGGCGGTAGCTGGAAGGTAGTTGGCGATCCTGCCCAGGCTTAGGTATAGGGACAATGGTGGCTTCGCACCAATCGGAAGGGAAAATACCGTCTTCCAAATACGGTTATAGACCTCTAAGAGAAAGAGTTTACTGTCGGCTGAAAGGTTCTTTAACATCAGGACATGAATGCCGTCCGGCCGCGGAGCGGAGTGCCGAGAGCAATGAAGAGCGTGCTCCAGCTCCTTCATTGTGAATAGTTTGTTATAGCATTCATTATTAGCAGACCGAAAATCATATGATGCGGAATCCAGCCGGTCTTTAGTAGAGCGAAAGCCGGCGGAATAATGGTCTGAACTGGAAACCACCTCAAAGGCAGTACCCAGAGCTTTAACAATGGCAGCCGGGTCCACTATGGTGGCATTGGAAACCTGAAGGCCAGACACAGTACAATGCGACACTTTACCGGAAAAGCGACGGAGTTTATCCCAAGCAACAGAGGAAGGTGTGAAGCGATTAAAAGACTCGACAAAACGAGTCCAAGAAGCCTTCTTGCTATCCTGAATAAGGCGACGAGCCCTGGCGCACGATTGTTTAAAACTTACCAAATTATCAAGTGTAGGGTGACGCCGAAACACCCTAAGTGCAGATCTACGGGCACGAACGGCAACCCGACACTCCTCGTTCCACCAAGGAACAGGAATCCGTCGAGGGTGAGAGAGTGAATGGGAAATTGCGCGTTCGGCGGCAGAGAAAATCGTAGACGTAAGGTACTGCACTAGTTGGTTAATGTCGGTGAAGGGCTAATCGTCAAAATGCACCAGGCTGGTATACCAGCTCCAGTTGGCTTTTGTGAATATCCAGGTAGATACTCTGGAATGCTGTACGTGACAGAAGAGAAACGATGCAGGGGTAATGGTCGCTGGAGTAGGTGTCAGCGACGACGTTCCACTGTGGACGACTAGCAAGCTAAAGTGAGCAAACGGCAAGGTCCAAGTGAGAAAATGTACCGGAAGAATCAGAAAGAAACTTAGGCTCACCAGTATTGAGAATAGAGACATTGAACTGATCAAAAACTCCAAAAAGAAGAGTTCCCCTCGCACAAGAAAGTTGGCGAATCCCACAGGGGGTGATGGGCGTTAAAATCTCCGCACAGAAGAAATGGTGTTGGGAGAGCGGACAGGAGAGCTCGAATGTCCGCGGGAGCGAGGGGAGACGAAGGAGGTGAATAAACAGAGCAAACAGAAAAGAAAAAACCGGGTAACTGCAGCCTAATGCCAACAGCTTGCAAGTCGGACGTAAGAGCGAGAGTTTGAAAATGAATGTCGTTACGCATTAACAACATGACACCTCCATGAGCAGAAGCACCCTCCTGCTTTTCAAGATCGTAGCGAACCGGAGTGTACCCTCGGAGATCGAAACGGTCGTCAAGGCGAAGCTTGGTCTCCTGCAAACAAACCACCATAGGCGAATGGGAACGCAATAAAAGTTGCAGTTCCGCCCTATGCGATGGAACACCGCGTAAATTCCAGCACAGGATAGCCATGAATAAAAGGGATAAACTGTCTACTTAGAAGGGTGGTTTAAAATAATCTTTTGCTTAACCTTTCGGTTCGGACTTTTGGTATGGAGTTGGTCATACTCCGTAGCTTCCTCGAAGGGAGGGCCCACGCGCTCAGTGCCAGAAACCGATTCAAGCGCCGTGAATCGGTTCTGGGTGGCAATGGGTGAAGGTGGCCGCTGAGCGCGGCTTGTCCCAGGAGCATCCTAGGACTGCGACCTTCGAGGAGGAGAAGGTGAACTTTTTTTACCGCGCGCACGCGGAGGGTCTTTCAAAAAATCTTCTTTGCGTAGCTTCTGTTTGGGTTTCTTGTCAGCGCCTTGCGATTTCATAATCTTAGGACCAGCTTTAGATGGTTTGCTAACTGTGGCTGAAATGGACGGCCGGATGGTAGTGGCGGTCAATGCGGTCATGGTCCAGGTCTGCGTTTCGGCATCCTTCCGGGGTACTGGCGAGGCAATAACTGAACTAAATGTACCAGATCGCAGGAGAGCAGGTTGGCGCGCATGGTAACGCCTCCGGGCTTCAGCGAAGGAGAGTTTCTTCTTTACTCGGATCTCCTGTATTCGCCTTCTTGTCCAAGTACCGCGGACAGTCGGAAAATGACGGCGAATGAGACCCTTTACAATTAACGCAGACGGGTCCGGATGAACAGGTACCTTCATGTGACTGCTGGCTACATGAGGCACAGATGGATACGGCACTCTTACAAGAGACTTGCGTATGCCCAAAACGTTGGCATTTAAAACAACGCAGAGGTCTAGGAATATAGGGCCTCACCGCAATACGTTCGTACCCTGCCGAAATACTAGTGGGCAGATCGACGCCATCGAACGTGAGAAACAGGGTACGAGTCGGTACCAACACTCCGTCGCGTTTAGCCTGCACTCGATGAACCGCTGTACCCTTTTGGTCGGAAAGATATTCGACCAGTTCATCGTCAGATATTCCGTCGAGGCTGTGAATGGTAACGACGCCTCGACAGGAATTCAAGGTGCGGTGCTTCTCAACACGGATAGGATAACCGTGGAGAAGCGTGGCGCGTAACAAGGACTTGCTTTGTTGTTCGGACTTGCTCTGAACCAACAAAAAACCATTCAGAAGACGAATGCAGGCTTGAACAGAACCAGCAATAGTATCAATCCCCTTTTGAATAACAAAAGGGTTCACCTTCTCAAAAGATTGGCCTTCCTCTGTTCGGCTAATTACTAAGTAACAACCAGATGTTGGTGGTGCTACTTCTGTTACGGAGACTTTTCGGCGCTTGTTATTAATGGAGAAAGGGTGCTCCATAGCGAAAGAAATCCTCCACCATTGCAACCGTCTCCGACCTCGGGCTCTGACTTCCCGGGCGTTACCCCGGCTTGGGTGAGTGGCCTATCTATACCTACCTCACCCCAGGGTCACGCCTCCCAGAACATAGACAGAGGGACCCAATCGCCGTCAGAAGTCAGCAGCTCATGCAATGGCCCCTCCGCGGGACTGCAGTTGAACAGCGGATACGAACACAAACCCTACATGACGACACCGGGTGGTGGGGATGACGCCATTGTCCACTCACCCAGCTGCGCCCTCATTGCGCGGGTATCCGTCAGGGTGTCCACGGAGGATTAAAAGAAAAGGATAAAAGGAACTAAAATTTGTGGGCGTTTCGCACACAAGGTAGGCCGGCGAAGAAGTAAAAGAGATGTGTAAATGAATAGGCGTGGTGCAAAATGTGCATAAATAGAAGAGAAGAAAGAAACGATGGCGAGAGGCGACATGGAATGAAATGCACAGAACGCACGATAGCCTACCTTGAGTTCCCCGGTCGCGAGAACGAACCCACCTCGACCGGAAGGGGATGAAGGGATGATTATGGCGATGAGTGGCTCGGGAACCCCCGGGTACGCCAACACCCGTACTCACATAAGGTGAGCCCCTGGGGGGGTGCAGACCAGGGAAAACAAGGAAAATTCCGAGGTGTGAGTAAGCGAGCAACGGGAATCGAACCAGGTAGACTTTCAGACTGTACACGTGAAAGATTTAAATAATATATAATGAAAGAAAATCGTGGTAGCATACGTCACTCAGGCATTCGCCTGCAGACCAGGTAAAACCACGAAAAATCCGAGGTCAGAGTAAACAGTCCACGGTAATCGAAACAGAGGCCCTAGAAGCACACGTTAAAGATCAGATTGAAAGGGAAAGGAAATCGTGATAGATGAGAAACCACTCAGGCATTCGCCTGCAGACCAGGGAAAACGACGAAAAATCTGAGGTCAGAGTGAGAGGCTTATGGTAATCGAAACAGGGGTCCCAGAGGCATACGTGAAAGATGCAAGCTATATAGAATGAAAGTAAATTGCACTAGCATACGTGATTCAAGCATTCGACTGCAGACCAGGAAAGCTGGGAATAATCCGCGGTCAGAGTGTGCGACCGAACGACGGTAATCGAAACAGGGGTTCTAGAAGCATACGTGAAAGAGGAAATCGTGCTAGTATACGCCACTCAGGCATTCGCCTGTAGACCAGGGAAAATCACGAAATATCCGAGGTCACAGTGAGCGACTGACAGGAAATCGAGCCGGAGGCCCTAGAAGCACACGTGAAAGATGCAAATTGTATAGAATGAAAGGAAATCGCACTAGCATACACCACTCAGGCATTCGCCTGCAGACCAGGGAAAACCGCGAGAAACCTAAAGTCAGAGTGACCGTCCCTACGGAAATCAAACTAGGGACCTCCGAATGCAAACCACAGACGTTATCGCCTGAACCAGACCGTAAAAACATGTTTATCCCACATCACTCAAGACAATAGCCTACCATGCCAGATGACGTCTTATCTGTAGACAGACTGTCTGGGAACCGCCCGACATGTTGAAACGCGCAGAGAATATACTCGCACGACCATTCAGACAGATGATTCCATTAAGTGCCTACCATACCCACCACCGCAACCAATTACCCACCAAAGTTAACAAAATTTCTGTTATAATACTTTATAAGTTGCGTAGAAGCTTTTTCTTCCCTTATTTAATTAAATTCGTGTATATACCCTATTATTTTGTGTTTTCAATTCTTTTTCAATAGTTTCTTCACATCTCGCCCTTCATTCACCCTAAAGAATCAGTACACATTATGACATATTTATACGCTTAATGTCCATTTATCAGAGAATATCACGCTTAAAATACGTTCTTTATATCTCACCCTCATTCACCCCAAAGAATCAGTACACAATATGACATTTTATACACTTAATGTATATTTATCAGAGAAAGATACACTTAAGAAACCGTTACATTTGACCGCAATTACGAGCAGAATATTTTTTTTCCAAAGTTACCCTGATTTTAAGCTTGTAGAATCGTATTAGGAAAGTTATAGTATTTTTAGCTCAAAGTGTGTACACATTTTTAAGTCACAGATCCCTGTTATTCGCATTTAGTCTAAAGATTGTCATACTTTATTTTTAAGGTCGCCTTTGTCAAAGATAATGTCTTGCAATCCATTTTTAAATTTTTTTAAAATCCAGTCAAACGCGCGTTTAACGCATATAATGAACGTCTTCAATACCCAAGATGGCTGCCATCCGGGTTAAACCCAAGATGGCTATTGCCACCTTTTTCCCGCAGTATGGAAAGCGCACCTTCTCTTAGCGGGCAACAGATTGCGCGCGAACGCCTTGTGAGGCAGGGAAAGGGAAGGTGTGGGGACGGTAGCAGCAGCGAGAGTGTGGATAACCCGCTCAACCCATGGATGTAGGAGCGAGGGTACTTCAGTCCGTCCGAGATGACCGTCTACGGAGGAGCTATAGCTCTCCAGGTCTCTTTAAAGCACGCCAGCGTGTCGCGTGCTCTTTGAGTTATTTACGTCAACTTTACCTTTTAGTCATGCAGTCATCTTAGAGATGTAATATTCGTCAGGACGACAGTAGTCAAATATGCATTATAAAGAAACTAGCTTATGAAATAAACGTTTATGCGACGTATTTATCTTAATTCCTTTTGATGTTATTCGAAGATAAATTTGTATTCATGTCACTGGATTCAAACCAAGACCACCAGGTCAACTTGGAAAAGTCAATGACGAACCTCATTCGAAGGATACAATCACCCTTTACCGCAAATCCCTAACTGTTTCCATTCAGGAGATTTAGCATCTACCGGTAATAATATACACAGAAAAAAGGATATCACATTACATCTTATCAGTTGTCGGCATCTGATTCTGTGCTGACAAGGCCTTCCACGCGCAATTTGTTGCCCGCCAAGAGAAGGTGCACTTTCAGGCCTGCGGGAACAAGGCGGTAATGGCCATCTTTGATTTAACGCGGATGGAAGCCATCTTGGGTATATGAAGACGTTCATTATATACGTTAAACGCGCGCTTGAGTTAATTTTAAAAGAAATTTTAAAAATGAATTGCAATACATTATCTTTAACAAAGGCAACCTTAAAAATGAAATATTACAATCTTTGGACTAAATGCAAATAGCAAGGATCAGTGACTTTAAAATGTGTACACACTTTGAGCTAAAAATACAATAAATTGCGAGGAAAAATTATTTTGCTCGTGATTGTGGTCAAATGCAGCGATTTTCTATGATAACTGCGTATTAAGCGTGGTTTTCTGTGATAAATGGGTATTAAGCGTGGTTTTCATAAATATACCTTAAGCGTATAAAATGTCATATTGTGCACTGATTCTTTGGGGTGAATAAGGGTGAGATATAAAGAAAGAATTTTAAGCGTGGTTTTCTCTGATAAATGGACATTAAGCGTATAAAAATGTCATATTGCGTACTTATTCTTTAGGGTGAATGAGGGGCGAGATGTGAAGAAGGTATTGAAATAGAATTGAAAACACAAAATAACAGGGTATATACATGTATTTAATTAAATAACGAAAGAAAAAAGTTCTACGCTATTTCTAAGGTATTACAATAGAAATTATGTTAACTTTGGTGTGAGATGCGTTGCGGCGGTGGGTATGGGAGGCATTAAATGGAAACATCTGTCTGAATGATCGTCCGAGGATACTTCGCGCGTTTCAACATGTCGGGCTGTTCTCAGACAGTCTGTCTACAGGTATGACGTCATCTGGCATGGCAGGCTGTTGTCCTGAGTGATGTGGGATAAACCTGTTTTAACGGTCTTGTTCAGGCGGCGACGTCTGTGGTTTGCATTCGGAGGCCCCTGGTTCGATTTCTGTAGGGACGGTCACTCTGACCTTAGGTTTCTCACCGTTTTCACTGGCCTGCAGGCGTATGCATGAGTGGTGTATGCTAGTGCAATTTCCTTTCATTCTATATAAGTTTCATCTTTCACGTGTGTTTCTAGGATCTCTGGTTCGATTTCCGGTCGGTCGCTCACTCTGACCTCGGATTTTTCGTGATTTTCCCTGGTCTGCAGGCGAATGCCTGAGTGGCGCATACTAGCACATTTCCTCTTTCATGTATGCTTCTAGACCCCTGTTTCGATTACCGTCGACCGCTCACTCTGACCTCAGATTTTTCGTGGTTTTCCCTGGTTTGCAGGGGAATGCCAAAGTGGTGTATGCTACCACGATTTACTTTCATTCTCTATAAATTCCATCTTTCACATATGCTTCTAGGACCCTATTTCGATTACTATCGGTCGGTCGCACCCTCTGACCTCGGATTTTTCCCGGTTTTCCCTGGTCTGCAGTCGAATACCTGAGTGGCGTATGCTAGTGCGATTTCCTTTCATTCTATATAATTTGCATATTTCACGTATGCCTCTAGAACCCCCGTTTCGATTACCGTAGGCCTCTCAATCAGACCTCAGATTTTTCGTGGTTTTCCTGGTCTGCAAGCGAATGCCTGAATGGCGTATGCTACCACGCTTTTCTTTAATTCTTTTTCATTTTCATCTTTCACGTGTGCTTTTAGGGTTTAGGAGTTCGATTCCCGTTGGTCGCTCACTCCGAACTCAGATTTTTCGTGGTTTTCCCTGGTCTGCAGGTGATGCTTGGGTGGTTTCTCATCTATCACGATTTTTCCCTTTCAATCTCATTTTGAAAGTGTGCTTCTAGGGCCCCTGTTTCGATTACCGTCGACTACTCACTCTGACCTCGGATTTTTCGTGGTTATCCCTGGTCTGCAGGCGAATGCATGTGTGGCGTATGCTACCACGATTTCCTTTCATTATATATTATTTACATCTTTCACGTGTACAATCTGAAGGTCTCCCTGGTTCGATTCCCGTTGCTCGCTCACTCTGACATCGGATTATGAGTGGTTTTTCCTGGTCTCCAGATGAATGTTTGGGTGGTGTCTCATCCATCACGATTTCGTTTTTCTTTTATTCTCATCTTTAACGTGTTCCTCTAGGGCCCCATGTTTCGATTTCCCGTCGGTCGCCTATTCTGACCTCGGATTCTTCATGATTTCCTCTGGTCTGCAGGCGAATGCCTGAGTGGTTTCTCATCTATAACGATTTCCTTTCCCTTTCATTTACATCTT
Organism: Deroplatys truncata; assembly: GCA_030765065.1. Lineage (NCBI taxonomy): Eukaryota > Metazoa > Arthropoda > Insecta > Mantodea > Mantidae > Deroplatys > Deroplatys truncata. The sequence goes on from CM060990.1 coordinate 284,884,735, forward strand.
TCACATGTGCTTCTAAAGTCCTGGGTTTGAATTCCCGTCGGTCGCTCACTCTGGCCTCGGATTTTTCATGGTTTTCCTTGGTCTGCGGCGAATGTCGGAGTAGTGTATGCTTTCACGATTTACTTTCATTCGCATCTTAAGTGGTTCTAGGTTTCGTTGTGCATGGTGAATGCTTGCTCAAAGTATGCTTGTCCCTTGCTCGGTTGACAAACCATTCATTACCCTCACGAGCTAAGCACGCGAATCTGAACGATTATACCCGAACAATACATACATCTTCACAATACGTTGCTCACTCACTCTAAGCACCCGAACCTGAACGGAGACGCCCAAACGTCAGTGTAACACGAGTTGAAATATAAGTACTTAGACGCTTATTCACCGTTTTAGTATTAAAATTTAGGATATAATTGGTCTAAAACGGTTCGTGCCTCCTCTTTAAATAGTGTGATCACGAGCATTGGACTTCATTCTGCTAATTATCTCTGAGCTGTCAACATCGTTGTACTCTCAGAAAACAATCGGCTTTCTAAATTGCTATCAAGGTGAAGAGGCGTACATTTCCTTGAAGAAGGGTTAATACGTTATATAATTGATCCATAGAGGTTCGTGCCTCCTCTATAAATAGTGCGATCTCGAGCATTCGACTTCATTCTGTTAATTATCTCTGAGGTGTCAACATCGCTTTTCTCTCAGAAATTAATCCGCTTTCAAAGGTGTTATCAAGGTGAAGAGGCGTTTATTTCCTTGAAGAAGGATTAGTACGTTATTACATCACAGTAAAAATGAATAAGCCCTCGTATAAGGATATAATTCCTAGTGCCTCAGGATATTCTTGTGGTAAATGCTGCAAGAAATTCCTCCGAGGTATGATAAAAGACGGCATGAGCTACGTTGTAAGCAGCTCTTCAAATGTAAGTATTGTAATGTAACCTTCAAAAGCAGCTAAACGGGTCACCGACACGAAGATGCGTGTGAAATAAGCAGGCCTGAGAAGAAACTCAGATTAGAACCTACTAAGCAAGGGTTATTTTCTACAATGGATGACTGTGACTGTGAATATGAACCTTCATTCAATGGACGCTTGAAATCATAGTTTACAGGTTCTAAATCACCTAAGAACCTGAATATGTACCTGCCTGAAGCAAAACAGCGGATAATCCTGGCTGTACATAAAGAGCTTGGTATTCACAAGAGTGTTAAAATTAATCAGCTAGCTTTAGTGTAGATTTTTAACAGCGTGAGAGAAAACTGCAACAAAACATTTAAAACTCAGAATCAAGCTCTTTTCCTAGAAATGGACCTGGACTCTATGTTGGAAACGAAAATGAAGAAGTTGGTTACTGAAATGGAGGAATCACAACATAAGGGTAGCAACTGGGCTCTGCTTGCTGTGGAAGGGGTTCGCCTCCGTATTAACAGGTACAATCCGCTACGAGGAAGTAGCTACATACCCCTGCCACCATCGGTTGGAGCTAAAGAAGCCTGCATTAACATTCATAATTTAACTGATGAGCTATGCTTTATGTACTCTGTATTGGCCAAATTCGTTAAGAAGAATACACAACGTGTAAGCAAATACGAGCAACTTCAAAATAAATACGCTTTCAGCTGTATTTTCTACACTACGCCACTTTCTCAAATACCTAAATTTGAGAAGCTTAACAGAATGTATACCAACGTCTTCGGCCAGGATGAAAAGCATGAAGTGTATCCGATAAAGGTCGCTGAGACTGAACTACCTGACCACCGTGACCTCTTACTATTGAGTGACAGTAGTGGGAGACATCACTACGTTTATATAAAAAACTTATTCGACGTCAAAAACTATGCATTATAGACGTTCTTATACCTTTAAGCGTTGTTTTACACATTTTGATGATCAGTGCGGACGACGTGGGGTGGAAAAACTACAAAAACATGTCCCACCTGCAATCAGCATGGTGTTACAAGGGTAGTTTTACCTGCAAAGGAGAAATCAATTGTTCAGTTTAAAAACTTTGAAAGGACGTTGAAACTACCTTACGTCATCTACGCAGACTGTGAAAGCATTCTCACTCCATGTCATACCTGTAGACCCAATCCTGAAACTTCATATACAACCCCTTATCAGCAGCATGTACCTATGAGTTTCTGCGTTTACGATAAACCATCATCCGACGTTGAATATCTGGAAACTGGTCTTCCTAAGCATCCCTTTGTATATCGTGGTGTTGATGCTGCTGAGAAGTTTATGGAATATCTAACATCCCTTGCTTAGGAAATTAATAATGTATACAAATCAGTCATGCCTCTGAAACATACAGATCAACAGCAGATGGATTTCAACTCCTCTACAGTATGCTACTTGTGTGGAAAAACCTTTACTGAACAGAACTATAAAGTACGCGGTCATGATCACATCAGTAGTGAATATCGTGGAAGTCTACATAATGAATGTAATTAGCCTGCAAAACACATAAATGTATTCCAGTCTTCATGCACAACCTCAGTTGGCATGACTCACACTTCATTGCTAAGGAGCTGGGATGCAAAGTGAGCGAGTAGAAGTAATTACTAGCTTTGAAGGAAGCTATATATCATTCTCCAAATATGTAGGAGATATAAGGCTTCGGTTTGTGGATAGCCTTCGGTTTCTCAGTACAAGCTTGGATAAGCTGGTGAAAAATCTCACGTCGTATCCTGAAACACTGAAACACTTCGGAGAAGACAAGATGAAGTTGATGACTCGTAAAGGAGTATTTCCCTATGATTACGTCACTTCATGGGATGTTTTGAACGAAACCTGCCTGCCTCTTAGGGATTCCTTTACAATAGATTAAATGAAGAATAAATTAGTCATGCTGACTACGGTCATGCTAGAAATGTATGGGAGGTGTTTAATGTAAGACACCTTGGCGTGTACAGCGAACTCTATTTAATCTCTGATGTACTTCTTCTGTCTGATGTCTTTAAGACATTTAGAGATCAAACCCTCAAAACACATAAAGTCGAGCCTGCACATTATTTCAGCTCTACAGGGCCTATATGGGACGCCATGTTGCTGTATACAGGAATTCAGCTGGAATTGTTACAGGATTATGACAAATTACTTATGGTGGAATCCGGCATAAGAGGAGGTTTGTCAAGTTTCCCACCGTTATGCCGAAGCAAACAACGTCTACATAGAGAAGTATGATCCGTCGAGACCAAGCCAATTTAATACATATGAGGATGTCAATAACCAATATGGTTGGGCCATGTACACACCGTCCTTATGGCGGATTTGAGTGGATATCACCTGAAAAAATCGACTTATAAAGTGTACAAGAAGTTGATCCTCGTGGATACATATTAGAAGTCGACATCGAGTATCCTGCAGATCTTGACCATCTACACAGCGCCCTACCTTTCCTGCCTGAGTCTATGAAGCCTAAAGTCTCAGTACAAAGAAACTGATACCCCATTTTGGACCTCGAAAGAAGTATGTAGTAAATTACATGGCCTTGAGGCAAGCACTTAATCATGGACTACGTCTAACAAAAAATTCATCGTGTGTTACAATACCATCAGTTACAGTGGTTAAAACCTTATGTGGAATTTAACAAAAGGCTGCGACAACATGCCCAAATGACTTTGAGTAGGATCTCTAAAAACTGTTTAACAACGCTGTATTTGGAAAAACTATGGAGAACCTACATAATCGTGTGGATATACGACTGGTGACAAACGAGAAGACTCTGGAAAAGTTAATTGCCAAGCCTACGTTTATCGATCGAACAATATATGCCGCTGTGCATAGGGCATCTCGACAGATTGTGTTCAACAAGTCTATATACATTGGAATGTGTATGTTGCACACCTCCAACACATTAGTGTACCACTATCATTATGATGTGTTGTTACCGTATTATGGTGCTGAAAACATGAAGCTTATGTATATGGACACTGCTTCGTTCATTCATCGAGTGAGTTCTAAAGAGGTGTACCAGAACAAGCTACGTTTTCTCAAACACCTAGATACAGCTGATTATCCTACAAACCATATATGCCATTCAGCTCTAAACAAGAAGGTGCTTGGGAAATTTAAAAATGAGGCTAATGGTAAAATCATCCAGCGCTTCGTCGGACTACGACCAAAGATGTACGCCTTAGATATCCACGGCTCAATGATAAAAAAGATTAAATGCATAAAATGTAGTGTTATTAATCAGTACATTACATTTGAGAGCTATACTGACTGTCTTAATACCAGAGTAATCATAAGAACGCAATGAATCCGATCCTGTCATGACAGCATGCTCTTGCCACAGTGCAAGTGAATAAAATTACATTGACTCAATACGATGATGAAAGAGTTATAGCTGAGGATGGGATAACTACATAGGCGTATGGACATTATCGTATTACAAACAGTGCTTAAAAGAATGTAAGTCGAAGAGGAAGATATTCTCGTGAGTCTACAATATTAAAAAATGAAGTTAATCCGTGTGCTGTGTATGCTACTAGCAGACGCCTGATGAAAGAAGAATAATAAACAGATGGAAGGGAAGGTGTTAACCCTGCCATTAGCAGCAATCCTAGTGCTAGTCTCAAGCCTAGATAAATGGGAGAGGCACCCACAACGAACTAAAATAAAGGTTTGTTGACGCAAACTTTTCAATTAAGACTCAAATAATAAAACCTGAATAAAACATTGAAATTTTACTAAAAGAAACTCAAGGTTATCTCTGGTTACGTGGTGGTGTTACGTCTTGTTACGTTTCTGGTTACGTAATGTCGCAGGGTGTTACCTCATGTTACGTGGTTATGATACGTGGATACATTTTTTGATTACATTGTTACATTTACTGGTTACATTATTACATTTACTGATTATGTCTTGTCACGCGGTATTGTGCTTATGTTACGTAGTCTAACGTCTTGTTACGTGGCTAGCTTACGCTGTGGTACGTCTTGTCATGTGGTTATGCTTATGTTACGTAGTGTTACGTCGTGTTATGTGGCTATTTTACGCTGTGTTACGTCTTGTCACATGTTTACGTGCTTATATTACCTAGTGTGAATCTTGTCATGTGGTTACGTGCTTACATTACGTAGTGTGACGTCATGTCATATGGTTACGTGCTTATGTTGTGTTACGCTGTTATGTTACGTGGTGTTACGTCTTTTCACGCGGTGTTACGTCTTGTTACGTTGGTTAGGTTAGACGATGATAGAAATGAATAGACAATGAGAAGTCAATGTAGGGATAGAATAGGGTGTTCGGTGTGGGTTTAGATTAAAATACTTCTATATACCTTCACTGTAATCCAATATTTAGTTTATCTCTCTCCGTCTCGCACACTATCTGTTTAACATATAACAAGTTTGTAAGATTTAGAAAAAAAATATATAAAAGTGTTTTAACGTTGGATGAGAAATGTTTATAATCTATTTACTCTCTATATTACCGTGAATACCCGTGACGCTACCTGAATTACCTGTTACATGACTTAAATACTCTACATTCTATCCGAATCATATGAAAATTACATTAAATAGCTCTGGTACGAATCGCTGTTCTGAATTACCATGAGCACTTGTGATACTAATCGGTTTACCCTACATATACACTTATTTATATTAATCTGGGATGTTAGTAGCATAAATCTTGCAGTCAATGTGTCTAAACGATTTTATGCATGGATGGACGAACATTATCTGACACAAATATTTTAGAACATTTGCGTCGGGGGACTTCACCCCAGTTTCGAGAAAATACAGTCAAAGGGTGTCAAAACATTTGTAAACTTTAATTGGCGGTGTGTTTGCGGTCCAAATCTCTTCCTCCTTTAACTCTGTCTGTCCTAACATTCCTCCAGGTTTCCCCTATTTTTTCCGTATGAAACGTACCCCCCTCTCCTTTTGTATCTGTCTAGCCTAGCATCTCTCCTAGGTTTCCTACCTCATCTGTATAAACCTACATTCCCCTCCTTCAGCCACTATCTATCCTTGATTCTGTCCCTGTTTTCCATATTTTCCCATATAAACGCATACCCTACTTTTCAACCTCTGTCTAGATTAGCACCTCCCCTCTCCTATTCCCTACCTCTCTCCTATAAAGCGCATTGCCTCTCGTTCACCTCTCTCCTAGCATAGGATCTCTCCACGTTTTCCAAATCTTCCTCCACATAAACGTATACCCTACTCCTTAAGCTCTGTCTAGGCTAGCACCTCTCCACGTATTCCCTTTCTCTATCATATAGAGCGCGTCCCCACTCTTTCAGCCGCTGCGCTACCTCGGAACTGTCTTCGTTTTCCCTATCTCTCCCATATAAACTCATTTTTCTCCTTGAAGGTTCTCTCAACCTAGAATCTGTCCTAGTCTCTCCATATAAACGCATACTCTGTTATTCAAAACTTCCTGGCCTAATACCTCTCCTCGGTTTGCTAGCTCTCCCATATAAAAAACTATATTCTGCCCTTCAAGCCCTGTATAGTCTAGCACCTCTCCTCGTATTCCCTATCTCTCCTTATATAAGTCCATATTCCCCCTCCTTCAGCATCTCTCTATCCTACCATCTGTCCACGTTTTTCCTATCTTTCCCATATAAACGCATATTCCACATCTCAAACTCTGTCTAGTCTAGCACCTCTGCTCGTATTCCCTACCTTCACATATAAAGCGCAACCCCAATCCTTCAACATCTATCTAGCCTATCATCGATCCTCGTAGTCCCTATCTTCCACATATAAACGATTTTCCTCCTTGAGCCATCGCATCTATCCTCGTTTTCCCAATCTTTTCCCATATAAACACAAATCTGTGCTCGATCTCTCTATAATATACTACTGGTCAGTATTGTCGGGTACCGGAATCGAACCCACGAACTCCCGAATGCGTGCCCTAGTCGTGATAGCTTGGAAAGCCTGTTCTTTTTATACGAACACGAAAAAGAAAGAAAGAAAGAAAAACAAGTTTGATTTAGGTAGAGTATATGTAAATTCAAACTAATGACAAAGAATATTTCAGAATAGGTTAACAGCTTAAAAATGTTATTTGACATAAATTTCGTGCTTTAACGAGACTTACATTTATTGTACAGTAAGGTTTTTTCTCTCTCTTACGGTTTACTAATTATCAAAAGTCATTCACAATAAAAACGAATTGACATAGAAAATTAAAGATATACATTTTTTTATCATGAAAATAGCTTAAACATATGAACTTTAGTCAAACTTGTTAGAGCTATTTTTAAAACAAAAAGTTTCGGAAACTGTCCAATTTAAAGGGTAGTTTGGAGTAGAGGATTTTCTTCAAAACCTTCGTGTCGCATTCTTTGAAGATGGTTTTAACCGACTGTTTGTTTTTGAGTTATGCTGTTCATGGATCCACACATACCCACACAGGCACACACTTGGAGACCTTTTTCTAAAAATACATTCTTTGAATTCAGGGAGTCTCAAACGTGATTTCTGGTGAAGTTACATTGAATTTTTGGGAGGAATACAACACTGCGTCTACTTACGCTAAGTGCGTAGTAGGGAAAGTAAAAATGCTTTCTTTGTGTTCAGGGGGTCCCAAAACGTGTATCTCGTTATTGCATTTTTAGGTGTAATACAATACTTCCTCTACTTACTGTAACTACGTAGTGGAGAAAATAAACATGCTTTCTTTGGATTCAGGGGTTTCAAAATTTGCATTTCCAGTGAATCTCGTTACTGAATTTTTTAGTAGAATACCATACTTCCCCTACTTACTGTATCTACGTAGTAGAAAAAGTAAAACTGCTTTCTTTGGTTTCAGGGATCTCAAAGCGTGTATTTCAAATGAATCACATTATTGAAATTTTGGGTGGAATACAATACTTCGCCTACTTATCGTAAGTGCGTGGTTGAGAAGGTAAAATACTTTCTTTCGATTCAGGGAATCCCAAAACGTGCATTTCCGGTGAATCTCATTATTGAATTTTTGGGGTAGAACACAATACTTCCTCTACTTACTGTAAGTGGGTAGTAGGGAAAGTAAAACTGCTTTCTTTGGATTCGGAGGGTCTCAAATTGTGTATTTTATGTGAATCTCGTTATTGCATTTTTGAGTGGAATACAGTAGTTCGTTCTAATCACTGTAAGTGCGTTGTAAGGAAAGTAAAAATGCCTTCTTTGGATTCAGTGGGCCTCAAAACGTTTGTTTTATGTGAATCAGGTTATTGAATTTTTTATTGGAACACAATACTTTCCCTACTTACTATAGGTAAGTAGTACAGGCAGTAAAAAGAAGATTTGTCATATAGATACGCGGCTGTTGGTCGTTCCGGCATCTTTCATGCAAACCAAACAGAGAAAGGCCTAACTTAGACTGTAACTCAAATAATTTCTGGCCTAAATTGTTGTCACGATTAAGGTAAAGTGCACGGAAAAATCATACTTTATAAGGATATTATGATAAATAAAGATCATGTTAGTTGATAATGCGTAGAGAAAATAGTGACTATTGAAAACCAAACATTCTGTTTTAACACTTATTATACAATGTCTGATGTCTGAAATTTCAAAAATTAGTTTGTTTACTGCTTATGTCTCTGTGCTGTAATGTTATTGCATTTTTTTAAGTTATTACTTTCCTACAGCCAGGTCTAAGGGAAATGTGTTAGAATGATATTTTTTAGCACTATGACATTCCCTAACTTTGTAGAGCAGGTATGAGCTAAGGCACCTGGCATAACCTCTCGATAAGACGCCCTGCGGTTACAAGCGCGAGGCACGGAAAACATTTGGAGCCATCTGTACCTGCGATGAGGTACATCCCAATCCCATTTCTCGAATGCCTCACCATGTCAGCCGCGCTAAGTTTCACATTAATGAGGCTGTACATATGTCTTATTTCGGCATTTCTGACTGCTTGATTCGTCCTATTATGAAGGCCTCTGTAATCCTCTATTTTGGCGTCATTTTATGCCGCTTATAGGTCTTATATACGTGATTTGTATGAGCCATCAGGATACAAATATTTGTAGTCATTCATGGTGCTGGTTGTTTATTCACACGTTTACATGTTAAGGCAACAGTTTTGTCATACCGTTCCGTAATATTAGTCTTCCATGGAATTAGCACCGCGTCGTTGATAAGGGATACATCGTCAATGTATTTTTAAGGCTGTGTAAGTAACAGTCTTAGTGTATTGTTTGGGACACTATAGTGAGTAGGTCATGTATACGAGGTCCTGTGCAGAATACCTGGCATTGGCAGCTACCCATGTGTCGGGATTGTTGGTTACAATTAAGTCCAATAAAGTTTCCGAGTAATGAGTGTGGTTGGTAGGAGCAAAGGAAGGGTAGTTATGTTGTAGGAGCGAAATATTGTCTCAAGTTGAACAGTTAAGAGCAACTAGATTGACATTGAAATACCCCATGATTACGAGTATTAGATGGTCGTGGTCAGTTATTAGGTTAAGTAGCTGAGTTTCCAGATTATCTAAATAATTAACCTTACACCAAGTAAGCATTTCTAACAACTAAGAATTAACTTTTAAAAATATAAATTCAGTACGAGCCATATATGCACCATCGGACTGAGAAACTGCTTTTAGTTTCAGATCAGATTTAACATATATTGCTATTTCTCTACCACGCTCGCCATCGCGATCGTCTCGTATTAGCCTGTATCCATCTATATGAACTAAGTCAGAATGAACTGCATTGTTTAGCCAAGTTTCTTATACCATTATTGCATGCAAATGCAGTCTCCAAAATGTTAGTGAATTTGTAAAATTGGCACGTCAGACTCTGAGCGTTACCATGAATCACTCGACACGTCTGGGGGTAAAAGGGAAAAAATGAATTTCTAAACATCTACTATTTCCGGTAGTAGGAGTTGTAAATACTTAGGTCATTTACCCAAGAACTGGCAGGGACTGTCAGGTATGGATCTAATACCCGCGTCAGCGTTGCCATTCTAATTTCGCTAGTTGACTGAAAAAGGCAACCTACATTTAATTAAACCAGCTAACAACCTATGTAAGCTATGCAATACAAATGTAAGCCATGCAATACAATGTAGGCTACAGCTCATACTACTTTAGGACTTTATATTTCCGTAACTGCTGTTTTTCCTTTTTCCACTCCCTCTCTTACAAAGATAGCATCGTCCATTGTCCACACATTTCGAGTGCCATATTTATCTATGCACTGTCGTATCAGTTGGTGTGTCCCGTCTTTATAGGATACTCTCTAAATTTTCATACCAAGCCCCTTTGTTTTTTTTTTTATTATTTTGTTTCTGAAAGCTTCACTATGTTTGCGCGGTAGCTCACCAACTTAACAATTATGGTGCGAGGTTTCTCCGTAGTTTTCCTCCCAACCCTATAAATCTGATCGATATCAGCTAGACTTAGATCAACTCCTAGGATAGCTTCAACGTCCATCACAATCACATCGGTGTTCTTCGCACACACAAAACGTACGCAGGCACTGGCACCTTGTTATTGCTCCTCGTCATCTTCTTACCTCTTTAGACTCCTGATGGGCAGATCCTTTGCTTGAAGCTGCTCCAGTAGATTCCTCGTATTTCATTGTTGGTTCCAGTGCTGCCTTAAGCTCAACGACTACTTGGTCCCTGAGCCTGGCGGCAAGGGCTTCGCAGTGCCGGCATCTTTTAGATAATCTGCCACGGCGTGCTTCACAGCTTGAACAATGTCATTGTTTTCTTGGCTTGGTCCCTTGATATCCATGTTTACTTAATAAAATAGTAAACTTGCACTATGAGAAAGAATAAATAATGGTCACTGGAAACAACACAATCGCCTACTAAAGCGATTTCAGACTGAAACCTGATATAGCGCGATGCCTACGGGCGGTCATTTTTGTGTATACATATGCTGTTGGTTAAAATAATAATAATAATAATAATAATAATAATAATAATAATAATAATATGTCGTTCCTTCTGCCAATAGTTTATTGCACAAAACACACTTGATGATGCAGGGATCAGAATGCAAGTTAGTACATTGCTTCTCACGTATGCGTTGGTCCGTCGTGCGGAACTCTTGCACCCAAGCAATCGAGAATTAAATTAAATTGAGTTTTATTTATGGGCGCTATTTAACTACTATGGTTCTTAGCGTCGCATTCTATATTGGACGTGAAAGACCGGAACTTTTGCTCAGAGGCCTCTTTATCAGGATTGAGGTTCTTTTACGTGGCGTAAATCTACGACAATGGACCACCGGCTTTACTTTCCTTCCGAAGGAAGCCATACTAAGAATTTTTACGCCCGAAAAAATCTATAGACCTCCGTGGTTTTGAACTTCCCGGCTATGGCATTGAATTTTTCAGTCATCTGATTCTACCTTTCCAACCCTGTCCAACACACGGCTTGTGTGAAAGAACAATTATTTCCATTAATTGACCTAATAGTGGTTGAAACTAAAAGCTCGGGACTTAGTACTTACAAAGGATGCAAGTCGCCATTGGGGTATGACATCTCAATATATTTGAGATCTCCTTGTGGTTTACCGGGAAAAATTCGAGTCAGCTGGAGAATTTAATGGCGTGCCGGCATGTTGCCATGGTAGCTCAGTGGTTAGAGCAACCGGACGGAGACCGGGAGATCCGTGGTCCAATCCCTGACCTAATAGTGGATGAAACTAAAAGCTCGGAACTTAGTACTTACAAAGAATGTAAGTCGCCATTGGGGTATGACATCTCAATATATTTGAGATCTCCTTATGGTTTACCGGGAAAAATTCGAGTCAGTTGGAGAATTTAATGGCGTGCCGGCATGTTGTCATGGTAGCTCAGTGGTTAGAGCAACCGAACGGAGACCGGGAGATCCGTGGTTCAAATCCCGGCTATGGCATTGAATTTTTCAGTCATCTGATTCTACCTTTTTAAAGAAATTTAATTTTCTCACGCTACAGTACAGCTTCCGAAATAGTGCTATTTTTTCTGCTGATATTTTCTTGCAGTTCTTCTAATATGGGGGAGTTGACCTCTATGCTTTATTTTTCAAGCTTCTCCCATAAATAGAAAGAACGTGATGTGAGACCTGAGGACCATCCGGCCCATAACCCCATTCCAATTACCCCTTTTTCAAAATGTCCATGAATGAAACTTAATGACTTTGCAGCTATGTGTTTGGTGACAAAATCTTATTAAAAACGCCCAGCTCGACATTAAATATCGGTAAGTTGTTCAAAACTAGCGCGAGAATGTCACGCTGTAAAGTTATGCATGTGTGGTATCTGCGATAGGTATTACTGCTATTATCCAGTATGCATTGACTGGACACAATGCCTGATTTACTGATGTAATGGGGTTTCCTGAGTCAAATTGGGTTTCCCCGAACTCCAATACAAGTTGTTCTGCGACGAAGCATAGCCAAGTAAATAAAACCATGTTTCTTCGGGGAAAAGTTTTTAAATTTGAATCAATTACCACATCCTTAATTGCTCTCAAAATCTAGTTACAGAAATTTAGCCGACATTCCTTATATCGTGGCAACACTTCGTGGAAAACAAAGATATTGCATAGCTTCAATTTTAAGAGTTCAATATTTCGACATGCTGAGCTCCAATTTGTGTCTTACTTTCAAAATTGTAGGAGAGATGACTTTGGAGGAGATTATTTTAATCATCCTCCAACTTATGTCAAATTTCGCCTCAGTAAAAACGCTGTACTTCATGTTTCGCTTTTTATAAAGAAACGAAACAGCTTGCCTAAATTTATTTTAAATATTTCACACACTGTTTGCTTGGAGGACGTTATAAATCGTCTTCTAACAACCCAGGTAGATGATACAGTTACGTCCGAATCGTACATAAACAACCGCTGCAGTAATGTACACTTAAATCATGACACTATTGCAATACAAACTAAAACACCTTTGCAATATGTACGCACTAAATTAGCTTCCGAGCTACACGCTGTTTCTGTTGTGACTGACAGACAAAGAAAAGTAATCCAAGGCCACAAGGTATGTGGAGTTACTAGTCCGACTACCGATCTGTCGTGGCGTGCTAGGTTGTGATAATCCGACCAACCTATGCCGTTGCGCGCCGACCGGCTACCGAACAACAAACTCCTGCGCGGAAGGTACGTTACAGTATATAAACTTTATTAAAACATACACAGGAATTCAACTTATAGTCACTTAAAAAGCATTGTGTTGCTGTTATACGCAGTAAATCATCTCTTTTCCTGTAAAGCTTCAATGGATTAAAAGCAGTAGTTAATTAGGAAGCGTTCATGCATTACGCCAAGCACATAGGGAAAAGGGGTCTGTCTAATATGACTGTAGGTGGGAGGGGATCAGCGCCAGAAGCATGTCATATTTTGCTGGTGTTTGCCTCCTAGTTAGCTGAAAATTTCTTGTAAAAGACCTAAAGAAGAGCACTGATAATCCGAACCCGAAACTATGAAATCTCAGGTATTCCGAATAGAATCCGTGATAGAGGAGAAAATGTTAAAAATATGATTTGCAGTGAACAGCAAATACTTAACCATAGAACTATACTCAAAATCATTATCTAGACTAGCATTTAGCGGAACGAAATGTGTTTCTCGTGCGGGAAAGCAGAATTTAATTGAGGACTGTAGGATTCAAGTTATTCTTGTGCCGTAGCCATGTAACAAGTTGAGCTCTGGCCGTTTCAGTATATTTGAACCACATTTTACTGAGGCAACCAGCATCAGGTCGTTCTTTCCTGGATACACTTCCTCTATGATTCCTAGGTTACAGTGCAAAGGAGGCATACTATCCTACTTCAGCAAAATGATAGAACTCTTCTGCAGGTATGGAAGTGGTGATGTGTCCATTTCTTCCTCTGGACAGAGTGTGTAGGTAGTCTTTGGACCATAGAACAAACCAATGTAACTGCATCTGTTGAAGGTGTTGCCATGTGGTCAAACTGTTCAGATTAAGTTAAGTCACATTAGGATCAGGATAGGACATTAGAGGAGCTCCTATGAAGAAGATGCCAGGTGATAGGACATAAAGATCATTAGGATCATCAGCAAGTGCATACAACGGTCGCGAATTGAGTTATGCTCAATCTGCGTCAAAAGGGTGGCAATCTCTTCGTAAGTCAATAGAGTTTGGCCTACCACTCTGTGGAAGTGGTGCTTTATTTCCTTAACACATGACTCCCAGAGACCACCGAAACGTGGGGAGCGAGGAGGAATCAAATGTCACTTGAAGCCTGTGACAGTATCATAGTCTTGGATGAAACATGCCGGAATTTGTCTTGCCTCAAATGCGTATTGCAGTTCCTTTACATCTTTGTTTGCCCCTGTGAATGTAGTTCCATTGTCACTGAACAACTCTTATTATCCACGCCTGACGATGAAACTCCTGAGGGTAGCGCTGAAGGCTTGTGAAGACAGATCAGTCACAAGTTCCAGGTGAATTGTTTCTGTGCTGAGGCATACAAAGATTGCCACGTAGCATTTATTGCTCGTCTTGCTTCTCACTGAGCCCATCTTCATCCTGAGTGGTCTTGCAGAATTAACTCCAGATGACAAGGATGGACGAGTCGCATTGAATCTAATAGTTGGTAGAACACCAATCATCTGTTGTGGGCTGTGCGCTCCAAGTCTGAAGCACGCTAAGCATTTATGCACAACTGAGCGCACAACTTATCTGGCTCTAGGAATCCAATGCCTCAGCCTCAAACTCGTAACTAACAACTGAACTCCAGTATGAAGCAATCTCCTATGCTCATGAGAAACCAACAGCCTTGTTAAATTATGGAAGGTGGTGGTAGAAGAATTATATGGTGTTTGATCTAATATTCAATGGATACATTTCAAAGTCTTCCTCCAACACAAAGTATACTCTGTTCACCTAGGACAGGATGAAGACATAGGATGCTGCTCCTTTTTGGTGGCGAATTTCCTTTGCTCAGCACTGAAACTACGTCCTTGTAAGATGCATACTGTGCAAGTCTTATGCAAATCAGGGAGGCTTCCCTTAGTTCTGATGCGGAAAGCGGTTCACCACGATACTGCGATGAACTCTGACAGTGATTAACAAACCGCTTGCAGTATGGAATGACACGAATCAGCCTTACATAGGATGAGTACCTTGTAATGATGTCATCCGAAGTTCCTACAGTGACCGCGAGGCGCTTTATTTCACTGGCTCCAGGATTACCTATCGGAAGTTCTGCAGGCCCAGCCTGAATTGATCCTTTCTCGCTAGCTACTCTGGCCCCTTCCACCATATTTCAGTTTGCTTTGCAGATGAGATGTCTCTGGAGATAAGATGAGCTGGATTATCGTCTGGCGACACATGTCTCCAATAGTCAACATTAGTATGCTGCTGAATGTTTGCCATTCGGTTTCTACAAACGTCTTCCAGCAATTAAGTGCAGCCTTTACCCAAGCAAGTACAGTCGTGGAGTCAGTATATAGATGAATGCTACTTATAACAGAGTCAGGAACAGGTAGAGTCTTCTCAACCAGCATTACCAGCAATACTGCTCCACACAATTCCAGTCTAGGGAGAGCACCTTTCCTTACTGGGGCTACTCTAGATTTGAAACAAAGTGGTTTTCTAGCTATCTTGCCTTGGCAGTCAAATCGACGAATGTAAACGCAAGCCCCATAAGCTCGTTCACTTGCGTCCTAGAATACACGGAGTTTAACATCGAATGCCAATAATCGATCAATTTCTATGTCCTCCAGTACGCTAAGAAGGCTTGTTAGTTGCAGCCATTTAACCTGCAATTCATATAGAAAAGGTTCGTCTCATTTCAACCTTGATTACCATAGTTCCTGTAGAAGCATCTTAAAGGTTATTATCACTGGACTTAAAAGATACGGTAGATCAAAGGTGGGCGCAACTGTTGATGCAATCTCGTGCTTGTAGGCAGGCTCCCTGGAAGGCTATTTGATATCGGAACTCTTAAGCTGCTCGTGACTACAGAATGGTCCATGGATACCATTGCAGCCCCAATGCTTTAATGACATCATCACCATCTAAGGAGACATGGTCCTGTTGTTCCCTGTAGTCTGGAGGCACGTCTTATAACAGTTTGGGATGGGTGGCCGAAAATTTCCTTAATGCGAAGCAGCCCTTTTCAAGCCCTGTGATTAAACCTGCTTGAAGCTGAATTGCCTCTTTAATCGTGTTGGTAGCAGTAATGAAGTCGTCAACGCAGAAATCTCTCTGAATGACATCTGATGCTGAAGAAAATTGCTTGCCTTCATTCTTTATCAGTTGATGCAATACCCGCATGGCAAGAAATGGTACACAACTGGTGCCATACGTTACTGTGGTCAGATACAGTGGGTTCTGACCTACTGATTTGGTGAAGGCTTTCAAAAAATTCATTGCAGAGGGATATCCATTTTGGAATATTTATCTGTCTATACATTTTTGATGTCAGCACAGAATGCAATGGCCCTCATTCGAAAGCTCAGCACAATGGAATACAGGTCTTGCTGTATTGTAGGGCCTACCATGAGGTTTTCGTTCAGAGACACTCCGTTATTAGAGGCAACAGAACCGTGAAAGACCACTCAAGTTTTTGTCGTGCTGCTAGTTGCCTTGAACACGTGGTGATGAGGTAAATAGAACACTTCATCAGTCTTTGATGCGCTGTGCTGTATTTCTTGCATATGACCTACTCGTTGATATTCAGATATGAATTCGCCCAAACTCTGGTTACATTCGTTGACGTTCCAGTTGGAGGAGTCTTCTGATGGCTTGTGATATGGACTCTCCAATAGTACCTTCTTCCAAGCGACGAGGCAGACGTACTGCGTACCGGCTGTCACGTTTCTCGTAGAGTATTCAACAAAGTGATCTTTACATTTAGCATCTTCCAGGCCCTGGGGTCTTACGGGAAGATCCTCTAACTCCCTGAATCGTGTAACCTGCAAGTCTAATGCCGTGCTGTTTGTTGTCAGGAACGAACACTTTGCGATGCAGTTGATTGCATTTCGATGGTTGCTGTAAGAATCCAACTCAGTTCAGTGCCCTGGAGTACTGGATGGTCTAGATTTCTTTCCACGGTGAAGGACCTTAAAGAAGACGGCTGCTTCTAGAAGCAGATTTATTCCATCTGGCTGAAAAAGTCCGTAAACTGTACATAGGTGAGAATACTCTAGTCGGCATGCTGTATGTGCATAAAAGGCAATTCCTCAGTTACACGAGAGCATACAGCACAAATGATTGTCATTCTGTAGGTTCCGGATAGTATTGCACCTGAAGACAAACTGTGTTTGATTTCAGCAGACACTTCATTGATTACCTGAATTATAAACTGTTTCGAATCTTCTGTACCAGCGCATCTGACATAAAGTTTGTTTGGGATGCACAATCCAAATAGAGCCTTGCACTGGTGTAGTTGGCGTGCGCTAATAGACACCAAGACTATTGTTGTGGTAAGAAGAATAAGTGTGGTAGATGAGTCCTTGAAGCAGCAGTAGATACCTAGTTCTTGAGCTAAAGCTTGTGAGGAACCCAATTGCATGGTTTGGTGTGTAAAAGGAGTTTCAGCTGGGTTGTATTAGTGAAGAAGAGTATGGCGTGGCTTGTCGCAAAATCTGCATTGTTGTTCTTACAGAAATTTGTACTCATATCCCACTGGCTAGGCAATTAAAACACAGTTGGCTCTGGTTCACAACTTCAAGCCTCTGTAGATGTTTGCATTCCTTGAATTCTTTGCATTTATACAATGAATAAGCGGTTTGCCCATCACGCATGCATTACTGGTTGCTACATAGGCATGCTTACAATTTAATATATTGGGTTTGACCCTGTTTGAATTTACGATACTTGACATGCAGGATTTTATTAGCTCTAAGGCGTGGCACCGTTGTTTTAAAAATTGTAGAAAGTTTTCAAAGTTGGTAGCTGTTTTGATCTTCAGCTCTCAGTCCCTTCTGGTGTTACAATCTACTCTTTCTAAGTAAATCTGGGAGATGATTAAGTCATGCAAGGGTGCTTACAACTTCAGCGCGTCAATGGCATTCAGGTTGTCCTTGCAGTGACTTAGCAATAGTCTCAGAGATTGTGGACAGTCCTTGGCTACTGAAGGTGGAGAGAGCAGTGCTTTTATATTCGTATTAGCTACCAAGCTTGGATTGTCGTACCTACCTCTCGCAAATAGGTGACCAAGCAACGTCGAAGTTATCTTCAGTTACTGGTAAATTCTCTATTAATTTATGCGCTTTGCCACCTAGCTCGATAATAAATAATAATATATGTGTATATTACCTAGAGTGTCACTATTCATGACCAATGTAAGTTAAAGTGCCATGAAATGTCCAAAATCGCACTATATTATTGCTGAAGTAAGTGAAAGTGTCATGGGATGTCTAAAACTGCACCTTAATAGGAGGCATTTTACACTAGCATTGCATGAGCTACCCGTGGGTACTCTAACAGGTGATCTGTTAAACTATTTTCCCTAGCCTTGACATTTGTGCATGCAGGTCACAATATAACTCGGATAATTGCTCCCTGTCGCCTTCATGGTTGCAAGAATCATCTTCAATCTCCATTTGAACTTGAATACTTTGTAATCATCCCATGCATGTTATAAGGCTTCAAGTCTAGCTTTAATGCTAAACTTACCATATTCCGTAGATAATGATTCAACTATTTCTTAATGTTGGTCACCCTGGATTTCCTAATGACACGTTTCTTAATTAGCACCTTTCTTCTGTTGGTGTCCATCGTGTGCAAAGGTATGGAAAAAATGTGTGAACTGAACTTACGTTGTATTGACAGGCTGTGAGATGACGTACTACTTGCAGACTCACTCTCGGCGTAGTAATGTCTTACAAAATGGCGGCCCCAACCATTATAGTACCAGAACAACCTACAGTTGGCGTCCTCGACGAAATAGTTCACATGCGAAATTATTGGGTATTCACAATTCTTAAAGGTGGCGTTTTGTTGTGTAGAAAACAGATGAAAAATGCCGTATGCCCCCCAAAAAGGAGGTGCATGCCTAAAAATTAGATAACTATTAATATTACTCACCCTGCATTTTGTAGATTAAGTCAATCCTCCTCTCCTTTAAAGAAGCAAGGTTGTCTATTACATCACTGTAGAAGGTTTGATTCTTCATATGTGCACACAGTAATTCCTTCTGCAAGGAAATGCTGGCTAAAGATGACAGCCTTGCTTGATACATTGAGTCTCTAGAGAACCTTTTAAGACAGGAGAAACTTCTTTCGACGGAAACACTAGAGATGATTCTGTCATCTCCAAACACAACAATTTATACGTTTCCTGGTAAGTGTTTTTGAAGCATTTTAAAATTTTGTTTACATCCACATTTCGAATGATTCATCACTATATAACAAAGTAAGTTCGTTTCTCAAACGATTGATATTGTCAAGTATTTGTGGATACCACTTATGTAAACTTTGAAGAGAAATGCATTGAAAATCTGTGACATATTTATGAAATTTTGCGGAATTAACTAGATTAAGAAAATCTAACTTCTCATAGTCTTGGAATCCTACATGGAATTTCATTAAAAGGGTATCTAAAATATCAAAATATAAAGCTCCATAAGTAAGCAAAACTTAATTCTCTGGTAACACAGCGTGTTTCCTTCTCACAGATATGGGTGCCAGTGTTTTGGATTGTTGAATTAGTGAATTCAAATATTCTTCATTTATTCTGTTCTTTATTATGTCGAAAGTGGTTTGAATCTTATTTAAGCAATAGTTGATATCTAATGACTGTTTCTGAAGAGTATCATAAAGTACTTTAGTTAAACCAAACATGTCATTAAAACAATGGAGAGACATGTGAATTCAAAATTACTGAATTTATTTCAAAATCCTTCGCTGACCCTAATACATTTTCGTCTGAAGTTTCATCGTCCATTATAAGCTGGAAGTCATTTTTCAGATTTTCCCATTCTTGAATTAATATGCCAATTAGCTTGGAGTTAAAACACCAACGCGTATCAGTAACCGTTGGTATACGTCTAAAGCACGGGGAATCGAGTGCGTGAGCTCGCTTTGCTGAATGGTGGAAAAGCGGTGGAATTCCACTTGCATTAGCAAAACATATCCGACACCTCGGTATTTTCTAGCCACTTTGTTGGAAAACCAAATTTAAGCGATGTACCATACAATGAACAAAATAGCTTGAGGCGCTTTATCTTGTACTTTCTGTTTTAGCCATTCAAATCGCCTGACATGACACTGGCGCCATCATAGCACAGCCCATTTAATTTAGTTTCATAATGAAATTCATTTAAAATTCTGTCTAGCAATGCAAACAGATTTTCGGCGGTCCTATCAGCGCTCACGTCATGGAATTCCAAGAACTTTCAACTTATACACCATCTGAATTGACAAATCTTATTATAACTGAACATTAGGTAATGTCATCAAATTGAACAGTAAAGAACAATGCACAGCCTATTTCTCCTTTTACATAGCTATTCATGTAATTAAAAATGTAATCTATGGGTTCAGTTTGAATGATTTTTGAGTCACCAGCAAAAATGTTTTTAATTTTATTGTAGTGACTTTGTATTTCTAAGCTACTTATTTTGATAGAAGCTCTTTAAAGTTCCCGCGATTTAATGCTTCATTCCCCTCATCGTAATCCCTGAATGCAAGTGCTTGTTTACTCAGGTATAAAACCACTTCAGTAACTAATTCCAGGGAAAGTCTGTTCAACCAGAAATTTTTATTATACAGGCTGTAAAAAAATGTACGGCACAAATTGCAGGACACATTCCTCACAAGTAGACGAAGAAATTATGTTATTATGAACATGGGTCTGGAAACGCTTTGTTACCATGTTACAACTCATTTTCAGCAACTCATCAATCATGGGAGAAACAAGAATAAAACGTACCAGCATTCCACATGCAACTCTTTCTCACAGGAGATGTTCAATATGCCCTCCGAGAGCATTGATACATGCATCAACCCGCCGTCGTAGTGAATCCCGGATGCGCTGATGTACCCCTGGAGTATTGCGTATGGTTTCTTCAGTCTCCCATAATACGGGCACGGATACTCTGAACATCTGGTACTGGGGTTCGATACACAAGAGCTTTCAAATGCCCCCACAAATAAACGTCCAGTGGGTTTAGGTCCGGGGAGCCTGGGCGCCAGGCAATTGGTCCACCTCTACCTATCCATCTGTCACTGAATCTGTTATTTAGAAGCCGACGGACATTAAAACTAAAATGAGGTGTTCCATCGTGCATGAAGTACATGTTTTGTCGCACAGCTAAAGGCACATTTGCTAACAGATAATGTACAACATTCTCTACAAAATTATGGCAAATTTGTCTGTTGAGCCTGAGTGAAAGAACATGAAGCCCTATCAAACAGTCACCAACAATGCCAGCCCAAGCACTGACAGAAAATGTTTGTTGGTGACTTGCTTCAACAGTTGCGTGAGGATTGACGTCAGCCCATACATGCCGATTATGATAATTTACAATCTGATTTCTTTAAAACGACGTCTCATCTATGAACAGCACCGTTGTACTAAAAATAGGGTCGACACTTTGTTGCAATAACCATTCGCAGAAGCGTACTCGTGCAGAAAAATCAGCTACTGATAGTGCCTACACACGCTGTAAATGGTGTGAATACAGCCGGACCTCGTGTAACACTCGTCAGACAGTCATGTGGTCAACATTCATTGTTGCAGCTACTTGTCTTGTACTGACACTAGGGTCGTCGTCAACTGCTGGAGTTTTACTGCCTGAGGTTGCGTTGTCCTCGATCTTCTAGGCCTCACCCGGTCGCGAGTATCAGGCTGAAATGCCCCGTGTTCCCTAAGACGACGACCAATAGCTTCAAACGTTTTCCTGTCGGGGCACCTTCGTCCTGGAAATCTCTCCCGGTACAAACTTTGAGCGCAAGCGCCATTGCCCTGCTAATCCATACATCAAATGGGCATCTGCCATCTCTGCATGTGTGTACACTGTCATTGCACGAGCCGAGTCTGTGATCAACTCTACTAGTACTTAGTAACCCGTGTGCTTGCCAGGGTCGCACTACTCACTGGAGCAGTTTTTGTTACCTGTAAACAAGCAATGACGTAAGTCGCATGGCAACAGGGACATGTAAAACAAAACACTGGCGATGTACCGATAATGGCAACGTAACCAAACGTAACCAAGAGTGCGTGTTCCCCATGATTCTAACGTTCTGTTCGTGTATGTTTCCCATGATTAATGAGTTGGAGAAAATGCGTTGTAACATAGAAACAAAGCGTTTCCAGCCCCATGTTCATATAACATAACTTATTTGTCTACGTGTGAAGAATGTGTCCTGCAATTTGTGCCGGGCATTTTTGTTACATACTGTACTTTTGGACATGTAACCTGTGATTTTCTCTTAACGCAACAGCGATTGTATTTTTGTGTTTTGTCAACTATTCTCAATTTCAGTTGACATTTCAGATGTTCTGCAGAATCCCTATGTTTACGCAATGAACGTGTTGTATTTCGAAAGTCTGAGAACTCCTCTTTATTCCATACGCTATTCTTATTGCTGAATAGTAAGTATGGCCAATAAAATATTTTTGTTAATACGTGGGCTGATCAACAAAGACTGAGACTGATTTTTTCCTGTAGCTTCCGTGATAGTTTCGTATCTGTAACATAAATATTTGAAAAGAGCGGGTTTTTATGTATAATGCTGGAAGGCGGCAGCACTCTCGTATTGATAGGTTGGTAGTAATGCTCTATTTTGTAGACCCTACGTGCATTTCGCATACCAGACAATGGAGGCGATGCATTTTTTAAATCGATTATCACCGGTGATGAGTCATGGTTGCATCATTATAATCCTGAAGGAAAACAGGCCAGCACAGTATGGAAATCGCCAGGTTCTCCAACACCAAGAAAGGCAAAAGTTGTTGCATCTGCAGGGAAAGTGATGGTGATCACATGTTTTGATTGTAATGGAATGATTTACCAGCATGCAGTTCCCCCTCACACTACTGTTACAGCAGCATACTACACGTCAGTATTGGCTACACTGAGGAAGCACATTGCAAAGAAATGACCAGAGCTTTCTCGGACTGAGTGGCGACTTCATCATGACAATGCACGGTCTCACGTCGCAAATCAAGTCATGCAGTTTCTGGCTCGATTCAACATTACCTGTGTACCACATTCACCTTATAGCCCCGATCTTGCACCCTGTGACTTTTTTATTCCCATCACTAAAGGCAAAGCTTAGGGGTATTCGATTTGAGAACTGTGAAGCAGTGCTCAAGAAGTGAGGCGATTCTCAAGGACCTGACAAAGAATGGTCTGCAGCACGTGTTCAAGGACTGGCAGAGACGCTATAAAAAGTGCATTGATGTAGGAGGGGACTACTTTGAAAAAGATCATGTAAACATTGAATTGGAGTAATAAACATCTGTGAAAAAATCAGTCTCAGTCTTTGTTGATCAGCCCTCGTATATACACTAGTGCACAACTAACAAAATTCAGAAAACCAAATATATTTAAATGTCATATTATGTCATTTTCCGAAGCTTTTAATTTCTTTGTTATTGCAAATTTACAATGACTTAATTGGCCGTCCAGTAATTAAAAGGGCTTCACTGTCCTCATCATTCTACTATTTAAAAGGATTTTCTAACAAAGTACACACGTCATCATTTGTTGGAAACATAATAGAAAAAGCAGGCAAATTTTACTTATATTCAGTATTCACACGCTCACACTATTCGCCGCCTACTCGTAAGCACACACATCATATTTTATTTTGTTGTAAACGTAAACACAAAAATAAAGAAACGAGACACAAATTGACTTGCACTCAGTATTCACATGCTCACACCTACTCACTGGCTGACTACTCTTAATATGTTACAATCTGCAAGCTGATATATACCTCAGGGTGCGAATGAAAAACTTCAGTGTTGGGACAGAAGTTCTTCACTTCCATAGCTAAACAAGCAATAATGAAGTCATGTTACCATGGCAACCTTCCCAAACTAGAGAAAAACTGAACCCAAAGTGCCGAAATATTTCTCTTGCTGGAGGGTTGGGCTGTTGTGCCCTCTCCTCCATTCCGAAAAGAGGTCCCGGGCTTGCCCTTGAAGCCAGGACGCAAAATAATAAAAGAAGAGAAAGTTGGGAACTTCAACATTTTACACCTCCTGAACTAAACATTTACAACTACCGACAAGTTTATATGTCGTATTTGATGCTCCATTTAAAGCAAGTTAAGAAATTATGTAAGCAGGAAATATTAGGTGAAAAAGTCTTCACCTACTTCACCTCTGGTTCTTAAACCACACACCCGGCACGAAGGACCAATGTTACACGTGCGGTAGAGTATGATCCAATTGAGGACTATAGGATTGAAGTTATAGGGCTGTAACAATCACCGGATGCATGGGTAAAAACAACGACGGACACCTATTTGCTGTTTCAATAACTATAAATTTGTTTTACACCTACTATAAACTAATAACATGAATTTATAACAATTATTATAACAAAATAAAATCTAAACCATTGCTGACCCTGGAAGGAGGAACAATAATGCAGGACAAGGCTGCAAGAAGAACGAAGGTTGTTTTTAATGAATCATAGTCAGTCAACACTACAAACTGTCCTTCCGGCGACAAGGGGTTATTAGAGTTGCTTGCGAAAACAATGATGACACCCTGGCGAGAAGATCAATCGTTTATTGCGTAAACACGTCTTTATTGAATAGGCACTGGGTTGTCTGAACCGGAGTCGTAGGTAGATGCGGAACAACTTTTTCGTCGAGTACCTCTATATAGGAAGGAACACAAAAATAATTAGGAGCACGACAACGGAAATAAGGATTAACATGAATTGTATCGTGGGTTAGAGTAATTAACTGAGGGCCGAGTGGGGCAAACTGGTGCTTATTGTTCTCAGCGAAAGAAGATGAACCGGTTAGTCGGACCAAAGTAAATACGCTGTAGCAGGTAGAAGAATGTCACCATAACTCACTAATTACGCAAATAAAGAAACCAGGGTCTAAAGCACACACAAACAATGGACAAAAGCAAGAATAGTACAACGTACAGACTAAACATAGTGAAACATGGACAGAACGGACAGGATTACGCAATATGTATGAATACAGTTGTAAAATTGCAAACACGCAGCAAGTCAGATGTAAATACTAAATAATGCCGTTAGACCTAAGAGAACCAGTCAATACAAAATTACAATAATTTATTTAATGAATGAGAGAGCAGTTGTATTAGGATAGCTGTACTCAAGGTATAATATTTAACATTAAATTTGTTCGTCTCAATGCCTCTAATCACAGAGCCGCCTTCAAAATTGTGAAACATTTTAGTACTAATTTGATATGTAAATCCAATCTGGAAAACCAGATCTAACCTAAATATATTAATTCCGTTACGTTTATTTCATTTACGGTATTCAGCATCCATAGCCATCTACAACTGCAAAACATATAAATCACTCAGTTTCCAAACCTTCCTGCCAGTGTCATACTAGGCAGATGAGTTACAACTGACTACTTTCCTTCGATAAATGTACTTAATGTCATGTGGTAAAACTGAAGATTTGTTTTATTAAAGTCATATATTGCAAGAGGGTAATACCCAGGGAGGTTTTACAACACTTTTATTTTCAACATTATAGCATTATCATTTGCATTCAACCAGAGTACTCTAAAATCATATGCTACTTAATTTAACACAAGCAGACTATGGGTCCTTACAAAGGACATCATCATCATCATCAAATTCTTATTGCCAACAAATGATTTTCCGTTTCACCGTTCTAACTTTATTAGTTCTAAAGTTAAACATTATATACAAACCAGGAAGGACACATCTGTTTGGGGATAATTAAAACATCCTTCATCAGTCAAACAGCATTAACCAAATCTTCGAATTCCTATTCACCATTGAAAAGTTACTAACACAATTATTTCAGAAGTTAAAGTTATGGACAACAAAGACAAACCTTATATATTTCAATTACGCCAAAGAACTTTAAATATTTTTCAAAACTTCTTTCATTAGTATACCTTAATTAAACATTCACACGTTTTCACACATGACCGGGATTGAAACAATGTAATATATCATACCCAGGGACACATCCCTCTGTAGAATAATTAATGTATATTAATAGCATATTATACAGAGGGCGAGGCCACATTTTGCGTTTAAATGGGAAAGCATAGGGAAAACGAGGGTAGATACCACGGTTCAAGGAGGAAAATGCGTTTATATGGGGAAGATAGGGAAAACGTAGACAAACGATAGGCTAGGCAGATGCTGAATAAGGGAGGGATATGCTTTATACGAGAGATAGGGAATACGAGGAGAGATGCTAGTCTAGATAGAGGTTAAGGAGTAGAGTATGCGTTTATATGAGGAATATATAGGAAATGGGGAGAGATGATAGGCTACACAGACGCTGAAGGAGGAGGGAATACGCTTTATACGGAAGAGATAGGCGAAGTGTGCAGAGATGCTAGGATAGACAGAGTTAAAGGTAGAATGCGTTTTATGTGAGAGAGCGATAGTAAACCGAGGAGAGGCATCAGGTTAGGAGGGTTTGAATGGTAGAGTATGCGTTTACATGGAGACACAAGGAAAACGAGAATAAATGCTAAGTTGAGAGAGCATTCAAAGAGGAAAATGCATTTATATGAGAGCGGTAGGGAATACGAGGAGCGGTGTTAATCTAGACAGAGGTTGTGGAGTAGAGTATGCGTTTATATGGGAAAATATGGAAAACGGGAGAGATGCTAGGCCAGACAGAGGCTGAAGGAGGGGGAATGTAGTTTGATACAGATGAGGTAGGAAAGCTAGGAGAGATGCTAGCTAGACAGATGCTGAAGGAGAGAATGATACCCTTTATACGGAAGAGATAGGGGAAACGTGGAGAGATGCTAGGATAGACAGAGTTAAAGGAGGAACGGGTTTAGACCGCAAAGACACCACCATTTAAGTTTAAAAATGTTTTGACACCCTTTGGCGGTATTTTCTCGACACTGGGGGGCGAAGTCCACCGACACTTAAGTTTTAAAATATGTGTCATTCAATCAAGTAGTGTTGTCCATGCATAACATCGTGTAACATTATTGAAAAAGAATTAAGGATTTATACTGCTAACGTCCCGACATAGCGCCTCTAAAGGGCTGGACGCAGACCCTCGATCGATGAATACAATTAAGTATTTTTGATTGATTAATGTAAACAATTGCATATGTAGGGTGAACCGGTTAGTATTACAAGTGTTCACGGCAATTCATAGCAGCAATTCGTACCAGAGCTATTTAATGTAATTTTCATATGACTCGGGTAGAATATAGGGTATTTAAGACATTTTAACGGGTAATTCAGGTAGTGTCACAAATACTCGTGGTAATATAGAGAGTAACTAGATTATGAACATTTCTCATCCAACGTTACAACACTTTTATACACTTTTTTCTAAATCTTACAAACTTCTTATATGTTAAACAGTTAGCGTGCGAGACGGAGAGGAACAAACTGCAAATTGGCTTACAGTGAAGGTATATAGAAGTATTCTAAACTAAACCCACACCGAACGCCTTAACCTATCCCTACCTTGACTTCTCATTGTCTATTCCATCCTAATATCATCTAACATAACCACGTACCAAGACGTAACGTAACAAATGTAACCTGTAAATGTAACAACGTAACATGACCGCATAACAAGACGTCGCACTACGTAACATAAGCACGTAACCACGTGACAAGACGTAACACAGCGTAACATAGCCACGTAACAGGACGTCACACTACGTAAAATCAGCACGTAACTACGTGACAAGACTTAACAAAACGTAACATAACCACATAACAAGACGTAACGTAACCGAGTAACAAGACGTGACACAACGTAACATAACCGCATGACAAGACGTCACACCACGTAACATAAGCACGTAACCACGTGTCAAGACGGAACACAGCGTAACAAAGTCACGTAACAAGACGTCACACTACGCAACATAAGCACGTAACCACGTGACAAGACGTAACACAACGTAACATAACATCATGACAGGACGTCACACTATGTAACATAAGCAAGTAACCACGTCTCAATACGTAACACAGCGCAACATAACCACGTAACAAAACCTCACACTACGTAACATAAGCACGTAACCACGTGAAAAGACGTAACCTGCGTAACAGGCATGTAACCACGTATCATAAGCACGTAACCGCGTAACAAGACGTAACAACACGTAGCAACCATGTAACCACGTAACATGACGTAACACCCTGTGACATGACGTAAGCAGATATATAACAAGACGTAACACCGCTACGTAATCAGAGATAACCTCGAGTTTCTTTTAATGAAGTTTCGATGTTTTATTCAGGTTTTATTGTTTGAGAGTCTTAATTGTAAGCTTTACGTCAACATACCTTTATTTTAGTTCATTGTAAGCGCCTCTCCCCTTTATCTAGGGTTGAGACTAGCACTAAGATTGCTCCTAATGGCAGGGTTAACGCCTCACCTTCCATCGTTTTATTATTCTTCTTTATTCATTAGGTGTATGCTAGTTGCATACACCGCACACGGATAAACTTCCATTTTTTAGAAATTGTAGACTCACGCAGAAAATCTTCATCTTCGATTTACATTCTCTTATGCCCTGTTTGTAATACGACAATGCCCATACGCATATGTAGCTATTCCATCCTCAGCAGTAACTCTTTTATTATCAAAAGCAGTCAATGTGATCTTATTCATTTGCACTGTGGCAACAGCATGCTCCCGGGACAGGATCAGATTCATGGACGTTCTGATAATTTCACGGGTTTTAAGACAGACAGTATAGCTCTAGAATGTGACGTACTGCTTAATATCACTACGTTTTAATCCTTTTTATCATTGATCCGTGGATATCTAGTGCATACATCTTAGGCCGTAGTCCGACAAAGCACTGGATGATTTTACCATTAGTCCCATCTTTAAATTTTCCGAACACCTTTTTGTTCTGAGTGGAGCGACATATATGGTTGACAGGGTAATCAGGTGTATCCAGATGCTCGAGAAAATGTAGCTTGTCATGGTAGGCATCTTCAGTTGTCTCACGATGAATGAACGAATCAGTGTCCATATACATAAGCTTCAGGTTTTCAGCTCAATAATATGGTAGCAACACATCATAATGATAGTGGTACATTAATGTCTTGGAGATGTCCAACACACTCATTCCAGTGTATATAGGCTTGTTGAAACACAATCTGTCGGAATGCCAAATGCACAGCAGCTAGGTTGGTAGCACATACTGTTCGATCGATAAACGTAGGCTTGGTAATTAAGCTTACCAGGGTCTTCTCGTTTGTGACCAGACGTATTACCACACGATTACGCAGGTTCGCCATAGTTTTTCCAAACACGGCGTTGTTAAACGGTTTGTAGAGACCCTTCTCGAAGTCATTTGCATCCTGTTGTCGTAGCCTATTGTTAAATTCCACGTAAGGTTTTAACCACTGCGACTGTTGGAATTGTAGCACACGATGGATTTTTGTTAGGCGTAGTCCATGTTTAAGTGCCTGCTTCGAAGCCATGTAATGTACTACATACTTCTTGCGAGTCAAAGATGGGGTATCAGTTTCTTTGTAGGTGAGTCCTTAGGCTTCATACACTCGGGCAGGAAAGTTAGATCGTTGTGTATATCGTGAAGTTCCGCAGGATACTCGATGTCAACTTCTAATATGTATTCACGAGGATCATCTTCTTGTAGTCTTTCTAAGTCGATTGTTTCAGGTGACAACCACTCAAATCCTCCATAAGGGAGGGCGTGGCACATGGCCCAACCATATTGGTTATTGGCGTCTTCATATGTAATAAATTGGGTTGGTCTCTACGGATCATACTACAAATGAGTAACCACTTCGGCATTCGCCTGAAGACCAGGGAAAACCACGAAATATCCCAGATCAGAGTGAATGACCGACCGACGGAAAACGAACTCCTCAACCCTAGAAACACAGCTGAAAGATGCAAATGAAATAGAACTAAAGGGAAAGGAAATCGGAATCGATGAGAAACTACTAGCGTTCGGCTGTCGACCAGCGAAAACCGCGAGAAACCTAAGGTCAGAGTGACCATCCCTACGGAAATTGAACCCAGGACCACCGAATGCAAACGTTATCGCCTGAACCAAGCCGTAAAAACCGGTTTATCCCACACCACTTATGACAATACTCAACCACGCCCTATGACGTCACACCTGGAGACAGACTGTCTGGGAACAGCCCGGCATGTTGAAACGCGCTGAGAACTATTCTCCACGATCATTCAGAAAGATGCTTCCATCCAATGCCTATCATACCCACCACCACAACCCATTAAACAAAGTTAACGCCATTTGCATCAGCATAATACTTTAGAAATAGCATAGAAGTGTTTCTCCTCTTATTTAATTAAATTCATGTATATACCCTATTATTTTGTTTCCATTCTTTTTTCAATACGTTCTTTACATCTCGACCTCATTAACCCCAAAGAATCAGTACACAATATGACATTTTTATAGGCTTATTGTCCATTTATCAGAGAACACCACGCCTAATACCCATTTATCACAGAAAACCACGCTTAATACGTAGTTATCACAGAAAACCGCTACATTTGACTGAAATCGAGAGAAAAGTATTTTTTCCAGAGTTACTCCGATTTTAAGCTTGCAGAATCGTATTAGGAAATTTATTGTATTTTTAGCTCAAAGTGTGTACACGTTTTAAAGTTACTGATCCCTGCTATTTGTATTTAGTCTAAATATTGTCATATTTCATTTTTAAGGTCACCTTTGTTAAAGATAATATCTTGCAATCCATTTTTAAATTTCTTTAAAATCAAGTCAAGCGCGCATTTAACGCATATAATGGCCGCCATCCGCGTGTTAAAGCCCAAGATGGAGTCTTACACATCCTTCCTCCCAGGTCGGATGCGAACCGTAAGAGTGGTCCTACCCTTAGCGGCCGATAGAGTGCACGGAAAGCAGTGACAGGCATGGAGAGGGTGGAGTAGGGTGTAGGAGCCAGTGCCGAGTAGGGATAACCCGGCCTAGCCATGGAAGCAGGGCCGAGAGCACTTCATTACGCGGGAGACCGCTACGTAGGGCGGAACTATAGGTCTAACAGCCGCTTTAAGGCACGCCAGCAAATTGCGTGTTCTTTGAGTTAGTTATTTACGCTAACTTTACCATTTAGTCATGCATTCATCTAAGAGATTAATATTCGTCAGGACAACAGGTAGTCAAATATGCATTACAAAGAAACTAGCTTATGACAACGTCTATTCGACGTCTTTATCTTAATAACTTTTGATGTTATACGCAGATGAATTTGCATTCACGTCACGGCATTCAACCCAGGACCACCAGGTCAACTTGGAACAACACATCAATGACGCACCACATTCCAAGGATATAATCACCCTTTACCGGATAGCACTATCTCCTTACATTCGGGACATATATGCATTTAACGGTAATAATAGATTTTTTGTGACACGAATTAAAAAGGTCTGCAATCGAATTAATTGCCTCACAGTAGTAAAAAGATGAAAGAACGGGGCGACAAGCCTCAACGCGTGAGTAAATACGAGCAACTTCAAAATAAATATGACTTCAGCCATGTTACTCATCCAACTCCACTTTCTCAAATATCTCAATTTGAGAAGCTTAACAGGATGTCTATCAACGTCTTCGGCCTGGATCAGAAGCATGAAGTGTATCCAATAAATGTCACTGAGTCTGAAAAACCGGAACACCGTGAGCTCCTACTATTGAGTGACAGTAGTTGGAAACATCACTACGAGTAGTTATAAAATGGGCATTTCAGCGAACTTAATATGCAGGAATGTGCGAGTAATATGGTAATTAGACCTCCCCCACCCCCTGCCACGCCCCCTGGTGCTTTTGGTTGCAGCTGCGGTCATAAAGTTTGTTGAGTATAATGGAAAGCTTGACAGGTAAGCAATTAAGCTTATCCATCACCTGTTAAAATGAACAATGAGCCTAATGAATTTTGCTTTGTAACAAAGGCGGAGACGCCATTCTGCCCATTCCATATCCGTAGTGTGACGTCTTCTTACGTGGTTATGTTACGCTGTGTTATGTCTTGACACGTGGTTACGTGCTCATGTTACGTAGTGTGACACCTTATCATGCGGTTATGTTACGTTGTGTTACGTCTTGTCACGTGGTTACGTGCCTATGTTGCGTAGTATGACGTCTTGTTACGTGCTTATGTTACATAGTGTGACGTCTTGTTACGCGGCTATGTTACGCTGTGTTACGTCTTGACACGTGGTTACATGTTTATGTTGTGTAGTGTGACGTCTTGTACGTGACTATGTTACGCTGTGTTACGCCTTGTCACGTTGGTACGTGCTTATGTTACGTGGCTATGTTACGCTGTGGTGCGTCTTGACACGTGGTTCCGTGCTTATGTTACGTAGTGTGACGTCTTGTCATGCGGTTAGGTTACGTTGTTACATTTACAGGTTACGTTGTTACACTTACGGTTACATTTACAGGTTACATTGGTTACGTTACGTCTTGTTACGTGGTTATGTTAGATGATGATACGATTGAATTTACAATGAGAAGTCAAGGTAGGGATAGGTTACGGCGTTTTGTGTGGGTTTAGTTTAGAATATTTGTATATAGCTTTACTATAAACCAATATGCAGTTTGTTCCTCTCCGTCTCGTACACTAACTGTTTAACATATAACAAGTTTGTAAGATTTAGAAAAAAGTGCTGCTCTGAATTAACACGAAAACTTGTGATACTAACCGGTTCACCCTACATATACACTTATTTACATTAATCAATCAAAAATACTTAATTGTATTCATAGATCGAGGGTCTGCGTCCAGCCCTTTAGAGGCACGATGCCGGGACGTTAGCAGTATAAATCCTTGATTCTTTTTCAATAATGTTACACGACGTTATGCATGGACGAACATTACCTGATTGATAGACACAGATATTTTAGAACTTTAGCGTCGGGGGACTTCATTCCCAGTGTCGAGAAAATACCGCCAAAGGGTGTTAAAACATTTGTAAACTTTAATTGGTGGTGTCTTTGCGGTCTAAACCTCTTCCTCCTCTATCTCTGTCTATCCTAACATCTCTCCACGTTTCCCCTATCCCTTCCGTATAAAGCATATCCCTCTCGCCTGCAGCATCTGTCTAGCCTAGCATCTCTCCTAGGTTTCCTACCTCATCTGTGTCAACCTACATTCCCCCTTCTTCAGCCTCTGTCTATCCTAGCATCTCTCCCGTTTTCCATATTTTCCCATATAAACGCATACTCTACTCCACATCCTCTGTCTAGACTAGCACCTCTCCTCGTATTCCCTACCGCTCTCATATAAATGCATTTTCCTCCTTGAAGGCTCTCTCAACCCCGCATCTATCCTCGTTTTCCTTGTCTCTCCATGTAAACGCATACTCTACCATTCAAACCCTCCTAACCTGATGCCTCTCCTCGGTTTGCTATCTATCTCTCACATAAAACACATTCTGCCTTTAACTCTGTCTATCCTAGCATCTCTCCACGTTTCCCCTATCTCTTCCGTATAAAGCTTATCGCCTCCTCCTTCAGCATCTGTCTAGCCTAACATCTCTCCTTGGTTTCGTACCTCACCTGTATTAACTTACATCTCCCTCCTTCAGTATCTGTCTAGCTTATCATCTCTCCCCAATTGCCATATATACCTCATATAAATGCATACTCTACTCCTTAACCTCTGTCTGGACTAGCACCTCTCCTCGTATTCCCTATCTCTTTCGTATAAAGCATACCACTCCCTCATTCAGCATCTATCTAGCCTATCGTTTATCTACGTTTTCCATATCTTCCCCATATAAATGAATTTTTCTCCTTGAACCGTCGCGTCTACCCTCGTTTTCCCTATGCTTTCCCATATAAATGCAAAAGGTGGCCTCGCTCTCTATAATATGCTACTTATAATTTATTTGATGAATTCATTTCATCTTTCTAACGCATATACTTTATAAGTTAACCCTGTTTACCCATGACAGGACTTGAACCAAATGCCATACAGCGTACATAAGTACACGTCTCTGTGTAGAATTATTAAAATATATTTTAAAAATGTATTTCAACTATCTCATATATTTCAGAAGCTACACATCTTTAGCTATGGCGGGACTCAAACAGCAAACAACTTAAAAACTGTAGATTTATAACGTCATCAAATTCTAATTCTCAATCGAAAATTTGAACAAAAAGAATCCGATTAAGAGGACGCTAGCCGGATATAGATTAACTGTGCTATCTACTGTAAGGTATTAGCCGGGATACTTAAGAGCTGTGCTTCAAGAAACCTTTCCATAGTACTGGCTTACAACACCAAATCAGTTCTTGTTTTGCGGGGTTATTTAAGGAGAAATTATATTTTAAAGAAACAGAATTTTTGGCTGAAGAGCATTGGCCACCATGTTCGTTGTAAAAAAGTATCACGCATGTTCCTGTTGGGTATTGCACCCTACGTAGTATTCTTTCCCGAGACACATTTATACCACAATTAGACAGATATACGTATATTAACGCTAGTAGCATATTATAGGGCATGCTGGCCGAGTTTTTGCGTTTATATGGGAAAGGATATGGAAAACGAGGCTAGATGCGGCGGTTCAAGGAGGAAAATGCGTTTATATGACAGAGATAGGGACTACCAGGGTCGATGCTAGGCTAAGACAGGGGTTCAAGGAGTGGGAATGTGTTTTATATGTGAAGGTAGGGAATACAAGAAGAAGTGCTAGGCTAGACAGAGTGTGAGGTGTGGAGTATGCGTTTATATGGGAAAGATAGGAAAAATCGTGGACAGATGGTATGCTAGACAGATGCTGAAGGACGGGGAATATGAGCTTATACGGGAGAGATGCGCAATATGAGGAGAGGTACTAGGCTAGACAGGGCTTGAAGGGTAAAATATGACTTTTATATGGGAGAGGTATTAGGCTAGGAGGGTTTGAATGGCAGAGTATGCGTTTATATGGAGAGACGAGGAAAACGATGGAAGTAGCTAGGTTGGAGGAGCGTTCAAGGAGGAAAATGCGCTTATATGGGAGAGATAGGGAAAACGAGGAGAGTTCCGAGGTAGATCAGGGACTGAAGGAGCGGAATATAGGCTTCTACGGGAGAGATAGGGAATACGAGGAGAGGTACTAGACTATTCACGGCATGAAAGGTGGAGTACGGCTTTTTTATGAGAGAGCTAGCAAACCGAGGAGCGGTATTAGGTTAGGAGGGGTTGAATAGCGGAGTATGCGTTTATATGAAGAGACGAGGAAAACGAGGGTATATGCTAGGTTGAGATGGCCATCAAGAAGGAAAATGCGTATATATGGGAAAGATAGGGAAAACGGGGAGAGTTCCGAGGTAGAGCAGGGACTGAAGGAGGGAGGGATTTTCTTTATACGACAGAGATAGGGCATACGAGGAGAGGTGTTAGTGTAGACAGAGGTTAAGGAGTAGGGTATACGTTTATATGAGAAATATATGGAAAACGGGAGAGATGCTAGGTTAGAAATATAATAAAAGAGTGGGATGTAAGTTTATAGGGAGAGATAGGGAACACGAGGAGAGGTGCTAGACTAGACAGATGCTGAAAGAGTGGGATGTAAGTTTATAAGGGAGAGATAGGGAATACGAGGAGAGGTGCTAGACTAGACAGATGCTGAAGGAGGAGGGGATACGCCTTATACGAGAGAGATACGGCATGCCAGGAGAGGTACTGCACTAGACAGGGCTAGAAGGATAGAATATGACTTTTATATAGGAAAGGTATATGGCTAGGATGGTTTGAATGGCAGAGTATGCGTTTATATGGAGAGACGATGAAAACGATGGAAGTAGCTAGGTTGGAGGAGCGTTCAAGGAGGTAAATGCATTTATATGAGAGCGGTAGGGAATACGAGGTGAGTTGCTAGTCTAGACAGGGGTTGAGGAGTAGAGTATGCGTTTATATGGGAGAAATATGCAAAACGGGAGAGATACAAGGATAGACATGGGTTGAAGGAGGATGAATGTAGGTTTATACGCTAATATAGAGAGTAATTAGATTATAAAACATTTCTCATCCAAAGTTACCACACTTTTATATACTTTTTTTAAACCTTACAAACTTTTTATATGTTAAACTGTAGTGTGCGAGTCGGAGAGGGACAAACTGTATATCGGTTTACAGCGAAGTAGGCGTCCTAACCTATCCCCCACCTTGTATGCTATGGATCTTCTCATTGTCTATTCATTCGTATCATCATCTAACATAACCACGTAACAAGACGTAACCAACAAACGTAACCACGTACACGTGGGACGCTGGCGCGTGTTAAAGTGAATGCGAGAGCTATACTTTCTCCCTGGACGACCCCCTCGGGCATACTGCTTCACGTTGAATCAGTGCCACTAGCCCTTGCAGAAAGCCACCCGAAGTTGCCCGACGAAGTTCGAGCGAATGCCGAAAATGAACGAAAGGGAACGATCTTCCAGTTCAAGGGAGAAGGTAGTCCATTCCGGCACATTTTGCTCCCATTGGCTGTGGTCAAATACGTAACGTGGAACGTTGGCGCGCGCATTTCGACTGGCTATTGAAAGCATGAATTTGTACATACATAGTACAAATCGGTTTAAGTTCAGTACCTTCCAAAGATGCAACACAAAGATTTTCAAGAAAATTCCCCACCCAAAATAACCATTATACTCCTCCCCATTCCTGACATGTCTTTTGTGATATTGTCATCTTGCTACAGTGCCAGTCTCTATAGACATAGCAGGTTTGATATTGGACTTTAAATACTTAAGCTACCATGTAAATATTATTGCTGGATAGAAAGTAGTAGGAATACCGGTAGCACACAGTGATTGTATAATTGTT
The DNA here is from genome assembly GCA_030765065.1 of Deroplatys truncata. Taxonomy (NCBI): domain Eukaryota; kingdom Metazoa; phylum Arthropoda; class Insecta; order Mantodea; family Mantidae; genus Deroplatys; species Deroplatys truncata. The sequence continues at coordinate 284,921,602 of CM060990.1, forward strand.
AGCCAATGGGATAGATGGATCTGTTGCATCCCAGTTTTATATGTTATAATGTGTTATGTATATGTAAACTCCACCATTTTCTAAATGTTTTCTTATACAGGGTGAAAGGTATTGCTTGAACTGTAATAAAATGGCTAATAGACACAGGCACAAGGAACATCACTATGTTTCATTTTTGTAGGTTTAATGACAAAAATTGTATTGGACATATTTGCACTAATCATTATATAGAATCCATGATTAACGTACAGTTCAAGCAGTACCTTCCACCCTGTATACTGTCTTCCCAAATAATACCCATGCAGTAATAATGAGAATTTCTCGTTTCAAATGATGTCTTTCTCAAACATATCTTCAAGGTAATAGAAATTACATGGGAAATTGAAATTTAAGCATAACAAGTATAAAGTTATAATTTCGAGCTTATTCAAAGTGAATTAATCATCATAATAGTATCAACCTCATGTAAGCACTTTATGTAGGGCAGATTGCATGTGATGGTGATTAACACTTATTTGCTATTGTTGTCCTACTGTAATGCGTGTCGAGAAGTTTACTGTTGAAATGGTGATGGTTTACAAATTTTTCTCTCTTAGATAATGCATGATGGGGAGGGGAGCATCCCCCCCCCAAAGGCTGTTCTTGGCTTTGGGTATATTCCTACTTACTCTGTATACTTCATAATTGTATGATGTGTTCAATTTCCCTGAGCATTGCTCACAGTGGAGCCAAATGAACAAACACAAACAAACATCACTGTATGGGCTCAATTTGTTTTTTTCCCATATGACCTGTCAATAAATTTAAAGTTCCCATGTGCTGTAGGACCTCCACTGTGTTATACCAAATGTTATATATAGAACCTTTCCCAGGAAAAGGAATCAAAGTGTATTTTCTATTCAATAACTGTAAGTTTTATTAACTAGAACTGGCTTTGTGTATGCATAAGTGACTAAGTGCAATTACCTATAAGATCATTCCAATAGATTGTAATAACAGACATTCAAGAGATTAGAATTTAATGGACATTTTAATTGGGTAGGCCATTCAAATGTATATTAATTTAGGCACATGTTCCTTAAAATATCATACAAATGTTTTATACAGTATTATTAAATATGAATGTGAATGCAATGTCTCTAAATAAGAACAATGTCTCTTTGTGTTTAGCCATATCACACCCACCGTTCATAATTGTCAATCACTTTAACATGTAGTTTAGTGTGCCAGTATTAATTGTTTTTTCATATGTTGACTGCAGAAAAAATGTAACAGCACATGCTGGTTTATAAATTTGGGTGGCTGGATGAGACACTCGTTCATTACTATTGCTCTCTGTCCTCCATAGTATTTTTAATTTTAATGTCCCTTTTAACTTCACAGGTTTACAGAGATTCGAGACTGGTTGGAGGGGGGATGACAATGATGAAGATGGTGCAATTGATGGAATTATGGTGGGGAAAACCAGACAACATTCATCCTAAGTGCCATTTTATCTACCACAAAATCCCACCTCTGATCCCTAGGATTGAATCCAGGCTTTTTTGTGAGAGGCCATAGTGCTGCCCAATTAGAAGTATGAATGAGACAACATTTAAAACAGAGATAGCATTACTCAATACTATCAAGTAATGAAACCAAGAAGTTGTTTTACAAGGCAGCTCCCACTATGACTTCACAAATGAGAGAATAACTATTTCAGCAGATATTTTGCCGTGCAATATATATTATACATTTATATAATTTAAGTTGGGTGTTTTGTCATAAATATGGTAGCTGACATTTCGATATGTAGAAATCATTCAGCAATAATGTGGTAATACACAAGTTTTATGTAACAATTTGTGCTTCCAAGGCCAGCGCTTAACCGAGTTACCCAGATTGACAAAAAATTCCCAAAGATATACAGTACATATGGAGAATTTTCTGTTTATGAAATGCTTTAAGTTATTTTGCAATGAAAAGAGCATTATGTCCTAATTTATTTATTTGGTATAACAGCAGGAAATAGTGTTTGAGCACAACACTAATACACATCCAAAATCAAACTATGGATCCCAAACTATTATCATTACATCACATTCAAAATTGAAATAGGTATCAGACATAACCTTTGAGCACGAGTTCTCTTGTTCGTTTTACGATATTAGTGTGCAATCCATAAAAATAAACTTTTCGAAATACAGTCCCTAATTCGAACACATTTTAACACCTTAAGATACTAAGTTATAGTTTATATTTAAGGTTAGCTTGTTTTCGCTATATATATTTCAATTCTTCATTAAAACCAACTAAACTTTCGATTCATAACCTGTCTTCTACCTTACTAGGTTTTCAGGTCATGTTCCAGTTTTAAACATCGAATGCGCGTTATTTGGTACTCAATATTAAATAAGGTATCACTATAAACTCCTACATTTACACAATTGCTCGTTGATACGAAAATTCTGCTTCATTTTTTTATTTTCGGCATTGCTATTTTATCAGCTGACTTCCATCTTAGTTTAGTTTCAAGCCTCAGCAATCAGCATGGCAGAGGTCGCGACATTCGCTTTGGAAGCGTGGTGTTCGTACACCTTCGGGTGGCTTTCTGCAAGCGCTTGTATCAGTGCCTTGCTTGCAGACCGCCTCATCTCCCAATCTAGCCGGTGCTACCACCCCCACCCCTCCTTCCCTTTCTCTCTCTGTTACTACCTTCCCCACCTCTTTTGCGCGCTCTATCTGACGGCCGCCGTGAAGGCTCGCTTTTCGGTCTGTGAGGAAGATGCCGAAGTCGCCATATTGAAGTGTTTAACGTCCATGGCAGCCTTGTTGGCTATATAAAGACCGCCAATATATGCGTTAATCGCGCGCTTGAGCTGATTTTAAAAATGGATTGCCAGACATTATATTTAACAAAGACGAGCTTTAAAATGACATATGATAATCTTTGTACTAAATGCAAATAGAGGGGATCGGTGACTTTAAAAATGTTTACCCACTTTGAACTGAAAAATATAATAAATGTTCTAATACGATTCTTCAAGCTTAAAATCAGAGTAACTCTGGGAAAAAATTACTTTGCTCGTGACTACAGTCAAATGTAGCGGTTTTCTGCGATAATCGCGTATTTAGCGTGGTTTTCTGTGATAAATGGATATTAAGCGTATAAAAATCTCATATTGTGTACTGATTCTTTAGGGTGAATGAGGGGGATGAGGGAAAGAATATATTGAAAACACGAAATAATAGGATATATACATGAATTTAATTAAATAATGAGAGAAAAACCTCTACGCGATTTCTAAAGTATTATAATAGAAATTATGTTAACTTTGCTGTGTAATGGATTGCGGCTGTTGGTATGGTAGGTATTGAATGTAAACATCTGCCTGAATGATCGTGCGCGTTTCAACATGTCGGTCTGATCCCAGATAGTCTGTCTACAGGTATGACGTCATTTGGCATGGTAGCCTATTGTTGAGTTGTATGGTATAAACCTGTTTTACGGTCTGGTTCAGACGATAACGTCTGTGGTTTGCATTCGGAGGTCCCTGGATCTATTTCCGTAGGGATGGTCACTCTGACCTTAGGTTTCTCGCTGTTGTCCCTGGTCTGCAGGCGAATGCCTGGGTGGTTCTCCCATCTATGACGATTTTCTTTCATTTTCTTTCATTTACAACTTTCACGGGTACAATCTGAAGGTCTCTCTGGTTCGAATCCCTTTTGTTGTTCACTCTGACCTCATATTTTTCGTGATTTTCCCTGGCCTGCAGGCGAATGTCTGGCTGGTTTCTCATCCATAACGATTTTCTTTCATTTTATTTGATTTACATCTTTTACGTGTACAATCTGAAGGTTTCCCTGGTTCGATTTCCATCGGTTGCTCACTCTGATATCAGATTTTTCTCCATTTCCCTGGTCTGCAGGCAAATGCCTGAGTGGTTTCCCATCTAACACGATTTCCATTCATTTTATTTGATTTACATCTTTCACGTGTGCTCCTAGGATCCTTTGTTTGATTTTCAATCGGTCTGTCACTCTAGCTTGGGATTTTTCATGGTTTTCCCTGGTCTGCAGGCGAATGCCGAAGGGGTGTATGCTATCGCGATTTCCTTTCATTCTATATACTTTACATCTTTCACGTGCGCTTTTAGGATCCCTGTGTCGATTACCGTCAGCCTCTCACTCTAACATCATATTTTCCATGATTTTCCTTGGTCTGCAGGCGAATGCTTGGGTGGATTCCCATCTATCACGATTTTCTTTCATTTTCTTTCATTTACATATTTCACGTGTACAATCTAAAGGTCTCCCTGGCTCGATTTCCGTTGGTTGCTCACTCTGACATCAGAAGTTTCACTATTTTCCCCCGGTCTGCAGGCGAATGCCTGAGTGGTTTCCCATCTATCGCGATTTTCTTTCACTCGATATAATTTACAACTTTTACGTGTGCTTTTGGAGTTCAGGACTTCGATACCCATTAGTTGCTCACACTGGTCTCGGATTTTTCATAATTTTCCCTGGTCTGCAAGCGAATGCCTGAAAGGTGTATGTTATCACGATTTTCTTTCATTTTATTTGATTTACATCTTTCAGTGTACAATCTGAAGGTCTCCCTGGTTCGATTCCCGTTGGTCACTCACTCTGGTCACAGATTTTTTATGGTTTTCCCTGGTCTGCAAGCGAATGCTGGAGTGGTATATGCTACCAAGATTTACTTTCATTCACATCTTTTTTGCTTCCAGTTTCGTTGCGCAGGGGGAATGCTTGCCTCTTGCTCGGTCGACGGATCGTTCATCACCCTCACGAGTCAAGCACCCGAATCTGCACGATTATACCCGAACAATACATTATCTTCACAATACTTTGCTCATTCACTCTAAGCACGCGAAGCTATACGGAGACGCCCGAACATCAGTGTAACACGAATTGAAATATAAGAGCTTACACGCTTCATCCCGGTTTTAGTATTAAAATTCAATATATAATTGATCTATAAAGGTTCATGCCTTCTCTATAAATAGGGTGATCTCGAGCATTGGAGTTCATTGTGCTAAATAACTCAGAGGTGTCAACATCGTTTTACTCTCAGAGAATAATCAGCTTTCTAAAGTGTTATCAAGGTGAAAAGGCGCAGATTTCCTTGAAGAAGGGTTAATACGTTATATAATTGATTCAAAAAGTTTCGTGCTTCCTCTATAAATAGAGCGATCTCGAGCATTGTACTTCATTCTGTTAATATCTCTGAGGTGTTAACATCGCTGTTCTCTCAGAAAATAATCGACCTTCTAAAGCGTTATCAAGATAAAGAGGCGTACATTTCCTTGAAGAAAGGTTAATGCGTTATTATATCAAGAAGAAAAATGAATAAGTCCTCATATAAGGATATCATTCCTAGTGCCTCAGGATATTCTTGTGGTAAATGCTGTAAAAAGTTCCTCCGTGGATATGATAAAAGACGACATGAGCTACGTTGTAGAAAGCTCTTCAAATGTAAATATTGTAATGTAGCCTTCAAAGACAGTTATAAGGGTCGTCGACACGAAGATGCGTGTGAAATAAACAGGCCTGAGAAGAAACGTAGATTAGAACCTAGTAAGCATGAGTTATTTTCTACAATGGATGACTGTGACATGATAGAATATGAAACTTCATTCAATGGACGCTTGAAGTTATATTTTATACGTTGTGAATCAACTAAGGACCTGAATATATACCTGCATGAGGCGAAACAGCGAATAATCCAGGCTGTACATAAAGAGCTTGGTATTCACAAGAGTGTGAAAATTAATCTGCTAGCTGAGTGTAGATTCGTTAACAGTGTCGGAGAAACCTGTGACAAAACATTTAAAACCCGGAATCAAGCTGTTTTCCTAGAAACGGACCTGGACTCTATGCTGGAAACGAAAATGAAGAAGTTGGTTACTGAAATGGAGGAATCACTACTTAAGGGCAGCAACTGGGTTCTGATTGCTGTAGAAGGAATTCGTCTTAATATTAGAAAGTACAATCCGTTACGGGGAAGTAACTACATTCCCCTGCCTCCATCTGTTGAAGCAAGAAAAGCATGCATTAACATCCAGAATTTAACTGATGCGCTATGCTTTATGTATTCTGTATTAGCCAAATTCGTTGAGAAGGATGCACAACGCGTGAGCAAATACAAACAACTTCATAATAAATACTACTTCAGCGGTAATACTTATCCAACTCCGCTTTCTCAAATACCTAAATTTGAGAAGCTTAACAGGATGTCTATCAACGTTTTCGGGCTGGATGAGAAGCATGAAGTGTATCCGATAAAGGTCGCTGAGACTGAACCACCTGACCACCGCGACCTCCTATTATTGAGTGACAGTAGTGGGAGACATCACTACGTTTATATAAAGAATTTTGAAAAACTTATTCGACGTCAGAAAACTAAATGTAAGGAACGTGTTTATACCTGTAAGCGTTGTTTTACACATTTTGACGATCGATATGGACAAAGTGGACTGGAAAAACTACAAGAACATGCCACCATCTGTAATCAACATGGTCTTGAAAGGGTAGTTATGCCTACAAAGGAGAAATCAATTGTACAGTTTAAAAATTTTGAAAGGACGTTGAAACTACCTTATATCATTTACGCAGACTTTGAAAGCATTCTCGCTCCATGTCATACATGTATACCCGATCCTGAAACTTCATATACAACCTCTAACCTCTTATCACCAGCATATACCTATGAGTTTCTGCGTTTACGTTAAACCATCATCCGGCGTTGAACATCTAGAAATTGGTCTTCCTAAGCATCCCTTTGTATATCGTGGTGTTGATGCTGCTCAGAAGTTTATGGAATACCTGTCATTCCTTGCAAAGGAGATTAATAATATATACAAATTTTTCACGCCCTGAAACTTACAGATCAACAGCGATGGATTTCAACGCCTCTACAATATGCTACTTGTGTGGAAAAACCTTTAATAAAGAGAACTATAAAGTACGTGACCATGATCACATCAGTGGTGAATATCGGGGAAGTCTACATAATGAATGTAATTTAGCCTGCAAAACACCTAAATATATTCCAGTCTTCATGCACAACCTCAGTGGGTATGACTGACACTTCGTTGTTAAGGAGCTGGGATGTACAAGTGATCGGGTGGAAGTAACTCCTAGCTCTTAAGAAAGCTATATATCATTCTCCTAGTATGTAGGAGATATAAAGCTTCGGTTTGTAGATGGTTTTCGGTTTCTCCGTACAAGCTTGGATAAGCTGGTGAAGAATCTAACATCGTGCCCTGAAACACTGAAACACTTCGGAGAAGACAAGATGAAGTTGATGACGCGTAAATGTGTATTTCCCTATGATTACGTCACTTCATGAGATGCCTTGAACGAAACCTGCCTAAGAACTACTTCTACAATAAATTGAATGAAGAAGAAATTAGTGATGCTGACTACGATCACGCTATAAATGTATGAGAGCTGTTTAATGCAAGAAACCTGGGTGAGTATAACGGCCTCTGCTTAATATCTGATGTACTTCTTCTAGCTGATGTCTTTGAGACATTTAGGGATTAAACCCTCAAAACACATAAAGTCGACCCTGCTCATTATTTTACCTCTCCAGGACTTACATGGGACGCCATGTTGCTGTATACAGGAATTCAGCTGGAATTGTTACAGGATTATGACCAATTACTCATGGTGGAATCCGGCATCAGAGGAGGTTTATGTCAAGTTTCCCACCGTTATGCCGAAGCAAACAACGCCTACATGGAGAAGTCGGACTAGACCAACCAAATTTATTACATATGAGAACGCTAATAACCAATATGGTTGGGTCATGTGTCACGCCCTCCCTTATTATGGATTTTAGTGGATATCACCTGAAAAAATCGACTTAGAAAGACTACAAGAAGATGATCCTCATGAATATATATTAGAAGTCGATATCGAGTATCCTGCTGACTCCATCATCTGCATAATGATTTACCATTCCTGCCTGAGTGTATGAAGCCTAAGAACTCGAGTACAAAGAAACTGATACCTCATCTTGGTCCTCGAAAGAAGTATGTAGTACATTACATGGCTTTGAAGCAAGCACTTAATCATGGACTACGGTTAACAAAAATTCAGCGTGTGCTACAATTCCGCCAGTCACAGTGGTTGAAACCGTATGTGGAATTTAACAACAGACTACGACAACAAGCTGCAAATGATTTTGAGAAGTACCTCTATAAACTGTTTAACAACGCCATGTTTGGAGAAACAATGGAAAACCTTCATAACCGTAAGGATATACGACTGGTGACAAATGAGAAGACTCTGGAAAAGTTAATTGCCAAGCCTACGTTTATCGATCGAACAATATATGCTGCTAATCTAGCTTCTGTACATATGGCTTCTCGTCAGATCGTATTCAACAAGCCTATATACATGGGTATGATTGTGTTGGACATCTCCAAGACATTAGTGTACCACTATCATTTTGATGTGTTGCTGCCATATTATGGATCTGAAAACCTGAAGCTCATGTATATGGATACTGATTCGTTCATTCATCGTGTGATGACTGAAGATGTGTACCAGGACAACCCACCTTTTCTCCAACACCTTGATACAGCTGATTACCCTGTCAAGCATATATGCTATTCAGCTCTAAACAAGGTGTTGGAAAAATTTAAAGATGAGGCTAATGGTATAATCATCCAGCGCTTTGTCGGACTACGACCTAAGATGTATGCACTAGATATCCATGGTTCAATGATATAAAAGATTAAAGGCATAAAACGTAGTGCTATTAATCAGTTCATTACATTTGAGAATTATACTGACTGTGTTAAAACCGGAGAAATCAACAGAACGCCCATGAATATGTCCTGTCCCGGGAGCATGCTCTTGCCACAGTGGAAGTGAATAAAATCACATTGGCTCCGTTTGGTGATAAAAGAGTTATTGCTGAGGATGGAATAACGACATATGCGTATGGACATTACAGCATTACAACCAGCGTTTAAAAGAATTTAAGTCGAAGATGAAGATTTTCTCGTGAGCCTACAATCTTAAAAAATGAAGGTTATCCGTGTGCTGTGTATGCAACTATCTGACGCCTGATGAAGAAAGAAGAAGATGGAAGGGAAGGTGGTAACCCTGCCATTAGGAGCAATCCTAGTGCTAGTCTCAGGCCTAGATAAAAAGGGGAGAGACACCTACAACGAACTAAATTAAAGCTATGTTGACGTTAACCTTTCAATTAAAACCTTCGTATAATAAAACCTGAATAAAACATTGCAATTTCACTAAAAGAAAGCCGAGGTTATCTCTGGTTAGCCAGATTAGGTTAGACGTTGACTGAGTAGCATAGATGATGAGAGGGACGTTTGGGATTGGTCAGGTTAATCCAGGCTAGGCCTTCGTACTTACTGTCTAACTTATGAAGGATGGATTAGTTTAGATTACCTTAGCAATGGGCTGGTTACGTGTTGTTCTCACGTTTCGTTACGTGGCTACATGTTTGCTACGTGTTGTTACGGCGTGTGACGTTTCTGCTTACGACATGTCACGTGATGTTACGTGGTTACGTGCTTATGTTACGTAGTGTAACGTCTTGTCATGCTGTTATGTTACGTTGTGTTACGTCTTGTCACGTGGTTACGTTTGTTGGTTACGTCTTGTTACGTGGTTATGTTAGATGATAGGAATGAATAGACAATGAGAAGATCCAAAGCATACAAGGTGGGGGATAGGTTAGGACGCCTACTTCGCTGTAAACCGATATACAGTTTGTCCCTCTCCGTCTCGCACACTACTGTTTAATATACAAAAAGTTTGTAAGGTTTAGAAAAAAGTATATAAAGGTGTTGTAACGTTGAATGAGAAATGTTTTATAATCTAATTACTCTCTATATTACCGTATAAACCTACATTCCTCCTCCTCCTTCAACCCCTGTCTATCCTTGTATCTCTCCCGTTTTCCATATTTCTCCCATATAAACGCATACTCTACTCCTCCACCCCTGCCTAGACTACTACCTCTCCTCGTATTCCCTACCGCTCTCATATAAATGCATTTTCCTCCTTGAACGCTCCTCCAACCTAGCTACTCCCATCGTTTTCCTTGTCTCTCCATATAAACACATACTCTGCCATTCAAACCCTCCTAGCCTAATACCTCTCCCATATAACAGTCATATTCTACCCTTCAAGCCCTGTCTAGTCTAGTACCTCTCCTCGCATTCCGTATCTCCCCCGTATAAAGCGTATCCCCTCCTCCTTCAGCATCTGTCTAGTCTAGCACCTCTCCTCGTATTCCGTATCTCTCCCGTATAAGCTTACATCCTACTTCTTCAGCATCAGTCTAGTCTAGCACCTCTCCTCGTATTCCCTACCTCTCCCGTATAAACTTACATCCCACTCTTTCATTATCTGTCTAACCTAGCATCTCTCCCGTGTTCCATATATTCCTCATATAAACGTATACCCTACTCCTTAACCTCTGTCTACACTAACACCTCTCCTCGTATGCCCTATCTCTGTCGTATAAAGCAAATCCCTCCCTCCTTCAGTCCCTGCTCTACCTCGGAATTCTCCTCGTTTTCCCTATCTTTCCCATATAAACGCATTTTTCCTCCTTGAGGGTTCTCTCAACCTAGCATATACCCTCGTTTTCCTCGTCTCTTCATATAAACGCATACTCCGCTATTCAACCCCTCGTAGCTAATACCGCTCCTCGGTTTGCTAGCTCTCCCACAAAAAAGCCATACTCTACCCTTCAAGCCGTGAATAGTCTAGTACCTCTCCTCGTATTCCCTATCTCTCCCGTATAAGCCTATATTCCTCTCCTTCAGTCCCTGCTCTACTTAGGAACTCTCCTCGTTTTCCCTATCTCTCCCATATAAACGCATTTTCCTCCTTGAACTCTCCTCCAACCTAGCTACTCCCATCGTTTTCCTCGTCTCTCCATACAAACGCATACTCTGCCATTCAAACCCTCCTAGCCTAATACCTCTGCCATATAAAAGTCATATTCCACCCTTCAAGCCCTGTCTAGTCTAGTACCTCTCCTCGCATTCCGTATATCTCCCTATAAGCTCATATTCCCCGTCCTTCAGCATCTGTCTAGCATACCATCCGTGCACGCTTTTCCTATCTTTCCCATATAAACGCATACTCCACACCTCAAACTCTGTCTAGCCTAGCACTTCTTCACGTAGTCCCTATCTCTCCCATATAAACGCATTTTCCTCCTTGAACCACCGCATCTTGCCTCGTTTTCCCTATCCTTTCCCATATAAACGCAAAAAACTGTGCCAGCTTCCCCTATAATATGCTACTAACGGTAAAGGTAGTATAGACCAATGGTAATCTTAGTATCGCTGCATAAAAGTATAAAATATGACTGCGGCACATTTTATCATGATAGGTGCCGAAACTCTTGAGCCCGTTGAGATACTTAAGAAACTGTTGAATATTTTATACAGGTGAGTCAGCACCTCCTAGGTTTCCCTGACTTCGTAATACATAGATTGTAGTCTTACTTAAAAAGGCTCCCTTTTTGACTGCATAAAAAGCTTATTTTGCAGCTAAGTTTCTTATAACATCTTCAGTCGTTGCTGCGCATAGTCAGAATGATTACTACATATTGAAATATACAAAGTATTGTATAAACCTTAAAACGTTATTGATGTGCATTTAAAAGCAGAACAGACTAAATATTCTCAGTTTTGAGGATAACAGTGTTGGTCCTATGTGTTCAAATCGCTCGGATAAAAATAGATAGCGTCCACGAGTGTAGATTCAAACTTAGCGCCGCAAAGTCTGTATGTTTTTCCTTATTTATTCCATTTCATTACTGTGTCTTGCCAGTCGAAAAGGTTAAAAATAATATTAATTCTGATTAGCTAATTACCAATGTAATGTACTACATCCAGTTCCGCAGAATATCTTTTACTCGCATTTTATGTTCTACCTCAAGAGCGCGAGGAGATTGCCACGTGTATTAGTTACAGATATTGCCGAAACATCCAAAAGTACTCGCACTATACGACATTCGTAATTTTTCATGCAATGTTTTGTGAAGCATATTAATCTCAAGACTAAAAAGGAGGAGGGTAAAAAACTTTATGTCCTATGACAAGGGTGGCGAAAACGAATTCCTTCCGCAAGTCACCAAATATGCAACACGTACTGCATCACTCAGCAGCATGTGAAAAGCAAACGGACGGTTGCAGAGAGGGAACGGCGCCTGCGAGTCAAAATGATTCGCGAGTCACGTTTTCGCCACCTCTGTCCTATGAGATTGTAGTCTAAGCAGTCATTTCGAAACACTGAACGAATGGTCATTACTCCACTGAGTTACTTTGAACATCTGAAACAAGATAAGCGTTACAATTCGGATTTAGCTCTTTACTAAATGAACTGATCTGTCGCACAGTAGCTTTGCATGCATGTTAGAACATTCAGCAGAATATTTAACTCCCTATTGGACATTGCAAGGTAATTAATTAAATGGCACAAGTTATTATGTATGCTACATCCAAATATGTAACTACTTGCTGCAAGTCACGCCAGAACAGGAAAATTAATTAAATATCGTCTCTAGGATGTGATAGTCCCAGAGCTGTTTTGGATACAGATGTATTTCTGGTCGTAGCCAATCGCTTCGTAGTTTTAGTAATTCATAATTTAGTTTTTGAGTGAGTTACTTCACTAAACCCATGGGATTGGTTGTTCATTCAACAGGAAGTTATGAGGTCGGTACAAGGATATACTCTGAGTAAAAGTTTATTTGAAATTCTACAGAACTGGGCAGCAGTAGGAGAGCTATACTGAACATTGTTAGAATGCACGTTTCTATCGAGAGCCAAGGAATTAAGAACCGGCTGTGCGGTGTTTTTTCACTGGACGTGTGGACACATTATGCTGCTGCTGCAATCAGAGTCACGTTACTGACGCGGCTTTGCTCCGCTCTCGCTCTGTAGGATTGAATTGACAGCGATGGCGTAGTTCAGTTATTACGATTTATTTATTATTGTGTCCTGTATTTGATCACAGAGTACATTATTGCTCAATATATGTTTTCTACTGCGCAACGTATATTTATTTATGAGTCTGTGTTAACTCAGTCAGCTCGTCAAGTGAAAATACAATCTGCAGATAATATCCGGGTGTAAAGGTTACAGGACGTACAACAATCCATACACTTTATAATAAATTTCAGGCCAACAGGAAGCGTTCAGTCTAAGAAACCTAAAAGGCAGCGTAGGGTTCTTACCGAAGAAATATTAGATGACATCGGTCATCGTTTTGAGACTTCCCCCAAAAATTGCACAGGCATCTTTCACAACAGGCAGGCATTTTTTGGGGGGCTCTGTGGGAAGTGCTACTGAAGTGTTGAAGTTAAATGCATATAAAAAAACTGTGGAACATGATCTTCAACCAGGTGATCCTGTAATTAGACTTACATTTTGTGAGTGGAGTCTTAGTAGTGTGCAATGTCGAAATAGACACGCATTTAATACTTTTCTCTGACAAGGCTTGGTTCAACCTTCATGGATATGTGTGTACACAAAATAATCATTATTGGAGCTCTCACAAACCTAATATTGTTCATGAAGTACCCTTCATTGACAAAAAAAATATGTATGGTACGCCATGAGTGGAGTAAGCGTTATAGGGCCAATTTTCTCGAGTCAACATTTGACGCCTCTATACACGTGAATACAATTTCCCCCTTTTTTGAGGAACTAAAAGACTGGGATTTGCCTTATTTCAACAAGACTCTGTCACAGCTCACGCGGCCAATATCTCGACGAGAACAATTGAAAGTGTGTTTGAGGACAGAATTATTAGTAGGCATCTATGGCCCCCTCGGTCCCCCGAACTCACCCCCTGCGATTTCCATCTCTGGGGTACATTAAAGCATAAAGAGCAGAAGACAAACCCACACACTCTGGAAGAATTAAAACAAAATATCCTCCAGGAAATTGCCACTATTTCTCAATGTGAACTGCGGCGAGTGATAGATAGTTCCCTAAAGAGGTGCCAAAATATGTGGACAACGAAGGTGGCCAGTTTCAGCGTCTCCTTCCATAAAGTTGGTAAGTAAAGCCTTTACAAGTAGCTTTAAAAATGTTGAATTGTTGCATCCGTGCCATTCTGTGTTAGCCGCAATAGACGGCAACGAACGTCAATATAGCGAACCGGAAAAACACTGCGTAGTCGATTCTTAGTTCATTGGTACTTCAGTAAAAATAAATGAAATTTGTTCGTATTTGACAGCTGCTTTACAATGTTTTGCAAGTTGGTTGCCGTGTAGTTTGTTCAATTTGCTCTAATATCTGTTAATTATGTTCATTTAAAGATTTTGTGTTCTCAAAAATGAATTTGACTACAGAACATATCCAGGCTATGAGTTTCTTACGAGTTTAAATCGTCATTAACACCTAAACAATGTGAAAATCGACTTAGAAATGCATATGGCGAAGAAGTCCCAACTAAGGCAACAATTTATAATTGGTACAGCGAATTCAAAAGAGATTGGATTTTTATTAGTGATGATTTTGAGAAGGACGCCCAAGAACTGCTGTTACTGATGAAGGTATTGTCGCTATTCCAGTAATCGTTGAAGAAGTTCGACGGACATCTTATGAATTTATTCGAGCGACATTGGGCATTGGTATGAGTCAAATCCCAAACATTTTACGTCAACAGTTAGACGTGGAAAAACTTTGTTACAGTGGATTCCACAACTGACTTCCGGTCAAAAACAACAACGCATTGATTGGTGCTGAAAAACGCTGCCTAAGCCTACAAAAGTCCAACGAATTCGCAGGTAAGAAGATGGGTGCTAGTTTTTTTTTTCTAAAACGGGCCATATTGCCACTATAGCATTAGAGGATAAAAGTACCGTTACTGCCGATTGGTGCACAAATGTTTATCGCAAGTTTTTGAAAACGTTTGTGAAAAACGCCTAAAACGAAAAATAATATTACATCATGACAATGCATCGTGGCATACAGCAAAACTAACAACTAAGTATCTGGATGCCCTAAAGTTCCCCATGGACCCTCCACCATACAGCTCTGACCTAGCACCTTGTGATTTGTTTTTGTTTCGAAAAATTAAAGATAAAATGTGTGGAACCACTTTTTCGTCTTCAGATGAAGCAGTGGAACGTTATAGAAACCTTGTTTCTGAAGTGCATAAGGAAGAAAAGCATCATTGTTTTAAGGACTGGTTTCATCGAATGCAAAAATATGTTGATGTTATTCTAAAAAACAATAAAATCATTTAAAATTTTTAAACTAACCTCGTTTGATTTTCTGAAAATAAGTAGAGGATGGTTCTTGTGTTTTCGAGATGGATTTCAGTTTCGAGTAATGTATGCTCATTAAAATGATTTTTAAAAGAGTGTGAAGACTTCCTCCATCTGAACACACTTTGGTCAGTCTTTTGAGAAAGTCAAACGGGGCTATAACAAAGTCGCGTGGTCGGTGCGTGTGTAGGAAGCGAAACTACCCAGCCAGGGTTCCATAGTTTAGCTCTAATTCATATACTAGTAGTGGCACTATCTGAGATATTGCACAAACTCCTATAAATATGTGGCAACAATGGTAAACAGCTAATGCGCCCGCAATTTGTAAGGTAAATTCCTCGCCCATCGGACGTGAAAAACCAAACCATAAGCAGACGGCACCCATTGTTCAAAATGTATATAATTATTTTAAAAGAGGATTTTTAATATTGTTTAACGCCCGCTCTTACTATACACGGCACCGCGGATGGTTTTAAGGAGGAGTTAGCAAGTGAAACTCACTGATAGCACATACTATGGCTGCTACTGGTATTCCCAGATGTACAGTACTAAGAAGCATTAACCTGGATATTCAACATAGTGCAACTCCAACAAAGAGAAGTGCGATGAAATTAAAACAGCTCGTGAATTTCATAAGATTGATGGTTTTACTGTGGATTTAATAAGAATAATTCTGTATGCATTTTATACCAATCAGGGAGCTCTCCAAACCGACACCGGTAGCCGAGGACATTAAGGAACGGATAGTTAATGGGAGGTCTGCGGTTTAAATCCCGCAAGGACTGTCCTCCCTGAATGAGAATTTTTCCAGGTTTTCCTCAATCCTCATAACTGACTAATGCCGAGAAGGTAGAAGCTTAGGCCTGGTACGTTTCCTTCCAAAATTTACTTTCCAAATCACCATTTAATTTCATGTATCATCACTTTCCACCGCCTATACTACACTACCAACATAACTTTGCGCCGCTTGAGGAGATAGTATTTGGCGCTAGCAGTCGGCAAGTAGGAGGGAGGTTGGCATGCACTGCTTTTAGGGAGTGGTATGTAGTCACTGTAATCCTAAACTTATGAACTACGATCAACTTAATTTAATTCTTCCAAGTCCCTGGTTCATCATCACTGCTATCATTCCTTGCAGCCTAGTAGTATAAGTCCCGGATGAGCCAATTGGATTAACGATAATCCTGCCGCTAGGGGCGCTAGTGTCGCTAGTGTCGCTGCCAGCGACGGCGGTAAGTTTGAAAAGCGCCATGAGCGGAAGGATTATCGTTATTGCAATTGGTTCATCCGGGACGAGCTAAAAGAATTGAGGATTAAGGAAAGATGAACGAAAAACAGGAAGTGACGTGGAGTGTTTTGATTGGTAAAATTAAGACGAAATGTGATTGGTTCGTTAATTCGGGTGGAAGATGAAGGAAGGAAGATAAAAGAGTATGGAGGACACGTGATGGAGAGCAGCGGGGTGGCGAGGTGTTGTCTGTGCGGAGGTCGGGACTGAAAGAGGGAAAAGATGGCGAACGAGGGATAAAAAGTATAACAGAAAGTGACGTGTGAAGTTGTGATTGGTGGGAATAAGAAGTGATGTTATTGGTGGAAAGGAACAAATGAAAGTTGTTGATTGGTAAGAATAAGAGAGAATATGATTGGTGGAAAGAAAAAGGTGTGGGAGTGGGGTATGTTGGAGGTGATGGGAAAGGTAAGTTTTCCTAGCAACAAGATTTTCAAAAGCCTCTCCAGAACTCATCAGCAATTTTTGAACGTTGGATGGTGGTTTTCTTGAGTGGATAGAGAGATGGGGCGATATGAGATGCGGTGGCGAAAATGGGAACTAAACAAGATGGTTGAGACAAGAGGTCTAAGGACGAGAAAATTTCGAGGTTAGTGGTCAACATGGCGGTCGCAAGAGGTGGGGGCAAGGAGACGCGGTGGTGAGAATGGAAACTAAAAGAAGATGGCGGTAGCAAGAGCTTAGAAGAGCAGATTTTTAGGTTAAAATAGTGGGAACTAAAAATGGCTGGGGGTCGGCCACAAGGAGATGCGGTGGCCAACGTGAGAACTAAACAAGATGACGGACGCAAGAGGAGGGTAAGGAGATTTGAGGTTAAGATTTTTAGGTTAAAACAGGGCGTAAGCATGGGAACGAAATCCAAGATGGCGAAGGCAATGGTGTGGACGAGGAGTTTTGAGGCGCGGTGGCGAAAATGGGAACTAAACAAGATGACGAAGACAAAAAAGTGTAAGGACGAGGAGATTTCGAGGTTAGTGGTGAACATGGCGGTCGCAAGAGGTGGTGGGCAAGGAGATTTGAGGTTAAGATTTTTAGGTTAAAACAGGACGTAAGAAGGGGAACTAAATCCAAGATGGCGGAGGCAAGGGTGGGACGAGGAGATGTGAGGCGCGGTGGTAAAAATGGGAACTAAATAAGATGGCGGAGGCAAGAAGTGGAGGGACGAAGAGGTTTGAGGTTAGGATCAACATGCGAAAGATGTCGAACGCAACAGATGTTGACGAGGAGATAGAATTGAGGATTAGGGAAAGATGAAGGAAAAACAGGAAGTGACGTGGAGGGTTTTGATTGGTAAAAATAAGACGAAATGTGATTGGTTCGTTAATTCGGGTGGAAGTAGAAGGAAGGAAGATAAAAGAGTATGGAGGACACGTGATGGAGAGGAGCGGAGCGGCGAGGTGTTGTCTTTGCGGAGGTCGGGACTGAAAGAGGGAAAAGATGGCGAACGAGGGATAAAAAGTATAACAGAAAGTGACGTGTGAAGTTGTGATTGGTGGGGATAAGAAGTGATGTTATTGGTGGAAAGGAACAACTGAAAGTTGTTGATTGGTAAGAATAAGAGAGATTATGATTGGTGGAAAGAAAAAGGTGTGGGTGTGGGGTATGTAGGAGGTGATGGGAAAGGTAAGTTTTCCTACCAACAAGATTTGCAAAAGCCTCTGCAGAACTCATCAGCAATTTTTGAACGTTGGATGATAGTTTTCTTGAGTGGATAGAGAGATGGGGCGATATGAGACGCGGTGGCGAAAATGGGAACTAAACAAGATGGTTGAGACAAGAGGTCTAAGGACGAGGAAATTTCGAGGTTAGTGGTCAACATGGCGGTCGCAAGAGGTGAGGGCAAGGAGACGCGGTGGTGAGAATGGGAACTAAAAGAAGATGGCGGTAGCAAGAGCTTAGAAGAGCAGATTTTGAGGTTAAAATAGTGGGAACTAAAAATGGCGGAGGGTCGGCGACAAGGAGATGCGGTGGCCACGTTAATTCGGGTGGAAGATGAAGGAAGGAAGATGAAAGAGTATGGAGGACACGTGATGGAGAGGAGCGGAGCGGCGAGGTGTTGTCTGTGCGGAGGTTGGGACTGAAAGAGCGAAAAGATGGCGAACGAGGGATAAAAAGTATAACAGAAAGTGACGTGTGAAGTTGTGATTGGTGGGAATAAGAAGTGATGCTATTGGTGGAAAGGAACAAATGAAAGTTATTGATTGGTAAGAATAAGAGAGATTATGATTGGTGGAAAGAAAGAGGTGTGGGAGTGGGGTATGTTGGAGGTGATGGGAAAGGTAAGTTTTCCTAGCAACAAGATTTGCAAAAGCCTCTGCAGACTCATCAGCATTTTTGAACGTTGGATGGTAGTTTTCTTGAGTGGATAGAGAGAGATGGGGCGATATGAGACGCGGTGGCGAAAATGGGAACTAAACAAGATGGCGGTGACAAGAGGTCTAAGGACGAGGAAATTTCGAGGTTAGTGGTCAACATGACGGTCGCAAGAGGTGGGGGCAAGGAGACGCGGTGGTGAGAATGGGAACTAAAAGAAGATGACGGAAGCAAGAGCTTAGAAGAGCAGATTTTGAGGTTAAAATAGTGGGTACTAAAAATGGCGGGGGGTCGGCGACAAGGAGATGCGGTGGCGAACGTGAGAATTAAACAAGATGGCGGACGCAAGAGGAGGGTAAGGAGATTTGATGTTATAGTACCAAAACACGAAAAGATATATTCCTACGCCGAGCAGGCCCTAAAAATAATTATGCGTGTGGTACTTACCTCTTACTGGTGTTGATGCGTCACCAAAAGCGCAGCAACTTCACGCGACGCGAAAAAATAAAAGCAAACTGTTTTTGAAAATGCTTAACCAGCTTTAAGATCAACCAACATCACTACGCACTGATATACCTAGGTTTTTTAAAGCGGTACAGACGCCCTTTGCACAGACGTAATTTAACTATACCAAAAACCTGGTACTGGACCATCGTAATGGTCGCTAGCGTACGTAGGAGTAGGGTTCGCATAGTCGGTCGAAAGCGGTCAAAAAAAGTGTACGACGTAGGTGTTGACAGTAGCTACTGTCGAGTGAACCGTCGAGGTGTGAATGAACGAGATCTGTTCTTGCCGGCAATCTGGTTCGGAGATGTGAGGAGCGGTGGCAAAAATGTGAACTAAACAAGATGGCGGAGACAAGAAGTGAAGAATGAGGGGATTGCGATATGCCGCTGCGATGAAAGAGCTGCAAACTGCGCGATAACTTGAAAAATATTGCCCGGCGTGACGCATTGCGCGGCGCGCGCGTTTGCCGTAAACCGTTACAGTTGCCATACTTATATTATCCGTCTTTTTTTTCGTTTTTTTTTTGTTTTTTTGTTCTTTTTCTTCTTTTTTTTAAAAAAAATAACTAGTTTTTCGCGGTTTTCTCTGGTTGGTACACGAATGCAAGCTATGTCTGCTTTTTTCATAGGTTTTCCCTGGTTGGTAGGCGTTTGCTGTAGTGGTTGACGAAGCCCTTTCTAATTTTCGTGGTTCTCCCTGTCCGGTAGGCAAATGATGAAGTTTTCCTTTGTCGGCACACGGATACTAGGCACATACTCGCACACACACACACTATAATAGTAGCGTATAAAAAAAATTAACAAACAAAATCCACACAATGACAAAATTGAAAATGTATATATATTTTAACACACAAGTGTGCAGTGCAAAAGAAAATAAAAATTAAATAGGCACACACACACACATTTAATAGTAACGATACCGCTTGATAAGGCATAAATTGCACGTTGTTTGTTAGGGCAATGCATGTTGAAAGTTGGCACACTGCGAAGTGCATGTTGAAAGTTAGCACACAGGGAAGCTCGGTCGCGCTGTGGTCAGCCGACTACTTCGTCAGCATGGTTCCCACGGTCAGTTTTCATGCTAACGTGCAGTTTGCACGATGTGTACAGCACGTGCTTCCCCGTATGATGGCCAAACACCGTCACAGCTGTGATAGCTTGTCGGCTTATTTCATGTTCATATTTCTTTTCAACGCATTTCGTTTAGAGGTATTGTTTATTTGTGTTTGATGGCAATACGTTTTTGGCATAAGTTTTTTGCATTAATTTTATATAACGGATTGCGAAAATGGAAGTTTCTATTTGTATTTATGACAACTATGAAAATACAAGCAGAAGGACAGACTTTTTTCACCTATCATGCTGTTGCTTGTACAGCACGTGCTTCCCCGTATGATGGCCAAACACCGTCACAGCTGTGATAGCTTGTCGGCTTAGTTCATGTTCATATTCCTTTTCAACGCATTTCGTTTAGAGGTATTGTTTATTTGTTTTTGATGGCAATACGTTTTTGGCATAAGTTTTTTGCATTAATTTTATATAACGGATTGCGAAAATGGAAGTTTCTATTTGTATTTATGACAACTATGAAAATACAAGCAGAAGGACAGGCTTTTTTCACCTACCATGCTGTTGCTTGTACAGCACGTGCTTCCCCGTATGATCGCCAAACACCGTCACAGCTGTGATAGCTTGTCGGCTTATTTCATGTTCATATTCCTTTTCAACGCATTTCGTTTAGAGGTATTGTTTATTTGTTTTTGATCGCAATACGTTTTTGGCATAAGTTTTTTTGCATTAATTTTATATAACGGATTGCGAAAATGGAAGTCTCTATTTGTATTTATGACAACTATGAAAATACAAGCAGGACAGGCTTTTTGCACCTACCATGCTGTTGCTGATTGTGCGCTTGGCGGCCATATTCGACAGGGTGCGGTTGGCGGCCATATTCGACAGTTTATTGCAATGCGTGCAACAAGGGCACACAGCCACTTGTTGCTCGCGTCGAAAGTTTGTGCGTGATTTTTCTCAGATTTTATGCACCGCACATCACAAAATCACAACACACGCCACTGATAGTTTTAAATATTTGACACCGATGTTGAAGTTGTGGCGGGGCACTGTTTTTAACAGCATACGCACTTAATAAATCACATAGCCGTGCGGAAATACTTAACTTTCAGCGAAAAGCACTAGTGGGGAGTGCAAGCTCAACCACTATTAGCAACATGTAGCAAGCGTTATAGTTCTGCTCGCGTTAGTCTTTTCTCCTACGATGTCGTTGGTGATGGTGCGGTTGGCGGCCATATTTGACAGTTTATTGCAATGCGTGCAACAAGGGCACACATCCACTTGTTGCTCGCGTCGAAAGTTTGTGCGTGATATTTCTTAGATTTTATGCACCGCACATCACAAAATGACTACGCACGACACTGATAGTTTTAAATATTTGACACTGATGTTGAAGTTGGGGCAGAGTACTGTGTTTAACTCCACACGCACTTAATAAATCACATAACCGTGCGGAAATACTTAACCTTCCGCGAAAAGCGCTAGTGGGGTTGCAAGCTCAACCACTATTAACAACACGCAGCAAGCGTTATAGTTCTGCTCACGTTAGTATCGGAGAAAACAGTAAAAAGAACGATTCTCATGTGCAGCGCAAGCAGCAGTACGTGAATGTCCGTGTGTTGATGAAGCAGTGGGTGTGTGTTTTAATATGGCTGACGCAGTTAAAGAGCTGGAAACTGCTCGATAACTTGAAAACGACCATGAGAACGATGCTGATAAAGCATCCGCGTTTAAAGAGTTGCACACTGCACGATAACTTTAAAAAAAATGGCCGTGCTCATCAGCGAGAAAAGCTTTTAAATGCGGTTTTATGGTCGATGGTAGGGAAAAGTGCAGCGGTGGATGGATGGGTGGTGTGACCGGAAGTGCACCGGAAATGACTGCGATTACAACTTGGCAAGTTGTGGCGAAATAAGGCGTCAGGATTTTTAATGAGGCATTTAACTGGACGCGCATGCTGAAACTGCGGTTGCGATAAGCGAACTTATAAAAACCCAGTGCCAAGAGCAGCCGGTCGTATAGTAAGTAGGGGAAGTATTGTATTCCACCCATAAATTCGATACCGAGATTTCGCCGGAAATACATGTTTTGAGAACCCCTGGATCCAAAAAAATGCATTTTTGGAAACATGTGCGTGTGTGTGTGTCTGTGAACAGCATAACTCAGAAACGAACAGTCGGATAAGCACCAAACTTGGTATTTAGGTTCAGTATCTTCCAGAGATGCGACACGAAGGTTTCCAAGAAAATCCCCACCCCAGACAACCCTTTACATGGAACATTTTTCGAAAATTTTAATTTTCTCAAAAATGGTT
Organism: Deroplatys truncata; assembly: GCA_030765065.1. NCBI lineage: Eukaryota > Metazoa > Arthropoda > Insecta > Mantodea > Mantidae > Deroplatys > Deroplatys truncata. Next base: position 284,944,386 of record CM060990.1, read on the forward strand.
CTAACGATTTTGATTAAAATATCATATGTGCAAGATATTTTTAAGACAAATGAAATGTATATCTCGAATTTTCTGGGAATGTCTCCAAAAGTATTCTTTATTGTGAACGACTTTTGCATAACTGGGAAACCATAAGAGATGGACAAAATTTTACTACACAAAAAATGTAGATCGCGTTAAAATACACAATTTATGTTATATACATTTTTAGGTGACTGAACCATTTTCGAGATATTGCTTGTTATTTCCTTAATTTTTCCAATACTTATACTTTTTCTCAAATTCGTTATTCAATTTTTTATGTCCTGGATATGCAAACAGAACAGAATGCGCCACATAGCAACCAGCGCTTAAAAGATTTGACTATCGCTTATAACCTACCATGTTCCCCTTGCATCTACAAGAAAGTTACCAATAAGATTGACATCTCGATATCTCGATTAACATGAAGTAGATGGAGAATAAGCGTTTGTAAAAATAGTTTGTACAAGAGTAGAGAAAGTCATGTGAGTGTAACACATCAGTTTTGCTATAAAATCGTGCTATTTGACGTGATATAAGTTTTAGAGCAATACGCGCACATGTGCGGGTGTCTAGGTTTAGCATCTTCCAGCGATGCGACACGAAGGTTTTGAAGAAAATCCCCCCACCCCAGACTACCCTTTACATGGAAGAGTTTTCGAAAATTTTAATTTTCTCAAAAATGGCTCCAACGATTTTGATTAAAGTATCATATATTTAAGAATTTTTATGACAAATAAAATGTATATCTTGAATTTCCTGGGAATGTCTCCAAAAGTATTCTTTATTGTGAACGACTTTTGCATAACTGGTAAACCATAAGAGATGGACAAAATTTTACTACACAAAAAATGTAGATCGCGTTAAAATACACAATTTATGTCATATACATTTTTTTAGTTGAGTGAACCATTTTCGAGATATTGCTTGTTATTTCCTTAAATTTTCCAATACTTATACCTTTTCTCAAATTCGTTATTCAATTTTTTATGTCCTGGATATGCAAACAGAATAGAATGCGCCACATAGCGAGAAACGGGAGCGATAGTGGTTTTTGCTATAAAATCGTGCTATTTGACGTGATATAAGTTTTAGAGCAATACGCGCACATGTGCGGGTGTCTAGGTTTAGTATCTTCCAGCGATGCGACACGAAGGTTTTCAAGAAAACCCCCCCACCCCAGACTACCCTTTACATGGAAGAGTTTTCGAAAATTTTAATTTTCTCAAAAATGGCTCTAACGATTTTGATTAAAATATCATATATTTAAGATATTTTTATGACAAATAAAATGTATATCTTGAATTTCCTGGGAATGTCTCCAAAAGTATTCTTTATTGTGAACGACTTTTGCATAACTGGTAAACCATAAGAGATGGACAAAATTTTACTACACAAAAAATGTAGATCGCGTTAAAATACACAATTTATGTCATATACATTTTTTTAGTTGAGTGAACCATTTTCGAGATATTGATTGTTATTTCCTTAAATTTTCCAATACTTGTACTTTTTCTCAAATTCGTTATTCAATTTTTTATGTCCTGGATATGCAAACAGAATAGAATGCGCCACATAGCAACCAGCGCTTAAAAGATTTGACTATCGCTTATAACCTACCATGTTCCCCTTGCATGAACAAGAAAATTAGCAATAAGATTGACATCTCGATATCTCGATTAACATGAAGTAGATGGAGAATAAGCGTTTGTAAAAATAGTTTGTACAAGAGTAGAGAAAGTCATGTGAGAGTAACACATCAGTTTTGCTATAAAATCGTGCTATTTGACGTGATATAAGTTTTAGAGCAATACGCGCACATGTGCGGGTGTCTAGGTTTAGCATCTTCCAGCGATGCGACACGAAGGTTTTCAAGAAAATCCCCCCACCCCAGACTACCCTTTACATGGAAGATTTTTCGAAAATTTTAATTTTCTCAAAAATGGCTCTAACGATTTTGATTGCAGCTTCGATACGTGTCCACGGAGATCTTAGTGCTAGGCAACTATACCTGTTTCTATACGTGAACGGCAGATTGCAGCTTCGATACGTGTCCACGGAGACCTTAATGCTAGGCAACTGTACCTGTGTTTCTATACGTGAACGTCAGATGGCAGCTTCGATACATGTCCACGGAGACCTTAGTGCTAGGCAACTGTACCTCTGTTTCTATACGTGAACGGCAGATCGCAGCTTCGATACGTGTCCACGGAGCCCTTAGTGCTAGGCAACTGCACCTCTGTTTCTATACGTGAACGGCAGATTGTTAGCTTCGATACGTGTCCACGGAGACCTTAGTGCTAGGCAACTGTACCTCTGTTTCTATACGTGAACGGCAGATTGCAGCTTCGATACGTGTCCACGGAGACCTTAGTGCTAGGCAACTATACCTCTGTTTCTATACGTGAACCGCAGATTGTAGGTTCGATACGTGTCCACGGAGATCTTAGTGCTAGGCAACTATACCTGTTTCTATACGTGAACGGCAGATTGCAGCTTCGATACGTGTCCACGGAGACCTTAGTGCTAGGCAACTGTACCTGTGTTTCAGAAAATTAACATTTTCGAAAAATCTTCCATGTAAAGGGTTGTCTGGGGTGGGCGAATTTTCTTCGAAACCTTCGTGTCGCATCTGTGGAAGATACTCAACCTAAATACCAAGTTTGATGCTTATCCGACTATTCGTTTCTGAGTTATGCTGTTCACAGACACACACACACGGACATGTTTCCAAAAATGCATTTTTTTTATCCAGGGGGTCTCAAAACATGTATTTCCGGTGAAATCTCGGTATCGAATTTTTGGGTGGAATACAATACTTCCCCCTACTTACTATACGTAGTAGAGAAAGTAAAAAAGAAAACTAGAAAAGTAAAATGCCTGGCCCATTATAGAATGTATCAGAAATAAAGCATTCCCCCAGAGTAATTATTGTTTGCATTACCAAAAGTTAAAGGAAATGAAACAAGGATTTAAAACAGTTCTAAGTAAAAGTAACAATCCATACAGCCCCATTCAGCATGCGCGTCGAGTTAAACGCCTCATTAAAAATCCTCACGCCTTATTTCGCCACAACTTGCCAAGTTGTAATCGCAGTCATTTCCGGTCACACCATCCATCCATCCACCGCTGCACTTTTCCCTACCATCAACCATAAAACCGCATTTAAAAGATTTTCTCGCTGACGAGCATCCGTTCGCACGGCATTTGCAACTGTTTAAACGCCGCTGCTTTTTCAGCATCCGTTCCCACGGTCTTTTCACGTTATCGCGCAATTTGCAGTTCTTTAGCCGTGGCCGCCATTTTGAAACACAGATCCACTGCTTGATCAGCACACGGTCATCCACGTACTGCTGCTCCCGCTGCACATGAGAATCGTTCTTTTTACTGTTTTCTCGATACTAACGTGGGCAGAACTATAACGCTTGCTACATGTTGTTAATAGTGGTTGAGCTTGCAACCCCACTAGCGCTTTTCGCGGAAGGTTAAGTATTTCCGCACGGTTATGTGATTTATTAAGTGCGTGTGGAGTTAAAAACAGTACCCTGCCCCAACTTCAACATCAGTGTCAAATATTTAAAACTATCAGTGTCGTGTGTAGTCATTTTGTGATGTGCGGTGCATAAAATCTGAGAACAATCACGCACAAACTTTCGACGCGAGCAACAAGTGGATGTTTTCCCCTTTTGCACGCATTGCAATAAACTGTCAAATATGGCCGCCAACCGCACCATCACCAACGACATCGTAGGAGAAAAGACTAACGCGAGCAGAACTATAACGCTTGCTACATGTTGCTAATAGTGGTTGAGCTTGCACTCCTCACTAGTGCTTTTCGTTGAAAGTTAAGTATTTCCGCACGGCTATGTGATTTATTAAGTGCGTATGCAGTTAAAAACAGTGCCCCGCCACAACTTCAACATCAGTGTCAAATATTTAAAACTATCAGTGGCGTGCGCAGTGATTTTGTGATGTGCGGTGCATAAAATCTGAGAAAAATCACGCACAAATTTTCGACGCGAGCAACAAGTGGCTGTGTGCCCTTGGTGCATGCATTGCAATAAACTGTCGAATATGGCCGCCTACCGCACCCTGTCGAATATGGCCGCCAAGCGCACCATCAGCAACAGCATGGTAGGTGCAAAAAGCCTGTCCTTCTGCTTGTATTTTCATAGTTGTCATAAATACAAATAGAAACCGACATTATGCTCTAGTTGAGGCCCGCACAGCGATCCCACTGTCCCCCACAGCGATGACGATGATGTCGTATTAAAGAAGTTGCTTTACCGTAACAGTGGTAGATACTTAACGCAAGCTTACATTAAAAAAAACCCTAACCTAAGGCTAACCTTCCCCGAATTCAGAAACGTAAGATTATATAAAAAAAAGTAATCCCAACCTAAGGCTACGTTTGTTTTGTTTCGTACGCGATTCGCCCATAGAAGTAAAACACCGTCGAGGGGCGGGTAGGTGGACACAAGCTATTGAACAGATCACATCTACTTCTAAACTCACTCACAAGGTAAATTACTCGCTTTTCTTTGGCTAATTTAAGCTACTTCGACGGGCCACAACTACAGCAGATTTGCCATAGAAACTTCCATTTTCGCAATCCGTTATATAAAATTAATGAAAAAAACTTATGCCAAAAACGTATTGCCATGAAAAACAAATAAACAATACCTCTAAACGAAATGCGTTGAAAAGGAATATGAACATGAAATAAGCCGACAAGCTATCAGCTGTGTCGGTGTTTGGCCATCATACGGGGAAGCACGTGCTGTACACATCGTGCAAACTGCACGTTAGCATGAAAACTGACCGTGGGAACCATGCTGACCACAGCGCGACCGAGCTTCCCTGTGTGCTAACTTTCAACATGCACTTCCCAGTGTGCCAACTTTCAACATGCATTGCCCTAACAAACAACGTGCAATTTATGCCTTATCAAGCGGTATCGTTACTATTAAAAGTGTGTGTGTGCCTATTTAATTTTTATTTTCTTTTGCACTGCACACTTTTGTGTTAAAATATATATACATTTTCAATTTTGTCATTGTGTGGATTTTGTTTGTTAATTTTTTTATACGCTACTATTATAGTGTGTGTGTATGTGTGTGTGAGCGAGTATGTGCCTAGTATCCGTGCGCCAACAAGGGAAAACTTCATCATTTGCCCACCGGACAGGGACAACCGCGAAAATTAGAAAGGGCTTCGTCAACCACTACAGCAAACGCCTACCAACCAGGGAAAAACCTATGAAAAAAGCAGAAATAGCTTGCATTCGTCTACCAACCAGAGAAAACACCGAAAAACTAGTTATTTTTTTAAAAAACAAAAGAAAAAGAAAGAAAAAGAAAAAGAAAAAAAAAGACGGATCATATAAGTATGGCAACTGTAACGGTTTACGGCAAACGCGCGCGCGCCGCGCAATGCGTCACGCCGGGCAATATTTTTCAAGTTATCGCGCAGTTTGCAGCTCTTTCATCGCAGCGGCATATCGTGACGCACATCCACTGCTGATTACCACTCTTGCGTCTGCCATACTGACCACTAACCTCAAATCCCCTCGTTCTTCACTTCTTGTCTCCGCCATCTTGTTTAGTTCACATTTTTGCCACCGCTCCTCACATCTCCGAACCAGATTGCCGGCAAGAACAGATCTCGTTCATTCACACCTCGACGGTTGACTCGACAGTAGCTACTGTCAACACCTACGTCGTACACTTTTTTGACCGCTTTCGACCGGCTATGAGAACCCTGCTCCTACGTACGCTAGCGATCATTACGATGGTACAGTACCAGGTTTTTGGTATAGTTAAATTACGTCTGTGCAAAGGGCGACTGTACCGCTTTAAAAAACCTAGGTATATCAGTGCGTAGTGATGTTGGTTGATCTTAAAGCTGGTTAGGCATTTTCAAAAACAGTTTGCTTTTATTTTTTCGCGTCGCGTGAAGCTGCTGCGCTTTTCGTGACGCATCAACACCAGTAAGAGGTAAGTACCACTCGCATAATTATTTTTAGGGCCTGCTCGGCGTAGGAATATATCCTTTCGTGTTTTGGTACTGTAACCTCAAACCTCCTTACCCTCCTCTTTCATCCGCCATCTTGTTTAGTTCTCACGTTCGCCACCGCATCCCCTTGTCGCCGACCCCCCGCCATTTTTAGTACCCACTATTTTAACCTCAAAATCTGCTCTTCTAAGCTCTTGCTTCCGCCATCTTCTTTTAGTTCCCATTCTCACCACCGCGTCTCCTTGCCCCCACCTCTTGCGACCGTCACGTTGACCATTAACCTCGAAATTTCCTCGTCCTTAGACCTCTTGTCACCGCCATCTTGTTTAGTTCCCATTTTCGCCACCGCGTCTCATATCGCCCCATCTCTCTCTATCCACTCAAGAAAACTACTATCCAAAGTTCAAAAATTGCTGATGAGTTCTGCAGAGGCTTTTGCAAATCTTGTTGCTAGGAAAACTTACCTTTCCCATCACCTCCAACATACCCCACTCCCACACTTTTTTCTTTCCACCAATCATAATCTCTCTTATTCTTACCAATCAAAAACTTTCATTTGTTCCTTTCCACCAATAACATCACTTCTTATTCCCACCAATCACAACTTCACACGTCACTTTCTGTTATACTTTTTATCCCTCGTTCGCCATCTTTTCGCTCTTTCAGTCCCAACCTACACACAGACAACACCTCGCCGCTCCGCTCCTATCCATCACGTGTCCTCCATACTCTTTTATCTTCCTTCCTTCATCTTCCACCCGAATTAACGTGGCCACCGCATCTCCTTGTCGCCGACCCTCCGCCATTTTTAGTTCCCACTATTTTAACCTCAAAATCTGCTCTTCTAAGCTCTTGCTACCGCCATCTTCTTTTAGTTCCCATTCTAACCACCGCGTCTCCTTGCCCCCACCTCTTGCGACCGCCATGTTGACCACTAACCTCGAAATTTCCTCGTCCTTAGACCTCTTGTCTCAACCATCTTGTTTAGTTCCCATTTTCGCCACCGCATCTCATATCGCCCCATCTCTCTATCCACTCAAGAAAACTACCATCCAACGTTCAAAAATTGCTGATCAGTTCTGGAGAGGCTTTTGCAAATCTTGTTGCTAGCAAAACATACCTTTCCCATCACCTCCAACATACCCCACTCCCACACCTTTTTCTTTCCACTAATCATAATCTCTCTTATTCTTACCAATCAACAACTTTCATTTGTTCCTTTCCACCAATAACATCACTTCTTATTCCCACCAATCAAAACTTCACACGTCACTTTCTGTTATACTTTTTATCCCTCGTTCGCCATCTTTTCCCTCTTTCAGTCCCGACCTCCGCACAGACAACACCTCGCCACCCCGCTCCTCTCCATCACGTGTCCTCCATACTCTTTCATCTTCCTTCCTTCATCTTCCACCCGAATTAACGAACCAATCACATTTCGTCTTATTTTTACCAATCAAAACACTCCACGTCACTTCCTGTTTTTCCTTCATCTTTCCCTAATCCTCAATTCTTTTAGCTCGTCCCGGATGAACCAATTGCAATAACGATAATCCTTCCGCTCATGGGGCTTTTCAAACTTGCCGCTGTCGCTCGCAGCGACACTAGCGACACTAACGCCCCTAGCGGCAGGATTATCGTTAATCCAATTGGCTCATCCGGGACTTATACTACTAGCGGCGGTCATTAGCGGTTACACATGTATTACAACGAATATCCATTAGCGGTTACACATGTATTACAACGAATATCCATTAGCGATAATCATTATCGCTGTCATTAGCGGATTACACGTGTTTTCGTCGTATTCCCTATCTCTCCCATATAAACCCATTTTCCTCCTTGAACCGCCTCATCTAGCCTCGTTTTACCTATCCTTTCCCATATATGCCCAAAAAACTGCGCCAGGTCTGTCCTATATATCCTACTGACAAATATGAAAGTTATTTGACATAAAATAAAAATGTTATTTGATATAACTCTTGTGCTTTACCAAAATCTACAGTTGTTGTGCGGTAAGTTTTTGTCTCTCTCTTACGATTTACTAATTATCAAAAGTCATTGGTAATAAAGGCTAATTTACAGACTATTCCTAGAAAATAAAAGATACACCTTCTGTTTATCATGAAAATAGCTTTAACATATGTATCTTAATCAAAATCCTTAGTCATTTTTGAAAGGATAAAAAATTTCGAAAAAACTTCAATTTAAAGCGTAGTTTGGAGTGGAGGATTTTCTTTAAAATCTCAGTGTGGCATTCTTGGAAGAAGCTGAACTTAAACACCAAGTTCGGTTTTTAATCAACCTTGTGCTTTTGAGTTATGCTGTTCGTGGATACACACACACACACAGACACACACACACTTGGACCATTTTCTAAAAAACAAATTCATTTGACGCAGGGGTCACAAACGTGATTTCTGATGAAGTTACCACATTGAATTTTCAGATGGAACACAATACTTTCTCTAGTTACTGTAGCTACGTAGTAGAGAAAGTAAAAATGCTTACTTTGGATTCAGGGGTCTGAAAACGTGTTATTACGTTGAATATCGTTATTCAATTTTTGGTGGAACACAATACTTACTCTACTTATCGTAACTACGTAGTAGAGAAAGTAAAGAAAACGTTTTTTGTTTCAGGGAGTCTCAAAACGTGCATTTCCATTGAATATCGTTATTCAATTTTTTGGTGGAACACAACACTTTTTCTACTTACTGTAACTACGTAGTAGAGAAAGTAAAAATATCTTCTTTGGATCAGGGAGTCTCAAAACGTGTATTTCCGTTGAATCTCGTTATTCAATTTTTGGGTGGAATATAATACTTGCTCTACTTACTGTAACTACGTAGTAGAGAAGGTAAAAATGTTTTCATTGGATCCAGGGATTCTCAAAACGTGTACATCCGGTGAATCTCGTTATTCAGTTTTTGGGTGGAGCACAATAATTTCCCTACCTCCTTTAGCTACGTAGTAGAGAAAGTAAAAATGCTTTGTTTGGATTCAGGGGGTCCCAAAACGTGTACATCCGGTGAATCTCATTCAATTTTGGGGGGAACACATAACTTGCTCTAATTGCTGTAACTACGTAGTAGAGAAAGTAAAAACGCTTTGTTTGGTTTCAGGGAGTCTGAAAACGAGTACTTCCGTTCCTAGTACTAATCTCGTTATTCTATTTTGGGTGAAATACAACACTTGCTCTACTTACTGTATCTACGTAGTAGAGAAAGTAAAAATTCTTTCTTTGGATTCAGAGAGTCTCAAAACGAGTATTTCCGGTGAATATCGTTGAATTTTTGGGTGGAACACAATACTTTCTCTATCTCGTGCAACTACGTAGTAGAGAAATTCAAACTGCTTCTTTGGATTCAGGGGGTCTCAAAACGCGTATTTCCGGTGAATCTCTTTATTGAATTTTTGGGCGGAATACAGTACTTTCTCTAACTCCTGTAGCTATGTAGTAGAGAAGGTAATAATGCTTTCTTTGGATTCAGGGGGTCTCAAAGCGTGCATTTATGGTGAATCTCTTTATTGAATTTCTGGATGAAATACAATACTTTCTCTACTTCTGTAACTACGTAGTAGAGAAAGTGAAAATGCTTTCTTTGGATTCAGGGAGTCTCAAAGCATAAATTTCCGGTAAATCCCGTTATTAAATTTTTGGGTGGAATACAATAAGTCCTCTACTTACTGTAAGTGCGTAGTAGGGAAATTAAGAATGCTTTCTTTGGACTCAATGGGACTCAAAACGTGAATCTTGTTATTGAATTTTTGGGGGGATACAACACGTTCCCTACTTATTATAGGTAAATAGTAGAGACAGTAAAGAATGATTTGTGGAATAGGTAGACGGTGTCGTTACGGTATCTTGCAGGCAATAAAATAGGGAAAAGTGTAACTTAGACTATAACTTTAAATAATTTCTGGCCTAAGTTGTTGTCACGATGCACGGAAAGACCATACTTCATAAGAACATTATGAAAATAAGGAACACATGTTAGTTGATAATGGGTAGAGAAAGCAGTAAATATTGAGAACCAAACAATTTTGTTTTAACACTTGCTTGTTATACAATGATATGATGCCCCTAATTCCTAAAAATTATGTTGTATACTGCTTATGTCGCTGTGTTGTAATGTTATTGCTGTTTTCTTTTCACAGTTATTACATTCTTACAGCCAAGTCTATGAAAAATGTGTTGGAATGATATCTTCTTTAGCCTATTACATCTCTTAACCTTCGTTGTAGAGCAGGTATGAGCTAAGGTACCTGGCATAACCTCTCGATAAGACACCCCGCTTGCCCCGCTTCCGGTGGAACGGAAAACATTTGGAGCCATCTGAACAATATACTAACTGGAGCTGTGCCGAATCCCCTACGATAATCAGAAAAAAAACAAAAAATCCGGGTAACCTTCGATTATCACATACGACAGCCAAGATAGGTTTAGCTGAGCGGTTGTACAGTCAAATCTCGGTCGTTAGCAAGCAACCGAACTGCTGCAACGCTACGGTAGATCCCAGTTGCAGTACAACTATCGGTGAGTCATTGTTCATCAGAAGCGAAATTAATACAGTAATACTTTTAAGGACGGATATGCACAGTAAAACTAGAGATTGTAGTTGGGTGGTGAATTATAAAATACATGCATTCTTTTATAAACTTCAGCGCTTCCTTTAATTATAACCCATATTACACCCAAATTAGTTGGTATTGCATAACATATTTTATCGTTCGGACATCACCTATGATCAGTATTAATCCGAAGTTCTACATCTTAATTGTTATTTCTTTTTGTAGTTTATTGTTCAATATAATGCATACATACAGTTCACACACAAAAGAACATTATCAGATATTAAAACAAAAACATTATATATTTTGTACTGCCTTGTATTTAATTAAGATAATTTAGAGCATGGCATGCATTACGTATGGTCACTAATGAACTCCACAGCGCTGTAGTATACATTTTCAGTTAAATAAGAAGCCAAAGTGTTTTTAAAAAGTTTAATTTACTGCAATCTTGTAAAGTTTTAGGTAGTAAATTAAATAATTTGGCATGGATATATTTAAGCAACGTTTTATACATTTTGACATTATGGATAGTCGTTGCAAAATTGTCTTTATTTCTAGCATTATGTATATGTACCACTGAAATTTGAATGGAAGAATTATGTCTGATTAAATGAATAATATGCAGTTTTGTAGGTATAAAGGCCAGTCAAAGTCATAATCTGCAACTACCTAAGTAGTCATATAGTGTTCTTTCTGGCGCACAAACAGATGCCGACAACTGATAAGATCCTTTGTTGTATGCCGACAAGCTCCGCCCCCTCTTTGTGCGCTACTGTTTCCCGCCTGGTCCCGCGTGCCGGTAGCCCCGCCCCCTCCCTTTGTGCGCTTACCTAATGCCGAATGTGTCTGTGTCGTCAGGTCCTGCCCCCTCCCCCATGGTGCCTGGTCGCGTGCCGGTGGCCCCTCCCTCGCCTTTGTGGTTTTAATGGTTCCCTGTGGATAGGTGGGAGAGTGTGTATTGTTTCCATACGCTGGGTACGTACCCTCCCTCCCCTTTGTGGTCTGATTGGTTCCCTGTGGATAGGTGGGAGAGTGTGTATTGTTCCTATACGGTGGTTACATTTCCACCCCCCTCATTGTGATTTGTCTAAATCCCTGCCGTGTTATTGGTTCCCCTGCGGATATGTGGGAGAGTGTGTATTGTTCCTATACACTGGCGACGTCACCCCGCTCTCATAGCGTCCTGTCTAAATCCCGCCCCTTGTAAGGTGTGTGTGGTAGGGAATGTGATTCTCGATGCCTGCCGCCCATCGGCAAATCGTTTGAGTACATGATTGTGTCAATCAATTAGATAATGTTCGTCCATGCATAAAACATTATTGAAAAAAAGAATCGACATTTTATTACTACTAATGTCCGCACATTGCATATCTAATGAAACGATGCTCCTCGATCGATGAAAACAATTAAGTATTTTTGATTGATTAATTGTATATGAATTGACTTGCGCACCTGGAGCTATCTCCCCCATTTTACATCTAGTAATGTCCACACATTACACTTCTAATGAAACGCGGCTAGTCGGTCGATAAAACAACTAAGTATTTTTGATTGATTAATTGTATATGAATTGACTTGCGCGAAAGTGTTCGTCATCGTATATGTGTGGTAGCATGTGTATAATTATTACGATTAATAACATTTGTTTAATTCTATTTTTAAGGGAAAATATTTTTTGGATTTATAAGAATATTACAACACTTAGATGAATCCATAGCTGACAGGACAGATTTGCCGTAACAGTCGTTATCGCGTGATAATTTCGCTGAAAACCCGCGCGCAACCCTTCCTCCATGGAGCGTCTCACTTGAATGACAGGTCGCTCAAGAGCAGCGGTAAGCTAGCATTCACTTCCCCCTCCCTAGTTGTACAGAGCGCCTCTTGCAAACCGCGTACCCCCTAGGTGAGACAGCGGTAAGCTGCCTCTTCCGCTGAACGACGAAAATGCCGGAAGTAGATATTTTAAAAGTTTAACGAATGCACTGCGCGGTCTTATCCTCTCTCCGGCAACAGTCCGACATGTAATGAAAAACTCGGCAGCCGACTTCGGTCTGGTAATAACCAGTTTCACCCCCACTCCACGACTGTGTGCGTGACGTCACTAACAAGCCTCGATGTGTAGACTAGCCAGGCTCCATTCTGTCGGCGTCGGTAAATCATGTTAACGATTTGATGAGATAATTGTGTCAATCAATTAGGTAATGCGATATTGAAAAAAAGAATCAATGTTTATATACTGCTAATGTCAGGCCATCATGCCTCTAAAGGGGTGAGGTTATTAAACGCTGCTCGTCCACCAAATAAGTATTATTGATTGATTAATGTAATTGGCTTGCGCACCTGAAGCTATCTCATCCATTTTTCACCTACTAATGACATCGAATATGAAATTAAACGCGGCTCGTCGATCGATGAAAACAATTAAGTTTTTTTATTAATTGATTGTATATAAATTGACTCGCGCACCTGGTTGTTCTCGTATATGTGTGATTATTATGCATGTATAACTATTACAACTAATAACATTTGTTTAATTCTTCTTTTGAGCGGAGGGCTTATAAAAAATATTACATTGCTTAGACGAATTAAAAAAGCGACTGAAAAGGACGTTGCAAATAGCTAGTGTGAGACGTTAACACAAGAACCCTTAACGAAAAAACAAGACGCATGCTACCGCTGTGCATCGCCTAATACAATGAAGCTTAAGAGTGCTTAAACCAGGACGCTAGGGTTTTTCCCCGGTACCTGCTCTTAATGGCAAGGGGTATCCATCACGCCACATGCTGGGGTACGCTCCAACTTATGTTAAAATATAAGACCGCTATGCCTCTTCTCACTCGAGAGAAGCAATAAAAAGATTTGCTTTGTTGCTCTTTTAATTAAGCTATTTATAGTTTGGCCAGAAATAAGCATCAATAGAAATGTAAATAGGTAGAGACATTCGAGGAAAAATACAGAGCAGGGAATTTCAAAACAGACTTCACCTCCAACACGTAAACTCTCCCTCTCCTTACAGAAACTTCAAAACATGCAGGGAAGTTTCAAAACAGACAGTGTCCATCATACAAGCTATCTCTCTCTCCTTACACAGCCTTCAAAACAGTCACACCTTTCTTAGTAGATATAAAATTACGCGAAAGAAGGTAATAACATGGAGAGAGGACTTCTAAACATGCATTGTGACCGAGACGAAGGCTCTCACCCTTTCCTTTCAGAACCTTCAAAACATGCATTACTTTCAAAACAGATATCGTGTCCAACACGTAAGCTCTCCCTCTCCTTACAGAACCTTCAAAACAGGCGTACCTTTCTTACTAGATATAAAAGTATCGCGAAAGGAGGTAATAACATGGAGAGAGGATTTCTAAATATACATTGTGACCGGGACGTAGGCTCTCTCCCTTTCCTTTCAGGACCTTCAAAACATGCAGGGAACTTTCAAAACAGACGTTCTGTCCATCATACAAGCTCTCTCTCTCTATCCCTCTCCTGACAAGAAATTCGAAACATCCGAGAAGACCACAAATATAAATTTGATATTCGTTTTTTAAATGTTCTTTCTAAAGACGTAGCGAACTTTGAGAAATTAAACGAATTATTCACGTGCGTACCCTGCTTGAAAGAAATATGCTGTTCACCTCTGAAGAACGCTTACTGTGTTCTTGGAAGAAATGTTCATGTATACCCCCCATTAGCGGACAATGGCAGAGGTTTCCACTACATTAAACATCTTAAGAGACTTTAAGAATGCATACTGGGTCCTGTATACCCTCATTAGCGGACAATGGCAGAGGTTTTCCCTTCAATAAACATCCTAAGTGCTCTGAAAAACCCCAGAACCTCTGGGTAAATAACTATTAGCGATATAATAGATTTTCTTAATGATTAGCTTAATGGGTTCCTCTGTGCAGAAATTCCATCACAAACCTCTAGCGTTAGGAAAATGAAACGGTGAGAAGCAATATTTTCTACGCTGAAATTACAATTAAACGTATACTGTATACATTCTGTACTTAAACATTCGAATGTATCATTGTCATTATTTAAATACTCACATACAAGAATTGCATGCATGATATCAAAAATTAAACTGCTGTTATCGTAGAGAAAGCTTATTCCACTTAAACAGATTGGTGTTCGAGCAATTGTAACTAAAATTATTTAATAGTAGGTATACAGTGCCGATTCTAGCATAAAAAGACCTACCTACGACAGCATAGAGTTCTGGATTGTATAAGGAGAAAGGATATATTTAAGGGGAGTTTCTCGCCCCATATGCAGTCACATAACTCTTTCGGCCTCCCAGAATGCTACGTATTTTTCACGCATGTATTTAAAACATGTATTTTTCAAAATGGGAGAGATTGAATTCAAAATTTAGCGATCGAATGTATCTGATAGATTTTGTTCTTTGCAGCTAGCCTGTTTTTTACGGTCTAGTTCATAGATGAATGAAATATTTGATGAATAACAGCCTTATTTAACAGGGGTAAAGGATGTTTAAAGGTTGTTTTGATAAAAATTACTTTGTGGTAACGTGCAAGGTTTGAACAGGAGAGTTCATAGGCTCGATTCCCGGTGACTACCCTAGCCGAATTTAGAACCTGCATGGAGGTTCACGAATACATAGTCTACCCATTAACGATTTTTTATAAGCGCGAGTTTTGCCTTACAAGGAAAATTATATCAACAGAAACAATACCTTCTTTTTTCGTTATTTTCACTCTAAAATTATTACTAAATAACACCTTGGTGCTAACCTCAGCGTCGCCATTCACATTCACATTATGTTAGAATAATTCTTTGATTGCATACGGACAATTCAAATTTAATACTTGGGTGAATTATTTTGGTAATGTAACAATAATTAATAATGAATTTTAGCGGTACATGTAAAAAAATAAAATATATTTTTTATTTTCTAGCGTCATATGCAGAAGCATTTCCCTTAAGGAGAGGTGGCGTGATGCCGGATTTCCCCATAACAGGTTTAGGCTTGCTTACGAAATGTCCCTGTGCGAGGCTACCATTTCCCTCTCCTTCTACTCGAAGGTTTGGAGTAGCCAATCAAAATCGTTGTATTATATACCATCACACCTCTCACCCCCTTCAGCTTTTATCGAAGGAAATGATATAAAAGTAGCAGCTTCTCCGACGATTTTCACTGTATTGTGAGAACACAGCGATCTAAGCACTCTGCAAACTTTATTCTTTCAACGTGAAATTTCATCGAACATCATGTCTGGTAAGTTGTATCACCAATTCATTTTCATTAAAAAGTTATCTTATCACTTAGTACATTTAACTTATATTTGCGTTCTTGTTTTTAATGTCGGACATTTATTTGTAAATAGCTGAGCATTCTAAAAGCAAATAGCTAGACAGGTGAATTTTCTGAAATGTGAACAGTTTAGTTAAGTATTCATTTTAGGCAAGCTTCTTCTACATTTAATAGCTAACTGCGCGAATTCTCAAAAAATGTGAACAATTTAGTTAAGTATTCATCTTGCTGAGTAATTATTAATCGAGATATTTAAATACAGGATTTCACAGAGTGAATTATATTCCTTTTGGAGAAAATACAATTATTTGAATACCTTATTAACGTTTTTGCTTTAGAATATTACAAAAGTCTGTTGCGCGAATCATTTGCTCTAACAAAGTTAATATTTACATTATATTAAAGCATTTAAATGGAAAAATACAGTACTTAATGAACTTCATTAGTGAATCAGAACCTCAATTATATTTACACATATTATCATTTTTTTATTATTATATTATACCGAAAAAAAGTTAACAATTTTGTACCTTTCAAATAAATGAAATGTTTTGCAACACATTCTATAATAAGGAATATGTTTTTTTTCTCTTCCTAATGCAGAAAGTTTGGCATCTCAACTTAACACATTGGCTGAGGGTAGCATTTACCCGGCCGTACAAAGACAACAAGATCTTCAGCCAGAGGAGCCTTGTGATATAAAATCCTTAAGAAAAATTGATACGAGATACGGTGCTAGAGTGGTTGCAGTTTTAGCCGATAAGCAAGTGTTTCTTCCGACAAGATATTCAACCCTAACAAGCCAACAGTTGGAGGAAATGCCAGGGAAGTTTCAAATGGTATATCATGGAGTAGTACCAGCCGGCAAGTTTAAGACATGTAAATTGTCTTTTCTTCCGGTTAAGGTTTGTAGAAATAATTCAGCTATCCTTCCAAAGCTTCATTTAGAGTTACATTCGTTGAGTTTATAAATTCGCACTTCACTAGGATAACATTTGTCTAAAGTATACACCACTGTGTAAATAACGCCTAGGATGTAGTCTGGGCGAGGATCTGCAGAAAGAAGTTTAATAGTCTATTCACTGATTCTTTACCTCAAAGCAGATACATACAGCAAGTTGCAAATAATTTCCAGTAGGATAGCAGTTGTCAAAAGCATGCATCACTGCATTAAAACAAATATGTGTAAATAATGTTTAGATTGTAGTCTGAGTGATTTCGTGCAGAATGAAGTTTAATACCCCTTGCAATGATTCTCCGAATCGAAGTATATACCTACAACAAGCTGCAAATAATGTGAATGTGTGTTACAGGAATGCCCAGATGAATGTAAATGAAGAGGAAGAACGAGATAGCTTAAAACAACATAAACAGAAATGTGATAGGAACATTCTCAATCAATGAAGAATTGCAGCACAGTGCAGCGTGGAACATGCAAGGAAAAATATTCGCGTGTGTAGAATATAGCAATAATATATAAATTATGTACTCATTATTACTGCTATACCCGCCAATACCATTGATTTCATAAATAACTTCATAATTGTTTAAAGGAGAATGCAATATCTTCAAACATTGATGCTACATGAAATCTAAACAAAAAATTATTGAACTATTACTGAAAGAGACTTGAATAAATGGGAATCTAGAAGCCAGAACCATCTTAATATCGGACTGTATGATATGAGGTGTATAAAAAGATGAATAAAAAAATGAGGCCTATGTAATATAAACAACATTTATTTTTATAAACATTATCCTCTTACATTCCTTCACAAAAAACCGAACATATTTCCTAAAGACAAAGGTGATAGTCTAGACCATCTAAACATGCAGTTATATGGGAAAGGATGCTCTCCTGAAACATTAGGCATCTAGACAGAAATTGTTCACAGAGCCGGAGACGCCAGGACGGATGGAACAGACTCCAAGTTCAAATCTTTAAACGGTAGGGACACTCCCTTTTTGCCTGCCATGTCTCCTGAACCACCCTTACAGCTTAACATTACGTTACAATGCCACGTAACCAGATTACCGTCGGGCAGTCGCTCAGGCCTTTGATTTTTTCGTGGTTTTCCCTGGTCTGCATGCGAATGCCTGTGCTTCTAAGGCACTCTGACTGGATTACTGTCGGTCACTCGCTCAGACCTTTGATTTTTTTCGTTGTTTTCCCTGGTCTGCATGCGAATGCCTGTGCTTCTAAGGCACTCTGACTGGATTACCGTCGGCCACTCGCTCAGACCTTTGATTTTTTCGCGGTTTTCCCTGGTCTGTAGGCGAATGCCTGCTCAAAAAGATACTTGCCCTTTCCTCGGTTGGCAGCCTCACGAGTTAAGCTTCCGAATCTGCGCGATTATACCCGATCAATACATCTTCACAATACTTTACTTACTCTAAGCACCCGAACCTGTACGGAGACGTCCGAACACCACCGAGCAATACATTATCGTTGCAATACTTTGCTCACTCGCTCTAAGCACGCGAAGCTATACGAAGACCTATAAACACAGGAAATCACACATAAACACCGCTGACCGCCTCTCTAAATACTCGAACATGCAGGAAGACATACGGTCATGTGCTTGTCAGAACCCATAATCAGATCGGAATGACAGGCTTTAATGTAGATATTTATTTAACCATAACAAGAACACATCACATCTAAACAATGTCTTAGACAGGAACTTTCTCTTTAAGACACGTTATGTATGCTATTCGCTTGTTTAGATTCAATGTTTTTATCCGTGAAAGGTAGAGGCCCTGTCCCTACCCATTGACTTTCACACGTCGTCGCCTTGCTTGACAACGTCGTCACACTACGCTACTAAGTCGTCACGATACCTAACAACATTCAGAAGGCCCCTGATCATCAACATTCAGGTGACAGAGACGCTGCTGTAGATGGAACGTTTCCAGATCTCGGATCGTTCCAGATAGTTGCGCGCTTCTACCGTCTATGTTCTAAAGTAAAGTTTGTTGGTTGGTTTAGATCTGTACAGCTTGCATTGCGCTGGATATCCCTAACGTTTCCAGATCTAGGATTGTTCCAGCTAGTTGCGCGCTTCTACCATCTACCTTCTAAAGTAAAAATTGTTGGTTGGTTTAGATCTGTACAGCGTGCTTTGCGCTGGATGTCCTTAACGTTTCCAGATCTAGGATCGTTCTTGCTAGTTGCGCGCTTCTACCATCTACCTTCAAAGGTAAAGTTTAGATCTGTACACCATGCATTGCGCTGGATGCACTTAACGTTTCCAGATTTAGGATCGTTCCAGCTAGTTGCGCGCTTCTACCATCTTCATTCTAAAGTAAAGTTTAGATCTGTACAGCGTGCACCTCGATGGATGTCCCTAACGTTTCCAGATCTATGATCGTTCCAGCTAGTTGCGCGCTTCTACCAACTACCTTCTGAAGTAAAGTTTAGATAAGTACAGTTTGCATTGCGCTGAATGTCCCTAACGTTTCCATATCTCGGATCGTTCCAGCTAGTTGCGCACTTCTACCGTCTACCTTCTGAAGTAAATTTTAGATCTGTACAGCTTGCATTGCGCTGGATGTCCCTAAAGTTTCCAGATCTCGGATCGTTCCAGCTAGTTGCGCGCTTCTACGATCTACCTTCTAAAGTAAAGTTTAGATCTGTACAGCATGCATTGCGCTGTGTCTCGCTAACTTTTACATATCTCGGATCGTTCCAACTAGTTGCGCACTTCTACCATCTACCTTCTAAAGTAGTTTGTTGGTTGGTTTAGATGTGTACAGCGTGTATCGCGCTGGTTGTCCCTAACGTTTCCAGATCTCGGATCATTCCAGCTAGTTGCGCGTCTCTGTCACCTGAATGATGATGATCAGGAGCCTTCTGAATGTTGTTAGGTATCGTGACGACGTAGTAGAGAAGTGTGACGACGTTGTCAAGCAAGACGACGACGTGTGACAGTCAAAGGGTAGGGGACAGGGCCTCTACCTTTCACGGATAAAAACATTGAATCTAAACAAGAGAATGGCATACATAACGTGTCTTAAAGAGAAAGTTCCTGTCTAAGACATTGTTTAGATGTGATGTGTTCTTGTTATATTTGTAAATAAATATCTACATTAAAGCCTGTCATTCCGATCTGATTATGGGTTCTGACAAGCACATGGCCGTATGTCTTCCTGCATGTTCGAGTATTTAGAGAGGCGGTCAGCGGTGTTTATGTGTGATTTCCTGTGTTTATAGGTCTTCGTATAGCTTCGCGTGCTTAGAGCGAGTGAGCAAAGTATTGCAACGATAATGTATTGCTCGGTGGTGTTCGGACGTCTCCGTACAGGTTCGGGTGCTTAGAGTAAGTAAAGTATTGTGAAGATGTATTGATCGGGTATAATCGCGCAGATTCGGAAGCTTAACTCGTGAGGCTGCCAACCGAGGAAAGGGCAAGTATCTTTTTGAGCAGGCATTCGCCTACAGACCAGGGAAAACCGCGAAAAAATCAAAGGTCTGAGCGAGTGGCCGACGGTAATCCAGTCAGAGTGCCTTAGAAGCACAGGCATTCGCATGCAGACCAGGGAAAACCACGAAAAAATCAAAGGCCTGAGCGACTGCCCGACGGTAATCTGGTTACGTGGCATTGTAACGTAATGTTAAGCTGTAAGGGTGGTTCAGGAGACATGGCAGGCAAAAAGGGAGTGTCCCTACCGTTTAAAGATTTGAACTTGGAGTCTGTTCCATCCGTCCTGGCGTCTCCGGCTCTGTGAACAATTTCTGTCTAGATGCCTAATGTTTCAGGAGAGCATCCTTTCCCATATAACTGCATGTTTAGAAGGTCTAGACTATCACCTTTGTCTTTAGGAAATATGTTCGGTTTTTTTGTGAAGGAATGTAAGAGGATAATGTTTATAAAAAATAAATGTTGTTTATATTACATAGGCCTCATTTTTTTTATTCATCTTTTTATACACCTCATATCATACAGTCCGATATTAAGATGGTTCTGGCTTCTAGATTTCCATTTATTCAAGTCTCTTTCAGTAATAGTTCAATAATTTTTTGTTTAGATTTCATGTAGCATTAATGTTTGAAGATATTGCATTCTCCTTTAAACAATTATGAAGTTATTTATGAAATCAATGGTATTGGCGGGTATAGCAGTAATAATGAGTACATAATTTATATATTATTGCTATATTTTACACACGCGAGTATTTTTCCTTGCATGTTCCACGCTGCACTGTGCTGCAATTCTTCATTGATTGAGAATGTTCCTATCACATTTCTGTTTATGTTGTTTTAAGCTATCTCGTTCTTCCTCTTCATTTACATTCATCTGGGCATTCCTGTAACACACATTCACATTATTTGCAGCTTGTTGTAGGTATATACTTCGATTCGGAGAATCATTGCAAGGGGTATTAAACTTCTTTCTGCACGAAATCAATCAGACTACAATCTAAACATTATTTACACATATTTGTTTTAATGCAGTGATGCATGCTTTTGACAACTGCTATCCTACTGGAAATTATTTGCAACTTGCTGTATGTATCTGCTTTGAGGTAAAGAATCAGTGAATAGACTATTAAACTTCTTTCTGCAGATCCTCGCCCAGACTACATCCTAGGCGTTATTTACACAGTGATGTATAGATTAAACAAATGTTATCCTAGTGAAGTGCGAATTTATAAACTCAACGAATGTAACTCTAAATGAAGGTTTGAAAGGATAGCTGAATTATTTCTACAAACCTTAACCGGAAGAAAAGACAATTTACATGTCTTAAACTTCCGTCTGGTACTACTCCATGATATACCATTTGAAACTTCCCTGGCATTTCCTCCAATTGTTGGCTTGTTAGGGTTGAATATCTTGTCGGAAGAAACACTTGCTTATCGGCTAAAACTGCAACCACTCTAGCACCGTATCTCGTATCAATTTTTCTTAAGGATTTTATATTATAAGGCTCCTCTGGCTGAAGATCTTGTAGTCTTTGAACGGCCGGGTAAATGCTACCCTCAGCCAATGTGTTAATTTCAGATGCCTAACTTTCTGCATTAGGAAGAGAAAAAAAAACATATTCTTTATTATAGAATGTGTTGCATAACAACATATCATTTATTTGAAAGGTACAAAATTATTAACGTTTTTTTCGGTATAATATAATAATAAAAATGATAATATGTGTAAATATAATTGAGGTTCTGATTCACTAATGAAGTTCATTAAGTACTGTATTTTTCCATTTAAATGTTTTAATATAATGTAAATATTTACTTTGTTAGAGCAAATGATTCGCGCAACAGACTTTTTGTAATATTCTAAAGCAAAAACGTTAATAAGGTATTCAAATAATTGTATTTTCTCCAAAAGGAATATAATTCACTCTGTGAAATCCTGTATTTAAATATCTGGAATAATAATTACTCAGCAAGATGAATACTTAACTAAATTGTTCACATTTTTGAGAATTCGCGCAGTTAGTTATTAAATGTAGAATAAGCTTGCCAAAAATGAATACTTAACTAAACTGTTCACATTTCTGAAAATTCACCTGTCTAGCTATTAAGTTTTAGAATGCTCAGCTATTTACAAATAAATGTCCGACATTAAAAACAAGAACGCAAATATAAGTTAAATGTACTAAGTAATAAGTTAACTTTTTAATGAAAATGAATTGGTGATACAACTTACCAGACATGATGTTCGATGAAATTTCACGTTGAAAGAATAAAGTTTGCAGAGTGCTTAGATCGCTGTGTTCTCACAATACAGTGAAAATCGTCGGAGAAGCTGCTGCTTTTATATCATTTCCTCCGATAAAAGCTGAAGGGGGTGAGAGGTGTGATGGTATATAATACAACGATTTTGATTGGCTACTCCAAACCTTCGAGTAGGAGAGGGAAATGGTAGCCTCGCACAGGGACATTTCGTAAGCAAGCCTAAACCTGTTATGGGGAAATCCGGCATCACGCCACCTCTCCTAAAGGGAAATGCTTCTGCATATGACGCTATTAAATAAAAATATATTTTTTTTTTTACATGTACCGCTAAAATTCATTGTTAATTATTGTTACATTTCCAAAATAATTCACCCAAGTATTAAATTTGAATTGTCCGTATGCAATCAAAGAATTATTCTAACATGATATGAATGTGAATGGCGACGCTGAGGTTAGCACCAAGGTATTATTTAGTAATAATTTTAGAGTGAAAATAACGAAAAAAGAGGGTATTGTTTCTGTTGATATAATTTTCCTTGTAAGGCAACACTCGCGCTTATAAAAAATCGTTAATGGGTAGCCTATGTATTCGTGAACCTCCATGCAGGTTCTAAATTCGGCTAGGGTAGTCACCGGGAATCGAGCCTATGAACTCTCCTGTTCAAACCTCGCACGTTACCACAACGTAATTTTTATCAAAACAAACTTTAAACATCCTTTATCCCTGTTAAATAAGGCTGTTATTCATAAAATATTTTATTCATCTATAAACTAGACCGTAAAAAAACAGGCTAGCTTCAAAGAACAAAATCTATCAGATACATTCGATCGCTTAATTTTGAACTCAATCTCTCCCATTTTGAAAAATACATGTTTTAAAGACATGCGTGAAAAATACATAGCATTCTGGGAGGCCGAAAGAGTTATGTGACTGCATATGGGGTGAGAAACTCCCCTTAAATGTATGCTTTTCTCCATATACAATCCAGAACTCTATGCTGTCGTAGGTAGGTCTTTTTGTGCTAGAATCGGCATTGTATACCTACTATTAAATAACGTTTAGTTACAATTGCTCAAACACCAGTTTGTTTAAATGGAATAAGCTTTCTCTACGATAACAACAGTTTAATTTTTGATATCATGCAGGCAATTCTTGTATGTGAGTATTTAAATAATGACAAAGATACATTCGAATGTTTAAGTACAGAATCTATACAGTATAGGTTTAATTATATTTTCAGGGTAGAAAATATTGCTTCTCACCGTTTAATTTTCCTCATGCTAGAGTCATTTTCAATATTTTATTGAAAGAAATAAGAGCAATGAAACTTAATCATTAATAATATTCATGTAGAATTTATATTAATTATCGGGGAAAAAATTGTTCTGGTAAGCTTAAAACATGGCTAGGCTTGGTTTTTCCACGGTTTGTGATGGAATTTCTGCACAGAGGAACCCATTAAGCTAATCATTAAGAAAATCTATTGTATCGCTAATAGTTATTTACGCAGAGGGTCTGGGGTTTTTCAGAGCACTTAGGATGTTTAATGAAGGGAAAACGTCTGCCATTGTCCGCTAATGAGGGTATACAGGACCCAGTATGCATTCTTAAAGTCTCTTAAGATGTTTAATGTAGTGGAAACCTCTGCCATTGTCCGCTAATGGGGGGTATACATGAACATTTCTTCCAAGAACACAGTAAGCGTTCTTCAGGGGTGAACAGCATATTTCTTTCAAGCAGGGTACGCACGTGAATAATTCGTTGAATTTCTCAAAGTTCGCTACGTCTTTAGAAAGAACATTTAAAAAACGAACATCAAATTTATATTTGAGGTCTTCGCGCATGTTTCGAATTACTTGTAAGGAGAGGGATAGAGAGAGAGCTTGTATGATGGACACAGTGTCTGTTTTGAAAGTTCCCAGCATGTTTTGAAGGTTCTGAACGGAAAGGGAGAGAGCCTACGTCCCGGTCACAATGCATGTTTAGAAATCCTCTCTCCATGTTATTACCTCCTTTCGCGATACTTTTATATCTAGTAAGAAAGGTATGCCAGTTTTGGAGGTTCTGTAAGGAGAGGTAGAGCTTACGTGTTGGACACGATATCTGTTTTGAAAATAATGCATGTTTTGAAGGTTCAGAAAGGAAAGGGAGAGAGCCTACGTCTCGGTCACAATGCATGTTTAGAAGTCCTCTCTCCATGTTATTATCTCCTTTCGCGATACTTTTATATCTACTAAGAAAGGTATGCCTGTTTTGAAGGCTGTGTAACGGGAGAGAGAGAGCTTGTATGATGGACACTGTCTGTTTTGAAAGTAATGCATGTTTTGAAGGTTCTGAAAGGAAAGGGAGAGAGCCTACGTCGCGGTCACAATGCACGTTTAGAAGTCCTCTCTCCATGTTATTATCTCCTTTCGCGATACTTTTATATCTACTAAGAAAGGTATGCCTGCTTTGAAGGCTGTGTAAGGGGAGAGAGAGAGACCTTGTATGATGGACACTGTCTCTTTTGAAACTTCCCTGCATGTTTTGAAGTTTCTGTAAGGAGAGGGAGAGTTTACGTGTTGGTGGCGAAGTCTGTTTTGAAATTCCCTGCTCTCTATTTTTCCTCGAATGTCTTTACCTATATACATTTCTATTGATGCTTATTTCTTGCCAAACTATAAATAGCTTAATTAAAAGAGCAACAAAGCAAATCTTTTTATTGCTTCTCTCGAGTGAGAAGAGACATAGGGGTCTTATATTTTTTAACATCATTTGGAGCGTACCCCAGCATGTGGCGTGATGGATACCCCTTGCCATTAAGAGCAGGTACCGGGGAAAAACCCTAGCGTCCTGGTTTAACCACTCTTAAGCTTCATTGTATTAGGCGATGCACAGCGGTAGCATGCGTCTTGTTTTTTCGTTAAGGGTTCTTGTGTTAACGTCTCACACTAGCTATTTGCAACGTCCTTTTCAGTCGCTTTTTTAATTCGTCTAAGCAATGTAATATTTTTTATAAGCCCTCCGCTCAAAAGAAGAATTAAACAAATGTAATTAGTTGTAATAGTTATACATGCATAATAATCACACATATACGAGAACAACCAGCTGCGCGAGTCAATTTATATACAATCAATTAATAAAAAAACTTAATTGTTTTCATCGATCGACGAGCCGCGTTTAATTTCATATCCGATGTCATTAGTAGGTGAAAAATGGATGAGATAGCTTCAGGTGCGCAAGCCAATTACATTAATCAATGAATAATACTTATTTGGTGGACGAGCAGCGTTTAATAACCTCACCCCTTTAGAGGCATGATGGCCTGACATTAGCAGTATATAAACATTGATTCTTTTTTTCAATATCGCATTACCTAATTGATTGACACAATTATGTCATCAAATCGTTAACATGATTTACCGACGCCGACAGAATGGAGCCTGGCTAGTCTACACATCGAGGCTTGTTAGTGACGTCACGCACACAGACGTGGAGTGGGGGTGAAACTGGTTATTACCAGACCGAAGTCGGCTGCCGAGTTTTTCATTACATGTCGGACTGTTTCCGGAGAGAGATTAAGACCGCGCAGTGCATTCGTTAAACTTTTAAAATGTCTACTTCCGGCATCTTCGTGGTTCAGCGGAAGAGGCAGCTTACCGCTCTCTCACCTAGGGGGCACGCGGTCTGCAAGAGGTGCTCTGTACAACGAGGGAGGAGGAAGTGAATGCTAGCTTACCGCTGCTCTTGAACGACCGGTCACTCAAGTGAGACGCTCCATGGAGGAAGGGTTGCGCGCGGGTTTTCAGCGAAATTATCACGCGATAACGACTGTAACGGCAACTCTGTCCTTTCAGCTATGGATTCATCTAAGTGTTGTAATATTATTATAAATCCAAAAAATATTTTCCCTCAAAAGTAGAATTAAACAAATGTTATTAGTCGTAATAATTATACACATGCTACCACACATATACGATGACGAACAGTTGCGCGCGAGTCAATTCATATACAATTAATCAATCAAAAATACTTAATTGTTTTCATCGACCGACTAGCCGCGTTTCATTAGAAGTGTAATGTGTGGACATTAGTAGACGTAGAATGGGGGAGATAGCTCCAGGTGCGCAAGTCAATTCATATACAATTAATCAATCAAAAATACTTAATTGTTTTCATCGATCGAGGAGCATCGTTTCATTAGATATGCAATGTGCGGACATTAGTAGTAATAAAATGCCGATTCGTTTTTTTCAATAATGTTTTATGCATGGACGAACATTATCTAATTAATCGACACAATTATGTACTCAAACGATTTGCCGATGGGCGGCAGGTTTCGAGAATCACATTCCCTACCACACACACCTCACCAGGGGCGGGATTTAGGTAGGACGCTATGAGAGCGGGGTGACGTCGCCAGCATATAGGAATAACACACACTCTCCCACATATCCGCAGGGGAACGAATCACACGGCAGGGATTTAGACAAATCACAATGAGGGGGGCGGGAATGTAACCACCGTATAGGAACAATACACACTCTCTCACCTATCCACAGGGAACGAATCACACCACAAAGGGGAGGGAGGGTACGCACCCAGCGTATGGAAACAATACACACTCTCCCACCTATCCACAGGGAACCAATCAAACCACAAAGGGGAGGGAGGGGCCACCGGCACGCGACCAGGCACCATGGGGGAGGGGGCAGGACCTGACGACACAGACACAGTCGGCATTAGGTAAGTGCACAAAGGGAGGGGGCGGGGCTACCGGCACGCGCGACCAGGCGGGAAACAGTAGCGCACAAAGAGGGGGCGGGGCTTGTCGGCATACAACAAAGGATCTTATCAGTTGTCGGCATCTGTTTGGTCGCCAGAAAGAACACTATATGACTACTTACCTAAAAGCAAGCCTACGAGTATCGTTTTGTCTAAGTCTTGCTAGGTACCTAATTACTGTTTTGTGTGCGTGTGTATGTGTGTGTGACGAATATCCTTTGAAAATTGTAGATGTAGTTGATCCCCATAACTTAATTTCACAAGTGATGTGAGACTGAGTAAGTGAGAAATAGATGATTTTTGCCGTATGGGGTGTCGGGTTTCTGTACACTTTTAGAAATTATTGGTTTCTATTTTTAAAGAAACTAATTTTGGTACACTGAAATAAAGAAATAAACCAGCTTGAACAATGTTTCACCACATCAGGCGGTGCGGAAAGGATTGCTTTTAAGATAAAGCTGTCTTTGTAAAACCATGTACCTACGTAATTACATGAACATGTCTACGAAATCATAACTGAAAACCGAAAAGTTTGTTAAATACCAAATTTAATATTTAAGTTCAGCTTCTTCCAAGTTTGCGACACGCAGATTTTCAAGAACATTCTGCCATCCCAAACTACCCTTTACATGGGGAATATTTCCTTATGTTTGACTTTCTCAATAATGGCTCCAATGATTCGATTAAAATAACATATATTTCAGAAATTTCCAAGAAAAATTTATATCGTACAAGTAATCTGTTCTGCAAGTAACCTGTTAAATACGCAATATGAATGGTTTTTGTATAATTGGTAAACCGTAAAAAAATACCAGAACTTAACATACAACAATGCTGATCTTGTTAACACACACAATTAGGTAAAACACAATCTTTATGGCGGTTACCATTTCTGAGATATAGTTTCTTATTTATTTGAATTTTCTAATACTTAAAAGCTTTTTCAAGTGATAAGCCCTTCGTTTTTTTCTCTGGTGGTCATGTAAAGAGCATGGAACTTCAAAGCCATCACATAGCAATCCGATTTTTGAAAATATGACGATCGGTTTACCCTACTAAATCCTTCTTATACCTACAACGAAGTGAGTAAATGTGTAAAGAAGGTTTACCTTTATCAACAAGAAGTCGACAGAAAAATAAGCTTTTATGAAATTAATTTGTAGGGAGGTGAGAAGAAAAAGTTATGTGAATATAACACATCAGGTTTTTCTTGCGATCATGCCAAGGGCGTGTAGTTTCAAAGCCACCACGTATAAATCTGACCACCGGTGTAGCCTACTGTATCCATCTTATAGCTACAAGGATATGTGTAAACGTGTAATGAATGTTAACTGCACTTAACAAGGAGTACGCAGAATAATAATTTGCAGACTAAGTAGAGTAAGTCGCGTAAATACAACACATCAAATTTTAAAAATAGGAATAATAGTGTGTGAAGCATCAGCAGAATAACGTATATGTAATGCCTTAGAGTAGGATAAAGATGAGAGTTCAATAGCAGGAGGGATGCAGACAACTGATAAGATGTAATGTGATATCCTTTGTTCTGTGCCGCCGACTCCCGCCTCCTCCTTTGTGCGCTAAACCGAGAAGCTGCTGCCCACGCTCTCTGTTTATGCGCTACTGTCATGCCGCCCGGCAGAGGTTCAGAACAATTGGCTATTGTCCTTTTGTGGCCTGACCTAATGCCGGCCTGGATAGAGTAGAACAATGGACTATTGTGCTCGTCGATAATGGAGGTGGATCTCTGTGTGATATTGGTACCGACAGCCGGGGATCGTCGAACAATAGGGTATTGTTTTCGTTGCGTGTCGCCGTCCCCGCAAATCGATGTAGGAGATAATTGTGTCAATCAATCAGGTAATGTTCGTCCATGCATGACATGGTCTAACATTTTTTAAAAAATAATAAAGTGTTTATACTGCTAACGTCCTGGCATCGGGACTCTAACGGATTGGACGCAAAGCGAAGTATCCCCACGCATGTATCTCGACTGAATAATGTAATTAAACGCTACTCGTCGATCGATGAATACAATTAAGTGTATATGAATTGAGTCGCGCACCTGGTCGCCATCGTATGTGTGTGTGTTAAGGTGATTATTACGCGTGTATAATTATTACGACGAATAATACTTGTTTAATTCTACTTTTGAGGGAACTTTTTTCGAGGTTTATAAGAATATTACATCACTTAGATGAATCCATGATTGAAAGGACAGAGTATGGCTAACACGAGACATTAACGAGTGATTCTTTTGCTGAAAACCCGAGCGCAGTCTATCTCGCGTTCGGTGCTCCACTCGACTAATGGCCTTTCAGCTGTGTCGGCAGAGAATACCTCGTAACCCCTCCCTTCCCTCTCCACCCCACTTTCGGCTTGCCACGCGCGCTCTCCATCTGACAGCAACGAAGCTACGCTCTTCCGCCCAGCGAGGAAGGAGCCGGAAGTAGATATTTTAAGAGTTTAAGAAGCGGATGACGGTCATATTGGCTCCCTGGAAATAACTAGAATAAATCATTTGAAATGGACAAGGAACTTCGCGCTTCAAGATATTTTTCTAAGGTTTGTTTACACGTAGAGTTGGCTCTGAAAAATAAATAAATAAATATGCTAAAATTATAGTTAAATATTACATACGTTATTAATAAATAATGAAATAAATAAATAATGGAACATGGTGAGTGTCCTAAACAAAACACCTTCCCTGTTACTCATTTAATTGACGTAGTTAAAGAATGTTCATAAATAAAATTCAATAAAAATATATAACGAGAGTCGAGGAAAAATAAAGAGTATGGCTAACACGAGACGTGAACGAGTGATTCTTTCACTGAAATTCCGAGCGGGCGCGGTCCATCTCCTGTAGGCGCAGACGCGCTTATGACGAGCTCTGGTATCCACAGGCAGGGACTACCTCGTATCCCATTCCTTCCCTCGCCACGCCACTCACGGTCTGCCGCGCGCGCTCTCTATCTGACAGCAACGAATCTACGCTCTTCAGCCCAACGAGGAAGGAACTGAAAGTAGACATTTTAATAGCTTAAGAAGCGGATGGTGGCCATGTTGCCTCCATGGAAATAACTAGCAAAAATCACTTGAAAGGTGAAAAGGAAATCTGCACTTAAAAATATTTTTTCTAGGGTTTGTTTACACGTAGGGTTGGCTCTGAAAAATAAATAAATACCGGTTAAAATTATATTTAAATAATGCATAGGATATAAATAAATAATGAACTAAATAAATAATGAAATACGAAGAGTACCCTAAACAAAACACTCCCTTGTTACTCTTCTAATTAACGCTAGTGAAAGAACGCTCATAAATAAAACTCAATACAAATATATCAAGACAGCCGAGGTAAAATACAGGGCAGGGACTTTAAACAGCCGTTGTCTATAAAGCACTCCACCAACCGCGCAATCACATAAATAAATAATGAAATATGCAAGGTACCCTAAACAAAACACCTCCCTTGTAACTCTTTTTAATTAACGCCAGTTAAAAAACGCTCATAAACAGCACTCGATACAAATATATCAAGACAGGCGAGGAAACATACAGGGATGGGACTTTAAAACAGACGTTGTCGATAAAGCACTCCACCCGCATAGGCATGGACTTTAAAACAGACGTTGTCAATAAAGTACCACACTGCAAGCGCAACCACGCGCATAGGCATGGACTTTAAAATAGGCATTGTCGAAAAATTACCGCACTGCCAGCGCAAGCACACGCGTAGGCAGGGACTTTAAAACAGTCATTGCCGGTAAAAAGACGCAAGCAATCTCTCTCTACATTACGCCAACTATTTATATGGCGCTTTACACACACCTTGCAAAAATATGTTGTACAGCCTTGAAGAGGGTAAACCTGGCCTCGGGAAGTTCCAACTTAATGGATGGGATTCTTGAGGACAGATAGGATCTATAGCGAGTGTTTCAAATTTAACACTTGAGTGGGTTTTTAATGGATTTGCCCTAAGATTCCGGAAATTACATCGAGAGAAACAACTATATTTTCTTTTTCATTACTAACGCTAAAATTATATTATCGTCAAGAAAGCTTATTTCTTTATTCCATTTAAACAGACTGTCGTTTCAGCCGCCATGTCTAAAATGATTTGATCCAGCATTATTCCAATGTAATAAAAATCAGACTTCTCTGAGAGATAGCGTGTCCATTCAAATTCGAGAGGTCACCGGTTCGAATCTCGTTTAGGTGATTTACCATGCAAGAGCAAGCCCTCCCATTAACAATCTTTATAAGCGTGGGTGTAATATAATTTCCTACAGGGTATGGTGTACTTAAACATTTGTTACTTGCGCAATTATTTTGATTATTATTCCAGAAACAAAAAAAAGAAAAGACGAATGTAACAGGCCCTTGATTGTTTAGATATGCAGCGTCTAAAGCGATATTGAATACCAGAGGGAAATCTAACTCTGAACTCAAGCTAAAAAATACACGAACTTTCAAAACATGCATTCCTCTCTTAGTAAATATATAACATAGGACGATAACTTTTAAACAGCTCTCCATTCGAAAGATATTTTGCTTACTCCAGCAGAGATATCGAACCATTACTAAGACTTCAAATATAAATTTGATATTTGTTTAAAATCTTCTTCTAAAGACCCAACACCAGTGGTCGTCGAGAAATTCGACAATGAGTTATTCAGTTGTACACCCCTTGCAAAAATATGCTGTACATTCCTGAAGAGAGTAAACCGGGCCTCGGGAAATTCCAAGCATCTGGATACCGTCCTACAGCCCATTAACGGACAATGGCAAATCCTTCCCAGTATGGTGGGTATTGTGTTTTTAAGATGATTTCTCATTCTCCTGAACAGACCGTCCTTATCGGAAAACCTTCCTCATAGAAATGACGGTGTAAATATCCTAACTTGGTTATTTATATACTCCTCGAATACAAGAATTGTGACATGATACCGATAATAAACTAATTTTTATGTAATGTTAAACAAAGAAATATGATTTGGAGAGGGTGATAAGAAGAGTATGGCATCTAGAATTAAAATTGGAGATACAATCTAACTTAAGCATTCAAGTGTATCACCACTGATATTTTTATGTGTCTTTGGAGCAAACCAGTTTTACGTTCTGGTTTATAGATGAATGAGTATTATTTAACATGGGTAAAAGGTGATTAAAGACTGTTTTGATAAAAACTACTTCGTGATAACGTGTGAGCTTTAATTCGAGAGGTCACCGGTTCGATTCCAGATGACCAACCTGTCGGACTATAGGAGCTGCATGAAGGTGAACGAATACATAGATACAGGACAAGCCGTCCCATTAACAATCTTTATAAGCGAGGGTGTAATTATTTCTTAGCTTGTATGACGTATAGTTCCTGTACTTAAACATTGTAACTATCGCATCAGTGCGACAATCAGGTTTATTATTATTATTATTATTATTATTATTATTATTATTATTATTATTATCGTCAAGAAAGCTTATTTGTTTATTTCATTTGAACAGACTGATATTTCAGTCTCCATACCTAAAAATTTCACCATCCCTACACCACACCAGGAAAATTATATCAACAGCAATAATACTTTATTTTTCGTTATTTTCACTCTAAAATTATTATTAAATAATACGTATGAAGTTGCAGTTCCAGGTGACGCCATCAGCGTCACCACTGACATTCATATCATGTTAGAATATTGCTTTGATCGCAGACGGACGCCTCAAATATAATACTGGAGCTAATATTTTGGTAATAATAAGCACAGAATTTTAGCAATAACGTAAAAAATAATATATATGTTTTATTCTACTTTGTTTTCCAGCGTCATATACAGAAGGACGTTTCCCTTACAGAGCTGTGGCGTGATGTAGGAATTCTCCAGCGACATGTTTAAACGCGTTTTATGAAATACCCCTGGGCGAGGCTAGCATCTCCCCACGACGCTTTCTGCTTGATGGGTTGGAGTAGCCAATCAAAAAAATCGATGCATTATATACCGTCACACATCTCGTCCCCAGCTTTATAGGGCAAAATATTATAAAAGAGTCAGCTTCTCCGGCAATTTTCACTATGTCTTTTGAGAACACATCGATCTAAGTACTCTTCAGACTTTACTTCACGTCGTGAAATTTCATCAAGCATCATGTCTGGTTGTAAAAGCACTTCATTTACTTTAAACGTTAACTTATTACTCACTACATTTAACTTATAATTACGTTCTTGTTTTCAATGCCGGGCACTTATATGCAAATAGCTGAACACTTTACAGTTAATAGCCAGCCGCATGAATTCATTTGCTAAAAAAAACAAATGTTAACAGTTTAGTTAAGTATTCATTTTTTGAAGCAAACTTATTATTCCATGTGTTTAAATACGGGATTTCACCGAGTGAATTATATTCCTTTCTATAGAATATACAATTATTTCAATACCTTCTTAATGTTTTTGCTTGAGAATATTAGATAAAAGTCTGTTGCACGAACCATTCACTCTAACAAAGTAAATGTTTATATTATATTAAAACATTTATATCGAAAATACAGTACTTAATGAACTTCATTAGTGAATCAGAACCTCCATTGTATTTACACATTATCATTTTCTTATTATTATATTAAACAGAAACAGTTAATAATTTTGTGCCTTTCAAATAAATGAAATTTTTATGTAATACATTCTCTAATAAAAATATGTTTTTTCTGTTCCTATCGCAGAAAGTTTGAAATCTCAACTTAACAAATTGGTTGGGGACAGCATTTTCCCGACTGTTCAAAGACTACAAGATCTTCAGCCAGAGGAGTCTTATAATCTCGTATAAAAGCCATAAGAAAAATTGATACGAGATACAGTGCTAGAGTGGTTGAAGTTTTAGGTTAAAAACAGGTTTTTCTTCCGACACGATGTTCAACCCTAACAAGCCAACAGTTGAAGGAAATGCCAGGGAAGTTCCAAATGGTATATCAGGGATTAGTACCAGCTGGCAAGTTTAAGACATATAAATTGTCTTTTCTTCCTATTAAGGTTTGTAGAAATAATTCAGCTAACCTTTCAATGTTTCATTTAGACTTATAAACGGTGAGTTTATAAATTCACGCTTCACTAGGATAACATTTGCCTAACGTATGAATCACACCATTAAAACAAATATGTG
Source organism: Deroplatys truncata (assembly GCA_030765065.1). Classification (NCBI taxonomy): domain Eukaryota; kingdom Metazoa; phylum Arthropoda; class Insecta; order Mantodea; family Mantidae; genus Deroplatys; species Deroplatys truncata. Next base: position 284,978,887 of record CM060990.1, read on the forward strand.
TAAATAACGTCTAGGTTGTAGTCTGGGTGAGGTCATGCAGAAAGAAGTTTAATAGCCCTTTTAATGATTATTTACCTCAAACCATATACCTACAACAAGCTGCAAATAATGTGAATGTATGTTATAGGAATGCAAGGATGAAGGTACATGAAGAGGAAGAACGAGATAGCGTAAAGCGACTTAAACAGAAATGTAATAGGAACATTCTCAAGAACCGCCAGTGATCTTATTCAATGAAGTATTGCAGCACCGTGTAGCGTGGAACCTGCAAGGAAAAACATTTGCCTGTGTAGAATATAGCAATAATATAAATTATGTACCCATTATTATTGTTTTACTTGCCAATACCACTCATTTCATAAATAATTTCATAATTATTTAAAGGGGTATGCAATATTATAAAACACTGATGCTACATGAAATCCAAACAAAAAAATTATTGAACTATTTCTGAAAGACACTTGAATAAATGGGAATCTAGAAGCCAGAACCGTCTAATATTTGACTGTGTGATATGAGTTGTATAATAAGATTAATAAAAATGAGAACTATGTAATACAAACAACATTTATTTTTTATAAACATTATCCTATTACATTCCTTCACAAAAACCATACATATTGCCTAAAGACAATGGTGATAGTCTAGACCTTCTAAACACTCAGTTATATAATCATATACATCACAGAGAAAGAGACCTGCATTATCCGTAAGAAAATTAAACATCTCAACAATGTTTGGATGATGTATTTTATAAGTATAAGTTCTTGATATTTGAAAGTTCCTGTTAACTATCGTCGAAATTGATTAACACAATTGCTTGATTCTGTCATTCTATAACTTTAGAAGCTTTCAGCTTACCTATAATTTCTTCAATCGCCAACGTATGATCACTAATACCAGTCTCTCTCGATACAATTAGTAACATCATTAAAGTTACCTGTCTATTCGGATTTTCAAGCGTAGATATCACTGAATCATTATCATATGAAGACTTAAATTACCGCGACTTCCGCTGTATCCAGATTCCTCACCACCAGTAGACTCGAGTGAAGGACAGAGGCCCGACCCGGTATAACATTCCCCTCTATATATCTTCGTGTCTTTAATCGTAGATGTCACTGAATTCTCACCATATGAAGACTTTCTAACTCACGCGACTTCCGTTGTATTCTGACCCCTCACCTACAAGAGACTCCAGTGTAGGAGAGAGAGTCGATTCAGTATAGCATTTTGCTGTATGAAGCTTAAATCTTGACAAAGAACGATTCTTAAAAATCCGTCGGTATATACAGCATTTAATAACTCGTTTCCTCCATGTGTAATGTATGAAAAATTGAGTTTCTCATAAGTTGGCTGCACAGATTTTCTCCGGCAATAGCTCATGCTAAAACTGTAAAATAAATTAAATGAATACGTGAGTGCTAACGCTCAAAGGAATTAAAAGCGAATAAATGAATTTATAACACGCACCTACGTATATATCTCCGATGAGGACAGCGGAGGGAACCTCGATCTATACATAGCAGCGGGAAAGGATGCTCTCTTGAAACACTGGTCATCTACACAGCAATTGGTCTTAGCATCCTTAGACGCGAGGTGAGATCCCAGGTTCAAATCTTTAAAAGGTAGGAGCCCAGCCTTTTGCCTGTTATGCTTCCTGGACCGTCCTAACAGCGTAAAATCACGTTACAATGCCACGAAACCAGAAGACGAAGACTGCGAGCGGAGGAAAAGGATGCTCTCTGGAAACATTCGTGGAAAAGTTTGCTCTCTGGAAACATTCGTCATCCGCACGATTGTTCACAGTCAGTAGACGTCAGGTTGGACGGAACAGACTCCAAGTTCAAATCTTTAAACGCACGCTGTCCCTAGCCTTTCCAGCTCTCGGACCGTTCCAGCTCGTCGCGCATCTCTGTCATCAGTATGTCAACGATCTGAAACCTTCTAAGGTAAAGTTTGGTGGTTGGTTTAGATCTGTACATTTTGCATTGCGCTGGATGTCCCTGACATTTCCAGACCTCAGCACGTTCCATCTCGTCGCGCGTCTCTGTCACCTGTATGTCGATAATTTGTGGCCTTCTGAATTAAAGTTTGGTAATGGGTATAGATCTGAACAGCTTACGATGCGCTGGGTCTCCCTAACATTTCCAGATCTCGGAAGTCCCAGCTCGTCGCGCGTTTCTGTCACCTGTAAGTCGATGATTTGCGGCCTTCTGAAGGAAGGTTTGGTGGTCGGTTTAGATCTGAATAGCTTACGATGTGCTGGATGTCCCTAAGATTTCCAGCGCTCGGACCGTTCCAGCTCGTCACGCGTCTCTGTCACTTGTATGCAGATGATCTGTTGTCTTCTGAATTAAAGTTTGGTGGTCTGTATAGATCTATACAGCTTGCATTGCACTGGGTGTCCCTAACATTTCCAGCTCCTGAATCGTTCCAGCTAGTCGCGCGTCTCTACCACCTTCATGTCACGATTTGTTACCTTCTGAAGTAAAGTATGGCGGTTGGTTTAGATCTGTACACTTTTCATTGCGCCGAGGTGTCCTTAACGTTTCCAGATCTCGGGTCGTTCCAGCTTGTCGCGCGACTCTGTCACCTGTATGTCGATGATATGAGACCTTCTGAATGTTGCTTCATTTTCTGATTACGTTGATACATTTTCTGATTAGGCTGTTACATTTTCAGATTACGTTGTTGCATTTTCTGATTAGGCTGTTACATTTTCTTATTAGGCTGTTACATTTTCTGATTAGGTTGTTACGGCTGCTGTATATGCAGGGGAATTTTTTAAAATCGTTCTTTTTCAAGATTTAAGTGTCATAGAGCAACATTGTATACTGAATCGACTCTCTCTCCTACACTCGAGTCTGCTGTAGGTGAGGAGTAAGAATACAACGGAAGTCGCGTGAATTTCAAGTCTTAATATGGTGAGAATTCAGTGATATCTACGCTTGAAGATCCGAAGATGTATAGAGGGGAATGTTATACCGGATCGGGCCTCTGTCCTTCACTCAAATCGACTGCTGATGAGGAATCTGGATACAGTGGAAGTCACGTGAATTTGAATTCTTCATATAATGGTGATTTGACGATATTTACCCTTGAAAATCCGAATAGACTGGTAAATATATTGAGGTTACTAATTCCATCGAGAAAGTCTGGTATTAGTGATCATACGGTGGAGATTGAAGAAATTATAGGTAAGCTGAAAGCATCTAAAGTTATAGAATGACAGAATCAAGTAATTGTGCTAATCAATTTCGACGATAGTTATCAGGAACTTTGAAATATGAAGAACTTATATTTATAAAATACATCAGCCACACATTGTTGAGATGTTTAATTTTTACGGATAATACAGGTCTCTTTCTCTGTGATGTATATGATTATATAACTGAGTGCTTAGAAGGTATAGACTATCGCCATTGTCTTTAGGAAATATGTATGGTTTTTGTGAAGAAATGTAATAGGATAATGTTTATAAAAATAAATGTTGTTTATATTACATAGTTCTCATTTTATTAACCTCATTATTCACCCCATATCACACAGTCAAATATTAGACGGTTCTGGCTTCTAGATTCCCATTTATTCAAGTGTCTTTAAGAAATAGTTCAATAGCTTTTTGTTTGGATTTCATGTAGCATCAATGTTTTAAGATATTGCATACTCCTTTAAACAATTATGAAATTATTTATGAAATGAATGGTATTGGCAAGTAAAACAATAATAATGAGTACATAATTTATATTATTGCTATATTCTACACAAGCAAATGTTTTTCCTTGCAGGTTCCACGCTACACTGTGCTGCAGTTCTTCATTGAATAAGATCACTGGGGGTTGTTGAGAATGTTCCTATTACATTTCTGTTTATGTTGTTTCACGCTATTTCGTTCTTCATCTTCATTAACCTTCATCCTTCGTTCTTGTAACACTCATTCACATTATTTGAAGCTTGTTGTAGGTATATGCTTTGAGGTAAAGAATCATTGAAAGGGCTATTAAACTTCTCTCTGCATGGCCTCACCCAAACTATAACCTAGACCTTATTTATACATATTTTTAATACAGTGATGCATACTTTAGACAAATGTTATTCTGCTGCAAATTATTTGCAACTTGTTGTAGGTATATACTTTGAGATAAAAAATCATTGAAAGGACTATTAAGCTTCTTTATGCATGACCTCAGCCAGACTACAACCTAGACGTTATTTACACATATTTGTTTTAATGTAGTGATGCATACGTTAGGCAAATGTTATCCACGTGAAGCGTGAATTTATAAACTCGCCGTTTTTAACTCTAAATAAAACATTGAAGGGTTAACTGAATGATTTCTACAAACCTTAAGAGGAAGAAAAGACAATTTACATGTCTTAAACTTGCCAGCTGGTACAAATTCATGATATGCCATTTGGAACTTCCCTGGCATTTCCTCCAACTTGTTAGGGAGAAAAACCTGCTTTTACCTAAAACTGCAACCACTCTAGCACCGCATTTCGTATTAATTTTTCTTATGGCTTTTACATTATAAGGCTCCCCTGGCTGAAGATTTTGTAGTCTTCGAACAGTCGGGAAAAGGCTGTTCCCAGCTAATGTGTTAAGTTGAGATGTCAAACTTTCTGCATTAGGAACAGAAAAACATATTCTTTATTAGAGAACGTATTACATAAAACAATTTCATTTATTTGAAAGGCACTAAATTAATAACTTTTCTGTATAATATAATAATAAAAAGATGATAATATGTGTAAATATAATGGAGGTTTTGATTCACTAATGAATTTCATTAAGTACTGTATTTTCGATATAAATGTTTTAATATAATGTAAACATTTGCTTTGTTAGAGCGATTGATTCGCGCAACAGAGTTTTTTTGTAATATTCTAAAGCAAAAACGTTAAGAAGGTATTCAAATAATTGTATTTTCCATAGAAAGGAATATAATTCACTCGGTGAAATCTCGTATTTAAAGATACGGAATAATAGGTTTGCTTAAAAAGTGAATACTTAACTAAACTGTTCACATTTGTTTTGTTTTTTTAGCAAATGAATTCATGCGGCTGGATATTAACTGTGGAATGTTTAACTATTTGCATATAAATGCCCGTCATTGAAAACAAGAACATAAGTATAAGCTAAATATAGTGAGTAATAAGTTAACGTTTAAAGTAAATGAAGTGCTTTTACAACTTACAAGACATGATGCTTGATGAAATTTCACGACGTGAAGTAAAGCCTGAAGAGTACTTAGATGGATGTATTCTCACAAGACAGAGTGAAAATTGCCGGAGAAGCTCTCTCTTTTATATAATTTTCCCCTATAAAGCTGGGGCGAGAGGTGCGACGCTATATAATCGATTTTTTGATTGGCTACTCTAACCCATCAAGCAGAAGGCGTCGTGGGGAGATGCTAGCCTCGCGCCCGGATATTTCATAAAACGCGTTTAAACATGTCGCTGGGAAATACCTACATCACGCCACAGCTCTGTAAGGGGAAAATCCTTCTGTATATGGCGTTAGAAAACAAAATAGAATAAAAATATATATACTATTTTTCACATTATTGCTACAATTCAATGTTTATTATTACCAAAATATTTGCTCCACTTGAAGCGTCCGTCAGCGATCCAAGTATTATTCTAACATAATATGAATGTGAGTGGTGACTGATGCCATCACCTGGAACTCCAACCTCATACATATTATTTAATAATAATTTTCGAGTGAAAATAACGAAAAGAGAAGGTATTGTTTCTGATGATATAATTTTCCTTTTAACGGAAATCCTTCTGTATATGACGCTAGAAAATAAAACACAATAAATAATATATATATATATATATATATATTTTTACATTATTGATTATTCTAACATGATATGAATGTGAGTGGTGCGCTGATGCCATCACGGGGAACTCCAACCTCATACATATTATTTAATAATAATTTTAGAGTAAAAATACCGAAAAAAGAAGGTATTGTTTCTGTTGATTTAGTTTTCCTTGTAAGGGAAATGCTTCTGTGTATGAGGCTAGAAAATAAAATAGAATAAAAAATATATTATGTTTTACATTATTACTAAAATTCAATGTTTATTGTTACCAAAATATTCACTCCAGTATTATATTTGAAGCGTCCGTCTGTGTCAAAGTATTATTCTAACGTGATATGAGTGTGAGTGGTGACACTGATGCCATTACCTGGAACTCCAACCTCATACTATTATTTAATAATAATTTTAGAGTACAAATAACGAAAAAGAAAGTATTGTTTCTGTTGATATCATTTACCTGGTGTGGTGTAGGCATCGTGTAATTTTTTAGGTATGGAGACTGAAATATCAGTCTGTTTAAAGATTTAATTAAATAAGCTTTCGTGACGATAATAATAATAAACCTGATTGTCGCACTGATGCGATAGTTACAATGTTTAAGTACAGGATCTATACGTCATACAAGCTAAGAAATAATAACACCCTCGCTTATAAAGTTTGTTAATAGGACGGCTTGTCCTGTATCTATGTATTCGTACACATTCATGCAGCTCCTAAAGTCCGACAGGGTGGTCACCTGGAATCGAACCGGTGACCTCTCGAAATAAAACCTCACACGTTACTACGAAAAAGTTTTTATCAAAACAGTCTTTAAACACCTTTTACCCATGTTAAATAAGACTGTCATTCATCAAGTATTTCATTCATCTATAAACCAGAACGTAAAACTGGTTTGCTTCAAAGACACAAAAAGAGAAAATTTCAGTGGTGATACACTCGAATGCTAAAGTTGAATTCTTTCTCTTATTTTAATACTAAATACCATACTCTTCTTATCACCCTCTCCAAATCATATTTCTTTGTTTAACATTCCATAAAGAATTAGTTTATTATCGGCATCATGCAAAAAATTCTTTTATTTGAGGAGTATATAAAGAAACAAGTTAGAATATTTACACCGTCATTTATATGAGCAGGGTTTTCCGATAAGGACGGTCTTTTCAGAAGAATGAGAAATAATTTTTAAAACATAATACACACCATAATGGGAAGGGTTTGCCATTGTCCGTTAATGGGCTGTAGGACGATATCCAGCTGCCTGGGAATTTCCCGAGGCCCGGTTTGCTGTCTTCAAGGATGTACAACATATTTTTGCAAGGGGTGTACAACTGAATAACTCATTGTAGAATTTCTCGAAGACCACTGCTGTTGGGTCTTTAGAAGAAGATTTTAAACAAATATCAAATTTATATTTGAAGTCTTAGTAATGGTTCGATCTCTCTGCTGGAGTAAGCAAAATATCTTTCGAATGGAGGGCTGTTTAAAAGTTATCGTCCTATGTTATATATTTACTAAGAGAGGAATGCATGTTTTGAAAGTTCGTGTATTTTTTAGTTTGAGTTCAGAGTTAGATTTCCCTCTGGTATTCAATATCGCTTTAGACGCTGCATATCTAAACAATCAAGGGCCTGTTACATTCGTCTTTTCTTTTTTTTGTTTCTGGAATAATAATCAAAATAATTGCGCAAGTAACAAATGTTTAAGTACACCATACCCTGTAGGAAATTATATTACACCCACGCTTATAAAGATTGTTAATGGAAGGGCTTGTTCTTGCATGGTAAATCACCTAAACAAGATTCGAACCGGTGACCTCTCGAATGTGAATGGACACGCTATCTCTCAGAGAAGTCTGATATTTATTACATAGGTATGATGCTGGATCAAATAATTTTTAGACATAGCGGCTGAAACAAGTCTGTTTATATGGAACAAACAAATAATATTTCTTAACGATAATATCATTTTAGAGTTAGTAATGAAAAAGAAATTATCGTTGTTTCTCTGGATGTAATTCTCGGAGTCTTAGGGAAAATCCATTAAAAACCTACTCAAGTGTTAAATTTGAAACACTCGCTTTAGATCCTATCTCTCCTCAAAAATCCCATCCATTAGGTTGGAATTTCCAGAGGCCAGGTTTACCTTCTTCAAGGGTGTAAAACATATTTTTGCAAGGGATGTGTAAACCGCTATATAAATCGTTGGCGTAATGTAGAGAGAGAATGCTTGTGTTTTTACCGGCAAAGACTGTTTTAAAGTCCCTGCCTACGACTGTGCTTACGCTGGCATTGCGGCACTTTATCGACAATGCCCGATTTAAAGTCCATGCCTATGCGCGTGATTGCGTTAGCAGGTGCCGCACTTTATCGATAATGTCTGTTTTAAATCCCTACCTATGCGCTTGCTTGAGTGTGCTGGGGTACTTTATCGACACTGCCTGTTTTAAAGTCCATGCCTATGCGCGTGGAGTACTTTATCGATGACGTCTGTTTTAAAGTCCCTGCCCTGTATTTTTCCTCGGCTGTCCTGATATATTTGTATTGAGTTTTATTTATGAGCGCTTTTTAACTAGCGTTAACTAGAGTGGCAAGGAGTGTGTTTTGTTTAGATTACTCTCCATATTTCATTATTTATTTATAACCGATGCATTATTTAAATATAGTGTTAACCCGTATATATTGATTTATTTTTCAGAGCCAAACCTGCGTGTAAACAAACCTTAGAAAAATATCTTGAAGTGCAAAGTTCCTTATCACCTTTCAAATGATTTACGCTAGTTATTTCCATGGAGGCAAATGGCCACCATCCGCTTCTTAAAGTCTTAAAATGTCTTCTTCCGGCTCCTTTCTCGCTGGGCGGAAGAGGGTAGCTTCGTTGCTGTCAGATAGAGAGCGCGCGCGGCAGACCGTGAGTGGCTTGGAGAGGGAAGGGACGGGATACTAGGTAGTCTCTGCGACACATCTGAGAGTCCATTAGTCGAGTGGAACAGCGTACACGAGATGGACCGCGCTCGGGTTTTCAGCGAAAGAATCGCTCGTTCACGTCTCGTGTTAGTCATACTCTGTCCTTTCAGTCATGGATTCATCTAAGTGATGTAATACTCTTATAAACCTCCAAAAAATTTCCTTCAAAAGTACAATTAAACAAGTGTTATTAGTCGTAATAACTATATTCGCGTAATAATTACCTTAAAACACACACACACATGTACGATGGCGAACAGGTACGCGAGTCAATTCATATACACTTAATTGTATTCTTCGCACGACGAGTAGCGTTTAATTACATTAATCAATCAAGATACATGCGCGGGGATACTTCGGTTTGCGTCCAAACCTTTAGTGGCCCGATGCCGGGACGTTAGCAGTATAAACCCTTGATTCTTTTTCAAAAATGTTAGACAATGTTATGCATGGACGAACATTACCTGATTGATTGACACAATTATCTCCTACATTGATTTGCAGGGGTGGCGACAAGGACGAAAACAATACCCTATTGTTCGACGATCCCCGGCTGTCGGTATCAGTAGCGCACAAAGACCCACCTCCATTAGCGACGAGCACAATAGCCCATTGTTCTCCTATACCCAGGCCGGCATTAGGTCAGGCCACAAAGGACAATAACCAATTGTTCTGAAGCTCTGCCAAGCGGCATGACAGTAGCGCACAAACAGACGGCGTGGTCAGCGGCTTCTCGGGGTAAGGTCACAAACGGTCAATAGCCCTTTGTTCTAATAGTCTACCGCGCGGCATGCTAGTAGCGCACAAAGAGAGGGCGTGGCCAGCGGCTTCTCGGTTAGTGCACAAATGAGTTGGGCGGGTGTCGGCGGCACAGAACAAAGTATATCATATTACACCTTATCAGTTGTCTGTATCTCTTTGTGCTCTTGAACTCTCATCTTTATTCTACACCTTTGGCTTTTATTTCTTGATCAATAACAAGCATAAAGTATATTTCATTTTAAATAGAAATTGACGTTTAAGCTAGATGGATATATTGAAATTAGTTATTATTGCAAATAAAATAAATTATGTATATTAACCTCATACGAATATGGTCAAGTGCTAAACGCCAGTATGCATTACTTCAATTGATAGAATGTTTAATTTAAACAAACGTCCTAATTTACTACAGAAAACAAATAGTAATATACATTGATATTTTAAAATCAAATGGGTATTAGGTTTCAAATATATGGATTGTTGCGAGAAACTGCTGATAAAGCTAGTGATTTCCCATTAAATTTTAATATAGACCAGGTAACACAAAGCTTTTAGGAATTCAGGATGAGAGTCACAATAAAGTCTAAAAACGTCTTGTTATTTCCAAAGGTTTTGTTTGTTACTTCAGATTTTTAATCTAAAAATTGTCTATATTTGTACTTAATTTATATCTGTAGCCGCTACAATGAATGTGACTGCACCGAAACTACATTTATTGTCATCCAGTCAGTTCATATTCGCCTTACAAGTAACAATGAGTGTCGCCGTAAAAAGAGGCAAGAAAAGATAAAGGTTTTAATTATCGCTTGTGTTTACCTGGCTTCCTATGGGATCATATCTCCTTCAAATGCAACAACGAGTGCCGGAAATAAAACGTGTTTCATTATTATTCTAATTTTCTCTTTCTTTCAGTTTTCATTGCCACGTTGTGCAAGGTAGCTAGTAACATGACGAAATTCAGTATTCCTTTACGCAGCAAATTGCAAAGTTACATTAATACTTTCAGATCCGACGTATTTTCTACTGACAGTAAAGTACTTCCGTGCAAAATATATGAGCAGTCAGTGAACTATGAAAAGAAATATTTCATTTCTCAAAATATCAGTACAACCAAACACAAAAATGCACTTTTCAAGGCTACTGGGAAGAAGATGTCTTTGCTTCCAACGGCAATTGCAACATTGAGTCGAAAATCGCAATTTGCATTCGACTTATGTAATACTTTTATTCATGCCAGAATCATTTTGTGGAAACTACAGAATCCTATATCAAGACGGTTTTTGGGAAGTATACGGACGAATCTGTGCCCAGTGAATCAATTCTGTGAAAATTTTACTTAAGTGAATGTTACGATATGTAATGAAAGCTAACTAGGTGAACTAAAAAATAAAAAGTTCTGGATTTCAATGGACGAGTCAACTGACCTTACGGGTCGTTTTATTGCCAATGGCATTATTGGATCCTTCAGAAGATGAATCAATAAAAGCATTCCTGCTTACATCAGAGTGTCTGGAAACAGTTAACAGTTCATCTATTGCACAGTTATGTACTAACGCATTACAGTTACTGTAGCCTGAAGAAATTCAATACGATAATGTATTACTTTTCATCTCAGACTCAACACCATAAATTAGAAAGACTGGGACAACTTTAAAAGTGTTATTTCCAAACATACTTCACGTGATCTGCGTAGCACATGGTTTTCATAGGGTATCAAGAAATACGAAGCTTGTTTCCAGATGTTGACAAATTTATTTCCAATATTAAGAAAATCTTTGTGAATGCCCCGTCAAGGATTCAGACATTTAAAGACATTGCACCAGACATACCTCTATCCCCTGAACCTATCAGCATGGGGACATGGATTTCAGCAGCAGTTTACTACGCTTCAAATGTTCTAGTATAACTAAGGTGGTCGCCCCTCTGGAGAATGAAGCATCTTCAATTGTAACAGTAAAGAAACTTCTCGAAACTTCGGAAGTGAGAAACGATAACCTTTATTGCGGCCGAGTTCGGTTTCCTGCTAGAAGTGAACTGCCAGCTTGAATAAAGAGGGCAGCCTTTGACGAAGTCAGTGAAAATTGTGGATGATGCAGTGCAAAGATTGGAGAGTGTGCCAGGAAAATGGGGTTCATTAGTTAGGGAAAAGTGTAAAATGGCGTTTTCGAAAAATCCTGATCCTGACCAACTTTGAAACAATTAAAATATTCTACAAGGTGCAATTCTATTGCAGTAGAAATGGACCCTGCAAAAGTTCAATGTTTTAGATTTGCTCCAATTACCTCTGTAGATGTTTAGAATTAATTTTCTCAGAATAAAAATGTATTATCTGACAGGAGACTGTACATGACTCCAGAAATTTTAAAAAAGAATTTGGTTGCCATGTTCAACCAATAAGACGATAAGGCAATTGTAATGCACAGGCCTTCAAGAAACATTTTCATTTTTCTGTCAAGTACAATTATCATTTGGTTTAAAACTTTAAACTTACTTTAAAAAATATAATACAATACGATGTTAACATAATATTCTGATTTTGCGATTGTATGAATAGTGCAATCTAGTAAATAAATAGGCATAATATAAGGTTTTCTATATTGCCCTTCATTGCCTATTTCTGCTTTTTATAATGCCTTTCTGCCTGGCTATTTTAATGATTTGTAATAACTAAACTTCCGGTTCCTGATTATTATTAATTGAAAGTATTGCTTGCAGCATACGTTAAAAATAAGATATGCATTATGTTTATGTTGTTTCTCAAGAAAATTACTGAATACAGCATTTTAAACATCAGTAGCACCAGCATAAATAATGTAAAAGTTGCTTTTTATACATGATATGTAGAAAGGAAACGTTAATTTATTTCGTTTGGATAGTCCTACCAAAGAAAAAAATATTTAGGTTTATTTCCTCCTCAGCGTCATGTCGCTGTGCTATATGAGCATACCAAAAGTAAATAAAAACTTCGAGATGAGCATCGGGACCGGCTATCGGCTATAAACAGGCAGAAACTAGTCGAGAATACATGCCTTTCCCCTGTTCCTTTCTAACCCCTCATCCCTCGAAAAACGTTTGGAGAGTCTGTAGATGGGCAGTTGCACAAGTGAACAGTGACCAGTCTTCTATGGTGCAAATACTGCATTATAAGTTCCATCCGTATCACTTGCACCTGCGCCAAAAACTCCACAGAGAGGTTTATAAGCTGGAGTGAAATTCTGTGAATGGATGCTAAATCAAGTGAAAAATTATATGGGGTTCGTATCCAGATTCTGATTTCTGATTAATAGAGATTTTAGAGAAAATGGGATCGTAAATCGCCATAATATCCATTATTGGAGTGTCCATAATCCCCAGTGGCTGAGGGAGACTGTATTCTAAGTACAGCAGCAAGTAAATGTCTGATGTGGAATCTTGGATGATTACCTTACGGGAACATTTTTCCTCGTGGGACGTATAATAGGAGCATACTACTTGCAACTTCTCCGTAATGAGCTCCCAATGTTACTGAGAATATACCATGAAGGGTCGAATGCGATGTTGTTTCAACACCAAGGTACTCCACCGCATCGGTCGATGATAGTCTGCAATCATTTAAATGCACAACAACCTGGTCGTTTGAAATGAAGACAAGGATCAGTCTCCTGGCCAGTCAGATCACCTGAACTAACGCCTCCTGACTTCTTCCTCCGGATTTAATTAAAGCAACAAGTTTATGCAGAGGAGCCAGAAGATTAAGAGGGCCTTCACCAATGTCTAACGGCAGCCTGTACATTGATTAGAGCTACCATATTTCACCGAGTCAGAATTTCCATGCACTCAGGTGTACATTAATCAAGAAGGTCATCAGTTTGAGCACTTACTTCGTTAGAAAACTCAGATTGGGAATTTTTATTCGCGAACATTTCAAACAAGTAGAACTCCATAAACAAAAGCGTACTTTCAGAGTCAAAATTATATTAATACAACACTACACTTCTTTGGACTCCATAAAAATGTAGCTTTACTATTACAACTTAATGCTAAAATGTGATATGTAAATTCCTTATTGTCTTAGACCAAATGTGTATAATCCTTACATCTTCATTAAATGTACACTACTGTGCATGAAAAGTATTCTATTCCCCTAGATAGCAATAGTATGTTTCTCTCCTTATATCTTTCACCTTCAGGTAATCAACCTTTGACTCCACCCAACCGGTATCAGTTCTCTATATGGCTGGCCTGTAAAACAATCCGGAGACACAAAAAGGAACCAATGAACGATATTATAATCAATTTGAAATGAACGGATGATCCGGATACCGCCTCTATTAAAGCCTTTCGCTACATTTGGTACAAAAAGAAATATAAACCAATACGACAAAATGTGGCTTTCCATATAAAGCGTGAGGAATTAATTATTTGCCTGAGAGACAGCTACACCATTTGTATGAGAGATTTTATCAGCGACATAGAAACCAAGAGAAAAAGCTTTAGTGTTTATTTCTACGTCTTTATTACATTATATTTTATTTTTCTCCAAATTCAGGGAAGTACTGCCTTATTGATACACCGCTAGTGAGAAAAGCTTGTAATGTTATTCTTCGGCAGTTCGACCATATTTTGGGAGAGTAAAAGTGTCCTGTCAACCCAGTGGCTAGAAATTATGCTCGAGGAACAGAGCACCTCACGATAGCATAGGGTGGGGCTAGATCTGTCATTACCAACATGATCAGTTGCGTTCCATTATGGGCCACATTTTATGCGCGTCAATACACCTATGTCGCGTTTAAACACTTGTCTACCTGTAATTTATTAGCAATAAGGAAGCTGTGAACATTATGAAATTTAATAAAATTAAAAGAAAAATAATTGCAAACTAAGAAGCTATTAACTATGTTATACATAGTATTAGTTTAAATCAAGAATATTACAACGCATTAAAAAAGAAGTGCACTCGTATAGCTCGAAAAACCTTTAGTGCACACATTTTCTACCAACGCCACACTCGTTCTAACAGAGCTGTCTAGGAGCACGAGGGTTTAATGGTAAAGTTACAACAAAATTAAGTATTTTCTCGTCACAGTATGCATTTTCAGTTATGCAAATGCTTCTTTGGTATCAGCTTCTACTAACGAGAGCATTAAAGGACGATACCATAGCATCTTTCATATTATTAGTCATTTGCTAAGTGTGCAACTAGATATATACATGTCAATTTAAGGACATACTACAGGGACCAATGTTTTATGTTAAGAGCATAATTTGCAGATTGCATAAAACTGCCTCACCTGGATTATGTTTAGTAGTAACACAATAAAGAATCTGTGTTTGTTAAGTGAGTATATATTCTGCGCGCGCAAGTGTGCACTGCAGCACCATCTGTTTCATCGTTGTGTTTCAGTACATCGGTTTTACTTAGTATAATGCCGTATAAAAGAACTGATATAACCATTTGTTTTACTTGCATCATTCTAAGTTCTAAATTCAGTCATGGTGGCCCAGTAGTTGAATTACATGACCCTCGTTCAAGGCAATGCTGCCGATTTTGGAGCAGCGATGATGCTATGACGCCTTTGCCTAGACTTGTTTTTCGAGCTGGCATGCATTTGCTTGTGTTTAAATTTTAAGAATGTAAATGACTTGCGTCTTGCCCAGTGGCATAGTGCGTTGGAGCGTAGTACTGCGGTTGGCTAACATGGAACGCGAATGGTTCCGATTCCAAACATGGGAGTGCGTATATTTTGGCTCAAAGCATAGAGCCGATTACGCAAGCAACTAGGGTCTGTGTCACCCGGGGCAAACATGGATTCCGCGCCCCATGGGTTGGAGAGGAAGGGGTTCGCAAGTTTTATATGTTAAACATTGAATGAATAGAACTCACTTTATATCGTTTGTTAATCCTCATATATTTAATTAAGCTACATAAATACAGGAGGTTCTCTTGAATGACGCGACTGGCAGCCCGCAATATCGAGGGGGCCGGCCCGCGGATTCTGCATTTGAAAATTCTAACGATGAGAAACAGTATGAATACCTTTAGTTATATCAAATGTTCGAAATTATGCCCCTCTACGCATATACAAGCTGGTATATGCTGAACACTTTATTGAACACTCGACAAATTTCTTCTGCTGCTACTGCACGAACGGATTCATATTGTAGCAGCATGAGAGCGGCGGGTTCCCAATCATATTGTTCAAGATAAGTCACGATTTACCTACAGGTTATTAATTTATCCTGGGCTAAAATTAATTTAGTTCTGCATGCGACAGGTTTTTAGGTTCTGCAAACATTTGGCAATATAAGATACTCACTATCTTGTAACATTGTGTGTCAGTAATCACATAATCACATAAAAGGCATTCTTTACAATTTATCAACCCTAACATTACTTAAAATGGAAATTAGTATAAAGAAATGCTGTATAAACATTTCAAAGATATATCTTGCCAAATATTTTTGCAGCAAAGATCTTGATGTCATCATAGCAAATACAAAATGTTCTTTGGTCTTAAATTCAATTCATGCTCAAATTCCAAAGTCGACCTTGACCCATGTTGTTTCTTAAGTCGTTTTTAATGATTTTCAATTTATTAAAACGTCTTTCGTCTGAAGCAAAGGTCACAGGAAGTATTAGAAATATCCTTATGGTTATGGTCAAGTGTGAATATACTTGTATAAATCAGTGTTTGCAAATGAGAATCAAGAGTGTTGTTACAGGTGATATTTTCATAGCGTCAGCAACTGCTAAGGCATGGTGTTTAAAACTTTCCTCTTCTTCAAGGAACTCCTTGTTTAAGTCATGATTTTATGTCTACTAACTTTTGGGCTTCAGCCTCAAAATCCTGCACATCTATCTTATATATTTCATCCCCGGTTAGAAAGCTAAACTTCTCACATATAGCTTCCAGTGCCTGTAACTTGGTTTTGGCTAATTCACTATACTGTTAGTGATTTCTAACAAAGCAATTCTAAATAGATCCTCCTCTGGTAGCTTGGAAATTTCATAATCGTAGTCCTCATGGATCGTCCATATTTTTCCCCTTCATTTTTTCTTTGAAAACAGCAGATAAATCGTTCTTCCCAACATTGTCTCAGCCTTGGATGGGACGTAATCCCTAGTTGTTTCCAGAGAACTTAAAAAAACATAAATGCTTCTAATTGACTTATCTACAATTATTTTAGTTCATTGTAGCAATTGGTTTATAACTTTACACCGTTAGTATTCTTTCGAATACTATACCACAAAGCAAGTAAATGTTATAAATTCAAACTTCAAGTTTCCTTGCAAAGAAGTAGTCTGTCTCCCTCAGCAGTAGAGAGAGGACTGACTGACGGTTCTTCCAGGGATCTGTTAATCTTTTCGAAATAGTTATATGCAACCTCAACAGCTTCCAGCCAAGCCGACCATCAGGTATTATTTTGGTATTTTAAGAAATAGAATATGTTTTGTTTAATTTTCCCATCTTGATGCAAAGGCTAATAAAAACAACACCTACAGATAGTTTAGCTTTCCAAAAAAATGTTTTTTAGCTTCAGGGATGATTCAACAGCATGTGCTCCTACTAAATTAAGAAAGCGGGCCGTGCATGGTACAAAATATGCAAGCTTGTGTTCCTAGAGTATTCTCGACTATACTCCTTTAAGGATACTAACTATATTGGCTTCATTATTATACGACTGCCCTGTGCAATTCATGTTCAAGCTATCACTTTCTACCTTTTGCGGATGGCACAAAATATGCAAGCTTGTGTTCCTAGAGTATTCTCGACTATACTCCTTTAAGGATACTAACTATATTGGCTTCATTATTATACGACTGCCCTGTGCAATTCATGTTCAAGCTATCACTTTCTACCTTTTGCGGATGGCACAAAATATGCAAGCTTGTGTTCCTAGAGTATTGTCGATATCCATTATGGATGGTATCTATTATGGATACCAGCCATATTGCCTTCGTTATTATACGATTGCCCTGTGCAGTTCATGTTCAAGCTACCACTTTCTACCATTTTCAAAATCTCTTTAATGAGGCCAAAACCGGAATTGTCACTCGCAGTATACTAAATGAATTGAGTTTACCAAAATTCCTGGGCCACTCTCTGCCATTTTCTCAAAAGAAATTACTCATCATTTGTTCGTTATGACTGATATCAGCAGTTGCATAAAAATTAATGCCAAATATTTGGCCTCTGGCACATCATACAGCATATTCTGTCTTATTTTTCCCGCTAGAATATCTAGGAACTGAGTTTTTGATTTACCTGAGCAGTAGCTCAATTGCTTTCCTATGCTGTTCAATATGCTGGTGTAAATGAACACTGTAGTGGGTTATCAGCTGAATTGTAGTTAGAAATTTCCTACTCCTGAGTAAACAAAATCATATTGTACTTGTGATGCCCCTTAATGAGGTTCTTTGCTTGGCCAGAAACATAACAGCGTCAAGAATACAATACACGGAGCAGTGCTTCTTTCCAGTGCATGTTTCCTTTTGCTGCCTGTTCTTGAAGCTCTTTGTATATGCCTCTCTTTCCCAGTGAAGACTCGAGAGCTTTCCAAGAGCAAAACCAGTGTTTGTGTCTTTGCGAGTTCTAGTGATCGTTCACTGAGCTTTCTCCAATTCGTTAAACATTCTTCATCAGTCTAAAATGACAAAGCTGACTTTAACAATCAATACTTACATGAAACTCAAATAACACGCTTTTTCTCACTGTAAGCTCGCCATGACCTATTTATAAGACGTCCGCTTGGCAGCCCTTTAGAAACCAATATTTTGGGAGATTTCGGCAATTTCTCTAACGTCTCTTATATTAGGATTATGTTGATATTCTGCTCTCATTTTTGTGATAAAGCATATCTGAGGATCTGAAATGTTACTTGGCCAAGTTCCAGGGTCTTGAAAATCAAAATGAAAGACATTGTTCCGTATCTCGCCAGTTCCTGCTGAAGTTTCGGGAATAGAGTCCTGGCCCTGGATAAGATTCGATGCTGACGAAATGTATGGTTTTCTTGAATTGTAACCGGACTTTTCAAACACCACAAAAATCTGGTACGCTTCTCTTTCCTCTTCTCACATACAAATTCTGTTTCACTTAAAGGACCAACGTGCTGGTCTTGTCTCTATTCTTTTACGCTTACATCTGAATCTGGATGATCCCATAACGTTAAGTTACCTTACGTTTCACCTGAATGAAAAAATATAAACCTATCATAATTTCAATAAAAGGATGAAAAAATTTAATTTTAAGGTTGTTTTGACAGTTAAGCAAAACAAAGTATACGAGAAGATATGTTGTGCGTTCGAAAAATAATGCAAAGTATACATATAATTACTTAAAAGTTTAACATTTTATATTCAACATTACTATGAATGCTATAATAGTACATCGTAGTTCAATGTGCAAGAGCAATATTGTAACACCTATCCATTAAACTATTGCGTTATCGTTGGGCGGTATTATCATAATTTAAATAATTCAGTTTCTCGAAGAACCCTATTAGGACACTTGAGCCCCTGCAATGCAGACTGTGCTGGGCCCTCAGTTACGCCAGTGTTTCTGATGTATTTCCTCTATTTGTCAAATATGTTTTGAGTTTATTAACAGCTTTAGTGCAAATAAGAAAGTTTAACACTGCATAGATTTAGTTTGCGAGTGCTAGTTTGGCTCTTAAGAGTGATTATACACTCTACACTGTAGTTTAGCTCTAAGTTGAGTACTGAACACATGGTGGTCTTATAATATAAATATTTTGTAAATATATTTAGTTTAAACTTGCCAATTGCAACATTTTCGAAATACCTTTAGTGCAGTCTTTCAATCAAGATGTCAGGAAGGATGAGTGATGTGCCTCCTTATTTCGCTTGTTTACTTTCAGCCAGCACTCTGCTCCTGAAGGGTTTTTCGGCATCTTTAATCTTGATTTGATTTTTGTTACTGTAACGGAACCTAAGGATTAATATATACTACATTCGTTGATCACTGCTGCACTTGAACAAACAACAATAGTATACCACGCTGCAGTGAACGACACCGCGAGACTTAGCTGCACTGCAAGACTGCAGGAAGCAACGTTTAGTGCATGCTGCACTATTTTGGTGATCGCTGTCCTCATGATTCATGCTAGTCGCTGCCGTCGCCTGTTGCCAGATTCGCCACTTACGTTAAACATGGGATTATATTCCACATTTTAAAATATGCATCACATTCATATTAAATTATTTATTATCAGTTGCAGCAGAAATCATTCAGTATAGAAATGCAATAATCTATTACTTAGCGATCCCCGTAACCAGGCGCCCGTAGTCTGTGTCTCGCTTGCCGCGCTTCAAGTTGGGGCCCTTAGACCGATACCCACTTAGCATCGTGAGGGATCTGAAGAGCTACGACAAGTAATCTGTGGGTGTAGCAAACCAAAGTTCCGTATGGGGAAACATGGTGCTGATCACCCATTTCCTCTGTCAGTTGAATCGTCCTCCTCTGCGCATGTGGACATGAGGCCGGACAATTGCGTAGGTGGACTATAACCTAATGAGGGCGTCATATGTACATACACACATATTGTATAATGACTTGAATGTTAAAAATCCTTAATCGCTGCTTGCTTAATCCTGAAGTAGACACACTACAGTAGAACTCTTTACAAAAGTAAACTGGTAAATCCCTGAATTATTTTAAAATAGAATAAACTTTTGTAAACACCATAGGCAGCACGGACAACCACCAACGTCAGAGCCAAAATATTATTCACACAAGAAAGCATTCTACTCAAGCTTCATTAACACACAAATGGCTTGCAGCAGGGATGAACCGGCTATGAGTGACAACATGGCGCTTGCATGAAAAGGACATACACAGGCAGCTTATCTGTGATATGTAACATATAGCAATATCAGTTCACACACACTAAACCTAAGGCTAACCTCGGTTAAATCTACAGAACACAGGACCGCTTGGTTTCCCTGTGGTTCGCTCTAAAAGTCGTAGCAGAAATTACAGGTAAACTGACGGATGATAGTAGATATACCAGGTGAGCCAGCCGCCCCTGGGTATTCGTATCTATGCAAGCCGCAGTTTATATTCTAATGTGAAAACACTAACCCTTTTAGCAAACAAACTGTTATTGTAGCTCTGCCTTCTATTCGGTACTATACGCAACCAGCATTAATGATTAAAGGCCTGAATGAGAATCAAGGAGCTGCGAAAAGACTTTAAAAGACGGCTTTTCGTGGTTATAATGCATGCAAAGGGGTAGAGGAATGTTTTCCCGAAGATTGGGACAGAATACATGGGTTCTAGCCGAGTGGGCTAACTGCCGAATTATGGTGAAGCAAAGGTTAGCTTCGGGGGTTCGAATCTAATACTTATATCAAATTGTTTTGGTTCCTTGTTTTTCTTTCTCCTTCTGTTTATTTTTTTGTATTTTAGTATACTAATTTATTAATTTTTGTTTTTGGCTCTCCTGCGAGTCAAAGACACATGAATTACAATAAGATAATTGTGTATCATGTTTACCCTAATAATCTGTACCGTATCTGGTGTTGTAACCGTATTACGTAGTTAGCTTGCATTCTTTTGGGCGCATGTCGATGCTATTAAATCTAAACGTTTTTTTATGTTTAAACCTTATATTTCACTTCTTCTACTGACAAAGAAGTTGTAAATGTGCTAAGTTCACGGGTAAACAGAATAATAAACTGTTAAAGAGCGTGGATTTCATTAACGAAGTAAATGTTCAAAATGACGACCCCCTTCATCCATGCGCATTTGGGTACGTTGCCGAAGAGACTTTCTTGCGTGCTGTAACATTCGCGGTGTACTCTGCCTGCATTCTTCACGTATGTGTGCCCGTAGATGATTTGAGCTTTGCGGTTCTTGAGCGTAGACCTGTTCCTTTAAATGACCCCACAGAAAGAAATCCAGTGGGGTGAGATCAGGTGATCTAGGGGGCCGTGCGATTGGGCCCCCTCGGCCAATCCATTTTTGCGGATATTTTCTATGTAGGTGATTCCTTACAATCAGTGACCAGTGTGGTGGAGCTCCATCCTGCTGGAACTACATTCCTGTCCTTTTCACTAGTGGCACATCTTCTAGTAGCAATGGTACTCTTCCTGCAGAAAAGCAAGGTACCGTGGTCCTGTGAGGTTGCCTTCAAAAAAGTGCGGTCCAATTAGCTGGTCTCCTAACATTACACACTAGACAGTGATGCTCCACTGTACCTGGAATGCAGCTTCTCTCATCCAGCGAGGATTGTCTATACTTCAGTAGTGCATATTATGGCGGTTAACAGTTCCGTTATTGTGGAATGTGGCTGCATCACTGAACAGAACAGTTCCTAAAAGCTCTGCATCCATTTGAGCTAGCTGCTGTAGCCACTATGCACATATCATTTGTGCTTGAAAGTCGCGTCCGTGGAGAGCCTGGTATAGCTGTAGGTGGTACGGATGATATTTATTACGGTGCAATATGCGCATCACTGAGCACTAACTTATGTACAGATCTTGTGCTGTGGCCCTTGAATTGGTATGTGGATTGTTTTCTATTGCGTTTTGCGCAGCTTCTTCATTGCCTCCAGAGGCTACTGGAGCATCGCGGGCAGGTGGTTCTATTCCAAATGATCCTGTTTCACGAAGACGTCTTTCATCCCTTCGAAAAGTGTCTGCTGTAGGTGCCCTCCTTCTTTGGAACCGTTCTTCATACAGGCGCGTTGCTGACAGTGCATTACTCCTTGTTTCTCCATGGATTAACAGCATTTCAACATACTCGTCATTTGTATACATTATGACAGCAGCCCGTCTCGTAGAAAGGTTTCAAATACTCGGTAGATAACGGGGAGTTTATTCACTCCAAGCATTGACGCAGGCGCAAATTGCTAACGCTACTTTGCATGTGTGAAGTGTTTTAAACTTGAGTGAATGGGTCAAGCATAATACCGACCACAATAAAATACCTACTACGAAGTATAAATTATCCACCTCTCAGTGGAAAACATGGTGATTATTCTATTTTGTTCACACTTAATGTTATCAAAATGTTCTTTGAATCATAATATCAAATTATAGGCCCAAAGAAATAAAACAAAAGGTAATAAAAGTTTGAGTTTAACACGAAGAATTTGAAACCGAACTAAAGTGACACAGTGGTAAAACAACCATGATAATACCATTCGGCCATTGCTACCTTGCGAGCTACGGTTCCTATACGAATAGGTAATCGCAGAACTCATATCCCACCTCGAATCTTTACACGCTTTATGCAGCTTCACACAGTGTTTGGAGCTCGGTTTGGTAGTTTTAACTCAAATGAACAAACTGCATCAGCCATTAAAATTACTGTATGACCTAAAATATACCATAGTTTGTGGTAGAAGCGAAATTATCTCCCTAATACTTAGCATTTTTTGACAAGGCTGTACAAGGAACATTTGTTGGCTGACGGCTTATGTCCAATTGGTCCCACTGCGTAGATCTGCCATTATGTTTTCAAATGGTTTTGTCAACCGATACATGTGGTAGGTTGTTCCTTCAGGGCCGTTTTAAAAGCTGTATATGAACGTATGCTAAAGAATAAAAGTTTGTCAAATCGGCTAAAAGTGCTACTGCAGCTCCCAGTGTCAGGGTGGAATGTTTTTTGCATCGACATACATAGCGATTGCATTCTGTTCCGTAAAACACTCATGCACTGAGTTATCTGCCCCTTCTCTATAAAGTGTTGTGCAAATCAGTCATTAGAAGGCATTCTAGAAAGGCGTAAGTCACATGTGTCGCTTAGCACGTTGCATAAATTCAAAAATAAATAGGGGCAGTTGACTTAACTGGTATATGCGTTTTTCTTGCATGTGCAACGTTGTACTCACAGTTAATATTCGGGAAGTGAATGTAGTACATTCCATGTGAGAAACCTAAACAGAAAGAACTCGCATTCTTTATGTCAATTATAACCTTTCCTTTTAATACATGGTGCTAAGGATGCATATTTATCACATATTGCCATTTAAAACCTAACCGTTGTACCAGCAATGTACGATAAATTTGTCTCATTAATTAATTTTGTGCCATTTTAAGAGTTTATAACTGCGGAAACCTATATCACAATACTGTAACAAATCTCATTTTGTAAATAGAAGTTCTTATTTCATTACACCATATACTAATTTTCATCATATTCACAAAAAGCCATATGCAGTTTTTACCTATTTTAAGTGTCGTTGCACACTGGGGCCGTTTAAAGGAAAACCTGGCAAAAGGTCCAAAAATCAAATCACGGAATTCTTTATAAACTATTATTTGCTCAGTAAGTTAAAAACCACCTGCAACATATCTCGGTAAGAAATAATAGAAGTACTGTATTCTCTGCTCTACAGGTCTTAACTTAGAGTTTACACTGGCGCGATCCACTGAGTGATTGAGAAGGGGATAGCGCTGTGTTTACATTATGTCATATGTTTTGTGTTCGATTAAGTAATAGTAACTGACTTGGAGTCGTTACCTGGATGTGTGCTGTTTAATATTATAGGTTTAAGTCGTATATTTACGTAAAAGCTTCGAAATTATAAAAAGAAAAACTGTGTCACTTAGGATTAAAATGTGGTTCACAGTTACATTATTATGATTTCTATTTGCTTGAGCACCCTGTAATTGCAAATTTTTCTGATGCACAATCAATCATGCTTTGAAAACATCAATAAAAGTTAGCGAATTTTTGCGAAATTCTGTTCGGCCATAATTTCTTTAGGTCCTGTCGCGGCCAATTATTTTTACACATTTAGCTAATTCTATAATGTTTTCTTCAGCGTCTGGCTGTAGTAACATTTTCTTCAAAAGAAGGACACTGTGTGATGTAATACGAAATTCTGGAAGGAAAAAAGTAGAAGAGAAATCCTGCGTCTTGAAAGAATTTTTTAAAAAACTCCCTAAATGCCTGGAAAATCTAAATTCAGATTTAAATGAGAGGCTGTCTTATTTTATCTCAGATTTCAAAAAGAAGTGGCAGGAGTCCTGCAGAAGGGACAACATATTGCTCCAAAGGAATATAAAATGGTTGGATAAGTTTGTCACCTACTCGGCTGTCGATGTCGAAAGAAAAGAAAATTGGCCGACCACAAAAACAATTCCAAGACATGACTGAAAGTCGAAACGTTCAGAACCCTGAAAGTCTGCGGCTTCAAAATTCTCCTGAAGAGATTCTGTATGCTGCTCAAATGAGTATTAGTTTGGTTGGTCATTTAGAAGCTTCAAAAGATGTTACGAATACCACCCAAAAAGAGCTTCAAATTACAGGACTGCATACAAGCAGTTAAATATTCAAAGCTCCCGAGAACTTCCAGCAACCCAGACTTTATCTATGCCTGTTGGGCTAATCTTAAAAGAGAACAGTATAATAAAATCAGAAAAAGGATTTGTCTCGATTTCCTTCTTATAAGAAAATTCACTTAGTCGAAAAGGGAATGTTATCCCGGAAAAGAAGCTATTACTGTCACCGAAACGTTTGCCGAAATAAAATTACAAGCTGTGTTGAATCACACAGCTTCAAGAATTGTTCAAGCACAAAAACATATTTTAATGGATCAAGGACTAGAAAATGTGAAGAAATTGTGTTTAAGTAGTAAATGAGGATTTGATGGCTCCAGTCATTCAGAGTATAAGCAGAGGTTTACCAAACCTCGAAGTAACTGATGCAAATATATTCATTTCATCTCTACTACCCTTTCTACTAACTAAGACTGTAGAAAACTCTGGGACAAACGAAAAAAAATTGATTTGGCGGAATAGGTGTTCGTCTGCTAGATTTTGTAGGCCTATCAGATTTCAGTTTGCACACAAGACTGCTGATCATTGAAAGTCTCAAAGAACCCATTAGAAAATCAAGTTATGAACTCACTGCCAACAGAATGCACGATGACACAGCTATTGGGATATCTCACGAACTACTACTCACTATGATGGACAGGAAAGTTTGAAGCAGTCTAACTGAAACCACTCCTACTCAATGTTTCTATATTTGTGAACTTCTTCCAAGAACTTTAATGATATTGGAAAAGCTTTAATGCTGAAGCAAGTAGTAAAAATCCAGGATTTGGTCTATCGGTGCTCCTTGCATGGAGAAGGTTTTTAGAACGTATTGTATACCTTTCATATAAACTACTTTTGTAAAATTGGCAAGCACGGGGACAAGTAAATAAACAAATAGTTTGCTGAGACAGAAAAGACGATACAGATGGAGCTCAGGAATGAAATGAGCCTACTCATTGACAAACATAAGCCTGGGTATGGAAGCACTAATGATAGAAACACCGCAAGGCGTTTTTTTTCTGATTCAGAAAAATCATTATGGATTACAGGTGTTAGTGTTGTGATAATTAAACGATTTAGTTTTATACTGCAAACAATATAGTGGACACATAATAGCAACTGACAAATTTAGATCCTATGCTTTGCATACGGCTAAATTGTTTATAGAGGAGTACCCTTGGTACCCAATGCAATAACCGTTCACAAATCTTGATTCACGGCCCTGAAGTAATTTCCAGTTCTTTGCTTCCTATTGGACAATTAAGCGAAGAAACACAAGGAGCCAGAAATAAAGTTTCCTCAAGATATAGAGAAAGTTTTACAAGAAAAATGTCCCGAAAGGGGAGGAATCAAGATGTGCTTAATGGGCTCTTGATTGCATCTGGCCGATACATTCTTAGCATGGAAAAAGTACACACAACAAGAAAGACATATTTTGAAAAAGAAGTGTTAGATATTACATTAATGCTACTAAACATTAACTGTGGTTGTGAAAATGAGTCGTGGAGTGATAGTTTCAATTCTGACTGAAAACATAATTTACAGTGTCCAGTATTTGCATTAAAATAACCTATTATTTTGTTTTGTACATAAGTTTCAACATATTAGATTACCAAAATAACAACAAAATACCTTTGGTCAAATTTTCCCTCTTTTAGCCCCACTGTGCTTCGGTTGAATTTTATAAAACACAAATATTAGATTACAGTTATTGTCCATACCATCCTTAAGAGAAGGCATGACATTTGGGTATCATAATGAGCTCGGGAGTAAAACTGGAATACCTATATATTTTCATCTTTAAGGGAAGCTAATGTTGGTAGAACGATACTGTTGAGATATTCGTAGTTATAAGTAGACACCAGATTTGTATGCACTAAAATATCTGAAAATATGTAGGCTTTTATGCTGTCAAAATCATTAAAATACGCTCTATAATTTCGAAAATATGTCTACGATGCACTAAAATTGTGAAATTTAAGTTTATGCTTTTTTTTTACTTACAGCATACATTCTTCCTTAAGACTTCATTCCGGTCGTTGTAAATTTATTTGCAGCATACAATGAGCATTTTCTGCAAATCCTCAGGTGTAAGTTTATGACGTTTATGGTTAACACAAATTTGTACGCTGAGAAGGATTTCTTCACGTTATATGTGTTATTGAGAAATATTTTAAAGCAATTACTAAATGTGGGGAAATTCCTTCAAGAAGCACTACATTTTCACCTTAAAGATATTTATTCACAGTACACAAAACTTCAATGTCAGGATTTATGATAAATTATTGCATAATTTACCGCTTATACTTATAAAGCAGCACTCTCAAAGCTACTCTGAACCTCACTGAGAAATGATATGGGTCTCTCCATAGTACGGACTGTTATTAACTTGCCACTAATGTGTTTAAATATTAATATTAAAACTAAAATTTTAAAATATGCGTATTATATGCTCGAAGCATGGAAAAATTATGAAATGCGCAGAGACATCGGAAATATGTAAATATATGTATTATAAAACTTTACATACAAACACAGAAGAACGTAAAACATATTGCAAAACTTAATTCCATATCACAAATAAAAACAACTAAATACGTATTTGCACACAAATCCGATGTCTCGTTATAAGACAAAATATGAATAAACGCAGCGGTTTACGTGGTTTATGCGCGATGCTCATCAGGTGCTCTACAGCAGCACACGCGAGTAATGATGTTTGATGCAATGAAAACAGACTGATTCAGCAGCGTGAAACAACACAGACGGGCATTCCATGTTTATTTCCGCACTTCTCAGTCTTTACGTATACTACAGGGACAGCCAAAAGACTACGAACCGGCTGCGCGGTGTTTTTCCTGTCTGCGTCCTCGGCGCTCATTGCCGTCTGCCGCTATCATGGTAAGGCGCGGATAAAACCATACATCTTAAAAGCCACTTTTAAAGGTTTTACTTAACAACTTTATGAAAGTGTGTTTGAGAACATAATTATTAGTAGAGATTTGTGGCACCCTCGATCCCCCGACCTAACCCCGTGCGATTTCTATCTCTGGGGTAACTTAAAACAATGTGTACAAGACAAACCCACATACCCTGGAAGAATTAAAAGAAAATATCCTCCAGGAAATGGCCAGCATTTCTCGACGTATACTACGGCGAATGATGGATATTTTCTTAAAGAGGTGTCAAAAATGTATGGACAACGACGGTGGCCAGTTTCAGTATCTGCTTTCATAAAGTTGGTAAGTAAAGCCTTTAAAAGTAGTTTTAAAAGTGCTGTATGGTTTCATCCACGCCTTTCTGTGATAGCGGCAGACGGCAACGAGCGCCGAGGACGCGGACAGGAAAAACACCGCGTAGCCGATTTGTAGTTTTTAGGCTCTCTCTGTAGCATTGTTAAGAGTTAAATTTTGTAAGTTAAGTACAAGTGGTTATTCATTGTTTTATGTATTGTGATATTTTCTTGTCAGCCTTCCATCAAGGCAAGGGAATTAAATTTTGAGAGTGTCTTTGAGTGCTATGGACTAACTAAATAGGTTCAGTATTTCGATGAAATATTTCACAAGTAACGAAGTATTTACAAGTGAGACAAGGCAGGTTTACCCAAAATTATCTTCAAGAGGTATATATCATAATAAGCACGCTTTGTGGGTGACAAGTGTATTTTGCCATTTATAATTTTACACATTTACAGTGATCAATCGAACTTGATGAAAGCCAGTTGGAAGCTGGTGATTGCAAGATTGTTAGTTGTTCGTTGCGTAAACGCTGCAGTTTTTAATTTTCAACTATTTGAAAACTACTTCACATATGTTGGGTTTAGAACGGAATTTGCGGTTGAAACCCGTGGCAATACACGCTGCTGCTTGTGTCTGTACCATACCAGTCTAACAAACACGGTGTTTCTCTTGTGCATTATCAAGGGTCTATTATCGTTAAATATTGTTTATGCATAACAAAGTGTGCCTTGCTGGCAATCGGAATAAAAAGTTCCACTGTAAAATTCTAATACACAATATTTAGCTATTGGCAACGTTTAACTTTCATTACAGAAAATGCAGCATTTCAAACAAATTTACATTATAAATATTTTACGACAGATGGCATGAGGAAATCAATTTCATATAGCTGGATTGTGCCCGAGGACACGTCTTTTGTATTGTATGTTTGTGTAAGAACAGCGAATAATTTAGATTCTAGTAGCGATTACCACAATTGCATTAAAAATAATACTGAAAAAATTATGAATGGACTGATCTAGAGAACAGAGCGGAGACCTAGCACTGCGACCTTCAAGGGTACCGTTATGTGTACACCCCCGGGAGGAACGAATGAGTTGAGGGAACCGCACGAGACATGGGTTACAGAGCGAAGCCGGCGCAAGTGAACAGAAACGCGCACAGTTCCCTAACAGTTCCAGGCTTGAACACCTGGCCACGGGAGGGTCGCTCGGAGACGTCCCTCCAGTGACACCGGGGAAACATTTCCAAAGCACAACCCTCTGCGTCATCTGTCCAACACCTACCGAACCACAGCCCCGGAGTTAACCCGAAACATAAAAGAGAAATGAAATGAAAGGAAATGGGGACAGGGGAAACCCGTGGTAGAATGCACCACTCCAGCATTCGCCTTTGTCAGCCAAGGGAAAACCACCAAAAACCCATGGTGAGAGTGAGCACCCATCGAGATTCGAGCCCGACACCTCTATTTTGTGAGCCTCACACGTTACCGCGGAGCCATCTCGCTCGGTGAAATTATTATTGAAATTGAAACCATCAAGGAATGAAACATTGAATATAGGCTTCATTAACAGTAACAATTACCGAAATTATACAGAAATACAGAATGTTTCAAAAATAGAGGGCACAATTTCAGGTATGCATTTCAGGTATGTAGACAAGAAAAAAGTCCATTACAACATGTGTCCGGAAATGCTTGATTTCTGAGTTATGGCCTTCAAAACTGTGATATTCACCGGAACGTATTTCTTACCGCAGGTAGTTTTCTTTACAGAAGATGTTCAAAGTATCCACCTCCTCCTTCAATACAGGCCTCACATCGACGTCTGATGCCGTGCGAACATGACCCGAAATTCCAAGAGTATTACGTATTTCCTCATAACCTGCCAAAATTCGGTTCTGAAGGGATTGCATGCCAGGCACCGGAGCCGAATACACCAAAGCTTTTAAATGGCCCCACACGTAGAAATCGACAGGGTTCAAATCAGGTGAGTGCGATGGCCAAGCAATTGGGCCACCTCTACCTATCCATCGATCAGGAAATCTTCGATCCAAGTACCGGTGAGCGGTACGACTGAAGTGTGAGGAGCGTCATCATGCAAGAAGTGAACTTGTTGGCGAATGCTCAGTGGAGTATCTTCATAGAATGAGGTATGGTGCTTTCCAGAAATTTTTGTGTGCGCCTGCCTCATAAGTCTGTTTACAAGTACATGGGGTCCAACTAATCGATCACCAATGATACCGGCCCACATGTTGAGAGTGCGCATATGCCCATATGCGCAAGAAAGGAGAAATGAGAAGTGGTGAGAGTGGTGGCGAAAGAAGAGACTGGAAGTGATATCAGAACTCGGCGGCAGTCACATTGTAAACAAATGTGTAAGCATACAATATCACGCTTACAGCAGGTGAAACGCTGACCCCCACCTCTCTTATTATCCAAGTGGGCTATTGGGCATCTATGCTTTAGGAGTGGGGGGCTGTCACGACGTTTTACACGAGCTTGATACAACCGACGTGCCAGCGCAGCATTGCCGCCCGCCTTATCGTACATGAAGTGCATTTTTGCCAGCTCCTGATTTGACTACATGTCGCTCAGTCGAACGCCAAACACAACACTCAATGTACCCTTCGCCTCAAAATGAACTGTCAGAGTGTCCTGTTAATATCTTCTGCTATGGCAACTACCTGTGGGAAGAAAAACGTTCCGGTGAACATCACTGTTTTGAAGGCCATAGCTCAGAAACCAAGCATTTCCGGGCACATGTTGTAATGGACTTTTTTTATTGTCCATATTTACTAGACATTATTGGAATTATCCGTCCAATCAAAATATACAACTAAACAAAACACTGTTTCGCACAATTTCTTCATGAAAAAGTATTTTGAATGATAGTATAATGTAAAACTGATGTAAATTACACTATTTACTCTCAAAGAGGACACACTTACTAGACATTTTAATAATCTGTTCCAGTCTACAGTATTGTCCAATACCTGATTCAGCCGCCTAGGCACTGAACCATTCGTCGCCCTCTGGGAACACTGTCACGAAATGTGGGAACATTTCCGTTTAGAGCCAGCGTTCTTTCAGCACCTAAGTGATTCAGTGCCTAGGCGGCCAAATCAGGTATTGGACAAGAGCGGAGATTGGACGGGGTTATATTAAATAAATGTCTAGTAAATGTGTTGTCTTTGAGAATAAAAGGTATACTTTACTTCAGTTTGCATTATATACAGGGTGGATCATTTAGGTTGACACTGTACAATATGTCCATAACTAATTGTTGTAGAAAGAAATATTTTGTGTAAAAGTTGCTTGATATTATGGGGGAGAATAAATTGCGTTATCGTGTTTTATTTGGAGGTCGTTGTAATGGTCATTTTAGGGTAAATTTAAATTGACCCCAAGTGTAGGTAACAATTTAAAAAAATTAAATTGTCTCTAAAATGACCATCATAACGCCCTCCAAACAAAGCAGAACTAATGGCATTCACTTTCCCCCATAATATCAAGCAACTTTTATTCAAGACATTTCTTTCTACAACGCTTAGCTTTGGAGATACTATACAGCCTCAACGTAAGTGGTCCACCCTGTATATTGCCATTATAAATATTTTTTCGTGCAGATATTGTGCAAAACAGGGTTTTATTTTGTTATATATTTTAATATGAATATTGTGAGTGATGACCAGTAAAGCCATTGCTTAAAATTAAACATTCATGTGTGAATAATCTAGAACTATGCACGCAAAACAACAAGCCAATGCATGCGCGAAAATGTAAACACATACACAGACGTCTTCCTTGCTATAGATACGAACTCCACCTGTGAAGGTTAGAAGAATGCCTCCCGAAGCTGCGGTGACGGTATAAATGGAAGCGAGTGTACAACCCTTTTTCTTAGTGTTCTTCCCTAACTTATTAGAACTAGTTGTGGAATGTCGACATAGAGCATAGAAGTCTAACTACTGAACACATTTTTCGCATTTACCTTTTTGGGTGGCTGTACAACTTACTCCCTATGTTCTGGTATTCTACGTTAAAGGTATATTGCCAAAGCAGGGAATTGTTAGGAAAGTAACAGTATCACAGAACTAGTTTAATTTGGGACAGAAATAAAAGGGAGGAGGGGACGTAATAACACATAGATGAACCGGAAAAAGAGAACCAAGTGAAAAGTGCCTAATTCACTTGTAAAAGCAATATTTTTCAGGCTTCCCGTTTGACAACGTTAGAAATACAGACTATCTTGCAGATCAGGCAGGAGCTGCTTATTGCTTTTAAGCAGTAGAAAGGCTTCACCTGTGACTTGTGTAACCTCTGATGGTGGAGAACAGCCTTGAAACAGCCTTGCTTATAGGCATAATGAATAACGTGTTTGATTACTACATAATCTTTCACTCATTTACGAATGATTTTATATTCTATACATACAACATGTTTGTTTTGTGCACTCATCGTAGTCCTTGTTTATTAGATCCGCTAAGTCGGAATACGTAGGCTGAACTGCGCGTAACATCATATGCGGCTGAACAGTCTGCCTCATAACTGCAAAATTACCACAACAGTGGCTCTGAAAACACCTAAATAGATTTATGTGGCATATTTGCTGTGAATTATATGTCATACATGTAATAACAAGCGAATATCAGATACTACTTTTACATTTAGTTCGAAATAAACTTATGTTACTCTTCGAAAGGTAGAACCCCACAATTGAAAAATGCTCTTCCTCAACCTACACAAGGCTTGGTGGAAAAATAATTTATTACGTATGTTATTCTTGTTGTTTATAAAACTGGTTTGAATGCAGGAGGTTTTGAAACAAGTTTGAGCGTATGAAAGCTTATTTACATAAACCTAAACACTTAAAACCACACAGCTATCAAGAAGTCTAAACCCATACAAAATGCAATATATAAACATTTATTTCGTTAAATTTAGCTGAATCTTCCTCTTACTCTTATAATGTGCTAAGTAAATTTATGGCATTCAGAAGCTATTCACATTAGTCCATAGCGCCTGTAATATGAGCTGATAGAGTTGAGTGCTCCTTGTTTAAGAACAGATATAAAGAAGCTCACCTCTGAGGTCTGGGGGGTAGCGTGCGACTCATATTCAAGAGTCCCGAGTTAGAGTAATATATATATTGTTTTTCCACCAGGTGAGTCATTCGCCCCTTCCTTTTTTGGAAAATAGGCCACCCTTCAAGCTGCAATTGCGCTTTAAGTCCATTTTATTCGCTTACCAACAACTATTTGAGGGACACAAAGTACTCCGCACTAAAGCACAATGCAACTCAAAAACTTACGACTCGTTTACTGAGAGTGGATTCCGGGATTCCAACCGATTTCACAAACTTTTACATGACAGTATACATAGCCATGCAATTCAGTAAACGCCTCTGATAAAATGGACCTATCATATGAGTCCACTATCAAAATCAGCTAAAAAGAAATTGGCGGAATTTTGTAACTAATGTCGGGATAGCAACAATAAATTAGAGGCACGACTATATACACAATGGGCGCTATACAAATAAGACACACAGATTATTAAACACCGGTTTATTTAAACTATGGAGTAAACTAGACCTCGTATATCTCAAATAACACACATCACAGCTGATGTCATTTAAAAAATAATGTTAAAAGCTGTCTTAAAAGGTTATAATACACCGTAAAGTCGCGAGATAAAACCGGCGTGGCGCCCGGTATGCAAGCTCTAAGGTTGAACCAAGAATATGCACTCAACTGAGCATCCAAGTACCTGAGTGAAATTCCGACTGTATGCTGAGCGCAAACCACCGTTAACACGGGTTCGTGAAAAACACTCAGACGCCGCGGCAGCCCTATTCCACAAGATGAGGTTAACCTACCCATCGCAGTCGTGGATCCTCTGTTGGACATCTACTTCCTCAATTCACAACAAACCAAATTCGCGTGTGTGGGCTTTTCGCTCTTGTCGCTGCACCAGTACGTGCTGACCATTGCAAAATGTGGGCAACGCAACGCAGTGGTCCTGGGTCCCATAGAGTGGCAGAAACTCGTCGAAAGTGTATTAATCACCGACGCTCACTAAACAAGAGGGCCGTCTGCACGAATATCAGTTCAGTAACGGCGTCACCATTGTATTCAAGAATGTGTTCGGAAAGCTAAAAATCGTCCTTCAGAGACCTGTAAGGCGGGACCTTCACGCTCAACCACGAAGAGTGGAACACGTTGGATAGCTTGCAATGAATCGTTACCGACATTATGTATCACAAATAGAAATAAGAAATGGAAGTACAAAATCAAATTACTGCATACTAAAAGTACACGCTTCACAGTCATGCCTCCAGTGTACCTTTTGATAACATGAATTTCAGCCAATTCAGCAATTGTAAGTACATTCGTTGCGCCAATTTTAGAACATTCTTGGGTGCGGATCATTTTTTCAAATCTCATTTCATCCAAACTATCAAACGAAACCAACCTTAAAGGTGATCCCACATGCATTCCCACCTGTGTTCGACTGCTCCCGCACTCAGTCGCCTCTCACCCTTCAGTGCCACATTAAGTGCTTACTCCAGCATGGGATACAGAAATTACCTGTCCGTGAACTGAGAAGGGACTAAGGTGTTTAAAAACTCGAGGGCCATCCGAAAAACAAAATGCACCTTATGCACTGCGTTTCATTGATAACACCTACAGCGAGAAATCAATTAAGTCAAAGTTCATAGAACAAACAGAACTCATTCTGTCATATCTAACATGAGTTTGAACGATATCCATTTCAAATCAGGCTAGTGGCGTTCCAGTGAAATCGATGAAGCACGTGAAAGTGATAAAGAGCACGATGCAATTGACCAATTGCTTAAATTTGTTCCCACAAAAGGCTTATACATCATTTCCTACGAATAAAAATACAACTCCGCAGCTAAAATGGAGCAAATGGGAAGCCATGACTGCGCATGGTACGGTAGATAATGACGTCACATTTGGGCAATGCCTTATCCTACATTATACCCGATCATATGCACGGTGATTGGATGTTCAGCATAGATGAAAACAGAGTGTTCGTGAAAGATGAAGACGAAGACAACAAAATAAGCTACCTCAAAAGCAAGATTTGGTGGTAAAGCTTGTTTTCCAAACGACATTCCCCACCATTCCATCACCTTTTTCTGATAAACACATTTCCTGCGGGTGTACCAGTTTTTGTGTGTGTGCGATAACCTCCTGCCAAGTATAGCCTAGCTTCCTAAATGTAATTCCCTTTTCCTGCGGATATGTTGTACAGCTTTATATTTATACCCGTCCCTTTTTCACATTAAGTCAGTGGAAAACTACTGTGGTGATGCCATATCAGACGCGCCGTGTAAAACCTACCATTGTTCCTCCTGTTTTCATTAATCGCGCAGATGTAAACTCTGTCGTCGTCTCACGCACTTGTGCACGCGATGCCAACTGAGATCCTACGAAGAGCCCGCTCAACTCAGAGGAAAATTCAAAAATTTCTTCGCAAGTATGTCACCAGAAGCAGCACATGGCTTGCAGCTGCTTCACTCTCCTGTTAAAGCTTCTCGAAAACCGACAACGCATCGAGGTTCTACTGTCCAGGGAACGTCAAGTGCTGCTGCAGAACGGTAATGCCATATTTAATCGTTACTCCCCCATACGACGTCGACGTGTTGTGGAACCAGCTTCACATAGACACAGAGCAAATTTGTGCGCCTTTCCGCAAGTGCAGACAACAATACAATCTACTCTTCCAGTACACTCATTTTAACGGCACTCCTCACTTTGTAAAAGCTGCCACTTGTACCGTAAGAGCGACCATGTCCCACTCAGCGTGTCTTCTATTCAGCGAAACATGTCATACCATGTGTTTGGTGTCAAGATCCTCGACACCGTACCGGCACAAAACTCATCGCCAAACTAGATAACGATGCTGAAGTATTCTTACCATCCAGATTCGGAAAAGCCTCTCCGGAACTCATCATCAAACTCAACTCTACTTCTTTCTGCACCATCTGCGAAGACGAGTAAAAACTCCGAAGCTGTTTCAAACTATACGTCGTTAAGTTCATTTCCTATAACCAAAAGAAATGTCCTGCGAAACGGATCCTGTCAACGCGGGCAACAATCTCGCTTCAAACTCCTGTTCAAAGCACAGATCTCCAGCAATGGAGAGCTTCCCTCCCATATCTGTATACTCTCTTCCTACACCTCGTTTTTCGGCAAGATCAAGAATGCCACAGTAAAAAATCTCATCCAAGGTGGAAACGTCATCCACGTCGATTGTGTATCTGCCAAAATGCATCATCATGAACAGCACGCACTCTGTACAATATACGGTAGCAACAAAACTCATGCTGTATGCAACAGAGTAAAACCCACAGGGTGCTTTTCCACCGTTTACAAAAACGAATTTATTATTCCCATCTACATACCAAGCTTCGGCGATGACGTACATCAAAACGTTTCCCACCTGCGTTACCACACCCAACAGGTACCGACCCCAGTTTCGCATCGATAGCAGTAGCGATGACGAGGACAGCGAGGTAACCAATCTACGCTGTACCATGCATTTAAAAATCATTCTAGTGCGTGAACATCAGTGATAATGTACAATTAGTATTCAATATATCAATCATTCAGTACGTTAAAACAAACAGTCCAAAACTACATATAACTTATAGTTCCATATATGCATTTACTGCTTTACATTTATCATCCAGGCATTGTGGTTTATATCATTGCTTAAACACTGTTTGTACTTCAACCTGTGACTATTAGTTCCATTTTTTCTCCGCATATAAGTATTCACTGCTTTATGTTTATTATTCAGCTAATATCTAATATTGTTTTATTATTGTTTATATACATATACCCCGTGTGATGGCCGGGGTAAAGAATAACCCCAACGTAGTTCATGCGTGTCGTAAAGGTGACTAAAACGAACACCTAATGTCCGGAGGTATAGCCGTGGATATAAATAGTCTA
The DNA here is from genome assembly GCA_030765065.1 of Deroplatys truncata. Lineage (NCBI taxonomy): Eukaryota > Metazoa > Arthropoda > Insecta > Mantodea > Mantidae > Deroplatys > Deroplatys truncata. Next base: position 285,015,950 of record CM060990.1, read on the forward strand.
CCTGGTTCTCCAGGTTGGGGATTTTGCGCTAGGACAACACTCTAGCCCAGTAAAACTGTTCTTGTTAAATTACCCTTGGTCAAGCCTCGGAATAGATGGATTACTGATAAATGGAAACAGGCAAAGAAAATGGAGATTGATTTTGGCACATGGAATATACAAACGCTTTTTAGAACTGGAGCAAGCAATCTGATTCAGCAAATACAAGAATATAAAATGGATATAACAACATTGCAAGAAACACGTTGGCATGGGAAAGATATTTAGAACATGGATACTCATACCGGGAAGGATACAAGGGTACGAAAATTTGGGGTGGCATGTGTAATAACAAAGCAGATGGATATAAATGTAATTGACTGTAAAGCCATTAATGAAAAAATATGTAATACTTTTCACAAAAGTAAATGGTCAACTTCAGTGAGATTTGTGCGAAGAGTCACATAATTCTCAGGCGTTCATGCATAGATGTGAGAATGAAATTTGGCATATGCTTCCCTTGCTGTGCAGAGTTGTATAAACATGGCAGCCATCGCCTCACCTCGCAGTTTTGAAAAGCAATATTTCAGCAATCATTGTAAACTAACAGGCAAATATTGCAAATTCAACTTCAGCACACTATAGAAAATATGCTGTTATTGTGTTTCGATTAAGTAGTGGACCAGAAGTAAAAACGATTACAGTGTTGGGTGCTTAGCTTACAAACGTAAGCTTCACCAGCAACAAGTTGTTTCTGTGCTTGGTAGCGAAACCTGGATCGAATCCCATGTAAAGCGTGGTTTCCTGTTTCTTTTCTTTTTATACGGAACATCGTTACTTATATAACTGTGCGAAAAATAAAATTATACAGATTAATGGAACCTCTTCCTTGAGACCGGTAAGCTAAATGACTATTTTTATTTCGCATAGCCTTTTAATTTTACCCGCTGTCTTACGAACGCTGCAATACAGTTGAAATTTTACAACTGAATGCTTTATAAAACATTAGTCACAATTGCTGCAATGAAGACAGGGAATACGCCTACCTCAACCGTCAAACACTTCTCCCGAAATTAATAGCATTTTACTTTAAAAACTCACCTTCAAACGCATCTGTGTATAAATATCAAAGGCTATTATCCTGTTAAAGAATTTAACGCATTCATGCAGCGTTAATGTTTACATTAGCTTAAAATGGATATAAGGAAGCATATCTACTTCATGCTAGAAGGTCCCGAAAAGCAAGTAGATTAAAATTTTTAGCCGCAAGTAAAGAAAAGAATTATTCTAGAAATGTTGAGTGAACTCCGCATTATTACATTTCTTTATAGGCAATTATGCAGTAATACGACACAAATACCAAGCTATGTGAGAATAAGGTTCAAAGTATCTAAAGCAAATGAATTTAATACATTAAATATTATACGAAAGCATTTGGTGTAGGATTGGCGGTGTTGCTTTGGTATGGAGGGGTGCGTAGGTGTGCGTCTTGGCCACTCATGATTTCGTTCCCCTTTTCGGTGGTATGTTAGACAGGGGGAGGATTCTTATCTCAGGGGTTTTTCGAGCAAGGAGTATTCAGGTATCAAGCAGACGGCCTTGGATGTTGGTCATTTATTCTTGCGCTAAAAAGGTAACACACTGCATTCCATTCACACGCTTCCCCTTTCTCCCACATACAAGACACAAGCGATTACTACTCCAAGTTGTTGGAGTAATTATTATTTTAGCCACTGTCAACTATCCTGCGCCCCACTAACGAGTTACTAGCCACGAAACACTGTGATTTCTGTGATTGCTCACTCACTCACTTGCACCCCACTGTATATTAAACTTGGTAATACAGACTTAATGATTTTTCCGACCACTACGTCGAAGATGAAGTAACTTTTAGCGTCTTAACGTCGTAATGATCGGAGAGAGAGTGCAACTTTATCTTCACAGGTTCTCCCTCGTTCTGTCCAGGAATTTTTCCTATCTCACGCCCATTTTCTAGGAGGCTTGGTTTGGGCCCCTAACCACGTGATTTATCACGTCGGTTATTCGCTGCTTTATTTTTCTCACTTAATTTTTATTGGAGACTTTCCTACCATGACTAGTGCAAATTTCTATTTCGGGTGTGGAAAGTTTGATGGCCTGTTATTCATTTCTATGTTGGATTTTACGCTCAAGTGGTTTTGGAGACCAATTAAGCACGTATCTACTGTGCCTGTATGTCGCGGTAAAATGTTAGGTTTTGTTTGCAAGAAACATGTGTTTGCCAGAATTCTAAAGCAGAACACCTATTCGATGTGTCCCGTTACAGCCTCTGGTTCTCTTAACAGGCACTTGTTTCTATAATTTTATCCTTCTGCAGGCTTTATTGGTCCTTGTGAAATTATTTCCTTGTACTACGTGTATAAATATTTTATGTGTTATTTATTATATATATATATATATATATATATATATATATATATATATATATAATTATCCGGCACGTGTTTCTGCTTCACATTTAATGGTAAAAAGACGGGATTAACGTTCACAAAGAATGCATTATTATAAGAATTAAGTAATTAATTACATTATTAAACAGAACACAATGTAGCTGTAGATTACTTGAACGTGAAGCAGCCCTTTACACCTAGCAGGGCTGCCATTTTATTTCCAAGCACTTTACAACGTTGTCGTGTCCCCATTAACTCAACGTCTAGAAGTGTGTCTTTATCCTGATTCTCCATTCCTTATAAAAGAATCTAGGTGAATTAAAGACATTAGTTAATTTCCCAGTTCAGAAAATAAGCATATGGAAGTCGTGGATGGAAACAACAATAACTCGCATTTTTTAATTCTACCGATAGTGACGCTACGATCTCGGCTATTCCTCAGTTGGGTAATTTGCGCTCTAGTCACACGATGTTAACTTCCATCTGTTGCTAACTTAGCAACAAATTTCATTGCAAGGCAGAAAGTTCGTAGCACCCCTGAGAAAAAATGGTTTAAATATTTTGCTTTTGTTTCTAGACATTCGTTTATATTTCTTTAGGGGATAAAAAAGAACATTATCTAGAACAAACATGAATATCGCAGTATTCAGTGTGGCGTATAAGTTTCTTTCGTTTCTTTTATTAACGACGGACAAATGAAGATGGCATGATTAAAACGATACAATAATTCTTACACTTTCCCATTGATATGCATTTCAAAATAGTGTCCTTCAGATCCACGTCCATACAGACGGAGAATTGAATAACGAATACGTGGTGATTTAAAGGTACCACTGCTGTTATAAACTTAAAATATGATATACCTAATACCTATTATAGTTCAATAGTGTTAACTTCATAATCAAACCCCCACCTTGGTGTACCAATGGAATGTCTGCTTTGCAAACTGGAGGTCAAAATGTAACCTTGTTTGCAAGAATCGGAACTGTCTTTTTTTTCAGGGTATCCATTATGGCTCAATTTATTTATTTGTTTAGTTATTTATTTCCAGCACTCATAATCAGTCATTCATCTTGTTAGAACTCAGTTGTTACTAGGTATACATAATTAGCAGAGCAAAGAACCATTGATATTATATCCAAAAGGATAGTTAAGGAAAAGAAGAGTATTTGCTACTTTCGAACGCGTGTTTTGTAAATGAGAGTGATAAATCATGACCATTACACCAAAAAGGTAGCAGAAGTAATTTTTTGTAATTGTTAACATTTAGGCTGGCCTAAAAATTTAAGGATCATCTGAAAAATAGCATAACACTTCTGTTAAGATAACTTCCTCTAACGTTCAGGAATTTTAATGAAAATAGACTTTCAGAGCGTGATGCTTTTAAAAAACTTATTTGAAGGCTACGTTCTGGGCGTGTAAATAAAATCAAAGCTATTATTGCTGTTCCCTGTTTACAAGATGTAAATAAAATAAAACTTTGTGCCGTGATAACTAGGGCCGCGCCATTGGAGTTGTTACGTTTGTTTAGAGGTGTCCTGTAGTCGACTGTTTACAATGAGAGGGTTACTGTTGAGTCAAGTGTATCGCCGCACAGAGTTCACGCAGTCAAAATGCCAAAGGAAAAGGTACGAATGTCCACAACGTTACAAAAGTATATACTGAGTAAGGGGAAATATTTTTCTCTATCGTTAATGAAAACGTTTATTACAAACCGTGCAATAGCATAATTGCCTCTGCGCATAGTAGATCGAGTAATGTACGAAGATGTGTCAACACAGAAACACATAAGCGTTGTATTGTAAAATGTGAGCATTAACTGCTACAACAAGAGTCACTTCCATTAAATCAAACATTTAATGAAGAACTATGCGCGGCATTTATTACTGCCGATATTCCATTACATAAACTACAGCATACAAACTTGCGTGCGTTTTTAGAACAGTACACTGGCAAACCAATTCCGCATATTACGAGATTACGTAAGTAATATGGACAAAAAGGTTGTGATAAGTGCATTGATGGTATAAGAATGAATCTAAATAATTACAACATATAGGTTTCTATGGATGAAACGACAGATGCGGTGGGGGCGATTTGCGGTAAATGTGGCTGTTGGAGCACTCGATTCAGAAGGCCCCATTGGACCGTATCTTCTAACAAATGAGGTAGTCAGTGTTGAGAATTATTATACCATAAGTGCAGTTTTTGACAATGCCATGAATGTACTATGGCCACTGGGTGTGAAACACGATAAAGTAAGTCTATTTGTTACGGATGCAGCTGCCTATATGGTAAAGGTAGGAACCCATTTGCAAATCAGTTACAGAAACTGAATACATGTCACGTGTCTTGCCCATACCTGCCACAGGCTTGCAGAAGAGGTACGATCTCAATTTCCTGACGTTGATAAGCTTGTAGGGACTGTCAAGAAGGCATTTGTGAAAACGCCTTCACATGTGGCATTACTTCGGGATCCCTATCCTGGTGTTCCTCTTCCCCCTGCACCAGTTCTAACACAATCGGAAACATGGCTGGAAGCTTGCGAATACTTTTCTAAGAATTTCGATGCCTTTAAACACGTGATGCAAACGTTTGATATTAACTCTGCAGCTGCAATAAACACAGCTCAAACTATTTGTATGACCCTGATATTAAACATCAATTTACATATATTACCTGGAATTTTGGATTTCTTCCCTCTGCAATTCAACCTTTAGAAAAGTTTTGAGAAGAACTAGTTAAACAAATGGCCGTTATGAAAGACGTTATCGACAAGTTGAATGATACGGAAGATGGAGTGGGAGAAAGAATAGCTGCAAAACTGCAAAATATTTTACAGAAAAATAGTGAACACCATAAACTCCGTAACGTTGCCGAAATGACTGCTGACAAAAGTGCTTTAAATACCCAGATATAGATAAAAGTGTTTAACATATTTTACGTGTGTACCTGTGGTTTCAACAGATGTGGAACAAATTCTCTTACTATAAGTCGGTCTTATTAGAAAGGAGAAAATTGGTTTCTTTCGAAAACCTGAAAATGTGGGTTGTAATTCATCACAATATATAAATTGACATAGAATTTAGTCCACGTGTACATTGTGAACTAGCGTTTTTCATTAGTGATTTAATAAAGACGTTTCAGTTATATAAGTCATCTGTATATGTTATACATAATATTGCAGAAATAAAGTAAATGTTCACGAGACATTGGTAATTCTTCCTGTATAGATATTGTACCGTGCGGGATCAAACTCAGCCCTTATCGCTACACCCTGGCCCTTCTTATTCTATACGCTTTCCTCACATAACGACTCCAATGCCGCAGCTCTAGTGATAGCCACATTGTTTGCACAGAAGACCAAAAACAATTGATGCACTTGCATTAAAGCACATTTAAGTGGCTAGAAATGTTGATTAAAACAATTTGTTTCAAATGTGGTGCTTTTTAAAAACGTTCTTGAAGACAGTGTATATACTGGGTGGGTAATAAATAAAACTTAATTATTGATACTCTTTGTTTCCAATGAGCAAAACTTAGAGACAACTGTAGGATTTAAAACCTAAAAAATGTTGGCTGGAACAGAAACCATGTAAGAATAACTGCAAAAATGAATAATTAAAAACGCAAGGTATGCTTTAAATATTCTTCAGCATTTGAAGAAACGCAAAACCAATTATCAACTTAAATTAAGATCCATAATGGACACAGATACAAATCAGGTTAATACCTAGCGTAATCACCGCCATCGTCAATTACGTATTGCAGCCTTTCTTGCAGGTTGGATACAAACTTTGAACACTGACGAGGGTTACGCACGTAATGTTGCCACAGCTTCTAGAACTTCCCCGCACTTTGTCTTCTCGGTGCATCTCCCGCTCCTTGGCCGTGAACGCCCACATGTGCTCAATGGGGTTCAAATCAGGATACTTCGGGGGCCAATCGATGCACACAATTTCTGGGTTTCTTATTAACCAGCTATTGCTGAATTTGAATATGTGCACAGCCTGTTGTCGTGCATAAACAAACATTCCCCCTGTTCCGGGAAATTAACCCGTAGAGATTGCAACAGAGTGTTCTGCAGGATATCAATATAAACCACATTGGTCATTCTCCCCATCACCGTAATCAGCTGTCCTGCTCCAGATGCTGTATTACAGGCGCAGAAGTTAGCTGATATTCTTCCAGAGCGATTTCCGCGCACAACATGTCTGGGATCGTATCTTGTGCCACGCGACCAATAGAGACACGCCTTACCTTGCTGATCAGTTAGGAACACCTTCTCGACCGACAAGATCGTCAGATTCCAGTAGGCCTGCGGTAGCTGGATGTTTCTTTGGGCCCATTCCAATCTTCTGGCTTTATGAGCCTCAGTGAGGATTGTCTTGGTGGCAGGAAGATGAAATTCAAGCCCAGCCTCCTTTTGTCCACGCCGTAAAGTTTCGTGAGAACATTCGTATTCCATAGCCTTATCCAGCGAAACGGATCTGTGTGTAATAGGTTGTTCCCTCACCTCTGCCACCAGTGGCTCTTTCAGTGTAGTGGTAATTGCTCGAGGCCTTCCTGATCTTGGTAGCGACTTGGCCCATTCAACGCCTTCCGCTTGATGTCTGTGTAGACATTTCTTGACCGTCTTACAGTTAAGCGAAATTTCTCTCGATATCTAGGAAACACTCTGGCTCTTTGAGAAACGTCCTATGATCCCGCCCATCTTTGCTGCTGTCAACACTTGGCAACCACGTGAACGAGGCATATTGCGTCGTTTTGCAACGAATGTCTAAGAATGACAGAGAGCATAATAGAATAGCGGAAGTGATGTTTCATGCACATGCGTTTAACACTTTATGATAAAGAGCAGAAAACAATCGCGTTGTGAATCGTGTATGGATTTGAATCTGAATGTCATTATTTTCAAATGCCCATTAAAGGGAACGTGTAAGAACTATTATATCGTTTTAATGATTTCTTAATCATTCGTCTGTCTTAATAAAATCAACTAAACTTATACTCCACACCGAATACTGCGATATTAATGTTTGTTCTCGAAAATTTTCTCTTTTGATCCCCTAAATAAATGTAAACGAATACCTAGAAATTAAAGCAAAATATTTATACAATTTCTCAGGGTGCTACGAATTTTCTGCCTTCCAATGATATTTGTTGCTATGTTAGCGACAGACTAAAGCTTAATATTATATGAATAGAGCGGAAATTACTCAACTGAGAAATAACCCAGATCGTTGCATCGCAATCCGTAGAATTCAAAAGTACCAGCTGGTGGTGGTTTCATCCTGGCCTCCCGCATGCCTATTTTCTGAACTGGGAAATTAACAAACGTCTTTAATTCACCTAGATTCTTTTATCAGGAAGGGAGAATCAGGACAAAGACACATTTCTAGATATTCAGTTAATGGGCACATGACAGCATTGTAATGGACATTGCATTGACAGCGTGGAAATAAAATGGCAGCGCTACTAGGTGCAAAGGGCTGCTTCACGTTCAAGTAAGCTACAACTGCATTGTGTTCCGTTTAATACGTCATCAATTACTTAATTGTTGTAACAATGTATTTTATGACAATTAATGCCGTCTTTTTACTATTAAATGCTTTCCTATGATATGTAGTGCATTAAATTCATTTGCATTCGATACTTTAAACCTTATTCTCACACAGCACGATATTTGTGTGGTATTAGTGTTTAACTAGTTACAAAGGAATGTTATCATGTGGAGTTCACTCAAAATTTCTAAAATAATCCTTTTCATTTCTTGTGCCTCAAGCATTTTAATTTCCTTGCTTGTCGAGACCTATTAACATGAAGAAGATATAATGCGTCCTTATATGTATTGTAAACTACTGTAAACATTAATAGTGCATGAAAGAAGTGAATTCTTTAACAAGACAATAGTCTTCGAGAGGCCGTGACAAGATGTGTATGTAGTGTGAAATCAAGCAAAAAATTCTGCCACTAAATAGTATTTAGCTTGCAATTAACACAGAACTCCTACTGAAGAAGAAAGAAAGAATACTGAGGTAAGCGTTAATATAATATATATGCTTCGCGAGTAACTTAAAATTGAGATAATTTACATAATGCCACAATACACTCAATTGAGGTTAACTGCATCTAAAACAAATGAAGGCTGCTGAGTACAGGAGCCCTCATAACACACAAACTCCCAAAGAACTAACCTAAATGAGAACATCACACACAGCTAAGCTATGCCTCAGTAGCACAAACGACCCCTAACAAGCACCAAGCAATTGTAATTGATGCACATGAAGGTATCCCCATGAAGGACTACATAATAACAGTAGGAAAACTCATAGATTCTACCAACATACGTTATGTCTCGCAGTAGGTTATTATAGAGAGATCGAGCACAGTTTTTGGGCCTACGTGGGAAAGGATAGGGGAAACGAGGCTAGATGGGGCGGTTCAAGGAAGAAAATGGGTTTATATGGGGGAGATAGGGAATACGACGACCGATACTATGCTAGACAAGGGTGAACGAGGGAGGGCGTTTATATGGAAGAGATAGTGGAGAGGTGTTAGGCTAGACAGAGGTTGAGGAGTACAGTATGGTTTATATGCGAGGTATAGCACATCGAGGGGAGGTATTAGGCTAGGAGAATTTTAGTATGTGTTTATAAGGAGAGACGAGAAAACGGAGAGAGATCCCATGCTAGGATAGACAGGTGTTAAAATTAGGTTTATATAGGTTAGATAGGAAACCAAGGGGAGATACTCAGCTAGAGACGGGCAGGAGGGAATGCGCTTTATGAGAGGTAGGGGATACGGGGAGAAGTGCTAGGCCAGAGGTTTAGAGTAGAGTATGCGTTTATATGTTTGAGGGCTATAGGATCAGGAGGAATGGCATTAGGCTAAGGAGGTTGAGTATGCGCTTATAAGGAGAGACGAGAAAACGGAGAGAACCTATGCTAGGGGAGTTGAAGGAGGGGAAATGTGCTTTATATGCGAGAGATAAGGCATGTGAGGAGAAGTGCTAGGCCAGACATGTTTAAGAGTAGAGTATGCGTTTATATGGAAAAGATAGGGATTACGGGGAGAGATGCTAGACTAGACAGAGGTTTAGAGTATAGTATGCGTTTATATGTATTAGAGGTATAGGAACAGGAAGAGAGGTATTAGGCTAAGGAGGTTGAGTATGCGTTTATAAGGAGAGACGAGAAAACGAAGAGATGCTATGCTAGGATTGACAGGTGTTAAAGGTAGAATGTGTTTTATATAGGTTAGATAGGAACCCAAGGAGAGATACTCAGCTAGACAGGGGGTAGGAGGGGAATGCGCTTTATGAGAGGTAAGGGATACGGGGAGAGATGCTAGACTAAACAGAGGTTTAGAGTAGAGTATGTGTTTATATGTATGAGGGGTATAGGAACAGGAGGAGAGGTATTAGACTAAGAAGGTTGAGTATGCGTTTATAAGGAGAGATGGGTAATCGGAGAGATCCTATGCTAGGATAGAAAGATGTTAGAGGTAGAATGTGTTTTATATGAGAGGTATAGGAAACCAAGGAGAAACCACTCAGCTAGACAGGGGGGCAGGAGGCGAAAACCCTTTATGAGAGTTAGGAATACGAGTAGAAATGCTAGGCCAGACAGATGTTGAGTAGAGTATGTGTTTATAGGGGAAAGATAGGGAAGATGCTAGACTAGACAGAGGTTGAGAGTAGAGTATGCATTTATATGTATGAGAGGTACAGGATAACGAGAAGAGCTAATAGACTAGACAGATACTGAAGGAGTAGGAATATGGGCTTATATACACGAGAGGTAGGAATAGGAGGGGAGGTGCTAGACTTTGAAAGTGACTTTAGAAGAGATCGTTACGGAAAGATGTTTCCTAACAATGATGGAACACCAATTCTAGACAGCTGTAGCACGTAACCCTCTCATGCTAAAAAGGTGACCCACTCAAGTAAAAATATGAACCACTCACGTAAAAACGTGACCCACACACAGAAAACTGTGACCCACTCACGCAAAAAGGTAACCCACTCTCGGAAAAATGTGACCCACTCAGGGAAAAAGGTGACCCATTCACGGAAAAAGGTGTCCCACACACGGAAAAAGTGACCCATTCACGGAAAAGGTGACCCGCTGAGGGAAAGAAGGTGACCCACTCACGGAAAAAGGTGACCCACTCTGCGAAAAAGATGACCCACTCACGGAAAAAGATCACCCACTCACGTAAATAAGGTGACCTACTCACGTAAAAGGTGACCCACTCACGGAAAAAGGTGGCCCATTCACATAAAACGGTGACCGACTCAAGGAAAAAGGTGACTCACTCAGGGAAAAGAGGTGACCCACCCACGGAAAAAGGGAACCACTCACGCAAAAAGGTGACCCACTCAGGGAAAAAGGTGACCCACTCAAGGAAAAAGGTGACCCACTCAGGGAAAAAAGGTGACTCACTCACGTAAAAAGGTGACCCACTCACGAGAAAAAGGTGACCCACTCACGCAAAAAGGTGTTCCACTCACGCAAAAAGGTGTCCCACTCACGCAAAAAGTGACCCACTCACGGGAAAAGGTGATCCATTCACGCAAAAAGGTGGCCCACTCAAGCAAAAACGTGACCCACTCACGCAAAAAGGTGACCCATTCACGGAAAAAGGTGACCCACTCACGTAACAGGTGACCCACTCACGTAAAAATGTGACACACTCACGTAAAAGGTGACCTACTCACGGAAAAAGGGACCCACTCACGCAAAAAGGTGCCCTACTCACGGAAAAACGGTGACCCACTCACGGTAAAAGGTAAGTAATTCAGCTAGCATCATAGGTGACTAGATTCCAGGGGCAGGGCGTATCATAGCTGTATATGATTTCACAGGCAATTCAGATAGGATTGTAGGTATTTAGGCTGATTCAAGTATCATAGGTGTTTGGAGTAACTCAGCTAATACCACAGAAGGCTGGATTCCAGGGGCAGGGCGTATCATAGCTGTATATGATTTCACAGACAATACAGCTAGTATCGTAGGCATTTAAGCTAATTCAGCTAGTATCACAGGACGGTATATTCCAGAGGCTGACGGCATTATAGCTGTATATGATTTCACAGGCAATTCAGCTAGTATCGTGGGCATTTAAGCTATCAGCTGGTATCACAGGAGGGTATATTCCAGAGGCTGACAGCATCATAGATGTGTATGATTTCACAGGTAATTCTGTTAGTATCGTAGGTATTTAGGCTAATACAGCTAGCAGCACAGGAGGATAGATTCCAAGGGTTGGGTATAGCATAGTTTCGCATTTCACAGGTAATTCAGAGAGTATCGCAGCTATTTAGGAATATACAAATATCATAGGTTTTTAGAGTAATTCAGCCAGCATTACAGGAGGGTAGGCTCCAGGGGTTGGTTATAACGTAGTTTCGTATTTCACAGATAGTTCAGGTAATATCGTAAGTATTTGGGGTAATCAGTATAGTTTCACAGATACTCGTGATAATTTCGATCAAGGATTTGTATCACAGCTATTTAAGTAAATTGCAGGTGATTCAGGTTGTATCAGAAGTGTTTGAGTCATTTTAACAGGTAATTCAATTAGTATCATTGATATTTAGGGCAAACCAGATAGTATCACAGGTACTCGTGCTGATTTTGAGCATAATTTGTATCAGAGCTATTTAAGGTAGTATCACTGGTATTTAAGTCATTTTAACAGATAATTCAGTTAGTATCACAGGTATTTATGGTAATATGGAGAGTAATTAGATTATAAACATTTCTCATCCAACGTTAAACACTGTATCATATAAGATTTAGAAAAAGGTATAGTGTTCGAGGCGGAGGGGGATAAACTGCATATTTTTTTACAAATTGAAAAGCTTTGGCTCAACATACCTTATTTTAGTTTGTTGTAGGCGTCTCTCTCCTTTATCTAGGCTTGAGACTAGCACAAGGATTGCTCCTAGTGGCAGGGTTAACACCTTCCCTTCCATCTTTTTATTATTCTTCTTTCTTCATCAGGCGTCTGCTAGTTGCATACACAGTACAGGATAAATTTCATTTTTTTAGATTGTAGACTCACGAGAAAATCTTCATCTTTGACTTACATTCTCTTAAGCACTGTTTGTAATACGATAATGTCCATACGCATATGTCGTTATTCCATCCTCAGCAATAACTCTTTTATCATCTAACGGATGCAATGTGATTTTATTCACTTGCACTGTGGTAACAGCGTGCTTTCGTGATGAGATTAGATTCGTAGGCGTTCTGATAATTTCACAGATTTAAGACAGTCTGTATAGCTGTCAAACGTAATGTACTGCTTAATAGCACTATGTTTTATACCCTTAATCCTTTTTGCCGTTGAGACATGGATATCTAGTGCATACATATTAGCTCGTAGTCCGACAAAGCCCTGGATGATTTTTACCATTAGCCTCATCTTTAAATTTCCCAAGCACCTTCTTGTTTAGAGCTGAATAGCATATATAGCTTGTAGGAAAATCATCAGTATCCAGATGCTCAAATAAACGTAACTTGTCATGGTACACATCTTCAGTTGTTACACGATGAATGAATGAACCAGTATCCATGTACATAAGCTTCAGGTTTTCAGCTCCGTAATATGGTAACAACACATCATAATGATAGTGATACATTAATGTCTTGGAGATGTCCAACACAATCATGCCAATGTATATAGGCTTGTCGAGAGGCCATATTACAGCAGCTAGATTAGGAGCATATATTGTCCTATCAATAAACGTAGCCTTGGCGATCAACTTTTCCACAGTCCTCTCATTTGTCACCATTCGTATATCCATACGGTTACGCAGGTTCTCCATAGATTTTCCAAACATGGCATTGTTAAAGAGCTTGTAGAGACCCTTCTCGAAGTAATTTGCTACCTGTTGTCGTAGCCTGCTGTTTAATTCCACATAAGGTTTTAACCATCGAGACTGTCGGGATTGCAGCACACGATGGATTTTACCGAAACGTAACCCATGATTAAGAGCTTGCTTCAAAGCCATGTAATGCACTACATACTTCTTACGAGGCCCAAGATGAGGTATCAGTTTCTTTGTAGATGATTTCGATGATTTTATACACTCAGGCAGAAAAGGTAGGTCGTTGTGCAGATCGTGAAGTTCAGCAGGTTACTCGATGTCTATGACGTCACACTCAGAGACAGGATGTCTGACAGTATCAAAGATATTTAAATTCGTTCCATAGCTAACTGTATATGTCATACCATCAAGAGAAGTATTCTCACACCTCATTCAGACAGATGTCATTCAAAGCCTACCACTACCACCACCGTCACCACTACCACCACCCATTGCACCAGTATTAACTCCAGCAGTATGATCACAATACTTAAAAGCAAAAGCTTAAAAGGTAACGTAGAAGATTTTCCCTCTTACTTAGTTAAATGTATGTATATGCTACATTATTCCAGGTTTTCATTCCCTCTTCAATTCTTCCTTTCCAACTTCTCACAGAATGACCATTACATTTCACTACAATCACGGGCAAAGTAATTTTTCCAGAGTTACAAAGATTCTAAGCTTCTAAAATCGAACCCAGTATTGCTTTTAATGAATGTATTTTTAGTAATTTAGCTTTCCCAAATCAGCATCTACCATTTAATCTTTACTCAAACCTGATATGATCCATAGGCTTGAAGATAATAAAATCACCCTTTTGGGATTCGATCTGAGTACTTTAAAGTAACTTTAGTTATGATAACGATATTGAAGAACTAGGTACTCTGTGTACTGTTTACTTAACGTGTCTATATAAATTAGATTACGGGTTGTTAAATTTGTAATTAAATTTCATTGAATCGGTATTCGAACCCAGAACACCAGTAACAAAATTATTTATAATATTAGTTTGTTATGTTAAACGCAGCTGTATGCAGTTACAGCATCAATCTAAGTGATATATTATAGACTATAGAGGGAAATTAAGGAAATCATATAAAGATTGGTATTCGAACTAAGGACAACTAATTGACAATTATATACGGTGTTAATTACACATCATAGGAGCAACCAAACCTACTTTAGTCCAACTCTCTAGCGTTCTTAGTTTCTGAGATAATTGAGATAATCAAACGCAGGAGACCAGGTACCAAATATAGATTCACACAAAATGCCTAATGACATATATGTACTAAGGTTTATTTGGTGACTTTGTCTTAATTAGTTCTGGAGTTATTAGAACATGAATTTGTAATCACTCCTAGGGTTCAAACCCGGGCATCCCGGTCAGCTCAAAACAATACGCCAAGGACGCGCCGCATTCAAGGAATTAATTAGTTTTTATCCCATTGTTCTATCCCTTTTCGTGCAGGAGATATAAGTGATTAAACAGTAGGGTACATTTGCGGGAACCAGCACACTTAATATGCAGGAATGTACAATTAAATGCTAATTAGCCCCCTCCCGCTCCTGTCCCCTACTGTTTAATCGCTTGTACCTCCTGAATGAAAAAAGATAGAACAATTGGATGAAAACCAATTAATTTCCTGAAACGCGGCCCGTCCTAGGCGTATTGCTTCAAGTTGACTGAGATGCCCTGGTTCGTATTCTAGGAGTGATTACCAATTCATCTTCTAATAATTACAGAACTGATTAAGATAAAGACGCTAAATAAACGTTATTGCATTTATGTTATTAGGTACTTTCTTGTGAATCTACAATTGGGTCCCTGGTGTCCTGGATTCGATCCTTAATTCTTCATTCTCAATTATTTTAGAAACTAAAAAACTAAGTGGGGTGAGCTAAAGCATGTTTGATAGCTCCTATAAAGGGTAATTAATACAGTGTATAATGGTCAATCAGTTGTCAGTTCAAATTCCAATCTTTTAATGATTTCCTTAATTTTCCTCTATGCTCTATAATATATCACTTAGATTAATACTGTAACTGCATACGGCTGTGGTTAACATACCAAACTAATATTATAAATAATTTTGTTCCTGGTGTTCTGGATTCGAATACCGATTCAATGAAATTTAATTACAAATTAATAACTCGTAATCTAATTTATATAGACACGTCAAGTAAAACATACACAGAGCACCTAGTTTCTAAATATCGCCATCATGACAAATATCACTTTAAAGTACACAGATCGAATCCCAAAAGGGTGATTTCATGTATCTTCAAGCCTATGGATCATATCAGGTTCGAGTAAAGATTAAATGGCACATGCTGATGTGGGGAGCTAAGTTACTATAAATACATTTATTAAAAGTATTACTGGGTTCGATTTTAGAAGCTTAGAATCTGTGTAACTCTGGAAAAATTACTTTTCCCGTGATTGTAGTGAAATGTAATGGTCTTTCTGTAAGAAGATGAAAAGGAAGAATTGAAGAGGGAATGAAAACCTGGAATAATGTAGTATATGCATACATTTAACTAAATAAGAGGGAAAATCTTCTACGTTACCCTTTTAGCTTTTACTTTTAAGTATTGTGATAATAGAGCTCGAGTTAACCTTGGTGCAATGGGTGGTGATTGCTGTAGGCTTTGAATGACAACATCTGTCTGAACGAGTATGTGAGAATACTTCTCCTGTTGGTGTGACATCATATACAGTTAGCTATGGAACGAATTTAAATATTTTTACACTGCCAGACATCCTGTCTCTGAGTATGACTTCAGAGGCATCGAGTATCCTGCTGAACTTCACGATCTACACAGCGATCTACCTTTCCTGCCTGAGTGTATGAAACCATTCAAATCATCTACAAAGAAACTGATATATCATCTTGGACCTCGAAAGCAGTATGTAGTGCATTACATGGCTTTGAAGCAAGCTCTTTATCATGGATTACGTTTCAGTAAAATCCATCGTGTGCTTAAATTCCGACAGTCTCGATGTTAAAACCTTA
The DNA here is from genome assembly GCA_030765065.1 of Deroplatys truncata. Classification (NCBI taxonomy): domain Eukaryota; kingdom Metazoa; phylum Arthropoda; class Insecta; order Mantodea; family Mantidae; genus Deroplatys; species Deroplatys truncata. The sequence goes on from CM060990.1 coordinate 285,032,254, forward strand.
TGTGGAATTAAACAGCAGGCTAAGAGAACAGGCAGTTAAAGACTTCGAGAAGGATCTCTACAAGCTCTTTAACAATGCCATGTTTGAAAAACCATGGAGAACATGCGTAACCGTATGGATATGCGACTGCTGACAAATGAGAAGACTCTAGAAAAGTTGATCGCCAAGCCTACGTTTATTGATAGGACAATATATGCTGCTAATCTAGCTGCTGTACATATGACCTCTCGACAAGCCTATATCATTGGTATGAGTGTGTTGGACATCTCCAAGACCTTAATTTATCACTATCATTATGATGTGCAGTTATCATCTTACGGAGCTGAAAACCTGAAGGTTATGTACATGGATACTGATTCATTCATTCATCGTGTAACAACTGAGGATGTGTACCATGGCAAGTTACGTTTACTTGAGCATCTGGATACTGCTGATTATCCTACAAGCTATATATGCTATTCAGCTCTAAACAAGAAGGTGCTTGGGAAATTTAAAAATAAGGCTAATGGTAAAATCATCCAGAGCTTTGTCGGACTACGAGCTAAGATGTATGCACTAGATATCCATGGCTCAATGGCAAAAAGGATTAACGGTATAACACGTAGTGCTACTAAGCAGCACATTACGCTTGACAGCTATACAGACGGTGTTAAAACCTGTGAAATCATCAAAACGCCTATGAATCTAATCTTATCACGAAAGCACGCTGTTACCACTGTGCAAGTGAGTAAAATCACATTGACTCCGTTTGATGATAAAAGAGCTATTGCTGAGGATGGAATAACGACAATGCGTATGGACATTATCGTATTAGAAATACTGCTTAAGAGAATGAAAGTCGAAGATGAAGGTTTTCTCGTGATTCTACAATCTTAAAAAATGAGATCTATTCTGTGCTGTGTATGCAACTAGCAGACGCCTGATGAAGAAAGAAAAATAATAAAAACATGGAAGGGAAGGTGTAAACCATGCCACTAGGAGCAATCCTAGTGCTAGTCTCAAGCCTAGATAAAGGGTGAAGTGATAATATGCACCCGAATAATAAATCATAAACAATAACGAATAATAATTAATAGGCATATAATCAAAATAAGAAGGAATACCAGTATGAGAGAAGAATAAAAGAGAGCATTAAGAATTACAGAAAGGGGGGAATAAAATCATGAAGCGAGAGCAAAACGTAGAAAGTAGATATTAATTAAAAATAATAACATGAAATAAAATGAAGAAAACGTGTAGTCGAGAACGAACAAACTTGGCGAAAATCACATAAAGATAGCAGACGTAGGAAAGGACAGGAAGAAGAACATTAGGAATCGCTTTAGTGACAATAGGAACCGAGTTGTGCACACAGGATGTCAAGACAACGGGCAAGAACCCGAAGTTAGTCAAGCGCACAGAAAATTCATTAAAGCGAACATAATTTATTAATGTGAGACGCGAGCCACGCCCGGACGATCAAATTAAGAGCCAATGGTAGATGGAGGAAAAATTCAGAAATGTAACCAATCAGATAAATAAGTCACGTGAATAGCAAAAATGTGAGAGAGAAACTAGAAAAGTAGGCGTGAAATAGAAAGTTATCTACGAGACAGAGCGACGTTCAAACGTGCGTAAGATACTTCACTCTGTGTCGAAACGTCGGGGAGAGAAGAAGTCTCTGTGTAGAAACGTGGGGGAGAGAAGATGAGCTGGGCGAACGAAGCAGATTTTGTGTAGGAAACGCGAGGGAAAGTAATATAGATCCAGAAATTCAAAATATTTTATAGTAAAGAGGGAAACAGTGCAGCGGTCTTCGAGTAACTATTTAAGTATTGAAAACCACTTTAAGGCAAACGTGAGTAACAGGGTAGGTAGGGAATGACAAAAGGAAAAGTCATTAACGTAATATAGTAACATACTTCAACTTCGCAAAGTAATTAAGAAAGGGTAAGAGCACGGAAACAGTAGCAGGAGTGACAGGAAAAATCCGTCTTGTGTGGAAAGGAAATTCGCACGAGGAACTCTGTGTGGATCATCAATAAATAGGCCATCTGAGAGGAGAAAGTGAAGCTCATTTATCGTCCATCCACACTCTCTGAGGAAAGAGACCCCTGAACCCAAATTCCTCTACCTGAGTAGCCGGCAGCAACAACGATCCTCCCGAATTAACAACCCAGCCACCAAGAACCGCACCATTACAACCTTTCCCATTCCCAAACCCCGCTACAAAATGGTACCCAACGTGTCTTCCACCCACGCCTAGCTCCCTTCCAAAAACCAAAACACACTCACGGCCACACAACGGAGAACGCCGCCAAGGACTGTAGCCAACACCGGGACTTCAACAGCACAACAGAGCCAATGTACGACTAAGTACTACAAACGTTATTACACCAGTGGAAAGTGAATGTTACTGCGTAGCGGTAAACACCTCAGCAACACCATGGAGAACGCTCCTATGGAACAGCAAACCACAACAGTAGCTAGTCATGAGGAACATAATTCCAACAATTCCTTCACACTAGAAGCTGTATTGCACCAAAAATGTACGCACAATTCCAACAATTAACAACAAAAATTTCCTCACAAAGTGAAACACTTAACACCCTTAATAACCAAATCACCGCACAAGGTGAAACTCTCCAATCTCAAATCACATCACCAGCAAACACTCTTCATAAACAAATCACAGCACAAGGTGAAACTCTCCAATCTCAAATCGCATCACAAGCAGACACTATTATTAACCAAATCTCCGCACAGGGTGAACAATTAAACACACAAATTAATACGCAACGAGCAGAACAAAAGGAATCATTGACACAGAATGCAGGCTCATGCAACATGTAAAAACACAATTAGCACAAGTGGAAATACTAGAAGCTCAGATATTAACAAGACGGAATACACAATTCAACGAACTTAAAACACAATTAGAAGGACACGTGAGTAGACAAGCCAGTCAAGTAGAAGAAATGAGAATAGGCAAGCATCATTAGAGCTGAGGTTATTACCATCAAAGACGACATTCAGGAGGCATGTGGAGAATTGCAGGTGTTAAAAGGGAAGGTCACACAAATGCCTGCTGACCAGAGTAATAATGAAAAGTTAAATTGTGATCTGCGTGCAGCATGTGAAAAGCTAACAGAAAACGTAAACGGAGAACTGTCGACAATGCGACAAATAATCCAGAATACAACGGCACAGTCTGCTGCAGAACACAATGAGGCTATAAAACTAATCGAAAGAAACTCGCGTGAGCTGGCACAGGTCAGGGCAACAATGCAATTGCACCAACAAAACAATTTGAACGAAAATGCCAGTAACCCTGCCATCTCTCGCGAGGTAAGTACAGCGGAGATGCAAAACGCTACACAAATGCCGCTTGCATCGCCGCAGACACAAATTTCAGATTTTGCACATGAGGAGTCTAGCTTTACAAATGTGCATACGTATCCCATACACTACAATTTATTGAATGAAATAGCTGTACCGCAATTTAGCGACTCTAAAGACAATGCTAAACGTTACATCATGGACCTTGACTCGTAATTTGACTTAAAACAAATTCCTGAAAATTTGAAATTCTTTGTAGTTATGAAAGGGCTACAAGGGCGAGCACTCTCTTGGTTCCGGTTAGCAATCGGCGACCATACCACATATGGGGATTTTAAAAACATCCTTCTATGCAAATACTGGAACTCCACCACACAGCACGCAGTTAGAATCAAGACCAATAATGGCAAATACACGCCAAGGCAAGCACCACCAGTGAACCATTATTTCTTGGACCTAGCTCAACAAAACCTTTTACTTGATCCCCCATCCAGAACACGAATTCTTGAAATTGATTCTGAGACATTTCTCGGCACCATAAGGAACAACTTAATTGTAGCAAGGGTACTACAATTTCTGAAACCCTTGAACTATTGACGGCGCTACAAGTACACCAGAGCGGTAGATCTGAGAATAGAGCACCGAATGGAACTTTCAGTGGGTTAAGGGCACCACCCACCTTTCATCAAAGAAGAGGACTATACCCTCAACAGAACCGCTATGATGACAGGGAAAACTATTATAACCGACACAAGGACGACTATAATGCTCACCGGGGACCACCACGAGAAAACACAAGACGACACATAAATTACGTACGAGTACAATGAAACAGGAGACAAAATTCACACTGGGGAAACCCTACAGCAGAAAACAGACAGGGTCGACCAGGTTACAACGTGGACGCGCCAACATGGCCACATGATAACCGGCGAGACCAAAGAAATCACAACCAAAGTATAAATCACCAGAGGAACGAAACTCCACAAACATCACACACGGGGACAATTAAGAAACAAACTTGGTTCAATCGCGACAATCAGAGTGCAACACAACACGATAACATGCGCGGTGGCACATACGGTACCGACAACCAGTCGGAAAACTAGAATGGGGTCAGGAAAAATTCCCGTCTTTGGACCCCCTAGCTCTTTGCAACACAGGGAATAAAAACAATAATAACAATATTATGGCAGACAGACAGAGCGATATTAATGATTCACCTCAGGTATCAATAAACATTGCAGGAGAACCTTATCAGGCTATAGTGGACTCCAAAGCCATGGCTTCACTATGTAGCCTGGAGTTCTATAAAAATATAATATCAAGGGGATTGAAACTGCATACACTTCCAGTGAAAAAAGTTTACGCTATTTTAGCTATAGGTAGAAAGAGGACTCGAATTCAACAACAAATTTTGATAGCTTTCAGAATACATGAAGTGGAATTTGAATATATTTTTCTAGTCGTACCACATTTGGTATCGCCAATACTAATTGGGAGAGACCTACTATCAGAATCCAAGGCGAATATCGACTACAAAACACGGGAGCTGACATTAACAAAAACAAACACAGAGACCGTAACCACTAAACTTCTAAAAACGCCAGGTACACAAACGCAGCTAACAGAGGGTGAAAGTGACATTCAGCAGAACCGGTTCTTTGTGCAAGTCATTAGCCTAGGGGAGGGTATCTGCCTAGCACAAGATGAGATAGGAGATATATTTAATGAAGATGAAGAAATAGAGTACAATGATGAATACGACGATGACGACGCATATAGTAAATATGAAACAAGGGAGAATGATAATGTAGAGATCGCGAGAAGCGTAGAAGAAAAAGAACATGCCGATGTAAAAGGGAGTGATCTAGATAAATATCTGCACGAAGAACTGAACACACAACAGATGCATGAACGTATAGCACGAAAGGTTAACGACATTTCAGCCCTCAATGCCAAGCAAAAACAAAACCTCACCACGATACTTTGGAACAACCGAGCAGCATTTATAGACAAAACTGGCTGTTGTAGCAATTTGGAATACTCTTTTGATGTAAAACCAGCTCCCCCATGGAAGTACAGATGTATAAATATACCTATAAACCTTCAAGACGCAGTGAACGACACAATAAACGCAATGTTACAGCAACAGATAATACAGCCTTCAAAATCGCCATACATAAATCCTTTATGTGTAGTTGCAAAGAGCTCGGGAAAAGTCCGCATAACAATCGATGCACGTCACCTAAACAAATTCATTGTACCAGACAACACAGAACGCAGACAATTGAGTTTATACTAGCAGGAATTGGGAGGAAAACATGGTTCTCATGCTTAGATTTAACAAATTCATATTTACAAATACCATTAGCTCCACATCTCAGGAAATATACCTGCTTCATTCATCAGGGAAAAGTATTTGAATTTTTAAGATTACCCTTTGGTTTATCTGTGAGTGGGTCAGGATTTTTAAGAGCAACAGACAAAATTTTCGGAAATAAAACACAAAACTACCTAACCCAATATATCGATGACTTTCTAATACATAGCAAGGACATTGATGAGCACCTACAGCACATTGACATGGTTCTAACAAAAATAAGAGAAAACGGGTTGACCGTAAATTTGAAAAAAAAACAACATATTATTTAATAAAGAAATCAAATTTTTAGGATACGTAATTTTAGAAAAAGGCGTGGCACCAGACCCAGAAAGAATCAAAACAATACAGGCAATACCGCCCCCTATAAATGTCAGGCAATTGAGAAAATTCCTGGGAATATTACAATACGAGGCTCGCTTCCTCGCAAACTATGCCAGAGAGGTAGCGCGTTTAAGAGAATTATTAAAGAAAGGTACGAGCTGGAAATGGTCAAAAGAACATCACACAACTTTCGATACCGTAAAAGAACTTTTCGGCAAGGCGATTTTACTAGAGCGAACGAACATGAACTTACCCTTCCATATTTATTCAGACGCAGCAATAACCGGTTTTAGAGCGATCTTATGTCAATATGACGAACAGCACGAACAACACATCATCAGTACAGCATCACGAACTTTGACCTCAACAGAAAAGACAGCTGAAATTACGGAAATGGAATAGCAGCAATATACTTCGCTCTTCAGAAGTTTAAATATTACGTGTACAACAAACAGATCACAATATACACCGAACATGTGAGCCTATCATTTATAAAATCATGTAAACTCGTAAGCTCAAAAATAGCGAGATACATATATGAGATTACAGCATATGATGTAAACATACAACACATCCCAGGGAACAGCAACATTTTTGCCGATACACTATCCCATCTAGCAAACAGGGAAGGCATTCCAGAATGCTTAGGTCACACAAGACGTGAAATCAGAATTTTAAACCCCACACTATATTCAGGTAGTGAACTGGCCAAACAGGTCAAGAACCTCAAATCCTTGCAAGAAAAAGAACCCAAACTAGCAGCCTTAATGGGAGAGGCGAAAGCCATTACACCCGACCTAATTGAGCCGATAGGGTGCACAATGGGATACTGTATAAATTGAAAAGTTTTGAACAGCCAACATGGTTAACATATGCACCGAGTTCGTTAGAAAATCAGATAATTAATAAGTCTCACACAGCGATCATCCACGCCGGATGACAAAAGACATGCTGAAACAAGCATATGAACGCATAAAACGTAACAGTGAACAACGCAACCGGCTCAAGAAACGCCATCACAAAATGTGGAATCCGGAAGAGGAAGATTTAGTATTATATAGAGTTCACCATAAGTCTTCACTGTTAAAGAAAGAAACAAGCAAACTACATCTGATGTAGCATGGACCGGCTGTGATTCAGAAAAAATTAAGTGACCGTTCCTTTGAGTTACAACACCCACGCTCGTTAAAAATCATCGGTAGGTACAATTTGGCTCTACTCAAACCGTACCGCCTACCGACAAAATGACCGAAAAACGTGTCATGATGTACTGTTGGCAAGGTCTACGAATGCAAATAATAAAGAAAAAAAGGAACACAACTTAATTGAGTTATTCAGCACGTTAAAAACAAACGGTAAATAATAAGTAACAAAGAGGGAAGCATGACACATACGGTAACAAGAAAAGTATTAGCAAAAGTATTGTACAAAAACATGCAAACCTTGCAAAAGCCAGGGTACAGAATGTAAGAATGTCAGGAATAATACATGTAACTGAGAAGGATAACAATGTGAATAACACTGAGTCAACCGGGATAAAAAATGTAAAGATTTCTAGAAAATGATAAGCAGGAAATATAGAAATTCAGGGAATAATATATGTGAATGTGTATATAGAGATGTTAAAAAAAATTTAGGATAGGAAATAACTGAAATATAATTTTTTCAATATGTGTACAGGGTATTTTCAAATCATGTATGTTAATATTAGGATAAATTAAGTTTAGCTGTAAGTAACATTAAACCAGACACTTATGAGCAAAACAGAGTCCTAAGAAACATAAATAACTAAAAAAATGTTTACTTGTATGAGCGTGTAGGGACTTAAACAAAACTGTAAGGTCAGACAGACAGGTGTTTATTCCCAGGTAGTCTCCAAAGTTCAATGACATGCCCCATTATCTACCAACTATGCGTGTGCACGAAGAGAAAGTATAAGTGGTCAGTGCGAGAAAATAAAAAACCAAAATTGCGTGGAAAGATTATCCGAAAGCAAAAATATGCAAATAGTGCTTGCAAAACCGAAACAATGTTCCACAAAAAGGGAAACATGAAACCACGTCAACAAGACACAAACAATGAAACAAGTCCAGAATGAAAATGGCACATCCTAAAGCAAATATGTATATAACCTTAGTGAATAAGTATGTAAGAAATATGTAATTGCTAGAGTGAACTGTGGCACAAGGCACCAGGAGACGCAGAAGTCAGTCTCAGAAAAATTTTGTGTATTGTAAATTTTCTTTCAGGGTTACTATATTCATGAATTTGTATGTATAATATATTCGCAAAACAGTTCGTAAGAACCAACTACGGAAAATCTTAACACACAAGACGCTAGGGGAAAGGTAGCGTGAGTAAAACGGTACGATTTTCAGTGGGTTTTCAAACAAGACATGCTTTTTGCCCTGCGGGAAAAGAAGTGCCTTATTTGAAGGGCATTTGAAGTGGTAAGATCCACCCGAATAATAAATAATAACGAATAAGAAAAATAATTAATAAGCATTTAATAAAAATAATAAGCAGGAATACCAATATGAGTGAAGAATAAAAGAGAACATTAAGAATTACAGAAAGGGGGAATAAAATCATGAAGAGAGAGAAAAACGTAGAGAGTAGATATTAATTAATAAAAAGAACATGAAATAAAATGTAGAAAACGTGTAGTCGAGAACGAACAAACTTGGCGAAAATCACATAAAGAGAGCAGACGTAGGAAAGGACTGGAAAAAGAAGATTAGGAATCGCTTTAGTCACAATAGGAACCGAGTTGTGCACACAGGATGTCAAGACAACGGGCAAGAACCCGAAGTTAGTCAAGCGCACAGAAAATTCAGTAAAGCGAACATAATTTGTTAATGTGAGACGCGAGCCACGCCCGGACGATCAAATTAAGTACCAATGGTGGATGGAGGAAACATTCAGAGATGCAACCAATCAGAATAAATAAAAGTCACGTGAATAGCAAAACGTGAGAGAGAAAATAGAAAAGTAGGCGTGATATAGAAAGTTATCTATGAGACAGAGCGACGTTCAAACGTGCGTAAGATACTTCACTCTGTGTCGAAACGTCGGGGAGAGAAGAAGTCTCTGTGTAGAAACGTGGGGGAGAGAAGATGAGCTGGGGGAAAGAAGCAGATTTTGTGTAGGAAACGTGAGGGAAAGTAAGATAGATCCAGAAATTAAAAATATTTTGTAGTAAAGAGGGAAACAGTGCAGCGGTCTTCGAGTAACTATTTAAGTATTAAAAACCAGTTTAAGGCAAACGTTAGTAACAGGGTAGTCAGGGAATGGCAAAAGGAAAAGTTATTAACGTAATATAGTAACATACTTCAACTTCGCAAAGTAATTAAGAAAGGGTAAAAGCACGGAAACAGTAGCAGGGGTGACAAGAAAAATCGCGTCTTGTATGGAAAGGAAATTCGCACGAATTCTGTGTGGATCATCAATAAACGGGTCATCTGAGAGGAGAAAGTGAAGCTCATTTATCTCCCATCCACACTCCCTGAAGTAAGAGACTCCTGAACCCAAGTTCCTCTACCTGAGTAGCCGGCAGCAACAACGATCCTACCGAATTAACAACCCAACCACCAAGAACCGCACCATTACAACCTTTTCCATTCCCAAACCCTGCTACAAGGGGAGAGGCGGCTACAACAAAATAAAATAAGGTATGTTGAGCCAAAGCTTTTCAATTTGTCAACCAATATGCAGTTTATCCCCCTCCGCCTCGCACACTATACTTTCTTCTAAATATTATATGATACAGTGTTGTAACGAGGGATGAGAAATGTTTATAATCTAATTGCTCTCCATATTACCATGAATACCTGTGATACTATCTGAATTATCTGTTAAAATGACTTAAATACCTGTGATATTACCTTAAATAGCTCCGATACGAATCCCTGCTCAAAATTAGCACGAACACCAGTGGTACTATCTGGTTTGCCCTAAATATCAATGATACTAGTTGAATTACCTATTAAAATGACTCAAATACTTTTGATACAACCTGAATCACCTGCAGTTACCGTAAATAGATGTGATACAAGTCGTTGATCGAAACTATCTCGAGTATCTGTGAAACTATGCTGATTACCCCAAATACTTACGATCTTACCTGAACTATTTGTGAAATACGAAACTACGTTATAACCAACCCCTGGAACCTACCCTCCTGTAATGCTGGCTGAATTACTCTAAACATCTATGATATTTGAATTATTCTAAATACCTACGATACTCTCTGAATTACCTGTGACATACGAAACTATGCTATACCCAACCCCTGGAATCTATCCTCCTGTGAAACTAGCTGAATTAGCCTAAATACCTACGATACTGATTGAATTACCTGTGAAATCATACACAGCTATGATGCGGTCAGCCTCCTGTGATACTAGGTAAATTAGCTTAAATGCCGCCGATACTAGCTGAATTGCCTGTGAAAACATATACAACTATGATACGCCCTGCCCCTGGAATCTAGCCTCCTGTGGTATTAGCTGAGTTACTCTAAACACCTATGATACTTGAATTAGCCCAAATACCTATGATACTATCTCAATTACCTGTGAAATCATACGGAACTATATACACACTAAACTGTGGAATCTGTCCTATCCTGTGATACTAGCTGAGTTGCTCTAAGCACCTATGATACTTGAATCAGCCTATTTACCTACGACACTATCTGAATTACCTGTGAAATCATACACAGCTATGATACAGTCAGCCTCTGTAATATACCCTCCTGTGATACTAACTGAATCAGCTTAAATGCCCACGATACCAGCTGAATTGCCTGTGAAACCCTATACAGCTATGATACGCTCAGCCCCTGGAATCTAGCCTCCTGTGGTACTAGCTGAGTGACTCTAAACACCTATGATACTTGAATTATCCTAAATATACAAGATGCTATCTGAATTACCTGAAACATCATACGAAGATATACACACACTAAACCGTGGAATCTGTCCTACCCTGTGAATACTAGCTGAGTTATTCCAAGCACCTATGATACTTGAATCAGCCCAAATACTACAATACTATCTGAATTAGCTGTGAAATCATTCACAGCTATGATACAGCCAGCCTCTGCAATATACCCTGTGATACTAGTTGAATTAGCTTAAATGTCCACGATGCTAGCTGAATTGCCTGTGAAATCATATACAGCTATGATACGCCCTGCTCCTGGAATCTAGTCTCCTGTGGTACCAGTTGAATGACTCTAAACACCTATGATACTTGAATTATCCTAAATACCTACGATACTATCTGAATTACCTGTGAAATCATACGGAACTATACACACGCTAAACCATGGACTCTGTCCTATCCTATGATACTAGCTGAGTTACACTAAGCATCTATGATACTTGAATCAGCTCAAATACCTACGATACTATCTGAATTACCTGTGAAGTCATACACAGCTATGATGCATTTAACCTCTGGAATATACCCTCCTGTGATACCAGGTGAATTAGCTTAAATGCTCATGCTACTCGCTGAATTGCCTGTGAAATCATATACAGCTATGATACGCCCTGCCCCAGGAATCTAGTCACCTGTGATACTAGCTGAGTTACTTACCCTTTAGCGGAGTGGGTCATCTTTTTGCGTGAGTGGGTCACCTTTTTCCGTGAGTGGGTCACCTTTTTCTGTGAGTGGGTCACCTTTTTGCGTGAGTGGGTCACCTTTTTGCGTGAGAGGGCCAACCTTTTCCGTTATGGGTCACCATTTTACGAGAGTGGGTCACCTTTTTCCGTGAGGGTGTCAGATATTTGTGAGTGGGTCGCCTTTTTGCGTGAGCGGGTCACCTTTTTCCTTGAGTGGGTCACCTTTTTGCGTGAGTGGGACACGTTTTTGCGTGAGTGGGTCACCTTTTTCCGTGAGTCGTTACCTTTTTACGTAAGTGGGTCACGTTTTGCATGAGTGGGTCACCTTTTAGCAAGTGTGCCACCTCTTTAGCGTGAGTGGGTCAATTTTTTCCGTGAGGGCGTCACCTTTTTTCCCTGATTGGGTCAGTTTTACCGTGAGTGGGTCGCCTTTTTCCCTGAGTGGATCACCTTTTTGCGTGAGTGGGCCACCTTTTCCGTGAGTGGGTCACCTTTTTCCCTGAGTGGGTCACCTTTTTCCGTGAGTGGGTCACCTTTTTGCGTGAGTGGCTCACCTTTTTTTCCTGAGCGGGTCACCTTTTTCCGTTAGTGGGTCACCTTTTTCCCTGAGTGGGTCACATTTTTCCGAGAGGGATCGCCTTTTACCGTGAGTGGGTCACCTTTTTCAGTGAGTAAGTTATCTTTTTACGTGAGTGGTTAACATTTTTACGTGAGTGGGTCACCATTTTAGCATGAGAGGGTTACGTGCTACAGCTGTCTAGAATTAGTGTTCCAGCATTGTTAGGAAACGTCTGTCCGTGACGATCTCGTCTAAAGTCGCTTTCAAAGTCTAGCACCTCTCCTCCTATTCGTATCTCTCGTGTATATAAGCCCATAATCCTACTATCTTTCATAACTCTGCTCGTTTGCCTATACCTTTCATACATACAAACGCATACTCTACTCTCAACCTCTGTCTAGTCTAGCATCATCCCTATCTTTCACCTATAAACACATACTCTACTCAACATCTGTCTGGCCTAGCATTTCTACTCGTATCCCTACCTCTCATAAAGCGCATTCCCCTCCTGCCCCTGCCTAGCTGAGTATCTCTCCTTGGTTTCCTATACCTCTCATATAAAACACATTCTACCTTTAACATCTTTCTATCCTAGCATAGGATTTCTCCGATTACTCATCTCTCCTTATAACCCATACTCAACCTCCTTAGTCTAATACCTCTCCTCCTGTCCCTATACCCCTCATACATATAAACACATATTCTACTCTAAACCTCTGTCTAGTCTAGCATCTCTCCCCATATCCCTTACCTCTCATAAAGCGCATTCCCCTCCTACCCCCTGTCTAGCTGAGTATCTCTCCTTGGGTTCCTATCTAACCTATATAAAACACATTCTACCTTTAACACCTGTCTATCCTAGCATAGGATCTCTTCGTTTTCTCGTCTCTCCTTATAAACGCATACTCAACCTCCTTAGCCTAATACCTCTCCTCCTGTTCCTATACATCTCATACATACAAACGCATACTATACTCTAAACCTCTGTCTAGTCTAGCATCTCTCCCCGTAATCCGTATCTTTTCCATATAAACACATACTCTACTCTTCAACATGTCTGGCCTAGCACTTCTCCTCGCGTGCCTTATCTCTCGCATATAAAGCGCATTTCCCACTCCTTCAACTCTCCTAGCATAGGATCTCTCCGTTTTCTCGTCTCTCCTTATAAACGCATACTCAACCTCCTTAGCCTAATGCCACTCCTCCTGTTCCTATACCCCTCAAACATATAAAAGCATACTCTACTCTAAACCTCTGGCCTAGCACTTCTCCCCGTATCCCCTACCTCTCATAAAGCGCATTCCCTCCTGCCCGTCTCTAGCTGAGTATCTCCCCTTGGTTTCCTATCTAACATATATAAACCTAACTTTAACACCTGTCTATCCTAGAATGGGATCTCTCTCCGTTTTCTCGTCTCTCCTTATAAACACATACTAACACTCTCCTAGGGTAATACATCTCCTCGATGTGCTATACCTCTCATATAAACCATGCTCTACTCCTCAACCTCTGTCTAGCCTAACACCTCTCCACTATCTCTTCCATATAAACGCCCTCCCTCGTTCAACCTTGTCTAGCATAGTATCGGTCGTCGTATTCCCTATCTCTCCCATATAAACCCATTTTCTTCCTTGAACCGCCCCATCTAGCCTCGTTTTCCCCATCCTTTCCCATGTATGCTCCAAAAACTGTGCTCGATCTCTCTATAATAACCGACTTTTCGCGAATATCGAATTCACGAGTATGCATGTTCTTGTCAACCAAAAGTATAGCACAAGAGCTCTGTCTAAGACATCCGACAATAAACATTAATGATAAAATACTTACATTAAGACCTCTGATCACTGCTAAAAAGCGTATAATACTATCCAACGTATGCCCTGTCATACCCAACTCCGTAATTGAAGATCAACTGCTCCGGTTGGGTATAACCGCAAGGTTATCACTATCGTGCATCAAAGCAGGCATCCTTATGAAAGGATTCACACATATTCTTAGTTTTCGACAACTATATATTGCACCACAGGACTTGTTATTACTCCCAGAGTCCTTTCAGGTAACATACGATGGTACGACCTACTGGATCTATGCGTCATCCGATACACCGGTATGCTTTATTTGCAAAGCAGAGGGACATTTAGCAAGCAATGTACGAGGGCTGATCAACAAAGACTGAGACTGATTTTTTTCACAGATCTTTATTACTCCAATTCAATGTTTACATGATCTTTTTCAAAGTAGTCACCTCCTACTTCAATGCACTTTTTATAGCGTCTCTGCCAGTCCTTGAACACGTGCTGCAGACCATTCTTTGTCAGGTCCTTGAGAATCGCCTCACTTTTCTTGAGCACTACTTCACAGTTCTCAATTCGAATACCCCTAAGCTTTGCCTTTAGTGATAAGAATAAAAAAAGTCACAGAGTGCAAGATCGGGGCTATAAGGTGGATGTGGTACACAGGTAATGTTGAATCGAGCCAGAAACTGCATGACTTGATTTGCGACGTGAGGCCGTGCATTGTCATGATGAAGTCGCTACCCAGTCCGAGAAAGCTCTGGTCGTTTCTTTGCAATGTGCTTCCTCAGTGTAGCCAATAGTGACGTGTAGTATGCAGCTGTAACAGTAGTGTGAGGGGGAACTGCATGCTGGTAAATCATTCCATTACAGTCAAAAATGTGATCACCATCACTTTCCCTGCAGATGGAACAACCTTTGCCCTTTTGAGTGTTGGAGAACCTGGCGATTTTCACACTGTGCTGGCTTGTTTTTCTTCAGGATCATAATGATGCAGCCATGACTACTCACCGGTGATAATCGATTTAAAAGATGCATTCCCTCCATCAGCAAAGAGACGCAGCACCTCACGGCTTGTCTCCTTTCGCACAGCCTTTTGTTCGGGAGTCAACAGACGTGGCACCCAACGAGCACAAACTCGGGTCATATGGAGATGGTCGTGCATAATTGTAAACACACTGTCATGTGAAATTCTCAACACTTCACTGAGGTTACGTAATGTTATACGCCGATCCTCTCGGACAATCACAGCAGCTGTGTTGATGTTGACTTCAGTCACAGCAGAAGCCGAAACATCAGGCCCACCTTGCTTAGCACTGACAAGTCGGCCTTCTTTGAAGTCCTTGAACCACCTAAACACTGTTGCACTAGGTAGTACATCTTCACTGTACGCATGCTTCAGCTTTTCATAAGTTTCGGTGGCTGTATGGTTTAAACGAAAACAGAATTTGATTGCGCTGTACTGCTCCTCTCGCGTCACCTCCGTTGTCTGGTATGCGAAATGCACGTAGGGTCTACAAAATAGAGCATTACTACCAACCTATCAATACGAGAGTGCTGCCACCTACCAACATTATACATAAAAATCCGCTCTTTTCAAATATTTATGTTACAGATACGAAACTATCACGAAAGCTACAGGAAAAAATCAGTCTCAGTCTTTGTTGCTCAGCCCTCGTACTACATGTGACTCAACCCTACAGAAAATAGTACATTATCTCAAACAAAACAAGTCCATACACCAACAAAAGAAGGCTTCCCTAAAGTAACAATGAACACAAATTTATCAACTACAAGTACAAAAGACAACAAAGTGCCTAATAGAATCGAAACAGATACTTCAGGTCTCCAACCTGATTTCACTTCTCCACAAACCGTTACACATACGGAGAACAATAACGATTTAGAAGAAACCCCGATGACTACAACCTCCGTAACACCGCAATCAAACAAAATGGCGGTAATCTCTACAAACAGACCCAAAGGACCACTGACATCTGAAGAATCTAATGTCAGTGACAATAAAGCAGACCTTGCTTCCGGGTCGGATGTCTCCTCAAACACACAAGAGGACAACAGTGAAGACGAATCCCAACCCACAGAAAATAGAAACAACCAAGAAAGAAATCTAAGAGATCATGGAATCATTAATTCATAGATGATCTGATGCTTCCTGTGAAAAACAATGGAAACATCTCCTACCAATTTTGTATTAAATTTTCTACAGCCTAAGCGTTTATTTGAATACACATGGGGTGTGACAGATGTCATTCCCATTGTTAGGACATACACCAACGACATTAAAGGATTAATTGAAACACTTAAGAAACTGTACCCCTATTACCAAGAAAGAAGCATCAAGAACAGGAGCTCAAGGATCGAAAAGAAACTACTGATGGCCCTTCACCATGAAAACATAACTGAAATGCCTTAGAATAAGGTGACGAAATCACTTGCTCTTCTTGTAATGTGATCATTTTTTTACAACGTAACATAAACGGTTTCCGTCCGCAACATGAATATTTGCAACATACAATTAATAAACACCAACCCCAAATCATATGCCTACAAGAAACGAACTTTAATGATCAGTATGTAGCCCACATAAAACAATATACACCATATTACATAAACCGTACGTCAGCCTTACATGCAAGTGGAGGAGTAGCTACATACATCCACGATTATGTTCCACATATAGAATTGCCACCTACAACTCCATTAGAAGCAGTAGCAGTGAAAGTATTAACGCCTAAAACTATGTGCATTTGTAATGTTTATCTTCCTAACAGCAAAAACCTGAATATAGATGAGTTAACGGCACTAATACAATTACCTAAGCCGTTTTTAATATTAGGAGACTTCAACTCACACAATACAATATGGGGCAGTAATCCTAGTGATCTAAGAGGGAAGATAATAGAATCTATATTGGAAAATCATGATCTTGTTACTAAATTCTAATAAACCTACACAAGTAGTAACAAAATGATGGTTCAAGCGCAATTAATATGCATGGAATGTCTATTCATATGCAAATGAGCCCCCCTCCCCCATTTTCCCCATTCCACCGTAGCTTCATGGTAGTTTTAGTTGCAGCTGAGGGTCATAAATCTTGTTGAGTACAATGGAAGCTTGACAGTTAAGCAATTAAGGTTATCCTTCACTTGTTAAAACGAACAAAGGGGTCATAAATTTAAGGTTCTGTAACAAAGGCGAGATGTTTTTCCTACCCATTCCACATCCGACCACTTCTGCACCTGTTGCAGTTACCCACCCCCACTTACATTGTTACTCGAACACGTGGCATACTCATTCCACTAGCTTTTAACAAAAGAACAATGCTTACCCTTCAGCTGTCAAAATGAACAAAGCCCATGATGAATTAGGGTCGTGACAAAGAGAACCTAAAGCCAGTTAACAGAGAAACAAGTTCTATTGTCCGGGGCAAGCCTTCTTTCAAAATGAAGAATGTGGATGCAGGACAAAGGAAGAGATTGTATTGTGTGCCTTTCTATTGTCCGGGGCAAGAGTACTTTAGAAAGACCATCTGGCATTTCTCATTCCACAACCCTATAACAAAGCCGGTCCCTTTCCATTGTGGAAGAGATTCTATTGTGTGCCTTTCTATTGTCCAGGTTAAGCCTTTATTTCTCATTCCACTGCCCCATAACAAAGCCGGTCCTGTCCTTGTTCGCGTGAAAGAGAGAGAAGCTTGTTTACCAGCTATACCTAAACAACGGCAGAGTCGGCCATCATTATTTTTGCCCTGAGGGGCTGTTCTCTCCGATGTTTTACGAGATCCTACGAATATATCCGAGCATAGTTAAACAAGCTCTCTGTTTATGTAGTTGACTTTTCAATCGCGATATAAAAATGTATTTAACCTATGTCATTACATAATTTAAAGCTCTGCGTGGATATCCATAGATCGGCGTTCGATTCTTACTGTAATCAAAAGTTTATTGCTAATGAGAAATTAATGATTGATATTATTATATCATTACCTTAATTAATAAAAGGGCGTTCAGAGGATTGTAGCTCGAATCTTACCAAGTGAAACTCTAACGCGTAATAACTATTAAACTATGCACGGGCAGATTAAAAATGTATTTATCAAATATAATTTATTTTTTTATATATCATTACCCTAATTAATGAAAGGGTGTTCAGAAGGTTCTAGCTCGAATCTTACGCATCGAAGCTCTAATGCTTAATAAATATTAAACTATGCAAGGCCAGATTAAAATGCATTTAACAAATATAATTTAATTTTATATATCATTACAATAATTAATAAAAGGGTGTTCAGGGGGGTCCTAGATCGAATCTGCAAAACTCTAATGCGCAATAACTATTAAACTATGCACGGCCAGATTAAAATGTATTTAATAAATATAATTTAATTAATGAAAGGGTGTTCAGAGGGTTCTAGCTCGAATCTGCGAAACTCTAATGCTTAATAAATATTACTATGTAAGTATTGGGCGGCCAGATTTAAAACGTGTTTAACAAATATAATTTAATTTATACGACATTACAATGTTTAACGAGCTGTATTCTTAGAAACCCAGAGGTCCCTAGTTCGAATCTTGCCCTGCGAAACGCTATAATAACTATTAAGTTATTGAAGCAGGGGGCGGCCGGATTAAAATTGCATTTAACAACTATCATTGTTTATATTAAACCACCGTGTATACTTAGATATCCCGATGCCTAGACACCATTCTTTCTTCTTCTCCTCTCTTTTTCTTTCTATCTCTTTCTTTCTCCACGACTTGTACACATTCAGGCGTTCACATATACACGAGCACTTGTACACACATCAGCAAACATACACCAGTACACGCACACACGTACATGCAAGTACACAGACGCACACACATACACCAGTACACACACGCATTCACGCACCTCATGCGTATACATACACCAGTGCCCTTACACTCACACATACATATACATGGACACACACGCACACACACATACACGCACACACACTCACGTACATACATACACCGTTACACTTGCATATACGCACACGACCACACACACACACGCGCGCAAGCACATATGCCTGTTCACTTACACCCAAACAGCACCAATCCACACACGCACACGCATACACACGCACACACCAACTCACGCGCATGTCCTGAATGAAAAGAAACAAAATGATGCAATAAAAACTAATTATAGCTTGGTATGCGACGCATCATTTACGAATTGTTCGAAGCTGGTCTGGATGCATGGGTTCGAATCTTAGGAGTGATTACAAATTCATCTTCTAATAACTCCAAAACTAATTAAAATAAAGACGGTAAATAAACTTTATTACTTTTATGTCATTAGCTCGTTTCTTGTACATTTATATTAGAGTCCAGGTTTCATGGGTTCGATCCTTAATTTTAAAATCTCAATTATTTCAGAAACTAGCAGGGATAAAGGTGCGGACCAAAGCACGATTTTTAGCTCCTATGATGGACAATTAATGCTTTATATAATTTCCAATCAGTTGTCCCTAGCTCGAATCCCGATCTTTGTGACTTCCTTAATTTTCCACTGTACTCTAGAATATATCACTTAGATCGATGCTGTAACTGCATACAGGTCTTTTAAACACATCAAACTAATATTATAAATAATTTTGTTTCTGGTGTTCCGAGTTCGAATACCGATTCAATGAAATTTACTTATAAATTTAATAACATAGTAAATAAGTAAGATAAAAGTCACCTAATAAACCTTATTACGTTTATGTCATCAGCTAGTATCTTGCGGGTGTATATTCGGGTACCTGACGTCCAGGGTTCGATCCTTAAGTTTAAATCTCAATTATCGCAGAAACTAGCAGAGATAGAGCCGTGGACGAAAGCTTGTTTGATAGCTCCTACAATGAACAATTAATGTTGTATATAATTTTCAATCAGTTGCCCCTAGTTCGAATCCCGATCTTTCAATGACTTCCTTAATTTTCCTCTGTACACTAGAATGTAACTGCATGCAGCTTTGTGTAAAGACATTATGGATGTACTCTGAGAGAGAGAGAGAGCGAGCGAGCGAGAGGAAGTGAAACAAGTAGGGATAGAAGTGCTGAGAGCCTCTGCGCATGCGCAGCAAGAGATGATGTCATTGGCTGCAATAATCATGTGATGTGTAAGCATCACAGCCATGATGACGTGCCGGCATCGCCTGGAGGGGGTTTAGATCCTTATATAAACAGATATCTGCCCATGTTAGAACTGTTGTGTACTTATTAACTTTACATTCAAGTTTTAAAGAGCTTTAAAACAACGTTAGCTGCAGGCCGTCTACACATTCAGCACATATCAAAACGTGACAATGCAAGGTGAGTTTTACATAACTATACAAAATCACTGTTGGCTTTTACAATACATTTAATTTTGTTTAAACGTTACAGTACATGAAAGACGATTCGTTGCAAAGAGCATCATATTTTCTAATCTGTGCTTTACATTCACATGGATTTCACTGCATACTCTTCTCCAGTTCACATGATTTTCGCCACACATTCTTCTTACATAAACATTCATACGATTTTCCCCCTCATTCTTTGTTTCACTATACACTCACATGATTTCCTCTACTCATTCTTTGTTCCCCTGCAGGTTCATGCTCTATTAACATTCACACGACTTTCTCTGCACATTCTTTCCTTCCATTAACATTCACACGATCTTCGCTACACATTCTTCTTACTTAAACATTCATACGATTTTCCCAACTCATTCTTTGTTTCACTATACATTCGCACACGATTTCCTCTACTCATTCTTTGGTTCTCTGCTGGCGCATCTTCAATGAACATTCACATGATTTTCTGTACTTATTCTTTGTTTCTCTACACATTCATACGATTTTTGCTGCACATTCTTCTATTAATATTCACACAATTTTCTCCATTCGTTCTTTGTTTCTCTACACATTCATAGACATACTTACAAAACATACACACACCCTAGTTCTAATATAAAGAAGTGTATAACTTGTTCTGTAACTTGAATAATGTAGTGAAAATAATAATTCATGACAATGACTGTTACAGATTGTTTAGCTGATAGACTTAACAAGATGGTTGAAGAGCGTAGTTTCCTACCGACTCGTCGAGTTCAAGATCTCGAAATAGGTCTTAACTATGAGATAAAGTCCTTAAAGAGAGTTCAAACAAGATATGGTACCAGGATCGTTTTGCGTCGGTGGGTTGCCAAGTGTTCTTACCAGAGCACTATAATTCGTTAACTGATCAAGAGATTGCAGAAATACCAGGCAAAGTATCTCTTCAGTATAACGGTATGGCAGAGATGGGGAAATTTAAGACATGTAAATTGTCTTTTTTACATGCAAAGAAGGTACGTAGAAGTGTCAAACTTAAGTATTGAATGTTCTCCTATTTCACAATGAAAAATTCATAAATAAAACCACTGACTCATTGATATTACATATAAAGATACAAAAGATGCATATTATAGAATTTTATAAAAAATTTACGAAATCACAATATCACATGCTTTGAGTTTAATTATAACTAGCGCATTGAAATAACTCTAAATATCCGAATGTTTATACAAATCTTTGTGCTTCATTTTACATGTATCATAACAAAAAATGTAATTCTTTTCAGGTTGCCTTTACTTGACCAAGATAGTTTTCTAAGTCTTTCATTGTGCAATGTTTCAGGGCGTGCAATAAGAGGAAGAAGAAGAGCAATAGCCTGCTGCCATGCAAAGGATGCTGACGCTATTGGAGGGTAGAATATGCACCATCGGCAGCTACAAGAAACATTTCGGCAAGAAGCGGGTGCTGAGACATCTACATCACCGAAACACGTTAAGACAGGATCCTTATATAACATTACAGGGTATACGATGAAAAAATACGGACAATTTTGTATACAATTCAATGCATAGCTGAGAGTTAGCTCGAACGAGTCTCCCTATATTCACTGAAATTAAGCATTGTGAGCAATAATTTAAGTGACTGAAAATACTTCAAGTAATGGTGAAATTTGTATCCTAAAAGACTTGAGCCCTGTATACATTAACAGCATTAAGACTGTTTGCTACGCTGGAATACAAATTATGAAAATAAAAAGACTTTCATTTAAATAATAAAGAAATTTGCATAACCTGCTGTTACACGTGTAATGACATATACAGAAACAATGAGTAGGATGAGAAAGTGATGGAAATGTAAGATAAATAATAACAATAAAAGAATTAAGGTATGCTTTTACATAGTGTTTTTATTCATTAAAAATCCTTGCATTCCTAATGAAAAATAAATCATTACAATGATTAGTTTAAGTTATGTCACCATGATCAAAAAGAGAACCGTCTTTAGATGCATTACTCGATCTTAAGTCAGAGCACCAAAAAAATGACACATCACGGCTTCTCCATTTTAGATATGGTGTCACTATTCAGGTAAATTCCTGTAACACAACAGGTTGAGTATGCAGATCTATGGTCCTAAATGGTGAAACAGAGTCTTATCCAGCTTAACAGTCTTGAGGATCTCAGCATCAGAAAGTCGAATCACAGGCCCTCTCCACTCGATGAGTGCAGGTTTAACAACAGCATTCTCTTCACCCTGAGACGGGTTAAAGTATATAAATGTTCAACTTGACAAGGGATTCTAAACTCGTTGTTAGAGTCCAGAGCTGATGTATTATATGGTAAAAACACATGTTCCTCTTCTTAGTGATCTTGTCGTCGAATCTCGGTGTCATTGAGGTGTCGGTAACATTGAAGATGCCCATGATTATAGGATTCTGAAGCCCAATAACTGTAAGAACTGCTGATTGCGTGATGTTAACCTGATGGGCGTCAAGGGCAGAGCATGATGTGTGCGTCGAATCATTCCATTATTATAACCTCGACGTCGTTAACTTCTTCTAAAATATATAGGCATTATGCTTATATCCTTGTTTCTAAAGGCAATGATATTGCTGTTATGCTCCCCTGTTTGCTCTATGAAGCGGAAGATTATGAACAACAGGTAAAATTTGATTTGATGGTTCCTGTGAAATACGGTATCCAGCTGTAACAGATGTGAAAACTGATAGATGGAGTGTACACTTTTACTATCGAGGAAGGAGACTGATGCAATACTGCGCTAAATTCGTATGATGCTCAACCTAAATATATTCACTAGGAAATCAGATTCAGACAGCTGATTAGATGGAATAACTTTGTCACTGAAGGGCCACACCCGTCTCAGGGTGAAGAGAATGCTGTTGTTAAACCTGCACTCATCGAGTGGAGAAGGCCTGTGATTCGACTTTCTGATGCTGAGATCCTCAAGACTGTTAAGCTGGATAAGACTCTGTTTCACCATTTAGGACCATAGATCTGCATACTCAACCTGTTGTGTTACAGGAATTTACCTGAATAGTGACACCACATCTAAAATGGAGAAGCCGTGATTTGTCATTTTTTGGTGCTCTGAATTAAGATCGAGTAATGCATCTAAAGACGGTTCTCTTTTTGATCATTGTGACATAACTTAAACTAATCATTGTAATGATTTATTTTTCATTAGGAATGCAAGGAGTTTTAATGAATAAAAACACTATGTAAAAGCATACCTTAATTCTTTTATTGTTATTATTTATCTTACATTTCCATCACTTTCTCATCCGACTCATTGTTTCTGTATATGTCATTACACTTGTAACAGCAGGTTATGCAAATTTCTTTATTATTTAAATGAAAGTCTTTTTATTTTCATAATTTGTATTCCAGCGTGGCAAACAGTCTTAATGCTGTTAATGTATACAAGGCTCAAGTCGTTTAGGATACAAATTTCACCATTATTTAAAGTAGTTTCACAGCCATTTAAATTATTGCTCACAATGCTTAGTTTCAGTGAATATAGGTAGACTCGCTCGATCTAACTCTCAGCTATGCATCGAATTGTATACAAAATTGTCCGTATTTTTTCATCGTATACCCTGTAATGTTATATAAGGATCCTGTCTTAACGTGTTTCGGTGATGTAGATGTCTCAGCACCCGCTTTTGCCGAAATGTTTCTTGTAGGTGCCGGGGTGCGGCATTCTACCCTCCAATAGCGTCAGCATCCTTTGCATGGTTGCAAAGCTGTTCCTCTTCTTCTTCCTCCTATTGCACAGCCTGAAACATTGCACAATGAAAGTCTTAGAAAACTATCTTGGTCAGTAAAGGCAACCTGAAAAGAATTACATTTTTTGTTATGATACATGTAAAATGAAGCATATGATACATGTAAACTGAAGCACAAAGATTTGTATAAACATTCGGATATTTAGAGTTATTTCAATGCGCTAGATATGATTAAACTCAAAGCATGTGATATTGTCATTTCGTATTTTTTTATAAAATTCTATAATATGCAACTTTTGTATCTTTATATGTAATATCAATGAGTCAGTTGTTTTATTTATGAATTTTTCATTGTGAAATAGAAGAACATTCAATACTTTGACACATCTACGCACCTTCTTTGCATGTAAAAAAGACAATTTATATGTCTTAAACTTCACCATCTCTGCCATACCGTTATACTGGAGTAATACGTTCCCAGGTATTTCTGCAATCTCTTGATCGGTTAACGAATTATAGCGCTCTGGCAAGAACACTGACAATCCTCCAGCGAAGATATGATCCTGGTACCATATCTTGTTTGAACTCTCATTAAGGACTTTATCTCATTGTTAGGACCTATTTCGAGATCTTGAGCTCGAAGAGTCGGTACGAAACTACGCTCTTCAACAATGTTGTTAAGTCTATCAGCTAAACAATCTGTAACAGACATTGTCATGAATTATTATTTTCACTACATTATTCAAGTTACAGAACAAGTTATACACTTCTTTATATTAGAACTAGGGTGTGTGTACGTTTTGTAAGTATGTCTATGAATGTGTAGAGAAACAAAGAACGAATGGAGAAAATTGTGTGAATATTAATAGAAGAATGTGCAGCAAAAATCGTATGAATGTGTAGAGAAACAAAGAATAAGTACAGAAAATCATGTGAATGTTCATTGAAGATGAACCAGCAGAGAACCAAAGAATGAGTAGAGGAAATCGTGTGCGAATGTATAGTGAAAAAAAGAATGAGTGGGGTAAATCGTATGAATGTTTAAGTAAGAAGAATGTGTAGCGAAGATCGTGTAAATCTTAATGGAAGCAAAGAATGTGCAGAGAAAGTCGTGTGAATGTTAACAGAGCATGAACCTGCAGGGGAGCAAAGAATGAGTAGAGAAAATCATGTGAGTGTATAGTGAAACAAAGAATGAGGGGGAAAATCGTATGAATGTTTATGTAAGAAGAATGTGTGGCGAAAATCATGTGAACTGGAGAAGAGTATGCAGTGAAATCCATGTGAATGTAAAGCACAGATTAGAAAATATGATGCTCTTTGCAACGAATCGTCTTTCATGTACTGTAACGTTTAAACAAAATTAAATGTATTGTAAAAGCCAACAGTGATTTTGTATAGTTATGTAAAACTCACCTTGCATTGTCACGTTTTGATATGTGCTGAATGTGTAGACGGCCTGCAGCTAACGTTGTTTTTAAAGCTCTTTAAAACTTGAATGTAAAGTTAATAAGTACACAACAGTTCTAACATGGGCAGATATCTGTTTATATAAGGATCTAAACCCCCTCCAGGCGATGCCGGCACGTCATCATGGCTGTGATGCTTACACATCACATGATTATTGCAGCCAATGACATCATCTCTTGCTGCGCATGCGCAGAGGCTCTCACCACTTCTATCCCAACTTGTTTCACTTCCTCTCGCTCTCTCTCTCTCTCTCAGAGTACATCCATAATGCCTTTACTCAAAGCTGCATGCAGTTACATTCTAGCGTACAGAGGAAAATTAAGGAAGTCATTGAAAGATCGGGATTCGAACTAGGGGCAACTGATTGGAAACTATATACAGCATTAATTGTTCATTGTTGGAGCTATCAAACATGCTTTCGTCCACGGCTCTATCTCTGCTAGTTTCTGCGATAATTGAGATTTAAACTTAAGGATCGAACCCTGGACGCCAGGTACCCGAATATACACACGCAAGATACTAACTGATGACATAAACGTAATAAGGTTTATTAGGTGACTTTTATCTTAATTATTTACTATGTTATTAAATATATAAGTAAATTTCATTGAATCGGTATTCGAACTCGGAACACCAGAAACAAAATTATTTATAATATTAGTTTGATGTGTTTAAAAGACCTGTATGCAGTTACAGCATCGATCTAAGTGATATATTCTAGAGTACAGTGGAAAATTAAGGAAGTCACTGAAAGATCGGGATTCGAGCTAGGGACAACTGATTGGAAATTATATAAATCATTAATTGTCCATCATAGGAGCTAAAAATCGTGCTTTGGTCCGCACCTTTATCCCTGCTAGTTTCTGAGATAATTGAGATTTTAAAATTAAGGATCGAACCCATGAAACCTGGACTCTAATATAAATGTACAAGAAACGAGCTAATGACATAAAAGTAATAAAGTTTATTTACCGTCTTTATTTTAATTAGTTTTGGAGTTATTAGAAGATGAATTTGTAATCACTCCTAGGATTCGAACCCATGCATCCAGACCAGTTTCGAACAATTCGTAAATGATGCGTCGCATCCAAGGCTATAATTAGTTTTTATTGCATCATTTTGTCTCTTTGCATTCAGGACATGCGCGTGAGTTGGTGTGTGCGTGTGTATGCGTGTGCGTGTGTGGATTGGTGCTGTTTGGGTGTAAGTGAACAGGCATATATGCTTGCGCGTGTGTGTGTGTGATCGTGTGCGTATGTGCAAGTGTAACGGTGTATGTATGTACGTGAGTGTGTGTGCGTGTATGTGTGTGTGCGTGTGCGTGTGTGTCCATTTATATGTATGTGTGAGTGTAAGAGCACTGGTGTATGTATGTATACGCATGAGGTGCGTGAATGCGTGTGTGTACTGGTGTATGTATGTGCGTGTGTGTATGTGCTTGCGTGTGTGTGTGCGTGTGTGTACTTGCATGTACGTGATGCGTGTACTGGTGTATGTTTGCTGATGTGTGTACAAGTGCTCGTGTATATGTGAACGCCTGAATGTGTACAAGTCGTGGAGAAAGAAAGAGATAGCTAGAAAGAAAAAGAGAGGAGAAGAAGAAAGAATGGTGTCTAGGCATCGGGATATCTAAGTATACGCGGTGGTTTAATATAAACAATGATAGATGTTAAATGCAATTTTAATCCGAACGCCCCCCTGCTTCAATAACTTAATAGTTATTATAGCGTTTCGCAGGGCAAGATTCGAACTAGGGACCTCTGGGTTTCTAAGAATACAGCTCGTTAAACATTGTAATGTCGTATAAATTAAATTATATTTGTTAAACACGTTTTAAATCTGGCCGCCCAATACTTACATAGTAATATTTATTAAGCATTAGAGTTTCGCAGATTCGAGCTAGAACCCTCTGAACACCCTTTCATTAATTAAATTATATTTATTAAATACATTTTAATCTGGCGGTGCATAGTTTAATAGTTATTGCGCATTAGAGTTTCGCAGATTCGATCTAGGACCCCCCTGAACACCCTTTTATTAATTATTGTAATGATATATAAAATTAAATTATATTTGTTAAATGCATTTTAATCTGGCCTTGCATAGTTTAATACTTATTAAGCATTAGAGTTTCGATGCGTAAGATTCGAGCTAGAACCCTCTGAACACCCTTTCATTAATTAGGGTAATCATATATAAAAATTAAATTATATTTGATAAATACATTTTTAATCTGTCCGTGCATAGTTTAATAGTTATTACGCGTTAGAGTTTCACTTGGTAAAATTCGAGCTACAATCCTCTGAACGCCCTTTTATTAATTAAGGTAATGATATAATAATATCAATCATTAATTTCTCATTAGCAATAATCTTTTGATTACAGTAAGAATCGAACGCCGATCTATGGACATCCACGCAGAGGTTTAATGTATGTAATGACATAGGTAAAATTCATTTTTATATCGCGATTGAAAAGTCAACTACATAAACAGAGAGCTTGTTTAACTATGCTCGGATATATTCGTAGGATCTCGTAAAACATCGGAGAGAACAGCCCCTAAGGGCAAAAATAATGATGGCCGACTCTGGCGTTGTTTAGTTATAGCTGGTAAACAAGCTTCTCTCTCCTTCACGCGAACAAGGACAGGACCGGCTTTGTTATGGGGCTGTGGAATGAGAAATAAATGCTTGACCTGGACAATAGAAAGGCACACAATAGAATCTCTTCCACAATGGAAAGGGACCGGCTTTGATATAGGGTTGTGGAATGAGAAATGCCAGATGGTCTTTCTAAAGTACTCTTGCCCCGGACAATAGAAAGGCACACAATACAATCTCTTCCTTTGTCCTGCATCCACATTGTTCATTTTGATAGAAGGCTTGCCCCGGACAATAGAACTTGTTTCTCTGTTAACTGGCTTTAGGTTCTCTTTGTCACGACCCTAATTCATCATGGGCTTTGTTCATTTTGACAGCTGAAGGGTAAGCATTGTTCTTTTGTTAAAAGCTAGTGGAATGAGTATGCCACGTGTTCGAGTAACAATGTAAGTGGGGGTGGGTAACTGCAACAGGTGCAGAAGTGGTCGGATGTGGAATGGGTAGGAAAAACATCTCGCCTTTGTTACAGAACCTTAAATTTATGACCCCTTTGTTCGTTTTAACAAGTGAAGGATAACCTTAATTGCTTAACTGTCAAGCTTCCATTGTACTCAACAAGATTTATGACCCTCAGCTGCAACTAAAACTACCATGAAGCTACGGTGGAATGGGGAAAATGGGGGAGGGGGGCTCATTTGCATATGAATAGACATTCCATGCATATTAATTGCGCTTGAACCATCATTTTGTTACTACTTACACACCTTGATATAGCTCATGGAACATCTGGTAACATAGATCTTACTCTTTGCTCTCCATGTCTTCCTTCATCATTTACTTGGACTGTATATGTTACACTGTTAGGCAGTGACCATTTCCCAATTATACTACACTCACCTATTACGTCATCAAGACACATTACTCTACCAGTTAAATGGAATACCCACCGTGCGGATTGGAAAAACTTCAAAAATACATTTCTGAAGAAATTAACAACTTAACCCCTCCTGGAAGATTTGAAGAACTTTCTGTAAATAAAATAGTTGCTAAATTTACTGATGTTATACTGAATTGTGCAAAACTAAGCATCCCAACTGTAAACATAAACAATAATAACAAAAAAGATCTCCCTTGGTGGAATGAAATCTGTAAAAACGCAATTAAATACAAAAACAAATCCTACTTCAAATACAAACGTCACCCTAATTCTGAAAACAAATTAGCTTTCCAAAGGCTACGCGTTGTAGCTCGCCGTACACTAAAGGAAAGCAAAAGGCCCTGTTGGATAAAATTCCTATCATCACTCAACCATCAAACTCCAGCTCAAAAGATATGGAATGGCATGAAAAAACTAAGACGCACTAACAGTTTCACTCAGATCAACACATTATATAACTGCAACAAGAGTGACATTCTCACTAAACCACAGGATATAGCCATCACCATTGCAGAGGCATTTGCAGAAATATGCAGTGACAATAATTATGACAGTGATTTTTAATACATCAAAAAACCTTACCTGACCTAAACCTCCAAGACGTTTTTCAAAATAATTCCGAAAACTATAATGATGAAATTCTATTGCAAGAGGTACAAGATTTCCTATATAACTGCAAGAATGCTAGCCCTGGGCCAGATAATATTCCATATGCACTCCTACAACAGCTCCCCCATGTGGCATTAAAATATTTAAATGCAATATTTAACTACATAAGGACTAAAAAACATTTCCCAACCAGTGGCGCGAAAGTTTAATAATTCCAATCCCTAAGGCAAACAAAGTTCTCCTATTAGCTGAAAACTACAGACCTATTGCGTTAACATGCACAATGTGCAAGCTAATGGAAAAAAATAATCAATAGACGTTTAAGATGAACCCTTGAAAAAAGAAACTTTGTCTCTGTAATGCAAAGTGGATTTAAACAATTTCACTCTGTAAATGATAGTCTGGTATCCCTACAAACAGAAATACTGGAAACCTTCCACCAAAAACAACACGTAATTACTATTAGTTTAGATGTACATAAAGCGTATGACATGGTACGACGGGATTATATTATAAGAGAATTACAAAAACAACAAATATCAGGAAATATGCTCAGTTTTATTTACAACTTCCTGCAAGATCGCAGAGGCCAAGTAAGAGTTGATGGGACCCTTTCAAAAACGATTTCTTTAATCAATGGTGTACCACAAGGCTCAGTAATCAGTGTAACCCTCTTCCTAATAGCTATTAATAGAACTGTATCACGAATAAAAACACCAGTCAAAGCAAATTTATTTGCGGATGATCTAATCATCTACTGAAAAGGACGAACCACACACAACTGCCCAAGAATGTTTACAGGACTCACTTCAGAGCATACAACAATGGTGCACTGAAACTAGTTTTAAAATTTCTTCGTCCAAAACAAAATGTATTTTATTCTCTAGAAATCGAAATAAATGTAATCCTGAACTACATGTAAAAACAAAAAAAATACTATTGAAGAAACTATGAACATACTCGGAGTTTTTTTTGATAATAAATTAACATGGCGGCCCTACTTGAGAAGTCTTAAAAATCATTGTCAAATAAGACTGAACATCTTAAAAGTACTAGCAGCACAGAATTGGGAAGCCGACTATCATGTCCTAATGTGCAGTTATAAAGCCTTTATACGCCCTAAAATGAAATATGGTTCCATAGTATACAGTAGTGCCAAGTCATCAATTATAAAAATACTGAATTCAATACAGAATTCAGCTACTCGGATTGCAACAGGTACTTATCGCACTAGTCCTGTAGATAGCATATTAATAGAAGCCAATGAAGCTCCATTACAATGCCGTATTAAGCAATTAAACATTACCTACGCTCTCAAAATAGCAGCAACACCGAAATCTAGAATGTACCCACTGATTTTTTCAAATCCTTGTAATACTTTCCCCACACAACAATCACATTCACTGCCATTTCAAATCAGAATAAACAGATATCTCAAAGAAATGAACACCACAATTCCTAATATCTCCTCAAGGCAACTACAGTCGGATCATCCACCCTGGAAGAAGAAAATACCACCCACTGATATAGAATTAAGTAAGCACAATCGGATAAATACCAACCAACTAATCTACCAGCAGTTATTTAAAGAAAAGCTAGAAAAATACACATCCAAGCTCTGCATCTATACGGATGGTTCTAAAACTGAAAAAGGCAATGGATGTGCTGTGATATGTGGAGATATCGTCCTCCAATACAAGTTACCGTCCTTGTTCTTTATATATAGTTGTGAATTATATGCTATTAAAAAGGCACTAGAATACGCTCTGGAAACTGCACATAGTGACTCTTACATAACTATTAGTGACTCTCTGTCAGCCTTAAATGCAATACAAGACACGTTCTCTACCAATAGTATTATAAACGAAATACATAATCTTGTTACTACCCTTTATAAACTAGAAAAGACACTCAATTTCATGTGGATACCTTCTCATAAAA
This sequence comes from Deroplatys truncata, assembly GCA_030765065.1. NCBI lineage: Eukaryota > Metazoa > Arthropoda > Insecta > Mantodea > Mantidae > Deroplatys > Deroplatys truncata. The sequence goes on from CM060990.1 coordinate 285,063,920, forward strand.
ACATACCCGGTAATGAAAGAGCTGATACTGCAGCGAAACAAGCTACAGAACTACCAACACAAGATACTGATATCAAAATACCTCTCCAAGATGCAGTCATACATTTTAAGAAGAAAATACACAAAGAATGGCTGACCAGCAGGATGAACAATTCTAAAAGTATACTTCATGAGGTACGTGGAACTTCAACTCAAGAATATCCAATAAGGCAGCTACAGTGGCGAAACCAAATTGTAATATCCCAAATACGAATTGGGCATACCAAACTGACACACTCTTATTTGTTAAATAGAAGCTCTCCACCAATTTGTGAAACATGTAAAACAGCATTAACAGTAGTACATATTATACTAACATGTCCAAAATTTGAAAATCAACGTAGTCAGGTTGGTATGCCCAGAAATATTTCTGCAGCACTCAATGATGCAACTTTCATCCAGAAATTAATTACTTTTCTTAAATTAATTAATATATATCAATACATTTAACCAAATTGTAACCTGTATGTGTACATAATGTGTAAGTATTATACTATAATCCAATAATGTAAGCAACTGTACATGAAAGGTCGTGATAAAACTTAGGAAGGTTAAAATAATCCTAAATAAAGACTTTTGAAAAAAAATAGTCTTCGAAATTTATAGAGAGATACGTTTGAATGTGGATATTTAAAATAAAATGTTATTAATTTCGGGAGGAATTATTGACAGCTGAGGTACACGTATTTCCTGATTTGTTTGCAGCAATTGCAATTAATATTTTATAAAGCATTCAGTTGTAAACCTTCGATCACATTGCAAAGTTCGTAAAACGGCGGGCAAAATTACAAGGCTATGCGAAATACAAATAGTCATTTAGATTACCACTCTTTAGGATGAGGTTCCATTAATCTGCATAATTTTATATTTCACACAGTTTATATAAGTAATGATGTTCCCTATAAAAAAAGAAACAGGAAACCACGCTTTACATGGGATTCGATTTAGGTTTCGCTACCACTGTTGATCAGCAGTAACACGCTTTCACGAGTTCAGCTGTTCCAAGCACAGAGACAACTTATTGCTGGCGAACCTTACGTTTGTAAGCTAAGCACCCAACACTGCGATCGTTTTTACTTCTGGTCCACTACTTAATCGAAACACAATAACAGCTTATTTTCTATAGTGTGCTGAAGTTGAATTTGCAATATTTGCCTGTTAGTTTACAATGATTGCTGAAATATTGCTTTTCAAACCTGCGAGGTGAGCCGATGGCTGCCATGTTTATACAACTCTGCACAGCAAGGGAAGCATATGCCAAATTTCATTCTCACATCTATGCATGAACGCCTGAAAATTAGGTGACCCTTCGCTTAGGTCTCACTGAAGTTGACGATTTACTTTTGTGAAAAATAGTACATTAAGAATCAAAGCTAAGTAAGGAATATTACTCTCATTAATATTCATGTCCCAAGTGAAGAAAAAGATGACATAATTAAAGAAGAATATTACCAAAAGTTGGAGCAGGAATATGACGAAATCCCATCTAATGATAAAATAATAATAACAATAATAACAACAATAATAGTAATATAAAATTGGATGAGAAGAAATATACAAGGTGTAATTGGTAGACATGGCCTACACATTACCACAAATAACAACGGGCAAAATTTAACTGATTTTGCTGCTAGTAAAGATATGGTTATATTTTCAACATTCTTTGCACACAAGGAAATTTACAAAGGTGGTGCTCACCTGATGGCACAACATCTAATCAAATAGATCAAATCTTAATTGGCAAGAGATATAAATAATGTATAGTGTATGCAAGATCATGTAGAGATGCCAATAGTGAATCAGATCAATATCTAGTTAAATATAAAATCAGATGAAATCTCATACACATCAAAAGTGTAAAAATTAAGACCTAATAGATATAAAGCAAAATTACTTCAAAATCCAACAGTAAGGGATGATTACCAAAAGGAAGTTAGACAGGAGCTAGAAAATGAGTCAAATATTGAAGATGGAGAGAATAATATAGAAACACATCTGAAAAGTGTCATAAAAGAAGCAGCAAGAAAGACTATAGGAGCCCAGCGGAAGTCAAGAAAACAAAGATGTTTGGTGAAGAATGCATGGAAGGAGTCAAATTAAAAAATGGAGCTTTCAAATTATGCCTGAGCAAACCAACGAGAGCCAAGGAGTCAATATATTAAAACTTGAGAAGACAGGTTAATAAAATATGCAATAGAAAGGAGAGAGCACCAATGGAGGAACAAATGAAGCAAATAGACGATCATTTGAGGAACAACAGGTTAAGCAGGGCATATAACCGAACTGGCTACTTGTAAGAAGGTTATAAACCCCGACAGATATAATTAAAAACACTAAAGGACAATCATTGTTGGCTGAGGAAACAGACATTAAGGAAACATGGAAAACCAATTTCCAAGAACTGTTACACGAAATACCAATGAACACGATATTGAGGAAAAAAAGGAATATAGAAGAAGAACAAGACATTAGGGTGGAACCTCCAGATATGATAGATGTACAGATGGCTATGCAAAAGGTGCATATAACAATTCCCCTAGAATAGACAATATACCAATAGAATCATACAAATATGGTGGAAAACGAGTATAGGAAGCCTCTACTCGATCATACATCAGATATGGAAAGAAGACTGAAAACTACCAGATTAGTGGAAGAGAGATGTTATATCCCCTATATGTAGACATATAAAACAAAGGAGATAAACTGGAATGCAAGAATTAGCAATGTATTTTCCTATTTTGTACTGGATGTAAGATTTTAACCAAAATAATTACTCATACACTTAGGCAATATGCAGAAGAAATTATCAGGGAATACCAAGCGAGCTTCACAGTAAGAAGATTCACAATAAATCAAATATTCACTCTAAGACCTATCTTAGAGAAACGTTGCGAAGATGACAGACATTTATCATATGTCTATAGATTTCCACAAACCATACAATTGTGTAAAGCGTAAGAAATTGTTTCAAATTTTAAAATATTTCCATATCCCAAATAAATTGATAGGGCTAATACAGGCCATGTTGGAAAATAGAACAGCACATGTGAAAATTAGAAATACTCTAACAGACGACATTAAAATTGGTAACGGGCTCAAAGAAGAACACGGTTTAGCACCGATGTTATTTACTTTAATACTAGAATACATAATAAGACAGCTAAATGCGGATACTAATTTCGTAATATACCTATTAACAAAACTATCAGTATATGCAGATGATATCGACGTAATACGAACAAAGAAAAATACTTTGATAGATTTGTACAAGCTGGAAAGCAAAGTTAGACATGTAGATATTAAAGTCAATACACAAAAAAGCGAAAATAATGATACAAAATAGACAAAACAAGGGAAATAATGAAGCATGGACAGTAGGAAATGATAAGCTAGGAGTAGTAGACATCTTTAAATATCTGAGTACAATGGTGGGCAAAAGTAGTGTCGAAAATAAAGAAATTAAGGCTGAAATATTGTCGGTAAATAAGACATAGGCATTATTCTCCTCAGATCTTGTTTAAAAAACAAAAATATAAGCAGGAAAGCAAGATTAGGCTACAAAAAGCATTAATTAAGCCTGTGGTGATATATAGATGTGAATGTTGGACACTATCTATCTAGCTCTGAGAATATGTTAGCTACATTGAAAGGAAAATACTGAGAAAGATCTAAGGACCAATACAAGAGAATGGAAGGTGGCGAATCAGGTGGAATAAGAAATATATGAACCATATAAAGAGCTGGATATTGGGAAAGATGTGGAGATAAGGAGATTGGGATGGGCCGGCGATGTGGCAAGGATGCCAGATAAACGCATCCCCAAGAAAATATTGGATGTAAAATTGTACAAGACTAGATCGAAAGGGGCACAAACTGCTGGGAGTTAGGATATGGAGAAGAAAGGCTATGGATAGAGAAGAATGGAAGCAAAAGACCAAGGGAGGCTAAGCCCACAATGGGCTGTAACGCCTAGAAGAAGTATATGCATATACATCATACAGTGCTTAAATAGTATGTGTACATTTTTTTCATTCAGTAAAACCTATAGTAATATGTCATATTTTATATCCCATTTATCCACTGTAATCTCAAAGAAATTAATACAAAAAGTAACAACCCCGGCTTATCCCATTAGTTTAATAATCATTCTACCGCTCTTGGCACTATTTTTTCAAATTTACCGCCATCGTTCGGCTATATGTGTTCCTGGAAGACTAGCGGTGTGCGGTGACTCTACAACTAACTTCCGTGGAGAGTTTTTCAGAATGAACTAGATAAAACAACTAGGAACTATAACAAATAGCGCTCTTAAGTAGGCATTATATAATGCATAGTTAAAACTGGTTACAACTATGTGGATGTGGTGAATGAGTCAAAACTATTTTAAAGGCACTTAAACTTCCGCTACCAAATATGTTTGAAATGATTCTTAGAAATCTCGATAGAGGTAAGTCTGTCTCTAAGGGAATTATAACAATATATTCTTGTTGTAAAACTTGGCAAAGGTTCGAAAAATGTGGAATATTTACATAAGTTAGTAAAATCAGCCGGAAGCCACGAATATTGTAAGCCTATTTTGAATTATTTTTCGAACTTAGCACATGGCACGAAGTGCTCAACGAGAGGTTTAAGATTCATGCAGTGAAATATACCAACCATTTAAAAACACGTTTTTAGTCTAATATTCTTGTAAACGTACTTGATTTCGACATTCAGAGTTTTCTGTAGCCATGCAAGCCCAAACGGTCAAATCAGTATTTGGCTGACGTTATGAAGTAGAAACCGTTAAAGCTCTCTGGAAGGTTCAAAATTCCAATAATTTACTGAAACATACGCAAAACAATGAATATCTGTTCGCAAAATAATCCTGAAAGTTGTTAATGTCTCTAAAATCACTCAATGAATACCAGTTACAGTAACAGTTTATACACTTTTGGAGGAAGTCCGTCACTAAATATGCACATTAATTTAACATTTTTGTGTCCAACTGCATTCAAACTTACATTAAAATTTTGCAATTAGTATAGAATAAAACAACTATTATTGATGTTATAACATCAATGGCACGGCTGAAATAACTATACTGCATATTTTATATTTTGTTATTAAATGCAGAGTTCATGGTCAAGACATTAGACAGATACTTTTGTCAAAATGTTGTGTGTCTATCAGTTGATAGCTCTTTGTTAACGTTAGATATTAATTGTATTGTTCACACTCAGTACCTTGCAATTTCAAATTCTCGGTCCTGTCTCTAACAATATCCAACACTACAATTTTTTTTTCTTTCTCAAAATATGCAATAACCAATTAAGCCACGCTATTTCCACAGTTTATATAGCTTATAAGCCAAATTACATATAGAAATTATTCCGTAATTGGAGCCGTGCATCAAGCCTGTGAATTGTAGCACTTGACCTTGTAAAATATGAGCTTTTTGAGCCAACCATCCAGCCATCCTACAAACTCTATCCCTCTATCCATACCAGGTGCGTTCAAGTTCTAAGGTCCCCGATTTTTTTTCTCAGGACTGGGAGACGGGAGAGGTAGAACCTTGCGATTTGATATAGAATACACTGACACTCTTTATAAATGCGTGACATAGATGTATCAATTTACGCTGCACAGGACCCTAGTGGCTGCGGCTAGAGTGATGAGTGGTTATTATACTTCAAATGGGACGTTCTTATTAAAACAAACTACGAAAAATCATTCGTTTTTTTCCATGTGTGCTGTGATAGTCATTGAAGTTCCTTGCTAGTTGAGTGAGATATCTGATAATGGTGCCATGAATGTGAAAAATGCACGTCCGTGGGTACTACAGCTCAAAGAAGGCCGGACGCCGTGTGAAAACGAACCGATACTACATCGGCCTGTCACACATTTTGCACATTCATGACACCATCACCAGTTGTCTCACTCAACTAGCGATGAATTTCAATGGGTGTACAGCACGCAAGTGGAGAACACGAATGGTTTTTTTGCTGTTTTGTAATGAGACTGTCCCGATTTAACTATAAAGACTACTCATCACTCTAGCTGCAATCACTAAGGTCCTGTGCATTGTACGGTAATACCGTCTCTGTTACGCATTTACAAAGAGTACCAGCTTATTTTAAGCTGAATCGCATGCTTCTACCTGCTCCCAGTCCTGAGGGAAAAAATCCGAAGTCTTTAGAACTTGAACACACCTCATACTCTTCATCCCACCTCTTTTCCTGCTTACAATTTTTCTTTCTTCCAGTATTGCCTAAGGTCCAATTAAATTCATGAATATATCGTTTTGTAGTTCTCAACGAGCTATCTCATCAGTTGAATGGATTGCCCGCTTTCCTTAACACACCACAGTATTTGCCATTCCGGGAACCTCTTGCTCAAGGGACTGCGTAGTGAGCTGTTTCCAGTAAATATACGCGCACAGGTTGGAGGTGCTGCACTGTATCCCATCATCGCATAACGTAAAGAGGATGAACTCCCTTATGGAAATTTTTGTTCTGTGGTGAATATATGTCCAGTGAACTTCGACTAAGAAGTAAGAATTCAGGTTTAAGGTAAAGTCTGGAAAATGAGCTGGAGGACTATGCAGACTTATCTCCTTAACATTTCAAGTTCACATAGACGCCTCAATAGCGGCAAAAGAAATACTGAATACACGTTATGTGTGTAAGGAAGAGTAAGGCAGAAGCTCTGCTTATAATGGTATTTTGTTCATATGCAGTGCGTAGACAACATACAGGTGTAAGTACTTCTGAAAAGGGAACTCAGTTAAAAACTTCGTTCAACAGAGCGTTTGTTTTATGGCCCGTCTGGATCACCGATGGACACCACTTACAACACGTTTAGTACTCGTTATAGTACATGTTACTATTACTCAATTAATATGTAACGAAGGAGTATTAGGAGGAAAGTTCCCCGATGTAGTAGACAGCGCTTCCAACACGCATACACGCGATCCGGGTCGGCCATAAAATGAACGCTCTGATTAATGGTGCAAGTGAATTTAGCAGAGATCATTGACACTTCAGTTTGTATTGTGCTGAAGTGGCATTGATGTTAGTATTACGACCTTCTGCGAGGCGAGTGCTAGTGCGATATCCTATACCTTTCACTTTTTCTCCCTTTTCTTTTTCTAAGGTCTACTTTCACACCCCCTCCACCGCCGCCTTATCCTTAAGTTTCCTGGACGGCTCAGCAAATACTCACCATTGTTATTGTCGATTTTTTTAACAGTGGGTGGCTAAGGACACGTAACTTTTGTAAATATGTATTTAAAAATTATCATATCTGGGGATAGCTGGTTTACTTGACGGGAGAAGTTTGTGACGGGTAAACCGTTGAATATTAAACTATTAAAGAGGTACAAAGAAATTAGCATCGAGAACACAAGGTAAGGCGTGTCATCGCCCGAACTTTTATGTCAGCAAGGCGGGTCTCTTGAACCACGGAGTTATGAATGGGTCTTTATCCCTGGTAGTGGCTGACATACTTCCACAAGCGTATATGGGGACGATTTTCGGCGTGGTCTCCCTCTCTTGGCTCGCTTGGTTTTTTGTGTGGCGATCAGGCCTCGGTTTTGGATTAGCAGTCTGCAGTTGTGAACGAACGGGGTTGAGTTGATGTCCTAGCCCGGTGGAAGGGGTAGCACTTCCAACCTACAGGTAGTTCCTTAGCGAAGGTCACTGTGGACATCCATATTGCTGCTTGGCCTTGGTTGATGTAGTTTCCTCAAGCACTCGAGAACCAGTGAGTAAAGGAACTATAGTTTCATCGTATTTACATATTTATTGACATTTATGTTAGTATTAATTGCTCTTATTTACACTCCGCAGTACTTTGAAACATGTCGAAGAATAAGAGTGCCAAGCAGGATTCCCTTCAGGATGCACTTATAGAGAAGTTTGGAAAGGAAAATTTCCTCGCCAAAGGAAACAACACTGTGTATTGCAAACGCTGCAAAAAATACATCAGAACAGACAGATCTCGATTCTTTCAAAAACACTGCAATAGCAAAATACCACGAAAAATATTAAATTCACAATCTACAGAGGCCTTCAACATCACAATCAAACATGGTAAATCGGAAAGAATTTTATCGAGATTTGTGTAGCATGTTGGTACATGCCAACATCCCTTTCAACAAAGTCGAAAATACATTTTTAAAGGCTTTCTAGAAAAATATACGGGTAAAAATATTCCCCGACAGTCGGCCATAAGAAAACATCATATTACATCTTGCTATAAGGATACATTGAAACATACAAGGGAAGTGGTGCAACACCGGAAAATTTGGGTTTCACTGGACGAAACAACAGATTGCTGTGTTAGGTTCGTAGCAAACCTTATTGTGGGAGTTTTGTTTTTGCCCGATCGCGCAGGTAAGAAAATTTTAGTAATATCTGAGATACTAGACAAAGAAAACCATAAGAGCATAGAAATCTATTCCAAAACTCAATGTGTCTATTGTATCCACATGGAATCAAACGACAAAATGTTTTATTGCTTGTAACTGATGCATGGTGAAGGCAGCAAAAGCTATTCAGGTGCTATATACTAAATTAATTCATATAACATGTATGCCGCACGCCCTTCATAGAGTGGCCGAACACGTAAGAGCTAATTTCAAAGATGTCGACTGCTTCATATCCGACATAAAAAATGTCTTTGAAAGCTCCTTCAAAGATGCAAAAATTTAAAGCAACAGCACCTAATATTCCCCTACCACCGCAGCCTATTATTACGCGTTGGGGCCATTGATTGGACTCAGCTACTTATTATGCCGAGCACTATCCCAAAGTCATATACGTAATAAATACTTTTGATTCAGAGGAATGTAGTGCTGTGGCTATTGTAAAACCTCTGATTTCAGAAAAGTTAATGGAGTCGTTCCTATTTATTACAAAACATTTTGTAGATATATCTAGAACAATATCACATCTGCAGGCGTAGAAATGCATAGGGCTCTTCAGTTCGCAATTGCACTGCTTCAAAAACTGAATAATGAGTCAAAATCGGACTCTGTTATTGCAAGTGCGAACCAAATTAAAAAATGTCCTGGAGAAAAACTCTGGTTTTGCAGACATGTGTGACATTAAGGACGTTTTATTGGATTCAAACAATGAATATAAATCCACGAAAGTGGATTCGTGTGATATCCCTTTCTTTCGCTATGCACCTCTCACGTCATTTGACGTAGAACGAAGTTTTTCTAGCTATAAACTTATTTTAAGTCAAAATCAGAGATGTTTTTAATTTGATGAATTGCGAATGTACCTTGTATTTCGCTGCAATTACATGTAAAGAAGAGTGATGTGTTCATTTGCATTATTTGGGTTATTACTTTATGTATTTATATATTTTAAGTATTTATGTATATGGTGCAATGAAGTTGTGAAGAAATCTATTTTGTGATGTGTATATTGCTTGCACTTTTTTCTGTCATGGAAAATGGCTATTTCAGAATGTTAAAACACGTACAATCATATAAATTGTTACGTTAGGCAAATAGTTTCCATACACGATACGCACTGGAAAATGTGAACGTTTATTTTGTGCCCTACTATGACTAGATGTTTACATGTTGAAGCAAGGGCTACCTGCACGCGTTACCTGCCATGCCACTCGAACTCAACGACACAGTGGTTCGTGTGCTCCTAACGTCATGCGTCTTGGAACCCTACACCGAGGCCTGGTGACGATTAACGTTTTAGGCATCCTCCGCCCGCCGAGCCATGGCCATCGGGACCTCTTATGCTCAGGTAACCTCAGTTTTTACAGCTAATTCTACGTAACTATTTCGGATTGCAACTTAGAGGAGATTAGAAAATAGACAATTGAAGTAGTGATTATTACAAAAATTCTTGCTCCTCGCACCTCTCACTCCGCTTTCTTTTCTATCACTTCGCTCTTTAAGTAGCCACTCCCTTAATATGAGTACCTCATCGTCCCTTAAACCTCACCCGAAATTTCAACCCAACTTTACTATATCTCTGGTACCCTTTCCACGGGGCGAAATGTGAATCAAAATATATATTATATTTTCCCAGTAACAGCGATGAAGTTAATGAAGGGATATCAAAATGGATTCAGTGTTTCAGTGATGGTAATTTGTTATTGCAGAGAAATCCAGATGTTAGGCTATGTTTGAAATATTCCTACTTTTAAAAATATTTCTGTGGAAGAATATGAGAAACAAATTTTGTTTGAAATGCAATATTAAGTCAGAACTTTAGGTACAGCAGCTACTGATATTATTTTGGCCATTTCTTAAACCAATGTACGAAATAATGTTTCGTACTCAGTGGCGGCTGCTGTGTAAGAACAAAAGCCGCACGTGAACACCCTCATTTTTACACTTTGCGGATTTAATAGTCATTTTTTCTTCGAAACATAGATGCCAAAAGAATGAATTGAGTTTTTATTTATGGACAGTCTTTAACTGCTATGGTTCTTAGTGTTCCATTCAATATTGGGTGTGAAAGACCAAAAATGTTGCTCAGAGACCTCTTTATCTGGATTGAGGTTCTTTTCCGTGCGTAAACCTACGACACGGAACCAGCGGCTTTACTTTCCTACCGAATAGGCCGTGTTAAGGATTTTTATGCCCGAAAAATTCCATCACCCTCCGCCGGGTTTGAGCAGTAGTAACAATAGCTTTCGGATGAAGCAAAACTGCTGGGGTCATCAGCGCCACAGAGTGGCTACAGTTTATTTACATCCTAGTACCAAAACACACAAATTTGAGCACCATCAAATTCAGGAAAGGAACTAAAACGAAACATACAAAATTATGTATTAAATTCAGTACATAGTTGTAGCAAAATATAAAAGACAAGCAGACGATGAGTGAAAACACTGGTGTATTAAATTTCATCTAACTCAGAAGTTTCTTCAGGAAAATCTCCAATTTCAACATGCACAGGTCTGATAAGTACACCATACTACAGCGGCCAGTCCTAGGGTTTGTTGCTATCAACACCCCCGTCATTCTTTCCCCGAGGCTCACCACACTTGAAACCAGTCCACTAGCCTAGAATGAATTCTACACAACCTATATACTTTACTGTAGCTCTCGTTGGATGGCCTGATACCTTCAATGCACAACAATCTCCAATTGTTGTTACCTCAGCTGCAGCCTCATCTGCTTCTCTCACTGTTGTTTGCTTTTATATCTCGCCCAATATACAATAGGACGCTAAGAACAACAGCAGTTAAGGGTCGTCCATAAATAAAACTCAATTTAAAACCCTCTCTTTATTTTTTTACATTTCATCTAAATTGTATCTTCCCAGGTGACTACGAGCAAGATATGCTATAAGTGTATATTCTCGTTTGGCATATTATTTCAATGAAAATTCAAATTGTTCTACTTTCTAAAACTCTTCCATTTCATTACGTAAAACAAACCTATCAATTACATGCAGTTGGACATCGTTCTCCACCGATTAGGATCCAAGCAGTGCATTGTCATCATCTAGCATGAGACCAAGCTTGTTCTCTTTGCTGTACACCTCTAGCTTCATTGTTGTCGGATTATCTGCACTCAGAAGTGCTAATTTATCCTCAAAATCAGCGACTGTCAAACTTTTCTGAAACCGTCCGTTCACACACAAAGGATGAAGAACATTGCAGTTTTACGGGTAGGACTGTTGACCCTAACTCAACCCCCAAAACCTGGAGGGCCGGGGGCTCGAGACCCCGGGAACGCCAATCCCGTACTTACCAAAGTGAGCCCCGGAGGTTCCCCCGGGTTTGAATCCGCGACCTAGGAACTAGAGGCTAGTATGTTACCCCCTAGACCACGGAGAACGACGTAACATAGATGCGGTATAGATGGTAATATAGATGCGGTAATTTGAAATCTACGGCTTTTAAATCTCCCGCGCCTCTCCCCTAAACTCGATGAGATATGGTAACAGTCACGAGCATAACTTGAGTTGTGCGCGTTTTAGAAGTTTTTGCACATGCGCAACTGGTATGATGTAATTATGTTTTGGGTGGAATACATACGGTTCGTGGACACTTCTAGCCCTTACTATCCGTCTCTCAGCAATAAGTTTACGTCAATGTCACTATGTGGTAGCACACACTGCAGAAGTTTCATTCATGCGAGAGTGCAAGGGCGGGAACATGGGGACCCTCGTTCGCTTTTCAGTTTGGAAAAATCCCTCTAGGTGGTAGAATTCTGAACATTATGCCAATTTACTCCTGTACAGCGAAATTTAGATCTGATGTCAGTATATGTTATTGTTATGCAAACAGAAAAACTTATATGTATATATATACCTATATACCAGGTGAGTCAGCTGCGCCTATTTATTTTCGAATTTATGCAACGTGCTAAGCGACATATGTGACTTACGCCTTTCTTGAATGCCTTCTAATAGCTGATTTGCATAACACTTTATAGAAGAGGGATACATAACTCAGTGCATAAGTGTTTTACGGGACATAATGCAATCGTTATGTATGTCGATGCAAAAAACATCTCACCCTGACACTGGGAGCAGCAGTAACACATTTAGACAATTTTACAAACTTTTATTATTGAGCATACATCCATGCACCCCTTTGAAAACGCCCCTGAAGGAACAACATATTACATGCATCGGTTGACAAAACCATTTTAAAACAAAATGGCGGAGCTACGCAGTGCGACCAATTGGATATAAGCCGTTAGTCAATGTACAGCCTTGTCAAAAAATGCTATGTATTGCGTAGATATTTTCTCTTATTTCACAAACTATGGCGTATTTCAGATCATACAGTAATTGCAATGACTGATGCAGTTTATTTGTTTGAATTTAAACCACCAAACCGAACTCAAAGCACTGAATGACGGTGCAAACAGCGTGTAAAGATTCAAGGTGAGGTATAGCTCCGCGATTACTAATTCGTATAGGAACCTCAGCTCGCAAAGTAGCATTGGCCCAATGGTATTATCATGGTTGCTTTAACACTGTGCCACTTTAATTCGGGTTCAAATCCTTCGGGTTAAGTTTATTACCCTTCGTTTTATCTCTTTGGGCATATAATTTGATATTATGATATAAATAACATTTTAATAATATTATAAGTGTGTACAAAATAGAATAATCACCATGTTTTCCACTGGCAGGCGGATAATTTGTACTTCGTAGTAGGTGTTTTATTGTGGTCAGTAGTAGTTAGACCCACTCAACCAAGTTTAAAACACTTCCTACATGCAAAGTGGATTTAGCTATTTGCGCCTGCATCAATGCTTGGCGTGAATAAATAAGTCTCTCTCAATTTTTAGCCAGTATCTGAAACCTTTCTACGAGACACGGCTGCTGTCATAATGTATACAAACGACGAGTATGTTGACATACTGTTAATCTATGGAGAAACAAGGTGTAATGCACTGTCAGCAAAGCGCCTGTATGAAGAATGGTTTCCTACTGCAGACACTTTTCGAAAGGTTGAAAGACGCCTACGTGAAACAGGATCATTTGGAAGAGCACCGCCTGCTCGCGATGCTCCAGTAACCTCTAGAGGCAATGAAGAAGCTGTGCGAAACGCAATAGAAAACAATCCTCATACCAATTCAAGAGCCATAAGAGAAGATCTGTACATAAGTCAGTCCTCAGTGATGCGCACATTGCATCGTAATAAATATCATCCTACCATCTACAACTACACCAGGCTCTCCACGGACGCGACTTTCAATCGCGAGTGATATATGCACAATGGCTACAGCAGCGAGCGCAAATGGATGCAGAGTTTTTAGGAAGTATTCTTTTCAGTGATGAAGCCACATTCCACAATAACGGAACTGTTAACCGCCATAATGTGCACTAATGGAGTATAGGCAGTCCTCACTGGATGAGAGAAGCTGCATTCCAGGTACAGAGGAGCATCAATGTCTGGTGCGGAATATTAGGAGACCAGCTAATTGGACCGTTCATTTTTGAAGGGAACCTCACAGGACCACGGTAACTTGCATTTCTGCAAGAAGAATTGTCATTGCTCCTAGAAGATGTGCCACGAGTGAAACAGATAGGAATGTGGTTCCAGCAGGATGGATCTCCACCACACTGGTCACTGATTGTAAGGAATCACTTACATAGAACTTATCCGTAAAACTGGATTGGCCGAGGGGGCCCAAGCGCATGACCACCTAGATCACCTGATCTCACTTCAATGGATTTATTTCTGTAAGGTCATTTAAAGGAACGAATCTATGCTCAAGAGCCGTAAAGTCCAAATCATCTACGGGAGTCATACGTGAAGAATGCAATCAGATTGCACCGCGCATATTATAGTATACAAGAAGGTCTCTCCCCGCAACGTACACAAATGTGCATTGATGAAGGGGGTCGTTATTTTGAACATTTACTTCGTTGATGAAATCCACGCTCTTAAACAATTTATTATTCTGTTTACCCGTGAACTTAGCACATTTACAACTCCTTTGTCAATAGAAGAAGTGAAACAAAAAGTTTAAACATGAAACAAAAACTATTAGATTTAATATCGTCAATATGCGCCCAAAAGAATGAAAGCTAACTATGTAACACGGTTTACAACACCAGGTACGGTGCAGATTATTAGGATAAACATGACACATAATTATCTGATTGTTATTTGTTGTATATTTAGCTAACGAGAGAGTCAGTAACAAAAATAAATAAATTAGTACACTAAAATATCGAAAATAAACACAAGGAGAGAGAGAGAGAAAAAACCCAAAACCATTTTATGTTTGTATCAGATTAGAACCTCTGAAGCTAACCGTTGCTTCACAACATTCCGGCAGCTAAACCACGCAGCCAGAACCCACTTAGTCTATCTCGCTCTTCGGGAAAACATTCCTCTATCTCCTTGCAAGCATTATCTCCATGAAACGATGTCTTTTTTAAGCCTTTCGCAGTTCTTTGGCTCTCATTCAGACCTTTAATCATTAATGCTAATTGCGTATAGTACCAAATAGAAGGGCAGAGCTACAATAAGTTTGTTTGCTAAAAGGGTCAATGTTTTCACATTAGACTATAAACTGCGGGTTGCATAGATACGAATAACTAGGGGCAGCTGACTCACCTGGTATGCCGGGTGAGTCTTCTCAGCCTGCGGATTGAGAAGCTATGCAGTCCTGGCGTTCTACAGGCTATGCCGTAAACACTGTCCACTGCATCGCGTCGTATCAACTTCGGCCGAAATGACTGCTTTGCACCGCTGTACCCGCAGTGACTTGCATTCCTAGCGCAACAGTGTGTGAATTGGTTTTCCGTGGTGAAGGTCCCAGGCTTAAATACTGCCACTTGAAGGTACTTTTTATGTTTAGTAAATTTAACGAAAACTGATATATTGGCATGGAAGTGTCGTTTCACTTAATTAGTTTAATCATGTGAGTTTCATTAAAACACAAATTGTTACTTGTTAGAATAAGCTTTAATGAACATCATAAATAAATACATATAACATTGTAATTATAACTTCTAAAGATAGGACATCAATAAATAATATTTTACTATTTATAGATATTCTTTCATATAAAAGAAAGCCCATATCCTTTTCGAAGAGTTTACAGAGTGTAGTGCGTACATACAAACTAGATAACGTTTGCGAGCCTATATTGTGATCGTTGTGAACCTTTCTGGTTCCCAAAGTAGTGCATTTAACAGTGGCTATGACTTCATGCCGGAACATCACACAGATAAACCTTTACAATTTATCCGTTTCCTCCATGTGGTTGTAATAGGTGTTCGAACTGGTCACCATGACAATGGATGCAAGATCCCAATCTAACCATCATCGCCAGCCTAACCAGGCGCAACATGACAGGTGTGATGTCACGGAAAGCAAAGATGGTGCGTTCCCTGAATTGTTGAGGGGTCATTGACTGCTCCAGGAACATATCTTTAAGATAACCCCATAAGAAGAAATCTAATGGGGTTAGATCTGATGAGCGTGCTGGCACCCTATTGGTCCATGCCGTCCCATCCATCGCTCCGGGTAGGTGACATCGAGATAAGCCGTTACACGACGGGCCGAATGAGCTGGTGCCCCATCATGTTGGTAGCACATAGTCGGTTCTTCCACGGCACTTCACCCAGTAGAGTAAGCAGCTGGTGTTGCAGGCAGTGGATATAGCGATCCCCAGTGTGTTGGCCATCATAAAAATACTGTCCTACTAGATGATCACCAAATATATACCAGCCCAAACCTTGAAACCCCATCGGGCTTGTAAGGCCGCCTCTCGCATCCAATGTGGGTTTACAGTGCTCCAGTAATACACATTGTGGTGATTTACATGGCCTGTGTCGTGGAATCCTGCTTCGTCTGTAAATAATACAGTTACCAAAGAATGCAGATCTTGTTCAGTATGCCGTATGATTCACCTAGCAAACGCCACTCTCCGTCCATGGTCCGGCTGCAGTAGCGCCTGGTGTAGTTGAAAATGATAAGGGTGAAGAGTAGTATATAAATGCGGGGATTGGCACACTTAATATTCATGGAATGTCTATTCATATGCAAATAAGCTCACCTCCCCCTCTCCCCACCGCAGTGCCTCGGTAGTTTTACTTGCAGCTGTGGTCGTAAATCTTGGTGAGTACAACGGAAGCTTGACAGTTAAGCAAATAAGGGTATCCTTCACCTGTCAAAACGAACAAAGGGGTCATAAATTTATGGCTCTGTAACAAAGGCGAAATGTTTTTCCTACCCATTCCACATCCGGCCACTTCTGCACCTGTGCCAGTTACCCACACCACTCCTATTGTTTCTCGATCACGTGCGGGAACAAAGAGCTTGCTGGAAAAAGGAAGAGATTCTATTGTGTGCCTTTCTATTGTCCGGGGCAAGGCTACTCTCTGGCATACTCATTCCACTAGCTTTTAACAAAAGCGCAATGCTTACCCTTCAGCTGTCCAAAAGGAACAAAGCCCATGATGAAATAGGGTCGTGACAAAAGAGAACCTTGAACCTGTTAACAGAGAAACAAGTTCTATTGTCCGGGGCAAGCCTTCTTTAGAAAGACCCCTGCGGCGTTCCCATTCCACTGCCCCATAACAAAGCCGGTCCCTTTCCATTGTTTCTCGAACACTGCTAGCTTAACAAAAGAATCTGAAGGTTGCCTTATGCTAGTCCTGTCCTTGTTCGCGTGAAAGAGAGAGACACACTTTAACAGCGCAAGAGTCAGCCATCATGGTTTTTGCCTTGAGGGGCTGTTCTCCCCGATGTTTTACGAGATCCTACGAATATATCCGAGCATAGTTAACAACCATTCTGTTTGGCTTATTTCAAGCAGCGACTCCGAAAAAGCGCCTAATATACATTTCATTACATGCATTAAACCTCTGCGTGGATATCCATAGATCGGTGTTCGATTCTTACAGTAATCAAAAGTTTATTGCTAATGAGAAATTAATGATTGATATTATTATATCATTACCTTAATTAATAAAAGGGCGTTCAGAGGATTGTAGCTCGAATCTTACCAAGTGAAACTCTAACGCGTAATAACTATTAAACTATGCACCGCCAGATTAAAAATGTATTTAACAAATATAATTTAATTTTTTATATATCATTACCCTAATTAATGAAAGGGTGTTCAGAGGGTTCTAGCTCGAATCTTATCCAGCGAAACTCTAATGCTTAATAAATATTAAACTACGCAAGGTCAGATTAAAATGCATTTAACAAATATAGTTTAATTTTTATATATCATTACCCTAATTAATAAAAGGGTGTTCAGGGGGTCCTAGATCGAACCTTCCTAGGGAACTCTAATGCGCAATAACTATTAAACTATGCACGGTCAGATTAAAATGTATTTAACAAATATAATTTAATTAATGAAAGGGTGTTCAGAGGTCCCTAGTTCGAATCTTACTCTGCGAAACGCTATAATAACTATTAAATTACTGAAGCAGGGGGGGCGGTCGGATTAAAATTGCATTTAAAAATATAATTGTTTATATTAAACCCTGATGCATACATAGATATCCCGATGCCTAGACACCATTCTTTCTTCTCTCTTTTTCTTTCTATCTATCTCTCATATGATTTTCGCTAGACGCTCTTCTTGCATAAACATTCACATGATTTCTCCTCGCATTCTTCTATTAACATTCATATGATTTCACTACACGTTCTTCTTCTGAAAACATTCATATGGTTTTCTCAACACATTCCCCTACTGACATTCATATGATTTCTCCTCGCATTCTTCTATTAACATTCATATGATTTCACTACACGTTCTTCTTCTGAAAACATTCATATGGTTTTCTCAACACATTCCTCTATTGACATTCCCATGATTTCTCCTAGCACTCTTCTATTAACATTCATATGATTTCACTACACGTTCTTCTTCTGCAAACATTCATATGGTTATCTCAACACATTCTTCTATTAACATTCATATGATTTCACTACACGTTCTTCTTCTGCAAACATTCATATGGTTTTCTCAACGCATTCCTCTATTAACATTCATATAATTTCTCTTCGCATTCTTCTATTGACATTCATATGGTTTTCACTGCACGTTCTTCGAATGAAAAGAGGCAAAATGATGCAATAAAAACTAATTATAGCTCGGAATGCGACGCGTCATTTACGAATTGTTCGAAACTGGTTTGGATGCAAGGGTTCGAATGCTAGGAGTGATTACAAATTCATCTTATAATAACTCCAAAACTAATTAAAATAAAGACGGTAAATACACTTTATTACTTTTATGTCATTAGCTGGTTTCTTGTGCATGTATATTAGAGTACCAGGTGTCATGGGTTCGATCCTTAATTTTAAAATCTCAATTATCTCAGAAACTAGTAGGGATAAAGGTGCGCACCAAAGCATGATTGTTAGCTCCTATGATGGACAATTAAGACCTTATATAATTTCCAATCAGTTGTCCCTAGCTCGAATCCCGATCTTTCAGTGATTTCGTTAATTTTCCACTGTACACTAAAATATATCACTTAGAACGATGCTGTAACTGCATACAGGTCTTTAAACACATCAAACTAATGTTATAAATAATTTTGTTTCTGGTGTTCTGAGTTCGAAAACCGATTCAATGAAATTTACTTATTAATTTAATAACATAGTAAATAATTAAGACAAGGGCACCAAATAAACCTATTACGTTTATGTCATCAAGTAGCATCTTGCGGGTGTATATTCGGGTACCTGACGTCCAGGGTTCGATCCTTAAGTTTAAATCTCAATTACCGCAGAAGCTAGCTGAGATAGAGCTGTGGACGAAAGCTCCTACAATGAATAATTAATGCTGTATATAATTTCCAATCAGTTGCCCCTAGTTCGAATCCCGATCTTTCAATGACTTCCTTAATTTTCCTCTGTACACTAGAATACATCACTTAGATTGATGCTTTAACTGCATGCAGCTTTGTGTAAAGACATTATAGATGTACTCTGAGAGAGAGAGCGAGAGGAAGGGAAACAAGTAGGGATAGAAGTGCTGAGAGCCTCTGCGCATGCGCAACAAGAGATGATGTCATTGGCTGCAATAATCACGTGATGTGTAAGCATCACAGCCATGATGACGTGCTGGTATCGCCTGGAGGGGGTTTAGATCCTTATATAAACAGATATCTGCTCATGTTAGAACTGTTGTTTACTTATTAACTTTACATTTAAGTTTTAAAGAGCTTTAAAAGCAACGTGAGCTGCAGGCCATCTACACATACAGCACATATCAAAAAGTAACAATGCAAGGTGAGTTTTTACATAACTATACAAATTCACTGTTGGCCTTAACAATACATTTAATTTTGTTTAAACGTTGCAGTACATGAAAGACGATTCGTTACAAGAGCATCATATTTTCTAATCTGTACTTTACATTCACATGGATTTCTCTGCGTACTCTTCTCTAGTTCACAGGATTTTTTCTACTCATTCTCCTTCTATAAACATTCACATGATTTTCGCTATACATTCCTCTTACATAAACATTCACACAATTTTCTCCACTCATTCTTTGTTTCCCTGCAGGTTCATACTCCATTAACATTCATACATTTTCTCTACTCATTTTTTGTTTCTCAACGCATTCATACGATCTCGCTACACATTCTTCTTACATAAACATTCATACGATTTTCCCCACTCATTCTTTGTTTCACTATACATTCACACGATTTCCTCTACTCATTCTTTGGTTTTCTGCAGGCTCATCTTCCATGAACATTCACATGATTTTTTGTACTTATTCTTTGTTTCTCTACACATTCATACGATTTTTGCTGCACATTCTTCTATTAATATTCACACGATTTTCTCCATTGCTTCTTTGTTTCTCTACACATTCATAGGCATACTTACAAAACATACACACACCATAATTCTAACATAAAGAAGTGTATAACTTGTTCTTCAACTTGAATAATGTAGTGAAAATAATAATTCATGTCAATGTCTGTTACAGATTGTTTAGCTGATAGACTTAACAAGATGGTTGAAGAGCGTAGTTTCCTACCGACTCGCCGAGTTCAAGATCTCGAAATAGGCCTTAAATATGAGATAAAGTCCTCAAAGAGAGTTCAAAAAAGATACGGTACCAGGATAGTATCTTCGCTGGATGATTGTCAAGTGTTCTTGCCAGAGCGCTATAATTCGTTAACCGATCAAGAGATTGCAGAAATACCTGGGAACGTATACCTCCAGTATAACGGTATCGCAGAGATGGGGAAATTTAAGCCATGTAAATTGTCTTTTTTACATGCAAAGAAGGTGCGTAGATGTGTCAAACGTAAGTATTGAATGTTCTCCTATTTCACAATGAAAAATTCATAAATAAAACCACTGACTCATTGATATTACATATAAAGATACAAAAGATGCATATTATAGAATTTTATAAAAAATTTACGAAATCACAATATCACATGCTTTGAGTTTAATTATAACTAGCGCATTGAAATAACTCTTAATATCCGAATGTTTATACAAATCTTTGTGCTTCATTTTACATGTATCATATGCTTCATTTTACATGTATCATAACAAAAGATGTAATTCTTTTCAGGTTGCCTTTACTGACCAAAATAGTTTTCTAAGACTTTCATTGTGCAATGTTTCAGGGCTGTGCAATAAGAGGAAGAAGAAGAGGAACAGCTTTGCAATCATGGAAAGGATGCTGACGCTATTGGAGGGTAGAATGTGCACCCTCGGCACCTACAAGAAACATTTCGGCAAAAGCGGGTGCTGAGACATCTACATCACCGAAACACGTTAAGACAGGATCCTTATATAACATTACAGGGTATACGATGAAAAATACGGACAATTTTGTATACAATTCAATGCATAGCTGAGAGTTAGATCGAGCGAGTCTACCTATATTCACTGAAACTAAGCATTGTGAGCAATAATTTAAATGACTGTGAAAATACTTTAAATAATGGTGAAATTTGTATCCTAAAAGACTTGAGCCTTGTATACATTAACAGCATTAAGACTGTTTGCCACGCTGGAATACAAATTATGAAAATAAAAAGACTTTCATTTAAATAATAAAGAAATTTGCATAACCTGCTGTTACAAGTGTAATGACATATACAGAAACAATGAGTCGGATGAGAAAGTGATGGAAATGTAAGATAAATAATAACAATAAAAGAATTAAGGTATGCTTGTACATAGTGTTTTTATTCATTAAAAATCCTTGCATTCCTAATGAAAAATAAATCATTACAATGATTAGTTTAAGTTATGTCACAATGATCAAAAAGAGAACCGTCTTTAGATGCATTACTCGATCCTAAGTCAGAGCACCAAAAATGACAAATCACGGCTTCTCCATTTTAGATGTGGTGTCACTATTCAGGTAAATTCCTGTAACACAGCAGGTTGAGTATGCAGATCCGTGATCCTAAATGGGTGAAACAGAGTCTTATCCAGCTTAACAGTCTTGAGGATCTCAGCATCATAAAGTCGAATCACAGGCCTTCTCCACTCGATGAGTACAGGTTTAACAGCATTCTCTTCACCCTGAGACGGGGTAAAGTATATAAATGTTCAACTTGACAAGGGATTCTAAACTCGTTGTTAGAGTCCAGAGCTGATGTATTATATGGTGAAAACACATGTTCCTCTTCTTAGTGATCTTGTCGAATCTCGGTGTCATTGAGGTGTCGGTAACATTGAAGATGCCCATGATTATAGGATTCTGAAGCCTAATAACTGCAGGAACTGGCGATTGCGTGATGTTAACCTGATGGGCGTCAAGGGCAGAGCATGATTTGTGCGTCGAATCATTCCATTATTATATCCTCGACGTCGTTGACTTCTTCTAAAATCTATAGGCATTATGCTTATATCCTTTTTTCTAAAGGCAATGAAATTGCTGTTATGCACCCCTATACTAAGGCTGTTTGCTCTATGAAGCGGAAGTTTATGAACAACAGGTAAAATTTCATTTGATGGTTCTTGTGAAATACGGTATCCAGGCGTAACAGATGGGAAAACTGATTGATCGAATGTCCACTTTTACTATCGAGGAAGGAGACTGATGCAATACTGCGCTAAATTCGTATGATACTCAACCTAAATATATTCACTAGGAAATCAGATTCAGACAGCTGATTAGGTGGAATAACTTTGTCACTGAAGGGCCCCCCAGAACCTTCCTATAGAACAATCACTGGAAAAAAAATCAAGAGTGAAAGGACATTTTAATGACATTGCATTATTATTATTATTATTATTATTATTAATTGATCTAATAAAGAGGACATTCGCATCCTAATATGAGGAATCTTAAAACATTGGACATACAAGCCGGGATCTATGTTAGTTAATGTTTTTTCAGGGACAAGTATAGCCTTCTGCCAGAGTTTTTGAATTCCCTTTCTTGATCTGTCCCCCTCTTCGATTCGATGTTCCTCCCCTTATTCTTCTTCACTCGTAGGCCTTTTCCTCTTGATTCAATTTCTTTGTTATGTCTCATCATTTTAGCAAGTTGTTTATCCGCATGTTTTTTCTTATTTACAGCTGTAGCAATTTGTGATGCACCTCCAGCGGCGGCTCGAGCTGCAATAATTGTTATGAGCGGTAGAAATCCTCCTCGTTTCTTCTTTTTGGACCCGCCGCTAACAGATACCTTTCTCTCAATTTCTCCCTTATGCCTCATCATTTCGGCAAGTTGTTTATCTGCTGCCTTTTTCTTCTTTACTGCTGAGGCAATTTGGCTGCACCTCCAGCAGCAGCGCCTAGAGCTGCAATAATTGGTATGAGAGGTAGAAATCCTCCTCGTTTCTTGTTCCTGCATCCGGCACCAACAGCTACCTTTCCCTTCATAATTGCTGTTACTAATCACGCTGCCAACTTTTTCACCTAATGTAACACCAGATGTTTGCACTCTTTTCCAGGCCGTTTCAACCAAGATCTTGTCAGCAATGTTTCTCGAAGCAGAGACCTTATGCTGAGCGTAGGCAATGTCGCTAAGATTACACGTTTCGTCTAACGGAGTGATTCCAGTGTCTCCACTCTTTAATTTTTCTCTAGCTTTACCCCAGTTCCTCAGTATATGTAACCAGGCAAATGTACTTCAACGCTTGCAGGCTAGTGAGATAGTTAATTAAACCGAAACCTCTTGCGACCTTAACCACCTTAGCTCGCGTGTTATACTAATCGATTTTATTCGGCATAGTTCTTTTATACTTTCTCATTAGCGTATATACATTAAGAGCGATTTATTTTATTTTAGCTGTCAAGCTAGAGCGGCTGAAGCAAGAATGCTCACAGCCTATTCATATGTTAGACTTTGAAAGCGACCTTAGACGCGAACTTAGTGGAAAAACTGTTTCATGTCAATGTTAGAACGCTAATTCTAGACATGCCCATCACGCAACCCATTCAGGGAAAAGGTGACTCGCTCAGGGAATAAGGTGACTGCTCAGGGAAAAAGGTGACCTGCGACGGGAAAAAGGTGACCAGCAAAGGGAAAAAGGTGGCCAGCAAAGGGAAAAAGGTGACCCGCAAAGGGAAAAATGTGACCAGAAAAGGGAAAAAGGTGACCCATAAAGGGAAAAAGGTGACCAACAAAGAGAAAAAGGTGACCCACAAACGGAAAAAGGTGACCCATAAAGGGAAAAAGGTGACCCATAAAGGGAAAAAGGTGACCCACAAAGGGAAAAAGGTGACCCACAAAGGGAAACGGTAACCCATAAAGGGAAAAAGGTGACCCATAAAGGGAAAAAGGTGACCCATAAAGTGAAAAAGGTGACCCACAAAGGGAAAACGTGACCCACAAATGGAAAAAGTTGACCCACAAATGGAAAACGTGACCTACAAAATGAAAAAGGTGACCCACAAAGGGAAAAAGGTGACCCATAAAGGGAAAAGGTGACCCACAAAGGGAAAAAGGTGACCCATGATGGGAAAAAGGTGACCCACAAAGGGAAAAAGGTGACCCATAAAGGGAAAAAGGTGACCCACAAAGGGAAAAAGGTGACCCACAAAGGGAAAAGGTGTCCCGCTCAGGGACAAAGTTGCCCACTCAGGGAAAAGGGCAGGGAAAAGGTGACCCGCTCTCGCTAAAGGCTCTCAGATACGTGTGCCATTTTCGCTAAAGGATGATACATAAGCTTCAGACTCGTGCTAGCTAGACCAGTATCTCACTCAACTCTCGCATTCTCTGTGCTAACTATCAAGAAAACTTGTACTCTTACCTCTATGAATCCATTTCATGCTACTTGAATCTGCTTGTGCTTAACGAAATAGCTATAATTAACGGAATTACAACTATTATGTGTAAATGCTACAATATTTTTCCTAGTCTAATTCGGATATGACTGTTTAGATGCATCAAAGCCTGAGAATATGTATAAATACATAAATGTTGAAAAAATAGCTCAGTCTCGTGTTATCGTATACGAATTCAACATCTACAGTATACATTGACTAATTTATATATACTGTTTGAGCATGAACACTCACATAGATGGACAATTACAATCAAATTACGAGAATCTTGATTTTTCGTATGTTTCCCAAGGGGGGAGGAATCGCTTTGTTAAGTGCTGCATACGTAATAGAATTTTAAAAAACAGGACAATTTCAAGGCTTAAGCAACATAGGAGAAGATGCTGTAAAGTGATGGCCAGCTGTGCATTGACTACAATACCCAAACGAGATCCTGAAATCTTCTCAAGTTCCGAAGAGCGGGTACTTGGAACCAGTTCAAGTGATCCTGTAATAACGTCAAGAGCTACCACTGATGAAACAATAAGAGCAGTTTCTTTGAATGAGCAAGCTCTGAATAAACACACCAATGAAAACAAGCATACTAGTGTCAACTCACCGAGATTAGAAGATATATCTAAAGCGAATACAGAGGAGATGCTATACCGCTACACCGATCCTAATGATTTGGTAAACATGCTAAGGGTACAAATGATGCTTCATACACCTGATAAAAATGACTTTTCCGATGTGATTAGCGAAATTATTCAGAATTTAAAGCTGGGTGGTTTTATAGCGTGATTAGCATCTGCAGAACATTGAAACCAGGAAAGAGTTAGAAAGATTCCTGATATTAGGATGCGAAAGTCTTCTTTATTAGATCAATTAATAATAATAATGGAATGTCATTAAAATGTCATTTCACTCTTGATTTTTTCCAGTGATTGTTCTATAGGAAGGTTCTGGGGGGGGGCCATTCACTGACAAAGTTATTCCACCTAATCGGCTGTCAGAATCTGATTACCTAGTGGATATATTTAGGTTGAGTATCATACGAATTTAGCGCAGTATTGCATCAGTCTCCTTCCTCGATAGTAAAAGTGGACACTCGATCTATCAGTTTTCCCATCTGTTACGCCTGGATACCGTATTTCACAAGAACCATCAAATCAAATTTTACCTGTTGTTCATTAATATCAGCTTCATTGAGCAAACAGCCTTAGTATAGGGGTGCATAACAGCAATATCATTGCCTTTAGAAACAAGGATATAAGCATAATGCCTATAGATTTTAGAAGAAGTCAACGACGTCGAGGATATAATAATGGAATGATTCGACGCACACATCATGCTCTGCCCTTGACGCCCATCAGGTTAACATCACGCAATCGCCAGTTCCTGCTGTTATTGGGCTTCAGAATCCTATAATCATGGGCATCTTCAATGTTACCGACACCGCAATGACACCGAGATTCGACGACAAGATCACTAAGAAGAGGAACATGTGTTTTCACCATATAATACATCAGCTCTGGACTCTAACAACGAGTTTAGAATCCCTTGTCAAGTTGAACATTTATATACTTTACCCCGTCTCAGGGTGAAGAGAATGCTGTTGTTAAACCTGTACTCATCGAGTGGAGAAGGCCTGTGATTCGACCTTCTGATGCTGAGATCCTCAAGACTGTTAAGCTGGATAAGACTCTGTTTCAGCCATTTAGGACCTTGGATCTGCATACTCAACCTCCTGTGTTACAGGAATTTTTACCTGAATAGTGACACCACATCTGAAATGGAGAATCCGGGGTTTGTCATTTTTGGTGCTCTGGCTTTAAGGTCGAGTAATGCGTCTAAAGACGGTTCTCTTTTTGATCATTGTAACATAACTTAAACTAATCATTGTAATGATTTATTTTTCATTAGGAATGTAAGGATTTTTAATGAATAAAAACACTATGTAAAAGCATACTTTTTATTGTTATTATTTATCTTACATTTCTATAACTTCCTCATCCGACTCATTGTTTCTGTATATGTCATTACACGTGTAACAGAAGGTTAAATAAATTTAATGTAAATTTCTTTATTATTTAAATGAAAGTCTTTTTATTTTCATAATTTGTATTCCAGCGTGGCAAACAGTCTTAATGCTGTTAATGTATACAGGGCTCAAGTCTTTTAGGGTACAAATTTCATCTCTATTTAAAAGTATTTCATAATCATTTAAATTACTGATCACAATGCTTAATTTCAGCGAATATAGGGAGACTCGCCTGAGCTAAGTCTCAGCTATGCATAGAATTGAATACAAAATTGTCCGTGTTTTTTCCTAGTATGCCCTGTAATGTTAGTATCCTTCTTAGCGTGTTTTGGTGATGTAGATGTCTCAGCACCCGCTTCATACCAGCATGTTTCTTGGAGGTGTCGATGCTGCTTATTCTACCCTCCAATAGCGTCACCATCCTTTGCATGGCTGCATGCTATTCCTCTTCTTCTTCTTCCCCTTATTGCACAGTCTGAAACATTGCACAATGAAAGTCTTATAAAACTGATTTGGACTAGTAAAGGCAACCTGAAAGAATTAAATTTTTTGTATGATACATGTAAAATGAAACACAAAAGATTTGTATAAACATTCGGATATTGATCGTTATTTCAATGCATTAGATATAACTAAATTCAAACATGTGAGATTGTGAATTTTTTATAAATTCTATAACGTGTATAATTTGTATCTTTATATGTATTATCAATGAGTCAGTTGTTTGTTTATGAATTTCTTCATGTTAAAATAGGGGAACATTCAATACTTAAGTTTAACACTTCTACACACCTTCTCTGCATGTAAAAAAGACAATTTACATGGCTTAAATTTCCCCATCTCTGCCATACCGTTATACTGGAGGTATACGTTCCCAGGTATTTCTGCAATCTCTTGATCGGTTAACGAATTATAGCGCTCTGGCAGGAACACTTGACAATCCTCCAGCGAAGATACGATCCTGGTACCGTATCTTGTTTGAACTCTCTTTAAGGATTTTATCTCATATTTAAGGCCTATTTCGAGAGCTTGAACTCGGCGAGTCGGTAGGAAACTACGCTCTTCAACCATCTTGTTAAGTCTATCAGCTAAACAATCTGTAACAGACATTGACATGAATTATTATTTTCACTACATTATTCAAGTTGAAGAACAAGTTATACACTTCTTTATGTTAGAATTATGGTGTGTGTATGTTTTGTAAGTATGCCTATGAATGTGTAGAGAAACAAAGAAGCAATGGAGAAAATCGTGTGAATATTAATAGAAGAATGTGCAGCAAAAATCGTATAAATGTGTAGAGAAACAAAGAATAAGTACAAAAACTCATGTGAATGTTCATGGAAGATGAGCCTGCAGAGAACCAAAGAATGAGTAGAGGAAATCGTGTGAATGTATAGTGAAACAAAGAATGAGTGGGGAAAATCGTATGAATGTTTATGTAAGAAGAATGTGTAGCGAGATCGTATGAATGCGTTGAGAAACAAAAAAATGAGTAGAGAAAATGTATGAATGTTAATAGAGTATGAACCTGCAGGGAAACAAAGAATGAGTGGAGAAAATTGTGTGAATGTTTATGTAAGAGGAATGTATAGCGAAAATCATGTGAATGTTTATAGAAGGAGAATGAGTAGAAAAAATCCTGTGAACTAGAGAAGAGTACGCAGAGAAATCCATGTGAATGTAAAGTACAGATTAGAAAATATGATGCTCTTGTAACGAATCGTCTTTCATGTACTGCAACGTTTAAACAAAATTAAATGTATTGTAAAGGCACACAGTGAATTTGTATAGTTATGTAAAAACTCACCTTGCATTGTTACTTTTTGATATGTGCTGTATGTGTAGATGGCCTGCAGCTCACGTTGCTTTTAAAGCTCTTTAAAACTTAAATGTAAAGTTAATAAGTAAACAACAGTTCTAACATGAGCAGATATCTGTTTATATAAGGATCTAAACCCCCTCCAGGCGATACCAGCACGTCATCATGGCTGTGATGCTTACACATCACGTGATTATTGCAGCCAATGACATCATCTCTTGTTGCGCATGCGCAGAGGCTCTCAGCACTTCTATCCCTACTTGTTTCCCTTCCTCTCGCTCTCTCTCTCAGAGTACATCTATAATGTCTTTACACAAAGCTGCATGCAGTTAAAGCATCAATCTAAGTGATGTATTCTAGTGTACAGAGGAAAATTAAGGAAGTCATTGAAAGATCGGGATTCGAACTAGGGGCAACTGATTGGAAATTATATACAGTATTAATTATTCATTGTAGGAGCTTTCGTCCACAGCTCTATCTCAGCTAGTTTCTGCGATAATTGAGATTTAAACTTAAGGATCGAACCCTGGACGTCAGGTACCCGAATATACACCCGCAAGATGCTACTTGATGACATAAACGTAATAGGTTTATGTGGTGCCCTTGTCTTAATTATTTACTATGTTATTAAATTAATAAGTAAATTTCATTGAATCGGTATTCGAACTCAGAACACCAGAAACAAAATTATTTATAATATTAGTTTGATGTGTTTAAATACCTGTATGCAGTTACAGCATCGTTCTAAGTGATATATTCTAGTGTACAGTGGAAAATTAACGAAATCACTGAAAGATCGGGATTCGAGCTAGGGACAACTGATTGGAAATTATATAAGGTCTTAATTGTCCATCATAGGAGCTAACAATCATGCTTTGGTCCGCACCTTTATCCCTGCTAGTTTTTGAGATAATTGAGATTTTAAAATTAAGGATCGAACCCATGACACCTGGTACTCTAATATACATGCACAAGAAACCAGCTAATGACATAAAAGTAATAAAGTTTATTTACCGTCTTTATTTTAATTAGTTTTGGAGTTATTATAAGATGAATTTGTAATCACTCCTTGCATTCGAACCCTTGCATCCAGACCAGTTTCGAACAATTCGTAAATGACGCGTCGTATCCCGAGCTATAATTAGTTTTTATTGCATCATTTTGCCTCTTTTCATTCGAAGAACGTGCAGTGAAAACCATATGAATGTCAATAGAAGAATTCGAGGAGAAATCATATGAATGTTAATAAAGGAATGTGTTGAGATAACCATATGAATGTTTGCAGAAGAAAAACGTGTAGTGAAATCATATGAATGTTAATAGAAGAATGTGTTGAGAAAACCATATGAATGTTTGCAGAAGAAGAACGTGTAGTGAAATCATATGAATGTTAATAGAAGAATGCGAGGAGAAATCATGGGAATGCCAATGTTTAGTTTAATAGTTATTGCGCATTAGAGTTCCCTAGGAAGGTTCGATCTATGACCCCCTGAACACCCTTTTATTAATTAGGGTAATGATATATAAAAATTAAACTATATTTGTTAAATGCATTTTAATCTGACCTTGCGTAGTTTAATATTTATTAAGCATTAGAGTTTCGCTGGATAAGATTCGAGCTAGAACCCTCTGAACACCCTTTCATTAATTAGGGTAATGATATATAAAAAATTAAATTATATTTGTTAAATACATTTTTAATCTGGCGGTGCATAGTTTAATAGTTATTACGCGTTAGAGTTTCACTTGGTAAGATTCGAGCTACAATCCTCTGAACGCCCTTTTATTAATTAAGGTAATGATATAATAATATCAATCATTAATTTCTCATTAGCAATAAACTTTTGATTGCAGAGAGAATCGAACACGGATCTATGGATATCCACGCAGAGGTTTAATGTATGTAATTAAATGTATTTTAGGCGCTTTTTCGGAGTCGCTGCTTGAAATAAGCCAAACAGAATGGTTGTTAACTATGCTCGGATATATTCGTAGGATCTCGTAAAACATCGGGGAGAACAGCCCCTCAAGGCAAAAACCATGATGGCAGACTCTGGCGCTGTTAAAGTGTGTCTCTCTCTTTCACGCGAACAAGGACAGGACTAGCATAAGGCAACCTTCAGATTCTTTTGTTAAGCTAGCAGTGTTCGAGAAACAATGGAAAGGGACCGGCTTTGTTATGGGGCAGTGGAATGGGAACGCCGCAGGGGTCTTTCTAAAGAAGGCTTACCCCGGACAATAGAACTTGTTTCTCTGTTAACAGGCTCAAGGTTCTCTTTTGTCACGACCTAGATCATCATGGGCTTTGTTCATTTTGACAGCTGAAGGGTAAGCATTGCGCTTTTGTTAAAAGCTAGTGGAATGAGTATGCCAGAAAGTAGCCTTGCCCCGGACAATAGAAAGGCACACAATAGAATCTCTTCCTTTGTCCAGCAAACTCTTTGTTCCCGCAAGTGTTCGAGAAACAATAGGAGTGGTGTGGGTAACTGTCACAGGTGCAGAAGTGGCCGGATGTGGAATGGGTAGGAAAACATCTCGCCTTTGTTACAGATCCATAAATTTATGACCCCTTTGTTCATTTTGACAGGTGAAGGATACCCTTAATTGCTTAACTGTCAAGCTTCCATAGTACTCAACAAGATTTACGACCGCAGCTGCAAGTAAAACTACCGAGGCACTGCGGGGGGAGGGGAGCTCATTTGCATATGAATGGACATTCCATGAACATTTAGTGTGCCAATCCCCGCAATTCTATACTACTGTGAAGCTTTGCATGATGTAATGTTCTCCACGCGGAGGTTTGGCTAATATTGAAATGCATGTGAATGTCCTCGTACTACAATGCGGATGCTGAATGACATATTCAGTCACACGATCCGTCATTGCTTGGTCACAGACAGTGTGATCTCTTCGTGGCGATGGTGTCTTGTACACTGTTCCTTATTCCAGAAGGCGGTTTGCAACTGCCAAAAACATGTGAGCTGTAGGAAGTGTTCCTTTGCGGAAACCTCTGTTGGTATAGATGGCGTGCCTCCGTTGTTTTCTGCTGCGCTTCCCCGTATACTAACATTATGTCCAGTTATTCTCTTTTCGGAAACATTGTTCCACAGTGAGCACGAACGGCTGGAACTTCGTATTTATAGTTAAATCCACTTTCTATTGCATTTTTAAAGAAATCATGATTTACTAGAACGTTCTCGAAACATGAACGGAAATGAAGAAGAAAATTCCTTTATTCGCAGGCGTGATTTGAATTTCCACATTCACCAGGACTTTACAGCATGTTAATCATTGAGTGATAAAGACATTTGTGCGATTGAAAAGCAGACGCATGGATTTTCTTTATAAATAGACAGTGTCAGCCATGATACAGTATAGGTTTTCCTATTTAATGTGTACCTACAGTGCAGTGTAACGTGTATGTATATTGATTTATTTTTGTGTGAAGTATATGGAAGGACAAGACATTTTATAAGAAGAAATTATGCCATTTTCCTGCTTTAGAAAATGAAACTTGGTGACTGCTAATAAATTAGTAATACCTATTAATGTTTGGCTGACGAGAGAATGCAAATGAAGAGTACCGAAAGCTTACACGTTAATTCGTTGTTTCTCTAAACTGTATTTCATTACGTATAAAACAATAAAAATCTACAAAACAACCCTTTCTTTTGTCAGACAAGTTATTATTACTATTATTATTATTATTATTATTATTATTATTATTATTATTATTATTGCTGTTAGCGACTGCAGTTGTATCATTTTGTTCATAATCATAACTATTGTTCAGTAATGCTATTTTATATTTTCATGGCTGTCTGAATTTAACATTTTGTGAACACCCACTGTCCGTACTGATCTAAATTGATGGATTTTATCGGGAAATTGGAAAACTTCACTAATATAAAATTTTACCCCCTTAGTTTATCGTTATTAAATCCCTCGATTGGAAACAATAGATTTTCTTAAATATTTTCATTAACGTTGAAATAAATTACGTGAAAACCTTCTTACTCGTAGGAAGCCAAATAGGATTAACACGGAGCTGTGAAAACACGGTAGGTATCAATACATTTACCATCCACAGGCCTAAATGCAGCTTTGGCTCAACATACTATCAGCTTTCCAATTAAGTATGCGGTTCATTACATTATAGCACTTCAGTTGAACCTATGCCTATCGGAACTGTAGCACTATAAATCAGACAGTGGCCAAGAGTACCCAGCACCTTTGATATGCCAAGCTGGACAATCAGGAGCAGGAAGATAACTGGAGGCAGAAATATTTGGTAGAGAAACTCAGACCATTGAGAGGTATTTATGGGCACATAAGCTCCATGTACTGTAGACTTTCAAAATAGGAAATAAGAGAGTAGAGGTTAACAGTGAAAAATACGAAAGAAGGCATGACATTAGATTGGATAATAAAGTTTTATTACTATTTACAATACAGACAATTATATTTTATATACAACCCAAATATCACAGTGTGAGTATCCACAGATGCCAAAAACACACCAGTTGAGACGACGCTTTCCCAAATGGACAATGGGAAACACTGTGAAAGAATTACATGTATTATACCTGTAAGTATGAGACGTATGTATCAACGTTTTCCTCTATTTGTGGTATAGCAAAGCATAAAGCTGGTGCGAAACGGATAATGAATGTTACGTTATGACAAATCAGTGGTGATATTAACTTAAAATTAACTTCAACACTAACGTGTATATTCATAGTTCATCGCGGAAAGCTAATGGAGTGCTTCGTTTACGCATTAAAAGCGTGGCACCTGAGATTGATAGGTGTTATTGTTGCTACAGAAGCAATTTAAAACAAACCTCGTGGGATAATTGACGAGTTTTGTAAGGATTACAAAATAGTCATTTACACAAAGAAGGATCTACAAATAAGAAACAGTAAAATAAACAATCAAGATACCAAAAGCGTTTAAAGTGCACGCCCCATTTGCTTGTACTGGACTTCAGTTTCCCAATTCTTCTCTAAGAACACATCAATGACAGAATGTTCAAATGCTCGGTGATTCTGAATTCTCCACAAGATTATTTCTTCCCTGTTAACAAGGAAATTGAAGATAGGATATCCTGAGCTTGAACTTTCCTTAGATAAAGCTGTACCTCGTAGAGCTGAAAGCGATTTGCAAGCCGGTACAGTAAATATAATTTCGTGAAGTTCAAGAGCTGCTGCATGTGTCACGGTGTACAAAACTTGCAAGAGTCCCATAAATCGCAATGCTGCGGGAAAATATATGCAACAGAGCTCACTTCTCAAGAATGCAACAACGAATTACTCCATAATGAAGAGAGTTTCTGGAAACGTTTTTTCGTACTCAGCATACGTTGCACTGTTGAGCAAGGACATAAATTTAAGTCAGTCAATATTCCAGAATGTATTTCTTGTTTAGCCTTTTATTTTATCAGTGATCTCATAAAATGAACGCCGATTTAAAATGCCTCCTTCTCAAGCTTTAGTCACTCTGAGAACACTAATAATTCTTGCTCTTTCCTGATGACACTACATTTTAGACCAAAAACATTCACGCAATATACCTACATTGCTTTTGAATTTACGGAATGCTTGTTTGCAGAAACCAATTTAACAATTGTTTCCCCTAATACTTTATATAAAAATAAATTTAGGAAGTGCAAATGAAAATTTTTAAAAGTATAAATTTGACCACAAAAATTAAAGGGAGCCAGTGGTAGCTCGCAGCACAAGCTCTTGTTTCCCCATGTCATTAATCCTCTACTTCCGAAATTGCATTGACTTAAACAGAGCGACAAGCTCAATCGTCATATCGAAAGTGATATCTTTGTCCTGCGTTTGTTATACCATCTTGTATCAATCACTGATAGAATGAGGTTTTTATTTCGCAGTTTTGGGTTCCTTACGCTGTCACTTTGATATATGACATTCTTATATATGTGTGTGTGTGCGTGTGTGTGTGTAGGTGTGTGAACCAGGTGGCCCACACAAACCATCCTTATTTGAAGTTAGTTTATACCGGATAGCGCGGATGCCAAAAGGTTTTACCTAAGCAGAACTACAAAGGGCACTCCATACCATCAGAGAGGAGGCCGCTAAGTGAGGCCAATGCTTGAAAACAAACACTTTAACTGCTATTACCGGTCCCAGAGCTCATTCGGTAGAGAAGTTGGTGCTATATGAGGTGTTCCGGGTTCGATTCCCGGCTGGACTCTAGAAAGTTGTCTTTAAACAAAAACATTTCACGGTCTGCCCAAAGTCTGGTATTTGAATGTGAGAGTACTGTGCTTGTGTGGGGTGTTATCGGTTACTTAGTAAACAATTCGCTCATTAATAAGAATTCAGGATTGTAGGTTGACGCAAACCTGACCATACATGTTAACTGATTTAGTTCCATGACAATCTACAATCAGCACAACTATATGGCACATTCTAGTTTTATTATATTTATGTACCGTTAAAGGTGAGTTACAAATAAATTATTTCGATTTGTGCATTATTCATAACAAGCGTGTGCAAAAACATGCCCGCCTTGGTAGACGAACTGATGTAAGGGCTTCTCAGGCTCACGTTCTACCTGGAATGATCCATCATTTTTGTACGTCAAAAAAAGTAAAAAAGAACGTGCTGCGTCTGAATATTTGAACACAACCTTCGAGCCTCATTTTGGTGCGTCTCCGCACAAATCGTAACCATATGTGTCTTAGTTATCGGTGAACGTTACCTTTTTGTCTTAATGACCTGGCTCGAACTGCATGCAGGCGATCACACCTTGTTTATCAGTACAAAACTACCACGTAAACACCTGCAGACAGCAGCACTAGCTCAGTGACTTTTCGCTTTGTACCTGCACTGTCCTCTTGAACAGCAGTGATGCGGCAACTTATTTTGCATCTATGTATGCGGTAGACACAAAACTACAAAGGACGGCTTGTTTGGGCCACCAGGCGTGTGTGTGTGTGTCTGTATGGACTAATCCGTCATATGTTTGAGCCACAAAATCATCACATTTTATTTTTTCCAATATGTTGAAAAAATACTTGGATAAACTGTTGCGCTATCACTGCTTATGTCGCAGAATTCTACACCTCCTTTCATTTCTCTACACCTCCTAGTGTTATGATATAAAGATACAGTATTGTTAGCTAAGCCTTATTGGATCAAATGATATCGCTCAGCAGTAAAGTGCGAGGCTCGCATAAATGAGGACCCGGGTTGAATTACCGTCGGACCGTCCACTCTGAACTTAGGCTCTTTCATGGTTTCCCCAGGCCGGTAGGATGCAGGAGTGGCTCCACTTCTACCACGAATTTCCTGTCTATCACTTCCTTTCCTCTTCATACGTTTCAGGGTTGTAGGCCCAGGCGACGGCTATTTCTGCGTTGCGGCGGGTCGGTGGAGTTTGCGCTGTGTAAAGATTTCTCCCTGGCTCTTGTCTGACCGGCTCGGGCTCCTACCTGGGAAGGACTCGTTCATTCCGACAGTCCCCAAGTTGAAGAAGGCAAAGGCGGATTCCTGCTGGCATCAGTACTGGTGTAATTCTGGAATAGTTAGGGAACTCGTCCTTGCTTGCGCGTATCGTCGTCTGGATCTGGCTGCCCTTCGGGTCTCTCCTTCATTCCTCCCTCCCAGGGGTCACGTTAGACACAAAGGGCCTACAAATGCCTACGCGCGGTGCTGAGTTCCAGTGGCTGGAGGCCACCTGCGTCTGACCAATCCTAATCCTAAACCTTCTTGGAGACGTCATAATTTCATCCATTACAACTACGATAGGGAAAACCATGCTGCATTAGTCTCATTATTTCATTAAGAAGAAAAAATTCACTAAATAGTGTTATTTTAGAATCATCTGAAATTCCACAGAACAAAGTAGTGGTCTGAAAATGATACGCTAGCCCACTGCCTCTGTGATTAAGTATGTGTAACAGTTCAACCTAATTCGCCCGTCACGGGAATTGTAACTAACTATACATATGCAGTAATAAATGGCAGCCATACACATAAATAACCATTACTTCTACTGACGTGTTTGTAAGTGGAATCTAGTTAACCAATGTCTTTCTCAAACTTACTGTTAGCAAATTAATGTAAACAGTCCTTGAATCAGTAGCTTACCAGGAATTTCAATTATTACGAGTATCAGTACAACTTGTTTAGGAAATCAGGCTATGACATAAATTGCTGTATGTGTTGACATACTTAAAATAGTATTGGGCTTGCTGATGTCCTGTAAACAAGGTCTCTTCAAACAGGCCTCATTCAGTGCAGAATTCTGTGTGCTGTTAATTTGCTTGCACCACCATGATCACTGATCACTACCAATGGTATAATATTTTATGCATTAGTTGCTGACCTTCAAGCCTGTAAATCTTAGAATGGGTTATTTTAGTTGTACTGTGCAGATATATCTAAATAAAGTTGCAAAACTGAAATTTAAAAGTACAATAAACCAATTCCTTAATAATAAAAAAGTCTGAGCCGTCTTTAAGGCTGATTCACAAAAAGCCCAGAACGGAGACCAGAACGGGAAGCAAAACACCATGCAACATTTTAGTTCACGATACATTGTGAACGAGAACGCAAATGCATATCGATAGCAAAGTGGAAAGTCGATTTTGTGCATCGAGACTAGAGGCCTGCAAGTGAGTGAGCGCAATAGATCGTAGTCCCTATAGGATGCAGCAGTGAAGATCGGTCGTGTGACTTTACGAGTCTTATCGATGAATAAGGAAGCGAGCAACAAGCGCTCGGCGATTTAGATCACTCGTGCTATATGTAGTGCTCGGTGAATGCTGTGATGCTGGCTGTGTATACCTGAAGCAGCTGAATGAGGGCGGTATTACTAATGTAAACATGAACTTTGAAGAAGAGTCAGTTGCATCCACCTCAAGCAGCAGTTCAGAAACAGAAGCTGTATGTGTTGAAAGGCTGTAATAGGCAGTAGTAAAGTACATGCAGAAAATAGAATTAAAATTTCAGAGATTATTGTGGTTGACAAGGAAAGACAGTCAGTTATTAACCCTGCCTGGACTAGAATTGCAGAAGTAAGACACAATAACGCGCTTTTATACAAAACGTTTATGCAGTGCTTCTCGTATAAAACTGATAATATTTAAAAAAAAAACACCGCTGGGCAATCAGGTCTTGCAACACAAGAGTGCTCCCAGACTGCTTCTCGCATTTACGAAATAAGGTAGACCTTTGGAGATGAGCCCGTTGAAATATGTACAGCGGACATACGACTACTTTTTTATTTTTTTTATTTTTTTATTTATTTAATTATGCTAAGCTATATACAGGTGAATATGTCCGGTGTTCAGCCCTGGCTCTTTACCGGTCATACTCATATTTTACAATAGTTTATTAATTCTAGTTTATTACTCCATTTGTCTATTTACTGTCGATATCCATTTATTTCTCACTCTGTATAAAAATTGTCCCATCTTCTTACTGTCTGTTTTAAACATGTCAACTACCGCTACATTTCTATCTATTTTAAACCATTTCTTATTGATATACTCTTTTCTCCACACTTCAGTTCCCCTACATTCAAATAAAATGTGTTACTAATCCTCCTTTCCGCCACATATAGGACATTGGTTTCGTGAAATACCTTTCCTTAAGCCATTTAATCTCCATACACCTGCTTTCAACCATGCAGTACCTTCCCGCTCCTCTTTATTTGTCACTTTTATCCTATACTTTTCCCTTCCCCATGAGTCTTTCATTGGTATATAGAAGACTAAAGATCTCATGTCAGTTATCTCACTGAATATTTTTTGTATTTCTATGTCCTCAAATCTTTTTCTTGCCAACTTCCAGAAATTATTCACATTATTTTCTCTTCTACTCCACATTTCCCCATACCCACTGCTTTCCAAGTTATTTCTGAGACAGTCTACCCATCCCTTATTCTTTAAACTTTTCTCTTGATATACTAAACACAATTTTAACAAATTCCTTTCTTCGAATTTCAATATTCTATACCAAAATGTCAATGCCCTTTCCATGATTTTTCCCTTGCTTGGCACTCTGCCCAGCTCTATTTGTGCTACCTGTCTAGCGGTTGCATTTGGTAGCCCAAGTATTTCTTTGCAAAATTTCCTATGCGCCTCTCCTTCTAATCCCCATACTTCTATCCCATATAGCATTTTTGCCTCAACCACCATATCGTATACTTTTTCTAACCATCTAATATTTATATAAGGTACTTTGTATTTGCACTTTCTAATAGCAGATAGAGCTCCTTTTCCTTTTGCCAGTACAAATTTCTTTTGTTTATCCCAATTGCCCCCACTGTCTATTTTAACTCCTAGCTAAATACATTCTCTCACTACCCTGTATTCTTTTTTATTCTCATTCTTCCATCTTTCATACTTGCTCAATTTCCCACCCTCCTTTTTTTGAACACTACAATCTGGGTGTTTTCCTGGTTCACTTTTAAACTCCATTCTTTACAGTAATTATTTAACGCTTGCAAAGAATGTTTTAGGCCATTCACTGTAATTGCACCTATAACTAAATCATCTGCAAACAGTAATCCTGGAATTTGAATGTTACTAATTATTGGCATAGAGTTGGTATTTCTCCCAATTTCCATTAATACATCATCTATATATAAATTAAATAGGACTGGACTTAACTTGCATCCTTGTCTGTTGGATTTCTCTTGTTACAACCCCTTCCTCCATTCTTATACAAAAGGTATTTTCCTTATATAATGCTCTAAGGATGAACACCACTTGTTTGCTCACTCCTTTAATCAACAACTTATGCCACAACAATTGAAGCTCTATCCGATCGTAAGCTTTCTCTAGATCCACAAATGCCATGTATAAATTTTCCTCTTTTGTCTTTCAAATATTTATCTACCAGTGTTTTAATAATAAATAAATTATCAACTGTCCTCCTCCCTTTTCTAAAGGCCATCTGAAATTCCGAAAGAATGGTAGATATATTCTTCAACCTATTTTTGTATCCTGCTTGCCATAATGCCAGTAACATTTTTTCCTACATTTGATAATAATGCAATACCTCTATAGTTGTTAGATTTGTCCACATTTCCCTTGCCTTTGTATATTGGATGTATGATTGCGTTCCTCCACTTTTCTGGTATATAACCCTTCACTTTAATCGTGTTATATAAGTCTACTAGAACCATAATTCTATTTATTTCCATGCACCATTCCTTAAGGAACTCTGTCGGTATCCCATCTATTCCAGTAGCTTTATTTCTCTTCATTAATTTCACCTGCTGAATTACTTCTTCACTTCTTATTATATCGAGTATATCTACAAAGTTATTACCTATTTCCCAATTAACTATCTCATTTTTATTCCCTATCCCTCCTTATAATTTTTTAAAATATTCCATCCATTCTTCTGGTTGTATACTGGGTTTTGTTACATATTTATTATACATTAATTTCATAACCTTCCATACCTCATTTGCATTATTTTCATTTAGGATTCGTATCAAATTATTTTCATAGTTTTTCATCCAGCTTATTTTCTTTTGTTCCAGTAGTGAATTATATAAGTCCCTCCCTTGCATATACTCTTTCTTTAATTCTATGTATCCTAATTCCCTTCAGTTTATGAGCAGCTGTTTGACTTGTCTTTTAGCTACTCTACATTCTTCATCAAACCAGCCCTCATCTCTTTTGTAAACCTTCTTTCTCCTTTTCATTTCCTCCCCAGCCCTTTGCATAAAGATATTTAAAATATTCATAGCACTTTCAATTTCGTGTTCCTTTATCATAAAACTTATTCCACTCTGACATATCTGGCCATAATTAGACTTTAGTGTCTGCCTAAATTTATTGCAATACTCTTCCTTCCATTTATATCTACTATATTCTTCTATATTACACTTTTCCTCCCTTAAATTATAGACCGCTTGCTCTGTGTGCATTTTTATGTCTACTATCAATGGAAAATGTCCACTGTTGAAACTTAAATTTAGCACCTTAAAATTACTTAAAAGATACCCCATATTAATTGGCCATAGTACATAATCGATCACACTTTGCCCATTATTACTAACATACGTATATTCTCCATTCACATCTTCTCCATATTTCTCATTCAAAATATCAAAGGCATTATTTCACAGAATTCTATAAATTTCATATACCCTTTATCAGCTATCTTATCCTTGCTATGTCTAATCTTCTCAGGTTTCTCCAATATTTCATTACTCACCCAGCTATTCCCTCCATTAACATCATTTTCGCCAATCCTAATGTTAAAATATCGGATTAATATCACCTCAGAATTAATATATCTCTCCTTTAACTTTTCTATTTCTATCTCTAGGTGTTTGAGAAGGTCCGGATTATGAAAGCGCGACGGAAGAGGAGGATTGTATACTATACCTATACATATAACATTTTCAACTATTTGTTTCTCCTCTAATACAATCCATAGTATTTCTTTTCTCCTTGACCAAGTTTCTTTAACTCCTTTACTTAACGTCTTCCTTATAAAAAAACCTATGCCTCCAGATGCCCTCCCCTTTCTTGCTACCGTATCTCCTTTTATCCCTACGAAATCAAAGTCCTTTACGTAAACCTGGTCCTCTTTTAGCCATGTTTCCACTACCGCGAAATAGTGAAGTTTCATCAATAATTGATTTACACTCCCGGCATATATTTTATTTTTAAGTCCTTCACAATTCCATAATCCAAGCCTTCTTGTATTCTCCTTTCCCTATTATGAACCTGATCTAAATCTAAATGTTTCTATTGTTTTTTTACTCCTTAATTGTATCCCGTCTCTGGAAGAAGCCTGTTTATTTTTATCTAAAACTAGAATACCGCCATGCTCGGATGATATAATGCTGTCTTCTTCCCCTTCTGTATTCTCCCCGCTACTGTGTTGCCACGCCTTCTTTCCCTTCGTCGCCAAATTATGTGCTGCTATTACTTCCCCTCTTCTCGGTGACACTTATTTTCTTGGATGACGTTTCTCCACTGGCTCCTCCTCCTATTGCTTCCTCTGTTGACGTCAATGCTTCATCAGCTGTTGCTTCTCTCCTAGGGATTTTGGATGACGTCCCGTCTGCGTATACTATCCTCATCTCAGTGCTGACAGATGAGTTTCGGTTCAAACACACTCTTTCTCCGTCTTCACCCATATCCATTCCTTTTTGCTTGGACTTTGGTCTTCCTGTCGTGCTTCCTGAAGTTGGCGTTAACTTCTGCTGAGTAATTTCCTCTGTGCCTGTTTGGGGCTCTCTTATCTCCTTCTTGTCCAGATACGGCATTCTTTCTCCGTCGATCCACAACTGGAAATTTCTAATATAAGCTCTTCTTCCCTGGGCTCTTGCTTCTTTCATTTTTTGCACCAAATTTCTTTGCAGAGCTCTCTTCTAAGGTGATAAGTCTTTTAATAAAGATATCTGTTCCTTTTAATTTCTTGGCTCTTTTAAGTATTTCATGTACTAATTGGGCTGCTGCAAATTTCACTATAATTGCTCTCTTACCAAGCAGTCTTCCAACACGATAGGCTTCAATAATTCCCCATCTATACAATTCCAAATCCAGCTTTTCCTTCATTATTTCAAATATTTCTTCTGCTGGCCATTTATCCCTTCTTTCCTTAACTCCTATGAATATTAAATTAAATCTTCTCTCCCTTTCTTCCAATCTTTCCATTCTTTCCTTAACCATTTCAAGTTCCCTTCTTGTTTCCTGCACCTCAACTGTGACATCTTTTTTTATATCTGTTGTCATCTTTTACAATTGTTTACCTATTCGTTCTTCCATGCCTTCTATTTTGTTGATTTTCTCAGTTAGGTTTTCCAGCATTGTTATTATCTCAGCCGGGCCGGGGTTTACCTCAATTCCTCCAATCGCTAACAGGAATGTTATAACACTTGCTAGAACCAGTATGTTTGTCAGCTTCTCTCCACAATTGTTTTTACTATTCACCAATTTTACTATTCTGAACCGTCCAATTCTTGCTCTATACACTGTGATGTCCACTCCCATTATGACTTAGATCCTTCTTCCTTCACCACAGGAGCACCTCTCAAATACAACCTTCCTCTACCACTGCTGGCTTAGCACTGTACGACTATTTAATATGTTTAGCAGGCCATATTTCACTTCCTTAACACAAATAGCTGCTGATTTTGGACAAGTTGATGCTATTATGTGACACTATGTGCAATGAGATCCGACCTGTTGTAGGCGGAAGGAAATAAGGCCAGAAATATTAGAACTGGCATAAAAAGAATTCGCGTGCTACTACCAATTTGTGGACAGAAAATAGCCACCAGATTTTGGGTAAAATATTTGGAAAGAAACTTAAGGACCCTTCTCCTCATACGTCAGGGAGATTTATTTCTTCAATCTTATTTTTGGAAACATGAATGTAAATTTTAATCACGTAAGCTAATTTAGAGTTAACACAACATTCCAGAAAGGATTTACTTTGCCTTACAAGTCCAGCATTTCACTAGCTACAATGCCTGAATATTTCTAACCACGTATGGCACGTACGTAAACTTTCTTGCATTATTATACCTGAGAGCAACGCTTATGGATGTTACAATATACATGCTATGTCAGGTTTGCCATGTCAGTTTTATTAGTGGTGATATCCGCGAATGTTATTGTTTATGAGGCCCACTGCTACATAAATGCGCTAAGTGCAATGCGTCTTCTATGTGAAGCGAAGCCGAAGAAAATAATAGTATAACAAAATAATAATCACAATAATAATCATCATCCCCAGAAATAATAATCCATAAGAGTACATTCGTATAAAAATAATAAGAAACCTTTGAAAAGTACTGGCGGTCGAAAAAGACTATGAACCAATCCACATATTCATGTGCCATACCGTGCATAAAAAGTGGCCCATTTCCCTATGTTCGCAATAGTATTTTTCCCTGCGTAGATTTCCACCCTCAGGTAACCAACCTTTGACTCCACCCAATCGGTATCAGCTCTCTATGTGACTGGCCTTAAAAACACTCCAGGAACACAAAAGAGCACCAATGAACGATGCTATAATTGGGGTAGATTGAAGGGGCGGTTCGGTTACCGCCTCAGTGAAAGAGTATTGCTACGACTGGAGCAAAAGCAAACCAATACGACATAATTCGGCCTTCTTTAGGAAGGTGTGAAGCATTATTTGCGTATGTCATTAAACTGAACGACAGCCATGACATATAAGAGCTTTCATCAGCGACATGGAGACGAAGACAATTTTTTTGTGTTTATTTCTATATTTATAATATACTATAGTTTTGCGCCTAAACTCAACGAAGCATCGCCTTAACGGTACTCCGCTAATGAGAATATATAGCGTGTAATTTTAATCTTTGGCAGTTCGGCCATATTTTTGGGGCGTGAAACTACCCTGCCAATCCAGTGGCTAGAAATTATGCTGGAGGAACAGAGCATCTCACGCTGGCAGAGGGCGGAGCTATATTTGTCATTACCAACAAAATCACCTGCGCTCCATTATGGATCACTTCTTATGCATTTCAGATAGGTACATGATTGCTGTGGTCAAGCTCAGCTTCCTAATCTATGTCGCTGCCAAAACCTTATCCCAATTTGCAGACATTGATCAGGT
This sequence comes from Deroplatys truncata, assembly GCA_030765065.1. Lineage (NCBI taxonomy): Eukaryota > Metazoa > Arthropoda > Insecta > Mantodea > Mantidae > Deroplatys > Deroplatys truncata. Next base: position 285,108,101 of record CM060990.1, read on the forward strand.
GCTTGTATGGGCTCATCAAGTCCTTGGAACGTCTCTAATTTATGCTTTCGACTTCGAATAAGTAAATAAAGCCTAATTTTCGGAAAGCTACTTACATAGAGCTAACCTAGAGCCAACAGTCTGTAAGTTATCTTAAAATTGTGTCGTACATTGTTTAAATCTATTACGTGCACGTAAAGGGATATTCCTTTATGAATTTGTACACAAATATATATTAAAAATATATTTATAAATATATTTACATGAAAACGTTATACGGCATTAAATTAGAAAAAGGAAACAAACAGACAAACAATTTACCACGGGAGATCGAACTCCAGTTTCCAGCACGACAAGCAAAGACTTTAATCACCGCAGTAGAGTATAGTACAAGTACTATATATGTTATTCTTGATGTAGGCTACTTACGCCACAAATGCTAAGCTGTATACATTGACAGTCACTCTTGTGCTGTTCTCATTGTTAAAACAGAACACGAGCACTCCGCGTGATCAGGGAGTGATCCGACGAGCGACGTAGGGCGAACGGAAAAAAAACAAGAGCGCGAGCGACCATGGATCAAGAGAGATTGTAAGAGCCGAACCGAGAGCCGAAACCGGTTGAGATCACTCCTTTGCAATGCTCTAATTGAGACGTAGTTATATTTTTGGCCTTATTCCAATTCAGCCAATATAATCCAGTTAGCCAGCATCAACATTCCTTAGAGTAAACATTTTCTCATTTTCTAAATGCAGAATCCCTTCTATTTCGGATTTCTTGAGCAAAACTGTCTTACCAAACGCCATTCCTTTGTTAATAGCGTACATAAAATGTATTTCTTATTCTGTATTGCTCTATGTTAAATTCTACTGTGTTTTCTCTCTTTTTGCAGGTCTTTGTAGCTAGTGCTTATTTTCTAAGGCAATAGCCAGCTATGAGTTGCGTATAAAACAAACGCATGTAATGCTTTCCTAGAAAAATAATTCTCAATGTATCTGAAGAGCTCAGGACACACATTTATCCGAATTCCTTTCGGTTTCAATTTCACAACTTGCGACTAGAGGGACCTCTAGCGGCTTCTTCACGTCACGCCCACCTTGAATAATTTCTTTAGTGAAGAGTCTAATATGGGCAATATGAATCAATTTGCCTTACCCGGGAGCGGCAATGAAAAACTAAAACATCACCAAGTCTTCTTTCCCGTTCCCGAGATCCCAGAAAACTTCCTGTTAATTGTGAACGCTCACATTGCAAAACAATTTTAACTTTGTCGTTCTCGTCCTGGTTTCCGTTGCCGGTTATTATGAACCAGCCTTTAAACCTCACGAAATATCAAAGGAAATAATTTCCGCATTGTAGCAGCTTACGCTAGGAAAGCACATAAATCTAGCTAGTAATTCTAGAAAAGTCTAGACCATCCTCTATCCTCAGAAATCATATCAAGATAGCACAATTCCAAGCTGTAGCAAAATAAACTTATAGATTTAGACATTCCCCAGAATTTGTTGTGCTAACTTCCAACCCATTATTATACCATTACGTCGAAACAAAGCATTTCCATTTTGCATCATCTGATGTAAATAATGCCTACACGGACCAATTAAGATATTCATAAATGCACGCACCAACGTACCTGATTCATGAACATTCCATTACTGTTCTCGGACTGCATCCACTCTTCCTTGCTGTCATACTTGCTATTTTATAAAATCAGTTCCACTAACCTTAGACGTTTGCCACAGCATATTCTAATGCAACTGCTTCAATATCCCGGTTTGCATCTTATGAGCAATATCATAGATATAGCTTTAAATGGAGGAATTGGCCTCGGCAGTTTAAAAGTGTGTAGTGAAATAGCATTTCAATCACCCGGATTTCGCAATTTTAAACGAAGATTAAACGAACGTAATACAATTATCTGTCTTGATGAAACCTGTTCTAGGGCAATATAAACAGTTGGTATCCTCATAAACTGCTACAGCAAATCATTCGTATATTATTACCAGGCCTCGGTTTTGTGTCACGGAATTAACAGACTGAAGTTGGGAGCGAACGGGGTTGAGTTGATGTCCTAGCTCGGTGGGTGGGGTAGCACTTCCAACCTACAGGTAGTTGCGTAGCGAAGGTCACTGTGAATATTCATATTGCTGCTTGGCCCTGGTTAATGCAGTCAGTCCTCTTACCTATTCGATATCCAGTGAGCAAAGAACTATAGTTTCATGGTATTTACATACTCATTGATATTTTGTTAGTATTAATTGCTCTTATTTATACTCCACAGTACTTTGAAACATGCCGAACCAAGCGTTCCCTTCAGGATGCACTTATAGAGAAGTTTGGAAAGGAACATTTCCTCGTCAAAGGAAACAACACTACATATTGCAAACGCTGCAAAAAATACATCTTGACAGACAGGTCTCGATTCTTTCAAAAACACCGCAATAGCAAAATACACACGAAAAATGTTAAATTCAACAATCTACAGAGGTCTTCAACATCACAATCAAAATAGAAAATCAAAAAGAATGTTATCGATATTTGTGTAGTGTGTTAGTACATGCCAACATCCATTTCAACGAGATCGAAAATAAATACATTAAAGCGTTTCTAGAAAAAAATATATTGGTTCGTAATTGCACTGCTCCAAAAACTGAATGCGTCAAAATCAGATTGTTATTGCAAATTAAAAAATGTTCTTTTGGCTTTGCAGATATGTGTGCCATTAAGGACGTTTTATTGGATTCAAACAATGAATACAAATTCACAAAAGTTTTATTCGTGTGATATCCCATTCTTTGTTATGCACCTGTCTCGTCATGTGACGAAGAATGAAGTTTTTCTAGCTATAAACTCATTTTAAGTGAAACTAGATGATTTTCTTATTTGATACATTGCGAATGCACCTTGTAATTCGCTGCAATGACATGTAAAGAAGTGTAGTGTATTCATTTGCATTATTTGGGTTATTACTTTATGCATTTATTTATTTTAAATATTTAATGTACATGGTGCAATGAAGTTGTGAAGAAATCTATTTTGTGATATGTATATTGTTTGCACGGTTTTTTTTCTGTCGTGGAAAATGGCTATTTCAGAATGTTAAAACAGGTACAGCCATGCAAAACTGTTATGTTAGGCAATTAGTTTCCGTACACGATACGCACTGGAAAATGTGAACGTTTATTTTGTGCCCTACTGTGACTAGATGTTTACATGTTGAAGCAAGGGCTACCTGCACGCGTTACCTGCCATGCCACTCGAACTCAACAACACAGTGGTTCGTGTGCTCTTAACTTCATGCGTCTCGGAACCCTGAACCGAGGCCTGATTATTACCGACTCTGGCCCACATATTCAATGCTACATTGATGACATCATCTATACCATAGACTTTATCTGTCCAACACGAAAGACCAGCCAGTTCCTCTCGGCCTTGGACAGCAGACACCTTTCCTCTTTTTATAGCCTTGCTTTTGCGAAACAAAGCCTCCGATTCCTGCATCCCTCGCCAATTCCCTCGATGATAGCTTTGTTACAAGAAGCAGGGTAAACTAGAAGCGGATGTGTATAAGGCGCTCTTCGAACTCTGAAAAACAGTCCCAGTCTTATCGGAGCTCTAGAGACTCACTTGTTCCTCCCTCACTTCTCTCAGTGTGTAGACTATATTGGAGTACTCGGGAACAGAACTTGATAATAGGTGCAGAGGACTGGGAATTGTCGCAGTTCTTGATTCGGCCTGAGCCACTTTTTGATTTCATGTAGTGTGTCAGAATCTGTGACCAAAAAAATTAAATTGAGTTTTATTTATGGACGCTCTTTAACTACTGTGGTTCTTAGGGTCTCATTTTGTACTGGGATTGAAATATCGGAATGCTGCTCAGAGGTCTTTTATACCCTTGAGGTTCTTTTACGTACCGTAAATCTACGACACGGGGCCACCGATTTTACTTCCCTTCCGAAGGAAATCATACTAAGAATTTTTGTGCACGAAAAAATCCTCCTCTTCTGTGACCAGGCGGAATCTACCCTACAAATAAAAGTTTCTTGTAAACCATATAATGTCCATCTCTTAACAAGAACGGATTTAATATCAATTCGCATATTTTCTGATATGCTCTTTCACAGTTTTCTGGCACCATATTGTACATGTCCAAGCATAACTGAACAATGAAAAGTAGTGGTTATTGCAGGTCGTATTTTGTAGACATTCCTGGTCGGTGCAAGTCGCACTTTCTCCATTGCAAAATTAATGGTCATGTTGGTAAGCGTTTTAGGTTTAATCTATTATGTTGGCAGATGTGATCACTTCATCAATGTTAAGAGAACGTAAGTAGGTAAATATAGAGAGAGCTGGCGTAGTTTTTGGGAACATATGGGAAAGGACAGTGAAAACTAGGCTAGATGCCGCGGTTCAAGGAGGAAAATGGGTTTATATGGGAGAGATAGGGAATACGACGACCGATACTATGCTAGACAGGGTTGAAGAGGGAACTGCGTTTATATGGAAGAGATAGTGGAGAGGTGTTAGGCTACACAGAGGTCGAGGAGTAGAGTATGGTTTATATGAGAGGTATAGGAAAACGAGGAGAGGCGTTAGGCTACACAGAGGTGGAGGAGTAGAGTATGGTTTATATGAGAGGTATATGAAAACGAGAAGAGTCGGTAGGCTAGACAGATAGTGAAGCAGTAGGAATATGGACTTATATACAGAAGAGAGAGGGAATAGGAGGGGAGGTGTCAGACCTTGAAAACGACTATAGGGAGAACTTCATCAAAATATGTTTCCTGTCAATGATGGAACGTTATTCTAGACAGCTTCAGCACGTAACCCACTCGTGCTAAAAAGCTAACCCATTCACGCTAAAAAGGTGACCCACTCACGCAAAAAGCTGACCCACTCACGTAAAAAGGTTACCCACTCACGCAAAAAGATGACCCATTCACGTAAAAAGGTGACTCACTCACGGAAAAAGGTGACCCACTCATGGAAAAAGGTGACCCACTCACGTAAAAAGGTGAACCACTCACGTAAAAAGGTGACTCATACACGCAAAAAAGTAACCCACTCACGCAAAAAGGTGACACACTCAAGCAAAAAAGGTGACACACTCAAGCAAAAAGGTGAACCAATCGCTCAAAAGGGTGACCAACTCACAGAAAAAGGTGACCTACACAAGCAAAAAGGTGACCCAATCAAGCAAAAAAGGTGACCCACTCACGGAAAAAGGTCACTCACTCACGCAAAAAGGTAACCCACTAACGGTAAAAGGTAACCCACTGACAATAACAGGTAAGTTATTCAGGTAGTATCACAGGGTAGGACAGATTCCGGGTAGCGGATATAGCATAGTTCCGTATGATGTTACAGGTAATTCAGATAGTATCGTGGTTATTTAGGATAATTCAAGTGTCATACGTGCTTAGAGTCACTCAACTAGTATCATAGGAGGCTAGATTCCAGAGGCAGGGTGTATCATAGCTGTATATGCTTTCACAGGCAATTCAGCTAGTATCGTGAGCATTTAAGCTAATTCAGCTAGTATCACAGGAGGCTAGATTCCAGAGGCTGACTGCATCATAGCTGTGCATAATTTCACAGGTAATTCAGCTAGTATCACAGGAGCATAGATTCCAGGGGTTGGGGAGTGCATGGTTTCGTATTTCACAGATAGTTCAGGTAATACCGTAATTATGGGGTAATCAGCATAGTTTCATAATTTCGTTTAGCGATTTGTATCATAGCTATTTAAGGTAATCGCAGCTGATTCAGGTTATAGCAAAGGTATTTGAGCCATTTTAACAGATAATTCGACTAGTATCATTGATGTTTAGGGTAAACCAGATAGTGTCACAGCTGGTTGTGCTAATTTGGAGCAGGGATTCGTATCAGAGCCATTTAAGGTAATTTCACATGATTCCGGTGGTATCACAGTTATATAAGTCATTTTAAAAGGTAATTCAACTACTATCACAGGTATTCATGGTAATATAGAGAGTAATTATATTATAAACATTTCTCATCCAACGTTACAACACTTTATATAATTTTTGTCTAAATCTTACAAACTTTTTATATGTTAAACAGCTAGTGTGCGAGGCGGAGAGGAATAAACTGCATATTGGTTCACAAATTGAAAAGCTTTGCGTCAACATACCTTTATTTTAGTTAGTTGTAGGTGTTTCTCCCCTTTATCTAGGCTTGAGATTAGCACTAGGATTGCTCCTAATGGCAGGGTTACCACCTTCCCTTCCATGTTCTTCTTTCTTCATCAGGCGTCTGCTAGTTGCATACACAGCACACGGATAAACTTCATTTTTAAGATTGTAGACTCACGAGAAAATCTTCATCTTCCACTTACATTCTCTTAAGCACTGTTTGTAATACTGTAATGTCCATACGCATAGGTAGTTATTCCATCCTCAGCAATAATTCTTTTATCATCAAAGGGATTCAATGCAATTTTATTCACTTGCACTGTGATAACAGCACACTTTCGTGATAGGATTAGATTCATGGACGTTCTGATGATTTCACAGGTTTTAAGATAGTCTGTATAACTGTCAAACGTAATGTACTGCTTAATAGCACTACTCCACTTCGCCCGCTCTGATCATCAAAATGTGTAAAGCAGCGCTTGCAGGTATAAACACGTCCATTACGGTTAGTTTTCTGACGTCACATTTAGCGGTTCTGGCGCACTTAATATGCAGGAATGTGCAATTAATGTGCTAATTAGCCCCCTCCTCCTTCCGCAAATGCACCCTACTGTTTAATCGCTTATATCTCCTGAATGAAAAGAGATAGAACAATGGGATAAAAACTACTTAATTTCATGTATTGCGGCGCGTCTCGGGGGTATTGCCTCAAGTTGACCGGGATGCCCGGGTTCGAATCCTAGGAGTGATAAAAATTCATCTTCTAATAACCCATGAACTAATTAAGATAAAGACACTAAAAAAACCTTATTACATTAATGTCATCAGGTACTTTGTTGTAAATATATATTTTGGTACCTGGTGTCCTGGGTTTGATCCTTAATTTTTAAATCTCCATATCTCAGAAACAAAGAGAGGTAGAGGAGCGGACTAAAGCATGATTGATAGATTCTGTAATGGGTAATTAATATTGTATACAATTTCCGATCATTTGTCCTTAGTTCGAATCCCGATCTTTCAATGACTTCCTTAATTTTTCTGTATACTCTAGAATATATCACTTAGATTGGTGCTGTAGCTGCATACAGCTCTTTTAGACATGTCAAACTAATGTAAATAATTTTGTTTCTTGTGTTCTGGGTTCCAATACCGATAAAATGAAATTTAATTATAAATTTAATAACTCCTGAACTAATTAATATAAAGGCGCCAAATAAACTTTATTGCGTTTATGTTATTAGGTAGTATCTTACGGATGTAAACTTAGATACCTGACGTCCTGGGTTCAATCCTTAGTTTTAAAAATCACCATTATATCAGACAATATGAGAGATAGAGGGATACATCAAGGCATGTTTGATAGCTCCTATGATAGTCAATAATACTGTATATAATTGTCAATCAATTGTCCTTAGTTCGAATCCCGATCTTATAATGATTTCCTTAATTTTCCTCTATACTCTAGCATATGTCACTTAGGTTGATGGCGTAACTTCGTACAGCTGTGTTTAACATAGCAAACTAATATTATAAATAATTTTGTACGTGGTGTTCTGCGTTCGAATACCGATTCAATGAAATTTACTTACAAATTTAATAACTCGTACTCTAATTTAGATAGACACGTCAAGTAAAAATTAAATAGAGTTCCTAGTTCCTAAATATTGTTATCATGACAAAAATTACTTTAAAGTACTCAGAATGAATCCCAAAGGGGTGATTTCATATATCTTTAAGCCTATGGATCATATCTGGTTCGAGCTCAGATTAAGTGGTAGATGCTGATGCGGGAGAGCTAACTTACCAAAAATACATTTATTAAAAGTATTACCGGGTTCAATTCTAGAACCTTAGAATCTGTGTAGCTCTGAAAAAATTACTTTGCTCGTGATTGTAGTGAAATGTAATGGTCTTTCTGTGGAAAGATGGAAAGGAAGAATTGAAAAGGGAATGAAAACATGAAATAATGTAGTATATACATACATTTAACTAAACAAGGGAGAAAAACTTCTACGCTACCTGTTAAGTGTATATTTCTAAAGTATTGTGATAATAGAGATTGAGCTAACTTTGGTGTAATGGGTGGTGGTAGCGGTGGTGGTTGTGGTAGGCTTTGAATGGAAACATCTGTCTGAATGAGCGTGTGGAAATACTTCCCTTGTTGGTGTGGCAGCACATATAGTTAGTCCGAGAAGGGTTTAAACGTGTTTGATGTTGCCAGATCCTTTCTCTGGGTGTGACGCCATAAACATCCTGTCTATGGGCGTGAGGTTATATGGCTGAGGTTAATACGTGTAGAGCGAACATATACAGCTATTTATGGAGCGAGTTTATGATTGATCTAAAAGTTTCGTGTTCCCTCCATAAACAGGGTGATCTAGGGCATTGGACTTCATTGCGTTATTTAGTCTTGAGGTGTTAACATCGTGTTCTCTCCAAGAATAATCAGCTTTCTAAAGTGTTATTAAGGTGCCGAAATCTACATTTACCTTGAAGAAGGATTAATACGTTATTACATCAAGAATAAAGATGAATACCTCAGCGTATAAGGATATTATTCCGAGCGCTACTGGATACGCTTGCGGAAAATATGGGAAGAAGTTCCTCCGAGGTTATCACAAGAGAAGACACGAGATGTCTTGTAAGAAGCTCTTCAAATTAAACGTTGTAGCTTGACGTTCAATGATGGCTTTAAGGGCCAGCAACACGAAGATATATGTGAAATAAGCCGTCCTCAGAAGAAAAGCTGATTGGAGCCAACTAAACATCAGCTATTATCAACAATGGAGGACTGTGATATGAAAGAATATGAAAGGACGATTGAACTCATGTTTTATACGATGCGAATCACCTAAGGACCCGAATATGTATCTGCATGAGGCAAAACAACGGATAATCCAGGCTGTGCATAAAGAGCTTGGTATTCACAAGAGTGTTAAAATTAATCTGCTGGCTGAGTGTCGATTTGTTAACAGTATTGGAGAAACCTGTGACAAAACATTTAAAACACGGAATCAACCTGTTTTCCTAGAAACTGATCTTGGAGTCAACGTTGGAAGCGCAATTCAAGAAATTGGTGGCTGAAATGGAGGAGTCTCAGAAGTAGCGACGAAGAAGTAGCTACATACCACTTCCGCCATCTGTTGAAGCAAGGAAAGCCTGCGTAAACATCCAGAACTTTAGGGATGAGAAATGTTTCATGTACTCTGTACCAGCCAAATATGTTGAGAAGGATGCACAGTGTGTGAACAAATACAAACAACTTCAAGATAAGTACGACTTCAGCTGTGTTTCCTACCCTACTCCACTTTCTCGAATATCTAAATTTGAGAAGCTTAAGTAGATGTCCATCAACGTTTTCGGGCTGGATGAGAAGAACGAAGTGTATCCAATAAAGGTTACTGGCACTGAACTACCTAAACATCGTGACCTGCTACTATTGAGTGACAGTTGTGGAAAAAATCACTATGCATATATAAAGAATTTTGAGAAACTCGTTCGACGACAGAAAACTAACCGTAATGGACGTGTTTATACCTGCAAGCGCTGTTTTACACATTTTGATGATCAGAGCGGGCGAAGTGGACTGGAAAAACTAGAAGAACATGCATCCATCTGTAATCAACATGGTGTCGCAAGGGTAGTTATGCCTACCAAGGAGAAAACAATTGTACAGTGTAAAAATGTTGAGAGGATGCTGGAAGTGCCATATGTCATCTATGCTCATTTAGAGAGTATTCTCACTCCATGCCATACGTGTATACCCAATCCTGAAACTTCCTATACAACCACTTATCAGGAGCACACAACAATGAGCTTCTGTGTTTACGTGAAGCCTACATCCAGTGTTGAACACCTCGAAACTGGTCTTCCTAAGCAACCTCATGTATATCGCAGTGCTGATGCTGCTCAGAAGTTTGTGGAACACCTGCCGTTCATTGCAAAGGAAATTATTAATGTATACAAATCTGTCAAGCCTCTGAAACTTACGGATCAACAGCAAAAGGATTTTGAGTCTTCTACGGCATGCTACTTGTGTGGTAAACCCTTTACAGAAGAGAACTACAAAGTACGCGACCATGATCACATCAGCGGTGAATATCGTGGATGTCTACACAATGAATGCAATTTAGTCTGCAAAACAACTAAATATATTCCTGTCTTCATGCATAACCTTAGCGGATATGACTCTCATATCATTGTTAAGTAGTTGGGGTGTACAAGTGAACGTGTGGAGGTAATTCCTAACTCTGAAGAAAGCTATATCTCATTCACCAAGTATACAGGAGATATAAAGCTTCGGTTTGTGGATAGCTTTCGATTCCTCAGTACAAGCTTGGATAAGTTGGTAAACAATCTAACCTCATATCCTGAAACACTAAAGTACTTCGGAGAAGACAATTTGAAGTTAATGGCTCGTAAGGGAGTATTTTCATATGATTTTGTCACGTCATGGGATGTTTTGAACGAGACCTGTTTGCCTCCTAAGGACTCCTTCTATAATAGGTTAAATGAAGCAGAAATTAGTGCTGCTGATTACGATCATGCTAGAAATGTATGGGAGCTGTTTAATGTGAGAAACCTAGGCGAGTACAGCAATCTCTACTTAACTTCAGATGTACTTCTTCTAACTGATGTCTTTGAGACGTTCAGAGAGCAAACCCTAAAAAACCATAAAGCTGATCCTGCACATTATTTTAGCTCTCCAGGACTTACATGGGATGCCATGTTACTGTATACTGGAATTAAGCTGGAGCTGTAAAAATATTATGATCAACTACCCATGGTGGAATCAGGTATAAGAGGAGGTTAATGCTAAGTTTCTCATCGGTATGGAGAAATCTGATTCGTCGAGACCAACCCAATTCATCACATACGGGGACGCAAATAACCAATATGGCTGGGCAATGTGTCACGCCCTTCCTTTTGGTGGATTTGAGTGGGTTTCACCTGAAGAAATCAACAAAGAAAGAGTACAAGAAGATGATCATCATGGCTACATATTAGAAGTTGACATCGAGTATCCTGCAGAACTTCACGATCTACACAACGATATACCTTTCCTGCCTGAGTGTATGAAGCCATTGGAAGCATCTACAAAGAAACTGATACCCCATCTTGGACATCGAAAGAAGTATGTAGTGCATTACATAGCTTTGAAGCAGGCTCTTAGCCATGGACTACGACTAACAAAAATCCATCGTGTACTACAATTCCGACAGTCTCGGTGGTTGAAACCTTATGTGTAATTTAACAACAGCCTACGACAACAAGCTGCAAATGACCTCGAGAAGGATCTCTACAAGATCTTTAACAACGCCATGTTTGGAAAAAACTATGGAGAACATGCGTAACCGTGTGGATATACGACTGGTGCCAAATGAGAAGACTCTGGAAAAGTTGATCTCCAAACCTACATTTATTGATAGGACGATATATGCTGCTAATCTAGCTGCTGTACATATGGCCTCTCGTAAGATTGTGTTCAAAAAGCCTATATACATTGGAATGAGTGTGTTGGACATCTCCAAGACATTAATGTATCACTATCACTATGATGTGTTGTTACCGTATTATGGAGCTGAAAACCTGAAGCGTATGTATATGGACACTGATTCATTCATTCATCGAGTGAGAACTGAAGATGTGTACCAGGACAAGCTACGTTTTCGCGAGCACCTAGATACATCTGATTATCCCACAAGTCATATCTGCTATTAAGCACTAAACAAGAAGGTGTTGGGAAAATTTAAAGATGAGGCTAACGGTAAAGTCATCCAGCGCTTTGTCGGACCACGAGCAAAGATGTACGCACCAGATATCCACCGCTCAATGTTAAAAAATTAAAGGTATAAAACGTAGCGCTATTAAGCAGTACATTACGTTTGACAGCAATACAGACTGTCTTAAAACCTGTGAAATCATCAGAACGCCCATGAATCTAATCCTATCACGAAAGCATCCTGTTACCACAGTGCAAGTGAATAAAATTACATTGCATCCCTTTGATGATAAAAGTGTTAAATGACTTAAACACCTGTGATACTACCCGAATCATGTGAAATTACCTTAAATAGCTCTGATACGAATCCCTGCTCCTAATTAGCACAACCAGCTGTGATACTATCTGGTTTACCCTAAATATCAATGATACTACTTGAATTATCTGTTAAAATGGCTCAAATACCTTTGCTGCAACCTGAATCAGCTGCAATTACCTTAAATAGCTATGATACAAATCGCTGATCTAAATTATCACGAATATCTGTGAAGCTATGCTGTTTACCCCATAATTACGATATTACCTGAACTATCTGTGAAATACGAAACTATGCAATACCCAACCCCTGGAACCTATCCTCCTGTGATACTAGCTGAACTAGCCTAAATACCTACGATACTAGCTGAATTACCTGTGAAATCATGCACAGGTATGATGCAGTCAGCCTCTGGAATCTAGCCTCCTGTGATACTAGCTGAATTAGCTTAAATGCTCACGATACTAGCTGAATTGCCTGTGAAATCATATACAGCTATGATACGCCCTGCCTCTGGAATCTAGCCTCCTATGATACTAGCTGAGTGACTCTAAGCACGTATGACACTTGAATTATCTTAAATACCCATGATACTATCGGAATTACCTGTAACATCATACGGAACTATGCTATATCCGCTTCCCGGAATCTGTCCTACCCTGTGATACTACCAGAATTACTTACCTGTTAGTATGAGTGGGTTAGCGTTTACGGTTAGTGGGTTACCTTTTTGCGTGAGTGGTTCACTTTTTAGCGTGAGTGGGTCACCTTTTTCGTGAGTGGGTCACCTTTTTTGCTCGAGTGGGTCACATATTTTTCTTGAGTGGGTCACCTTTTTTGCTTGAGTGGGTCACTTTTTGCGTGAGTGGGTCACCTTTTTGCTTGGGTGGGTCACCTTTTTCCGTGAGTGGGTCACCTTTTTGTGTGAGTGGGTCACCTTTTTGCGTTAGAGGGTCACCTTTTTGCTTGAGTGGGTCACCTTTTTGCGTGAGTGGGTCACTTTTTTGCGTGAGTGGGTCACCTTTTTCGTGAGTGGGTGACCTGTTTTCTGTGAGGGGGTCATCTTTTGCCGTGAGTTGGTCACCTTTTTACCTGAGTGGGTCACCATTTTACGTGAGTGGTTCACCTTTTTGCGTGAGTGGGTCACTTTTTTAGCGTGAGTGGGTCACCTTTTTAGTGCGAGTGGGTTACGTGCTGAAGCTGTCTAGAATTAGTGTTCCATCATTTACAGGAAACATATTTCCATGAAGTTCTCGCCTAAAGTCGCTTTCAAGGTCTGGCACCTCCCCTCCTATTCCCTCTCTCTCTCCTGTATATGAGTGCATATTCCTACTGCTTCATTATCTGTCTAGCCTACCGACCCTCCTCGTTTTCCTATACCTCTCATATAAACCATACTCTACTCCTCGACCTCTGTCTAGCCTAACACCTCTCCTCGTTTTCCTATACCTCTCATATAAACCATACTCTACTCCTCAACCTCTATCTAGCCTAACACCTCTCCACTATCTCTTCCATATAAACGCACTTCCCTCCTCAACCCTGTCTAGCATAGTATCGGTCGTCGTATTCCCTATCTCTCCCATATAAACCCATTTTCTTTCTTGAACCCCCGCATCTAGCCTCGTTTTCCCTATCCTGTCCCATATATGCCAAAAAAACTGCGCCAGCTCTGTCTATAATTATTTACTAACGTATGTTCATTATAGTCGTATAATAATTTAAATAGTGTAATGAGGTACTTTATAATTAAACTGGTTAAAGCCAGAACTGTAGTAAGATAGCGCTTTAGAGGAAGTAGAAGAAAATAAAAGCAGAAAAAGTTGGCAGAAAGGCTGAAATCTGAAGAGAAATACGCATCAAACTATGAAATGAAAAAAATTGAATTTTATTTATGACGCTCTTTAACTTCTATGGTCCTAAGCGTCCCATTCTATATAGGGCGTGAAAGACCGGACATTTTGCTCAGAGGCCTCCTTATCAGACTTGAGCTTATTTTACGTGCCGTAAATCTACGACAAGAGACCGCCGGTTTTACTTCCATTTTGAAGGAAGCCATGCTAAAAGTTTTACGCCCGAAAAAAATCCATCCAACTGCGCCGGTTTTGAACCGGCGACCTCGATTACTAGGGAACTAGCATGATAACCACTACATCACGGAGTACTAAACTATGGAATGAAGAAGCTACAGTCCAACGAGAGTACCCGTTATTTTAGTGCGGCTGCTGGTGCATTTGATACTCCCAGGAGGGGGGGCAAGGAAATTGTTGGCGACAAAACCTGGCCTTTAATTTCAGCACAGAGAAGTAACAATGATTTGTTCAAGCCTGTCTAGTGGGAGAAATGTACTAGTTTTCAACTACACCATTACTGCTGACACCACCGCAAACATCACTACCGATTGTTTAGTTCATTTTGTGTACATAAATTATTACACATATGCATCTAGATTCTAATTATTATGTTTTTACAAAAACAGTTGCATAACTGAGTATTTTTTCTCTAATATTTTGTAATTATTATAAAAATCCATATAGGCCCTGTTCATTCCACCTTGGCAGCGTAGACGGAGTCACTTACGTTGCTGCAGTTTATTCGCATATTTCGTTTTTAAGGCTAAAAGAAAGTATTTGTGCCCAAAGATAAAACATAACAGGACCACTGTATTTCTCTGTTAATTAATGTTGCTACTCCAAAGAGACGCAGATCGAGGGGTGATGAGTAATGAACTCCACTTCAATGGTACTGAAATACCAGGTTCGTTTGAGAGTTAACTTGATTTTTTATTTCAAATTTCGGTCACATACGGTACATTACGTGCAAAATGTCTCTAATTGTAGTAATATTCAATAATACATCATTACTGAATTACTGATCCCTTTGCATGGCATTTTAGAGCCAGTTTGTTTGAAATTTTGGGAAGCTGCTTGGACGTGAGGAGCGCCGACTGAACACTATTGCAATGTCTATAAAATCAGAAGAAGAAGAAGAAGAAGAAGAAGAAGAAGAAGAAGAAGAAGAAAGTTGGGAGCCAAAAGGGTTGAAAGAATGGGTTTGCAACAACAAAAGAGCGAGTTAGCTTCATTTGAAATTTACAGGCAAGTGACTACAGCAGAAAGAAGACTACAGGTGTCTAACTTTCCTCTGAACTGAATATACATAATTTAAAATGTAGCGTTCTAGTGTAGCACAGGACCTACAAGTAAAAGAAAAACATCAACACCAAATTCAAGTTAGGTTTCAGTACCCGAAACCGATATGTTTAGCTACCACTTGCGAATTACCCACACTTCGAAAACAGTTATTAATCGTCAACAGCGAAACATAAATCTTGATGAACCCGGAGCTCACAAGCTAAGCGCAACAGTTTATCATACGTTGATAAAGGAAAGTTGTCTAGAGTTTGCTACATATTATTTTGAACCAAAGCAAGTGCACCTGCATCAAAACCAGCCTTACTGGAGGGTTATTATTCCAGGCAGACTGAATGTTATTCACTCTGTTTTTCTGACATTAGGAACAAAAAGCGTTAGTCGAGAGAGCATGCAGCTGGTAGGGGGCTCGGTTGAGGTAGCCTCAGTTTTCTGCAGCTTTTTACAGAAAAGCGAATTAATGTAATGCAGGATTCGCGCCGTTTTGCTGATGGCTGTGACAGTGAAAATATAAAAATGCATGTTGTGCATGCCTTGGTATACTACCTCCTTCACGAAGCTCCTCCCAGCTTGAAGCATATAATACGCTTCCGTGAAAGAGGAAATACATTCCTAACAGCAGGTAGGGTAGTTGTTGAAAACGAACCGAGATTATAACACCAGATGATTATAATAGGTTTTACGACTAAGTTGGCTCTCTTCCTATTTGTGGTGTTGATTGGAGCGTACATCATTGGGTAATTTCTTCAAGAAATATGCACGAATCAGTGAAATAAGGGAAGTTCTCAAAAATGGAATGTATAATGTAACTTTCAAAATGGAACCCACTTTTTGCGCTGACGATCCTTCCGACGCACTCAGTCCCATTTTGAAGAAAAGAAAAGCGAAATCTAGTATTCCTGAACCATCACGTGTACCCATTAGCAGAGGTCTGATGCAAAACGGAATGATGTGTAGAGTTTACTATACGAGGGGTTTGGTGGGAAATGAATGAAAATAAATTAAGATACTTTGTTAATGCTCATGCTATGCCCGCATTAGCTGGGAGTGAAGAAAGGGTAGAAACTTAAAACTGCCTAGAGAAAAAGTTCAGTATGAGCAGATAGTAATCGATTACCATTTTGGTTTCTTTCTTCATGTACATATATTTTTCTGCTTCTCCTGCATTATAATGTTTTAAATAAGATTTCACTTGGGAAGTTGGTTTAGCAGAATAGAAGTTACAGTCTCTTGTATACTGACTGATGTAATAAGTAATCCATGGCAAGCGCACTAGTGCCATTTTTTTCCATGTTTGGTACCTTTCTAGAATTATTTATTTATTTAACTTTTTTGACATTCAATGTGTGATGAAACTTATTATTTTCACGATTAAAATGTGTTTATTGCGAATGCAGAAAAAAGCATAAGTCCTAAACATTTGGCGTAATACTCAGGAACCTAATTTTGATTTGATTTCACCGTTTACGTAATATAATTCAGAATGCAGAGATCCAAAATTCAAGCCTTGCGTTTTAGAATAGCTGATATAGTTCTTGATTACTTCGATGTTGTGCCTCTCCTGTAAAATAGTTTTTGGGCATAACTTGGTTTGCAATAATATTCCCTTAAATACTTTCACTTCCTGAAAATGCGAATTTATACCAAAATATCACGCAGAATTTGGGAAGTTATTGGCCACACCATATTAACCATGTGTGCATACAACAGAGGTCGTTTAGAGTAAAGGGGTCGAGAAAAGTTTTCATCTGTCTGCGTATATTTTAATTCCATAATTAAAAACAAACATTCCACACGTTTATAATTATTAAACCCAAATTGCATCTGCGGGCCTTACTTGGGTTTTGCCAGAAGTGGACAAGGCTGTTTTCTGGTCTATATACCTACATCTTAGAAATTTACGTCACCGAGGACAATCTCTTCTTCTGAAGCTATGACCTGTTCCTATCATTGATAATACATATACTAACACTGGACCTGAAGCTTTTTATAAAATTTTGAGATAGAATGTTTATGCCGCATCCAACATACACATACATGTCTTCATAAAAGATTAAACGAAACTAATTTGAAAACTCAAGTTGGCACTAAATACTTGTAATAGCGCAAAGGCAATCCAGAAAGAATCGTGCACACATTAAAAACTTGTTAGCAAAATTACGGCAGAAATTTTTTACAGAGAGTAGAGTTTAAAGCAGGTCATCCTGCTTAGCTCGACATTAAACTGACGCTCAGAAAACTTTTCAGAGGAATTATACCAAGCGCTCAAAAATGTTTAACCACAACTCTAAACTACACAAATAGAAATATTACAGCCATTAGTCCGTACACGTAAGAAGGAAAATTCGTAGTCGCTTTTCGCATAACCACGGCTTTAGGTTTTGGGCGCCTTATAACTGATAAAACGGCGCAAAATGTTATTTTGATGAGTAGCGCAACGGGAAATTTCTCACTGAAATGCTGCAGTGTAGTGAATGTGTAAATACCAATTAAGAATGTCGCCATGAGCTTGAAATTATAATCATCAATGCTTCGGGAGGTGGTATTGAGGACACAATCCTACAAAATTCATTTTCTATAGCTTATTGAAATTCAATATTATGTGAAATACAGATCGGCAATTAATATATTCTGAAAATAATGAACTTACAGTAATAAGAGCAGAATCCAGAAAATGCTTTTTCAGAGAGCTGATCGTCATGACACCGTTCATTGTGTTAAAACTTGAATAATTTAAATAAAACAGCAATAATGTTGTAATAACTATTTTTGAAGAACTTGTGATATCACCTCATAAGGCACGTGAGTTTTATACTATACGTAAACGTATCCATAGTTAAACGTGCAACGCTGTTAGCAACATAGCTGTACAGGAGTTCCTTAATCAGCATCATTGCCATTTCTTTCTTCATTATTTTTACAAGTATTTTCACTACGTCCTTTTGCGGACCGTTTCAAGTATTTTTATAAACTTCAGGAAATGGCATCTTTGGATGCCTTTAATATAAGGCTTGTTGTTCTGGTTTTCCTGCCAGTGCTTTCGTGTAACCTAAAACCGCCAGAAAAGCTCTTTTGTAAAATGCATGGAACCTAACATTCGCCTACCTTTTTCTTTTTCTCGCACGGAGCAGAGGAGGATTTAAGCACTGCGGCCAGAGGCCTATTGTACCGTATGCCACCTGCGGGAATAAGGGATGAGATGAAAGATCCCAAGGGTGTCTATCCGGACCGACTAGCGGTAGGTGTGGTTATTGTGGGGTCTCTAAAGTTCACTGATGGAAACACTTCTGCATGCACCCCCCAGCGCTCCTCCTGATGAACAGTTCCGAGCTACCCTGATTCCGTGTCAGAGGAAAAAGGAACAGTCACAGAGAGCAAAGCCACCGCGCAGCAAACACCAACAACCTACCCAGTCAAGCCTAAATAAAATTAAGTTGAGCTTTATTTATGGACGCTCTTTAACTATGGTCCTTAGCGTCCCATTCCATATTGGTCGTGAAACACCGGTAATTTTGCTCAGAGGCCTCTTTATCAGGCTTGAGGTTCTTTTACGTGCCGTAAATCTACGCCACGGGACCACCGGCTTTACTTCCCTTCCGAAAGAAGCCGTGCTAAGGATTTTTACGCCCGATCTCATCGCCCTCCGCCGGGTTTGAACCCGCGACCTTGGGAACTAGAGACTAGCACGGTACCACTAGTCCACGGAGGACGACCCAGTCAAGCCTCATACCCCGAAGGGTGATACGGAATGAGGGACCAAAAAAAATTGATTTTGTTTAATGGGGCGTGATCGATTATATTTAATCCAGAAACCCGATTATCTACTATTTACAGAGAACGAAGTTTTATTTTAAACTATCAACACTTTCAACTTTATAATGTTTTGAGGTCTCTGAATCCAAAAAGAGGATGTTTAAGAAAATGTCCGCGCGCGGGTGTGTGTGTGTGTGTGTGTGTGTGTGTGTGTGTGTGTGTGTGTGAACAGCATACTGAAGAACGAAATCTATAATAAATACCAAACTTGGTATCTAAGTTCAGCATCTTCCGATGTACAACAACAAGATTTTCAGGAAAATCCCCTACACCAAACTACCCTTTACATGAAAAACCTTTCATTATCATTTTTCTTCTCAAAAATGGCTCTGTAACGATCTTGATTAAAATACCGTAAGTAGGATATATAGGTCCATCCTGGGCCACTTTTTTGCGTTTATATGGGAAAGGATAGGGAAAACGAGGGTATATGCGGAGGTTCACGGAGGAAAATGCGTTTATATGGGGAAGATAGGGACTACGAGGATCGATGCTAGGCTAGATAGAGGTTGAAGGAATGAGGATGTGCTTTATATGAGAGATACGTGGAATACGAGGAGAAGTGTTGGACTAGATAGGGGTTGAGATGTGGAATATGCATTTATATGGGAAAGATATGGAAAACGTGAACAGAGGCTAGGATAGGCAGATGCTGAAGCAGGGGGAATATGAACATATTTACAGGAGAGATAGGGGATACGTGGAGAGGTACTAGACTATTCAGGGTTTGAAGGGTAGAGTATGACTTTTTATATGAAGAGACGAGGAAAACGAGGGTATATGCTAGGTTGAGAGAAGCTTCAAGGAGCAAAAAATGCGTTTATATGGGAGAGATAGGGAAAACGAGGAGAGTTCTGAGGTAGAGCAGGGACTGAAGGAGGGAGAGATATGCTTTATACGACAGAGATAGGGCATACGAGGGGAGGTGCTAGTGCAGACAGAGGTTAAGGAGTACGGTATACGTTTATATGAGGAATATATGGAAAACGGGGGCAGGCGGTATGATAGAGAGAAGCTGGGCCACTTTTACGTTTATATGGGAAAGGATAGGGAAAACGAGGGTAGATGCGACAGTTCAAGGAGGAAAATGCGTTTATAGGGGAGAGATAGGGAATACGAGGGCTGATGCTGGGCTAGTCAGATGCTAAAGGAGGGAGAGATACGCTTTCTACGAGAGAGATAGGGAATACAAGGAAAGATGTTATACTAAACAGGACTTGAAGGGTAGAATATGGCGTTTTATATGAGCGAGATAGCAAACCGAGGAGAGGTATTAGGCTAGGAGTTTTGAATGATAGAGTAGGCGTTTATATGCGAGAGATAGGGTATACGAGGGTCGATGCTAGGCTAGACAGGGTTGAAGTAGGGAATGCGTCTTATATGAGAGAGGTAGGGGAATATGAGGAGAAGTGCTAGGCTAGAAAGGAAGGTCTGAATGACAGAGTATGCGTTTATATGGGAAAACATAGGGGAAACGAAGGTAGGTGCTACGTTGAGAGAGTCTTCAAGGGGAAAATGCATTTATATGAGATCGGTAGGACATATGAGGAGAGGTGCTAGTCTAGACATGGGTTGAGGAGCAGAGTATACGTTTATATGGGAGAAATATGGAAAACGGGAGAGATAAAAGGATAAAACAGGGGTTGAAGGAGGAGGAATGTAGGGTTATACGGTAATATAGAGAGTAATTCGATTATAAAACTTTTATCATCCAGCGCTGCAACACTTTTATATACTTATTTTCTAAACCTTACAAACTTTATATATGTTAAACTAGGGTGCGAAACGGAGAGAGACAAACTGTATATCGGTTTACAGCGAAGTATACGACTTAACCTATTGCCACCATGTTTGCTCTGGATCTTCTAATTGTCTATTCATTCCTAACATCATCTAACGTAACCAACAATAACCACGTAACACAACGTAACATAACAGTATGACAAGACGTCGCACTAACATAAGCACGTATTCTCGTAACATCACGTGACATCTCGTAACCAGAAACGTTACACGACGTAACAACACGTACCAACCATGCAACCACGTAACAAAACGTAGGAACAACACGTAACCAACCCATTGCTAAGGCAATCTAAACTAATTCATCCTTCATAACTTAGACAATAAGTACGAGAGCCTAGTCTAGATTAACCCGTCCAATCCTAAACGTTCCTCTCATCATCTATTCTACTCAGTCATCGACTAACCTAATCTGGCTAACCAAAGATAACCTCAACTTTCTTTTAGTGAAATTGCAATGTTTTATTCAGGTTTTATTATTCGAGAGTTTTAATTGAAACGTTTACGTCAACATACCTTTATTTTAGTTCGTTGTAGGCGTCTCTCCCCTTTTTATATAGGCTTGAGACTAGCACTAGGATTGCTCCTAATGGCAGGGTTACCACCTTCCCTTCCATCTTCTTTCTTCATCGGTCGTCAGCTAGCTGCATATACAGCACACGGATAACCTTCATTTTTTTAAGATTGTAGACTCACGAGAAAATCTTCATATTCGACTTACATTCTCTTATGCACTACTTGTAATGCTGTAATATCCATAGGTGTATGTCGTTATACCGTCCTCAGCAATAATTCTTTTATCGTCGTATGGTGTCAATGTAATTTTATTCACTTGTACTGTGGCAAGAGCATGCTGTCGCGACAGGATCAGATTCAGGGACGTTCTGATAATTTCTCTGGTTTTAAGGCAGTCAGTATAGCTCTCGAACGTGACGTACTGCTTAATAGCACTACGTTTTATACCTTTAATATTTTTTATCATTGAACCGTCGATATCTAGGGCATACATTTTAGGTCGTAGTCCTACAAAGCGTTGAATGATTTTACCATTAGCCTCGTCTTTAAATTTCCCAAGTACCTTCTTGTTTAGAGGTGAATAGCATATATGGCTTGTAGGATAATCAGCAGTATCTAGGTGCTCAAGAAAACGTAGCTTATCCTGGTACACATCTTCAGTTGTACCACGATGAATGAACGAATCAGTGTCCATATACATAACCTTCAGGTTTTCAGCTCCATAATACGGTGACAACACATCATAGTGATACCGGTACATTAATGTCTTGGAGATATCCAACACACTCATACCGATGTATATAGGCTTGTTGAACACGATCTGTCGGGAGGCCATATGTACAGCAGCTAGATTAGAAGCATATATAGTCCTGTCGATAAACGTTGGCTTTGCAATTAACTTTTCCAGAGTCTTCTCATTTGTCACCAGCCGTATATCCATACGATTACGCAGGTTCTCCGTAGTTTTTCCGAACATAGCATTGTTGAACAATTTGTAGAGATCCTTCTCAAAATCATTTGCGGCCTGTTGTCGTAGTCTGTTGTTAAATTCCACATACGGTTTTAACCATCGAGACTGTTGAAATTGTAGCACACGATGGATTTTTGTTAACCGTAGTCCATGATCAAGAGCTTGCTTCAACGCCATGTAATGTAGTACATACTTATTTCGAGGTCCTAGATGAGGTATCAGTTTCTTTGTAGGAGAGTCCTCAGGCGTCATACACTCAGGCAGGAAAGGTAGATCGTTGTGTAGATCGTGAAGTTCTGCAGGATACTCGATGTCGACTTCTAATATGTAACCGTAAGGATCATCTTCTTGTAGTCTTTCTAAGTCAATTTTTTCAGGTGATACCCACTCAAATCCACCATAATGGAGAGCGTGACTCATTGCCCACCCATATTGGTTGTTGGCGTCCTCATAGGTAATAAATTGGGTTGGTCTCGACGGATCATACTTCTCCATGTAGGTGTTATTAGCCTCTGCATAGCGGTGGGAAACTTGACATAAACCTCCTCTTATGCCAGATTCCACCATGAGTAATTGATCATAATCCTGTAACAGTTCCAGCTGAATTCCAGTGCACAGTAACATGGCATCCCATGTAAGTCCTGGAGAGGTGAAATAATGTGCAGGGTCGACTTTGTGTGTTTTGAGTGTTTGCTCTCTAAATGTCTCTAAGACATCAGCTAGGAGAAGCACATCAGAGATTAAGTAGAGGTCGCTGTACTCGCCCAGGTTTCTGACATTAAACAGCTCCCATACATTTTTAGCATGATCGTAGTGAGCATCACTAATTTCCTCTTCATTTAATTTATTGTAGAAGGAGTCCTTAGGACGTAAGCAGGTTTCGTTCAAGACGTCCAATGAAGTGATGTAATCATAGGGAAATACACCCTTACGGGTCATCAACTTCAACTTGTCTTCTCCGAAGTACTTCACTGTTTCAGGGTACGATGTTAGATTTTTTACCAGCTTATCCAAGCTTGCACTCAGGAACCGAAAACTATCCACAAACCGGAGCTTTATATCTCCAACATACTTGGAGAGTGATATATAGCTTTCTTCAGAGCTAGGAATTACTTCCACCCGCTCACTTGTACATCCCAGCTCCTTAACAATGAAGTGTGAGTCATATCCACTGAGGTTGTGCATGAAGACAGGGATATATTTAGGTGTTTTGCAGGCTAAATTACATTCATTATGCAGACTCCCCCGATATTCACCACTGATGTGATCATGGTCGCGTACTTTATAGTTCTCTTCAGTAAACAATAGCAGGAGGTCACAGTGGTCAGGTAGTTCAGTGTCAGCAACCTTTATCGGATACACGTCATGCTTCTCATCCAGGCCGAAAACGTTAATAGACATCCTATTAAGCTTCTCAAATTTAGGTATTTGAGAAAGCGGAGTAGGATAGGAAACACAGCTGAAGTCGTACTTATCTTGAAGTTTCTTATATTTGCTCACCCGTTGAGGCTTGACGCTGACAAATTTGGCTAATATAGAGTACATAAAGCATAGCTCATCAGTTAAATTCTGGATGTTAATGCAGGCTTTTCTTGCTTCAACAGATGGCGGTAGTGGTATGTAGCTACTTCCTCGTAACGGGTTGTACTTGTTAATACGAAGGCGCACCCCTTCCACAGCAAGCAGAGCCCAGTTGCTTCCCTTTAGTTGTGATTCCTCCATTTCAGTAACCAATTTCTTCATTTTGGTTTCCAGCATAGAGTCCAGATCCGTTTCTAGGAAAACAGCTTGATTTCTGGTTTTAAATGTCTTGTCATAGGTTTCTCCGATACTGTTAACAAATCTACACTCAGCTAACAGATTAATTTTCAAACTCTTGTGAATACCAAGTTCTTTATGCACGGCCTGAATTATCCGCTGTTTTGCTTCATGCAGGTACATATTCAGATCCTTAGTTGATTCTCATCGTATAAAATACGATTTCAAGCGTCCATGGAATGAAGTTTCATATTCTTTCATGTCACACTCCTCCATTGTAGATAACAACTCTTGTTTTGTCGGTTCTAATCTACGTGTCTTCTCAGGTATGTTTATTTCACACGTATCTTCGTGTCGAGGACCCTTATAACTGTCTTTGAAGGCTACATTACAATATTTACACTTGAAGAGCTTTTTACAACGTAGCTCATGTCGTCTTTTATCATATCCACGGAGTAACCTCTTACAGCATTTACCACAAGAATATCCTGAGACACTAGGAATGTATCCTTATACACCGAGGTATTCATCTTTATTCTTGATGTAATAACGTATTAATCCTTCTTCAAGGGAAGTGTAGACCTCTTCACCTTGATATCACTTAGAAAGCTGATTATTTTCTGAGAGAACAGCGATGTTAACACCTCAGAGTTGATCAACAGAATGAATTTCAATGCTAGAGGTCGCTCTATTTATAGAGGAAGCACGAACCTTTTAGGATCAATTATATAACTTATTAATCCTTCTTCAAGAAATGTTAGTCTCTCTACCTTGATAACGCTTTAGAAGGTTGATTATTTTCTGAGAGAACAGCGATGTTAACACCTCAGAGATGATCAACAGAATGAATTTCAATACTCAAGTTCGCTCTATTTATAGAGAAAGCACGAACCTTTTTTTAATCAATTATATCCTGATTATTAATACTAAAAACGGTGATGAAGCGTGTAAGGTCTTATAATTCAATTTGTGTTACACTGATGTTCGAGCGTCTCCGTATAGCTTCGTATGCTTAGAGAAAGTGTAAAGTATTGTGAAGATGTATGTATTGTTCGGCTATAATCGTACAGATTCGGAGAGCTTGACTCGTGAAGGTGATGAACGATCCGTCGACCGAGCAGGAGACAAGCATTCCCTCCGCGCAACGAAACCTAGATGCAAATGAAAGAAAATCGTGATAGATGAGAAACCACCCAGACATTCGTCTGCAGACCATGGAAAACCATGAAAAATATGTCAGAGCGAGCGTCCAACGGAAGTCGAACCGGGGACTCTAAAAGCACACGTAAAAGATACAAATTATATAGAATGAAAGGAAATCGGATTCGATGAGAAACCACTCCAGCATTCGCCTGCAGACCAGGGAAAACCCTAAAAAATATGATGTCAGAGTGATCAACCAACAGGAATCAAACAAAGGACCTTAGAAGCACCTAGGTTAAGATGTAAATCAAATAAAAATGCAATAAAATTGTGCTGGATGAGAAACCACCCAGACATTCGCCTACAGACCAGGGAAAACCACGAAAAATATGTCAGAGTGAACAACCAAAGGCAATCGAACGAGGGAAACCATCAGATTACTCTAGAAGCATAAAGTTGCAAATGAAAGATAATCGTGATAAATGAGAACCCACTCAGGCATTCGCCTGCAGACCAGGGGAAACCATGAAAAAAAATCAAAATTCTGAGCGACTGGCGGATAGAGTGTGCGACCGACAGGTAAATCAAACAAAAGGTCTCTAGAAGCAAAAAAAGATGCAAATGAAAGAAAATCGTGATAGACGGGAAACCACTCAGGCATTCGACAGCAGACCAGGGAAAACCATGAAAAATCGAGATCGGAGTAAACACTTGATTGAAATCTAACCCTGAACCCTAGAAATTTACGTGAAAAATGGATTGAAAGGGAATCGCGATAGCAAATACCACTACAGCATTCGACAGCAGACCAGCGAAAACCATGAAAAATCGAGATCGGAGTAAACAATTGATTGAAATCTAACCCTGAACCCTAGAAATTTACGTGAAAAATGGATTGAAAGGAATCGCGATAGCAAATACCAGTACAGCATTAGACAGCAGACCAGCGAAAATCGTGAGAAACCTAAGGACAGAGTGCTTGTCCCTACGGGAATCGAATCCGAGACCTCTCGAATGCAAAGTGCTGGCGTTATTGCCTGAACAAAACAGTAAAAACAGACCTCATTCGCAGTCGACAATGCTTAAACACGTTAACTTTCACCATATGACGTCACAGTTGGGGACAGTTTGACTATCGCCAACATGTCGAGACATGTACATTTTAGACGTCTCATAAACAAGAGAAGCATATACAGAAGTTTCATGCCAACGTACTCACTACGCTCGCAAAGATAATCTAAAGTTTCATCGTTGAAATACTTTGGAAATAGCATAGAAGTTTTTCCGTCCTTATTTAATTAAATTCATGTATATACCCTATTATTTAGTGATTTTTTCAATAATTTCTTCCTCTCATGTCCATCATTCTTCAAAGAATCAGTGTAAAATATGCATTTTTATACGTTTTAATGTTCGTTTATTTTTAAAACCGCTGCATTTGCCTGTAATTACGAGCAATAATTTTTTTCAGATTTACTCCGATTTTTAGCTTGTAGAATCGAATTAGGAAATGTTTTAATAAATGTATTGTATTTTTTTAGGTTAAAGTATCTACATTTTTAAAGTTACCATGCCCGTTATTTGTATTTAGTATAAAGATTGTTATATTTTCATTTTTAAGACTTCCTTTGTTAAAGTTAATGTCTTGCAATCTATTTTTAAACTTCTTTTAAAACCAAAGCGAACGTTAACAACTATAATGGCTGTCTTCATGTATCGGAAAGCTAACATGGCCACTTCAGTCGTCTTTTAGAAGCGTGCCTTACATGTCGGAAGGGAAGGTAGTATCAGCTGGCGGAGAGTAGAAGGCTTGCGAAAGGCAGCTGAGGGGTGGCACCTGGAGAGAGTAAGGTAGGGATGAAAGTCCGGCTTCATGAGGGGCTGAGAGCTAGACGAGACCCTCAGTGCGGCACAGCACGCCGTAAGGGACGGACCTAATGCAGTGTCTGGCCTATACAGCTGCAGCGCGTGTCAGCGTCTTACGTAATCTAGTTATTTACGCTCACTACACCATTTAAATATACATTCATCTAAGAGATATAATATTCGTCAGGATGAAAGATGTCCAAATATACATAACAAAGAAGTTAGTTACTGATATACATGTAATATCGTACGCTCACCATTTTATTTTTAATTACTTGTTTTATTTTATTCGAGGATGACTTTGTATTCATGTCACTGGATTCAATCGTAGTCTTCCAGCCCGACTTGGAACAACAATCAATAACGCGCTACAATCCCAGGATATAATCGGTAATAATAAAATTTTTTGGTAAAGACCGTCAAATAGAAAGCTCTGTAAACGTATGTATTTCCCCTCACTTCCCCTCTTCCCCGCACCCCACAGTAGACATATTAGGGCGACACGCAGCTTCAAAGCCGATGCCGACATCTGATAAGTTCCTTTCTTCTATGCCGTCGAATCCTACCCCCATTTTTTGCTATTCCGACACCGCCATTTACGATGAGAACAATAATGCATTGTCCTGTGTCTCTGATTTGCGGTGAAAGAATAGCACACCAAAGGAAAGGCGTGAAAACACTTAACCTTATGGTTTCACCCTTAAAAGCTACTGGAGCATGATGCCCCCTCCTCTCTGCTCTACTCCAACTCTGGCTTAAGCGATTTGAACAATAGCCCATTGTTCTTCAATACCGAGGCCAGCGTTGGAGTAGAGCACAAAGAGAGGGCGTGCCCAGTGTACGGGATAGGATTAGAAAGGATAGGGTAGGGGATCGGGGTCCAGTAGCTTTTAAGGGAGAGGTCAAAAGGGAAAGGGGGAGGGGTGGACGCCTGCACGCGACCGGCGGCATTAGATAAGCCCACAAAGGGAGGGGCGGGGCTAGCGGCACGCGCTACCAGGCGGCATCTAAGCCCTCAAAGGGAGGGGGCGGGGCTTGTCGGCATAGAACAAAGAAGCTTATCACTTGTCGGCATCTGTTTGTGGGCCAGAGTCTCTATATTATATGTACTGTGGGGTGGGGGGAAGAGGGAAGTGAGGGGAAATACATACGTTTACAGAGCTTTCTATTTGACGGTCTTTACCAAAAAAAATTTATTATTACCGATTATATTCTGGGATTGTAGCGCGTTATTGATTGTTGTTCCAAGTCGGGCTGGAGGACTAAGATTGAGTCCAGTGACATGAATATAAAGTCATCCTCGAATAAAATAAAACAAGTAATTAAAAATAAAATGGTGAGCGTACGATATTACATTTATATCAGTAACTAATTTCTTTGTTATGTATATTTGGACATCTGTCATCCTGACGAATATTATATCTCTTAGATGAATGTATATTTAAATGGTGTAGTGAGCGTAAATAACCAGATTACGTAAGACGCTGACGCGCGCTGCAGCTGTATAGGCCAGACACTGCATTAGGTCCGTCCCTTACGGCGTGTTGTGCCGCACTGAGGGTCTCGTCTAGCTCTCAGCCCCTCATGAAGCCGGCCTTTCATCCCTACCTGACTCTCTCCAGGTGCCACCCCTCAGCTGCCCTTCGAAAGCCTTCTACTCTCCGCCAGCTGATACTACCTTCCTAGCCGACATGTAAGGCACGCTTCTAAAAGACGACTGAAGTGGCCATGTTAGCATTCCGATACATGAAGACAGCCATTATAGTTGTTAACGTTCGCTTTGGTTTTAAAAGAAATTTAAAAATAGATTGCAAGACATTAACTTTAACAAAGGAAGTCTTAACAGTGAAAATATAACAATCTTTATACTAAATACAAATAACGGGCATGGTAACTTTAAAAATGTAGATACTTTAACCTAAAAAATACAATACATTTATTAAAACATTTCCTAATTCGATTCTACAAGCTAAAAATCGGAGTAAATCTGAAAAAAATTATTGCTCGTAATTACAGGCAAATGCAGCGGTTTTAAAAATAAACGAACATTAAAACGTATAAAAATGCATATTGTACACTGATTCTTTGAAGAATGATGGACATGAGAGGAAGAAATTATTGAAAAAATCACTAAAAAATAGGGTATATACATGAATTTAATTAAATAAGGACGGAAAAACTTCTATGCTATTTCCAAAGTATTTCAACGATGAAATTTTAGATTATCTTTGCGAGCGTAGTGAGTACGTTGGCATGAAACTTCTGTATATGCTTCTCTTGTTTATGAGACGTCTAAAATGTACATGTCTCGACATGTTGGCGATAGTCAAACTGTCCCCAACTGTGACGTCATATGGTGAAAGTTAACGTGTTTAAGCATTGTCGACTGCGAATGAGGTCTGTTTTTACTGTTTTGTTCAGGCAATAACGCCAGCACTTTGCATTCGAGAGGTCTCGGATTCGATTCCCGTAGGGACAAGCACTCTGTCCTTAGGTTTCTCACGATTTTCGCTGGTCTGCTGTCTAATGCTGTACTGGTATTTGCAATCGCGATTCCTTTCAATCCATTTTTCACGTAAATTTCTAGGGTTCAGGGTTAGATTTCAATCAATTGTTTACTCCGATCTCGATTTTTCATGGTTTTCGCTGGTCTGCTGTCGAATGCTGTAGTGGTATTTGCTATCGCGATTCCCTTTCAATCCATTTTTCCCGTAAATTTCTAGGGTTCAGGGTTAGATTTCAATCAATTGTTTACTCCGATCTCGATTTTTCATGGTTTTCCCTGGTCTGCTGTCGAATGCCTGAGTGGTTTCCCGTCTATCACGATTTTCTTTCATTTGCATCTTTTTTTGCTTCTGGAGACCTTTTGTGTGATTTCCCTGCGGTCGCACACTCTATCCGCCAGTAGCTCAGAACTTTGATTTTTTTTCATGGTTTCCCCTGGTCTGCAGGCGAATGCCTGAGTGGGTTCTCATCTATCACGATTTTCTTTCATTTGCAACTTTATGCTTCTAGAGTAATCTGATGGTTTCCCTCGTTCGATTGCCTTTGGTTGTTCACTCTGACATATTTTTCGTGGTTTTCCCTGGTCTGTAGGCGAATGTCTGGGTGGTTTCTCATCCAGCACAATTTTATTGCATTTTTATTTGATTTACATCTTAACCTAGGTGCTTCTAAGGTCCTTTGTTTGATTCCTGTTGGTTGATCACTCTGACATCATATTTTTTAGGGTTTTCCCTGGTCTGCAGGCGAATGCTGGAGTGGTTTCTCATCGAATCCGATTTCCTTTCATTCTATATAATTTGTATCTTTTACGTGTGCTTTTAGAGTCCCCGGTTCGACTTCCGTTGGACGCTCGCTCTGACATATTTTTCATGGTTTTCCATGGTCTGCAGACGAATGTCTGGGTGGTTTCTCATCTATCACGATTTTCTTTCATTTGCATCTAGGTTTCGTTGCGCGGAGGGAATGCTTGTCTCCTGCTCGGTCGACGGATCGTTCATCACCTTCACGAGTCAAGCTCTCCGAATCTGTACGATTATAGCCGAACAATACATACATCTTCACAATACTTTACACTTTCTCTAAGCATACGAAGCTATACGGAGACGCTCGAACATCAGTGTAACACAAATTGAATTATAAGACCTTACACGCTTCATCACCGTTTTTAGTATTAATAATCAGGATATAATTGATTAAAAAAAGGTTCGTGCTTTCTCTATAAATAGAGCGAACTTGAGTATTGAAATTCATTCTGTTGATCATCTCTGAGGTGTTAACATCGCTGTTCTCTCAGAAAATAATCAACCTTCTAAAGCGTTATCAAGGTAAAGAGACTAACATTTCTTGAAAAAGGGTTAATAGGTTATATAATTGATCCTAAAAGGTTCGTGCTTCCTCTATAAATAGAGCGACCTCTAGCATTGAAATTCATTCTGTTGATCAACTCTGAGGTGTTAACATCGCTGTTCTCTCAGAAAATACTCAGCTTTAAGTGATATCAAGGTGAAGAGGTCTACATTTCCCTTGAAGAAGGATTAATACGTTATTACATCAAGAATAAAGATGAATACCTCGGTGTATAAGGATATCATTCCTAGTGTCTCAGGATATTCTTGTGGTAAATGCTGTAAGAAGTTACTCCGTGGATATGATAAAAGACGACATGAGCTACGTTGTAAAAAGCTCTTCAAGTGTAAATATTGTAATGTAGCCTTCAAAGACAGTTATAAGGGTCCTCGACGCGAAGATGCGTGTGAAATAAACATACCTGAGAAGAAACGTAGATTAGAACCGACAAAACAAGAGTTGTTATCTACAATGGAGGAGTGTGACATGAAAGCATATGAAACTTCATTCCATGGACGCTTGAAATCGTATTTTATACGATGTGAATCAACTAAGGATCTGAATATGTACCTGCATGAAGCAAAACAGCGGATAATTCAGGCCGTGCATAAAGAACTTGGTATTCACAAGAGTTTGAAAATTAATCTGTTAGCTGAGTGTAGATTTGTTAACAGTATCGGAGAAACCTGTGACAAGACATTTAAACCAGAAATCAAGCTGTTTTCCTAGAAACGGATCTGGACTCTATGCTGGAAACCAAAATGAAGAAATTGGTTACTGAAATGGAGGAATCACAACTAAAGGGAAGCAACTGGGCTCTGCTTGCTGTGGAAGGGGTGCGCCTTCGTATTAACAAGTACAACCCGTTACGAGGAAGTAGCTACATACCACTACCGCCATCTGTTGAAGCAAGAAAAGCCTGCATTAACATCCAGAATTTAACTGATGAGCTATGCTTTATGTACTCTATATTAGCCAAATTTGCCAGCGTCAAGCCTCAACGGGTGAGCAAATATAAGAAACTTCAAGATAAGTACGACTTCAGCTGTGTTTCCTATCCTACTCCGCTTTCTCAAATACCTAAATTTGAGAAGCTTAATAGGATGTCTATTAACGTTTTCGGCCTGGATGAGAAGCATGAAGTGTATCCGATAAAGGTTGCTGACACTGAACTACCTGACCACTGTGACCTCCTGCTATTGTTTACTGAAGAGAACTATAAAGTACGCGACCATGATCACATCAGTGGTGAATATCGGGGGAGTCTGCATAATGAATGTAATTTAGCCTGCAAAACACCTAAATATATCCCTGTCTTCATGCACAACCTCAGTGGATATGACTCACACTTCATTGTTAAGGAGCTGGGATGTACACGTGAGCGGGTGGAAGTAATTCCTAGCTCTGAAGAAAGCTATATATCATTCTCCAAGTATGTTGGAGATATAAAGCTCCGGTTTGTGGATAGTTTTCGGTTCCTGAGTGCAAGCTTGGATAAGCTGGTAAAAAATCTAACATCGTACCCTGAAACATTGAAGTACTTCGGAGAAGACAAGTTGAAGTTGATGACCCGTAAGGGTATATTTCCCTATGATTACATCACTTCATGGGACGTCTTGAACGAAACCTGCTTACCTCCTAAGGACTCTTTCTACAATAAATTAAATGAAGAGGAAATTAGTGATGCTGACTACGATCATGCTAAAAATGTATGGGAGCTGTTTGATGTCAGAAACCTGGGCGAGTACAGCGACCTCTACTTAATCTCTGATGTGCTTCTCCTAGCTGATGCCTTTGAGACATTTAGGGAGCAAACACTCAAAACACACAAAGTCGACCCTGCACATTATTTCACCTCTCCAGGACTTACATGGGATGCCATGTTACTGTACACTGGAATTCAGCTGGAATTGTTACAGGATTATGATCAATTACTCATGGTGGAATCTGGCATAAGAGGAGGTTTATGTCAAGTTTCCCACCGCTATGCAGAGGTTAATAACACCTACATGGAGAAGTATGATCCGTCGAGACCAACCTAATTTATAACCTATGAGGACGCCAACAACCAATATGGGTGGGCAATGAGTCACGCTCTCCCTTATGGTGGATTTGAGTGGGTATCACCTGAAAAAATTAACCTAGAAAGACTACAAGAAGAGGATCCTTACGGCTACATATTAGAAGTCGACATCGAGTATCCTGCAGAACTTCACGATCTACACAACGATCTACCTTTCCTGCCTGAGTGTATGACGCCTAAGGACTCTCCTACAAAGAAACTGATACCTCATCTAGGACCTTGAAATAAGTATGTACTACATTACATGGCGTTGAAGCAAGCTCTTGATCATGGACTACGGTTAACAAAAATCCATCGTGTGCTACAATTCCAACAGTCTCGATGGTTAAAACCGTATGTGGAATTTAACAACAGACTACGACAACAGGCCGCAAATGATTTTGAGAAGGATCTCTACAAATTGTTCAACAATGCTATGTTCGGAAAAACTATGGAGAATCTGCGTAATCGTATGGATATAAGGCTGGTGACAAATGAGAAGACTCTGGAAAAGTTAATTGCAAAGCCAACGTTTATCGACAGGACTATATATGCTTCTAATCTAGCTGCTGTACATATGGCCTCCCGACAGATCGTGTTCAACAAGCCTATATACATCGGTATGAGTGTGTTGGATATCTCCAAGACATTAATGTACCGGTATCACTATGATGTGCTGCTACCGTATTATGGAGCTGAAAACCTGAAGCTTATGTATATGGACACTGATTCGTTCATTCATCGTGTTACAACTGAAGATGTGTACCAGGATAAGCTACGTTTTCTTGAGCACCTAGATACTGCTGATATTCCTACAAGCCATATATGCTCTTCACCTCTAAACAAGAAGGTACTTGGGAAATTTAAAGATGAGGCTAATGGTAAAATCATTCCACGCTTTGTAGGACTACGACCTAAAATGTATGCCCTAGATATCGACGGTTCAATGATAAAAAAGATTAAAGGTATAACACGTAGTGCTATTAAGCAGTACGTCACGTTCGAGAGCTATACTGACTGCCTTAAAACCAGAGAAATTATCAGAACGCCCATGAATCTGATCCTGTCGCGACAGCATGCTCTTGCCACAGTACAAGTGAATAAAATTACATTGACACCATACGACGATAAAAGAATTATTGCTGAGGACGGTATAACGACATACGCCTATGGATATTACAGCATTACAAGTAGTGCATAAGAGAATGTAAGTCGAATATGAAGATTTTCTCGTGAGTCTACAATCTTAAAAAATGAAGGTGATCCGTGTGCTGAATATGCAGCTAGCTGACGACCGATGAAGAAAGAAGAAGATGGAAGGGAAGGTGGTAACCCTGCCATTAGGAGCAATCCTAGTGCTAGTCTCAAGCCTAGATAAAAAGGGGAGAGACGCCTACAACGAACTAAAATAAAGGTATGTTGACGTAAACGTTTCAATTAAAACTCTCGAATAATAAAACCTGAATAAAACATTGCAATTTCACTAAAAGAAAGTTGAGGTTATCTTTGGTTAGCCAGATTATGTTAGTCGATGACTGAGTGGAATAGATGATGAGAGGAACGTTTAGGATTGGTCGGGGTAATCTAGACTAGGCTCTCGTACTTATTGTCTAAGTTATGAAGGATGAATTAGTTTAGATTGCCTTAGCAATGGGTTGGTTACGTGTTGTTCTTACGTTTTGTTACGTGGTTGCATGGTTGGTACGTGTTGTTACGTCGTGTAACGTTTCTGGTTACGAGATGTCACGTGATGTTACGAGGATACGTGCTTATGTTAGTTAGTGCGACGTCTTGTCATACTGTTATGTTACGTTGTGTTACGTGGTTATTGTTGGTTACGTTAGATGATGTTAGGAATGAATAGACAATTAGAAGATCCAGAGCAAACATGGTGGCAATAGGTTAAGACGTATACTTCGTTGTAAACCGATATACAGTTTGTCTCTCTCCGTTTCGCACCCTAGTTTAACATATATAAAGTTTGTAAGGTTTAGAAAATAAGTATATAAAAGTGTTGCAGCGCTGGATGATAAAAGTTTTATAATCGAATTACTCTCTATATTACCGTATAACCCTACATTCCTCCTCCTTCAACCCCTGTTTTATCCTTGTATCTCTCCCGTTTTCCATATTTCTCCCATATAAACGTATACTCTGCTCCTCAACCCATGTCTAGACTAGCACCTCTCCTCATATGTCCTACCGATCTCATATAAATGCATTTTCCCCTTGAAGACTCTCTCAACCTAGCACCTACCTTCGTTTCCCTATCTTTTCCCATATAAACGCATACTCTGTCATTCAGACCTTCCTGTCTAGCCTAGCACTTCTCCTCATATTCCCCTACCTCTCTCATATAAGACGCATTCCCTACTTCAACGCTGTCTAGCCTAGCATCTACCCTCGTATACCCTATCTCTCGCATATAAACGCCTACTCTATCATTCAAAACTCCTAGCCTAATACCTCTCCTCGGTTTGCTATCTCGCTCATATAAAACGCCATATTCTACCCTTCAAGTCCTGTTTAGTATAACATCTTTCCTTGTATTCCCTATCTCTCTCGTAGAAAGCGTATCCCTCCCTCCTTTAGCATCTGACTAGCCCAGCATCAGCCCTCGTATTCCCTATCTCTCCCCTATAAACGCATTTTCCTCCTTGAACTGTCGCATCTACCCTCGTTTTCCCTATCCTTTCCCATATAAACGTAAAAGTGGCCCAGCTTCTCTCTATCATACCGCCTGCCCCCGTTTTCCATATATTCCTCATATAAACGTATACCGTACTCCTTAACCTCTGTCTGCACTAGCACCTCCCCTCGTATGCCCTATCTCTGTCGTATAAAGCATATCTCTCCCTCCTACAGTCCCTGCTCTACCTCAGAACTCTCCTCGTTTTCCCTATCTCTCCCATATAAACGCATTTTTTGCTCCTTGAAGCTTCTCTCAACCTAGCATATACCCTCGTTTTCCTCGTCTCTTCATATAAAAAGTCATACTCTACCCTTCAAACCCTGAATAGTCTAGTACCTCTCCACGTATCCCCTATCTCTCCTGTAAATATGTTCATATTCCCCCTGCTTCAGCATCTGTCTATCCTAGCCTCTGTTCACGTTTTCCCTATCTTTCCCATATAAATGCATATT
Organism: Deroplatys truncata; assembly: GCA_030765065.1. Taxonomy (NCBI): domain Eukaryota; kingdom Metazoa; phylum Arthropoda; class Insecta; order Mantodea; family Mantidae; genus Deroplatys; species Deroplatys truncata. Next base: position 285,144,352 of record CM060990.1, read on the forward strand.
CCACATCTCAACCCCTATCTAGTCCAACACTTCTCCTCGTATTCCACGTATCTCTCACATAAAGCACATCCTCATTCCTTCAACCTCTATCTAGCCTAGCATCGATCCTCGTAGTCCCTATCTTCCCCATATAAACGCATTTTCCTCCGTGAACCTCCGCATATACCCTCGTTTTCCCTATCCTTTCCCATATAAACGCAAAAAAGTGGCCCAGGGTGGACCTATATATCCTACTACCGTATGTTCAATATATTTGCACAATAGATATGTTTACCTTATCTTCCAGTGGCATGTCGTGAATATATTTTGTGGGTAAGCAAAATAGCATTTGCCAAATAAAAAATAAGTCATTCTAAATATATACTTTTATATGAATTCTGTTCATCATGCATTTTAAAACATAAATAAACATTTGCAAAAATAAATGAAATGTTACAAAAATTGCAATAAATGCATTAGTATTTAATATGGAATATACTAAACTCACCTCATTTATATCGCAACTGTATTTTCCTTTTTTTTCCGCAGTCGTCGATAACCATATTAGCAGTCACGGTTTTTTTAATGACACAAAGCAGCTCTTTCTCAATTGATATGGAGGTAAAATTTGAGGGTGTCATAAAGCCGAGGGTTTCTGACGTAAGATTTTATTCTCTTCATAGCTAAGAAACTTCGCTCTACTGAAGCACTTGTACCTGGGATAGTAACAAGTCACATGTTTCGCTACCTCACAACGCGCATTCTGAAATCATCAGACTCTTTTAACACAAGAAGCTCACCAACACTTCTGTCACAGAGTTCTTCTAAAGCGTATATTACAACGAGCTGTGATCTTAAGGATACAAATTCAAACTTATATCCATAAGAATCTTTCAGAGTCTGAAATCCCAATTCAGGGTAGCTTTTCTTGTATTGCTCATAACTATTATGATTCAGAAGTTATAAGTATCTAAGTGTGTCCAAGTTGCAGAATCTACTTTCTAATTGTTGAACTATAATGTCCACAGTTTCAAAGAAAAAACGCCGGTAAGATGTTTTTATGTCACATTCTTCGGACGTTTTCTGCCGTTTTTAGGCTGGTTTACGTCACTACAGTCGTATGTGTTTCCCAAATTCTTGAGAATCTTTCGCGTTTCCCTTTGACGCAGTCTTGAAATTCTTTAATTTTTACAGTACAATAGCCTAATTATCATTCATTTTAGCATGTAGAATATAAAATAATCTGGCAGTGTGAAGAAAAATGTCTCCAAACACATTTAAAAGAAAACTAAACTTGAAGTCCTGCAGTGATACAGTAAAACCGCGAGCAGCATTATAACTGTCTTGGTGCCATTTTTCTTCAGGATTGGTGATTCTTTGAAACAATGTCACAAGACAGTTTCTGAGTTTATGCACTACTTCCACTAGATGATAACTGTAGCACCAGCGGGTTAGTGCAACATTTGGCTGTCTTCTATGGACTTTTTCCTCTAAAGCCTTGGCTCTCTCTTTAACTTGGCCGTCTCGATCAACTTCGAAATACAGACGACAGTTGATAAAATTGGTTATATTTGTCTCATCAAGCTGAATAGCAACATAATTTTCTTTCATTTATTTCTTGTCTTATTTCTTCCAGCGGAACTATGGACAAGGAAACAATAAAATAATTTTGAATTCAGCTTCATAAATTCATAAATATTAAGGAATTCTCTAACTCATACTTTGTGGCAGTAATTTGTATCACAATAATGTAAATGCCAGAGTGATTGTAGTGTAAATAGGCATTATTGTATGACATTGATTTGAGATGTTTGTTAATTATAAGCATTGTTAGGAAATAAGTTTACACGGCCTCACTGAAACTGACAATAAGAGCGGACAACAATGTAGCGTGGGGGTGAGTTGTTTATCAATTATAAGAGACAAACAAATGACGTCAGATTGGCGCGCTTTTCTTAGAAATAGCGGGAATATTTTCCCTAGAGCATTTGTGTTCGTAATGTTTGATTTGATATAAAAATAGACGCTAATGTTGGCGCGTTTTATTAACCAATAGCAGCTCGGTTATAATCTTTAGGCATATTAGGGTGTGGGTGTATAAAAAGCTAAAGCCAGAGGCAAGTATTGTCCAGTTCAACAAAATCATCCACGCGTTACACGTCGCTGAGTCCAACAGAATCATTCAGAAGTTAAACGTCGCTTAGTTCATCAGAATCGTTCGCGAGTTACACGTCGCAATTCTACAGAATCTCTCGCGTCTTAAAGTTTGTTATAAATGTGAAACACGCGAATTAATAATGTGCAGTAAATAAGTGATTATAGGGATATTAGAAAATATAACAGTTTCAGTATGGCGTGTATTAAGAGTCAATATGTGAACTTAATTAATTTTGACGGTAATAAAAGTGTAAAAACAAATTCTTTTATCAGTGTTATCTTTCAGTAAAAAATTCCTTTCCGTTTACACACCTTGTTTAAGAGATTTGCTCGACCGAGAAATAATAGCTAGCCGGAGGACAATGAACCCAACATTCAAAGTAGTAAAACAATAACAGGCGCTCAGAAATAAGATAACACGAAGTGACCGCGACAAATTGGCTCCCATACATTGTGCATATAAACATGAAGCATCTTCCAACAACTACCTAAAAATAACACACTTCAACTTTGTCATCGTATTTGCTATTTAAATCAACTAATCCGACATATTCCCTTTGTTTGTCGATTTCTTTGTTTCATCGTGTCCTCTAAACGCTAACTTCTGTTTGCTAAGAAACAAACAATATCAATAAGCCGCTTCAGAATGTCTGTATTCTTTTTAAGTCGCCCATTATGCTGAATGTCTGTAATTATTTTCTCTCCGTCCAAAATGTGATTAATTTTAGCTTTTCTGAGTGTCTTTTGCAAAATTATAGTGCGATGTCTTTGCGATGTTATGATTTCTAGTAGTTTTGTGTATATTTCCCATATGACTATAAAAACCCCCCTCCCGATATTCCACACATAATTTTCATTGGAAAAGAGAAGTCAAGACTAACAGAATAGTTTCTGAAGTTTAGGGTAACCATTAAGCCCTTATGTAAATATTATTCTTGAATTTCCTTACGCAGGTCTTCCCAGGAGTACTTATTTTTAATTCAGGTGTGAGCCTTTTGTTATTAAATATTTGCTGTTTTATCTTCGAAATTACAGCAAACAAAGATTTGTTTTAAAATACTTTCTACAATAAGTCAATTGTTACACTACATTCTCTGTGTGAGACTGTTCCGAGTTCAAGGCCTACATCCACTATCGTGGGTAATACGCTGAATTCCTTATCTTTGCAAGCTTAAAAACTAATATTATATTCGAAATATATCTATAAAATGTTAATAACACACTGTTTGACATGCACACTGCACCTGCAGTTACTAATAATGAACTCTGTACGTTTGAAAATCACTTTTAGACCGTCGGTAGCTATTGTAGCCTGTTAATGACAGATTAATATACATAGCTAGGTAAGTAAGATCATAGACTGCTGACCCAGAAGAAAAAATAGAGGAAGTAATAAGCGATGAGGGTAAGTAGCAAGCGATGAAGTGTTGTCAAGGGGGAGAGGAAAGGAGATTACAGTGGTGGCCAATCACTAAGAAGCAAGTGATGTGCAAGCATTGACGAGACATACGATACCCAAACTGATTGTAGCTTTTCATTGTTCTGTAACTTGTAAGGATGCAGATTAAACAAGGCAAATCAAATTTCCTTGGGCAAGCAGTGCTTACCTTGCCTCCATGGAATACACGCTACTGTTATCTTCATATATTCTGGAAATACCTCTTCATTCTGGGTGAATTCCTTATGCTTTTGTGTAACTGGTAAACCACGAGGAAGAAAGAAAAAATCTCTAACAAAGAAATGCAGATCTCCTTAAAACATACTATTTGTGTCCAACAAACGGTTTTGCGGCATTAACCATTTTCGAAATATTCGTTGTTTTTCTTAATATTAAGTGTCAAATAGCCATTTGTTTTCTGTTTGCTTCTTGTGGTCTCTGAAAGAAAGGAATTTCAAGCCGGCTTAGACAGGCTCGCTTTTTCAACATTTGGTTATCACTTCAGCCTCATGTTGAACTGCAACGGATTGGTGGTGGAACCATTTCTTCAACGTTTATCTCGATTAACAAGAAGTAGATAGACGAGAAAGCTTTTGTAAGAATAGTTTGTGGAAGTGTGGGTAGCAAAAATCATGTGAATGTAACAGATCATATATTTTATTCAATGCAGCTTTCTCAATATCTTCTCTGTACAGAGCTATGGTGCCGGTGTGCTTGTTGACTTGTGAACTTAAGTGTCCGTGGAGGCCCTTAATACAATTTTTTCAGATCGCGTGTTTACTTAAGCTTGCAGAGTAAGGACATTTGGATTAGAAGCGGAGCTTGAAAATTCCACAGACACTTTTCATAATGATGCCGTAATGCTTGGAGTACCGACTACCGAATTCTTTTGTTGCTTTGCCTTGCAGAGATGAACACTCAGCAATAAATTAAGTACAACAAACAGCAATCAGCATGAACACTCTGGTTGCCTTTAACAAGTTCAAAGGCATTCTAACAGTTTATTTGTATAATTATTTTACCTGTCAAGAGAACTGGTTTTCTTCCTTTCTCTAAATTGGATACCTTATCGCTTTGAAATCGAAGGGTAAAAATCGTGTATCGTCACAAGAAGAAGCATGTGAGGAACAATAGCTCATGGACCTGGCCTACTTCGCTCTTCCTGTCTCTTTCTTGGTATTCATTATGTCCAGCATACCCAGTATTGCTTTCATAGGTTCCGCTATTTAAAGAGCTTAATTGAATCATTTGACGAGACAAATTTTCGAATATTTGAAAACCAATAAATGCATTTACAGGGAACAAGATGCTCAATATTTCTGTGACGTGAATGTGTCATGTCATTATTTGTGTGACATTTTTTCACTTTTATACATTCAAGTGCTTTATGTGCTTTTTAAAATGTGTAAATAATCTCAGAAAAAATCCATAACGATCCAAAGCCGGCAAAAAAGGACTTAAACCTTAAAATAGGCAACATAAGCCAAAATAGGCAAAATAAAAACTAGCGCTGGCGTCCCTAAATGTACGAAAACATGTTTATGTCTCTTTAACTCTTTAATGTGTCCACCCTTATAGTAAGAGCAATTTCTAGCCATCAAAACTGCTCAGTTTCTAATCTTAACCTAAACAGAAGTAAAAGAAATGTAATGGTCCTAAACGGGAGAGACAGTGCTTTGTCTGACTTGGCAAACTTGAGAATTTCAACCTTTTCAGCATCAGAAAGTCGACTCACAGCCATTCTCCACTCGATTCGTACAAGTTTAACAGTAGAATTCTCTTCCACCTGAGGTGCTATAATGTAGTTTTTAGAGTCCTTGGATCTAATCAGCACCAACTCAAACTTGCTATTGAGTATGAGCTCCTTGGGATCGCCGACAAATCCCAGAAGCATCGAAAGCGGCACTATAGCCTTGAAGGCTCCATTTGCTGCATGTACAATGTCCACGTCTTCCATCCAGCGTTCAGCAGGCGAGCAGATTCCATGGGGTTGAATGCAGTATAGTTGAGCAGAGTTTATGCGATCCCAGGGTTTCTGGTTTGATCAATAGTTGATCCGTTCATGTCCAGTCAAATCACCTCAAACATGAATGCAATAGCGTTATTGTTAAGCTTTGCAGTAGTATCTGATCCATTAGCTTCAGTAATACTTCCCTTGATGTATAGATAACTTCGGTTAGGTAAAGTATATAAATCCTAAGTTAGGTAAAGTATATAAATCCTCAGCTTGGCGAAAGCACATGTTCCTCTTCTTTGGTGAACTTGTCGTCGAATCTGGGTGTCTCGGTAACATTGAAGATGTCCATGATTATAGAATTCTGGAGCCCAATGCCTGGAGGAACTCTCGGTTGCATGATGTTAACACTCTGGTTGTCAATGGCGGAGCATAACGCGAGCGTCGAATCACTCCATGATTATATCCTTGGCGACGCTGGCTTCTAAAATCTTTGCCATTGCGGCGGACGTTAAGTCATTATATATTGTTCCCCTTATAGATATTCCCGTTTTGGTCCACTACATGAAGACTGATTTGCTCTATAATGTTGGTGTTTAGGATCGGTAGGTTAATTGGATTTGATGGTTCTTGAGAAATATGATATCCTCGCGGAACACATGTGAAAAACTCGCAGATCGACTGCCCGCTTTTACCGTCGATGAAAGAGTCTGTTACAATACAACACTCGATTCGTATGATGCTCACCAGGAAATCAGATTCAGCCAGCTGTTTAGCCGGGATAACGTTAATGTCCCTGAAGTCCAAGAGTGCTCCTATAGAACACTCATTGGAAAAGTCAACAGTGAAAGGGCACTTAATTACAGCCTTCATGGTATTATTATTGTAATCATCATGTATAATAAAGAAGACATTGTCATCCACTCCTAGCTTATCCCTGGTGTATTCATTATTACCAGCAATCTCATAAGTTCCATAGGATATATCGATGATCTTAAGGTCATCACTGTAAATGTATTGAAATTGATTATTACTCAGATCAACATTGAAAATAGAATAGAAGGTTTCAAATCCAATAGAGCAATCTCATAATGTCCGTTAGGACATATCTGCAGAGCTGGATTCAGGTAAGTAGTAAGAACAGATTCGTGACCGCTGACAGCGATAGTGTAACTCATTGCGATAGAAATTGCAAGCAAACGTGTCCCCAGATGACTGAGCTGAAACCTCCTATTAATATACAACACCTTAACACCACTGAAGTACCTATCTCTTTCGAGGGCTTCAAGGTTCCACAACTATTATTCATGCTATAAACCAGCCATGTTTAACTTCTGAATATTGTCGATAATCTCGTCCGAAAAGTCATTTTACCAGCTGCATGGAACATCATTAGCAACGTTAAGCGGTATACTAAGTCAATAGGATCAATGCAGGGGTATAATATCTCGTCAATATTCGCTTTGGATATATCATCTTGTCTTGGCCAGTTAACACTAAATGTTTCCTTTCATTTGTGTGTTTATTCCGAGTTTGTTCATCCAAAGACACTGCTCTTATTGAATCTGACATGTCAGCTCTTGATGGTATTTTAGGATCGCTTGCGGGAGTTCCAAGTACTGCACATCTTGAATCTAACACTTCAGGACTTGAAGAGGTTTCAGGATCGCTCGCGGAAGTTGCAAATGCTGCACATAACACTCCAGGCCTTGGAGAAGTTTCAGGGTCGCTTGCGGGAGTTCCAGACACTATACACCTGGACATCTCTTTACCACATCTTCTCCTGTGCTGTTTAAGTCTTGAAATAGACCTGTTTTAAAGTCCTATGTCGTATGCAACACATAACAAAAAGATTCCTTCTCCCATGGTCAACATATGAAAAATCAGGATTCTCGTAAATTGACTGTAATTGAACGTCTTTATGATAATTCGTATCCAAGCAGTATATCTCTACTAGACAATGTATACTATTGAAGTTGAATTCGTATACGTCAACAGGACACTGAATTGTTATACACTTATTTACTCTTTTTATATATGATCTTTCAGCATTGATAGATATAACCCCTAAAGCCAAATTATGTCAATCTGGAATACGCTAGAACTTCCAAGTTAATTACGTAATTCGTTAATTACAACTATTTCAATAATTACATTCAGATTCAAGTAGCACGAAGTGGAGGCATAGAGCACAAGTGCAGCTTTACTGGTTAGATAACACAGAGAACGTCCAAGTCGGGCTGGATACGCATCAGGTAGGCCAAAGCTGAAACTCTTGCATGTCAGCATCCTACTTTATAATACAATGGAGCTATATATTTGCAGGCTTCAGCGAGACAGCATTACGTTTCAATGAAACGGGTTCCGTATTTTCTGTATTTAGGGCTACATTCAAGTGAAATTGGGTTACACATCTGAAAGCTTTTAGCGAGAGTGGATTAGCACATAGTGAAATCGGGTTACACATCTGAAAACATTTAGCGAGAGTGGGTTACATCGAGGTTACATTTCAACGTACTTTAGCGAGGGTGGGTTACATTTTAGTGAAATTGGGTTACACATCTGAGAGCTTTTAGCCGCTTTAGCGAGAGTGGGTTACCTCGGGGTTACATTTCTACTTGGTTTTAATGCGAGTGGGTTAGTTCTTAGTGAAATTGGGTTACTTATTTGAGAGCTTTTAGCAAGAGCGGGTCACCTCTGGGTGACATTTCTACTTGCTTTAGCGAGACTGGGTTATGTTTAGCGAAACCCGGAATGTTAGAGCCCTCAGCGTGTCTCTAGGGTCTTCAACTCGCTTACTGCATTATTCGCAGGCTCATCAGTGCTGGCTTTTAGCGAGATAGGGTTAAGTTTAGCGAACCCTGAAATGTTAGAGCCTTCAGATGGCCTCTAGAGGTCTTAAACTTGGGTATTGATGTACATTAGTATTTTGCCTGCTCGGCGGTTTTAGTAATTCTGTTATGAATAATAATGAACTCTATCTAATGAATAATTCTTTACTGCACGACGCCTTTCTCTAGTTCATAGGATTGCATTTTTGTCTAACTCTACATATGTCAACGTGTATACCTTGAATTTATTAAAACAGTCTTAACGTTTGTTAACGAGATGTGTGCTTGCATGTTAAAATGTCTGTAGATGTTCCGTGTTCGAATATTTGCCTAATGTAATCTCAATTGTTATAATTAAAAACAATTTTTTTCTATTTTTCATTTTAAGTGTCTAATCTATTTGTCATCCATTGTCCCTAATGACTGATATAACAGTAATAATAATAGTCATACTAATGGAAATAATAAAGAATAATGATATGATTCATCAGAGCTCCATTCTCCTCTAGGATGATTCAGCAATCTTTCCTTCTATGCAGACCCGCTGTTGATTTCCATTTACATGTATTTATTTCCTTTTATACACAGAGTTGACCCGGCATGGTTGTTTTCATTCTATAGCTTATGGAAAAAATTGTTTTGGGTTAGTTTATGCATAACCAGTGTTTAGCACGGTGATCAGAACTTGAAGTAATCACTAAGTTTTAAAGTAAGTTGCCTCAGTTGATTATATAGGAATACAGACCTAGCCCATAACGAGTGTCATAAACCCATATCTGTAAAATTGTTTGTTGATGGTATTTTTTACCTTCTCTGCTATGTATAAACTTTTGTAGCAGTAAGATTCGAACACGGACCTCACGCCAGGGTTAATCTACTTTTTGGCATTAGTTAAATCAATTTTGATCTACCCATCTATGTTTTCTCCTACGTGGACTAGTGCTACCGTGCTAGCTTCTAGTTTCCAAGGTCGCAGGTTAAACCCGGCGGAGGGCGATGGATTTTTTCGGGCGTAAAATTCTTAGCATGCCTTCCTCGGAAGGGAAGTAAAGTCGGTGGTCCCGTGTAGTAGATTTACGGCACGTAAAAGGACCTCAATCCTAATAAAGACGCCTCTGACCAAAATTACCGCTGTTCCACGCCCAATATAGAATGGGACTCTAAAGGGCATACTAGTTAAAGAGCGTCCATAAATACAACACAATTTAATTTACCCATCTATGCTTATTAGTTTGATATTTATTAAGCATTAGAGGTTTTCAGGACTAAGATTCGAGCTCGAACCTCAGGATACCTCGTAATGCTATAAAATATTGTGATTAACTTGCAATGTCTATCATTCTTCATTTAAACATTTAAATTTTTGCAAGCTACTACATTTCTGGCGGAGAAGGCGTTACGCCGACAAAGAAATAGGATTCTTGTAAAGTGGTACGGATTTCCTAATACTCAATGAATTCATGGAAAGGATTTTCTGTTGGCAAATAGAATAATGATGAAAATATAGAGACTTTTCATTTCCGCAATAACATAGTTTTTATTTTCCCCCGGCCTTTCCTATGATGACATAATTATTATGCGCATATACATGGAAAAAACAATTCTTACTATGCTTTAAATAAATAAATCAATGCTATATACAGAAAGCTTTAGTTGTGCATATACATGAAAAAACAACTCATTAAAATGTTTTAAATAAATAAAATCAGTATAATATACACAAACCAGGAAAAAATCAACTAAAATACTATATAAGTAAGAATAAGAAAACTAGAAAAAATCAAAGTTAAAAAAGGAACAACTCAATATTCACAAAACATTCGAAAACCAATTCATTAAAAACCATAGTAAGTAAGAATAAAAAACGTTTTATACACATATACACCTAAGTGTCAACTATGCGCAGACAAGAGTGAACCATGCAATTATCCGGTCTGCGCCTTCAATGACTTTTCTTGCAAATATTCGAACCCTGCGAGAGCGACAAAGATTCTTAACATGCAAGCACACATTACTAAGACTCAAACTGGGACCTCGGGATACCGGAGAACACCTTTCATTAAGCCTCGTAATGCTATAAAAAGTGTTGCAATTAACTTCATTGGTAATTAAACATTTGTTTTTTATCTAGTATATGGAAAGAGAATGGAATGCAGCACTTAGCAACCAGCTCTTAAAATATTTGACTATCGCTTAACGCCTACTATATTCCATTGCAATTACAAGGATAAAACGATAATGTCTGCACCTACAAAGTAATCAGAAGCAAAGTAGGCACCTACAATAAGCACCTACAAAGATAATTTCTGCAAGCACTTATCTCATTAACATAACTTAAAGCAGATGGAGAATAAGTGTTTGTATAAATGAATTGCACCAGACTAGGGAAGGTCATGCAAGTGCAACACACTTTTTTCCGCCATTGTACTCAGTAGCCTTGTCACTGCTAGAAAACATGCCACTTTTTAAGTATATTTTTCATTGGGGTTGATATTATATTTAAATCAGGTTTAGATAGGTAAGATATATTTATTGCATTTCAAATTAGTACACAAAAAAGACCTGATGCATAGGTCGTTGACTGCAGAGATGCATTCGTATTTGATGCACAGTGCAATTTGGCATATAAATTCAATCTCGCATCTCTCCCTCTCTGTTCCAGTCAATCTTGCTTCTCTGCCTCTCTCTTCCTTTCATATTTTCCATGAACGATGATTTGCACTTCCTCGCAACTTCTTCTTCTTCTTCTTAAGGCTCGAGAGCTTATATTCAGTTTACCAGTAATCAGAAAAGTTAAAAATGAATTTATTTTTTTTATCTTCTTAACATCTTTGTTTTATCTTTTAACAATTATTTGAATTATTGTTAATCATTGCTATATTTGACTATGAGTTTCATCATTATTTTTCACTTGAGTATTCGGTATATACACTCAGACATCTGTCATTATTTTGCGTCATTAGGTATATATAACTAAATTCAATCATAGTACACCGCGATTCATGAAGTCTTTTATAAATTCTGTAGATTGTATCTTTCATATATAATGTCATCGAGACAACCGTTTTATTTATATAATTTATCCGTGTGAAATAGGAAAACCTCGAATGCCTAACTTTGACATTTCTACATACCTTCGCTATGGGCACAAAGCCAATTTACATGTCTTAAATTTCCCCGTCTCCATCATGCCATTGTACACCAAATATAATTTTCCTGGTATTTCTACAAGCTCTTCGTCCTTTATCGACTTATATCTTGGAGGAAAGAACACTTGGAAATCCTCCAGCGAAGATACGATCCTGGTACCATATCTCGTTTGCGCTCTCTTTAATGCCTTTATCTCATATTTCCTGCTTATTTCGAAGTCTTGAACTCTCCAAGTCGGTGGGAAACTGTTCTCTTCGGACATCTTATTAAGACGATCTGCTAAACTCTTTGTAACAAATATTGATTACGCAGATTCTTTCAATGTATTATTCAGTTGGAAAGACAAATTATGCATTCTTCTATTTGAACTGTGTATATATACATGTATGTGTGAGTGTGTGTGTGTGTGAGTGTGATGCAGTTGGCTAGTTAACCGACATATTTGAACGTTCTCGGATGGTTTATTCTGCATTATGTATTCTCGTAAGTTAGCATTGCATTCAATTCATCAATATATTACAGTTCTTTATACCATCATAAAAACATCTCGTGTAGAAGAAATGGTAATGCGATTGTACTGAGTTAATTTATCTAACATTCTAGGAGCTTCTTTATGGCTAAATGGAAAGTGAGAGAGTATTGAAGATTATGCACGTCACGCTTCTGCCAACGCATAAAGCAGAGGAGTCAGTAGGGAAGTATTTTAGTTAAAAAACACTGAACACCGTAATACGATTGATTTTTCGATTTCCAAAGAGTGGTAGAGAAAAATCATGTGAAGTAATATACAGAATAGGTAGTAGAGAAAGACATGTGAATATAATACAGCATATTAATACCTATGTTAACTCGATTGTTTTTGTATCTGTAGAAAAGACGAACAAATTTCACAAGAAACATTACGAAAGTTTAAGCATAATGGCCTGTGTAAACCATTTGAATGAGTAAAAGGCCGCATAGAGAGAGCTGTGTGAATGTATACACACTATCATAGGTAACATTAAGAGCGTTTAGAAAGAATGCAGAGAAAAGCATGTTAATTTAACATAAATAGGTGTGTAGAGAAAGCCATTTGAATATAAGCACTATATCGTAGGAAGCATTAAGAAGAAAAACATGTGAATATATATATATATATAAGAAGAGCGAATTGAGAATATATGAATGTCCTCGCTACAAACGAGAGTAGAGGAATCCATGCGAATGCATTCGTTTTAGCAAGTGTATGCTGCTTGACATCCAAAGAAGAATGACTCCTGAAACCACGTGTGAATGTATACACAAGAAGAGTGAATAAAGAAAGCCTTGTAAATATGAACACTATATCACAAGTCTCGTTAAGCGAGTTTAGGAGGAATGTCGGGTGTAAAACATGTGAATGTGCAAAAACATCATGTACAGAGGGCTGTGAATGTATATATAAGAAGGGTGAGTAGAGAACGCCATGTAAATATTAACGCTATATTACAAGTCTCGTTAAGCAAGTTTAACAAGAATTGTTCGTCGTGTGAATGTGAAAAAGTGCTTGTAGAGAGTGCTGTATGAATGTATACACACAGGAAGAGTGAGCACAGAAAGCCATGTAAATATGAACGCTATATCACAAGTCTCGTTAAGCAAGTTTAAGAAGAATGGTTTGTGTAAACACGCGAATGTGAATAAGAGCGTGTAGAGAGGGTTTTGTGAATGTATACACGCAAGAACAGCTAACATAGAAAGCCATGTAAACATGAACGCTATATCACAAGTATTGTTATGCAAGTTTAAGTAGAATACCTTTGTGTAAACCGCGTGAATGTAAAAAAGAGCGTGCAGAGAGGGCTGTGAGAATGTATACACACAGGAAAAGTGAGCAGAGAAAGCCATGTGAATACGAACACTATATCCAAGTCTCCCTAAGCAAGCTAAAGAAGAATGCCTTGCGTAAGCCATGTGAATGTGAAAAGGAGCGTGTAGAGAGGGCTGTGTGAATGTATACACCCAAGAAGAGAGAGTAGAGAAAGGCATGTAAATATGAACACTGTATCACACGTTTCGTTTGTCGCAGTTCTCAGGCTCGTGTTATCTTATTTGTTGAGCGCCTCTTGTTTTATTATTTTAAATTTGGGTTCTTTGTCCTCCGGCTAGCTGTTACAACTCAGTCGAGCAAGTGTCTCTATGCAGGGCGTGTAAACGGAAAGGAATTGTTGCTAAAAGATAACACCGATAAAATAACTACTTTCTACACTTTTATTGCCGTCACACTTAACTAATAATTCACATATTTAATCTTTATACACGCCGACTGAAACTGAGATATTTCCGAATGTAACTACACTCGTTATAGTTGCCGCGCACAAATTACTTCGCGTACTTCACATTTTGTAACTAACTTTGCGATGTGTACCTCGCGAGAGATACTTCAGGACTACGTGACGTGCACCTCGTGAGTGATTCTTCCGAACTGCACGATACTAGCTTATGGCTCGAGAATATATACTCCTTCACCCCGAATTACCTACACATTATTAGTCATACCTGAGGAAATACCTCTATCATTATTCTGTACATCAGATACATTGACATCGCATATATTGACCCTTGAACTCAATTCTAACCTATTTACAGTACTTTGCAGATTTTCTATTGTCTGTTCCAATTTTCTACTGTTTTCATTTTGAACGGCTCCGTGCTTGTTAATTTCAGAAGTTAGTTTTTGATTCAAATTTGTAGACAAAACTTTGACTTCTTCGGACAACTTGTTTCTTTGTGTTTCCGACTCCTTCTGAATTTCAGATATCTCCCCTCTGAAATTAACTTGCACCTGATTTAAATCTGCATCCATAGCCTTCTTCATCTCTCTTAGCTCACTTGAAATACTTCCTAACTCTGTACATCTTACATCAACATGTTAAAATTTCGTATTAACCTCACTTCATTGGTTAGATATTTCCCTATTCATATCTGCATTTTCTTTGAAAATTTTCCTATCTCACTTGCTATTATTTCCTGATTTTTCACTTCTCATTCTTGTCACACTACTATCTAGCTCCAGAAATTTATTTTCAATTTCTTACCTTAATTCCCTATTACTCTTACCAATATTTGTCGTCCTCCGTGGACTAGTGGTACCGTGCTAGCCTCTAGTTCCCAAGGTCGCGGGTTCAAACCCGGCGGAGGGCGATGGATTTTTTCGGGCGTAAAAATCGTTAGCACGGCTTCCTTCGGAAGGGAAGTAAAGCCGGTGGTCCCGTGTCGTAGATTTACGGCACGTAAAAGAACCTCAAGCCTGATAAAGAGGCCTCTGAGCAAAATTACAGGTGTTTCACGCCCAATATAGAATGGGACGCTAAGAACCATTGTAGTTAAAGAGCGTCCATAAATATAAAAAAAAACAAAAAAACTCAAACTTACCAATATCGTCCATGGTTTTATTTAATTTTTGCTTTAATTTCTCATTACTCTGAGTTAGTTTTTGTTCTAAGCTCCTACCAATATCTTCCATGTTTTGATTTAATTTTTGCTCTAATTTCTCATTACTCTTACCAATATCTTCCCTTAATTCCCTATTACTCTTATTGAATGTTTCACCAAAATTTCTCAGCATTTGCACCATCATACCAGCATAAAATTAACATTTCCTGTTGCATTTACATCCCTTTGTAAACCTTCATTTCCACCACCCGTTAAAGTTACTTCACCCCTGTTTTGTACAATACTCTGACCCACAGGTCTAATACATCTATCTCTGTCGTCGCCTACCTGCCCTGAAATGTTTACAAAAATTCCAGATGTTTGAGTTGACTGACCTGCTTTTCTTTTCTCACTTTCTTCACTAATATTTCCTCCCTCAAATCCTGCATTGTTTGAGCTATTTCCGTAACCTGCATTGAATTATGGCCAACTGTTACATTATCCCCGTCCATAATTATTTCTTCAGTATTATTAGTGGACATTGTTTTCTTAATCGTACCACTTCTCAACAACATTATATCTCTTACAATTTTTTTGTTTTTTTTGTTTCAGGATACATATAAAATTTAGTTTTATAACCTTTTATGATGCTATCTGATGACCTTATTTTGATGTCCAGTTTCCTGCCCCTCTCTCCTAGATGTATATGTCGCCTCTGCGTTGTAGTAACATGGATCTACGTCGTCTCGCTGTCTTGGTGTCGAATTCCCCGGTTGTCTTCTGTTCTCGTAGTCGCTGATGTCCTCTCATCCGCGTCGTCGGTCGTCCTGGCAGTTGTTTCTGGGATCTGCGTCGTCCTAAAGTCTTGTAGTTAATTGCACCGCTCCATTCGCCCCACGTTCTGATTATCTCGCCCCTTCCCAGTTATCTCGCCCCACGTTCTGGGAGCTATTTGTCGCAGTTTTTAGGTTCGTGTTATGTTATTTGTTGAGCGCCACTTGTTTTATTATTTTAAATTTGGGTTCTTTGTCCTCCGGCTAGCTATTACAACTCAGTCGAGCAAGTGTCTCTATGCAGGGCGTGTAAACGGAAAGGAATTGTTGCTAAAAGATAACACCGATAAAATGATTTCTTTCTACACTTTTATTGCCGTCACACTTAATTAGTAATTCACATATTAAATCTTTATACACCCCTGACTGAAACTGAGATATTTCCGAATGTAACTACAGTCGTTATAGTTGCCGCGCACTAATTACTTCGCGTACTTCACATTTTGTAACTAACTTTGCGACGTGTACCTCGCGAGAGATTCTTCAGGACTACGTGACGTGCACCTCGTGAATGATTCTTCCGAACTGCGCGATACTAGCTTATGGCTCGAGAGTATATACTCGTTCACCCCGAATTGCCTAAACATTATAATAGAGCTGCTATTGGTTACCAAATCGCGCCCACTTTAGCGTCTGTTTTGTCAGCCAATCACTGCTGCTAACATATATACTCTAGGGAAGATATTCCCTCCATTTCTGAAAAAAGCACGCTACCCTGACGTCATTTGTTTGTCTCTTCTTAGTGATAAACAACTCACCCCCTCGGTTTATTGTTGCCCACTTCTATTGTTAGTTTCAGTGAGGCCGTGTAAACGTGTTTCCTAACAATACTTATGGCTAACAAACATCTAAAATCCTGTACATACAACAATATTCATTTACACTACAATCGCTCTGCATTCACAGTGTTGTCATATAAAATATTGCCTCACGTTAAGCAAGTTTAAAAAGAATGGCTTGTGTAAACCATGTGAATGTGAGCGAAATATGTCCACTTGTCATCGTAATATTCTTGCGCGTTACACATACTATCACATTAATTGCGCAACTACATGCTTGAATTGTAATGCTGAATACAAATGAAAATAAAAAGTGAATGCTGATGCTCTGGATTTCTACAGTCAAATTATAATTAACAATCTTAAAGGATTTCACAATGAGAAATATTGTCTATATACTCCGGAAAGTATTTTTTCAATGAACGTATCTCTTTTTCTAGAAGAAATGAAATATCAAATTGGCTAGAATTATAGTATAAAAATCGCTTACCTTCCATTTTTATTAGATTGCAGGTGTCTTGTAGAAATCGGTGATGCTGATATATCTTTCAATTGATACACTTAAGTAAAACACCCCGAAATCACTTGAGTAAGTAACTCGTATCACTATGATACGAGGCTAGGTGCTTATACACAAGCTTTTATAGTCTAAGAACTTTTAATTAGCGCATGCGCAGATCTTTGTAAGCTTTTGATTGTGATTGGAAGATAATTTTAGCCAATTAGAGAGAGATTATATCAAGCCACCCCCGCTGTCCTTGACGCTTGCGTAGTTGCGACGAAAAAGTAACTACCAAAGCACGATAGTCCTAATTTATCGATACCAATGTACGATAGTGCTAATGCAACGACAGATATCAATGGACGATAATACTGCATACGTAATTAATGATTTACAATAATGATCTCCAAAGTTACTTATACAATGATACCAATGTAGGTCGTATTGCATATGCAATTAGTTACGGAGGAGTCAGGCCAATGGGAGGCAAAGCAGAGAAAGGGGTGAGGACGCATGTGCGGTTCATTGCACATACACATGCTCGGGTAATGACAAATGGTAGGGGGCTAGCAGATCCGTGCATGGAAGAATCGGCTCGCATGTGCAAAGCAAAGGATGCAGATGTGGAGTCGGCCGGTACAAAGCAGAGAATTTAATGCTGATGGGGAAGGGGGTAGAGCACGCAGGTGTGGAATCGGCCGCTGCAAAGCAGAGAATTGAATACAGGTGTGAATAGAATCGCATCTCTCTTTGTGCGAGAGGCTTCGGTAATGAAAATGGATACAGGTGTGAATAGAATCGCATATCTCCTTGTCAGAGAGAATAACAAAGAAGGGAAATCGAAGGAAGGAATCCCTTGTTAAAGAAACAATACAGATAGGGGAACAGTATAACACCTGGCAATGTAAATTGTCATCCTTGTGTTTGACAAACAATACAAAATTTATGACACACTGGTGTTCTCTGGAATACAGGGGGTGGCAGGATTGCAAAGTTGGGCCCCCTTTTTTGGGTAAACGCTAAGAAAAGTGGAATGAGGTATTCATTAGCATCCGTAAGTGGTCTAGAATCCGCATGATAGTAGTTTAAATGGGATATAGACCCGCACAAGACTCGTGGGAAGCAACACATACCCCACCTCCCCAATGTAAAAAATACGAACCACGAATGAATAGACCACTCAGGGGACAACAAAACAAGATTAATTACACTCACATTTTGACAATAGCAACCAGGGCGAACGATATAACACCTGGCAATATCAACTGTCATATTTTGTTCGACAAACAATACAACATTTATTACCCCTATTGTTGCCCTTGTCCAGGAATGGGGGTGATTAATTTATATGCATTGTATGCTAATTTTGTGCCTGAGATCAAAATTGAACCCGGGGCTGTAGTCTAGCTACTGCATTTCATCACTACTAACGCAATATTAGATGTACCAGTAAGCAAGTTTTACCATGGAAATGTATGATTTTTTTAGTACTGGTGTCTAAATAAGCATTTCTCTACATTTATAAGAATATTAGTGATTTATTTAGTTGTTTCATATATGTAGCATTTCAGCATCAGATACTTATTGGAGAGAAAGCTATTCAATCTATTCCTGTTCAATCGATTGGTCTATGAAATGTCTTAAAAATTAGTTTTCTTAAGGTTAAGATATATTATTTGGGGAATGTAGTCTTAAAATGAATTTGAGGATTGAGTGTTTACCGGAAGAAATGTGAGGTCAGTTGGGGAATTTAATACCGCAGTGTTGCCAAGGTAGCTGAATTCGTTAGAGCAACGACATAGAGATCCGAAGATCCGTATTCAAATCCGCGCTAGGTATTACATTTCTCAGTATGATTCTACCCTTCCAGCAATAGTGCCACTCAACTGCTTTCTTAGCAGAAAATGGGCCTCGCAGCTAAAAAAAACACAAACATTTTCCCAGTGCTATCTGATCAAATATATTCGATTGGCGCTCTGTCACTGAAAGTGAAGTTTCGTGTTAATTTTGTTCAATATCACACAACATCCTTTTATCATAACGCAAAATTTAGTGCTTCCGCTTACTTATAGTGGAACAGTCACATATTTGTTACTTGTAAAACAAATGTTAATTTAATCTTATTTGCTAAAATCTTCACGTACCACTCGGTAGTAGCTCATGTGGCATAGGTTGAGAATCCCTGGTCTAGAGGAAGCTCTCATGTGGCTTTAAGTATTACGCGAGAGACTCGCGTTCTAAAAATCACTGCTTCGAATCCTCTGGAGCAGCTTAAACTTGTCATTAGAGTAATACAATACGGATACTCAGTGAAGCGACTCTGACTGGAAAGTACAACTCGACAAGAGCTCCGTGGGGAACGTTTAGGAGCGCTGGGGGATTGCTCTAGGACGATCAAACTTGAAAGAATTTAGAATTTAGACTACAATTCCACGAATGAGCGAATCAGAAAATTTAAATCGGATGAGTTTACACGGACTTAATGCAATGATTTGTCAGAGGCTTCACTACATCTAAAAATTTGGCAACAATGTATTCTTTACCTTAAACGTAGTCGATACGTGCTCTGCATTCCGCTGGAGGTCTAAGTCCTTAGAATAATCTGAAAGGAAAACTGTTGGTAGGAAAGAAGCTTATAGAGGTTAATTCGTATTCAAAACGGGAAACAAAAAGTCCATCGTAGAATTCAGCAATGATAGAGAGCAGGCTAGTTGGACTTCAAGTTTCGAAAAGAAAATAATTTCTTCGGATTTGGACAGAGCAATAGCATCGTTGCCCTCCGCCTAAGCAGTATGAAACGTAGCAGCTTGAAGAAAGAAAATGAAAACAACTGCAGAGCCAGAAAAATACTAGCAAATCAAGGTTATCCCTAATAAAGAGCTGCATATTTTGCGACAGTGCTGAGTAGCGGTAGAGATTTCCTGAGGTGTGCAGCAATTGATGTTTGAGGAAGATGGAATCTGAACGAAGGAAGGAATGAACATGAAGTTCGTCAGCTCTTGTGAAATTAAGATACTTCCCTCTTCTGAAAACTGCATTCAAATGAAGTAAAATTCGGTGGCGAAGCTCCTTGGAGGCAACTGAGGCATTGCCTATCCTAAAATCCTCAACCAAAAATAATGTTTAATAATTTTACTTTATAACGAGACCGAAATATTCTAATACCGTTCAAGTTTATTGTTCGTCAGAGAGTAAGTAGTGCTTGCAGACAGCTATATGGCATCAGCAGAGACGATAAGACGTGCCGAGGCAAGGACGTCTGTGACTCACAAAGGTTTCTTTCCAATACAATGCTTGGGCCTCAGAGGTGGGAAGCGGAAAGGAGGGGGATAGTGGAATGAAGGTCCCTCTCCGTAGTTAAGTAGGCATGCGACTGTGAAAGTGTATAGTCGGCATGAATAAAACCGGTTCTTTCACGAATGTATTGAGTATTTCGAATTTATTGTAAACCAAACCATTTTCTTCTTGGACATATGAAGAAAAACGTAGCGTTCATAAATAGATTTACGCCTAATTTAGACTTCAAGTGTGCTGATGATAACGTAACTAGAAATTTTCAATTTTTGTGGTACACGCGATACTCGTGGGTGACAGGATGTACAGCCACTAACAAACTTTTTTGTTACACGTGTCTTTTATTTGGTGGTAAAAAGGAATGGGCATTACATGGAATTACGGTTACAGAAAACTTTCTCAGAAAAGCAGACAAACATAACAATTCAAATAAACTAATTCAGAATGAAGAGAGCTTCCGTTTACTGGGACGTGGGAGAATAGAACATGTTCTCTCCTAAGGTGCAAAAATTCAGGCTATTACTCATAATGAAACCGTAAAACAAAACGGGCTAGTTTTTTAAAGGCTTATTGACATTGTATGCTTTCTTGGGAAACAGGAACTTGCATTTCGAGGCTATTTTGAAGGGGAAGATTCGGTAAACAGTGGCAATTATCTATAATGTTTAGATCATCTTTCTAAGCAGAACAATACACATGCGATCATCTCTAGTCCAACTCAGGCTTCAAAGGTACTTCAAGCGATATCCAAAACGAGTTAATTGAATATGTAACTGATATAATTAAAGAGAAGATTATGGAAGAGTTAGCGTCTTGTGAGTTCATTGGTATCAAGGCAGATGGAATCTTAGATGTTTCAAATAAATCTCAGGTCAGCATAGTTTTCAGATTCTGCTCAAAAGAAGGCCCCATAGAAAGATTCATGGGATTTTATGACGTTTTAGAAGATAATAATATATTAAGTTTATCAGAATTAATTATCAATGTTTTGCAAAAATGAGGACTAACTGACAAAGTAGTTCCTCAGACATATGATGGTTGCTCTGTAATGCCGGGGAAGCATGGAAGCGTTCAGCAATATGTTAAACAAACTTGTCCAACGGCATTATTCTTGCATTTTCTTCTTTATTGCTATAAAACAATAAAGTGAGTCAGACATTTCATTCATAATTTGACCACCTTTCATTCATTTTTAGTAGATCCTAGAAAAGAGCTCAGCTTTTAGTATCTGAAGGATTCAGACTTCCACAAGCATGCACAACCCGCTGGAAATTTCATTCCAAAGCAGTTCACACTATATTTTCCCGCTATGATGCCCTAAGACAGGTTTTTGAGGATATTAAAGAAAACGATGAAGGTTCGGATAGTGAGTCGTACAATTCTACTGTTGGGTATTCAACATTCTCAAAAAAACAATTTCATTTTCTTGCTTTGTTTGTATAAAGAAATATTCATTTATACTGACCATCTCTTTGCATTGTTGCAACACAAAACTGTCTCTGATGTAGTTCTCTGCAATAATGAAATTAAGAAAACACTGCTACTCTTAAGGAAATGCGATGAGATCATCAGATAAAATTGTTTCCTCTTGCATCAACAAATGTTGCCTAATAAACAATGAGTCAAATGTAGATGACAGGACGTTCCAAAGTCTGAAACAATTAACGTATGAAGTTCTTGACACTTTGATTATGGAGCTGGAAGAACGTTTCGGTGATTTCAAAAGTACTCAATTTGTTGAGCTTTTGGATAAAAATCAATTCGTTGCTTACAAACAAAGTTTTCTCATACACTAAGTTGAACATACTTCTAAACAAGTACCCCTTCTTTAATAAAGATAGATTAGAAAACGAATTGAGAAACATTTACTCTGACGTAGATAAACAGCTGTCATCTCAAAAACTTCTAGAATTTATCCTAATTAATCACTTAAAATCAGTGTACGCCGAAGTTTGCAAACTGATTCGTTTGATTTTAACGTTTCCTGTGACAACGGTTTTGTCTGAAAGAGCCATGAGTATTATGAAAAGGGCGAAAACGTACTTACATAACATAATGGCCAATGAAAGACTGAGCTGTCTTAGCACCATTGCTATTGTAAAGGTGGTTGTGAAGGAACTGATGAGTGAGCAGTTGCTCAGGGGTCGTGTGATTGACGATTTTGCCTCTAAGATAACTCGAGGTTTGGAACTACTCTACAAGAAAATTTAAGGTAAGACTTTCTGCCTACTCACTCATTAGTTAATAGCATCGCAACTGGTAACATTACAAGTGCAAGATTTATGGCACTCTCCTTTCCTTTCCTTTCCACTAAACTTTACTGTTAAAGCAACAAGAGCAATGATTTGGCGCTACTTTTACTCAAATTAACAATGAATCACAATCAAAGAAACACGAATCAACATACAAAATAGAGGCTTATCCCTTAAACCTTTAACCACTGGTGAAACGAATTTTCATATTAGCAAGTAATATTGCATAACTATATATTTAATCAACTATGTTCACACAAATCTGTAAGACATAATCAAGGAAAACAACATGCAGCTAACAATATAAGCTTATGCTTTAAATATAATGGTTAGTTTAGCACCATAAACATCCCTAAAATGCTTACTCACCCATGGAGAAGTGCAGATAAGGTTGTGAAGTAAAATGCATACTCACCTGCAACAAAAATACAAGATTAGATTATAAAATGATTAAATACACTTTTTAATTTGTAGCTTTTAAGTTCACTGGCCTATTAGCCTTTATACACTATTATAGGACTGATATGCAAACGTGGAATGATGCATGGCTGCATTTCCGAAGCTTAAGATAAAGCGTTTTGATATTCTAATAAATAATAAACGTATTTGAAAGGCCATAAACATAACTCGCGTTTTCCCTTATTAAACGATAAAAAAATCAGTTATTTTGCTTAAAGCTATTTCTAGTATAACATATATGAAAATCTAATGTTTAACTAGAGTCGTTTATTTGTGAGTAAATGAATATCCATTGACTTCGAATAATAATAATGTGGTAATATGGGTTTCTGATGCCACTCTCTTGACCATGGTAGTTTGACAACCCAGGTTCCTTGAATATGTGTGATTAGATTAATACTTATATGGATAATATAGGCTTTGACAGTGCTTATTTAAAGTTGTCATAAATAGAAAGATTACAGTTTTCGTATTATTTAAGTACTAACACAAAATACTGAAAGCAATTATTTGTTTTAATATGTAGTTTCACTAAAATGAGATTATAAATACCCAAAAATGCTAAGGGCAATATGTCCCAATGTGCTTCAATTCCAGTTACAGTACCGCCACAATATAAAAGAAACACTGCGATTGCCTTCTTTTTCATATACCTATAACGAGTGCACGTTTCCGATGTTGTTTTCTTTCCCCAATAGATTCACAAGACCCAACAAATCATGAGACTTGCAAACTAAATTCAGGAAAATACATACAAAACTACTACCGCAAAACCAATTAGTATTTCCAAGGTTTGGATCTTAACTAAAATGGCAACATTAGTCTTACAACTCTTATAATAACAATAAAATTATTATTTTTAAAACAATATGTCCAAAAATCACTGAAGGTGCTAAGGAACAGAATTTTCTGTACTGCATCTTTTTTATTCCTATGGCTTATCCCAATGCTCAATTTGCCTCCGACCGATTACCTATTTGAGCCATGCTGGCTACTAATGAACCTGAGAGCGGCCATTAAACTGTGAGTTCATAAGCACACCATCACGACATTTCTTTCAATATCAAGTCCTGGAATGAAATGTGTTCATTCCATTTTCAACTAATATTTACATGGCAAAGGTAAGACGTAAAGCACAGGTAGCTTGGTAGTGCGCGGCCTGCCATTTTCACATGCAATTATGTCATCTGTATATTTCTAATCTCATATTATATTCTAGACAGCATAATAAATCAGGTATGCCCCTTTATGAGATAAATTTTAAAGTATATTCATTGAATTCAAGTAATTTGGGCATTTTCAGGTCAAGCTCTGCCTTAAAAAATGACAAAGTGGCACGTGTATCCCATATTCGTAGAAAAGAAATGGGGAAGCTTATCTAATGAAAAGAGGTTCGCAAATTGTTTCATTGAAGGCTAAAATGTCAGCTTCTGTTAATAACCGTGTGCAGTAGTCACAATGGCCGACAGGTTAACTTTCGTATAATTGCTCGCAAGATTTTTATTGACACTTCTAAAGATTATGTAATTAATCGGTTACCGGTGTAATTTATTCTTTCAGGGTTTTAATAGGCACTATTAAAGCATTTCCTAACAGTTTGAATTCAATAAGGCGCATAGTGCACCATGTTGAAAATGTCCAATGGTTTTGGGAAACGTAAACGATACCTATACACAGGATCTTTCAGGACCTCTGTGACGACTCTGACAAACAATAGATCTCGCGGAGAGAAACATTTTTTGTCAAGCAACCACCATCCTCCGACGCATCTTTACCGAGTTATTCCCCCTGTTTGAAGCGTATCCGTTAGGATAGGTTTGAGATGCACAGCCAGTACATTTGACTGTCTGTCTGTTTACAAACGCTGAATCAAGTGACATAGCCTCTTTCTTGTCTTTTACGTCTGGTTAGGTTAGATAGGTATGAGACGCCCAATTTAACTCAAAAGGGGTAGTAAAACGAAAGGACCCAGCAGATGCTCACCGACGATTTCAGCCCAGGTGTTTACTGAATACTTTTGCTGGTGACGACTAACGAACCTACATGAGGGTTCTCAACATCCTAGATGTGGGTGTTCTGGCTGTTGAAGCATTCATCTCGTGTGAAGTAGGCCTCATCGGTAAAAAAGACGTGCGCGGGAAATGTAGGATTTGTGATACTTCGTTGCAGAAAACACTGGACAAACTGAACACGAGGTGCGAAGTTGCTCGGCCCCAATCCCTGTACTTTATGGAGGTGGTATGCGTGAAGTTGTTGTTCACAAAGACGGAGTTAAATTGGGCTGTGCGTATCAGACCTATCAAACCTAACCAGACGTAAGGGACAAGAGAGAGGCGATGCCAATTGATTCAGCGGTTGTAAACAAACAGAGAGTCAACGTGAATAGGTTATTATAGAGAGAGCTGGGCCCTTTTTGGGCATAAATGGGAAACGATAGGGAAAACGAGGCTAGATGCGGCGGTTCAAGGAGGAAAATGGGTTTATATGGGAGAGATAGGGAATACGACGACCGATACTATGCTAGACAGGGTTGAAGGAGGGAAGTGCATTTATATGGAAGAGATAGTGAAGAGGTGTTAGGCTAGACGGAGGTTGGGGAATAGAGTATGGTTTATATGAGGGGTATAGGAAAACGAGGAGAGCTGTTAGGCTAGACAGAGTTGAAGGGTAGAGTATGGTTTATACGAGAGGTATAGAAAAACGAGGAGAGGTCTTAGGCTAGACAGAGTTGAAGGGCAGAGTATGTCCTTTATATGGGAGAGGTAAGGAATACGAGGAGAAGTGCTAAGCTAGACAGAGGTTGAGGAGTAGAGTATACGTTTATAGGGGAAAGATAGGGAAAACGAGGAGATCTGTTAGATTAGACAGGGGTTGAAGCCTAGAACAAACCTTTTATATGCGAGAGATAGCTAATCGAGGAGGCGTATTAGGCTAGGAGAGTTTGAGTATGTGTTTATAAGGAGAGACGAGAAAACGGAGAGAGATCCTATGCTAGGATAAACGGGTGTTAAAGGTAGAATGTGTTTTATACGAGCTAGCTAGGAAACCAAGGAGAGATACTCAGCTAGACAGAGGGCAAGAGGGAATGCGCTTTACGAGAGGTATGGGATACGAGGAGAAATGTTAGGCCAGACAGATGATGAGGAGTAGAGTATGCGTTTATATATATGAGACGTATAGGAACAGGAGGAGAGATGTTAGGCTAGACAGATACTGAAGCAGTAGAAATATAAGCTTCTATACAGGAGACATAGGGAATACGAGGGCAGGAGCTAGACTAGCCAGGACTCGAAGGGCAGAATATGGCTTTTATATGGGAGAGATAGCAAACGGATGAGAGGTATTAAGGTAAGAGGGTTTGAGTATGCGTTTATAAAGAGAAGCGAGAAAACGGGGAGAGATCCTATGCTAGGAGAGAGTTGAAGGAGCGGGAAATGTGCTTTATATGGGAGAGATAAGACATACGAGGAGAGGTGCTAGGCCAGGCATGTTGAGGAGTAGAGCATGCATTTATATGGAAAAGATAGGGATTACGGGGAGAGATGCTAGACTAGACAGAGATTGAGAGTAGATTATGCGTTTAGATGTATGAGAGGTATAGGAAAACGAGAGAGGTGTTAGGCTACACAGATACTGAAAAAGTAGGAATATGGGCTTATATACAGGAGAGATATACAGGAATACGAGGGGAGGTGCTGGACTAGTCAGGACTTGAAGGGTAGAATATGGTTTAATTTGGAAGAGTTGAAACTACTTTAGACGCGAACTTCATGGAAAGCTGTTTCCTGACAATGTTAGAACGCTAATTCTAAACATCTCTCTCACGTAAACCTCTCATGCTAAACAGGTAACCCACTAACGCAAAAGGGTGACCCAATCATGCAAAAAGGTGACTCTCTCTCGCAAAAAGGTGACTCACTCACACAAAAAGGTGACCCACTCACGAAAAATGTGACCCACTCACGCAAAAGGTGACCCACTCTCTCAAAAAGGGAACCACTCTCGCAAAAAGGTGACCCACTCACGTAAAAAGATGACCCACTCACGCAGAAAGGTGACCTACTCTCGCAAAAAAGACGACCCACTCACGCAACAAGGTGACCCACTCACGCAAAAAGGTGACCACTAACGCAAAAAGGTAACCCACACGCGCAAAAAAGTAACTAATTCAGTTAGTATCACGGGTGGGAATGATTCCAGAAAGTGGGTATAGCATAGTTCCGTATGACTTCACAGGTAATTCAGGTACTGGCGTAGGTATTTTGGATAATTCAGTTAGTATCACAGCTGTTTAGGGTAATTCAGGTAGTATCAAAGGGTAGGACAGTTTCCATGGTTTAGTGTATGTATAGCTCCGTATGATTTCACAGGTAATTCAGATAGTGTCGTAGGTATTTGGGCTAATTCAAGTATAGTAGGTGCTTAGAGTAACTCAGGTAGTAGCCCAGGAGGCTGGATTGCGTGGGCAGGGCGTATCGTAGCTACATATGATTTCACTGGTAATTCATCTAGTATCGTAGGAATTTAGGCTAATTCAGCTAGTATCACAGGAGGATAGATTCCAGGGCAAGGTGTAGCATAGTTTCGTATTTCACAGGTAATTTAGCGAGCATCGTAGGTATTTAGGATAATTCAAGTATAATAGGTGTTTAGAGTAATTCAGCTATCATTACAGGAGGGTAGGTTCCAGGGGTCGGTTATAGCATAGTTACATATTTCACAGATAGTTCAGGTAATATCGTAAGTATTTTGGGTAATCAGCATAGTTTCACAGATATTCGTGATAATTTTGATCATCGATTTGTTTTACATATATTTAAGGTAATTTTAGGTGATTTAGAATGTCTTAAAGCTATCGGAGTCATTTTAACTGGTAATTCAACTAGTATTATTGATATTTAGGGCAAACCAGATATTATCACAGGTGGTCGTGCTAATTTCGAGCAGGGATTGGTATCAGAGCTATTTAAGGTAATTTCACATGATTCGGGTAGTATCACAGGCATTTAAGTCATTTTAACAGGCAATTCGATAGTATCACAGGTACTAATGGTAATATAGAGAGTAATTAGATTATAAACATTTCTCTTCCAACGTTAAAACACTTTATATACTTTTTTTCTAAATCTTACAAACCTTTTATATGTTAAACAGTTAGTGTGCGAAGCGGAGAGGGATGAGCTGCATATTGGTTTACAAATTGAAAAGCTTCGCGTCAACATACCTTTATTTTAGTTCTTTGTAGGTGCGTCTCCCATTTTATCTAGGCTTGAGACTAACACTAGTATTGCTCCTAATGGCAGGGTTAAGACCTTCCCTTCCATCTTCTTCTTTCTTCATCAGGCGTCTGCTAGTTGCATCACAGCACACGGATAAACTTCATTTTTTTAAGATTGTAGACTCACGAGAAAATCATCTTCGGTTTACATTCTCTTAAGCACTGTTTGTAATACTGTAATGTCCATACGCATAGGTAGTTATTCCATCCTCGGCAATAACTCTTTTAACATCAAAGGTATTCAATGTCATTTTATTCACTTGCACTGTGCTAACCAGCGTGCTTTCGTGATAGGATTAGATTCATGTGCGTTCTGATGATTTGATGATTAAACAGTAGGGGGAAATGACGATTCACGGCCACTTTATACGCAGAAATGTGCAATTAATATGCTAATTAGCTCCCTCCCCAACTCTCATTTCCCCCTACTGTTTAATCGCTTATATCTCCTGAATGAAAAGAGATACAACAATGGGATGAAAATTAATTAAATTCCTGGAATAGGGCGCGTCATTGCTGTATTGTTCCAAGTTGATACGGATGCCCGGGTTCGAATCCTAGGAGTGATTACAAATTCATCTTCTAATAACTCCGGAACCAATTAGGATAAAGACGCCTAATAAACCTTATTATATTTACGCCATTAGGTGGTTTCCTGTGAATCTATATCTGGATATCTCGTGTCGTGAGTTTGATCCTTAATTTTGAATCTCCATTATCTCAGAAACTAAGAAAGATAGAGGGGTGGACCGAAACAAGATTGATAGCTCCTGTGATGGGTAATTAATACTGTATATAACTGTCAATCAGTTTTCCTTAGTTCGAATCTCGAACTTTTAATGACTCCTTAATTTTCCTGTATACTCTAGGATATGACACTTAGGTTGATGGCGTAACTGCATACAGCTCTGTTTAACATACAAAACTTTTTGTGTGAGTGGGTCACCTTTTTGCGTGAGTGGGTCACCTTTTTGCGAGAGAGGGTCACCTTTTTGCGTGATTGGGTCACCCTTTTGCGTTAGTGGGTTACCTTTTTAGCATGAGAGGTTTACGTGATAGAGATGTTTAGAATTAGCGTTCTAACATTGTCAGGAAACAGCTTTCCATGAAGTTCGCGTCTAAAGTAGTTTCAACTCTTCCAAATTAAAATCATATTCTACCCTTCAAGTCCTGACTAGTCCAGCACCTCCCCTCGTATTCCTGTATATCTCTCCTGTATATAAGCCCATATTCCTACTTTTTCAGTATCTGTGTAGCCTAACACCTCTCTCGTTTTCCTATACCTCTCATGCATCTAAACGCATAATCTACTCTCAACCTCTGTCTATTCTAGCATCTCTCACCGTAATCCCTATCTTTTCCATATAAATGCATGCTCTACTCCTCAACATGCCTGGCCTAGCACCTCTCCTCGTATATCTTATCTCTCCCATATAAAGCACATTTCCCGCACCTTCAACTCTCTCCTAGCATAGGATCTCTCCCCGTTTTCTCGTCTCTCCTTATAAACTCATACTTAAACCCTCCTACCTTAATACCTCTCATCGGTTTGCTATCTCTTCCATATAAAACCATATTCTACCCTTCAAGTCCTGACTAGTCTAGTTCCTGCCCTCGTATTCCCTATGTCTCCTGTATAGAAGCTTATATTTCTACTGCTTTGGTGTCTGTGTAGCTTAACATCTCTCCTCCTGTTCCTATACGTCTCATATATATAAACGCATACTCTACTTTCAACCTCTGTCCAGTCTAGCATCTCTCCCCGTAATCCCTATCTTTTCCATATAAACGCATATTCTACTCCTCATCATCTGTCTGGTCTAACATTTCTCCTCGTATCCCATACCTCTCGTAAAGCGCATTCCCTCCTGCCCTCTGTCTATCTGAGTATCTCTCCTTGGTTTCCTATCTAGCTCGTATAAAACACATTCTACCTTTAACACCCGTCTATCCTAGCATAGGATCTCTCTCCGTTTTCTCGTCCCTCCTTACAAACACATACTCAAACTCTCCTAGGCTAATACGTCTCCTCGATTAGCTATCTCTCGCATATAAAAGGTTTATTCTAGGCTTCAAGCCCTGTCTAGTCTAACAGATCTCCTCGTTTTCCCTATCTTTCCCCCATAAACGCATACTCTACTCCTCAACCTCTGTCTAACTTAGCACTTCTCCTCGTATTCCTTACCTCTCCCATATAAAGGACATACTCTGCCCTTCAACTCTGTCTAGCCTAAGACCTCTCCTCGTTTTCCTATACCTCTCATATAAACCATATTCCATTCCTCAACCTCTGTCTAGCCTAACACCTCTTCACTATCTCTTCCATATAAATGCACTTCCCTCCTTCAACCCTGCCTAGCCTAGTATCGGTCGTCGTATTCCCTATCTATCCCATATAAACCCATTTTCCTACTTGAATCGCCGCATCTAGCCTCGTTTTCCCTATCCTTTCCCATATATGCCCCAAAAAGTGGCCCAGCTCTGTCTATAATAACCAACTAACGTGCACTGGCTGTTTCTCTCAGAATTATCCTATCGAATACACTTTAACTAGGAGTAAATAACTCCGTAATCATGCGTCGAAGGATGGCGATTGCTTGACAAAACATACTCCCCCCTGCGAGATCTATCGTTCCCCAGAGTTTGTTGCAGAGGTCCTGAAACAACCTGTATATGCAACGGCTTCCATGATCCTAGTGTAAGAACTACTATTATACAGCTTTTTCAAAACTCACTGTACAAACTTCGTGGGTGTAATGTAGAGGTCAAAACAAGAGTAAAATGTTATATAGTACTTTATGTGAAATTCCTTTATTCTGGAGTTATGATGCATAATGCACTATCCTGGTAGCTCTTAAAAACTTGGGCAAGTAAAGTCTTTCAGCGTACCATTGTTCGTCGACATAGTGTCTCTAATGCTGTAGAATACGCCTCTACACAGTTCAAGAGAATACTACTTTGTTTGCTTATACGTAGATATGGTATGTTGTACTCTGTAAGCAGTATGGCGCTGTTGTCGATAGAGGCACCACGTCTGCTACACTGTAATTCGTCATTGAGTTGTTGCTCTGATGTATAGTGGGCTTCAAATGTTTTCCAATGGACCAAGGGGGTGTAGAGGAAGAGGGGGATGAAATGTCTTCTCGACTAGTCGTGACTTGCTATAGCCAACAGTAAGTGCCAGTATCGTCTCAAAGGTCACATTTACTTCTATGTATGCTCGTATAATTCAGCGACCTGACTCTAAGAGGAAAGAAGACGAAACTGAGTACTTTTCTCTTTAATAGATCTATTCAAGCGAAATAAATTAACATTTCCTTTGCACAATGTGTTCTTTAAAAATCAAATATTGCACTATTTATGCTGGTGCTACACAAGTTCAAGATTCAGTAATTTTCTTGAGAAACAAGGTTCGGATAATGTATTCTTGTTTTTAACGCTGGTTCCTAGTAATGAACAATAATATTGATAACAATAGTTTCATAATTATCACCAATAGAACGTTCTACGCGTATTCAAAGCAGAGGGCATTTATTATCTTGAATATAATTTCGTTTTGCTTTTTAATTGTCATAGATATTGATCACAACGTTTTGCGCTAAGTGTGTAGTTTCATACAGTTGGCACATTCAGTTCTGATAATATTCAAGTAGTGTTTTAAAAATATGCAAGCAAAAGTAATATTAATGTCAAACTGTTGAAGTAGTTTGGGCACAATTAAATGCAACATTAAACTTTCTTCAAAATGGGATATATTTTGCGTTTGTTACTGAAAAAAGAATAAAGATTGTTTTATTTGAAATTTAATTCCCCTTACACACACACTCACAAGAGAAAAGAAAAAAAAACGTGCCAGTTGTATAGTGGACGTAGAGTAAAAACACCTATGTAGCTATTGTATCCAAAAGGAGAGAATGTTAATAGATACGAGGAAACAACGTTTAGCGCAAAATATACAGTACAGCTGTTTTATTCGGTTAGGCTAACATATAAGCTAAATTTTCAAAACAGTGACCCGAAAGTGTTAATGCAGACAGGTTGATGTGCTTTTGTTGCAATTGGTTAATTTGAAAGCAAACTATTCTGAAAATTAAATTGCTTTCAAAAAATCTGAAGATGACCCCCCCCCAAAAAAGACGTAGGTACTTTGTATTATGATTCACGTTCTGAATTCTTAAAATGCTTCTCTTCCATGGACTGGAATGGAATGGGATGTGTAACGGAAGGGGCTCAACCCCGATCCAGTGAATCAGGATATTGTGTTTCTGCCCCTCTAGGGGGCCCTCCCGGGAGGGAGGGACGAGGTGAGAGACACCGAGGCACCGGGCGGCCGGAACCAGGAGTGACGGTACAGCAATGACAGGGTTCCTAAAGTTTCCAGATTGAGACGGCCTGACAGTCGCGCAGGCAAACCGGGGATCCCATCCCACACAGAGGGTCCAACTACCCCCAAGAAGTGGTCCGTATACCCTAGCAACCAGCCGAAGACCGAGAGACGGATAAGGTTCCACAGAGAGCATCGCTTTTCTCTGCCATGCCGCACCGGAATACCATCGCCGATATATGTAACCTTGAAACAGACCTAACGGGGTTAAGGAAGAATGAAATGAGGAATGGAACGATATTCGGGGCTGAGAGAAATCATATCAGCATTCGCCTGATGACCCGAGAAAACTCAAAAAAACCCGTGGGTCAGATTGGACGGTCACCGGGAAGCGAGCTAGGGATCTCCCGAAAGCGAGTCGCACGCGTTACAGCGGCGCCAACTGGACCTAAACTGGAAGATTGGTAGTTCAAATCTCGGCTATGACTGATTTTTTCAATCTGATTCTATGTTTCCAACCTTGTCCTGCACATGGCTTGAGTGAAGGTCTTCTTGTTAATTGAGATGAACTGTCATTACAAACTTCGTTGTAAGTATAAGAAGAATGCAGTAGCTCAAACGATAGTCAGATTTTTATGTGGTATCTTTGAAACTCCACGCTCTTTGCATTACCGCGAGAACAAACTAAAGTGTTGCATTCACATAACTTTCTCTTCTCACCATTTTACAAACTCTTTTTTATAAATCTCATTTTTCTGTCTACTTCTTATAATCCAGATAAACTTGTAAATCGCATTTAGCTCATCTGTGTGGTGTGGGGGTCTGCCTCACATTCAAGAGGTCCCGAGTTCAAATCTCGGTTAAACTGAAATACCTGGGTAAAGTTTTTTTCCAGGGTTTTCTCTTATCCTGAGAAGATGAATGTTAGATTCCAATTTCTAGGGACCTCGGGCCCATTTAAGCATCATTTTAACTATTTTATTCAATCACCGTCTGTAATGGCCTACCCGGTTAAAGGACTTCAATTAAATACCAAAAGAAAAACTTCACATTTACACATTTTGTTGTAGTATACGTAGATAAGGCGATGATCACATTTTCAAAAAGCATGTCACTACGTGATGCTTTGAAATTCCGTGCTGTTTGTATGACCGTGATAAAAACAAAACGAATAACGACTTCTCATTTACAAAAGGTATTCAAACTAATAACAAAAAATATCTGGGAAATAGTTAATCTCATAAAATATATGTATAACAAACTGCGTGCTTTAACGGGTCTGCATTTCTTGTGTAGCAAAATTTTGTCCAATCTTTTAGAGTTTACCAATTATACAAAAGTCATTCAGAATGAAGAAGACTTGAGAGGCTCTCCTCAGTAAGTTCAAAATATATATTTCGTTTGTCATGAAGATATTTTAAACAGAGAGTATTTTAATTAAAATCATTAGAACCATTTTTAAGAATATAAATTTCCAAAATTTTTCTATGTAAAGGATTGTTCAGGATGGGGAGATTTTCTTGAAAATCCTTGTCACATCTTTGAAAGATGCTGAACTTAAATATCAAGTTTGGAATTTAACCGACTTATTGCTCTGGATTTATGCTGTTCACAGACACGCAGGCATATGGAGCTTTTGCTATAAAGTATGATGTGTTGCATTTACATGACTTTCTCTACTCACTCGTCTACAGACCATTCTTACAAAGCTTATTTTGCATCTATGTCATGTTAACACTGATAAACCTTCATCACTTATTTTCACAATTCGTTGTAGGTATAACCAGAACATATTAGCTAAAGCGATAGGCAAATCCCACAAAGCTGATAAAGCTGATCGCTATGTGATAGCTTTGGATTGGTTGGCTACGGAGGGGACTCGGCACTGATTCACATAGTGGATATTGTGCCTACGCACCACAAGGGGACGTCTCCAGGAGGAAGTATGAGCCGAGAGGAGACACCGGGCGCCCGGAACCAGAAGTGACGGCACAGCAATGTCAGGGTACCTATGTTTTCAGATAGTGTCTCCCCGTCAGATGGAAAAGCAGACCGAGACCCCACCCAGCACAGAGGGGGTCCAATGCCCCTCAAGGAAGTTAGATACTCCCGGCAGCCAGCCGAAAGCCGAGGACGGAGAGTCACAAAAGGCATCCTATTCCCCTGCCACACTGCACCAAAACACCATCGCCGACACTTCCAATTCTGAAAGAGACCAACGGATTAAAGTTGAAGGGAAATGAAATGGAGGTTCAGGAAATTCCTTCTCAGCATTCGCCTGGCGACCCGGAGAAACACCCGAAAAAAACATGCGTCAGGAAGGTCGGCCAGAGGAATCGAACTCATGACCTCCCGAAAGCGAGCCACAGACGTGATAGCTTTGAAATTCTATTCTCTTTGTATGAACACGAGAAAGAAAGAAAGAAAGAAAGAAAGAAAGAAAGAAAGAAAGAAAGAAAGAAAGAAAGAAAGAAAAACAATAGCTATTTGCAGTTGAGAGAAGTATAAAGTATTTGAAAATTCAAACTAATAACAAAGAACATTTCAGAATAGGTAAAACATAAAAGTTATTTGACATAAAATAAAAATGTAATTTCATATAAATTTTGTGCTTTAACAAGATCCACAGTTGTTGTGCAGTAAGATTTTGTCTGTCTCTTATGATTTGCTAATTATCAAAAGTCATTCACAATAAACATTAATTTACAGACTATTCCTAGAAAATAAAAGATATACATTCTATTTATCAACAAAATAGCTTAAACATATGTATTTTTATCAAAATTCTTGGAGTCATTTTTGAAAGAATAAAAAATTTCGAAAAACTTTCAATGTAAGGGGTAGTTAGGAGTGGGGGATTTTCTTTAAAATCTCAGTGTCGCATTCTTGGATGAAG
Source organism: Deroplatys truncata (assembly GCA_030765065.1). NCBI lineage: Eukaryota > Metazoa > Arthropoda > Insecta > Mantodea > Mantidae > Deroplatys > Deroplatys truncata. Next base: position 285,179,871 of record CM060990.1, read on the forward strand.
TTGAACTTAAACACTAAGTTCGGTTTTTAACCAACCTTTTGCTTTTGAGTTATGCTGTTCCTGGATACACACGCACGCACGCACTTGGACCATTTCCTAAAAATAAATTCATTGGATTCAGGGGGTCACAAACGTGATTTCTGGTGAAATTACGATATTGAATTTTTTAGGTGGAACACAATACTTTCTCTACTTACTGTAGCTACGTAGAAGAGAAACTGAAAATGCTTTCTTTGGATTCAGGGGTTTCAAAACCTGTATTTTCGTTGAACCTCGTTATTCAATTTTTGGCTGGAACGCAATACTTTCTCTACTTACAGTAACTACGTAGTAGAGAAAATAAAAATGCTTACTTTGGATTCAGGGGTCCCAAAACGTGTATCTCCGGTGAATCTCGTTATTCAATTTCTTGTGGAAACACAATACTTTCCCTACTTACTATAATACGTAGTAGAGAAAGTAAAATACCTTCTTTCGACTCAGGGAGTCTCAAAACGTGTATTTCCGTTGAATCTCGTTATTCAATGTTTTGGTGGAACACAATACTTGCTCTACTTACTGTAACTACGTAGTACAGAAAGTAACAAATGTTTTCTTTGGATCCAGGGATTCTCAAACGTGTATATCCGGTGAATCTCGTTATTCAGTTTTAGGGTGGAACACAATACTTGCTCTACTTACTGTAACTACGTAGTACAGAGAGTAAAAACGCTTTGTTTGGCTTCAGGGAGTCCTCAAAACGAGTATTTTCGTTCCGGGTATTAATCTCGTTATTCAATTTCTGGGTGGAATACAATACTTGATCTACTTACTGTAACTACGTAGTAGATTAAAGTAAAAACGCTTTGTTTGGTTTCAGGGAGTCTGAAAACGAGTATTTCCGTTCCGAGTATTAATCTCGTTATTCAATTTTTGGGTGGAATACAATACTTGCTCTACTTACTGTAACTGCGTAGTAGAGAAAGTAAAAATACTTTCTTTCGATTCAGTATTTCCGGTGAATATCGTTGAATTTTTGGGTGGAATACAATATTTTCTCTACCTCGTGTAACTACGTAGTAGAGAAAGTAAAATGCTTTCTTTGGATTCAGGGGGTCTCAAAACGTGTATCTCCGGTGAATATCGTTGAATTTTTGGGTGGAGTACAATAATTTCTCTACTCCTGTAGCTACGTAATAGGGAAATTGAAAATGCATTCTTTGGATTCAGGGAGTCTCAAAACGTGTATTTCCAGTGAATCTCGTTATTCTATTTTTGGGTGGAATACAATACCTTCCCTACTTATTATAGGTAAATAGCAGAGACAGTAAAAAGAAGAGTTGTGGTGTAGATAAGCGGTTGATTGTCGTTACGCCATCTTGGATGCAACCAAATAGGGAAAAGTATAACATAGACTGTAACTTGAAATAATTTCTGGCCTAAATTGTTGTCAGTTTAAGGTAAAGTGCACGGAAAAACCATACTTCATAAGGACATCATGAAAATAAAGAATAGGTTAGTCGGTAATGGGTAGAGAAAGTAGTGAATATTGAACATCAAACCATTTTGTTTTAACACTTGCTTATTACACATTAATATGGTTGCCTCTAATTCCTAAAAAATAGTTTGTATGCTGCTTATGTTGCTGTGCTGTAATGTTATTTCTGCTTTCTTTTCACGTTTATTGCTTTCTTACAGCCAAGTCCGAGGAAAATATGTTGGAATGACATTTTCTTTAGCATTCTAACTTCGTAGAGGAGGTATGAGCTTAGGCACCTGGCATATTAGGCACCTGGCATAACCTCTCGATAAGACACCCCGCTTACCCCTCTACAGGTGGAACGAAAAACATTTGGAGCGTCTGTACGTACGGTGTGATGGCTTACTCAAACAATGAATACGCGGATATGCTCCTCCTTTATGGAGCAGCAGAAGGCAATTCACGAGAAGCAAAACGACGGTACAGGGAATTGTTTTCAAACTGAAGACTACCAAACCATCAGACTTTTGCAGCTGTGGGCAGGCGTATTAGGGAGTACGGCATTCGTTCTGTGTCACGGACCGGCCGGCCTCAACAGTATGGAGTGAGAGTTGAGGAGAACGTTCTGAAAGTAGTGGATGAAGAGCCGAACATAGGTACCCAAAACATATGTTCTACTGTAGGGATACCCCATTCAACTGTATGGCACCTGCTTCGGAGAGCACGATTACACCCACTTCATCTGCAGAAGATACCCGAGCTGAATCCTCCAGGCTATCCTAGACGTCAGCATTTCTGTCAGTGGTTACTCCAGCAACACGGTGCTAATACAATGTTCATTCGTCGGGTACCATTTACTGACGAAGCCCTGTTAACCCGTGGGGGTATTCTAATCTCTCATAACATGCACATTTGGGCTTATAACAATCCTAAAGCAACTACGGTAAGAGGATACCAATATCACTTTTCACTGAACATTTGGCGTGGTATAGTGGACAATCACTTATTGGGATCGCATGTTCTACCACCGCGTCTGACTGGCCGAGTGTACCGACAGTTTTGGAATCTGAGTGGTGTGTTATGCATCATGAAGATGTCCCACTCGCTATGTGAACCACTTATGGTTTATGCACAATGGAGCCCCTGCACATTTCAGTCGCGAGGCCAGGACGTATCTCAATGTTGCATATCCTGGCAAGTGAGTAGGTCGTGCAGGACCAGTTACTTGGCCAGCCTAATCACCGGACCTGAACCCCCTGGACTTCTACCTTTGAGACGGCATCATTGCACTCGTTTATGGTGAAACCGAAGTTCAGAACGTAGCAGTACAGCAGCGAATTGAAGAGCGCTGTGTAACTGTGCGGAATGAGTTGAATGGTGACTGCAACATTCCAAGAGCGGTACGAACGAGCCCACCGGTGTGTTAACCTTCAGGGAAATCACTTTGAACATGTTTTGGTGTAAATGACCTTAGTTGAATTCTGGGATACATTCTTGTTGTTTTGTATTACACTCGTGATCCTTATTGTGAGTTTTTGTAGATGGCTTATCAATCCCATTGTTAAGAATTATTTTGTCTGCTATTTCATTAAGTGTAAACTATCATCAGCTGCATAACTCTGAAATAAAGCAATTTCAGATAAGGTACTATGACCTTAGTTGAACTCTGGGATACATTCATTGTTTTGTGTTATGCTCGTGATCCCTATTGTGAGTTATGTAAACGGCTAATCAATGCCATTGTTCAGAATTATTTTGTCCGCTATTTTAATAAGTGTAAACTATTATCAGCTGCATAACTCTGAAATAAAGCAATTTCAGATAAAGTACTATATATCATTTTAATCCTATATTTATCTGTACATACACCCCAGGTTGTGCAGGACTTATGAAATAGCCTGTATAACCTAGAAGTATCGAAAACGCGACTAGCAGCTCTCGTTCCCTTTCTGGCGGACTTTCCATTGGTTTTTCACATGCAGATTACTGCAAACGTAGAGCATGATGCGTATTGTGATGCCAACACTGATTTAACTCAACCCCTAGGAAGCATAAAAACGAGTATGGAGAAGGCTTAAATACCGCACAATGATATACAACTACTCAGGGATAGAGAAAATAATTAGAGACCAGATCCATAAGCAAAATCATCGAAACAATGTGAAAGAAAATTGAATAGCATACATAACTTTTGAAAAAAAAGAAAGAAAACAAAGAAAAGTTGCACTAAGGCAGGGGTTGTCCATGACTTCTGGTTATCCTATAACAACTATGGCATAGACATGATTGCTGAGTTATTGTTGCGTATCGAGATACAGGATCTGTGTTTTCATTAGGTAGCACAGTTATAGTGGACTGCTTGCAAGCAATATATGCAGAACATAAATAAGTGGAACTAGTATACAAAGCGTTAATTAGAATGTCAGGACACCAATGGATAACAAAGCATGGTATCCCAAATTATTACAAATGCATTTGTTTACTTGCATTAATAATAAAATGTATTAGTAATTCAGCTGAACATAGCATATCAGTAGTATATAATGGTACGTTCTGGATAAATTAATGGTTATTTAATTGACTTAATTGATTTTAATTGGGTTTAATTGGTCTTTCGTGGAAAGACGACCCAAGTGGCGGGTACGTTCTGGATCAAATTTATGGTTACTGGGGGAGTTTGTAGTCTTAAATTGGGTTTAATTGGTCTTTCATGTAAAGACGACCCAAGTAGCATGTACGTTCTGGATCAATTAATGGTTATTTAATTGGTTCAATTGGTTTTAATTGGTCTTTCGTGCAAGACCCGACCTAAAGTGCATGAGAGTTCACAATCAAATTTATGGTTACTGGTGGAGTTGACAGTTTGTCATTCCCGGCCACGTGGAGGGCTTTAGAGCAAGACCCGACCTAAACACCATGAGATTTGAGCATCAAAATTTATGGTTATTGCTGGAGTTGGTAATTGCGAGGGTCGCTTACATGACCACGTGGTGACATTTACTTGAAGAAACATTTAAAAGTCTCGTCCCTCCTCCTCGGCTTTGGGTGGGAGGAGGTAATCAAAATAATGTCTGCATTTCCAGTCAGCTATGAGACATGATTCACCCACTATAAAGTACACAGCGTTAATTCTAATTACGCAGCTCATATACATCAAATAAAAATACAAGTTTCAATTTTTGTGGCGAACGCTCCTAACAACTGTTGCTTTGTACGGTCGATAACATGATACTTAAAACCGTGTATGTATACAGTGAGGTCTCCCTTCACGTCAGTTTAACACATCATTGTTCCTACCCTCCTATACAATGGGGGTAATCATCACCCGCTTATGTCTGGGAGTTTCAGCGAGGGGGGATGGCTACCTTGAGTATAAGGCTGGCATCTATTGACGCTATTGATTTTTTCGGCTGGATTCCCATCGCCTATTCAGACTCGTCCCCTATTACTAAAAACTTCACATTATCCACGCTAGATGCCAGAAGGCTACAGAACTAACACTTGTAATTCATATCTGGCAGTATCCAGCCGGCTATTGATTTTTCATTAAAACTGCATGAGAGTCAAACACACATTAAATTATAATGAAAAAAAGTTTCTTTATAGAGATAGCTAATTACACTGTTACAAGGTGTATGTACAGTGAAATAAAAACAAATCGCATTTAAAAAAATTCACATATGTTACACTCACATGACTTTCTCTACTCTTGCACAAGCCCTTTTTTACAAACGCTTATTCTCCGTTGCTTCTACTACGTGCAAGAGGAATATGGTAGGCCTTAAGCATTAGTCAAATCTTTTAAGAGCTGGTTGCTATGTGACGCATTCCATTCTCTTTGCATGTCTAGGACATAAAAAATGAATAACGAATTCGAGAAAATATAATTATTGGGAAATTTAAGGGAATAACAAGCTATATCTCGAAAATAGTTCTCAATAAAACAGGGGGGTTCAAAACATAAATATCCGGTGAAATCTTGTTATCGAATTTTTGGGTGGAATACAATACTTCCCTTACTTACTCTACATAGTAGAGAAATTTAAAATACTTAGTTATAACAACGGGAAAGATGTCTTGTATCTTTTTTCCCATGAGGTGTATGATTCATACAATAAAGAGTAATTGAACAATGCCTTTATTATTTCATTAACACTACACCAAAAGGCAGCTGCAACCACCAATAAGTTCCCTCCCTTAAGCTGCTTACTAACAAACACATCCAGAGACAGTTCAATACACACATACGTAAACTCACAGACATACACGCAACACTATCATACAAAACACATAACACACACACAACTATCTAACAAACACGTCCAGAGACAGTTCAATACACACATACGTAAACCCACAGACATACACGCAACACTATCATACATAACACAAACACGCATCCACATACATAGCCAACACATACGAACATCTAACCAACCACTTTCATATGCATTGCTATGTGACGCATTCCATTCTCTTTGAATGTTCACGACATAAAAAATGAATAACGAATTCGAGAAAATATAATTATTGGAAAATTAAAGGGAATAACAATCAATATCTCGAAAATAGTTTTCAATGAAACAGTGACCTCAAAACATAAATATCCGGTGAAATCTTGTTATCGAATTTTTGGGTGGAATACAATACTTTCCCTACTTACTCTACATAGTAGAGAAATTTAAAATATATAGTTATAACAGCAAGAAAGATGACTTGCATCTTTTTTCCCACGAGGTAATTGAACACTGCCTTTATTATTTCATTAATAGTACACCAAAAGGCAGCTGCAATCATCAAAAAGTTCCCACCCTTAAGTTACTTAAGTGAATGAAGATTAACAATTTCCTGTCTAAGCACAATTTTTGCTTAACAGTTCTCGCGAAAAAATAGAAGTCCCGCCCGTATACATGTTCACAACGTAAAATAATACATGTTAACTTTTGACATTTATCATTCATTTAAAGCCTCCCTCTCAGATGCACGTGGGATATGGATCTCATCCCTATGCTGGCGGCATTCAATAAGGATATGGTTCTGCACAGCAAGCCAATGAATTCCCCATTAAAGCTCTTTTTTCTCTCTCGCATAAACCCCAGAGATAAGTTAAGAGACATTTACGGACACGCCACTATTCTTATAGCAAGAAACATTTAAATGACACCCTCATGTTTCTATTATAGTTTCATACTCATTTAGACGGTCTAGGTAATAATAATAATAAAAAAATTGTATACATTTCCAGATTGTCAAGGGACATGTGACATTCATCCCTCCCTGTTTCTCACCAATGAACTGCCAGAAGCTACTAAAAATGATTTTTTTCTTTCCTTAGCCCATGCGGAGGGCGGGCGTGATATTGAAAGACGCACTATATAAACCCTCTACATTGCCCCGCATTTCACAGTTTTCATAAAGGGACTCCTTACTTGTGCCAGTTACTGGACAGAAACCACAAAGAGTTTAAAAACCTTTTGAAGTGCTTCAATACTATTTTTGGAAAAGAGTTCTTCATTTTTATCATCAATTGGATATACACTTTGCAAGGTAAGAAATTGCTTATGTTGTCTTATCATTCGGCCATTCAATTGTAATCATCATTCATTGCAGGGCATTAAATATTTCTCTTTAAGCAACAAATTTACAACTACTTAACTACAACAAGTGATACGTTTCATATATATATATATATATATATATAGGTAGGCTAAATGCATACACTGAGGGAGCTATATACTAATCATAAATCATCACATCGATTTCAGCAATCAATAATATCACGCTAGAGATAATCGAGACTGTAATACTCATGATGCTTCTAGAATTGATTTTTTACTTCCTCTATTTTTAATTAGCATCTGTAGCGAAATTAAATTCAATTTTTAGATTCTTACACATCTTCTTGCTTTAATTTTTAAGCAATTACATGCATTACTACATGAATAAGCTATCAAATCTGAAAGATTCCCTAATTTGAATGTTCCTTTTACGCATACTCTAGAAATGGAGAATACAGTGACAAGCAAACCCTACAGTGCAGCAGTCGCTTGCGACATCTCCATCATGGAGAAATTCCTCAAGGATCTAGTCCAATTAGATCAACACTCATCACAGTATCATAATCATCAGGAATTTAACCAATTGACAGACAGTGCACCAATTCTTTTCACCCGAAGACATTGCCCACCCTCTGAACCAAATCTTTTCACCCGAAGACATTGCCCACCCTCTGAACCAAATCTTTTCACCCGAAGACATTGCCCACCCTCTGAACCAAATCTTTTCACCCGAAGACATTGCCCACCCTCTGAACCAAATGTTTTCACCCGAAGACATTGCCCACCCTCTGAACCAAATCTTTTCACCCGAAGACATTGCCCACCCTCTGAACCAAATGTTTTCACACGAAGACATCAGCATTTCACAAACATCCGACACCAAAACATAAATCCATACGATTTGAATTCACAAACCACCACCAACACCACCACCACCGCCACCACCACCACCAACACCACCACCACCGCCGCCACCACCACCACCACCACCACTACCATCACCACTACTACACGTCCTAGATCAATATCATCCCAAACCACAATTCATATCATTGAGCTTTCACCACCCCACATTAATCACAATAACATAGAGATCATTGATCTCACTCATCCGACTCCAAAAAAAACAAAACACAACCACGCAATATCACCACAACCACAGCATATTTCACCGCTATCAGGCATTATACCATTACCATCATCACCACCCCATTTCAGAAATGTACACGCGATTCAAAGACGTGTCACACGGAGAAGGCTAAATTTTGAACATATGCAACCTCTCCTACCTCCATTACCCCCATTAGTCCGCATCCCCTCCTACGGTAGAAGAAAACACCTCAACAACCCACAATAAAAACAAGCAAACAAACAAACAAACAAAAAAACACAATCACTCTAAATACAGCATACATACATACATGCATACACGACAATACACAGCCAGCAATGTTCACACTCACATTCATGCATTCACAGTTTCATTCATATCTATCCTGGACAGGACCAAACTAAGGAAAGAAACAAGGTAACATTCATCACGGCTATTATTTTATTAAATATTAGAATCATAGAACAATATAAAAACATTACTGATAATTGTCAATATGCGGTCCCTCACATCTAGTTCTCTACAGGAGAACACTTATTACAACGATAAAGCAATTCTTTCAACACAATGTGTAATGTTTCAGGACTGCCAGCAACGATTCATCTTTACCACAGCAAGAAAAGCCCAGTTGCTGCCCTTAAGCTGTGACTCCACCGCATCGCTTAATGCCTGCAATGAATAATATATCAATCAGCAATTGTCTCAATCGATTTAAAATACAAAAAAGGTGAGAATTACTCTTACATTATTTGAACATTGCTCTAGTTACTGTTTCTCTTAATAGCGACATTCCCATTAAAGATCACTCACGCCTAAAAGACATCACCTTATTATCTTTAATCCTATAACGATGTATTTCTTTCAGGACACCTGGCATTTATCTTTCAAATCATGACAACTAATGCTTCATTTGTTATGTTTCAGGCTCCTAGGAAAAGCAACAAATAAGAAGAACGCCAAGAATACCATAATGATGTCCACTGAGTTCGCTTCTGAAAGAGCGAAATACCCACGTCTTCACACGTCGACAGATGAAAACGCCACCAATGCTTCAAGATCAGCGAATCACAATGCAGCAGTGACAAATTGGATTATTCAGTGAATACTACGTTGTGACTGATAAAAATGTAATAATGAAATCATATACGCATCATTATTTGTGTGGGGTAAAAGACTCATAGTATTCGAAGAATATCTGATTATGAAACAGCAAGAGGACAGTTAATTCACTTAACTTATTGTATTATCATATAATTTCATTGATTCTGGAAATGAAACAAATAGACTTTTATCATACTGAACACATGAATACAGTAAAAAAAATAAAAACTTTATTTAATAAAAATAACAGTGACATTTATTGACAGGTATTGTATTTATTCACTCATATTGTATAAAGGCATGCTAATAGTTATTTTGCTGGAATGATTGACATGTATCAACGTAAAAATCAATAAAGTGAAAAATAATAGATTACACATCATTTCCAGGTATTATCATCCGCTTCAATACTTAGAATACATTGGAACATTTTATAAAGGTGCTGGATCCCAAACACAGCCTACAAATATAATCGGATTACCTATAAAAGACCCGAAATACCCACATAGATGTAAATTTCACCAATAAAATACAACTGTACTTATACCCTGAAATTGCATGCTGTAATTTTCTAAAAAATCCTCTGAAACACCTGAAACTTTCATTCAAGTGTGACACAATGTCCTAAAACCTGTACTCATAGCTGATTCCATAAGCTGAAATACCTTTAAAGAGTCACAAACACTCCTAGCACGAGCTTTGAAAACATCCTGAAAATTGTCAAAATACCTTAAAAGCATCATAAAACACCTCGAAATATTCTGAAGTCTATATGAATACCCTGAATCTACCTACTCCAGTTCCCAACATGCTGCTGAAACATCTAAAATTTCCCTGCCTCATACCAGAATGTCCTGAAAGCCTGTACTCATATCTGATACCATAAGCTGAAATACCTTTAAAGAGTCACAAATACGCACATGAAAACTTCGGAAAGGAATACCCTTGGAAGTGTTACAATAATTTAAAAGAACATAAAATGACTCAGGATAATCTAAAAGAAAACAGGTCATTCTAAAACAGTTAACATAATTTAAAAAGCATATACCAGTGACATAAAAAACAGCCACTATGCTTTCCAAAAGCCCTTCAGGAACTCTTTCATAAAAAATCATATTCAACGCTCTTAGAATCTCTTTTTTTTAAAAAATAAATAAATAAAACGTTTTATCAATATACTTAAACGACTTCTCATATTTCCAGAAACTCCTGAAATTCTCATACCACTTTCGACTACCCGAAATACCTATACCAAGAACCGGGGCTTCTATTACTACTGTCCCCTCATCTGTTCACTATAAAAAGGCGATTCCATCTCTTCTTCTGTCACGGGAACAAACCGCAAAGGATAATGATCGCCCCCCCCTGTGCTTGAGGGTTTCAATGTTAGCAACGGTGTATAATGTATTCTTTCGAATACGAGTCGCAAACGATAGCGCTAGGCCATCTCGTCCCGTTTTAGATGCGTCTGTTTATATTTGACGATAGTATATTTATAGTGCAGATTCGCTAATATGTTTTTGATTGGCTGTATGCTGAATGCTTGCTTAGGGGAGCATTAGCCTTGCTCCAGTGCTAGCAATCAAAGACTTAGCTACGAGTGGATGCATAGGATGAATATTGTATTTGTTAGGAATACATAATTGCTATTTTGATAACTTTGTGCACAAGTCAATGAATTGAGAACGGATAATGAATGAGGAATTGGTTTTCAGGGGAGAGGAATGGTGCTAAGTATGGGTTAGTATATAAAGTTAATGTTTTGCTAACATGTGATTGGATTTGGTACCGTTTCGAGGTCAAGTACTATAATGCGTGAATGCCTTGTATCTTCAGGGCTTCTATTGAGTGATTGCGTGTGGAAATGTTGGAGACTTCTGCGCATCTCTATGGAAATGAAATTTGTGAATTGAAGTGTCATGCAATGAGTTGCTTAAATTATCACCTATTTACCGTTAGAAGAATCTCTTGTATAGTAATGTATATGGCTCGGGTTTTAAGATGTCATCTCTATTTCAAGCCTTAAAGAACGCTACCAAATATGCGATAATGAATCATAGCCAATGAGCTATTTATGTATCTGAATGTGTTAGAAACTGTATTAGATATTTCATGGTAACGGAAAGGCTTGTTTTAGCAAATTAAAGTATTGTATTTAACGTGCTTTTGCAAAGTATTTGAGTCTCTTTAAGGAATTTTTAGACTATGGAATGGCTATAGTCTTTTAGAACATTCTGGTATAGTGGAATGAGAATTTCCTATCCTACTGGAAATAGGAGAAATCATTTTCATGGTATTTTGACAATAAATGTACTGTACTTCCTTGATCGCTTGCATTTAAAATCGATCCCTTACCTGTCTACTTATAACAAGTAAAGAAAATAACATTCTCATCGTCTTGCTTAAAGTGTTATAAGAGTGAGTATTATTTCGGAATACATTATACACCGTTGCTAACATTGAAACCCTCAAGCACAGGGGGGGCGATCATTATCCTTTGCGGTTTGTTCCCGTGACAGAAGAAGAGATGGAATCGCCTTTTTATAGTGAACAGATGAGGGGACAGTAGTAATAGAAGCCCCGGTTCTTGGTATAGGTATTTCGGGTAGTCGAAAGCGGTATGGGAATTTCAGGTGTTTCTGGAAATATGAGAAGTCATTTAAGTATATTGATAAAAACGTTTTATTTATTTATTTATTTTTTAAAAAAAAGAGATTCTAAGAGCGTTGAATATGATTTTTTTATGAAAGAGTTCCTGAAGGGCTTTTGGAAAGCATAGTGGCTGTTTTTTATGTCACTGGTATATGCTTTTTAAATTATGTTAACTGTTTTAGAATGACCTGTTTTCTTTTAGATTATCCTGAGTCATTTTATGTTCTTTTAAATTATTGTAACACTTCCAAGGGTATTCCTTTCCGAAGTTTTCATGTGCGTATTTGTGACTCTTTAAAGGTATTTCAGCTTATGGTATCAGATATGAGTACAGGCTTTCAGGACATTCTGGTATGAGGCAGGGAAATTTTAGATGTTTCAGCAGCATGTTGGGAACTGGAGTAGGTAGATTCAGGGTATTCATATAGACTTCAGAATATTTCGAGGTGTTTATGATGCTTTTAAGGTATTTTGACAATTTTCAAGATGTTTTCAAAGCTCGTGCTAGGAGTGTTTGTGACTCTTTAAAGGTATTTAACTTATGGAATCAGCTATGAGTACAGGTTTTAGGACATTCTGTTACACTTGAATGAAAGTTTCAGGTGTTTCAGAGGATTTTTTAGAAAATTACAGCATGCAATTTCAGGGTATAAGTACAGTTGTATTTTATTGGTGAAATTTACATCTATGTGGGTATTTCGGGTCTTTTATAGGTAATCCGATTATATTTGTAGGCTGTGTTTGGGATCCAGCACCTTTATAAAATGTTCCAATGTATTCTAAGTATTGAAGCGGATGATAATGCCTGGAAATGATGTGTAATCTATTATTTTTCACTTTATTGATTTTTACATTGATACATGGCAATCATTCCAGCAAAATAACTATTAGCATGCCTTTATACAATATGAGTGAGTAAATACAATACCTGTCAATAAATGTCACTGTTATTTTTATTAAATAAAGTTTTTATTTTTTTTACTGTATTCATGTGTTCAGTATGATAAAAGTCTATTTGTTTCATTTCCAGAATCAATGAAATTATATGATAATACAATAAGTTAAGTGAATTAACTGTCCTCTTGCTGTTTCATAATCAGATATTCTTCGAATACTATGAGTCTTTTACCCCACACAAATAATGATGCGTATATGATTTCATTATTACATTTTTATCAGTCACAACGTAGTATTCACTGAATAATCCAATTTGTCACTGCTGCATTGTGATTCGCTGATCTTGAAGCATTGGTGGCGTTTTCATCTGTCGACGTGTGAAGACGTGGGTATTTCGCTCTTTCAGAAGCGAACTCAGTGGACATCATTATGGTATTCTTGGCGTTCTTCTTATTTGTTGCTTTTCCTAGGAGCCTGAAACATAACAAATGAAGCATTAGTTGTCATGATTTGAAAGATAATGCCAGGTGTCCTGAAAGAAATACATCGTTATAGGATTAAAGATAATAAGGTGATGTCTTTTAGGCGTGAATGATCTTTAATGGGAATGTCGCTATTAAGAGAAACAGTAACTAGAGCAATGTTCAAATAATGTAAGAGTAATTCTCACCTTTTTTGTATTTTAAATCGATTGAGACAATCTCTGATTGATATATTATTCATTGCAGGCATTGAGCGATGCGGTGGAGTCACAGCTTAAGGGCAGCAACTGGGCTTTGCTTGCTATGGTAAAGATGAATCGTTGCTGGCAGTCCTGAAACATTACACATTGTGTTGAAAGAATTGCATTTATCGTTGTAATAAGTGTTCTCCTGTAGAGAACTAGATGTGAGGGACCTCATATTGACAATTATCAGTAATGTTTTTATATTGTTCTATGATTCTAATATTTAATAAAATAATAGCCGAGATGAATGTTACCTTGTTTCTTTCCTTAGTTTGGTCCTGTCCAGGATAGATATGAATGAAACTGTGAATGCATGAATGTGAGTGTGAACATTGCTGGCTGTGTATTGTCGTGTATGCATGTATGTATGTATGTATGTATGCTGTATTTAGAGTGGTTGTGTTTTGTTTGTTTGTTTGTTTGCTTGTTTTTATTGTGGGTTGTTGAGGTGTTTTCTTCTACCGTAGGAGGGGATGCGGACTAATGGGGGTAATGGAGGTAGGAGAGGTTGCATATGTTCAAAATTTAGCCTTCTCCGTGTGACACGTCTTCGAATCGCGTGTACATTTCTGATATGGGGTGGTGATGATGGTAATGGTATAATGCCTGATAGCGGTGAAATATGCTGTGGTTGTGGTGATAATGCGTGGTTGTGTTTTGTTTTTTTTCGGAGTCGGATGAGTGAGATCAGTGATCTCTATGTTATTGTGATTAATGTGGGGTGGTGAAATCTCAATGATATGAATTGTGGTTTGGGATGATATTGATCTAGGACGTGTAGTAGTGGTGATGGTAGTGGTGGTGGTGGTGGTGGTGGCGGCGGTGGTGGTGGTGTTGGTGGTGGTGGTGGCGGTGGTGGTGGTGTTGGTGGTGGTTTGTGAAATCAAATCGTATGGATTTATGTTTTGGTGCCGGATGTTTGTGAAATGCTGATGTCTTCGTGTGAAAAGATTTGGTTCAGAGGGTGGGCAATGTCTTCGGGTGAAAAGATTTGGTTCAGAGGGTGGGCAATGTCTTCGGGTGAAAAGATTTGGTTCATAGGGTGGGCAATGTCTTCGGGTGAAAAGATTTGGTTCAGAGGGTGGGCAATGTCTTCGGGTGAAAGGATTTGGTTCAGAAGGTGGGCAATGTCTTCGGGTGAAAAGATTTGGTTTAGAGGGTGGGCAATGTCTTCGGGTGAAAAGATTTGGTTCAGAGGGTGGGTAATGTCTTCGGGTGAAAAGAATTGGTGCACTGTCTGTGTATTGGTTAAATTCCTGATGATTATGATACTGTGATGAGTGTTGATCTAACTGGACTAGATCCTTGAGGAATTTCTCCATGATGGATATGTTGCAAGCGACTGCTGCACTGTAGGGTTTGCTTGTCACTGTATTCTCCATTTCTAGAGTATGCGTAAAAGAAACATTCAAATTAGGGAATCTTTCAGATTTGATAGCTTATTCATGTAATAATGCATGTAATTGCTTAAAAATTAAAGCAAGAAGATGTGTAAGAATCTAAAAATTGAATTTAATTTCGCTACAGATGCTAATTAAAAATAGAGGAAGTAAAAAATCAATTCTAGAAGCATCATGAGTATTACAGTCTCGATTATCTCTAGGGTGATATTATTGATTGCTGAAATCGATGTGATGATTTATGATTAATATATAGCTCCCTCAGTGTATGCATTTAGCCTACCTATATATATGAAACGTATCACTTGGTGTAGTTAAGTAGTTGTAAATTTGTTGCTTAAAGAGAAATATTTAATGCCCTGCAATGAATGATGATTACAATTGAATGGCCGAATTATAAGTCAACATAAGCAATTTCTTACCTTGCAAAGTGTATATCCAAGTGATGATAAAAATGAAGAACTCTTTTCCAAAAATAGTATTGAAGCACTTCAAAAGGTTTTTAAACTCTTTGTGGTTTCTGTCCAGAAACTGGCACAAGTAAGGAGTCCCTTTATGAAAACTGTAAAATGCGGGGCAATGTAGAGGGTTTATATAGTGCGTCTTTCAATATCACGCCCGCCCTCCGCATGGGCTAAGGAAAGAAAAAAATCATTTTTTAGTAGCTTCTAGCAAGTTCATTGGTGAGAAACAGGGAGGGATGAATGTCACATGTCCCTTGACAATCTGGAAATGTATACAATTTTATTATTATTATTACCTAGACCGTCTAAATGAATATGAAACTATAATAGAAACATGAGGGTGTCATTTAAATGTTTCTTGCTATAAGAATAGTGGCGTGTCCGTAAATGTCTCTTAACTTATCTCTGGGGACTCTGCGAGAGAGAAAAAAGAGCTTTAATGGGGAATTCATTGGCTTGCTGTGCAGAAACCTATCCTTATTGAATGCCGCCAGCATAGGGATGAGATCCATATCCCACGTGCATCTGAGAGGGAGGCTTTAAATGAATGATAAATGTCGAAAGTTAACATGTATTATTTTACGTTGTGAACATGTATACGGCCGGGACTTCTATTTTTTCGTGAGAACTGTTAAGCAAAAATTGTGCTTAGACAGGAAATTGTAAATCTTCATTCACTTAAGTAACTTAAGGGTGGGAACTTTTTGATGATTGCAGCTGCCTTTTGGTGTACTGTTAATGAAATAATAAAGGCAGTGTTCAATTACCTTGTATGAATCATGCACCTCGTGGGAAAAAAGATACAAGTCATCTTTCCCGCTGTTATAACTATATATTTTAAATTTCTCTACTATGTAGAGTAAGTAGGGAAAGTATTGTATTCCACCCAAAAATTCGATAACAAGATTTCACCGGATATTTATGTTTTGAGGTCACTGTTTTATTGAAAACTATTTTCGAGATATTGATTGTTATTCCCTTTAATTTTCCAATAATTATATTTTCTCGAATTCGTTATTCATTTTTTATGTCGTGAACATTCAAAGAGAATGGAATGCGTCACATAGCAATGCATATGAATGTGGTTGGTTAGATGTTCGTATGTGTTGGCTATGTATGTGGATGCGTGTTTGTGTTATGTATGATAGTGTTGCGTGTATGTCTGTGAGTTTATGTATGTGTGTATTGAACTGTCTCTGGACGTGTTTGTTAGATAGTTGTGTGTGTGTGTTATGTGTTTTGTATGATAGTGTTGCGTGTATGTCTGTGAGTTTACGTATGGGTGTATTGAACTGTCTCTGGACGTGTTTGTTAGTAAGCAGCTTAAGGGAGGGAACTTATTGGTGGTTGCAGCTGCCTTTTAGTGTAGTGTTAATGAAATAATAAAGGCATTGTTCAATTACTCTTTATTGTATGAATCATACACCTCATGGGAAAAAAGATACATGACATCTTTCCCGTTGTTATAACTAAGTATTTTAAATTTCTCTACTACGTAGAGTAAGTAAGGGAAGTATTGTATTCCACCCAAAAATTCGATAACAAGATTTCACCGGATATTTATGTTTTGAGGCCCCCTGTTTTATTGAGAACTATTTTCGAGATATTGCTTGTTATTCCCTTAAATTTCCCAATAATTATATTTTCTCGAATTCGTTATTCATTTTTTATGTCCTAGACATGCAAAGAGAATGGAATGCGTCACATAGCAACCAGCTCTTAAAAGATTTGACTAATGTTTAAGGCCTACCATATTCCTCTTGCACGTAGTAGAAGCAAAGGAGAATAAGCGTTTGTAAAAAAGGGCTTGTGCAAGAGTAGAGAAAGTCATGTGAGTGTAACATATGTGAATTTTTTTAAATGCGATTCGTTTTTATTTCACTGTACATACACCTTGTAACAGTGTAATTAGCTATCTCTATAAAGAAACTTTTTTTCATTATAATTTAATGTGTGTTTGACTCTCATGCAGTTTTAATGAAAAATCAATAGCCGGCTGGATACTACCAGATATGAATTACAAGTGTTAGTTCTGTAGCCTTCTGGCATCTAGCGTGGATAATGTGAAGTTTTTAGTAATAGGGGACGAGTCTGAATAGGCGATGGGAATCCAGCCGAAAAAATCAATAGCGTCAATAGATGCCAGCCTTATACTCAAGGTAGCCATCCCCCCTCGCTGAAACTCCCAGACATAAGCGGGTGATGATTACCCCCATTGTATAGGAGGGTAGGAACAATGATGTGTTAAACTGACGTGAAGGGAGACCTCACTGTATACATACACGGTTTTAAGTATCATGTTATCGAC
Organism: Deroplatys truncata; assembly: GCA_030765065.1. Lineage (NCBI taxonomy): Eukaryota > Metazoa > Arthropoda > Insecta > Mantodea > Mantidae > Deroplatys > Deroplatys truncata. The sequence continues at coordinate 285,197,548 of CM060990.1, forward strand.
CCGTACAAAGCAACAGTTGTTAGGAGCGTTCGCCACAAAAATTGAAACTTGTATTTTTATTTGATGTATATGAGCTGCGTAATTAGAATTAACGCTGTGTACTTTATAGTGGGTGAATCATGTCTCATAGCTGACTGGAAATGCAGACATTATTTTGATTACCTCCTCCCACCCAAAGCCGAGGAGGAGGGACGAGACTTTTAAATGTTTCTTCAAGTAAATGTCACCACGTGGCCATGTAAGCGACCCTCGCAATTACCAACTCCAGCAATAACCATAAATTTTGATGCTCAAATCTCATGGTGTTTAGGTCGGGTCTTGCTCTAAAGCCCTCCACGTGGCCGGGAATGACAAACTGTCAACTCCACCAGTAACCATAAATTTGATTGTGAACTCTCATGCACTTTAGGTCGGGTCTTGCACGAAAGACCAATTAAAACCAATTGAACCAATTAAATAACCATTAATTGATCCAGAACGTACATGCTACTTGGGTCGTCTTTACATGAAAGACCAATTAAACCCAATTTAAGACTACAAACTCCCCCAGTAACCATAAATTTGATCCAGAACGTACCCGCCACTTGGGTCGTCTTTCCACGAAAGACCAATTAAACCCAATTAAAATCAATTAAGCCAATTAAATAACCATTAATTTATCCAGAACGTACCATTATATACTACTCATATCTCCGTTAAACTTAAAATAAAAATGATGTTTAAAATGAATAGGGACTTCTCTTATCTATATTATTTATTTATTGTTATTATTATTATACTGGCCTACACTCCTGTCTCACCAACAACATAGTTATTTTTTCCACGCGTCTAGCGCTGTGTCGGCGTTGCTTTCTAACCAACGGGTTTTCAGTCTGAATGAAAATGTCCGTTAACAGTAAATTTTGAAGTTGTTATATAAATGAAATAACGTGGATCGTAAATATCTATGTACTACACTTGAATGTTATAGCTCCCCGAAATCATTATTTTTTCAAAGATTACAATTCGCTTTTGTACCTGTATACGCCAGTTAAGAACTGGACATTCTTCATTAATGTGTTAAAAGAGCCTGGCAATCTGATCGAACCCTATTTCAAATTCATAGCACACATGCTTTCCAGCCTACCTGTTGAGCTAACTAAAGCGGCAAGTCAGATTTCGCCATAGGGCATGAAGTCGTATAGGGAAGGTAGATAGCTCTTCCCACATCAAGCAAGGAGAGAGCTCTATTCTTGCTTCCCGCTTTATCAGACTGACCGGTTTTGAAGGCTGGAGGAAGAGGTGTAGCATTTTAGAACACCTTCTCTCGTTGCAGTAACACAGTTTATTCGATCCTGAGACAGACTAAGGAAAATACGCACTGCGTCAGTTAGCTAAGGAACATATGAACGGGCTCGCGATGGTAATACAAATGTTACACCTTTCGTCATTAGCTTGAATGTAAGGATAAGTTTTTTTTACATAAAGGTGTGTGATTGTACGCGCGTGCGCGTATGTATGAGGGTGTGTGTATATTCAATGCCTTAGTGTTTTAATAAATATGTTGACATAGTTTGTTTTATTCCTATCTTCTCCCTCTCTCCCTGCATCTCAGCTTATGCGCGCATGTAATTGTGGGCGCTGGAATATTTTTAACACATAGGGTATCGTCGTTTGCGGTTACATTAGTTTAAGAGAAATACAACATTAATGTTATACACGTGTTCGGAATCCAACCAAGAATATTTACACTTGAATTATTTAACACTTTCAAACCCATTGTCGACGACCAACGACACATTGTTTTACTTGTCCAAAGCGATCATGAAACAACCTTCTGTACATTTTGCGTAGTGTTCTACATTATCAAGGAGGCTTCATCAGCATAACTAACTGCCTTGTGGAGGCATCTGTGCTAGTGAGATTTGATTAAATTAAGATAGATGCAGTCATGTCAGTTGGTTCAAGCAATGCTCCAGGTAAGACTATGGCTTCTCTTTTTATTTTTGAACAGATACTGGCATATAGATATTCGGAAATTGCTTGATTTTATTTAAAAACACTATAAAGAAACGGAAAATATAAGAATTGTGTAGTTTATATCCTTGAAATGCATAGAAAATATAGGTATAGAAACAGTGTTCATGATGCAGGACAATTACATTTAGAGACCACATGGGCTGAGAGTAACATAAACTCTATTCAGAGTTTATGCCTGCACGTTATATTTCCTTTGTCTTCTAAAAGATTCGTTTTTTATTTTCAGGAAGTTATTGTAGGCCTAAGCGGACTTCAATGAAGGTCATAGATGAGGCTTTTGCCACTTCTGCCCATGGTTGTTTGCAAAATGAGGACCTATCTAAACTGAAAGAATTTAGTGATGTCAAGGATCAACATGAAATAGAGGCATTTCATCAACTAAATGATGCAAGTATAGCATATTATTGGTTTGTAGCATGCAGAGGACATGACTAATGTTATAGATGACAAGTATATAAATTATGGGTTTGTACAATGCAGTGAAAATGTGTACCTAAGGTTTCAGCTGAGCTACCAAAATGCAATTTCGTTACTTTTTACAGTTGCAAATGAAACCGTAGAATCCAGAACCCAGAAGAAGCAGTAGAAAAGTATATCCAACGATAGCTTCCTTTGGATGCAGATTTGTCTTCAGTGTTTACTTAACAGAGCGTACTGAAATAAGGTGGTGGCATAGGCCACTTGCAACTAGTGATGCTACGTGGGTACCTCTTCCAGGTGGTTAAGATGATTTAATTGATCTTTTATAGCCACTGGATTATTTCATTCGATATGAACCTAAGGAACTGTTTCGAAAATATGCCAGTGTTCACAAATACATATGCATTGCGGAAAGGTAGCATACATTTTTCCAGCACCACTTCCCAAGAAATTGAGGTGTTATTTGAGCTACATATTATTATGGGTGAACTGCAATTTTCCCAGTACGTTTGCATGGGGATAAGGCTCTTACACTTGTCCTTTTCATCAATAACATGACTAAAATTAGGTTCTTCAAATTGAAAACTCACTTAAATTTAGCAAATAACTTAGATCGAGATGTTTCTTTCACAGACTGTTCAAAGTATGTCCGATCTATGAAGGTGTTAGAAGAAGGTGCAAGGAATAATTGCACCTTGAACATGTGTGTTGATGAACAGATGGTTCCATTTAAATTAACACTCTCTATAAAGCAGTATGTGAAAGGAACGCCTTGTAAATGAGGTGTGAAGATCTTCATGCTTTGTGGAGGAAGTGCCTTATGTTATGATTTTATTGCATATCAGGGCAGAACAACAGAAATTGAGGAAGACTTACAGAAATTATTGCTCTAGGAGGTGCAATAGTACTTCAATTAAGTAAAAAAAGTTTTAAAAACTGGCGCGAGAAGCCATCGATTGTATTTTGATAATTACTTTACCAATTACAAGAAGCTGCAAGCCCAAAAACAGAAACAGGCTGTAGCTGCTGGTACAGCACAATTAAACATATTTTATTAACCTTCTCTGCCTTCACACAAAGATTTGATTAAAGAATCAAGGGGACAGATGGGGGAAGTAAGTAGCCATAATGGTGATGTGATTGTAAAATGGTTGGACAAAAGACCAGTAAACATGGCATCAAATTTCACTGGAATTGGAAAACAGACCTGGTAAAGCGGTGACATGGAAATCAGGGGTCCATAAAGGTTCCTAGCTCAGAAATAATTCATTTATACAATGCCACCGTTGGGGCGAAGGACAAAATGGATTTTATTAAGCATATATAGGACATTCATCAGATCCAGAAAGTGGGCCCTACATCTAATATTTCATGCCGTTGATTTAGCCATTATAAACAGCTGACTTGAATACAGAACATATGCCAAGTAGTGTAACATTTCCGGCAAAGAAGGTCTAGATCTATTGCACCTAAGAATAAGAGTTGCTGAAGGACTCTGATTTGCGGGGGAATCAGTTCCTAGAAGAAAACGCGGGCGTCCATCCAATGAAGAGGAGGAACCAACAAAAAAACAGCACAAATGAGGTATGCAAAATGGTCAAGCAAGGACATCCGTTTAGATACCATATACCACTTGCCTATTCATTCAGGAAAGAAGAAGCCGAGAGATGCAAATACGAAAATTGCAACGCTAAGCCATATTTCAGGTGTGATAAATACCAAATATATTTAAGTCTTAGCAAGGACAGAAGCTCTCAGAGTTTCATATAAGAAGATAACTTTGAAAACTAAAACTTGCACAACTATTCATTATAATTGCTATAAGTATATCGTTTCACATTGTTATCAGCAACTTCTGTAGACATTTATAAGCATATATTAATAAAACATTACAGTTCTGCTAGAGAAAACAATCTATTTGTACCTGAATACCCATTTCCAAAACCACTACCTTCCATTAGCTTTGTCCACAATCATTGACAAGTCATAACTGAAAATTCAAATTTCAAAAATATGCAAAGAATTCAAAATCTGTTTTTGACCACTTAGGAATATTCCCTGAAAGTTTCATACTTATTCCTGCAGCTATTACAGAATCGGTACTGAAAGTTTCAAAAGTTTTATACCCCTGTATTAGAGGTTCATATTTAAAATTCATTTTAGATCTATAACACTCCTACTTTAGAAGATAATCGGTTTTAAACATTATGAATCAAACTCAGGTCTTCTGATACATTAGTATACATTGGGTACAATCTAATTAATGATATCGATTTATTAAAACCTCTCCCACACGTGTATTCAAGTTCCAGATAAATTCAAAATTAACATTATACCCGTGGTCGTAATCGACCAAGGAGACCTCTGCTACTACGGATCATCAATGTGAGGTAATCCACGGTTACATATTGCGTAATTTCCTTCAAGAGTCGATAAATCACTGGGTAGAAGCATACGAACCTTCAAATATCACTTAATATTCAAATTTGATGGGCAGTTTTTTGTTAGTTGTAACTGTTCTTTTCAAGCTTAAAAGAAACCTGATGTCATCATTCAATTTCTCAAAAAAATGTCCGATTGGTTATACTAGACTATACATTTAAAATGAGTCAATACACTTTCTATAAACAATTTAATCAAACGCAAATTTCCGAAAGGGCTGACCTATATTTTATTCTATCCAGATGGGTTTATGTAAAGCTTGCGGCGGTACGGATTCAAATGCTAATTTAATTATCTGTATTTTGAATAAATGTTTGGCGGGGAGGAAAGCTATACTTGACCCCCGTACTTTATGAACTATTTTGAGGGTCGATTATGCTAGTGGATTTTATCCTATTCACATTACTGCCATGGTAAACAGCAAATAACGTCACCTTAAATCGCAACTTATTACCCACATATTATTATAAATGTCTTATAACCCTCATAAATATCACCATGAAATCAAATTATTGCCTAAGTAATTATGCAAACCCTTTGACGGCACCCATAACTATGATAAATTTATGAACTCGTTAATAATTCTTCTTAATTGCTTTCTTATATAATTTGCATTTGAATTGTCATATTCCACTACTCATGATATTCAATGGAAGCATTCAGATAGTAAGTACAGCGCTACGCAACACAAGAGATTGCAAACTCTTAATTTTATGCTTAATTTAGAAGTCGGCCACGATATAAAAGCCTTTGGAGAATGCAGCCACTCTTTTGTTTAGAACGCGTAACGTCGTCAAGACGCGATATCCAATGACATTGGGAGTGTACGAGGCGTGTTTCCAAAGTAAGCAACGATAATTTAAAAAAAATAACACAATATTATTTTCCAAATAATTTATTGTCATTCATTACCTTGCACCTTACACTACTTCTCCACATAGTCACCGCCGCTATTCAGGCACTTGTAACGGGAAACCAGTTTCTGTATGTCTTCGTCCTAGAATGATGCCGCCTGTGATGAAAGCCAAGTCTGCACTTCTTGTTTCACAACATAATCGCCATTGAAATGTTTTCCCTCAAGAAATTTCTTCAGATGAACAAGTAGATGAAAATCCCTTGGTGCCAAATTCGGACTGTATGGAGGGCGGTCGAATTGTTCCCAGCCAAATGATGCTATCAGATCTTGAGTTTGTTTGGCTGTATGTGGCTAGGTATTGCTTTTCATTATTGTTTCCCCATAAACCTCGCACAACTGGCGATGAATGTTTGCTAGCGTAACATTTCCCGCATTCAAAAAACGAATCACTGATCTGATTTCACAATCTGATGGGTCGTTCGATTGTTCTGAACATTCCGAAACGCTCTAAAGACAGAAAACGCTGCGTCGGGCTTTCTAATAAATAGAGGAAGTGACCGCGCATGCTAAAAATCGTGACTGCAGCGCTGCAGCTGCAAAATATTTAAACGGTGCCTACTTCAAAAACACACCTCGTCCACTTCTACAATGGAAACAGTGCTCTAACCTGCTGATGTCTTCACATTAGTTTTAGGAAGTAGCATCTCTGCGGATGTTTTCTTTATCTGGCTGTGCTTCCGATGTCCTGTCCACTTTTCCCGTAACTGTTTTGTTCCTCTTCTCACCGACCGCACTCATGCCCTGGCCGACTTTTACGTATATAGAGGAAGAATTCTGCATGCATTGCCAGCTTCTATGGAGCACGCGGTCGCTATATCACTGGGAAAACTGTCCCCCATTCGACCCTGGGAGGAGAGCGTCATCCGAAAGACTCTCCCTCCCCCGAGAGCTTTTCCAGTACGCCGTCAACTGAAAATTAAATCCGATCTCACATTACAGGGTGGAAGTGGATACACCACTTACGCGCGTCAAAACCAAAAAAGGGAAGGCCTACCGAGACCTCGGTGGGGACGACAGCTACCTAGCAGACTTATCGGTTCTCCAGGGCGGTACTGGAGGACCTTGAGGCGTCTCAAAACCCCGCCCGGATGGAAAACCGCACGGACGTACCCAATATCCCATGGATATGGGCAACTACTGCCCTGCCGAGTCCAACCCAATCTAAACGATACCCTCACAGGTGGGACTTGGATATTTGGCCCATCGTGCTTCTAGTAACGTCAGAAGTACCACGAGTGTTCAGGATCCGCAGCGCACGCAACACGATAGCTGAAGGGGTTGGAACCCACTTACAGGGACGCGATCGCTATGCAAGATATTTTTGTCGTCCTCCGTGGTGTAGTGGTTACCATGCTAGACTCTAGTTCCCGAGGTCATGGTTTCAAATCCGTTGGAGTGCGATGGATTTTTTCGGACGTAAAAATCCTTAGCGTGGCTCCCTTCGGAAGCGAAGTAAAGCCGGTGGTCCCAAGTCGTAGATTTACGGCACGTAAAAGAACCTCAAGGCTAATAAAGATGCCTCTGAGCAAAATTACCGGTCTTTCACGCCAAATATAGAATGGGACGCTAAGGGCCACAGCAGTTAAAGAGCGTCCATAAATAAAACTCAATGTATTTTTATTTTATACGGGATTTTACGCCATCTTCTGTACAAACATACAACCATCTTCTATTAGACCCTGCTACGTTATTTTAAATGCAAACGCCAGAAGCTGCTTTGTAATTCCCTTGGTACCACGCTTTTTTAATCCCCTATTTATTTATAAAGACTAGATAACGTTTCAGATTTCGATATTATTGGTTATGCGGTTTATTTGAAACCTGCGGTACGCTCCTAGGATTTCCGTATGCAATTCGCCGATCTAGAAACCCGTATCAAGTTCCTGCGTTACGCTTCCAGCTATTGTGAATGGTCTTGCTGACTCTTGCCCTTATGCTGCATTAATTTAACGTCAGTACTTCATTTTGGATGCGTGCATAACACACACCAGTCAGACGGGCCAGTACAAAAGGGCACCGCGAAATCTGGTAGCTTTTAATGGTTCCCAGGTTTAGTGGCTATTACTTTTCTATTCGGCACGCGTGAAATTCTTGCCTTGCGACGAGCAAGCTTTGTTACGGCGCTTGTTGTTGAGCATTTAGGCGCAAGGAAAATGAAGTAGAATCTGTACACCTCTAACACAGAAATATTTTTTACTTAATGAGCAATAATTAGTGGGAGTCTAAGGTTACCCGACATCCCCTGTTTTTCTTCGCAAGTGACAATTCCGAAATGGAATACCAACTAAACGCTTTATATTCACTACAATCTTAATATGGTATATTCAGTCAACACAGAAGGTGATTCACGTATTCAAACACTATGTAACTGTCATTTAAAATGAGAGCGAAAAAGACTGGGATAGCGCATAAAACATATTTAGCATTTCTGTATTTCACCCCTTTACTACAAATTTGCTGAGAAAGCAAGAACTGTTTCTCCGCGTTGATCCGTTTCTGTCCCTATGCTACACATCATGGACAAAGTATTGAAAGATAGCGGTTATGTCAGTCACGGCCACCAGGAATGCACAAAGGTCGAAAACAAATACAACTGCTTCCTCAGATAGACCTTTTCAGTCTCTGTACATGCTAAGATGGAAATAGCAACGTTTATCAAGCCTCAGCTTGATTATCAGTGCAGGCTATACGTTGCTAACGGACTGTGAACCTCCCGAACTTCTAGAGACGAAAAGAAGCGCACCCTTCGGCTAGGGTGCAGATGTCCCCGTCTGCGTCCCATTTAGTGAAGAAGCTGTAGCATCGTCACATCTGGTGTGACGCGGCGGTTTCATATTCTGTGGCTGTGCCCACCCTCGCCTCCTTTAATTAGGGTTGTGGTTTGATCCAATCCATTTGCAGGCTGGTCTTGTTTTTCTCGCATTATGTTTTCCTGGTAGTAAGGCTGTGCTACTACTGAGCTTTTGTATACACTAACTTTTGGGCATGCTGTCTTCGTCCCATGTCTTCCTTTTAAGTGAATAATGTCTCCCCTGAATATGACAATAAACGTATAATTCTGGTTCAAATAAAGGTGCTCCGACGTGGGTTTGGATTTTCTTTCTATCCGGAATTTATTCTTTGCAATTCTAATGCTGTTACCACATTATATTGCTGTTACTGCTATGATGAAATGCTCAGAAACATTTATACTACAAAGAAAACTTCTGAAACAATGAATAAAACTATTCCTCACCATAGTCCTGATCAAAGTCATACATAAAAGTAAATTACTATCAAACGTGTATCGAATACAGAATACCTTGGCAAAACTGTTAAGACACAAATTCAAACTCGCAATGTCCATCTTTACTTCATTTTCTTGCTTGTTTTGTTATTAGCCCCGTCTATGTGTGTTTATGGTTACCAATTGATGTTAATCCAAATGGGGTTTGAACCATCATTTTAACGAATAGACACCATCCTTTATTCTTATGTTGTTAATGAAAATAACATTAACACAACAGAATGAAATAGTTACATTACACATTGAAGTAGAAGGCACATAAAGATTCTAAGTTTAGTACGGCACATATTTGAATGTTGTGATGTGTATAGTTTTCTAAGCGTTAGTTGTTCTAAAGGAAACAAAGTTTTTACAGAGACTTAATACATCTAAGTGGTTTCCAACAGTAATGTATGCGCAGTGTTTAATTCTTTTTCCATGGAATTTCAAAGGTGTCATAGCACAACAATAAATGTATTTATTACGGATTGTTAATGAAATATAATTTGAAGGTACATTTAATTGTAACGTTTTACAAAATGTTAAAATGTTAAGGGATTTGGGAGTAAAGAAGCATTTTGCTTATGTTTTCAGACATCTAGTTTTATATGGAAATGGTTGTAGTATTTTTTGCCTACATCCTACATTGTATAAGTCTGTACCTACATTCTACTAACTAATTTTAAGCTTAAGTTATATATTTTATTAGCTATTCGAAGCAAAATCTATAAAACCGCAGTTTCTCAAAGCATTACCGCACTGAAACATTTGGCTATTAACAGATTATACGCCCTTGAGTGACTAATGTTAGTATCATAACCATCATGGTAACTGTAATATGTTTTTTTTCTGAATTTGTTAAGCCAGCGATTCGTCTGATTTCTGGCTATTATTGAACTATACATAATTTTGCTGCTAAGTTATTTTGATACATTGTGCAATTTTGCAGTCCATGCATTCATTTATGTTGTTGTTTGAAAGCAGAATAAACTATAGATATAGCTAAAACCTATGTATGGTATGCAGAAGAAAACATATCACAAAACATAATCTCCTTTTAATGCTAATTAAATAAAAGAATTCTGGTGTTTTACGTCAAATTTATTGTAGGTATATACACATTCTCATTCTATTATTTTGCTTCTCAGAAGAATTCATATTCTTTCTTCGCTTATTATGTAGTAGCTTATTTTAGAGATGTAACCTAATTCTCACTATTTCATAGGATGCCTGCTTTTCTTAAGTGCGAAATACCAACACCTGTTCTGTTTTGACACATTTGCGAGTATTTGCAGCTTTTGTTTTCACTTACTAAACAGAGGATTTACTTTTGGTCACTCTTTCACTATAATGACTTATTGTACACGGTGCAGATAGAATCTAAATGTTGTTGAGGCTTACAGATACGACACAAAACTGACAATGAGGCTTTAGAATTATATTTGTGTGTTTCACTAATCAAGGCAACAAAATACTCTGTCTTCAGTATGCTTTTCAAACATTCTCATTGTCGAACTTTGTGCACGATGCTTAACCCTTTTAGCCTCCCTTTCCCAGAGAAAAAGCACCGAAAGTGTCTGCAGGTGAGCCCTGTAAAAATGTTGAATATGTGCAATTATGCTGAATTACATCTGAATTGTTTGTGTTGTATATCAATAGTATAAGCTGGTACTAACTCTTTTGTTTGATGTACAGTAGAAATCCGACGTTCTCCACCCAAGTACAACTTAAATACACCACTGTTAATCCTTTTTGTAAAATACCCACGTTCTTCTAGCATCTTATTCTCTCTCGTACTGAATTAATTAACACCCACATATCTCGTCATCTTCATCTCGCCTCTACGACTACATTCAACTGTGCTAACTGCAAGGTCAGCTTCCTCTCTCACGCAACGCATCTTGAAAAGTAACTAAGCTCGTCTGCCGTCAGCGCATTTCCGCTCGCTACAGTCCTGGGCAATTTATTCGGTGTCTTTTAATGTTTTCCAAAAACTGTCATTTGTATGCTCTTATTTCTTATCCATAATATTAATGTTGCTGATTAATAACTATATTTATACTACCTACTGTGTTCTATATCTCCCCAAGAGGCTTGTTTTTTCCTGTAACAGTTTTATTGTTTTCTATATGTTAAGGTATGTTGTAATATTTTTATTTGTATAATCTAGGTACTTTATATGCTGTTCAGTCTCATACCTTCACGGATCCCTCATTGTCTTAATGGAATTCGCCTCTTAGATTGCTAAAGTTTCCAACTGGGACATTTGAGAAGATGTTACCGGAGACCCTCACCAATTAGGCAACTATTCTCATCATCGTTTTTAGTTAACTAGAGACCAAGTTCACTTACAGCACAACAATTCTTACAGACCAGGATTTGTCACATCATACGGTGCGTCCACCTATAATTTCTCATGCTCCTGCAATCGTCGCATCCGCACCGGAAGTGAAACTTGACTGCCTTTCTGAATGTTTCTAATACAATCCTTGAAGTTTCGTTTCTTATGATTAGAGCTTTTTACATGATAATTTTCTTACATGTTACTTATATGAGCTTTAAAAGTTTTGTGATAGATTTTTCTGCTCCGTAGCCATATGAAAACCTTACATTCCAGTGAATTTCCGTCAATCCGCTTGGAGTTGGCCTATTTTTGTTGCGCAACCCCTTCAGCAGCCCCCTTGACTTCAACTCTCGACAGAGCTACGCTTCGACCACCGAATGCTAAAACTTCGAAGATACAACGAAGAATTTTTTTATTAAAGTATATAGATGGCATTGCCTACAGGTTATGATACACTTTTACATATGTTTTCGTCGGCTTTGCGAGCCTACACACTCGTCACTTTATCGGTTTACGAATTTGATGTATTATGGCTCTATCTGACATTCTCTTTCTCTTCTTGACTAGATAATTCCATTTTTCTAGGTTTAAGGACTATCTATAGCAGAGGCTAATAATTGTTTGGTATTTCTGCACGTGAAAAGCCTTACGGTCCGTGCATCGTGGTTTAGTAAGGAGCTTTTTTTGTTGACATTTGTCCCAAAGTGTAAAACCTCTCAGTCTATGGAGATGTGATGTTTGTATTGAGTTTTGTGATAATGTTGTTAACTAGTGTTATTGTTATATTACCCAAAGAAATGATACTTCCATTTTTCAGTTCTTTCGAGTTAAAAGCCAATGGTCTTGTTTGTGATGTGATTGTGAGGAATACTGAGCAACTCCTATTATTTGTATTGTGTTTTGAGTATTTTCGCCATTGTTTTGTGAGAGAATATGTATTTGGTGCCCCTTAGGTATGATTTGGAATACATCTAATGAGTACTATTAGAATTTAGTACTAATTAATGAGTACTAATAATTAGTTAATTACTTAGTATTCCTTTACTCTCACTCTATTGAGCACTATTTTCATTCTTATATCATTTTTATTTCAAGCATAACACTCAGATATACTATTTTTAATGCAATTCAACTCATGGATTTGTAATAATTTGGAATGCAAAACAAAGCATGAATTAAGTGTAAAAATGTAAGCGTTGTTTTACTCATTTTAATGATAGGTATGGTCAATGTGTCGGCCCTCGTAGCCGTGATCGCTGGAGTGTATAGCGAAGGCGCTCCGCCAAGCTGAGGGTCACGGGTTCGAGTCCCGCCATGGCCATGGTGTTTGTGTTGTGTCGGTAACGAAAAGAGTAAAAGCATAGTATAAGCTGGGTAAAACAAGGGAACTTTTAAAAAAATGGAGTAGAAATCTTGAACGATTATACAGCAACCTGTGGTCAGCATTCTAGTGCTAGAAGTATTATGCATACAAATGAGAAATCAATCGTGCAATTTAAACATGTGGAGAGATATGCTGAAATTACCTTCCGTTATTTACGTGGATTTTCAGTGCATTCTGGTAACATATTACATGTGTGCACATAATCATGGGACTACTTATGAGACTGCATACCAGAACAAAACCGACCAGCATTGTTGTTAGCGTTTAACCACAATCCACTGTTGAATGTCTGGAAACTGATCTCACTCAGAGGTGGCTCCTCAGGGTAAACAGGGAAAGCTTACCGATATAGCTTCAGTGATGATGATGATGATGATGATGATGATGATGATGAGATGCGGTTGAAGGGCGCTAAACAGCTAAGGTCATTAGCGCCCTTACAAAGTATAAAATTGAAAATCCAAAAATAAAATACGTGTAAAAAACCGCATAGTCAAAAACACTATAAACCAAGCCATCAAATTTTAAAACCACCACAAAAAACATGGTAAATAAAACAACACAAGTGTAAAACGACGTGTCAGGAACCGTAGAACCCAAGGGACAAGAGCGCCATATCTCCGCCGGGGAGAAGAGTCCCCATTAAAACACACAGTATAAAGTCACAGAACTAAAAGACGCTCAGCGCATCAAATGCGTCGGCTAAAACCAATTTCACTGATAAAACGTAAAAGACATTCTACAGTATGCGCGTTGTCTGCCAAAACGTTGGCTAAATCAACAGGCAGAGACACATGAACGCGCAATTGAGCTAAAACCTGACACTCTGTTAAAATGTGACGCACCGATAAGGGTGACGCACACCGCTCTCAGAGTGGTGCTGGGTCACCACTAAGCAAGTGTCTATGACTAAAAATGCAATGTCCGATACGAAGTCGTGTTAAAATTACCCCTTCACGACGAGAAGCACGAGAAGAGGTGGTCCAGACAACCGGGATAGGTTTAACCTCCCGTAACTTGTTCCCCCGGAGGGCCGTCCATTCATCGCGCCAAAGCGAGAGGATGCGGTACCGTAAAATAACATAGAAATCAGTGGAGGGAACAACAGAGGTAAAAATTCTGGGCGATAAAATTGCGGATCTGGCAGCGGCGTCGTCAGACTCGTTCCCCGAGATGCCCACATGACCTGGAATCCACAGAAAGGAGACGCTGGTGCCAGAGGCGCCAAGCGAGTGCAGCAGGTCATGTATTCGCTGTACGGGGGGTGGTAATTGTACAGCGTTAATACTCTGAAGCGCACTCAGAGAGTCCATTACAAACAACACAGTATACCAAAAGTCGTGCCGTTGAATGTATAAAACAGATTGATAAATACTAAAACGTTCGGCGGTAAAAATCGAACATTGCCCAGGTAAACGAAAGGAAAAATTATGTTCACCAAAAACAAAGGCACACCCTACTCCAACATCAGTCTTAGACCCATCAGTATATATAAAACTTAAGTCCCCGAATTGCGCCTGTAGTTCTAAAAACGCAGATCTAAGGACTGAAGAAGGGGTCTCATTCTTTGGCATCGACGTTAAACCAAGGTGACTGTGGGCCTCAGCGCGCAACCAAAGAGGAAACCGCGATTCCCCCCTGCGAAGGGCCGGCGCTGGCTGAAAGTTCAAATGCCGAAGAAGCTGTCGAAATCGAACACCTGGAGGGTGCAATGCAGAGGAGCTAACCAAATATTGCCGATCAAGCAAATCCACGTAAAATAACTCGAAGGACGGGTGGTCAGGAAAGCTTGAGAGTCGACATGCATAGCTGCACAAAAGCATCTCACGCCTAAAGGACAGCGGAGGCTCTGCAGCTTCAGCGTACAGACTGGATACAGGGCTAGTTGGAAAGGCCCCTGTAGCGACTCTTATACCACGATGATGAATGGCATTCAAGCGACGTAATACAAATGGACGTGCCGATGAATAGACAATGCACCCGTAATCAAGCTTGGACCGCACCAAGGAGCGATAAAGACGCAGAAGAACGGTCCGATCAGCTCCCCAGGATGTGCCACTTAAAACACGTAAAAGATTAAGAGGACGGTTACACTTTGCTTTTAAAAAGGAAATGTGCGAAGTCCAGCTCAACTTTCTATCAAAGATCAACCCCAAAAGTTTCATCTCGTCTACAAACGGAAGTATCTCCGAACCAAGATAGAGTGAGGGTGGAGAGAAAGCCTTCCGACGGCAGAAATTGATACAGGCGGATTTCTCGGCGGAGAAATTAAAGCCGTTGGCGTTACTTCAGACGTAGAGACGCCCAAAACAGCTCTGGAGACGGCGTTCGAGCAGACAGGTCCGCCGTGAACTGCAATAAATAGCAAAATCGTCAACGAAAAGGGACGACGAAATACCAGGTGGAAGACACTCAATAATGGGGTTGATAGCAATCGCAAAAAGCGTGACACTAAGTACAGAGCCCTGCGGTACACCGTTCCTTGAATAAAACTACTAGATAAAACCGAGCCCACACGTACACGAAAGACACGATCCGTCATAAACTCCCGAAGAAGTATTGGAAGACGACGCCCTAATTTCCATGCGAGGAGTGTACATAACATGCCGCCCCTCCAACAAATGTCATAAGCTTTCTCCAGGTCAAAAAACACAGCCACTGTTTGACACTTTCTCAGAAATTCATTCATAATATGCGTCGACAGACACCAGATGGTCGACGGTAGAGCGATGGCGACGAAATCCGCACTGAGCGTTCGCTAGAAGTTTCTGAGACTCAAGCCACCATGTCAACCGCCCGTTGATCATGCGCTCCAACACCTTGCATATGCAACTGGTGAGGGAGATAGGGCGGTAGCTGGAAGGTAGTTGGCGATCCTTCCAAGGCTTAAGTATAGCGACAATGGTGGCTTCGCGCCAAACGGAAGGGAAAAAGCCGTCTTGCCAAATACGGTTATATACCTGTAAGAGAAAGAGTTTACTGTCGGCTGAAAGGTTCTTTAACATCAGGATATGAATGCCGTCCGGCCCAGGAGCGGACTGCCTAGAGCAATGGAGAGCGTGCTCCAGCTCCCTCATTGTGAAAGGTGCATTATAACACTCCTTATTAGCAGACCGAAAATTATAGGTCTTGGAATACAGCCGGTTTTTGAGAGTGCGAAAGCCGGCGGAATAATGGGCAGAGCTGAATACCGCCTCAAAGGCAGCACCCAGAGTGTTAGCAATGGCAGCCGGATCCACTATGGTGACATTGGAAACCTGAAGGCCAGACACAGTACACTGTGACACTTTACCGGAGAAGTGATGAAGTTTATCCCAAACAACAGAGGAAGGCGTGCAGCCATTAAAAGACTCGATAAAACGAGTCTAGGACGCCTTCTTGCTATCCTGAATAATGCGACGAGCCCTGGCGCGCGATTGTTTATATGTAATCAAATTATCAAGTGTAGGGTGTCGCCGAAACACCCTAAGCGCAGTTCTACGGGCACGAACGCCGTCCCGACAGTGCTCGTTCCACCACGGAACAGGAATACGTCGACGGTGAGAGGACGAACGGAGAATTGTGAGTTCGGCGGCAGATAGCATCGTAGAGGTAAGGAGCTGCAACATTTGGTTAACGTCAGTGAAGGACTGGTCCTCAAAACACACGATGCTGGAATACAATCTCCAGTCGGCTTTTCTGAATATCCAAGTAGGTACTCTGGAATGCTGGACGTGGTGAGACAAAAGAGAAACGATGCAGGGGCAACGGTCGCTAGAGTACGTGTTAGCGACGATGTTCCACTGCAGACGACAAGCAAGCTGGAGTGAGCAAAGGGCAAGGTCCAAGTGAGAGATAGTACCAGAAGAATCAGAAAGAAAAGTGGGTTCACCTGTATTGAGGATGAAGAGGTTGAACTGAGAAAAAATGACGTAAAGAAGCGTTCCCCTTGCACAAGCTCTAGGCGAACCCCACAGGGGGCGTTGGGCATTGAAATCTCCCAACAGTAGAAATGGTGTTTGCAGAGCGGACAGGAGATCTCGAATGTCCGCGTTAGCTAGGGGATGCGACGGAGGCGAATAGATGGAGCAAACAGAAAAGAATAAGCCGGGTAGTTCAAGTCTAACGGCAACAGCTTGCAAGTCGGACCTAAGTGTGAGAGTCTGAAAATGAAGGTCGTTACGCACTAATATCAAGACACCTCCATGAGCAGGAGTACCCTCATCTGGTGCAAGATCGTAGCGAACCGGAGTATACCCCCGGAGATCAAAGGAATCGTGAGGGCGAAGCTTGGTCTCCTGCAAACACACGACCATAGGTGAATGGGAACGCAGTAAAAGTTGCAGTTCCTTCCTATGCGATCGTACACTACGTGAATTCCAAGTCAGGATAGCCATGAAGGAAAGGGATAAACTGTCCACTTAGAAGGGCGGCTCAAAATTACCTTCTGCTTAACCTTTGAACTCGGGCTTTTGGTATGGAGTTGGTCAGACTCCATAGGCTCCCCAAATGAGGGCCCACGCGCTCAGTGCCAGATACCGATTCAAGCGCCGAGAATCGGTTCTGGGTGGCAATGGGTGAGGGTTGCCGCTGAGCATGGCTTGTCCCAGAAGCATCCTAGGACTGCGACCTTCGAGGAGCTGAAGGTGACCTTTTTTTACCGCGCGCACGCGGAGGGTCTTTCAGAAAATCTTCCCTACGAATTTCTGCTTTTATTGAGTACATTAGCACCAGCTTTAGATGGCTTGATAACTGTGCCAGAAATGGACGGCCGGATGGTAGTGGCCGTCAATGCAGCCATGGTCCAGGTCATATTTCGGCATCCTTCCGGGGTACATGCGAGGCAACAACAGAACTAAATGTACCGGATCGCAGGAGCGAAAGTTGGCGCGGAAGGAAACGCCTCCGGGCTTCAGTGAAGGAGAGTTTCTCCTCTACCCGGATCTCTTGAATTGCCTTCTCGTCCACGTACCGCGGACAGTCGGCAACTGACGCAGAATGAGACCCTTTGCAATTAACTCAGACGGGGACTGTGGAACAGGTACCTTCTTGTCAGGGCTGGCTACATGATGCACAGATGGTAACGGCACTCTTACATGAGACTTGCGTATGCCCAAAACGTTGGCATTTAAAACAAGGCAGATGCCTAGGAATATATGGCCTCACCGCAATACGTTCGTGCCCTGCTGAAATGCTCTTGGGCAGATCCACGCCATCAAAATTTATAAACAGGGTACGAGTGCGTATCAATACTCCGTCGCTTTTGGCCTGCACTCGATGCACTACTGTCACCTTTTGATCTGAAAGATAGTCGACGAGTTCATTGTTCCACATACCATCGAGGCTATGGGAGTTAATGACGCCTCGACAGGAATTCAAGTGCGGTGCTTTTCAACACGGATGGGATAACCGTGAAGAAGCGTATTGCGCAAGAAGGTCTTACTTTGCTGATAGGACATTGTTTGTACTAATAAGGAACCATTCCGTATACGAGTGCAGGACTGAACCGCACCAGCGATATCATCAATGTCTTTCTAAATAATAAAATGGTTCACCTTCCCTATACTTTGTCCTTCTTCTGTTCGTGAAATGGCCAAGTAACAACCAGATGTCGGTGTTGCTACTTCTGTTACAAAGACTTTACGGCGCTTGTTGTTTGTAATGGAGAAAGAGGTTTACATAGTGAAAGAAATCCTCTACCATTTCAACCGTCTCCGACCTCGGGCTCTGACTTCCCGGGCGTTACCCCGGCTTGGGTGAGTGGCCTAACTATACCAGACTCACCCCAGGGTCACACCTCCTAGAACATAGACAGAGGGACCCAATGGCCGTCGAATGTCAGCAGCTCATGCTTTGCCCCCCCGCGGGACTGCAGTTGAACAGCGAATACGAACAGAGGTTCCACATGACGATCCCGGTAGGTGGGGATGACGCCATTACCCACTCACTCAGCTGCGCACCAAGTGTGAGGGTACCCGTCAGGCTGTGTCCATGGAAGATTAAAATAAATAGAAGGGTAAAATAAACCAAAAAGTGCGTGGGCGTTTCGCACGCAAGGTAGGCCGGCGAAGAAGGAAAATATATGTGTGAATGAATAGACGTGGTGCGGAATGTTCGGAAAGAGACTAGACAAGAAAGAAACGATGGCGATGGGTGTTATGGAACGAAATGCAGAGAACGCACGAGAGCTTATGTTGAGTCCCTCGGTCACGAGGACGAACCCACCTCGACCGAACGAGGGTGGAGGAATGATGATGGTGATGAGTGGCTCGGGCATCCCGGGTATGCCATATAGTTTCAGAAAAAGCTATTAAAACCGTTTAACCATACTCATAGTGTGAAAATTATTAACATATAGACTAAAATGAAATTATTTCCACTAAAAAGCAACATTTACTAGTATTTACAACTTAATAATACATTCCATACATGTTTGAAGTATTTACATATTGGGATTCCTGACAATTTACCAGGCCAGCTTTCTTCTGGAAGGGAAGAGCTATATTTTCAAAGAATACGTTAGCTACTGGACTGGCGAAAACGCAGTTGTCGCTTACTGTTGCTTGTTTGCAAAGGGTAGGCCGTTATGAAACCAACCTGCCCCCAAGTCACTGACTCACTGAGTTAGTGAGGTTATGTGCTTCTTACACGATCACAGCTCCAAGTATGAGGTTTGGTGGCGCCCTGTAATAAGCATTAGGGAAAAACCGCTGTTCTAATTGCCGAGGTTGCGCATGCGTCGCACATCAGGCAGGCAGAGAGCAAATTTGCCTGCCTAGCCGATAGTTAACGGGCGCTCTCGAAGTGAACTAAGTGTGTGAGAAGTGACTGCTGCAGTAACAATCGTGTGTTTTTAAGCAACAGGGAATTAGCGAAATCTCTTTTCTAAGTACTAAATTTTCTGGTCTTAATAAGTACTGCATCACATTTATGAAATAGTATTCCATCAGACAGACACAGAAGCTGAACTAAGAGATAATCCATTTTCCTGTCACAATGACACTGAAAAACGACTGTTTCAGATAACGGTAGACCCACAACTTTACTAAGCTCAGTTATGCATAACGTCGCACCAAAGGTATGCGAAAATACCATCCTTCCTGTATGAAACACACGAATGGTTAATAGGGAGTGCAATGAAAGACAAATTGTACTGCTGGACTTGTCTGCTACTTTCAAGTAAAGAAGGCACTTGGACTCGCCATTTTTATGACAGTTAATCAAAAGTCATCCACAAGCATCAACTTTCAAAAGAACACACATTTAACATTGTAAACCTGAAGAGAAAAGAAAAGAATTTCATCGTCATTTCGTAGATGGTGACCGAACAACACAAAATTGCAAGGCAACTGTAAACAAGAACAAGGGAAAAATAGGCAAATAATGAGATGGCTAATTGATGCCACCGTATTGCTCTGTAAACAATAACTTAGTTTTCGAGACGAAGATGAAAATCAGTCCTCTTCGAATCCTGAGAATTCTGTAGAAACTGTCACTCGCATGGTGCAATAAGATGACGATTTACGTCAACACTGTGAGGAACTAAGGAAAACCTTTACAGGTCTGCCGTAAAGCGTTCAAAATTGCGTTATTGAATGCATACATGAAGAAATAATGACTAAAATAAAAAATGAAGTTAAGGAAGCTCCCTTTTTCAGTTCAGTACGACAATACAACAGATATAACAGAAGTCTCGCAACTGACAGTCATTGTGAAGTAGACAGATGTCATGGGGGTGGTCCAGGATAGGGTTGTGGGATTCAATAGCATCAGTGTAGGCGTAACATTCATCAAGCGTTCACTTAGAAAACTTAAAAGATTAATGGGAACTTATCGGAATATTGTAGAAATGTATGGACAATGAGGGTGGCAGTTTGTTTCTCCTTGTGTAATATTGGCGACTGTGAAACTCTCAATCGAATTAGTTGAGTATCATGTAAGCTTGTAGCCCGCCCGACCGTGAACTCGCATGATACAGTACGGCATGATGATGATTTGCAGTTTAAGGGCGTTCAACAGCTAAGGTCATTAGCGACCTTACTAATTATAAAATTTAAAATCCCAAATTAAAATACATGTAAAAAACCGCATAGTAAAAACACTCTAAAACAAGCCATCATATAATAGGAACAGGGTAAACAAAACAATAAAAGAGTAAAACGACGTGTCAAAAACTGTAGAAGGAACGGGACATGAGCGCCTTATGCCCACTGGGGAGTAGAGCCCCCATTAAAAAACAATATAAAATCACACAGGCTAAAAGACGATCACCGCATTAAATGCGTCGGCTAAAACCAATTTCACTGATAAAACGTAACAGACATTCTACAGCATGCGCGTCGTCTGCCAGAACGTTGGCTATGCCAACAGGCAGACACACACGAACGCGCAATGGAACTAAAACTTGACACTCTGTTAAAATGTGACGCACCGTTAAGCGCGCATCACACTGTTCACACACTCGTGCGGGGTCAACACTAAGCAGGTATCTATGACTAAAAAGGCAATGTCCGATTCGGAGACGAACTAAAATTACCTCTTCCCGACGAGAAGAGCGGGAAGAGGTACCCCAAACAATCGGGAGAGGCTTAACCTCCCGCAACTTGTTCCCCCCGAGGACCGCGCACTCATCGCGCCAAAGCGAGAGGATGCGGTGACGTAAAATAACAAACAAATCTAACGAGGGAACTACAGAGGTAAAAAATCTGGGGGACAAACTCGCCGATTTGGCAGTAGCGACGGCAGACACGTCCCCTAAGATGACCACATGACCTGGAATCCACAAAAAGGACACGCTGATGCCAGAAGCACCAAGCGAGTGGAGCAGGTCATGAATTCACTGTACGAGCGGGCGGTAAGTGTACAGCGCGTGAATGCTTTGAAGAGCACTCAGGGAGTGTGAACAAATAAAACAGTGCCGTAAGTATAAAAGTGCACGTATAAAAGTGACTGATAAATACTAAAACGTTCGGCGGTAAAAATCGAACATTCCCGGGTAAACGAAAGGTAAAACTACGTTGGCCAAAACAAGGGCACACCCTACCCCAACATCAGTCTTAGATCCAGCAGTATATATAAAAGGAAAGTCCCCGAACTGCGCCTGAAGTTCTATAAACGCCGATCTAAGAACTGAAGAAGGGGTCTCGATCTTCGGCATTAACGTTACCCAAGGTGACAGTGGGCCTCAGCGCGCAACCAAGGAGGAAACCTCGATTCCCCCCTGTGAAGGGCCGGCACTGGCTGAAAGTTCAAATGCCGAAGAGCTGTCGAAATCGAACTCCTGGAAGGAGCAATGCAGAGGAACCAATTAAATATTGCCGATCAAGCGAATCCTCGAAAAATAAATTCAAGGACGGATGGTCAGGCAAGCTTTAGAGTCCACAGGCATAGCTGCACAAAAGTATCTCACGCCTGAAGGACAACGGAGGATCTGCAGCTGCAGTATATAGGCTAGGTAAGGGGCTGGTTGCAAAGGCCGCTGTAGCGACTCTTATGCCACGATGCTGAATGGCATTCAAGCGACGTAACACCGACGGACGTGCCGATGAATAGACAATTCACCCATAATCAAGCTTGGATCGAACCAAAGAGTGATATAAACGCAGAAGGATGGTCCGATTAGCTCCCCAGGATATGCCACCTAAAACACGTAAAAGATAAAGAGAACGGTCACCCTTTGCTTTTAAAAACGAAATGTGCGAAGTCCAGCTAAGCTTTCTATCAAAGAACAATCCCAAAAATTTCACCTCGTCTGCAAATGGAAGGACCCCCGGCCCAAGATGGAGAGAGGGCGGAGGGAAAGCCTTCCGGCGCAAGAAATTGATTCAGACGGATTTCTCGGCGGAGAAATTAAAGCCGTTGGCGTTACTCTAGCCGTAGAGACGGTCGATACAGCTCTGGGGACGGCGTTCGAGCAGACAGGTCCGCCGTGAAGTGAATAAATGGCAAAATCGTCAATAAAAAGGGACGATGAAATGCCGGGTGGAATACAATCAACAATGGGATTGATAGCAATCGCAAAAAGTGTGACACTGAGTACACAGTCCTGCGATACGCCGTTTTCTTGAATAAAACGACTAGATAAAACCGAGCCCACACGTACACGAAAGACGCAATCCGTCATAAATTCCCGAAGCAATATGGGCAGACGACCGCGTAAATTCCATGCGTTAAGTGTACGTAAAATGCCGCCCCTCCAACAAGTGTCATAAGCTTTCTCTAGGTCTAAAAACACAGTCACCATTTGGCTCTTTCTCAGAAACGCATTCATAATATGCGTCGACAGAGACCAGATTGTCGACGTTAGAGCAATGGCGACAAAATCCGCACTGAGCGTTCGCTAGAAGTTTCTGAGACTCAAGCCACCATGTCAACCGCCCGTTGATCATGCGCTCCATCACCTTGCAAATGCAACTGTTGAGGGATATAGAGCGGTAGCTGGAAGGTAGTTGGCGATCCTTCCCAGGCTTAAGTATAGCGACAATGGTGGCTTCGCGCCAAACCGAAGGAAAAAAGCCGTCTTGCCAAATAAGGTTATAAACCTGTAAGAGAAACGTTCTTTATCATCAGGACATGAATGCTGTCCGGCCCAGAAGCAGAGTGCCTATAGCAATGGAGAGCGTGCTCCAGCTCCCTCATTGTGAAAAGTTCATTATAACACTCCTTATTAACAGTCCGAAAATTATATGTCTCGGAATCCAGCCGGTCTTTGAGAGAACGAAAGCCGACGGAATAATGGGCTGAATTGGAAACCGCCTCAAAGGCAGTACCCAGAGTGTTAGAAATGGCAGCCGGATCCACTATGGTGGTATTGGGAACATGAAGGCCAGAAACAGTACAATGCGACAATTTACCTGAGAAGCGACGAAGTTTATCCCAAACAACAGATGAAAGCGTGAAGCGATTAAAAGACTCGACAAAACGAGTCCAGGACGCCTTCTTGCTATCCTGAATAATGCGACGAGCCCTAGCGCTAGATTGTTTAAAAGTAATCAAATTATCAAGTGCAGGGTGTCGCCGAAACACCCTAAGCGCAGCTCTACGGGCACGAACGGCGTCCCGACAATTCTCATTACACCACGCAACAGGAAGACGCTGAGGGTGAGAGAATGAAAGGGGAATTGTGCGTTCGGTGGCAGATAGAATCGTAGACGAAAGGTGCTGCACCATTTGGTTAACGTCAGTGAAGGGCTGGACGGCAAAACACACGAGGCTGGAATACAATCTCCAGTCGGCTTTTCGAAATATCCGGTTAGGTACTCTGGAATGCTGGACGTGGTGAGACAAAAAAGAAACGATGCAGGGTTAATGGTCGCTGGAGTAGGATTCAGTGACAACGTTCCAATGCAGACGACAAGCAAGCTGGATGGAGCAAGCAAACGGCAAGGTCTAAGTGAGAGAATGTACCAGAAGAATCGGAAGGAAAAGTAGGTTCACCTGTATTGAGGATGAAGAGGTTGAACTAATCAAAAAAGTCCGAAAGAAGAGTTCCCCTCGCACAAGCTCTCGGCGAACCACACTGGGGGTGATGGGCATTAAAATTTCCCAAAAGAAGAAATGGTGTTGGGTGAGCGGACAGGACATCTCGAATGTCCGCGTGAGCGAGGGGAGACGATGGAGGTGAATGCACACAGCAAACAGAAACGAAAAACCGGGTAATTGCAGCCTAACGGCAATAACTTCCAAGTCGGACGTAAAAGTGAGAGTTTGCAAATGAACGTCGTTACGCACTAAGAACATGACACCTCCATGAGCAGGAGTACCCTCATGCGGTTCAAGATCGTAGCGAACCGGAGTATACCCCGGAGATCAAAAGGATCGTGAGGGCGAAGCTTGGTCTCCTGCAAACACACGACCATATGTGAATGGGAACGCAATAAAATTTGCAGTTCCACCCTATGCGATCGTGCACCAGTAAATTCCAGGTCAGGATAGTCACAAATAAAAGGGATAAACTTCTTACTTAGAAGGGCGGCTCAAAATTACCTTCTGTTTAACCTTTGAGCTCGGGCTTTTGGAATGAAGTTGGTCAGACTCCATAGCCTCCTCGAAGGGAGGGCCCACGCGCTCAGAGCCAGAAACAGATTCAAGCGCCGAGAATCGGTTCTGGGTGTCAATGGGTGAGGAATGCCGCTGAGCGCGGCTTGTCCCAGGAGCGTCCCAGGACTGCGACCTTCGAGGTGGAGAAGGTAAACTTTTCTTTCCGCGCGCACGCGGAGGGTCTTTCAGAGAATTTTCTCTACGAAGTTTCTGCTTTGGTTTCTTTTCAGCGGCTTGAAACTTCAGTACTTCAGGACCAGCTTTAGATGACTTGATAGCGTTGCTAGAAATGGACAGCCGGATGGTAGTGGCGGTCAAAGCAGTCATGGTCCAGGTCTGTGTTTCGGCATCCTTCTGGGGTACAGGCGAGGCAACGACAGAACTAAATGAACCTGATCGCAGGAGCGAAGTTTGGCGCGCATGGTAACTCCTCCGGGCTTCAGCGAAGGAGAGTTTCTGCTTTACCCGAAACTCCTGGATCGCCTTCTCGTCTAAGTACCGCGGACAGTCGGCAAATGATGCTGAATGAGACCCTTTGCAATTGACGCAGACGGGGCTGTTGAACAGGTACCTTCGTGTCAGGGCCGGCTACATGATGCACAGATGGTAACGGTACTCTTACATGAGACTTGCGTATACCCAAAACGGTGGTATTTAAAACAATGCAGAGTTCTAGGAATATAAGGCCTCACCGCAATACGTTCGTACCTTGCTGAAATGCTCGTGGGCAGATCGACGCCATCAAATGTTATAAACAGCGTACGAGTGATTACCAATACTCCGTCTCGTTTGGCCTGCACTCGATGCACTGCTGTCACCTTTTGGTCCGAAAGAATGTCTACGAGTTCATCGTCCGACATACCATCGAGGCTATGGGTGGTAACGACGCCTTGACAGGAATTCAATGTGCGGTGCTTCTCAGCCCGGATGGGATAACCATGGAAACGCGTAGCGCGCAACAAGGTCTTACTTTGCTGATCAGACTTCGTTTGTGCTAATAAGGAACCATTCCGTAAACGAGTCCAGGACTGAACTGCACCAGCAACAGCATCAATGCACTTCTGAATAATGAAAGGGGTTACCTTCTCAAAACTTTCTCCTTCTTCTGTTCGTGAAATGCCCAAGTAACAACCAGATAACGGCGGTGCTACTTGTGTTACAAAGACTTTACGGCGCTTGTTGTTTATAACGGAGAAAGGGTGGTCCATAACGAAAGAAATCCTCCACCATTGCAACCGTCTCCGATCTCGGGCTCTGACTTCCCGTGCGTTACCCCGGCTTGGGTGAGTGGCCTAACTCACCCCAGGGTCACAACTCCCAAAACATAGACAGAGGGACACAATCGCCATCAGTTGAGTAAGGCAGTAATATATTACTAGTGAACAGCAAAATTGCAGCACGAGGGATGCATAAACATTATTAATATTTGCCAATTGCTTCTTATCTTTATATTTCTTCTGTCATCGCACAAAAAGTAGCTTTTCATTTAAACAAAATCAAACTGACCTTAAAATGACAATCATAACTTCCTCAAAACAAAACGCAAGTAATGGCATTTACCTTACCAGTAGTGTAAAGGTGGCGACTTTAGAGCACGAAGTGATGCCGAAAACTGATAAGATGTAATGTGATATCCTTTGTTCCACGCGACCGACCACGACCCCTGCTTTGTGGCCTGCCAGGATCGCCACCGAACACGCCCCCTCTCCTTTGTGGCCTGGTCTGAATGCCGTCAGGCGGAGTATTGGGTCAATGAGGTATTGTGCTCGTACGAGGACAATGGGGGATTGTTCCCTACGCTGGCTACGCCCCCTCTCTGTGGCCGGTCCTGAATACCGCCCGGAAGAGGTGTAGAGCAATGGGCTGTTGTCCTTTGTGGCCTGGTCTGAATGCCACCCTGGCACAGGAGTAAAACAACGGGCTATTGTGCTCGTACGACGATAATGGGGTATTATTCTCGTCGCTAATGGAGATGGTTTGTGCGCTACTGATACCGGCAGCCGGATACCGCCGAACAATAGGCTATTGTTCAAAAGGTGAGTTGTGAAAACACTTAATAATACAGCTCCCAAATAGACGTCGCAGGTTCGAGAGCTGGGACAATGGGATATTGTTCTCGTCATGTGACGCCAACCCGGCAAAAGGATGGAGGAGATAAGTTCTAAAATATCTGTCTCACTCTATCAGGTAATGTTCGTCCATGCATAACACCATCTAACGCTATTGAAAAAAATAAAGGATTTATACTGCTAACGTCCCGGCATCGCGCTCCTAAAGTGCTGGACGCAGACCCTCGATCGAAGTACCCCGCCGCGTATATTGATTAATGCAATTAAACGCTGGTCGTCGATCGATAATATACAATTATTCCAATTCAATATTTTTGATTGATTAATGTAAATAAGTGTATATGAACTGACTCGTGCACCTGGTTGTCATCGTATATGTGTGTGTTAAGGTGATTATTACGCATTATAATGATTACGACTAATAACACTCTTTTAATTCTGCTTTGAGGCAAAATTGTTTTGGACTTATAAGAATATTACATCAGTTAGGTGAAATAAAAAACCCATGACTGAAAGGACGGAGTTAGCGTAAATAGCTAACACGAGACGCTAATGAGTGAATCTTTCACGGAAAACCCGAGCTCAGGGTCCATCCCTTTGTTGCGCTATCGCGCTATTAATGATGTGTTTTCCTGACTGACTCTGTCTCTTTCACCTAACACCCTCCTCCGCGCGATAGCCGCTTTCCTCACAGCGCTCTAGCGGGCAGCGGCGGAGGTTCACTCTTCCGGCCTGGGGGAAACAAGACGGAAGCCCGCCATCTTGGGATTTTTTAACACACGGCTGGCGGCCATGTTGGCTCATTATTATGAGGAAACTAGCCTAAATCATTTGAAAGGGTGATAAGGAAATTAGCGCTTCAAGATTTTTTCTAAGGCTTGTTTACACGTGGGGTTGACTCTGAGAAATAAAATAAATAATGAAATACGGACTAACATTACATTTAAATAATACATTAAGGCGTTATTTAATAAATAATGAAATATGGAGAGTAACCTAAACAAAACATTCCCTTTGTTGCTCTTTTAATTAACACCGGTTAAAGAGCGGTCATAAATAAAAACTCTATTTTTTTTCTTTTCGTAACAACAATGAAGTTTCCTGTAACAGACCCGTGATTGTTTAAACATGCAATGTCTGAAGCGGTATTGAATACCTGCGGGAAATTGAACTCTGAGCGCAAATTAAAAAAATACATGGACTTTCAAAACATGCATAAATATCGTGAAAAGTTGCAAATAACATAGGGAGGAGACTTCAAAACCCTCCCTATCGAAAGATATGTTGACTATTCCAGCAGAGGGATCCAACCATTGGGAAGACCTCAAATATAAATTTGATATTCGTTTTAAAATCTTTTTTCTAAAGACGCGCACCAGCAGTCTTCGAGAAGTTCGACTAAGAGTTATTCAGTTGTACACCCCTTGCAAAATATGTTGCATATCCCTGAAGAGGATTAAACCATGGTGCGCTCCGGTTTGTCCAGTTTCTAGACATCTTTACAGTTTAATGGACGGGTTCCTAACAGCATTCTTGAGTAGAGATAACATCTACAAGTGAATGCCTCAAATATAACCCTTTGTGTGGGTTTTCAGCAAAGTATCCATTCAAAACAATAGCCCAGACTTAAACACGCGAGTGGATTTCCCCTACAAACACTAGGAATTCCAAAGTCTAAAAGCATAAGACCCCTACATCGCTACAGGAAAATTACATCAAGAGAAACAATACTTTTTTCATTACTGGCACTAAAATTGTTGTTAAATAATACATGCAACACGTTATAAACAAACATATAATAAAATATGTACCGTACCCTAAACAAAACATTCCCATTGTTGCTCTTTTAATTGACGCTATTTAAAGAACGCTCATAAATACAACTCAATAGAAATATATAGACACTCGAGGTAAAATACAGAGGGTCTTCATGCATACAGTCTTCGAGAAGGAAAATAACATAGGCAGGGACTTTAAAACAGTTGTTGTCGATAAATACCCCACCCACTAACGCAAGCACGCTCATAGGCAGGGATTTTAAAACAATCTTGACAATAAAGTACCACACCCACTCATGCAAGCACGCTCATAGGCAGGGACTTTAAAACAGTCATTGTCTATAAAGTACCCCACCCACTCACGCAAGCACGCTCATGGGTAGGTACTTTAAAACAGTCATTGTCGATAAAGTACCGCACCCACCACGCAAGCAAGAGCATAGGTAGGGACTTTAAAACAGTCGTTGTCGATTAAGTACCACACCCACCAGCGCAAGCACTCTCATAAGCAGGGACTTTAAAACAGCCATTGTCGATAAAGTGCCCCACACACTAACGCAAGCACGCTCATACGTAGGGACCTTAAAGCAGTCATTGTCGATAAACTACCGTACCCACCACGCAAGCACGCGCATAGGCCGGGACGTTAAAACAGTCGTTGTCGATAAAGTACCACACCCACCAGTGCAAGCACGGGATCTCTCTCTCCTTTGCGCTAGAACAATGCTGCAGAAATATAATTACCAATTCACTGATACGCTATGCCGGAGACGTCAACGATTTATATAGTGGTTTACACATACCTTGCAAAAATATGTTGTACACCCTTGAAGATAATAAACCAGGTCTCGGGAAATTCCTTTTGAAACACAACCATAGATACATGTCTTTACTGCTTAATGTATGGGGTCCTAACAGCATATTTGAGAAGAGATAACATCACCCATATACCTGGGAATGCTTCAAATTTAATACCTGGGTGGATTTTTAGCAATACATGCATTCAAACAATAGTTTCAGGAAAAAATATATCAAGAGAAGGAATGCTCTTTTTCCGATATATTCGCGCTAAAATTATAGTTAAATGATACACGCAATGCGTTATTTATAAATAAATAAATAATGAAATATACACCATCTTAAAGACACTGGTGTTTCAACCTCCATGTCTAAAAATTATATAATCCCGCATCGCTCAAAGGATAGAATGAATAATTAGCGAGCTTCTCTGCGAGGTAGCGTGTTTACTTCACATTCGAGAGGTCACGATTAAAATCTCGCTAGGTGACTTACCGGATAAGGGCAAGCCCTTCCATTTACGTTCTTTATAAACGAAGGTGTAATATATTTCCTAGCGGCTATGGTGTATAGATGCTGTAAAACGCTGTATTTACACAGTCGTAACTATCGCTATTATTTCCAAGTATTATTATTACCGTCAAGAAAACTTATTTGTTTATTCCATTTGAACAGACTGGTGTTTCAGCCTCTGTGTCTAAAAATAACACGATCCCTACATTGCACCAGGAAAGTTATATCAAGAGAAACAATTCTTCCTTTTCATTACTGGCACTAAAATTATTGTTAAACAATACGTTATTTAAACAATACTATATATGAAGATGGAGTTCCAGATGATGGCATCAGCGACACCTCTCACAATGATATCATGATAGAACAACACCTTGAACGCAGACGGATGCTTCACACATAATTCTTCAGTGAATATTTTGATAATGTTCTAATAAACAAATGAATTTTAGCAATACACCTATTCAAAAAATAATAGCCCCAGCCTTATACATGCAGGAGGATTTCCCTACAGGCATAATATCGTATGACGCCGGAAATCCCCACATCTGGTTTAGGTGTGTTTTATGAAATAACCCCTGCGTGAGGCTAGCATTCCACCATGATTCCTTCTACTCAAGAGGGGGTGGAGTAGTCAAACAAAATCCACGGATTTTATAACGTCACGCCTCTCGCCTCCAGTTTTATATGGGAAAAATGATATAAAAGAGACAGCTTCTCCGGCAATTTTCACTCTGCCTTGTGAGAACATATCGACCTAAGTACTCTTCAGACTTTAGATCCCTCTGTGAAATTTCATGAAACATAATTTCTGGTAAATTGTAAAAACATCTTATTTACTTTAACAGTTAACTTATTACTCCGTGCATTTAACTTACAAATGTGTTTTTGTTTCTTTCTTTCTTTTGAATATCGGTGTTTGTATGTAAATATTTGAACATTTTACAGTCAATAGCTGGCTGTGTTAATTTAATTTTTCTCAAATGCAAGCAGTTTAGTTAATTATTCAATTTTTAGCAAACGTATTATTATAGATGTTTAAATAAGGGATATTTAGGTGTGAATTATATTCCTTTCTAGAGAAAGAATACACTTACTTGAATACCTTCTTAACGTTCCTGCTTTTAGAATATTACAAACAAAGTCTGTTGTGCAAATCATTGGCTCTAATAAAGTAAATGTTTACATTATATTTAAACATTTAAATCGAGAAATAGAGTGCTTAATGAACTTCATTAGTGAATCATATTCTCCTTTATATTTACACATATTATCATTATTGTTATTATCTTTATTATTATATAATACAGAAAATTTTAATAATTTTGTGGCTGTAAAATAATTGATTTTTTTATGAAATGCATTCTCTAATAAAGAATATGTTTTTCTGTTCCTAATGCAGAGAGTTTGGCAACTCAACACACTGGCTGGTGAATAGCATTTTCCCGACTGTTCAAAGATTACAAGACCTTCAGCCAGAGTAGCCTTATAATATAAAAGTCATAAGAAAAATGCATACGAAATACGGTGCTATAGTGGTTGCAGTCTTAGGCGAAAAGCAGGTTTTTCTTCCATCAAGATATTCAATCCTAAAAAGCGAACAGTTGGAGGAAATGCCAGGGAAGTTTCAAATGGTATATCCCGGATTAGTACCAGCTGCAAGTTTAAGACATGTAAATTGTCTTTTCTTCCCGTTAAGGTTTGTAGAAATAATTCAGCTAACCTTTCAATGTTTCATTTAGAGTTACAACGTTTTAGTTTATAAATACACGCTTCGCTAAGATAACATTTGTCTAAAGTATGCATCACCGTATTAAAACAAATATGTGTAAATAACGTCCAGGTTGTAGTCTGGGTGAGGTCATGCAGAAACAAGTTTAATAGTCCTTTCAATGATTCTTAAGTCAAAGGATATACCTACAACAAGCTGTAAATAACTTGAATGTGTGTTACAGGACTGCAAGGGCGAAAGTAAATGAAGAGGAAGAACGAGATAGCGTAAAACAACATAAGCAGAAATGTAATAGGAACATTCTCAACAACTCCCAGTGATCTTATTCAATGAAGAATTGCAGCACTGGGTAAGGTGGAACCTGCAAGAAAAAATAATTTCGTGTGTAGAATATGGCAATAATATAAATTATTTGCTCAGTATTACTGTTTTACTTGCCAATACCATTCATTTCACAAATAATTTCATAATTGTTTAAAGGAGTGTGCAATATCTTAAAACATTGATGCTGCAGGCAATCTAAAAAAATGAACTATTTCTGAAAGACTCTTGAATAAATGGGAATCTAGAAGCCAGAACCATCTAATATTTGATGGTGTGATATGAGGTGTATAATAAGATTAATAAAAATGAGAACTATTTAATATAAACATCATTTATTTTGATAAACTTTATCCTATTACAATCCATCACAAAAACCGTACATATTTCCTAAATACAATTATGTTAATCTAGACCTTCTAAACAGTTAATTATATAATCATATACAGCACAGAGACCTACATGTAAACACCTTATCCGTAAGAAATTAAACATCTCAACAATCTCTGGATAATGTATTTTATAAGTATAAGTACTCAAAATTTCAAAGTTCCTGTTAACTATAGTCGAAATTCATTAACACAATTTCTTGGTCCTGTAATGCTATAAATTTAGATGCTTTCAGCTTACTTATAATTTCTTCAATCTCCGTCGTATGGTCGCTAATACCAGCCTCTTTCGATGTAATTAGTAACCTCAATATATTTACCAGTCTATTCGGGTTTTCAAGCGTAGATATCACTGAATTATCATCATATGGAAACTTCAAATTAGTAAACGCACGACTTCCGCTGTATTCAGTTTTCTCACCCGCAGGAGACTTAAGTGAAGGACAGAGACCCAGCCGGTATAACATTCCCCTCTATACATCTGTTCTTCAAGCGTAGATATCACTGAATTCTCACCATATAGAAGCGTCAAATTAGTAAGCACAAGACTTCCGTTGTATTCTGATTCCTCATCTACAGGAGACTCATGTGTAGTCGATTCAGCTTAATATCTTGCTCTATGAAGCTTAAGTCTTGTCTAAAAACGATTCTTTAAAATCCGGCCGCATATACGACATTTAATGATCGTTTCCTCCATGTGTAATGTATGAAAAATTGAGTTTCTCATAAGTTTGTTTGCTCGTTTTTCTCTGGCAATAGCTCATACTAAAACTGTAAAAGAAATTAAATGAATACGTGAATGCTAACGCTCGAAGGAATTAAAAGCGAATGAATGAATTCATAACACGAAACTATGTATATATCTCGGATGAGAACAGCGGAGGGAACCTCGACCTATGCATAGCAGCGGGAAAGGATGTTCTCTGGAAACATTAGTCATCTAGAAATGGATTGGTCTTAGGATCCGTAGACGCGAGGTTGGTTGGAACAGATCCCAGATTCCAATCTTTAAAAGGTGGGGCCCAGCCCTTTACCTGCCATGCAACCTGGACCGTCATAACAGCTTAATATCACGTTACAACGCCACGTAACCAGAAGATGGAGACTGCGAACACAGAAAAAGGATGCTCTCTGGAATAGGTTCATCCAGTTGCACGCCTCCCTAAACATGATCTACAGATCTATACCGACCATCAAACCTTCCTTCAGAAGGCCACAGATCATCGACGTGTAGATGGCAGAGATGCGTGACGAGCTGAAATGGTCCGAAAACTTGAAATATTAGAGACACCCAGCGCTATGCAGGCTATACAGATCTATACCGACTGCCAAACGTTCCCTCAGAAGAAAACAGATCGTCGACATGTAGATGACAGACTTGCGCGACTAGCTGGAACGGTCCGAGAGCTGGAAATGTTAGGGACATCCAGCGCAATGCAGGCTACAGATCTATACCAATCACCAAACTTTTATTTAGAAGGTAACAGACCGTTGACATGAAGATGGTCGAGACGCGCGTCCAGCTGGCACGGTCCGAGAGCTGGAAATGTTAGGGACATCCAGCGCAATGCAGGCTGAACAGATCTATACCAATCACCAAACTTTCCTTTAGAAGGTAACAGATCGTCGACATGAAGATGGTAGAGACGCGCGACTAGCTGGAACGTCTCGAGAGCTAAAAATGTTAGAGAAATCCAGCGCAATGCAGACTGCAAATCTATACCGACTAACAACATTTTATTCAGAAGGTAACAGATCGTTGACAAGAAGATGGTAGAGACGCGTGTCTAGCTGGAACGGTACGGGAGCTGGAAATGTTAGGGACATCCAGCGCAATGCAGGCTGTACACATCTAAACCGATCACCAAACTTTACTTCAGAAGGCAACAGATCCTCGGCATGAAGATAGTAGAGACGAGAGACCAGCTGGAACGGTCCAAGAGCTGGAAGTGTTAGGGACATCCAGGGCACTGCAAGCTGTACAGATCTATACCGACAGCCAAACCTTACTTCAGAAGGCCACACATCGTCAGCATGAAGATGGTAGAGGCGCGCGACTGGCTGGAACGGTTCGAGAGCCGGAAATGTTAGGGACATCCGGCGCAATGTAGGCTGCACAGGTCTATACCGATCACCAAACTTTCCATTAGAACGTATCAGATTGTCGACATGAAGATGGCAGAGGCGCGTAACCAGACTGAGACCAATCGCTGTCTGGATGAGGCCTATTCCAGAGAGCATCCTTTTCCGCTGCTCGCAGGCACTATCTTCGGGTTACGTCTGCAGCTTATGTTTACTGGTTACGTTAGTTACATTTACTGGTTACGTTGGTTACGTTTACTGGTTACGCAGTGTTACGTGGTTACGTTACATGACATTAGTGATTACGACGGCCCAGGAGACATGGCAGTCAAAGGTTGGGTCACTACCCTTTAAAGATTTGAACTTGGAGCTATAGCGGGAACTACAATACCATTGTAAATGTCATTGTGCTACGAAACAAAGTAACTTGATAATACTGTAAGACATATATGTAAAATGTGAAGGAAGGCTAGCTAGCCGTGAGAAGGGAAAGAATGCAGGTAAAAGGGGAGAGAGAAGGTAATAGAACAGACAACCCTGCTGCAGTGGTCACAGGTATTCGTAAGATATGAGTAAAAGTAACGCTTCATTGAGAGAGATAGCGATAGGATAGAGAGACAGGGAGAAAGATGACATTCTGGGAATGTCCGAATTTGTCAGGACTTCAAATATGAGGGCAAACATTTTCATACCACGCGTAGGTGGAGATTCAATAAGAGTAAAGCTTTTAAAATAGCTAGGCAAAAGCAGCGTCCCCGTGCGATGGTATAAAAGGGAGCATGTGTAAAGCTCTGGGTCTTTTTGCTTGGCTGATTTTGGAGAAGAGGTAAAAAAATTCACGTCACGTTGGTGGCGATGCGTGTCAAGTAAGCAATAGGAAGCAGTTAGATTTAGATTGGGGGAGGTATGGCTCTGCAGATATGCCCCCTAGAATTGTGCATTAGACAGATCACACGGCTAGCGGAGTTGTAAGGTATTATTATTGTTAATAAAAGTAAAGTTAAATCATCAAGAAGTGTCATTTCGTCTCCTATTACCATACCCTGGGGAAGAGTTTAGCAATAGGACAACACACAAGTGTGCTAGGCCTACCATTTCAGCATAGACCAATCACCCACAACTCCATCGCAGAAGGAAGGAAGACGACCCCCAGGGGAGGTCCGTCGCATATGGCACCCAACGTGTTCAAGCCCGAATAAGCAGACGAACTCAGAATTTCCACGCCGCAAGAACACATCAGAAACAGCAGCAGCAACGCAGCAGTCAGAGTCAACGAAAAGTAGGACAGTACCTTTTCATATTTATGTGTTTTCATGTTACTCAGGAGTAACAGAATTATCACGGCAGACAGCAATATGGAACATTCTAGCGAGAGCACCATAGACACTGACACGTGCATGCAGCAGGAGGCGTGTTAGGATGATGCAACCTTGCTCATAAGAATTATGAAATCGCTACTAGCTGAACAGAGCAGAAAACTAGGAAGTAATTTAGCTGAAAATAACCAAAGACTTGAAACTAGCTTAAATAACAAAATGGAAAACAGCTTAGCAGAAAATAATCTGACTTGAAAGTAGCTTAGCACAAAGGACTCAAAAACTTGAAAGTAGGTTAGCTAAAAGCAGTCAGAAATTAAAAAGTAGCCTAAACAACAAACTAGAGCATAGT
The DNA here is from genome assembly GCA_030765065.1 of Deroplatys truncata. Classification (NCBI taxonomy): domain Eukaryota; kingdom Metazoa; phylum Arthropoda; class Insecta; order Mantodea; family Mantidae; genus Deroplatys; species Deroplatys truncata. The sequence goes on from CM060990.1 coordinate 285,233,706, forward strand.
TTAGCAGAAACCAGTGCTAGAATAGAGACCACTAGCAAGAAAATAGAAGAAAGCTTAACAGCTAGCAGTAAGCAAATAGATCAGATTAGGACAGGGCAAGAAGCCATTCAAACAGAATTACTGCCCGATTAACTTCAGGTGGCAGCTGAGGAAAGCTACGCACTAAAGGATAAGTCCGTTATCTATCCCGAGAGGAGAGTAGGGGTCAGTTACGCATTTGGAGTTGATGACGCTGCACGTGCATTATCTGAGCTTCTGTAATTTTTTAAGGCTCGTGTCCGTGCGCGTTATATATTCGTCTATAACAGCATATACACGAAACAGTTTGCTTTGTTCCGAGTTGTATTCTCTGTATGTGTGTAACTGTTAGTGCCTGCGTTGAGTATTTTTTGGATATTCGTTTTACTCAGTAAACTTAAATGCAAAGTACTGCACTCCCAAACCAGGGAAGTTATTATTAATGTATATAAATACATGAAAAGACATGTAGTGACTGACGTGGTGAACATCAATGTGAAAAACATTGGAAATGGTTTTGCTGAGGCAACAAGAGCTGCCGAAAGAAGTGTAAGAAGAATAATTAAGGAAACCATAGATACTGATAGTGGCATTTCGCCTTCATTCTCCACACCGCATAAAAAGAGACCTAAAAGGTCTTATTGTGAGAGCTTAGATACTTTCAATGAGGCAGTAGTGCGCCGAACTGTGAATGAATTCTATATTCTTCACAAGCAAAGACCGACACTGAAGAAAGTGCATGCAAAGTTAAAGGAATCCATCAACTTTGAAGGGAGTGTATCTACATTCAGATACTACTTAAGTTGGGTTTTACCTGGTAAAGGACAAAAAAGAATAGAAATGTCCTAATGGAGTGGCACGACTTTAGAACTAAGCGGTTCCATTATCTTAGAATGATAAAACAGTACAGAAGTGAGGGCCGTCCCATAATATAAATGGATGAGACATATATACATTCATCACACACTACTCCATATGCACGTCATCAATGCTGAGGTAGAATTCATGCGCAGTGAAGGCTTGCTCGATGGTAAACAGGAAATTATCATTCATCCAGGGGGCGACACCGACGAAAGCAGTGATTCCTCCGAGTTTTCTAGTGAAGAGGAAGGTGAAGACTGTTAAGAGCAGGGAACTGCAGATTCAACTGGATCTTCTGCTAGTGTTGCGTCTGTTGTCTGAAGCCAGCCTCAAGGTAAGATGCATGTGATTTCCCCTCCCTCTTGGCCGAAGGTGGCTGCAGTTGGTCTCCCTCCACTCTTAGTTGCCCCTCTTGTACTGCACAGCGAGCTGCCACCACAAGTTAATCGGGCTGTAAGTAAGGGAGCATCAAGAAGTAAATGTAAATAAGGGTGTAATTGCTTGTCTCACAGAATCTGTAAACTCAGCTGTAGAGTCATTAGAACAAGACAGTCTTAGAATGCAAAGTAATGTAACAGAGGTACAACTTAATGTAGCCAAAGAATTGCAGATCGTTAAGCAGGTCATTACCGTAGGCCAGGTAGCAACAAACTAGGAAATAGAGAATTTAAAAATATTCGTTTAGGCTGTTAAAAAGGTTATTTCAGTACAAACAGGTCAGGAAATTGATATACAGAAAACATCAATCCAGGCTATCAGTGCTGTGTACGATAGGGAAATTATTTATTTAAAACGCAATATGAATGCTTTAGAATTAGAGCAGCAAAACACTAATAGTACGCACAGCATAGCTCAAGGAAGTTCAGCTAACTGCAGGAGTGAGAATTCAGTCCCCGGTGAAGCCAGAACCCTTGAAACCAATTCTTGTAATGATAATGTGCATGCTTGTAATTTAGCGCAGTTGGTTCCTTGCCCTCACAGTGGGGATCATAATTTTAATTCACACCGTTTGCATGAAGTCACACCTCCAGTGTTCGAGGAACCAAAAGACCAGGAAACAGAGTTTATAAAACAATTAGAAAAATATTTTGTTGTTAAAGTCAACTCCTGAGGTCATCAAGCCCATTATAGTTAGGAAATGCCTCAAAGGTCGTGCTTTATCTTGGCTCAAGTTAACACAGGGTAGCTCGCTGACATATGAGGAATTTAAACAGACATTCGTATTAAGATATTGGGGACCACAGGAAATTAACAAAATTCGACTTACTTAAACCAAGTCAGATACAACCCGAACATACATGGTACCCTAGTTGATTATGTTCTAAATTTGGCACAGAGAAGCAAGCAAATGGAACCACCCTTATCAGACAAGGAGGTGATAGAGCTGCTCACCAATCATTTTGAAACCCATATCAGAAACGGACTGATAGTAGCTGAGCCACCCAACATCACAAAAATGATTGAGTTAATTAAAACGTTTGATCAGAGACCAACACAGAGTAATAGCTTCAGAGATAGGAGAGAGACATTTCAGCCGGAAAATAGGTCACATTCCTTTGGGTCAGGGCATACAGGCAGAGAAACCCACAACACAGGCAATTCCCACAAAACCCTAGAGACAGGTACACACAGCCAACACCACGGACCAACAGACTAAGAAACTACCCCAGGGAGCATCAGCATATAGACCACCAAAGAAATTTTAATGTAAATCACATCCAGGCATCGAACACACGGCTAAACAGATCTGAATATGTAACAGAATTCAATAGAAATTATGCTAGGGCGCAGGAAAATGCACACAGACAGGAGAACAACAGACAAGGGAATTTGTTGGGTGGAAGTAGCCCAGTAAACATGCAGACAATTGTAAATAGTAATAGTGGGAGATGGGATTCGAACCCGGGACTTAACAGATAGCAAAGACCTCAAGACTCGCAACCATCGGGAAACCAGACATAGATGACTACTACGGCCGAGTATCCATCTCAAAGAGAAATAGTAAATCACAAGTTTCTCAACCAGGGCCAATTGCTTTAACAAATACGCACGTGCAGGAAGTTAACACGCCAAACAGTAGGCAACAGCAAAATAATAGCAAAAATGTAGACATGCGTGACTCGCTGAGAATAAGTGCCGAAATTATCGGCGTAAACACTGAAATTTTAATAGATACTGGGGCAAATATATCGGCGTGGTGCGAAAAATTTTAAGAAGGTTGCAAGAAAAATAAATTAAAATTATGTCTCTGGCAATTTCGAATGTTTCTTGTAAGGTAGCGATATCCAAAAGTAAACTAAAAGTTAGGCAACAAGCAATGCTAACTATCAGCATGAGCAATAAAACAGTCAATGCTATCTTTCTTGCGAGGCTGCAACAGCAAGTGAACATTGGATCGGATTGCTTGCATAAATGGGAAGCAATTGTTAATTTTGAAAACAAATGTTTAAATTTAGCAAAAGATGGAATCTATGGCTTTTGTGGAGAATATTACAGTAGACAATGAACCAACAGCGGAAGAAAATCAAATCTTAGAAGAGTTATTTTGAGTAGCATTAATTAAAGCACAAGAAGGGGAATAAATTGTATCTATAAATCCTATAGGAAGATACAGAAGTGATCAGATAGAGGAACTGTCTGATGATGAGGAAGCCATAAAGTACATAAACACGTACGTTTGCTTAGACTCAGGTCGCGTGCACGTACACGAGCTCAAAACTATTAACGAGCTGGCGGCGGCACCACAAAGAAAGAAGCAGGTAGCCCAACCGGTTAGGGCGCAAAAGACAGGAGATCGCCGCTCTGATATAAACGAAGGTAAACGTCGCGTGCGGCTTAGAAGAAAACGACAAGATAAGACTGCGGGATATTTTATGGAAGAATAGGGCAGTTTTTTCTTCACAACCGGGCAAATGTAACGCTTATGTACACAGATTTAAAGTTAAACCCATGGCACCATAATACCAGAAATGCAGGAATATGCCCTTCGCCATTGGAGAGCAAGCAGAGCAAATCATTAAACAAGTGTTAGATGATGATATTATACAAGTGTCCAACTCACCTTATGTTAACCCTTTAGTGTGGCTCAAAAAGAAATCAAGCGAATTGAGAATGACGTTAGATGCACGCAAGCTAAGCTCATTCACAGTACCCGATCACTTCAGGACGGAAGGCATCGATCAACTGTTGGCTAGGGTAAACCGGGGCAAGTAGTTCTCTAGCTTAGACCTTGTTCAGTCTTTCTGGCAGATATCCTTAGCAGAGAAATTGAGGCTGTACACTATGTTCTTGTACAAAGGACTTACGATGGTTTTTAAGAGGATTCCGTTTGATTTATGCACAAGCACGAGTGCATTACTTAGAGCAATTCACGCCATATTTGGTAACACAACAGCAGAATTTGTCCTTCAATACGTTGACGACTTTATGATACTAGGAGATGATGATGATGACGATGAGATAGGGTTTAAGGGCGCTAAACATCTAGGGTTGTCAGCGCCCTTCCAATGTAAGAAACGTAAAACCCCAAAACTAAAACACGGTACACAAACCCGCTATGTCAAAAACTAAAAGACAAACCACACACCAATACCTAAAAACCAACACACTAAAAGCATTGTCAATAAAAGAGTAAAATAACGTGTCAAGAACTGTACAATGCGAGGGACATGAGCGTCATATGTCCGCCGGGGAGAAGAGCTCCATTAAAATAGACAATAGAAAATCACAAAGCTAAAAGACGCTCAGCGCATCAAATGCGCCGATTAAAACCACTGTCACTTACAAAACGTAAAAATAATTCTACAGCACGCGCGTCGTCTGCCAAAACATTGGCTATGCCAACCGGCAGACCCACACGAACGCGCAACAGAGCTAAAAATTGACACTCTATAAAATGTGACGCACCGTTAAGGGCGCATCACACTGCGCACAGAGTAGTGCGGGGTCACCACTGAGCAAGTATCTATGGTTAAAAAGACAATTTCCGATACGTAAGCGAGTTAAAATCACCTCTTCTCGACGAAAGCAGCGAGAAGAGGTACCCCAGACCAACGGAAGAGGTTTAACCTCCCGCAACTTGTTCCTCCTAAGAGCCGCCCAACCATCGCGCCAGCGCGAGAGGATACGGTATCGTAAAATAACATAAAAATCTGAGGAAGGAACAACACAGGTAAAACATCTGGGTGATAAAAGCGCCGATTTGGCAGCGGCGTCGGCAGACTCGTTCCCTGAGATGCCCACATGACCTGGAATCCAAACGAAGGAGACGCTGATTACAGAAGCACCAAGCGAGTGGAGCAGGTCATGAATACGCTGTACGGGCGGGTGGTAAGTGTACAGCGCGTTAATACTCTGAAGGGCACCCAGAGAGTCCGTACAAACAACACAACGCCGTAAGACATGCCGCTGAATGCATAAAACACATTGATAGATACTAAAACGTTCGGCGGTAAAAATCGAACATTGCCCAGGTAAACCAAAGGTAAAACTAAGTGCACCAAAAACAAAGGCACATCATACTCCAACATCAGTGTTAGACCCATCAGTATAAATAAAATGACAGTCCCGGAATTGCGCCTGTAGTTCTAAAAATTCGGATCTAAGGACTGAAGCATGGGTCTTAATTTTCGGCATCGACGTTAACCCAAGGTGACAGTAGGCCTCAGCGCGCGACCAAGCAGGAAAACGCGTTTCACCCCGAGGAAGGGCCGGCGCTGGCGTAACGTCCAAATGCAGAAGTAGCTGTCGAAATCGAACCCCTGGAGGGACCAATGCAGAGGAGCTAATTAAATAGTGGCGATCAAGCGACTCTTCGAAAAATAACTCGAAGGAAGGGTGGTCAGGCAAGCTTGAGAGTCGAGAGGCATAGCTGCACAAAAGCATCTCACGCCGGAAGGACAGCGGAGGCTCTGCAGCTTCAGCATACAGACTGGGAACAGGGCTGGTTGGAAAGGCACCCGTAGCGACTCTTATGCCACGATGGTGAATGGCATTCAATCGACGTAACACAGATGGACGTGCCGACGAATAAACAATGCACCCGTAATCAAGCTTGGATCGGACCAAAGAGCGATAAAGACGAAGAAGGACGGTCCGATCAGCTCCCCAGGATGTGTCACAAAAACACGTTAAAGAATAAGAGAACGGTCACACTTTGCTTTTAAAAAGCAAATGTGCGAGGTCCAGCACAACTTCCTATCAAAGATCAACCCCAAAAATTTCACCTCGTCTGCAAACGGAAGTATCTCCGGCCCAAGATGGAGAGAGGGCGGAGGGAAATACTTCCGGCGCCAGAAGTTGATGCAGACTGATTTCTCGGCGGAGAAATTAAAGCCGTTGACGTTTCTCCAGGCGCAGAGATGGTCGATACAGCTCTCGAGACGGCGTTCGAGCAGACAGGTCCGCCGTGAACTGCAATAGATCGCAAAATCGTCAACAAAAAGGGACGAAGAAACGCCAGATGGAATACAATCGACAATGGGGTTGATAGTAATCGCAAAAAGTGTGACACTGTGTACAGAGCCCTGCGGTACACCGTTCTCTTGAATAAAACTACTGGATAAAACCGAGCCCACACGTACACGAAAGACGGGATCCGTCATTAACTCCCGAAGAAATATGGGAAGACGACCGCGGAAATTCCATGCATGGAATGTACGTAAAATGCCGCCCCTCCAACAAGTGTCATAAGCTTTCTCCAGGTCAAAAAATACAGCCACCGTTTGACATTTTCTCAGAAATCCGTTCATAATATGCGTTGACAGACACAACAGATGGTGGACGGTGGAGCGATGGCGACAAAAACCGCACTGAGCGTTCGCCAGAAGTTTCTGAGACTCAAGCCACCATGTCAACCGCCCGTTGATCATGCGCTCCATCACCTTGCAAAGGCAACTGGTGAGGGAGATAGGACGGTAGCTGGAAGGTAGTTGGCGATCCCTCCCAAGCTTAAGTATAGGGACAATGGTGGCTTCGCGCCAAACGGAAGGAAAAAGGCCGACTTGCCAAATACGGTTATAGACCTGTAAGAGAAAGAGTTTACTGTCGGCTGAAAGCTTCTTTAACATCAGGACATGAATGCCGTCCGGCCCAGGAGCGGAGAGCCAAGAGCAATGAAGAGCGTGCTCCAGCTCCCTCACTGTAAAAAGATCATTATAACACTCCTTATTGGAGGACCGAAAATTATAGGTCTCGGAATCCAGTCGGGCTTTGAGTGTACGAAACCCGGCGGAATAATGGGCAGAACTGGAATCCGCCTCAAAGGCAGCATCCAGAGTGTTAGCAATGATTGCCGGATCCACAATGGTGGCATTGTAAACCTGAAGGCCAGAAACAGTACAATGCGACAATTTACATGAGAAGCGACGAAGTTTATCTCAAACAACAGACGAAGGCGTGAAGCGACTAAAAGACTCGACAAAACGAGTCCAGGATGCCTTCTTGCTATCCTGAATAATGCGAAGGGCCCTGTCTCGCTATTGTTTAAAAGTAGCCAAAGTATCAGCTGTCGGGTGTCGCCGAAACACCCTAAGTGCAGTTCTACGGGCACGAACGGCGCCCCGACAATCCTCATTCCACCACGGAACAGGTATTCGCCGAGGGTGAGAGGAGGAACGGGGAATTGCGCGTTCGGCGGCAGATAGAATAGTAGACGAAAGATGTTGTACATTTGGTTAACGTCAACAAAGGGCTGGTCCTCAAAACACACCAGGCTGGAATACCATCACCAGTCGGTTTTTCTGAATATCCAGGTAGGTACTCTGGAATGCTGGTCGTGGTGAGACAGAAGAGAAACGATGCAGGGGTAATTGTCGCTGGAGTAGGTGTCAGCGACGACGTTCCACTACAGACGACTAGCAAGCTGAGTGAGCAAACGGCAAGGTCCAAGTGAGAGAATGTACCGGAAGAATCAGAAAGAAACTTAGGCTCAACTGTATTGAGAATAGAGAGGTTGAACTGATCAAAAATGTCAGATAGTAGACTTCCCCTCGCACAAGCCCTTGGCAAACCCCACAGGGGGTGATGGGCATTAAAATCTCCCAACAGAAAAATAGGTGTTGGGAGAGCTCACAGGAGAGCTCGAATGTCCGCGTTAGCGAGGGGAGATGATGGAGGTGAATACAAGGAGCAAAGAGAAAGAAAAAGCCAGGTAACTGTAGTTTATTGGCAACACCTTGCAGGTCGGACGTAATAGTGAGAGTTTGAAAATGAACGTCTTTACGCACTAATAACATGACACCTCCATGAGCAGGAATACCCTCCTTCGGTTCAAGATCGTAGCGAACTGGAGTATACCCTCGAAGATCAAAAGGATCGTGAGGTCGTAGCTTGGTCTCCTGCAAACACACGACCATAGGTGAAAGAGAACGCAATAAAAGCTGCAGTTCCGCTCTATGCGATCGTACACCACGTAAATTCCAGGTCAGGATAGCCATGAATAAAAGGGATACACTTCTTACTTAGAAGGGCGTCTCAAAATAACGTTTGTTAACCTTGAGGTTCGGGCTTTTTGTATGGAGTTGGTCAGACTCCATACGCTCCTCGAAGGGAGGGCCTACGCGGTCAGTGTCAGAAACCAATTCAAGCGCCGAGAATCGGTTCTGGGTGGCAATAGGTGAAGGGGGCCGCTGAGCGCAGCTTCTCCCAGGAGCATCCTGGGACTGTGACCTTCGAGGAGGACGAGGAGGAGGAGGAGGAGGAGGAGAAGGTGAATTTCTCTTACAGCGCGCATGCGGAGGGTCTTTCAGAAAAACTTTCCTACGAAATTTCTGCTTTGATTTCTTCTCAGTTCCTTGTGAGTTCATAACCTTTGGACCAGCTTTATATGGTTTGCAAACTGTGGCTGAAATGGATGGCCGAATGGTAGTGGCGGTCAATGCAGTCATGGTCCAAGTTTGAGCCTCTGCATCCTTCCGGTGTACTGGCAAAGCAACAACAGAACTGAATGTTCCCGATAGCAGGAGCGAAGGTTGGCGCGCATAGAAACGCCTCCGGGCTTCGGCGAAGGAGAGTTTCTCCTTTACCCGGATCTCCTGGATCGCCTTCTCGTCCAAGTACCGCGGGCAGTCGGCAAATGAAGCAAAATGAGACCCTTTGCAATTAACGCAGACGGGGGCTGTTGAACAGGTACCTTCGTGTGAGGGCTGGCTACATGTTTCACAGATGTTAACGGCACTCTTGCAGGAGACTTGCGTATACCCAAAACGTTGGCATTTGAAACAACGGAGAGGTCTAGGAATATAAGGCCGAACCGTAAAACGTTCGTACCCTGCTGAAATGCTCGTGGGCAGATCGACGCCATCAAAGGTTAGAAAAAGGTTACGAGTGGGTACCAATACTCCGTCGCGTTTGGCCTGCACTCGATGCACTGCTGTCACCTTTTGGTCTGAAAGAAAGTCTACGAGTTCATCGTCCGATATACCATCGAGGCTATGGGTGGTAACGACGCCTCGACAGGAATTCAATGTGCGGTGCTTTTCAGCACGGATGGGATAACCGTGGAGAAGCGTAGCGCGCAACGAAGTCTCACTTTGCTGATCGGACTTCGTTTGTGCCAATAAGGAACCATTACGTAGACAAGTGCAGGACTGAACCGCACCAGCAATTGCATCGATGCCCTTCTGAATTATAAAACGGTTCATCTTCTCAAAGCTTTGTCCTTCTTCTGTTCTTGAAATTACCAAGTAACAACCAGATGTCGGCGGTGTTACTTCCGTTACAATAAATTTACGGCGCTTGTTGGAAATAATGGAGAAAGGGGGCTCCATAGCGAAATAAATCCTCCACCATTGCAACCGTCTCCGACCTCGGGCTCTGACTTCCCGGGCGTTACCCCGGCTTGGGTGAGTGGCCTAGCTATACCAGACTCACCCCAGGGTTACACCTCCCAGAACATAAACAGAGGGACCCAATCGCCGTCAGAAGTTGGCAGCTCATGCAATGGCCCCCCGTGGGACTGCAGTTGAACAGCGGATACCAACACAAGCCCTACATGACGACCCCGGGTGGTGGGGATGACGCCATTACCCACTCACCCAGGTGCGCACCCAGTGCGCGGGTATCCGTCAGGCTGTATCCAAGGAGGATTAAAAGAAAGGATAAAACAAATAAAACTGTGTGAGCGTTTCGCACGCAAGTTAGGCCGCCGAGGAAGAAAAAGAGATGTGCGAATGTCGTGGTGCGAAATAGGCGGAAATTGACAAGGGAAGAGAGAAACGATGGCAAGGTGCGGTATGAATGTAATGCAAAGAACGCACGAGAGCCTACTTTGTGTCTCCCGGTAACGAAAACGAACCCATCTCGACCAGGCGGGGATGAAGTGATGAAGATGGCGATGAGTGGCTCGGGAACCCCCGGGTACGTCAAAACCCGTACTCACATGAGGTGAGCCCCTGGGGGGATAGTAGGAGACGTCATTGACTCGCACCTAAAACACATGGATTATGTTTTAAGCATGTTGAGCCAGCGTGGCATGACCCTAAAGCTAGACAAGTGCAATTTGTTTCTAATTTTTAGGGTATGTGTTCTCAAAAGACGGCATCCGACCTAATCCGGATAGAACAGAAAGCATTAGAAATATTCCGGAACCACGAAACCTAAAACAGCTCAGAAAATGGTTCGGCATATGCAGGTATAAAGGTTAATTCCTAGTTAACTTTGCCAAGGAAACCGCACCACTTAAAAATTGCTGAAGAAGGGTGTTAAATGGGTGTGGCGAGATGAAAAGCGGGCGGCATTCTCCAAGGTTCGCGAACTTTTTTCACAGGCGGTACTAATAGAAAGGCCCAGAGATGATTTGCGTGTTCATAAATGTTGCGATGTCAGCGTGGGAGGCTATGCAGAAATTTTATGCCAAATAGATGAGCAGGACTGCATGCATGTTTTAGCCACGGCATCCAGGGGTTTGACCCAGGCAGAAAGCAACGCCTGCATCACGCAACTTGAAATTGCGACCATGTGCTTTTCGTTGGTCAAATTCAGACAATTTATATATAATAGGAAAATAATCATTCATACCTACCACGTGAGCCTAGAATTTATAAAACAATGCAAACTGACTAGCAGCAAAATCTCCCGCTAAAATTATGAAATTTTGAATTTCGATGTTGAAATCAAACACATTCCAGGGGCCGCAAACACCTTGAGTGATGTTTTGTCGAGATTACTGAGGGCAAATCCAATGACAGAAAATGACAGGCCTTTTTACCAAGTGACAGTAATGCCTGCAGACTAGACAGGGCTGGTTAGAGCTTTAAGAAACATGGCAAAATTCCAAGAAGAAGATGAGGAAATCCGGGAACTGTCAAGAAAAGCACCTGAGAAAGACGGCAGCATCTCCGGTTCAATAGTCAAAAGGAATGGCATTCTTTACAAACTCAATGTTAAAGAAAAGAGATGAAAAACATATGTGCCGAAAGTGCTGGAGAATGCATTAACTGCAGCCTTCCACAACTCATTAGTGCACTCTGGATCAGAAAGAATGGCCATCAACATTGCAGAACACTTTTATATTAAGAAGCTTCATCAAAAGGTCAGAAAACATATAGCAAAATGTAAGCTGTGCCAATTAGCCAAACCACTAAACGTAGCGTACGATATTGTTATGCAGAGTGTTATTAGAGATGTCCCCAACGCCCTGATTTGCATGGAGGCGCACGGACGGTTGCCCGAGAGCACTTGTGGGACTAAGTTTATAATTGTTACTTGATGTCTTCACAAAATTCACGAAGATCTACCCAGTGAAAAACATAACAACTAGAACATGGCTGAGGAAAATATTCAAAGATTATGTGCCTAAATATGGGGAGATATTATCCTTGCTGTGTGGCAATGCCTCCATGAACCCGTGCGGACTTTTTCAAAAGACACTCGCAGAAAATGGAGTGAAATTATTCCACAGCTCTAACTATTATCCGCAGGGAAATATGACCGAGAGAGTGCTCCGAGATATTTCGGGCTATTTTCGAATTTTAGCACACAAAAACCATACGGGTGGTACGAACATTGTGTCAAAATTGAATTTGTATTAAATAGTTCATTAAATGCATCCAGAGTTATGCGCCGATATTAATACACTTGGGTAAGCAGCCGGAACAGATATTGCCAAACATACCCACCACGATAGACCAAGGCACTCAAGACACTACGGCGGAAAGATGCAAGAAAGCGCTACTGCGTATAAGACAGAAAGCGGAAGCAAGGGAAAAGAAGGCGAAAAGACACAAGGCAAAATGGACGCCGAAAATTGCTGACTTGGTTCTCGTGAAGAACAAGAACAAATCAGACCGATGGAGTAACAAATACCGCAGAATGTACTTATTATATAAAGGCGCGGCGGTAATTCTAGCTCAATTTGGGGCACACACTTTTGACGTTAGGGAGATAACCACCAACAAAAATTGGGGCAGATATCATAAACAATTGCTGAAACCTTTCAAGACATAAGCGAATATTTGAACTTTGCATGATTTTATGATTGCTTGTTCCGCGGGGTGATGATTCATGTAATTGCGGTTTGAAAGTGTTTAATCTTTAGTAATGTATTGTATATAGAAACAGGATTAAAATTATTGCAGTTAAGGGCCTCTGGTCAAACAGCTAATTGGTACCCAGAGCAGGCAGCCAACATGCCTTAATTACACGCAACACCAGGCTTAATGTAAAAAAAAGAAAACAAAAGCCACTTTTAAGCAGTACAAAGGAAAATGGGCGAAAATACTGAAACTTAGATATACTTGGAAATGGCAGCGAAAAGATGACCAGAAGTGTTTCTAAACAAACTTCAATGATGTGTTAGGGGAAATACATGTGAAAGTCATTGTGTTAAATAAATATTGCCTAGCCCACAAGCGCGTGCTTACTCATTGTTAAACCCAATGAAATATTCGTGTGCAAAGCCAGGACAAAGACCATCACCACAATGGTCAAGCATTATTTGCAATAAGTTATTCATTTATGGCAGTCGAGGTCAATGTCATGCAAATACAAGCTTATATAAATATTTGCACACATCATTATGTGGATAGATTACCTGAGGGTTACATTGTCGTGTTTGGATAGAAGCTATGTACACACTTGCATTGTACAGTGTAACAGTGTTATGAATTGTATTGTCTTTATTTTAGCGTTTCTTTGATTTGCTTTTCTATGGTTCTTAGGGTCATGTCATTGCCATTCAAAAATAAACCTTCTCCGCCAGCAAACTCGAAACCTTTTTTGAATGACAATGAGGGGCATTTATAGCGGGAACTACGATACCATTGTAAATGTCAGTCTGATACGAAACAAGGTAACTTGATAATATTGTAAGGCATATATGTAAAATGTGAAGGAAGGCTAGCTAGCCGTGAGAAGGGAAAGCATGTAGGTAAAAAGGGGACAGAGGTACTAGAACAGGCAACCCTGCTGCAGTGGTCACAGGTATTCGTAAGATCTGAGTAAAAGTAACCCTTGATTGAGAGAGATAGCCATAGGATAGAGAGAGGGAGAGAACTGACATTCTGGGAAAGTCCGAATTTGTCAGGACTTCAAATATGAGGGCAAACATTTTCATACCACCCGCAGGTGGAGATCCAATAAGAGTAAAGCTTTTAAAATAGCTAGGAAAAGTAACGTCCACCTGTGATGGTATAAAAGGTGGCATGTGTAAAGCTCTGGCGTATTTTTGCTTGGCTGATTTTGGAGAAGAGGTAAAAAAATCACGACATGTTTATGGCGATACGTGTGAAGCAAGCAAAAGGAAGCTATTAGATTTAGCTTGGGGGAGGTAAGGCTCTGCAGATAGGCCCCTAGAATTGTGCATTAGACAGATCACACGGCTTGCGGCATGTAAGGTATTATTATTGTTAATAAAAGTAAAGTTAAATCATCAAGAAGTGTCATTTCGTCTGCTGTTACCACACCATGAGAAAGAGTTTAGCATTACGGCAACACACAAGTGTGCTAGGCTTACCATTTCTGCATAGATGACCACTCACAGCTCCATCGCAGAAGGAAGGAAGACGACGCCCAGGAAGAGTTCCGTCGCATAGCCTGTTCCATCCAACCTGACGTCTTCTGACTCTGTGAGCAATCATTGTACGCATGATGAATGTTTCCAGAGAGCATCCTTTTCCTCTGCTTGCAATCTCCATCTACTGATTACGTGGCGTTGTAACGTGATTTTACGCTGTTACAACAGTCCAGGAAGCATGACAGGAAAAGGGCTGGGCCCCCACCTTTTAAAGTTTTGAACTTGGGATCTGCTCTATCCAACCTTGCGTCTACGGATCTTGAGACTAATAGCTGTCTAGATGACTAATGTTTCCAGAGAGCATCCTTTCTCGCTGCTATGCATAGGTCGAGGTTCCCTCCGCATTCCTCATCCGAGATACATATATAGTTGCGTGTCATGAATTCATTCATTCGCTTTTAATTCCTTCGAGCGTTACAATTCACGTATTCATTTAATACCTTTTACAGTTTCAGCATGAGCTGTTGCCAGAGAAAATCGGTGCAACCAACTTACGAGAAGCTCAATATTTCATACATTATACATGGAGGAAAACGAGGCACTAAATGTTGTACATGCGGTTGGATTTTAAAGAATAGTTCTTTGTCAAGATTTAAGCTTCGTAGAGCAAGATGTTATGCTGAATCGAGGCTCTCTTCTACACCTGAGTCTCCTGCAGGCGAGGAATCAGAATACAACGGAAGTCGTATGCTTACTAATTTGACGCTTCTATATGGTGAGAATTCAGTGATATCTACGCTTGAAGATCCGAAGATGTATAGAGGGAATGTTATACCGGCTCGGGTCTCTGTCCTTCACTTGAGTCTCCTGCGAGTGAGGTAACTGGATACAGCGGAAGTCGTGTGTTTACTAATTTGAAGTCTCCATATGATGATAATTCAGTGATATCTACGCTTGAAGACTCGAACAGACTGGTAAACATATTGAGGTTACTAATTATATCGAAAGAGGCTGGTATCAGCGATCATAAGATGGAGATTGAAGAAATTATAAGTAAGCTGAAAGCATCTAAAGTTATAGAATGACAGTATCAAGAAACTGTTTTAGTCAATTTCGAAGATAGTTAACAGGAACTTTGAAATATCAGGAAGATATATTTATAAAATACATTATCCAGACATTGCTGAGATGTATAATTTCTTACGGATAAGGTGTTTACATGTAGGTCTCTTTCTCTGTATATGATTATATAATTAAGCGTTTAGAAGGCCTAGACTATCATCATTGGGTTTAGAAAATATGTACGGTTTTTGTGAAGGATTGTAATAGGATAATGTTTATAAAATAAATAATGCTTTTAGTACATAGTTCTCATTTTTATTAATCTCATTATACACCTCATATCACACCATCAAATATTAGATGGTTCTGGCTTCTAGATTCCCATTTATTCAAGTGTCTTTCAGAAATAGTTCAATATTTTTTTTTTAGATTTCATGGAGCATTAATGTTTTAAGATATTGCATACTGCTGTAAACAATTATGAAATTATCTATGAAATGATGGTATTGGCAAGTAAAACAATAATTATGAGCAAATAATTTATATTATTGCTATATTCTAAAAATGCAAATGTTCTTTTCTTGCAGGTTCCACGATACGCGGTGCTGCAATTCTTCATTGAATAAGATCACTGGGAGTTGTTGACAATGTTCCTATTACATTTCTGTTTATGTTGTTTTACGCTATCTCTTTCCTCCTCTTCATTTACCTTTGTCCTTGCAGTCCTGTAACACACATCCAAATTATTTGCAGCTTGTTGTAGGTATATGCTTTGAGGTAAATAATCATTGAAAGAACTTTAAACTCCTTTCTGCATGACCTCACCCAGACTACAACCTAGACGTTAATTACACATATTTGTTTTAATACAGTGATGCATACTTTAGACAAATGTTATCCTAGTGAAGCGTGTATTTATAAACTCAAACGTTGTAACTCTAAATAAAACATTGAAAGGTTAGCTGAATTATATATACAAACCTTAACAGGAAGAAAAGACAATTTAAATGTCTTAAGCTTGCCAGCTGGCAATAATCCGTGATATACCATTCGAAACTTCTCTGGCATTTTCTCCAACTGTTTGCTTTTCGGGTTGAATATCTTGATGGAATGATGATGATGAGATGGGGTTTAAGGGCGCTAAACATCTAGGGTAATCAGCGCCCTTACAATGTATAAAATACAAGAACTCAAAAACGGGCCCAAACCCGCGATGACGAAAAAACTAAAAAACAAAACACCAAATTCTAAAAACCAACACACTAAAAGCATGGTCAATAAAAGAGTAAAAACGTGTCAAGAACTGTAGAATTCGAGGGACATGAGCGCCATATGCCCGTAGGGGAGAAGAGCCCCATTAAAACAGACAATGGAAAATCACAAAGCTAAAAGACGCTCAGCACATAAAATGCGCCGATTAAAACCACTGACACTTATAAAACGTAAAAGACATTCTACAGCACGCGCGTCGTCTGCCAAAACGTTGGCTATGCCAACAGGCAGACCGACACCAACGCGCAACGGAGCTAAAACTTGACACTCTGTTAAAATGTGACGCAATGTTAAGGGCGTATCACACTGTTCACAGAGTGGTGCGGGGTCACCAGTGAGCAGGTATCTATGACTAAAAAGGCAATGTCCGATTCGTAGACGAGCTAAAAGTACCTCTAACCGACGAGAAGAACGAGAAGCGGTACCCCAGACTAACGGAAGAGGTTTAACCTCCTGCAACTTGTTACCCGGAAGGTCGTCCATTCATCGCGCCCAAGCGAGAGGATGCGGTGACGTAAATTAACACACAAATCTGACGAGGGAACAACACAGGTAAAAAATCTGGGTAATAAACTCGCCGATTTGGCAGCGGGGTCGGCAGGCTCGTTCCCTGAGATGAACACATGACCTGGAATCCACAAGAAGGAGACGCTGATGTCAAAGGCACCAAGCGAATAGAGCAGGTCATGTCTACGCTGTAACAGGGGGTGGTAATTGTGCAGCGGGTGAATACTCTGAAGGGCACTCAGAGAGTCCGTACAAACAACACAGTGCCACAAGTCGTGCCGCTGAGTGTATAAAATAGCTTGATATATACTAAAACGTTCGGCAGTAAAAATCGAACATTCCCGGGTAAACGAAACGTAAAAGTACGTTGACCAAAAAAAAGGCACACCCCACTCCAACAACAGTCTTAAACCCATCAGTATATATAAAATCCAAGTCTCCGAATTGCGACAGAAGTTCTAAAAACGCGGATCTAACGATTGAAGAAGCGGTCTCATTCTTTGTCATCGACGTTAACCCATAGTGACAGTGGGCCTCAGCGCGCAACCATGGAGGAAAACGCGTTTCGCCTCTGGGAAGGGTGCTGGCGTAACGTCCAGATGCCTAATATGCTGCCGAAATCGAACCCCTGGAGGGAGCAATGTAGAGGAGCTAATTAAATATTACCGATCAAGCGAATCCTTGAAAAATAACTCGAACGAAGGGTGCTCAGGCAAGCTTGAGAGTCGACATGCATAGCTGCACAAAACCATCTCACGCCTGAAGGACAGCGGAAGCTCTGCAGCTTCAGCGTACAGACTTGGTACAGGGTTAGTTGGAAAGCCCCCTGTATCGACTCCTATACCACGATGCTAAATGGCATTCAAGCGACGTAACACAAATGGACGTGCCGATGAATAGACAATGCACCCCTAATCAAGCTTGGATCGGACCAAGGAGCGATAAAGACGCAGACGAACGGTCCGATCAGCACCCCAGGATGTGCCACTTAAAACACGTAAAAGATTAAGAGAACGGTCACACTTTACTTTTAAAAAGGAAATGTGAGAAGTCCAGCTCAGCTTTCGATCAAAGATAAACAGCAAAAATTTCACCACGTCTGCAAATGGGAGGACCTCCGACCCAAGATGGAGATAGGGCGGAGGGAAAGCCTTCCGGCGCCAGAAATTGATGCAGACGGATTTCTCGGCGGAGAAATTAAAGCCGTTGACGTTACTCCAGGCATAGAGACGGTCAAAACAGCTCTGGAGACGGCGTTCGAGCAGACAGATCAGCCTTGAACAGGAACACATGGCAAAATCGTCGATGAAAAGGGACGATGAAATGCCAGCTGGAATACAATCAACAATGGGGTTGATAGCTATCGCAAAAAGTGTGACACTGAGTACAGAGCACTGCGGTACTGCGTTCTCTTGAATAAAACGACTAGACAAAACCGAGCCCACACGTACACGAAAGACGCGGTCCGTCATAAACCCCCGAAGAAATATGGGAAGACGACTGCGGAAATTCCATGCATGAAGTGTACGTAAAATGCCGCCCCTCCAGCAAGTGTCATAAGCTTTCTCCAGATCAAAAAACACAGCCACAGTTTGACACTTTCTCAAAAATCCGTTTATAATATGCGTCGACAGAGACACCAGATGGTCGACGGTGGGGCGATGGCAACAAAATCAGCACTGAGCGTTCGCTAGACGTTTCTGAGACTCAAGCCACCACGTCAACCGCCCGTTGATCATCCGCTCCATCGCCTTGTAAATGCAACTGGTGGGGGAGATAGGGTGGCTTAAGTATAGGGACAATGGTGGCTTCGCGCCCAAACGGAAGGAAAAAAGCCGTCTTGTCAAATACGGTTATAGACCTGTAAGAGAAAGAGCTTACTGTCGGCTGAAAGGTTCTTTAACATCAGGACATGAATGCCGTCCGGCCCAGGAGCGGAGTACCTTGAGCAATGGAGAACGTGCTCCAGCTCCCTCATTGTGAAAAGTTCTTTATAACACACCGTATTAGCAGACCAAAAGTTACAGGTCTCGGAATCCTGCCGGTCTTTCAGAGAGCAAAAGGAGACCGAATAATGGGCAGAACTGGAAACCGTCTCAAAGGCAGCACCCAGTGTGTTAGCAATGGCAGCTGGATCCACTATGGTGGCATTGGAAACCTGAAGGCCAGACACAGCACAATGCGACACTTTACCATAGAAGCGACGACATTTATCCCAAACAACAGAGGAAGGCGTGAAGCGATTAAAAGACTCGACAAAACGAGTCCAGGACGCCTTCTTGCTATCCGGAATAATGCGACGAGGCCTGGCGCGCGATTGTTTAAAAGTAACCAAATTATCAAGTGTAGGGTGTCGCCGAAACACCCTAAGCACAGTTCAACGAGCACGAACGGCGTCGCGACAAGCCTCGTTCCACCACGGAACAGGAATACGCCGAGGGTGAGAGGATGAACGGGGAATCGTGCGTTCGGCGGCAGATAGAATCGTAGACGAAAGGTGCTATACCATTTGGTTAACGTCAGAGAAAGGCTGGTCCTGAAAACACACGAGGCTGGGATACAATCTCCAGTCACCTTTTCTTAATATTCAGGTAGGTACTCTGGAATGCTGGACGTGGTGAGACAGAAGCGAAACGATGCAGGGCTAATGGTCGCTGGAGTAGGTGTCAGCGACGACGTTCCACTGCAGACGAGTATGAAGCTGGAGTGAGCAAACGGCAAGGTCCAAGTGAGAGAATGTACCAGAAGAATCAGAAAGAAAAGTAGGTCACCTGTATTGAGAATGGAGAGCTTGAACTGAACAAAAATGTCGGAAAGAAGAGTTCCCATTGCACAAGCCCTTGGCAAACCCCACAGGGGGTGATGGGCATTAAAATCTCCCAACAGAAGAAATGGTGTTTATTATAGCGGGCAGGAGATCTCGTATGTCCGCGTGGGCGAGGGGAGACGATGGAGGTGAATACACAGACCTAACAGAAAAGCAAAAGCCGGATAATTTAAGCCTAACGGTAACAGCTTGCAAGTCGGACGTAGGAGTGAGAGTTTTAAAATTAACATCGTTACGCACTAAACACATAAGATCTCCATGAGCAGGAGTACCATCATCCGGTTCAAGATCGTAGCGAACCCGAGTATACCCTCGGAGATCAAAAGAATCGTGAGGGTGAAGCTTAGTCTCTAGCAAACACACGACCAGAGGTGAATGGGAACGCAATAAAAGTTGCAGCTCCGCCCTATGCGATCGTACACCACGTAAATTCCAGGTCAGGATAGCCATGAATAAAAGGGATACACTTCTTACTTAGAAGGGCGGCTCAAAATAACTTTTGTTAACCTTGAGGTTCGGGCGTTTTGTATGGAGTTGGTCAGACTCCATACGCTCCTCGAAGGGAGGGCCTACGCGGTCAGTGCCAGAAACCAATTCAAGCGCCGAGAATCGGTTCTGGGTGGCAATAGGTGAAGGGGGCCGCTGAGCGCAGCTTCTCCCAGGAGTATCCTGGGACTGCGACCTTCAGGGAGGACGAGGAGGAGGAGGAGGAGGAGGAGAAGGTGAATTTTTCTTACCGCGCGCATGCGGAGGGTCTTTCAGAAAATCTTCCCTACGAAATTTCTGCTTTAATTTCTTCTCAGTTCCTTGTGAGTTCATAACCTTTGGACCAGCTTTATATGGCTTGACAACTGTGGCTAAAATGGATGGCCGGATGGTAGTGGCAGTCAATGCAGTCATGGTCCAGGTTTGAGTCTCTGCATCCTTCCAGGGTACTGACAAGGTAACAACAGAAGTGAATGCCCCCGATCGCAGGAGCGAAGGTTGGCGCGCATAGTAACACCTCCGGGCTTCAGCGAAGGAGAGTTTCTCCTTTACCCGGATCTCCTGGATCGCCTTCTCGTCCAAGTACCGCATACAGTCGGCAAGTACGAACAATGAGACCCTTTGCAATTAACGCAGCCGGGGGCTAATGAACAGGTACCATCGTGTGACGGCTGGCTATATGAGGCACAGATGGATACGGCACTCTTACAAGAGACTCGCATATGTCCAAAACGTTGACATTTAAAACAACGCAGAGGTCTAGGAATATAAGGCCTCACCGCAATACGTTCGTACCCTGCGGAAATACTAGTGGCCAGATCGCTGCCATCGAACGTGAGAAACAGGGTACAAGTTGATACCAACACTCCGTTGCGTTTAACCTGCACACGATGAACCGCTGTTACATTTTGGTCGGAAAGATATTAGACCAGTTCATCGTCTGACATTCCGTCGAGGCTGTGAGTGGTGACGACGCCTCGACCGGAATTCAAGGTGCGGTGCTTCTTAACACGGATGGGATAACCGTGGAGAAGCGTGGCACACAATGACTTACTTTGCTGTTCCGACTTGGTTTGAACCAACAAGGAACCATTCCGAAGACGGGTGCAGGACTGAACTGGACCAGCAATAGAATCAATGCCCTTCTGGATGATAAAAGGGTTCACCTTCTCAAACGACTGACCTTTGTCTATTCGGGAAATGACAAAGTAAAAACCCGGTGTGGGCGGTGCTACTTCTGTTACAATAACTTTTCGGCGCTTGTTGTGTATAATGGAGAAAGAGGGCTCCATAGCGAAAGAAATCCTCCACCATTGCAACCGTCTCCGACCTCGGGCTCTGACTTCCCGGGCGTTACCCCGTCTTGGGTGAGTGGCCTATCTATACTAGACTCACCCCAGGATCACACTTACCAGAACATAGACAGAGGGACCCAATGGCCGTCGGAAGTCAGCGGCTCATGCAATGGCCCCCCAGCTGGACTGCAGTTGAACAGCGGATACGAACACAGGCCCTACATGACGACCTCGGGTGGTGGGGATGACGCCATTACCTACTCACCTAGCTGCACACCCAATGCGCGGATATCCGTCAGGTTGTGTCCACGGAGGATTAAGATAAATAGAGTGGTAAAATAAAACAAAAAGTGTGTGGGCGTTTCGCACGTAGGGTAGGCCGGCAAAGAAGGAAAATAGAGGTGTGAATGAATGTACGTGGGGCGAAATGTGCGTAAATAGAAGAGAGAATAAAGAAACGATGGTGAGGGGCGTCATGGAATGAAATGCACAGAACGCACGAGAGCCTAACTTGTGTCCCCCGGTCACGAGAATGAACCCACCTCGACCGCATGGCGATGAAGGGATGAATGTGGCAATGAGTGGCTCTGGCACCCCGGGTACGCCAAACCCGCACTTACATAAGGTGAGCCCCTGGGGGGGATCTTGACGCAAGAAAAACCTGTTTTTCGCTAAGACTGCAACCACTCTAGCACCGTATTTCGTATCAATTTTTGTTATGCCATTTATATTATAAGGCTCCTCTGGCTGAAGATTTTGTAGCCTTTGAACAGCCGGGAAAATGCTATCCCCAGCCAGTGTGTTAAAGTGCCAAACTGTTTGGATTAGGAAGAGAAAAACATTTGCTATATTAGAGAATGCGTTTCATAAAAAAATCAATTATTTGAAAGCCACAAAATTATTCACATTTTCTGTCTAATATAATGATAATGATAATAAGAATAATAATGATATCTGTAAGTATAAAGGAGGTTCTGATTCACTAATGAAGCTCATTAAGCACCTTATTTTTTCGATTCAAATGTTTAGATATAATGTAATAATTTACTTTATTAGAGCGAATGATTCCCACAACAGACTTTTTCTTTGTAATATTCTAAGAGCAGAAACGTTATGAAGGTTTTCAAATAATTTTAGTTTTTGTCTAGAAATGAATGTAATTCACGCGCTAAATATCCCTTATTTAAACATCTAGAATAATAAGTTTGCATAAAATGGATAATTAACTAAACCGCTTGCACTTGAGCAAAATGAAATTCACACAGCTAGCTATTAACTGTAGAATGTTCAGCTATTTGTATATAAACACCAACATACAAAAAAGAAAAGAAACAATAACACATTTGTAAGTTAAATGCATAGAGTAATAAGTTAACATTTAAAGTAAATAAGATGCTTTTACAACTAACCAGAAATTTCACAGAGCGATGTACAGTCTGAAGAGTACTTAGGTTGATGTGTTCTCACAAGACAGAGTGAAAACTGCCGGAGAAGCTGTCTCTTTTATATCATTTTTTCCATATAAAACTAAAGGCGAGAGGCGTGACGTTATAAAATACATCGATTTTGATTGGCTACTCCACCCCCTCGAGTAAAAGGAGTCATGGTGGGATGCTAGCTTCACACAGGGGATGTTTCATAAAACACGTCTAAACCAGTTGTGGGGAATTCGAGCATCATACAATATTATGCCAGTAGGGAAATCCTTCTGCATGTTTAAGGCTGGGGCTATTATTTTTTGAATAAGTGTATTCATTTGTTTATTATAACATTACCAAAATAGTCACTCAAGTATAATATTTGAAGCATCCGTCTGCGTTCAAAGTGTCATTTTATTATGATATCATTGTGAGCGGTGTCACTGATGCCATCATCTGCAACTCCAACCTCATACATAAGATTGTATAAATAACGTATTATTTAACAATAATTTTAGTGCCAGTAATGAAAAAGAGGAATTGTTTCTCTTGATATAATTTTCCTGGTGCGATGTAGGGATCGTGTAATTTTTAGACACAGAGGCTGAAACACCAGTCTGTTTAAATGGAATAAACAATTAAGCTTTCTTGACGGTAATAATAATACTTGGAAATAATCGGGATTGTTACAAATGCTTAAGTACAGTGTTATACACAACCTATACACCATAGCCGCTAGGAAATATATTACACCTGCACTTATAAAGACCGTTGATGGGAAGGCTTGCCCTTATCCGATAACTCACCTAAGCGAGATTCGAACTCGGGACCCCTCAAATGTTAAGTATACAAGCTACCTCGCAGAGAAGATTGCTATTTATTTATTATCACTTTGGAGCGATGCGTGATCATATAATGTTTAGACATGGAGGTTGAAACACCAGTCTGTTTGAATGGAATAAACAAGTAAGCTTCCTTGACGATAATATAATAATAATAATAATAATAATAATAATAATAATAATAATAATAATAATAATAATAATAATAATTATA
This sequence comes from Deroplatys truncata, assembly GCA_030765065.1. Taxonomy (NCBI): domain Eukaryota; kingdom Metazoa; phylum Arthropoda; class Insecta; order Mantodea; family Mantidae; genus Deroplatys; species Deroplatys truncata. The sequence goes on from CM060990.1 coordinate 285,257,460, forward strand.
AATTTAATTGCCACACTGAACAACGAAGTAATACTTGGAAATAATTGCGATAGTTACGAATGTTTAAGTACAGTGTTGCACACGATCTATATACCATACCCTCTAGGAAATATATTACGCCTGCGCTTATAAAGACGTTAATGGGAGGGTTTGCCCTTGGCCGGAAACTCACCCAACCCAGATTCGAACTACGGACCTCTCGAATGTGAAGTAGAGACGCTACCTCGCAGAGAAGCTCGATAATTATTTATTATCACATTGAAGTGATGCAGGATCGTATAACTTTTAGACATGGAGGCTGAAACACCAGTCTGTTTAGGATGGTTAATATTTCATTATTTATTTATAAATCACGCATTGTACGTATCATTTAACCATAATTTTAGCGCGAAAATAGCGAAAAGAAAGTATTCCTTCTCTTGATATAAGTTTTCCTGAGGCTATTATTTCAATGCATATATTGCTAGAGACACACTCAATTATTAAATTTGAAGCATTCCCAGCTTTATGAGTGATGTTATCTCTTCTCAAATATGCTGTTAGGACCCCATCCATTAGGCGGTAAATACATGCATCTATGATTGTCTTTTAAAAGTAATTTCCCGAGACCTGGCTTACCCTCTTCAAGGGTGTACAACATATTTTTGTAAGGTATGTGTAAACCACTATATAAATCGTTGACGTCTCCGGCATAACGTGTCAGTGAATTCGTAATTATATTACTGCAGCATTGCTCTAGCGCAAAGGAGAGAGAGAGATCGCGTGCCTGCACTGGTGGGTGTGGTACTTTATCGACAACGACTGTTTTAAAGTCCCTACATATGCGCGTTCTTGCGTGATGGGAGAGGTACTTTACCGACAATGGCTATTTAAAGTCCCCAACTATGGGCGTGTTTGCTTGAGTGTGTGGGGTACTTTATCGACAATGACTGTTTTAAAGTCCCTGCCTATGAGAGTGCTTGCGCTGGTGGGTGTAGTATTTTATCGGCAATGACTGTTTTAAAGTCCCTACCTATGAGCGTGCTTGCGTGAGTGGGCGGGGTACCTTATCGACAATGACCGTTTTAAAGTTTCTGTCTATGTCGGTGCTTGCATGAGTGGGTCTGTTACTTTACCGACAATTACTGTTCTAAAGTCCCTGCCCATGAGCGTGCTTGCGTGACTGGGTGTGGTTCTTTATCGACAACGACTGCTTTAAAGTCCCTGCCTATGTTATTTTACTTCTCGAAGACTGTATGCATGAAGAACCTCTGCATTTTACGTCGAGTGTCTTTATATATTTTTATTGAGTTTTATTTATGAGCGTTCTTTAACTAGCGTCAATTAAAAGAGCAACAATGGGAATGTTTTGTTCAGGGTACTGTACATATTTTATTATTTGTTTGTTTATAACGCATTGCATGTATTATTTAACAACAATTTTAGTGCCAGTAATGCGAAAAGTATTGTTTCCCTTGGTGTGATTTTCCTGTAGCGATGTAGGAGTCTTATACTTTTAGACTTTGGAATTCCTAGTGTTTGTAGGGGAAATCCACTCGCGTGTTTAAGTCTGGGCTATTGTTTTGAATGGATGCTTTGCTGAAAACCCACACAAAGGGTTATATTTGAGGCATTCACTTGTATGTGTTATCTGTACTCAAGAATGCTGTTAGGATCCCGTACATTAAGCTGTAAAGATGCAGATGGTATAGAACCTGGAAAACCCCGAGCGCACCATTGTTTTCCCCTCTTCATAGGTATACAACATATTTTGCAAAGGGTTGAACAACTGAATAACTCATTGTCTAATTTTTTTGAAGACCGATGGCGCGCGTCATTAGAAAAAATATTTTAAAATGAATATCAAATTTATAGTTGAAGTTTTCCAATGGTTCGATCTCTCTGCTGGAGTACTCAACATATATTTCGACGGGGAATGTTTTGAAGTCTTCTCCCTATGTTATTTACACCTTTTCACGATACTTATGCATGTTTTGAAAGTCCATGTATTTTTTTAATTTGAGTTCAGAGTTCAATTTCCCGCTGGTATTCAATACCGCTTTAGACATTGCATGTCTGAACAATCACGGGTCTTTTAGAGGAGAATTTTTGTTTTTGTTACGACAATAAAAATAGAGTTTTTATTTATGATCGCTCTTTAACCGGTGTTAATTAAAAGAGCAACAAAGGGAATGTTTTGTTTAGGATACACTCCATATTTCATTATTTATTAAATAACGCCTTGCATGTATTATTTAACTATAATGGTAGTCCGTGTTTCAATATTTATTTATTTTATTTTTCAGAGCCAAACTCACGTGTAAACAAGCCTTAGAAAAAAATCTTGAAGCGCGAAGTTTCTTATCACCCTTTCAAATGATTTATGCCAGTTATTTCCTCGGAATAATAATGAGCCGACATAGCCGCCTTCGTGTGTTAAAAAACCCAACATGGTGGGCATCCGTCTTGTTCCCTCAGGCCGGAAGAGTGGACCTCCGCCACTGCCCTCTAGAGCGCTGTGAGGAAAGCGGTTGTCGCACGGTTGGGGGTGTTAGGTGAAAGAGAGAGTCAGTCAGGAAAACATCGTTAGCGCGAGAGCGCCGCCAAAGGATGGACCGTGCGCTCGGGTTTTCCGTGAAAGATATACTCCATAGCGTCTCGTGTTAGCTATTTACGCTAACTCCGTCTTTTCAATCACGGATTTTTTTTAATTCACCTAAGTGATGTAATATTCTTATAAGTCCAAAAATATTTTTCCCTAAAAGCAGAATTAAACAAGTGTTATTAGTCGTAATAATTATACACGTGTAATAATCACCTTAACACACACATATACGATGGCAACCAGGTGCGCGAGCCAATTTATATACATTTATTTACATTAATCAATCAAAAATATTTAATTGGAATAATTGTATTCATCGATCTACGACCAGCGTTTAATTACATTAATCAATCAAAATACACACGGCGGGGTACTTCGATCGAGGGTCTGCGTCCAGCCTTTACAGGCGCGATGCCGGGACGTTAGCAGTATAAACCCTTATTTTTTTCAATAACGTTAGATGACGTTATGCATGGACGAACATTACCTGATTGATTGAAACAGATATTTTGAACTTATCGCTTCCATCGATTTGCGGAGTTGGCGGCACGCGACGAGAACAATACCCCATTGTCCCAACTCTCGGACCTGCGACATCTACTTGAGACCTGGAGTGTTAAACGTTTTCACAACTTACCTTTTGAACAATAGCCCATTGTTCGGTGGTATCCGGCTGTCGGTATCAGTAGTGCACAAAGCACCTCCATTAGCGACGAGAACAATAACCCATTGTCCTCGTACGAGCAGAATAGCCCATTTTTCTACTCCTATGCTCGTGCGGCATTTAGACGAGGCCACAAAGAACAATAGCCCACTGTTCTAATCCTCTGCCGAGCGGCATTCAGACCAGCCACAAAGGACAATACCCAATTGCTCTACACCTCTGTCGGGCGGCATTCAGGACAGGCCACATAGAGGGGGCGTGGCCAGCGTACGGGAACAGCCCCCATTGTCCTCGTACGAGCACAATACCCCATTGTCCCAATTCTCCGCCGGGTGGCATTCAGACCAGGCAACAAAGGAGAGGGGTGTGGTTGGCGGCGATCGGGGTAGGCCAAAAAGGAGGGGGGTGGTCCTCTGCGTGGAGCAACGGATATCACATTACATATTATCCGTTGTCGGCACCTGTTTGTGCTCTTAAGTCGCCAACTTTATTCTACTCTTACCCCATGATATCAAGCAACTTTTATTAAATACATTTCTTTCTGCATCGCTTGGTTTTGAAGATATTATACAGTATCAATTTAAATGGCCCAACCTGTACACTAGGTCTATTAATACTCGAGTAAAAAGTTGTTAAATTGCCGAAACAAAGCGTGTGACTTGGTGTAATATTACTTTAACGATATATTAACGATTAATTACTTATTGATATTAATGTCACCCTAGTACACACATAATCCAAACACTTTCTGTTACATTTGCGATCAAGTGCTGTTTGCTACGCAAAGGAGGAACGTTACTCCTATTGTACAAACAGTTTACAATATTTTGGTAATTTCTGCGAATTAGGAGACCAAAAAAAAGCGCTGGGCTCCACAGATCTATTATAAGGCATGCCACATTTTTTTGTGTAGGGTTCCTGATTGGTTGAATCACAGGAGACCTTCGGTGCTCTTTGCCATCCCCATGATTTGGCTGGAAACCACATATCACAAAGACGAATGTTTTTTATCCTTCCACCAGTCGAAGCTATGTCGAATAAAAAAGAAGCATATTGTGTATCCCAGTATACATTCTGCTATTCATTCTGTGTCTCATAGTGATGAATTACCTATTCCCACATGCACTGAATCATATTCCATAATCTCAGGATACGAACCTTATGATCCACAACCATCCACATCTACAGACCCTGACTTTTCACCAGATATTGAACCTTCTGAACAGCATAAGGTTAGCCAGAGTGAAGTAAATGATTTAGTGAGAGATGTGGAACTTTCAAAAGCAAGGCAGAATGGTTACATATTCCAGACTCTAATAATGGAACTGTCATGCCGAAAATTTGAAAATATCATTTTTGCGACCGTCAGAGGAACTTTGAGACCTAATTTTCTACAGAAGGCAATTTAGTATTTAGCATATGTTAGTGCCCTATTGGGGTCTGTGAACATTAATCACATTTCTGGAAGTGTCAGCTATTCATAAATGCGTAAAAATGCATCAAAAGCCTCAAAGCCGTACTGATCCATAATGGCAACCAGTTGCCGTAGTTTTCTATTTTATATTCCGTGCATACGAAGTAATCATATGACAGACTAAATCTCCTCATTGAATCAATGCATCATATAACCCGTAAGTAGGAAGCGTGTGCTGACTTGAAAGTAATTGCAATATTAACTGGACTTGAACTAGGTTACACTAAGCACTTTGTTTTATGTGTTAGACAATATAGATAAAGATTCTAATTTCGTAAAATAGGAATGGTCACTACTTCAAAGTATGGGCACTCAAAAATGAATGTTAAACTCGAACCTCTGGTGGAATCTGAGATACTTCCGCTTCATATTAAACTTGGTCTCATCAAAAACTTTGTTGAAAAGTTTGACCGTAATGGATTGGCATTAAAATGTCTAGTTAGAGCATCTCTGAATATTACTGGGGAAAACCTTAAGGAAGGAGTTTTTGTTGGCCCACAGATTCGTTTACTTCACCAAGATGATAACTTTGAGCATATTTTAAGTGGTGTTGGTAAAGAGGCATGGATTTATTTCAGAGAAATCGCAAACAATCTATTGGGAAACAAAGGAGCTATTAACTATGAAGACCCTGTTACAAATTTTCTGACATCTTATCACTAAATGGAATGTAACATGTCTCTTAAATTAAACCTTTTACACTCCTATTTAAACTGTTTTCCTGAAACTCAGGGAAGGTAGCGACGAACATGGTGAACGTTTCCACCAAGAAATCTCGTTAATGGAAGAACGTTATCAAGGCCAAATGAAACGCAAAAATGCCTGCTGACTACTGATGGACAGTCATGAGGGATGCTCCTGAACTTAACTACAATGGGGAAGCAAAGATAAAACGCATTTAGTCAAAAGTAAGCGATCTTGAACATATAATACGTGACATCAAGCTGATTTTCGTAGAAATTATGAGGATTGTAATTGAAGTTAATTTATCCTTAATCCGGAGACAATCTAGTATTTTCGTGACCATATTTGTGTTCAATATAGAACATTCCCTACGAAAAATGAGGTTTCAATCATGTCGCAAACAAAAAAGTCAACATTTGTAATCATGCCAGGAAATTTTAATGTATAAAACCACATATTACGCTATTAATGTTACATCATTTACACATTCTATTCCTTTCCCCCAAAGTAGCAGCGGCGTCCATTGACGAATTTCCTCTTCACAGGCAGCTTCTTAGCAGGTCGCGTTTCCTTCCCATGTTAGTGAATCGCTTTATTGACTGTCTTAATCAAAGAATTTTACACGTGTGTTAAAGGCATTTCTAAGTCTAGAGAAACTGTTAAAATCGCAAACTAAATTCTTGTCGCAGTCATAACCCTCACATTGCAGGCCTAACACAATTCGTACATGACTAAATATTACTGTATACAAACATGTCTCCAGGAAGCTGAAAACTCCACTATTTCGCAACTCTGCTAACGGCAAGCAATGTGGAGCCAGTACCTCCTCATCCACTTTCGAATTTTCAACCTTTTGGGGTTTCCCACCACTTAAATGTAAACTAGTCGCGGGCATCCTTTCCCCAATCGGCTACAAAGCGAACGGAAAGCTTTGTGGCCTGACCACAAACCCATCTGTAAACGATTAGTAGGGTCTTCCCATCCCCCACTATACAATACGTGGTCCTATCTTTAGCTCCAACAAAGCAAAGCGTTGTTGCAATGTCATTTGTGTTGTTTCTTCGATTTCAGTACGTTTTAGCAGCTGTGACTGTTCGCGTGCTTTTCTGCCGTCTTTTAGTTAAATTTGTATCTGTATCTTCAGTGAAGCTATACAGTGCAGTTTTGTAAATTTAGCAGTGTTTAATAGTTATTAGCGTTTAATAGTTTAATTAAGATGTGGAGGAGACCTTGGGAAATGAACCAAGTTGCCGCCCTCCGGCCGCACCAGCAAATGACCCCCAACCGAGTACCAGTAGTGTCAGGACCACGAAGAAAAGAGTTACAAAAGCTTTGAATAAGCAAAGCCAGATGTTTGTGTGTAATGTTCACGAATATGTAGAAAAGAACCATTTAGGTAAGGGTTCAATATCGGAGACCGCAAGAATCCTGAAGCTGGAAAGAAAAACTGTGCGGAATGTTATCCAGAGAGGTCCAGTGACGCCTAAAAAGCCAGGCAACAAAAGGGCCAGGTTTAATAAAGTGGACGATTTCGGTTGTGACTTTGTCAGGCGCGAAGCTTACCGATTTTATAATAAAGGAAAATCGCCCACGGTCCGTGAACTATTGCAGCATTTGAAAACTGTAGCAGACTTTCCTTACGAAGAAACTACACTTCGCGAGCTGCTCAAGAAGCTGGGTTTTCGTTTTCGTCGCGTAAAGAAGAGGAGCGTGGTAATGGAATCTGCAAGAATAGTGGCTTGGAGATACCGATTCCTCCATAGGCTTCGGGAGTTGCGATCACAGGGTTTTAAGATTATCTATCTTGATGAGACCTGGTTCGACACTCACGACGTTGCTAAGATGGGATGGGACGACGGTACCTGCAACTGCGTACTAAAGTCACCGTCGTCACGAGGGAAACGTATTATGGTGCTTCATGCTGGAGGCAGTGAAGGGTGGGTGCCAAATTGTCTTTTTTTGTCAGCCAAGAACATTGGAGACTACAGAGCTGACAGTCATGATGAAATGACAGCGGCAGTTTTCGAAAAATGGTTTTTGAATAGTCTGCTTGCAAACTTGCCAAATAACACAAAATGTGTAATAATAATGGACAATGCAAGCTATCATTCGCGGCAGCTATTTAAAATTCCCAGCATGAACACGATGGTTTATGATGATATTTCCTTCATGGAAGAGCGGAATATACCAGTACCGAACCCCGTTCCCATAAAAGCCGTCCTTATACAAACAATCCTATCTGCAAACATAGCCAAAAAGTATGTAGTTGATGAACTTGCAGCTTCTCGCGGTCATGAAGTTTTGCGTCTTCTACCCTATCACTGCATATTTAATCCTATAGAACTAATATGAGCCCAACTGAAAGGATTTGCTAGGAAAAACAATGTGACACCAACTCTAAGTGCCAGTGTATGTGAGCTGTTACGTGAGGGAACTAAAAAAATTGGCTCCCAGGTTTGGGCATCTTGTGTACAGCATACTATCAAAATTGAGAACAAATACATAAGTCACGATGCAGACAGCAGCCAGGAGAGATTTGTGGTACATGCAGGAGAAAGTGAGAAAGACGAGTAAACGTAAGTTCAAAACTTTATTTTTAACTATAAATTTAGAATCCTTTTCTTGTGTTTCATAATTTGTTCAAGTTAACTCGTAGTTTGAAAACAAGCCATGTTTACTTCCTCTTACCAAATATCAAGTAGGGGAAGTATTGTGTTCCGCGCAAAATTTTGATGTAGAGATTTCACCGGAAATACACGTTTTGAGCTCATTGAATCCAAAAAGGCATTTTAAAAAGCTCTGTGTTTGTGTTTATGAACAGCAAAACAAAAACTAAAAGTCGCATAAACACCAAACTTGGTATTTAAGTTCAGCTTCTTCGAAGGATGCGACACAAAGATTTTCGGGAAAATCCTCCCCATCCCAAACTACCCATTACGTGGAAAAATGTTCGTTATTGTTTTGAATTTCTCAAAAACAGTTATAACGATTTTTGTATTAAAATTCTACATGTTTGAGATATTTGCATGAAAAATAAAGTGTGTATTTTGAATTTTATTTTCTGGGAATAACCTGTAAACTCTTTCTCATTCTCAACTTTCTGTATAACTGGTAAACCGTAAGAGATATACAAAATCTTACTGTGAGTAAAATGCAATCTGTTTATGTCAAATTGTGTTAATCGTTTCCGAGAAATTGTTTGTTACTGGTTTGAATTTTGAAATACTTGTACTTTTCACAAATGGCAATTCCCTATTTGTATTTTTCTCGTGGTCATGCTAAGAGCATGGAATTTCAAAGTCATGGATATTCATCTGTTTTTAAAAATCTAACTATCGCTTTAGCCTGTGTGCCCTTATAATTACAAATATGCAATGAAAGTTTATCTCGTTTAAGAAGCAGTGGATAGAAGAATAAGCTTTCGTAAAAGTAGTTATAGAAGAGTGAGTAGAGATAATCATGTGAATATAACACATAAGATTTTTTATTTTCTTTCCTTTGTCTTCCGTATTCTTACTTGTCCTGTATTTTATAATAAAGTTATTAATTTAATTAAACACAAGCTGCTACGGTAATAAATCTCACGGATCGTAAACAATGCCCAGTTTCTTTTTATTTAAGTTTATATTAATAAAACATCGCTGTGAAGCAAATTTATTATAAATTTCAAAAGTACGAAAAAAACACCTATCTCCCCAGAGTGACACAAAAAACTTGCGTTCGTTTTGCTTTTTTCACCTGTTTCTTCTTTTTTAACTTTTACATATATAGTGTTTTTGTTTACATCTTCTGGAACTTGGTTTTTCTACATTCTGTGGTTGTACGACAGAAAAAATGAAGAATACTTTTACCATAGCACAGTAATAATTACAATAAGCCGAACTGCAAATATACAGCCCGTACTTATAAAAATTAGCTATTAGGGTAAATAACAAAAAGAATGATAATCTTTTTGGGAGTAAACTAGCTATTAGGGTAAATAACAATAAAAATTATAATTTTGTTTGGGAGTACGCGTTCCTTTCAAAAGAAATTCGTATTAATGCATTTTAATTGTTTAATGATAGTCCAACAACCTACAGTTTATTTGGGATGCGTTTCTAAGTGTCTCTCGGATATGTTAACATGCATTTACATTCTTGTAGCGTAATGTAAGTTCAGCTCTTCCTGAGTCATATTCTAAAGCGTTCCTATCAGAAATGTAATTATTATGCGATGCATAGTTATTTACTGCATTTGTGTGTAAAGTAAGCAAGACAAACTGCATGATTGTATTTTGTACATGTGGAAATCAGCGGCAAAGTTTTGCTTTCAAATACTATTTTAAACTTTGGCAACAACGCACATGTGTATATGGTTGTCACTAATGTTTATGGTGCTTGCGGTTAGGGGAGGTAGGGGGCAAGTGTTTGGCTACTGTACAAAGGCCGCCGCTTGGGAATCCATAGACTGCGACAACCATAGTACCTACTCCTTTATGCTGTGTTAACGTTTGAAACTGCTGTGTATGTTTATGCTTTCTGCTTGTGTCAGTATCTTAGAAATAAATTTCAGGCAATAAACAGCCAAAGGTTCACTTAAATTATATGTATCCAGATTAGAGAAGTAATTTTCCATATATAAATTGTTCGGTTCTAAAAACGTCCTTCCAAGTTCACCTTCCTTCTTTTTACAAAGTTTATATCATGGAGGCCTTTTACTATTATTATTATTATTATTATTATTATTATTATTATTATTATTATTAACGCGTAGTAAATTTCTTGCACTTACCGCCGAATTAAAAATACTGATCCGTGTAAAGTGTGAACTGTGTGTACCTCGCAGGCTAGAGCTTCTGGAGGTCGGCGAATTTCCTTTGGGTATAAAATCTGCACAATTGCTCCAGCTATGGTATATATTCCGCGAGAAGTGCGTACCTTCCTTAATGATGAATTTTCATGCTGCATTCTGCGCATTTCGAATAATGTGTACTACGTATATAACATAGGTAAGATCCATTTCGCCTCTATGCTGAAAATTGCTACAGTCACCCAGATTACAAATGCATAGCCAGGCATACGGTTTCGTAGCATTACATCTAAGATGTAAGGAACGAAGTCGAACTGTTGTTGCAGATTACGCAGTGACGTCGCAGGTTACAAACCATCCCCATCTCTCACACAGTCCGTATGCATTTGCAGACAGCACTCACCAGACCGTGTTTATCTGTTGTTTATTTTGTCACCCTATTGTATCTTAAATATGCATGTACGGTCAATGACCCATGCACTAAATACTTGTGTAATAACTTCAGTAATTTGAAACCAATAAAGATACCTTATCTATCTATCTATCTACCTGCCTCTCAGGTACTCACGGCCGCTGTAGATTACATTCTTTGTGTTAACATATGGTTTGAGTGTAGATAACTTGAGACCAAATGCTTTAGAATTCCCATTCCTGTTAATAACCATACTCCTGTGTATACAAGAACTGCAAATGGGATGGCCCTGCACTGCTTTTACAATTTTGCTGCTATTTCCCTTCAATTTTTGTTGAGAGGTATCTCCACTGGCACAAAAACGCATTAGCGGCAGCGTTATTGTCAACTTCTGTCATGAATTTTTCAGCAGCCTTATGAACTGCATTTATAAAGTGCCTCAAGTTCCTGTTAAAGGTCTTCCAATTCTCTATATGTCAGCACAAAATATAAACGCTGCATGCTGTGTCATATCGTAAATTTTGTTTATCCACAATATAGCAAAAACACTAGAGTAATTACACTATATAACACTTAACATATATATCAACATAAAATATTCACTTTAAACGTTGAAACTATTTTTCTCTCCTGCTAGATAGTATAAATCTCACACTGTACAGTTGCTTCTCTGCACAAATCACATTCGTCCATATTCTTGAATAGTGAACGTCAGTAAATCAGCCTCCCCTTAAACATTGTTTGGATTCTCATGCTCACAGCATACTTTGATCATCCTCATGTTTAAATGCATCCGCAGACTACACTTTCTTACAAAATCTTCACATGAATATACTCATCTCTTCTGATGGTACGAGAAAACCTTTTACCATTCCTGCCACTTTTAAGGTTGAACTTTGTTCCGCTGTTTACAGCATTCTACTTTCCTTATAGCTGCATGAGCTTGCAAAAATACTTCATTCCAGAGTTGTGACCACTTAAAGACCCGCAGAACTTCTAGTAATATGGGGTGCTAATCAAAGTCAATCTTAGTGGATTAGCTGTTGACTTCGATTCAAGGTTTTTGTAATTGTTAAACGTAATTTGTGCTAATTCGAGGTTTAAACGCTAAAATGAAAATTTAATTGGCTGCCGCCAAAGTAGGTAGTTTAACGGTGGTTTATCTAACTGAAAAAATGGGTGTCCTTTGAGTACGGATAGTTAATTTGGTATATCGAAGGGTTGAAATAAAGCAATGAAGAAGAAAATTGTGCCAAAATTGGAAATAAAGTAGGACATAGACGCTTAGAAGCCTATAAACGCACAAGGAGAATTGTGGAACTGCTTCCTGTTGTAGTGCTTAAAGTGGCATTAGAGGAGGTGGTGGTATGCAACTTGAGTAATTAAAGAGGGGTGGAGACAATTTAAGAGAAACAATATTCGGTTAGTAAAAGTTCATTCCATAATGAAATAGAAAGTAAGTAGAATAAATAGAGGAGAGCGAGAACGCTTTTTTGCGTTTATATGGGAAAGGATAGGGAAAACGAGGGTAGATGCTAGGTTGAGAGAGTCAAGGAGGAAAATGCGTTTATATGGGAGAGTTAGGGAATACGAGGGCTGATGCTAAGCTAGACAGGGGCTGAAGGAGGAAAATGCGTTCATATGGGAAGGATAGTGAAACGGAGAGAGATGATATGCTAGGAGTTAGTTGAAGGAGGGGAAATGCGTTTATATCGGAGAGGTAGGGAAAACGATGATAGGTGTTAGGAATTGTGGTTAAAAGCTGTAATACAAAGAACCGGATTATTCAAGAACTTTAACAACAAAAAAGACATAAGTATAGACCATTTGTACGGAATTTATGGCGGGGTCTTTAGTGGAAAAAACCCTAAGTCTCAGAAGTGATTATATGGGGTTTTAAGCCCACTTAATATGCAGGAATTTTCAATCTATATGCTAATTAATGTCCCATTTCCAACTGCCATGCCCCCTGGTACCTTTTTGTGGCAACTGAGGTCATACATTTTGTAATGTTTAATGCAAAGGTTGACATGTAATACCAGGATGTATTATTAAGTTTCTCCACCCCTTGTCAAAAGGGACAACGGGATGTAATAAATTAAGCTTTCTTTAAGCCGCCGACATCATAGCGCCCTACCCGTCCCACAGGGCAAGCTTCATTACCTGGCAAGAAATAAATTTTCTGCTTGACAGAGAAGCATGCACCTTTGTTATAGTCGTCGACATCATAGCGCCATCCCCGACCACGGGACAAACTTCATTACCGAGCAAGCAATAAATTTCCTTGTATCGACTTGTTGCAATGTCAGGTAATGTGCAGCTGTGTATTATTATACGGTCCACACTGATTGCTATTATGGATGGCGTGCTTATTGTTTGTCGGCAAAAAAGACAGACGCGGTTCTATTCCCCTTCCCCATTGCATCCCTCAGTACCAGATTCTTACACATTAGGAAAGATCTCTCTGCGCAAGTGCAGCAGGAGATAATTACATTGGATCCAATAATTACGTGACGCGTAAACATCTCCACCATGATGATGCGCAGACATCGCCAGAGGGCTTTAGGGCGCTATATAAACAGCTCGAGGGACATGTTAGAATGATTGTGAGTTTATTAACTAGTCATTAATATTAAAAAACATGCGTGTGCCACAGTTTCAATTGAAGTCAGCGTCAGTGATTTCTGCACATCATTCATCAACATCATTAATACAATGCAAGGTGAGTGAGTTTTACATAACTATACAAATCAGTGTTGACTTTATTTACAATGCATTTAATTTTTTTTAAACGATACAGTGCATGAAAGACGAATCTGTTCAAGAGTACCATATTTTTATCTGAACTTTGCACTCACATGGATTTCTCGGCGCCCTCTTCTTCCGTTCACATTCATACGGTTTTCTCCACACCCTCTTCTTCCATTACACTCACACAGTTTTCTTTACACCCTCTTCTTCCATTTACACTCACTCGGTTTTTTCGAAGTACTCTTCTTCCATTCACCTTCATACGGTTTTCTCTACAACCCCATCTTCCATTTACACTCACACAACTTTCCATGATCGTCTCTACCACACAACCGAACTTGTACGAAGGCCTACGGATATCCCCGAACACAAAGATATATATATAACAGGTGAGTCAGCTGCCCCCAGGGTATTCGTAACTTTGCAACCCGCAGTTTATAGTCTAATGTGAAAACATTGACATTTTTAGCAAACAAACTGTTATTGTAGCTCTGCCCTTCTATTTGATAATATACGCAATCCCCATTAATGATTAAAGGCTTGAATGAGAACCAAAGACCTGCGAAAGCCTTAAAAATGACAATATGTCATCGATATAATGCCTGCAAGGAGACAGAGGAACGTTCTCCCGAAGAACGGAATAAACTACGTGGGTTCTGGCCGAGTGATTAAGCTGACGGAAGGTGGTGAAACATAGGTTAGTTTCGGGGGTTCGAATCTGATACAAACATAAAATTGTTTTGGTTCTTTTTTTCTCTCTCTTTGTGTTTATCTTCTGTATTTTAGTGTACTAATTTATTTAATTCTTTTGCTGGCTTTCCTGTGAGCCAAAGACATAAGAATTACAATAAGATAATTGTGTATCATGTTTACCCTAATAATTTGTACCGAATGGGGTGTTGTAAACCGTGTTACGTAGTTAGTTTTGATTCTCTTGGGCGCATATCGATGATATTAAATATAACAGTTTTTGTTTCATGTTTAAAACCTATGTTTCACTTCTTCTATTGACAAAGGAGTTTAAATAAGTTAAGTTCACGGATAAACAGAATAATAAATTGTTAAAAAGTGTGATTTCATCAAGGAAATAAATGGTCAAAATGACGACCCCCTTCATCAATGCACATTTGTGTACGTTGCCGGAGAGGCTTTCTTGAATGCCTTAACATGCGCGGTGTAATCTGCTAGCATTCTTCACGTATGAGAGCGCCCGTACATGATTTGGGCTTTGCGGTTCTTCTTCTTTACGGTGGACAACATGAAGTTTATTCTATTTTGTACACACTTATAATGCTATCAAAAATGTTATTTATATCATATCAAATTATAGGCCCAAAGAGGTGAAACAAAAGGTAACAAAACGTTTTAAATTCACACGAAGGATTTGAACCCGAATTAAAGTAGCACAGTGTTAAAGCAACCATGATAATACTATTCGGCCAATGCTACCTTGTGAGCTGAGGTTCCTATACGAATTAGTAATCGCAGAACGAGCTCCCACCTCAAATCTTTGCATGTTTGTTGAACCCTCATACAGTGTTTTGAGCTCGGTTTGGTAGTTTTAATTCAAGCAAATAAACTGCATCAGTAATTACTTTTACTGTATGATCTGAAATATGCCATAGTTTGTGAAATAAGAGAAATTATCTACCTAATACTTAGCATTTTTGACAAGGCTGAACATTGAATAACGGCTTAAATCCAATTGGTCGCACTGCGTAGATCTACCATTTTGTTTTCAAATGGTTTGGTCAACCGACGCACGTGATAGGTTGTTCCTTCAGGGGCGTTTTCAAAGGGGTGCATGAATGTATGCTAAACAATAAAAGTTTGTAAAATTGACTAAAAGTGGTACTGCAGCTACTAGTATCAGGGTGGGATGCTTTTCCATCGACATACATAGCGATTGCATTCTGACCCGTAAAATACTTATGCACTGAGTTATGTATCCCTCCTGTATAAAGGGTTATGCAATTCAGCCATTAGAAGGCATTTAAGAAAGGCGTAAGTCACATATGTCGCTTAGCACGTTGCATTAATTCAAAAGTAAATAGGCGCAGCTGACTCAACAGGTATGTATATACACTACGTGATCAAAAGGATCCGGACACCTGGCTGAAAATGACGTACAAGTTCGTGGCGCCCTCCATCGGTAATGCTGGAAGTCAATATGGTGTTGGCCCACCCTTAGCCTTGATGACAGTGTTCACTCTCGCAGGCATACTTTCAATCTGGAAGGTTTCTTGGGGAATGGCAGACCATTCTTCACGGAGTGCGGAACTGAGGAGAGGTATCGATGTAGGTTGGTGAGGCCTGGCACGCAGTTGGCATTCCAAAACAGCCTAAAGGTGTTCTATAGGATTCAAGTCAGGACTCTGTGCGGGCCACTCCATTACAGGGATGTCATTGTCGTGTAACCACTCCGCCACAGCCCGTGCAGTATGAACAGGTGCTCGGTCATGTTGAAAGATACAATCGCCATCCCCGAATTGTTCTTCAACAATGGGAAGCAAGAAGGTGCTTAAAATATCAATGTAAGTCTGCGCTGTGATCCTGACACGCAAAACAAGGGGTGCAAGCCCCCCTCCAGGAAAAACACGACCACACCATAACCCACCACCTCCGAATTTCACTGATGGCACTACACACGCTGGCAGATGACGTTCACGGAGCATTCGTCATACCCTGCCATCGGAACGCCACATTATGTACCGTGATTTGTCACTCCACACAACGCGTTTCCACTGTTCAATCGTGTAATGTTGATGCTCCTTAGACCAAGCGAGGCGTCGTTTGGCATTTTCCTGCGTGATGTGTGGCTTATGAGCAGCGGATTGACCATAGAATCCAAGGTTTCTCACCTCACGCCTAAATGCCATAGTACCTGGAGTGGATCCTGATGCAGTTTGGAATTCCTGTGTGATGGTCTGGATAGATGTCTGCATTACTCTTTACGACCCTCTTCAAAAGTCGGCGGTCCCTGTCAGTCAACAGACGAGGTCGACCTGTACGCTTTTGTGCTGTACATGTCCCTTCACGTTTCCACTACACTATCACATCAGAAACAATGGACCTAGGGATGTTTAGGAGTGTGGAAATCTCGCGTACAGACTTCTGACACAAGTTACACCCAATCACCTGACCACGTTCGAAGTCCGTGAGTTCCCGGAGCGTCCCATTCTGCTGTTTACGATGCCTAATGGCTACTGAGGTCGCGGATAATGAGTATCAGGCAGTACCTGGCAGCACAATGCACCTAAGATCAAAAACGTATGTTTGTGGGGTGTCCGGATACTTTTGATTACATAGTGCACATGCCACTTGCACTCGTATGCATAAACATACTTACAAACCATTGCTTTGTTACAAAACTAACACTTCTACCAAGCAACCGAACCTTCACCAAGACTTACGACTATCCCCGAGCAAAAAGATGCATGAACATACAAAAAACAGCGGTCATGTAGCACAACACGCACATACACTCGAGCGCTCACACACACTCACACGCACGCACACACACACACACTTTAGTCTTTTTCACATCACAGGGTTGTCTCCATACCTCTTCTTCCATTAACATTCATACCATTTTCTCTACTCGCTCTTTCTGTACATAATAGGGATTTCTCTACACCCTCTTCTTCCACTAACATTCATACGTTTTCCCTACTCATTCTTTTTTCACAATGATTTGTACACCCACCCTTATTCTATTAACAGTCATACGGTTTTCCCCGCTCGTTCTTTTTCCACCATCACAACCATTTCTCTACACCCTCTTCTTTCATGAACATTTATGTGATTTTCTCTACTCGCTGTTTTTACATTCTCAATGATTTCTCTACTCATTCATCTTTTGAACAGTTATAAAAAGCAATCGAGCTTACATTCTTAAAAACATTTCCAGGTAATACTGCTAACTCCTAAGGAGCCGCCAAGTCGCATTCACCAGAGGTGTAGGCTCTTGGCTTAGTCTTGCAGCCCTCCGTCATAGAGCACCTATCAATGACGGTATTGCCGCAGGCTACAACATGCCAGCACCCCTCGCGGGAAGACAGTCATCAGCTGTGCCGATGCATAGCAGCTATAACAAAATTTATATTAGTAGTCCCCGTCACCAATCTTATCAAGAGGTGATTATATCATAGCCCCGCCTCCTGGAATTAAAGATGTCACTCCCGTTACAGAGGGGAATGCCGACATTACCATCGCTTCAGAGGAGTTTTGGTCGTGTTTTAACTGCGAATACAGGTCTGCTCTAATACAGATGCCTAACGAAGCGAATAGTAAGTCTAGATACATTATCAGACTTAAACTTTTTCTAAACAAATATTGGCTTTTCCTTAATGAATGAATAACCTGTAAACAATTCATGTTTGCATTAGAATTTTGAATTATTAAATGAAACAAACAATTTACAGTCATCTTTTCAATTAAAAAAATATTCGATTTGAAGCTAATTATGCTTTTTTGCTTCTATTATCATAGTTCCTGAAGCGGATTCAAATGTGACTGAGGAGATGGATGAGGGTGGCAGCTTGTCTTCGCCCATATTCTCACACGACTGCCTGACTTCGCCTCGAGAATGTGGCCGCGATGCCTGGAGGAGATCCCTGGATGATTATTCCTACTGAAGGGACATGCGCATGTGTGAATTGCGCCTACAGAAACGGGTACATGCAGATTGTTTGAATTGAACGGTGAGTTTTTTAACTTCATTTATTCTAGTTCTAGCACCGCTTCATAAACAATTAACCTAACGTTAACGCATAACATTACTTAATCGACTTTCTTCAAATTATTAAGTATAATTATTTAAAAAAACTGGTGTAACTTGCGTTAAAATTAATTCGGCTTTGTTATTGTTATAGAACGTTCTATGGTGGACACGAACCCGGAGCCTAAGGATGTAAACAACCAAACCTTGCTCCGGGGTTCCAAAAGACCGCACGAAGCTGAAGAGGAGCACGGTCAAGCAATGAACCCCCTCACCCATCCATAACCTTTCATGGCCACACCATCGCCAATTCTAGGGCCATCAGGCCTCGGGCGTGCAGGGCATTATCAGGACACCACCAATACCACCGCCTCCTCCTCCGACATTGACGTCGTCACCTACAGCGATAACGCCAAATACTAAAGGTTAGCCATGCACAGCTAAAACGTAAGGTTATTAAATCGGATTTCAAGGGACGGCCTTTCAATAGCCGAATTGAGAACATTCTAGAAATAGTTGACCCCGTCAATTTCTGCAGGAATGCAGACATCTTGTATTGAGGGAGATGGATTCGCTGCTTAGGAGGAACCCCTCAGGGTTTAAAACAAGTTCCTCAACTGAGGAAGCATATTTAATTCACACTCCTGAAAAAGAGCATGCTGAAACCGTCTTTTTCAATAGTAAGACCAAATTGAGCCTTCAGTCAAGTGATCTTGATTCCTTATACACCTATATGGTTGATGAAATGATAGAAAACATATATAATTTCGAGGGGGGTGCGATCTCAAAATCACTGCTTGCCGTCCGGGCTCTTGTTATTGTAAGTAGCTTTTATGCCCCCTTGAATGCATCGCGATACATAGAGCTACCTGCCTCAATCAGGAATAAGAGATGTGTACTAAATATAAGAAAACGACGATGAATACTGTTTTGCATGGTGTTTGCTTGCTGCAAAGTATCCCGTGAAGCACGACTGTCAAAGGAGAGCAAATATCCTGCAGAACGGTTATTCACAGCCTTCAATTATGATAGCATAGACTTCCCTGTCAGCCTACATCATATTTCAAATTTTAAACGGCAATACCCCGGAGTATCAATCTCAGTATTTGGGATAGAAAGGGAGAGTTCAATTATACCATTATACCATACCAGCAGCAGGAAAGCCTTAATCGTTAATTTACTACAAATTGAACAAAATTAGATATTTACCTACTGCCTGATTAAGGATATGTCAAAGCTGGCAAGATCACAGTTCAGCAAACATAAAGGGAAACATTGGGTATTGGAGCCCTGTCTGAAGCACCTCAATAATGAAAATGCTTTTAAAAAGCAGCAATTGAAGTGCATTCAGTGCCAGGTTCTCAAAATGCCCAAGCAGGGTGAAGTGATTGAGCTCTCATCCTACTCGAAGGCTACCCCTGTAAATTTTGTTGTGTATGCCCATATTGAGAGCGTACTAGCCGAAGTCCAGTCCTGCGAGCCCTCAGCTCATCAGAGCTGGACTCGAGCTATCCTGCATCATGAGGCTATATCGATATCTCTCAAGCTCGTATGCCACCAAAACGCCTCATTGTCGAGATTTATGTTATTTAGAGGGCCTGATGCGATCAAGGAATTCTTCATTGAGCTTAGAGCAATAGCCGACATGGTCACTGCTCAATATAACCGCAATGAAGAAATGGCCTTGACTGCAAAGGATGTGGCTGATTTCGACAATGCGCGTCATTGCCACATATGCAAGGAGTTAGGGGCGGGCGATTTGAAGGTCCGCGACCACTGTCATGTGACTTATGTATTCCTGGGGGTGCTCATAATGCATACCATTTAAATAGACGGGTACCTAACTTTATACCCATCTTTTTTCATTACCTTTGCAATTATGACAGCCATTTCCTGATGCAACACCTGACATATGACGATCAGCGCAACTCGTGCATCTCAAGCTCCTCAGAGAGATATATCTCATTCAGTAAAAAGTAAAGGAGTATTTCATTCAGGTGTCTAGATAGCTTTAAGTTTTTGGACGATAAGCTATCTAGTCTAGCCTGTATGCTGAGTGATGATGAATTTAAGATCACTAACTCTGAATATCCCAATCCTGAACATCAGCAGTTTGTGAGATCTAAGGGGATATTTCTCTACAGCCACGTTGACCACCAGTCTAAACTAGATGAAACCAAATTGCCTGCATTCGAAAAGTTCGAAAACATAACCATGCAATACTACGAACACGCCGTCAAAGTCTGGAAGACATTTAAAATAAAAAATGGGTGAATACAGCGATTTGTACCTGAAGACAGATACGCTCTTGTTGGTTGATGCATTCGAGAAGTTCAGGGATCTCTCTTTGGAGATGTATAATTTGGATCCTTGCTGGTATTACACACTGCCAGGCCTTGCAATTTGACGCAAAACTCAAGGTCACTCAGGTTAAGCTAGATCTCCTCAGCGACGAAGAAATGGTTAAATTCTTTGAGGGAGGAATCAGGGGGATATATGCACTGCATCGAGAAGGTATGTAAAGTCCAATAATGAATACCTGCCAGAACATGACAACACGCAGAAAGCCAGCTACTTAAGCTTTCTAGACATTAATTACTTATACGGCTCATCAATGTCAGATCCTGTGCCACACAAAAACCTAAGGTGGCTTTCACAAGAGTTAATTTCAAGGATAAACTTCTCTGTTGTTGTCCCTGATTCCGAAACTGAATACGTCCTAGAGGTTGACCCTGAGTACCCTTAATATCTGCACGACGAGCATAATGACCTTCCTCTCTGCCCAAAAAGCGAAATACCACCAGGAGGTCAATACAAGAAACTGCTGGCAACACTGGAGCATAAAGAAAGACACACCTTGTACCACTGAAACCTGCAGCAGTGCATCGATTAAGCTCTGAAGTTAAAGAAAATACATAGAGTGGTGGCATATGAACAGTACGAATGGCTGAAATCCTACATACAATTAAATACGGAGAGACGTGCAAGGGAAACTTCCAAATTTGACCATTATATATGGAAGAAAATGAATAATTCCGTATATGGTAAATTCATCGAGAATGTGCGTAAATGCAATGACTTCCGAATTGTTTCCTGTTGGAAGCAATGCAAGAAATTGACTGCACGACCAACTTACGTTCGGAGCATCATATTTATGGAAAATCTTGTAGGGATAGAACTCGCAAGAGAGGATGTGCTCATGATCAAACCTATCTATATAGGTCACGCCATCCTCGACATATCGAAGCACATAATGTAAAATTTCTACTACAATATAATGAAGCCAAATCTTCTGGACCTGGAATTAAATTATATGGACACTGATTCGTTTATCTTTCAAACTAGTACAGACATATACAAATTCATTTAAGAAAATCCTCAGTACTACGACATCTCCAACTACACCAATGGCAACGTCTATGGAATTACTCCTCAAAACAAGAAAGTGTTTGGGTTGTTCAAGGATGAACTTTCAGGGGTACCCATGACTAAATGTTAAGTTCCAAATTATACATCTACAGATATGCAGAACAAACCATTATGAAAGCCAAGCGCATCAACGAAACCGGAATGCAAAACATAAATTTCATACACTATTTTGGCTGTCTAAATGACGTTAGAAAAACAATCTTAACAAAAACAACAACATTTCCAGGCTTCAAGCATAAAGTCTCGACCATACAGATGAATAAGGTCGCTCTCTATGGTAGAGACGATAAAAGAAAACTTGTTGAAATCTCAGATCGGACCATTGCTTGGGGCCACTATTGTCTGCGCATGGCTGACCCATAGGTGTATATATGCTATATGTATATAAAATGTTTTTTTGCGTAGTAAGCTTTTTAAATGAATTGCTTTTGCTTGTAAAATATTGCATTATTCATATTTTTAAACTGTATTTTTAGTTTGTATTATTTATGTTATCATAGTATACTATTTTAATTGATTGTTTTTCTAGGTTTATGTATATATTGGATTTCTTTTTAAATGATTTTTTAATTATTAATTTGTTTTCGTGTAAATATTCACGTTCAAACGTTTTTTGTGGATATAGTACATTTTAACAATTGCATCTTAACAAAAGCTTTTTGTAAATGTAATGCCTTTAATGATGTTACTTTAGGAAAGTTAAAGGGAAAAATAAAAACACTTGCTATTGTGGAAATGAAACATCTCTTTATTTTCATCATTATCCCCCTGCAGCAAATCCTTTCTATGAATCCATTGAGCATTATGGAACCCATACCACTTTACAAGAATCCCATTTCGTTGCTTGCGTAATACCTTCTCAACAAGAAATGTGATAAGGTACCCAGTAGATTGAAGTTCATGTCCATAAAAGGATCCTTTTATCCCCTCACAGCCATTGTCTTTTAGCATTTATGTAGATTGGTGTGCTTCACACGAGCAACTTGGAATATTTCAACACTCCAATTAGCTTCAACCCCCTTTTCAAAATGGCCTTATTTTTATATATCCTCACATAATCACCAACACTAAACTTTCTTGCACCTCTCTTCTCTCTAAGATCTTCAATATAGTTGTATATAGTCAAAGAAGATCACTGTTTTTCACTTCAGTAGGCTTCATACGAATGGTAGCGTGGTAAGTGTTGTACTTTGCAATCATTTAAGGTAAGTATCTAGCCACTTGTATGATCCATGGGCCTGAAACTCGCGATACATCATATTCTTTATCGTTCTTATTAATCGTTCAAGAGCAGCTGCCTTCACCTGTGTATAGGTGCTATAGTGGTTGATGTTATACTTTGACATTAAATTTCTAAATTGCTTATTATAAAGTTCTTTCACATTATCACTCTGTATGTTCTTGGGTGGGCTTATCATGTCTTGCAGTATATCTTCCATGGCCTTTGCAACTTGAAGTCTGGTCTTGTCCTTTAGTGGTCTCGCGTATGCCGTTTTAAAGTAGACGTTAATTGCAACAAGGATGTACTTGAAACTCCTATTGATCCTTGCATGTTAAATCATCTCAAACAAGTCGATCTGTGCCAGGTCGTGGAGTCCCTTGCTGATAATCTTTCGACGCATGAAGTTTCTCCGGGCTGGAGCATGGAGCTCGCTTGCAATATTTTGCTTCACTGCTGGCATGCTATAATCCTTGCCGCTTTTAGATCTTGAATAATCTCTTCAATTTCTTGAGTATGATTGTTATTGCCAGCGTCTCTGGATGCTACAAGTAGCCTCAGGCGATCCACCATATCTTAGGATCGGTCCAGTAGATGTAGTCTTGCTTCGTATTAGGGTGATATTCTTTCCACTGTAGTCCGAATCCCTTGTGTTTCGTTACTAGGGGCCGTATAACGCTTTTATACTCGTAGGAATTGCCCGACCTCTGTTATCCGTGCCTACTTAAGTTTCATTGGTGCACTTGCGATGCTTTCAGTATTTTACTATGTGATTTAAGGCCTTCTTCACTGTAGGCATGCATTTCAGGTATTCTCTTAAAGATGAGCTCCCTCAATCCAGGAGTGGTTTCATACGTTTCGTCGCCTATTCGGACTTTATTATTGATGAAATCAACGATCTTGTTCGCAAAACATGTAGTTACCATCTTCTTTTCTTACCGCATATGATGAATCTATTTCATTTTGTCCTTCTTTCAAACTTTATTAACGTAGTTGTAGAGTTTCTCGTCTTTCGTGTCTTTCGGTGATTCCTCCTTGCTTGTAGTATTCTTTTTCTGTATTTCCAGTATATCTTGAAGCGGATCTGTCAATGGTTGCAGAGCTTCACTCATCACTCTCTGGGTTTCAAACTGCTGACATTTAAGAGAGCGTAACTTTTCTCTTATAGCCCTCGTGTCCATAGCTACAGATTCTTTAAGTAGTATGCTCTTGTTGTCCATCTTGAAATGACGCTGAAATTAGACTTTCGCATTAATATATACCCTATTTATTTAGCTGTCTTCAGTTTATAGGAGATTTTCAGCTCGATATTTAGAAAACGACCATCCCTTGCACGATTTGCAGGAGTAGTGAAGCTTAGCCTATCGCCATTTGCAATTGGGGCATGCAGAGCTCTAACCGACATGTTATTTATTTCGAATACTGTATGAGGTCTTACAGTAGGAGGTGTTGGTGACGTCATATAGCAGGATATTATCTCTCCGTTTACACTTGATTTGTAGTATTCTAGACCATGTTAACATATACCGCTGCGATTTGCCCCTGAAAGGCAACAACTGCAATGTAATTATGTGCTCCCCTCTCATTTGCTCTACTAATGCATTTATGACCTTCATCTGTGTTTTAAGTGTATTAACGTTATCCATTGTGATTGTCAGATGTTTATCCATTGATTTATGTCTGTTCACCATAGTTTCCACGTGTTTTCCCACTGTTTCTGTAACAGTGGTACTTATTGTATTACTCGCGCAAAACTTCTGGAATCGTGACCTTTATTGCCATCCCAGCTGCCGAGCCTAGGAATGGTTTATGTTTAGCTTTATCAACGAAAGCGACATTATACCTTTGCTTACTTACAGTGCGTAACACATACAATCTGCATAGAAAGTGTCTGCATCTGGTTGTAATTTTAAAGAGAGCTGCAGTATCTAAATAGTACTTATTTTATATTTGTTATATTTATAACCATGGCTCCCATGCTTTCAAAGTTAAGTGGTAAGGTGTTACATAGTCAAAGTAGGGAAATAATTGCAAATGTCATCGACTTCATGAAGCAAGAAGCAGAGATGAAGGAAGAAATTATATCCGAGTTCCACAAAAGTGAGAGTGAAAGAAAGAGTAGTCAAAGCAACTGGTGTTTCACCGAGTTCCGTTTCCAGAGTTCTCAAGGATAAGAGAAAAAAACATGGATGAAAGAGTACCATTTGACACACCTGGGAAGAAACATAAGGTCCCTAAACGTATTACAGAAATAGACGATTTCGAATGCGTCATTCGGCGCACGATTCACAATTCCTATGTGGAATAAAAAACTGTGCTAACAATAAGCAGATTGCTCATCCCGCTGAAAGACAGCAGAAACTTTCAAGGTGGTGCTACAAATCTCAGAAAAATTATTAAAGATTTAGGGTTCAAATGGAAGAAACCGAAATCAAACAGAAGAGTTCTAACAGAAAAGTAAAATAAATAAATAAAATAAAAAATAATAATAAAATAAAAAAATAAAAATAAAAAGTAAATGTTGCCATGATAGTTTAGTCGGTTAGAGCAACGGCACGGAAAGCCTAAGATCCGTGCTTCAAATCCCGGCTATGGCATAGAATTTTTCAGTCTGATACTACCTTTCCAAATGACTATAATTTTATATGTACCTATATCAGTGTGTACTTATATCAGCATCAATTTTCAAGGTGGTGCTACAAATTTCAGAAAAATACTATAATGTATGAAGATGAGTCATACATACACAGCAGTCATACAGCATCTAAAAGTTGGAGTGACGATAGCGAATTAGGTTTGCAGGCACCTGTTGCTAAAGGGCAAATACTTATTATCGTTCGTGCTGTTGGAAAGATCGGCTTCGTTCCAAATGCCCTTCTTTTACAAGTCGCAACAAACAACAGGAGATTTTCATCAAGAAATGAATACAGAAAATTACATGAAGTGAATCAACGCCATGTTGATACCTAATATGCCTGCTGGGTCTGTTCTGGTCATCGACAATGCTTCACAATGCGTCAACACTCAAATTCACAAACCACCTACCTCAACTTCCTTGAAAGAAGAAATGAGAGCTTGGTTACTTAGACATAAAGCTTTAGATGAAAGCATGAGTAAAACAAAGCTATATAACTTAATTAAAGCCAACAAACAGCTTCAGATGTCATACATACTTGACCAGATAGTAATACAACATCGCCATAATGTACTTAGACTGTCATCGTATCGCCCAGATCTAAACCCAATCGAATTAATCTGGGCTGATATGAAAAAATGGGTAGCATGCAGAAATATCACTTTTAAATTAAAATATATGGAGCAGTTATAACGCCAGCAATTTGCTGAAATTGGAAGGCCAGAATGGGAAAATGTATGGCGACATGCTGAATAAATTAAGAATCATTATTCCGAAAAATACGGAATTGCAGAAAATCAAATAGAAATAATTCTCATGCAGGATAATGGTGCAGAAAGTAGTGACAGCAGTGATGACAGCAATAATGTGAGTGATTCCGCAGAAGAGGAAGGGTTGTTAGATGTGGAAGAATTGGAGGCAATGATTGACAGCGTTTTTTATATTAAGCGCTTTTTACAGCGTGGATTTTAACATACTGTATATAACTAAGTTTATCAGCGCAACGCAGTGCATAACCGGTGTGAATATTTGACGATGACTGTCCCACGCACTCCTGAGGCATGCAAACGACCGGTCACCACCTGATCTGATAAGCAACTCGCATCATAGCTCTCATTAAGATTTTCACGTGTCTAGAACTGTTGCGCCGATTATACCAAGTCTGCTGTTTAAATCTTGCTGTATTTCATTCTGTTTCCTTCCCACGAGAACTTTAACAACTTTTTGTTGCTCCATCACTATCATCTACAGGATTTGCTACTTCTATTAGTCTTCTTTTTTTGAAATGAAACGTCACCGTGTGAATCGAGCGGTGGTGTTCTTGCATTTATATATTCTGATACATGTTCCTTATTCGGCACGTCATGATTCTTTTGATGAGGTACCATCAACTTCAATCTTATAGTGTCCAGGATGATGCTACCATCGTCGCGTTTAAGAGCAGTTTTATTCATATATTCCATTAAAGCGTCATGTTGCACGTCTAGCGACTTCTGGAAGTGATTCCTAAGCATAGTTTGATGTTCGCCCATGCGCTGATATATCGTTTTTTCTGTGAACTCCTGCATTCGATTTTCAGTAGGAAACGAAATCGCATCCACGTAGCGTTTAGTGCTTGCATTGTTGTCCTCCTCAGGATCCTGAACAATGCACAATCTCTTGTTCCTGAATGGATAATTTCCTTTTTCATCTCTGCTTATGATGAACTGATGTAGCGACCTTTTCACTTGTGCCGTCCTCTGTGATCCAAACCTGTCAATACTCATGATGAACTAAGAATGAGCAATTTCTTTATTATCTATTTTAATATATAAATCGAATCCGCACGTATATCGACCATCATTCATGGGAAATTTGGGAACTATTACCATAAAGGATCTTCCTTCTGAAGAGCTCTCCCAAACACCTTTGCCCAAAACTTTAAATTCCGTAAACGACATGTCTGTGTTTACGTAAGATTCATATATATGCTTCAAGTTGAAATTATCTTGCCTGAAGTGTATGATCATATTCGCATTATCTCGAATTAAATGCTTTGGGACTTTGGCATATGATTGTGCTAGATATATAGAATCCACATTTCGATGCCTGCCCATGCTCTAAAAGGAGGCAATATTGTCTTGCTTTTCTGCGATGACATCTTCAAATATAAAGGTTGAATTTTCTTTAATTTCCGATGGGCGCAAGACGCTTTCCCCGTCTTCACGAGTATTTACTCCTATACCATCCGTTTTCAAGCAGCTTAATGAGATATTGATACTTTGTTGGTATAGCGACTTTGAATATCTGTACGCGTTTTCAAAACGTAGTCCATTCTCGTGAAGTATCATATTGAGTGATACATTTGTTTTTCGAGCACTGGAGCTGCCTAGAATTAGCTCTCTAACATTGCCAGGAAACAGCTTTCCGTGACGATCGCGTCTAAAGTCGCTTTCAAAGCCTAAAACCTGAATAGGCAGCGAGCAGTCGTCCTTCACCAGCTCCATCATAGCAACTAAAATAACATAAATCATGCTTAATGTATATATGCTAATGCCCGTAAGCAATGACAGAGTACAAAAGAGCAATGCACCAATAAAATCAATTAGTATACCATGAGAGCTAAGGAGGTTAAGGTCGCAAGAGGTTCCGGTTTCATTAACTCTCTCATTAACCGGCTGCCATTTGAAGCACATTTGCCTGGTTACAGATACTGCGGACCTGGAACAAAGCTTGAAAAAGGATTAAATAGAGAAGACCCTAGAATCAACCGCTTAGATGAAGCTTGCAAACTTCACGACATTGCCTGCGCCCAGCATAAGGATTCTGGTTCGAGAAACATTGCAGACAAGATCTTGGCTGAAAAGACGTGGAAAAAAGTGCAATCATCTGATGCTACATAAGGCGAAAAGTTGGCAGCGCGACTAGTAACAGCAATTATGAAGGGAAAGGTGGCTGTTGGTGCTGGATCCAAGAAGAAGAAAAGGGGGAGGATTTCTAACTCTCATGCCAATTATTGCAGCTCTAGGTGCCGCCGTTGGAGGTGCAACATAAATTGCTACAGCCGTAAATAAGAAAAATGCTGCAGATAAATAACTGGCCGAAATGATGAGACATAACAAAGAAACAAAAGCAAGAGGGAAAGGCCTTCGAGTTAAAAAGAATAAGACGAGGAACACCGAAACTAAGAGGAGGCAGAACAAGGAATGGAATTCAAAAAACTCAGGCAGGGGTTACACTTGTCTCGTAAAAAGCATTAAGTAACATCGATATCGAGTTGTATGCACGACGTTTAAAGATTCCTCACTTTAGAGGTGTATACCTGATCGATCAGCTACCTTCAAGACCTCGTCACAGAGAGAGAATTATCGTGAATCTCGATACTTCAGAGAATGAAGGCACTCATCGGGTTGCTATAAAGAAAGATGGCAACGTGTCATTTTATTTCGACAGCTTTGGAAACTTGAAGCCACAAAAGGAGATAGAAAGGTACCTCAGAGGCGTTAAGGTGCTGTATAACACTAAGAGGTTTCAAATTTTCAGCTCGGTCATCTGTGGGCACTTATGCTTGCAATTTCTATCGCAATGAGTTACAGTGTTGCTGCCAAAGGCAACGAATATGTTCTTACTGCATACCTGAATCCACCTCTTCAGATAGATACAAAGGGACATTATTAGATTGCTCTATTGAATTTTGAAACCTTCTTTTCCATTCCCAATGTTGATCAGAGTAATAAACAATTTCATTACATACACAATGATGAAATTAAGGTCATAGGTATACCAAATGGAACTTACGAGATTGCTGATATTAATGAATATATCTGAGTTAAGCTAGGGGTAAATGAGAATGTCTTCTTTATTAGACCTAATAATAACACCAAGAAGGCTAAAATTAAATGTCCTTTCACCGTTGATTTTTCCAATGATCGTTCTATAGGATCGTTCTTGTGCTTCAGTGACAAGGTTATTCCAGCTAATCAGCTTGCTGAATCTGATTTTCTGGTGAATATATTTAAGGTGAGCATCATACGAATCGAGTGTAGTATTGCAACAGGCTCTTTCATCGACGGTAAAAGTGGACACTCGATCTACGAGTTTTTCCCATCTGTTCCGCCTGGATATGGTATTTCTCAAGAACCATCAAATCCAATTTACCTACCGATCATAAACACCAATGTCATAGAGTAAATTAGTCTTCGTATAATGGACCAGAACGGTAATATCATTAACTTTAGAAACGAAGATATAAGCATACGACTTCACATTCGTTGCAATGGCAATAGGTTTTAGAAGAAGTCAGTGACGTCGAGGATATAATAATGGAGTGATTCGACGACCGCATCATACTCTGCCTTTGACGCCCCGAGGGTTAACATCGCGCAATCGACATTTCCTCCAGGCATTGGGCTTCAGAATTCTATAATCATCGACATCTTCAATGTTACCGAGACACCAATATTCGATAAGATCACCAAAGAAGAGGAACACATATTTTTACCCTATAATACATCAGCTGAGGACGCTAATGACGAGATTAGGATCCCTTGTCAAGCTGAGGATTTATATACATTACCTAATCGAAGTTACGTATACATCGAGGGAAGTATTACTAAACCTAATGGAGCAGCTACTACTACAAAGCTTACCAATAATTCTATTGCATTCATGTTTGAGGAGATTCGACTGGATATGAACGGGTCAAATATTCATCGAACCACAAACCCCGGGATTGCATCAACGTTACGCAACTATGCTGCTCTCAATCAAATGGAATATGATCGTCTGCTGAATGCTGGATGGTGCTATCCTGGAGAAGCACGGACATTGCACATGCAGCAAATGGAGCCTTCAATGCTATAGTACCGCTTTCGATGCTTCTGGGATTTGTTGACGACCGCAAGGAGCTCATACTCAATAGCAAGTTTGCGTTGGTGCTGATTCGATCCAAGGACTCTAAAAACTGTATTATATCGCCTCTGGGTGAAGAGAATGCTACTGTTAAACTTGTACGAATCGAGTGGAGAATGCCTGTGATTCGACTTTCTGATGCTAAAAAGGTTGAAATCCTCAAGACTGCCAAGTCGGACAAGTCGCTGTTTCTCCCATTTAGGACCATGGATATGAATATTCAGTCTGCTGTGCCGCAAACTAAATCATTCACCTGGAATGTCGCCCCACATCAAAAATGGAGAAGCCGAAATTTGTCATTTTGGGTGCTCAGACTTTAAGATCGAGTAATGGATCTAAAGACAGTTCCCTTTTTGATCATTGTAACATAACTAATTTGAGGCTTTATCTTAATTGTGAATCTTATCCCTACCATGACATGAACTTGGACTTTGGAAACACTAGATTTGCATCATTTTATGATATGTACTCAAAGTCTCAAAACTCTTATTATGAAAAAGAGAATTATCCTTTATTGAAGAGAAATATTTTCTTAAATTTGCCCCCGTATTTGTTATAGATTGCTCGCATCAACAAGAGGAAGTTGTAAATGGGGCTCTCAACATCAGAATAGAAATTCAAACTAGTGCAAATATCCCTGCTCAGACCTCATTATATTGTTTGATAGTTCATGATAAAGTATTTACATACAAGGCTCTGACTCATGTGATGCAGCTTTATTTTAAACTAATCATTGTAATGTAGGGATTTCTTTTTCATTAGGAATGTACGGACTTTTTAATTAATAAATCATTATGTAAAAGCACACCTTCATTCTTTTTTCTTTTTTATCATACAATTCCAGTACTTTCCTCCTCCAACTGCTCATTTCTGCATATGGCGTTACACTTGCAACAGATAAGTTACCTAAATGGTAATCTGCAAACGATTTAGGTCTTTTAGGATGCAAATTTCAGCACTATTTTAAAGTATTTCACAATAATTTAAATTAGTGTTCATAATTCTTATTTTGTTCTCTTCCATATAAGCAATGATATTATAAGAGAAAACAATATTTTCACAATGTCCTACTCGCGGGCACTTTCTCGATTGGAGGAATGCTTTGAATATAGGAAGATTCTCTTGAATTATCTCCCAGTCATGCATTGTCATGTATACAAATTTGTCTTTGTTTTTTACTATAAACACTGGAAGGTCGTAAAAGAATCACGTTGTGGCTTCTCGAAATGTAGACCTCTCGGCACCCGCTTCTTGCCTGCATGTTTTTGGGGTGTTGATGCTGGTTATTCTATCCTCCAAGAGCGCCAGATGGGCAGAGCTGTTCTTCTTCTTTACCTTATTGCTGCGCCTGAAACTTTGTCCAATAAAAGATTTTGGAAGTGTAGGTAGCTTGAAAAGAACTGAATTTTGCTAGGTTACAGGGAAATGAAACGCATAGATTTTTTCTATATACGAAAATACACAAACCAATGTTTCCCTGGGTTCTGCCTGCTTGCCTAGGTAACGTTCTCGGTCGTCGGTATTAGATCCCGATCGCCTGGGAATTGGACTCTTTCTGGTCCTCATCTATATGCTTAGCACAGTGCGATGCAAGGGGCCATTCCACTATATCTTCTGATTCTTTATCACCCGAATCTCTCTCGTCTTTAGGTACAGGTGACGTCATTTGAATTCTGCAAAGACATAATAATTTCCAATGATAGTTACGTCTAGATACCCCTATACTATAGTGCTATGTATCGAAATAGTCAAACATGATAGTATCGCCTACGCAATTAATGTTTTACATTAATGATCTCTGAGGTTAGTTATATGACGATACCAATGTACAATCGTGTTGCATATTTTAAAACTGCTACTTTAAATTTCTCTGCCTGAACCGGAATATACTGTAGCTCTCATTGCACGAGAAGTATGACGTCATCTGATCATTCACCTCAGGCTTTGCGCACAATACAGAGGGAGTATATCCATTGCAGTACTCTGAAAACCACAGAGGCGTGGTTTGAAGCGATGCTATCCATCTCACCGTCACTTTAGGAATCAGCTACCCTGAAAGAAAAGAAATACAAATCCATGAGTCATTTTATTTTCACTTCTCTGTAGAGAACAATTGCACGCTTTTAGTAATAGCATTCAAGGAATAAATCCGTACTTACATCATACTTTTTTGTAGGCTGGGCAGTTGTCCGTGCATATACCTCGAGAAGACATCTGGTCATGACAGGAAGGCATGTTACACACTATAGAGTGCATGATTCCGTAGGACGACTCTTTATGATATATGTACACTAGTATGACTACTCTCCGCACACACTCAAAAAATCGTCCATCGTATCATCGTCTCGATTACACATCGAATAATATTCAGAGCAGTGCGAGAAGGGGCTCCTTATATACGCAGGGCAGCAAACCGGTTCTTACGTCACATGTAATGGCGTGCAGAGAGGGTCGGTGGGGAATGCTCTGCAGGGTGGGGGCATGTGTTGTTTCCCTATGCAAGAGAATCGAGAAGAGCTTGGATGCAAGTGATGCAGGGGGAGGGAAATGATAACATCCATTGTAGAGAGGAATACACGTAAAGTTTTTTGATATCGCTGTTTGAAAGAGACGTTCCGTGCAAAAACAGAGAGAGTTGAATGTAGAGCAGAGGGGTAGACGATACAGGCGTGTGTATCTTTGTAGGAGCCAACAGGCATAGAAACAGAGAATGGAATGCAAAGGGGTGCAGGGGATTGATGCAGGTACGTTTCCTGTCACACACGTGCTCGGGTACTGCGGAATGCAAGGGGAAGGGCGAATAGAACCGCGTCTGTCTTTTTGCCAACAAACAAAACCCAAGGTCCCACACCTTCCTATACGACTTTTTTCCTGCCTTCGCGTCTTGCACGCGTTGTACCAATAGCGTATGCCGAATATTTTTAACGGGGGCTATGTACAGGGGTCCATTGTTTAAACAGTTTATATCAATTCAAAAATATGAATTGGAGTTGAAATATTTAAATAAATCGATTTTAAATTCACAGGTTCAAGTGCAGCAATTGCAATTACAATTAGGATAGGAAGTTTTGCGTATTCTAAGCACAAAATGTTTGTGGCATGAGAATTAATGATCACTCTGGAGTGTTTAAAGTTACTGCTGCAGAACTTTTTTCGCTGCAAAATAGGGCTTCCAGTTATATTATAAATTGGAAAATATTGCAATAACTTGAAAACTACTCAAATTTAGCACCGGAAGAACAAATCCATGCCCCTGATATCTTAACATGGTTGTATAAACGCCATCTGAAGTACAATTTCTGCTGCTATCACCTTTGGTCGTATTGTCCATGACATGGAGGAGTCTAAATATTGCGATACGATTATTAAATATCTCCTTCGTTCCAACCTAGAAAGGCGCTATTATTATTTTAGGAGCTACGTCTTTTATTAATTTTTACATTTTATTAGCAACGGGAGTTCCAACTCCCCCCCCCCCCCCGCCGCTCTGCGTTGTACAGTCCGCGCTGCGTCCCGCTTATAGCACAATGACCTGACATAAGGTTGTTTAGGTTTAAACATAGTTACAGGCGGTCGAATTAAAGGCAAAAACATTGCACTAGAAACGGTAGTCATTTTAAGTGAGTTTCGAATATCAGACAATATGTTCATTTTACTAAAACTACGTTCACAGTCGGCACTGCTTATTGGTAAGATATAGCGGCGAAACACTTATTTCATTTCTCACTCACAACCCTCTTTCCGGTTGCCTTGTGCTGAACAAAATTTCTTAAAATATCCTGGGAAATTAATTCAAATATAGAAGCAAGTTTCTGTGCTTCTCTTTCACCTTGCCTAATACTATCATACACACTATAAACTGAGTCAATTTGTTGAATTAACTGCTGACTTGCATCGTCTTCATTAATCATTTTTATATTGTCTGCAATGCACCGTATAAACTGGCCTCTGTCAACAGCTGGAAAGCTAACAATACTATTCGTTTTCACACTTTTGAAATCCTCAATTTCGATACATTTAATAACTTCTGCCTCACAGTCATATGGTAAAGATTTAAATGAAGATGATGAAGTGGAGTTTAAGGGCGCAAAACCGTAAAGATTTAAAGCGTTGAATTCTATTTAAATACAGTTTTATATTCTTACATGCATATTTTATGGTGCGATGACGCATTTATGGTACTTCTGACAGATGTTTCTGTTCAAGTAGAATATCCTGCATAAGTCCTAGTCGTTTGACAAAATTATGAATCTCAGTTTGTTAGCCAACCCTTCAAACTGATTGCGCTCTGTATACTGTTGCGGCAACTGTTTTTAGATTCAGCTTTACTGTGTGCAATATAAGGCACAATAGGAACATCACACCGATTCGACACAAGAAAAGAAGAGACAATTCACCTCACGTCTATACCATCAATCTTTTTAAGTTCAATTATTAGAGCCTGTGCATACTTTTCAAGTTGGTTCAATTTTTGGAGAGACGCTGTACAAGTTATGTATGAATTTGTTGACAAATATTCAGAAATGATTCACACCTCCATCAACAGTTTGTAATGCATCATTCACGGCAAGTTCCAATCGGTGACTAAGACAATGACACAATACGATTTTAGGAAACTTTTCCATAATTGTGTTCCTGCTCTAGATTTCTTCCCACATAAAGCACTTGCACCGCCGCTTGTGAAGCTAACTATAAAATTTCGAAGGCAATTTTCATCAAAACCATTCCTTCTGAGCCATTTCAGGAGGATGTTGAATATGGTGACTGCTCTGTGATCTGCAATTTTCACTAATTACAAAACTAATGTATAGATGTCATTGTCTCCGCTGCCTTCAAAAGCTTTGTTACCACCATTTACATCAATTGGTATACTTGGCCGTATATAAATATTTAATACACTTTCATTATTTGTCGCAGTTGAAAAGTCAAATACAATGCCCACCACTGATCTATCACTATCTTCCCTATAATTCTAAGTTTCATTTCTTCGCTATTCATATACATTACAATGTCAGAACATACAACATTCCTATGCCACATTCGTCCATATGAAGCGCGTTAGTAACTTGAAGCTCTATCTGAACAACACCTGTATTTTGTCTTTTCAAGTTTTTATTGACTACTGACCACGCTTCATTATAAAGAACGATTTATCTTACTATAATGGAGTTATACAGAGACCGGTCAGATATAACGAAACTAATAAACGATTTAGCTGGCCAGAGGGTCGTTTTAATTGCATACAGCGGATGTCATGGTTACATTTGTCATTGTTGCGTATATTTTTCAAATAAACTGAATAAACATAATAATTAATCTGTAGATGAAACATTCCGTTCAGCTATGAGTGTTAAATTTGTGATTCAAACATGCTAATTTTATGAAATCATTAATTTCAAATATATCATTCTTACTCTAAGCGTCATTATTGCGTTAGTAAGTTATGAGGTTATAAGGACAGAATGTCAAGTGCTCGCGTTGACTGATGACGGGTGTGGGGAGGGAAGGCGAAGAATTGCTACACGTGGGACAAAAGAACAGCGCTGCCAGAGATATGAAAATAGTATCCATTGTTGAAAAAGCAAACAAGGTTTACACCTAAAGCTAAAAACTAACTCCTGTAATGGTCTGGATTACCAGTAGTAGGAGTATATGTATGTTTTGGCATAAGAAGTGGCACAAGGGCCAATTTCTAACAGAGAGCGCAGTGCAAAAGCGACCAAAATGATACATATGTACTGGCACTGGTCACGTGGCCTTTGGAGGGGGAGGGGGTGCTTTTATGGTGTAACGGCTATTTTAATTTGTATTTCTGGTCCCGTGTTGGCAAAGAGGAACTAAATGACACCTATGCTCTGGCATAGGTTACATGATCGTGTGGTGAGAAGGAAATGGTTTTTCGGTGTGATGGCTATTGTAACTGCTATTTCCGATCACGTGTTGGCTTTTAGAGCAAAGAGGGCCTAAATGACACTATGTTCTGGCACAGATACAAGGTCAGTTGTGGGGGGGTAATAAAAACAATGTTAGCATTTTCAGACAGTTGAGGAACATGAGACACCATCCCTTCAGAAACGGTGACACTATGAAGTCCCACGCAAGGGACTCCTAAGCATAGCGCAAAGGATAACACTAACCACACACGTACACACACACTCTCATAAAAACACTTTAATATAAAGAAATAAAGGTTACGCTTGACTGCGAACACGCCTAACGAATGACAAGGTTCTTTAAAACCTTAAAAGCCTTCACT
Organism: Deroplatys truncata; assembly: GCA_030765065.1. Lineage (NCBI taxonomy): Eukaryota > Metazoa > Arthropoda > Insecta > Mantodea > Mantidae > Deroplatys > Deroplatys truncata. Next base: position 285,293,969 of record CM060990.1, read on the forward strand.
TCGCAATTCGCATACATATTCTAAGCGAGAATAACACGTGTTAACTAGCCCTTTCTGCCTGTAGTTAAAACTCTCCTCCCAGACGTAAGGGATAATTATCACACCCTATGCCGGCGACATTCTATACTTAATCACAAGGAAATAAAAAACCTTACTCCTGACAAATCACCAACACTAGTGCTAGTGCACCCTCTGAAGCCGCAGAGAATCGGCATTTTATTGTGAAATCATTCTCGAAAGAAAAGCACCAAGTGTTAAAAGAATGCCACAGAAAACGTTCACAGACTCAAACTTGTGAAACGCTTGCTAGCAAAAGATTAAAGTAGTCTTTCTTTAACACGTTATATGGAGGTAGACGCGCGAGTGAATTTAAATGTCTTTCTCAAGTGGTGTACAATGCATTTCGAAATATTATTCACTCTTCTAAGCATAGGGCGAAGGGAAAAACCAGATTCAAAATATCGAGACGGAGATGTATTAACACCTGTTGGCAAAGCATATTGCTGTCTCTCTCTCTCTCACACACACACATACACGCACAAACAAGCAACTTAAAACGCTCCAAAGTTAACGATCAATTTCTGGAGACCGATTTTTGGAACCCGTTGTAACCCTCATCTCTGTGTCGACAAATGACTTCCCCGCACAATTAAAAAAAACTCCAACCTCATTACTCCTCTTAATACGCACTGCTAATCAGAGATGGCGCATGCCTTCAGACACCTATTCCTTTCCACTGAAATATGTTTCTTCATAGAGAATACGAATTAAACTGTTCTCTCTTTCAAGCACGCGCATATTGCATACATACACACAGGTGATAACAGCTTCATTATCCAAGTGTATCTACAATGAAATATGAAATAAAATGCAGGACAGTTACAAAACCTGCTAAAGCACAATGAATCTTAACGTTTCTAACAGAGTGGCAAATCATGCCGTAAAGAGTTGATTGAACACTTCCTGTATTATTTCAACAACAGCTAATAACATCTTATTACACGCATGCTGCTGCAATCAGAAACTAGCCCCCAAGATCACTTAAGATCAACCAGAATATTTACAGTTTCCTGTTTAAACACAGTATATCACAACATTTTTAAGGATATGTGTGATTCATGCAATAAAAAGGTAGTTGAACATTTCCTGTACTACACTACGTGATAAAAAGTATCCGGATACCAGGCTAAAATGACCTACAAGTTCGTGGCGCCCTCCATTAATGCTGGAAGTCAATACAGCGTTGGCCCACACTTAGCCTTGATGACATCATTCACTCTCACAGGCATACTTTCAATCAGGTGCTGGAAGGCTTCTTGGGGAATGGCAGCCCATTCTTCACGGAGTGCGGAACTGAGGAGAGGTATCGAAGTAGGCCGGTGCGGCCTGGCACGAACTCGGCGTTCCAATACATCCCAAGGGTGTTCTATAGGATTCAAGTCAGGACTCTGTGCAGGCCAGTCCATTACAGGGATGTTATTGTCGTGTAACCACTCCGCCACAGCCCGTGCAGTATGAACAGGTGCTCGATCGTGTTGAAAGATGCAATCGCCATCTCCGAATTGCTTTTCAACAATGGGAATCAAGAAGGTGCTTAAAATATCAATGTAGGTCTGCGCTGTGATCGTGCCACGCAAAACAACAAACGGAGCACGCCCCCTCCAGGAAATTCACGACCACATAACTCCACCACCTCCGAATTTCACTGTTGGCACTACACACGCTGGCAGATGACGTTCACCGGGCATTCGCCATACCCACACCTTGCCATCGGATCGCCACATTGTGTACCGTGATCGTCACTCCACACAACGTTTTGCCACTGTTCAATCGTGTAATATTGACGTTCATTACACTAAGCGAGGCGTCGTTTGGCATTTTCCTGCGTGATGTGTGGCTTATGAGCAGCCGCTTGACCATGGAATCCCAGGTTTCTCACCTCACGCCTGTGATAGTACTTTGAGTGGATCCTGATGCAGTTTGGAATTCCTGTGTGATGGTCTGGATAGATGTCTGCCTATTACTCTTTACGACCCTCTTCAAATGTCGGCGGTCTGCCAGTCAACAGACGAGGTCGGCCTGTTCGCTTTTGTAATGTATATGCCCTTCACATTTCCACTTCACTATCACATCAAAAACAGTCGACCTAGGGATGTTTAGGAGTGATAAAATCTCGCGTACAAACTTTTGACTCAAGTACGACCCAATCACCTGACCACGTTCGAAGTTCGTGAGTTCCACGGAGCTACCCATTCTGCTGATTCATGATGTCTAATGGCTACAGAGGTCGCGGATGAGTACCAGGCAGTAGATGGCAGCACAATGCACCTAAGATGAAAAACGTATGTTTGTGGGGTGTCCGGATACGTTTGATCACATAGTGTATATCAACAAGAGCTGACAAAAATATATTACTTAAGACACAGTGTCAAATACATTTATAAGTTCCGATAGATGTGTTTTTGAGATCCTCAGGGAATGAAGAAGATTTATTACTTCCTGTCTCTCAAGCTCAAAGCATTAGACAAGGAAAATACAAGCAGTTAATATTCTTTAACCAAACAAAACACAGGATTCCGGGAGTGGATTCTTCTGCACATGGTTTCGGGGGCGCGAGAAAGAACCTCAAAGCGCATACAGGATGTAACAGAAATGTGCTGCATAAATTGCAGGGCACATTCCTCACACTGGACGAATAAATTATGCTATATGAGCATGGGTCTGGAAACGATTTGTTTCCTATTAAAACTCATTTTGTCCAACCCATTAATCATGGAAGCACACACGAACAGAACGTTAGAATCATGAGAAACATGCAATCTTGGTTACGTCTGGTTACGTTGTCATTATCGTAGGAGCACCGTCAATATTTTGCTTTACATGTCCCTGTTACCATCCGACGTACGTCATTACTTGTTTACAGGCAACATCAACTGTTCCAGTGAGCAGTACGAACTTGGCAAGCATACGGGTTACTACGCACTAGTAGAGTTGATCACAGACTCGGCTCGTGCAATGACAGTGCACACAAATGCAGAGATGGCAGACACACACATTCAATGTATGGATTATCAGACGCCAATGGAGCTTGCGCTCAACGTTTGTACCGGGAGAGATTTCCAGGATGAAGATGTCCCGACAGGAAAACGTTTAAAGCCATTTATCGTCGTCTTAGGGAACATGTGGCATTTCGGCCTGATACTCGCGACGGGATGAGGCCTAGAAGGACGAGGATACCGCAACGGGAAGCTGCGATTCTTCAGGCAGTTGACTACGACCCTAGTATCAGTACAAGACATGTAGCTGCAACATGGAATGTTGACCACATGAATGTCTTGCGAGTGTTACACGAGGTCCAAGGTCCATACCATTTACAGCGTGTGCAGGCACTATCAGCAGCTAAATTTCCTGCACGGGTGCGCTTCTGCGAATGGTTAATGCACCAAATTGTGAACCTTAATATTAGTGCAACGGCGCTGTTCGCAGTGAGGCGTCGTTTCAACGAGATCAGATTGTAAATTATCACACTCGGCATGTATGGGCTGACGTCAATCCTCACGCAACTGTTGAAGCAAGTCATCAACAAATATTTTCTGTCAATGTTTGGCCGGCATTGTTTTTGGCTGTTTGGTAGGGCCTCACGTTCTTCCACCAAAGGAAAAAGATACCATAATTTAGTAGACAATGGTGTACTTGATCTGTTAGCAGATGTGCCTTTAGCTGTGCAACAAAACATGTACTTCATGCACGATGGAGCACCTCCTCAATTTATTGTTAATGTCCGTCGGCTTCTAAATAATAGATTCAGTGACAGATGGATAGGTAGAGGTGGACCAATTGCTTAGCCTCCACACTCCCCGCACCTAAATCCACTGGACTTTTATTTGTGGGGGCATTTGAAAGCTTTTGTGTATCGAACCCCAGTACCAGACCTGCAGTCTTCGTGCCCGTATTATGGAAGGCTGAGAAACCATACGCAATACTCCAGGGATACATCAGCGCATCTGAGATTCACTACGATGGCGGGTTGATGCATATATCAATGCTCAAGGAGGGCATATTGAGCATCTTCTATGAGAAAGAGTGCATGTGGTATGCTGGTTTACATTCTATACTTGTGTGCTTCCCATGATTAATGAGTTGCAGAAAATGAGTGTAACATGGTAGCAAAACGTTTCCAGACACATGCTCTTATAACGATTTCTTCGTCTACGTGTTAGGAATTTGTCTTGCAATTAGTGCCGCACATTTTAGTTACACACTGCATAAGGAGAGCTAAAGTTCATTTTTAAAGGAACGCCAATTAACTTCAATGGTAAAAAGGTGTGTGATAGTGAAAACATCTTCAATTACTTCGCTCACCATAGAACTTAAGTCATGAGGTATGTATATATTTTTTTCAGGCAGAAAATACGAAGGCATTTGTCAAAAATACCCAATGAAAATAGTGAAGATCAATGCGATTTAGAAAATCGAGTAATCATCTAAGTTTGCAAAGCGTTGTTTTTCAATACTGCAGCAGGCTCAGTGCCTAAGTGTATTATATAAACTTATTTCAAAGTAATCAATGCCTAAGCATAATTACACAAAAGCTCTAAACATTGAGTAAAATATAAAATACGGTAACAAAAAACCGAGCTTAGTTAAGCTTAAACAAGCTGTAGCGTGTCCTGACAAGATCTGGCGTGAATATTCAGTGTTTCGAACGTCAAAACTTGATTTAAAAATGAATATATATGTTAAAATCACGTTACATATCCACTGAAATGTATCGCAGGCGAAAGACGTCTTTCAACCAAAAATAAAGAGGTAGGTTAAAAATGCGTGAACCAGCAAAAGCAGTAGTAGAAGAATGGGCGATATCAATTGCTTTGCAATGCAATTTGATTTCAGCTCACAGCAATCTTAAGACATAACCTCTATTAGTAAACGTTATAATTATTAAAGCAATTAATTATTTACAACACGTCATTAACACAGTAACTACCAAAAATTAACTTATCTCTGAACTTTTTATGAAACTCTGTAATCTACTACAAAATAGACTGCATAACATATAGAAAATATCTTCACATCAAGTGCTAAGAACTGAAAAAACTTGAAAACTGATAATATGCTATACAATAACCTCCAGAATAAGCAACGTTCATTCTTTTCTTCATTCATCGAGTTTATATGCCTAGAAGTGTTATTTTCAGGCAAGATGGCTATGAAGATCTCTTCCGGGCCTAGCACGCTACCGTCAGGGCCATACCTCGGTAGAAATGATGCGCATGTACCGAATTTCATCATCCTACCTCCTGGTTTCAGAGACGATCTTGAACTCTCAAGCGCCACCCAACCTAGCCGCTTGAAGTAATCACATATGGAGGGAGTATGTACCTGCACTAACTGTGGGTACGAGACCGCGCTCATCGAGTTGCTTCAGTCATTTCAAGGTGAGTCTCTCACTTCTTTTTATTAAAATGATTATTAACACGTATCATTCCTAAGGCTTCTCCTACGCCACTTCAATGCATGCGTGATCTTTTCACAGATGCTAATAATACGATGCTTCTATTGTTATAGATCTTAAACCTGAGCCTCTACCCTCCGAGCCAGAGCCTTAGGCAAATGGGGCTTCGAGAAAGAGGGTTATGAGACTATATGATGCAGAACAGGAGTGCGGTACTGAAGAATACCCCCTCAAAGCAAATTTCACCAGATAACCCTCCATCGCAATGAACCAGGGGCACACTGCAACATAACGGACACTCCCAACATAGTAGCAGAACCATATAAAGTAGGACAGCCAATCGAATCATCCGCACCATCACTGGCAAAGGGGTATATTGGAATGATTATGATGACCTAGAATGTAAGGTAATAGAGTCTACATTCAAAGGTCGTATTTTCAATAGCAGAAATTGAAAGTACGGCTAGGGTAATTGAACCCAGCGAGTTTCTCGAGGCATGCAAGGGTCTTGTCATTAAGGAAATCGAATCCACTCTAAAGAAGAGTATGTCTGGGTTAAAGATGAGTTGTTCACTGAACGTCTCATACTTAATCCAGACACTGGATCATGATAAAGTGGAATCGATATACCTCAATTCCAAGACAAAGAAGGTCCAGTGATCATCTAACTTTGATGCCATCTTTCATACAATTAAACACGAAATTTTAGAAAACCCTGTCTGTTTTGAAGGCCAATCTAACTCAAAGAGGCCCTTCGCAATCCATTTACTGATAAATAGTGCAGCAGACTATAATATCCTTCGTGCTTCAGAGTATATCGAGCTGCCAACATGCATAAGTTGGAAGAAGACAGATATTAATTTTCGTAACGCCGGCTATTTTCTTTCGCTTGCTGCATGCTGGCTTCCAGATACCCTGCACAATATAATAGTCAACGTCCATCATCATATCCTAGAGAATTGCTCCTCAAAGGATTCAAGTATGAACAGAATTACATTCGGGCTTTCCCTCGATCAAATTGAGCTCTTTGAGAAGCAAACTCCAGATGTATCTATAGTTGTATTTGTCCTGAATGCCAACAATTTAGTGGAGTCTATTCACAAACCATCTGAGAGGAAGGCTAGACAGGTGAACATCTTAATGGTTGAAGAGGCCAAAAAGTGTCACTTAGGCTCCATCACCAATTTATCGAGGCATATTACAAGTCAGATAACATGTTATTGCAGAAAGATGTGGCTATGCGAGGCATACATGAAAAGCTGTCCTAACGAGGATGCCTTGAGAGTAGATAAACTGAAATGCAATAAATATAAGGTCCTTAAAATACCAAATCAGGATGATGTTCCTGAACAAAATGCATATTCAAAGTCCGCCTTTGTACCAATTGTGATTTATGCAGATATCGAACCCGTTTTGAGGAAGATCCACTTATGTGAACCCTCTGAGGCAGAGAAGTGGACCAGAACCATACAGGAACATCAGGAGATACCGAGAGGGTTGAAGGTCATAGTAGACATGATCAGCTCTTATCGAGATTTAAGCTCTTCAGAGGTGACAATGCACTCAATGACTTCTTCAGCGAACTTAGAGAGATTGCTGGTGAAGACATTGAGGTATATGAGGAATACATCCAATGCACATGTCGCCTCAGGATGTGCTGTATTTCGACAACACCAAACACTAACACACATGCAAGAGAGATTTTCCTATAGACGGCCTTCGACCATTGTCATATCTCGGGAGCATATGTTGGATCGGCTCATAATGCTTACAAACAGAAAACTGCCGAAGATTATTCCAATTTTCTTTCATTGCTTAAGCAATTGTGATAGCCACTTCTTGATCAAGAACATGCCTTATGATAATGGGACAATCTCGTGTATAGCACAGTCATCTGAACGCTCCCTGGCATTTAACAAATCGTACAAGGGTATTAATTTCAGTTAACTCGACCGCTACAAGTCTCTGTATCACAAATTATCTAGTTTGGCAAACATGTTCAGCACTGATGACTTCAAGCTCACTTATAGCGAGTATTTTAATCAAAAGCATCTAGAACTAATAAAGTGCAAGGGCACACTCCTCTATTCATATCTGGATACCATTGATAACCTCCAAGATGACGAGCTTCCACTGATAGAGCCTTTCGATGGTATCACAGAAGAAGAGTATGCTCATGCACTTAAACTATGCAGCACCTTCAACATAAAGAAACTCGGGAACATAGCGACCTTTTCCTAAAGACCTATACTCTGCTTTCAGCAGACGTATTCGAGAAATTCAGAGACTTGTCGCTGGGGATGTACAATGTGGATCCTGCATGGTTCAGTTAATAAACCATACCAGCATGATAGAATTTTTCGAGGAAGGTACTTGCGGCAGGCTTTGCACGGTATCAAAGCAGTACTCCAAAGCCAACAACGAATACCTTCAGACTACAATTCTGATGAACCTCGAACATTTCTAACCTGCTGGGGGATCAAAACGTATACGGCAAGAGCTTGTCATCCCCGATGTCATACAGGAACCTTAGATAGTTTGATAGGGATGAGATGGACACCATCGACTTCGCTGCTATCCCTGAGGAATCCAAGACAGGGCATATCCTAAAGGTGGATCTAGAGTATCCTGACCATCTCCATAATGACCACAACGATCTTCCTCTCTGTCCAGCAGCCAATACAAGAAACTGGTTGCAAACCTTTATAACAAAAGCCTTTCCTTGCATTATAACATCTTACAGCAGTGCTTAGATTTGGGGTTGTTATTAAGATATATTCATCGGATGGTATGGTATGACCAAGCTGAATGACTTAAGAATATTAACTTTAACGCCGAGAAGAGAGCATGGGAAACTTCTAAGTTTGCTCAAAGCTTCTGGAAGAAAATTAACAAAGCTGTGTACGGCAAGTTGATTTAAAATATGCACAAGTACAGAGATTTCCGTCTACCTGGGAACAAGCACGGATATTGACGGCTCGTCCAACATGTTTACGCAGCCTCATTTTTGGTGAAACTTTGGTCAGCATAGAGTTGGCTCGAGAGGAGATCCTCATGAACAAACCAATCTATATTGGCCATGAAATTCTCGATCTATCAAAATGTATCATGTATGATTTTTATAAAATAAAGAAACCCAATTGAATGATCTGAACTTGATTATATGAATACACATTCATTCATTTCCGAAACGTCTTCAGATATTAAACAAATTCATGGAAACCAATCCCCAGCATTTCGACACTTCGAATTATAACCAGAATAATGTATATGGTATAAAGCAGGCCAACAAGAAAGTGATTGGGTTGATTAAAGATGAGTTGGCTCGCATGGTGATGACTATGTTGGACTTAGGATAAAGCTCTACAACGATAAATATAATAGTACCACTATAAAGGCGAAGGGGATTACCAAAGCTGGAATGCCAGCATTCACCTCTGAAAAATATTTCGAGTGCATCAAAGATATAAGTAAGAAATTTTTGGCTCAACAAATTTGCTTCAGAAGCATAAACCACAAAGTCTCGACCATATAAATTAACAAAATTGCAGTGCATGGAGGAGACACGAAGCGCAAGGTGATTGATGGCTCTCATGCAACTCTCCCATGGGACACTTAGGGCCTCGTAATACATTCCAACTTCCCTGACTGTTTCATCACCATCTCAGGTACTATATTGTATATGGTTTATTTAGTGTCATAATTTATTAATTGTAATTATTGTATTTATTGTATTTAACTATCCTTATTGCATCTATAATGCAATGCAAATAGATCATTTGTAAATATCAAGGTTTTAAGGTAAAACGGAAAAATGGTGGTAAATAAAACATATGGCACTGGATTTTAAAAGAATCTTTGTTTCAGTATTAGCTCCCCACAATAAAACCTTCGCATCAATGCAGTGACTACTACGCAATCCACACCATTTTACAAGAACCTGTCTCCTTGCCTAAAAAACCTTCTCCGCTAAATAGGTGTTAGGAAATAGTGTAGAATGCAGTTTATGTCCATAGAATTCTGTTTTTATACCCTCGCCATCCTTATCATCAATTATTATGTAAGTGGTAGGATTGGTTGATTCACATTAGCTACTTGGAAGGTTTCAAATCTCCAGCTGCGTTCAAAGCCGTTTTCGGAATGTCCTTTATTCTGAGATATCCTCACATAATCACCACCACTAAACGTCCTTGCACTCCTCTTCTCTCTTTGAAGATGGTTGTACTTGAAAACATTCAGAAGAAGGTCATTATTTCTCACTTCACTGGGCTTCGTTCTGACGGTTGAATGGTAGCATTTTACTTTCCAAAAATTCTAGGTAGAAAATCTACACTTTTCTATGTTCCTTGAGCTGGAGATTTCCGATACATCATATTCTTTAAAGTTTTAATTAGGCGCTCAACGTTGCAGCCTTCACATTGCTTTAGGTGCTGTAGTGATTGACATATTTTGCCATTAGGTTTTTATTGTGTATTATAAAATTATTTCCCATTATCACTCTATATATTCTTGGGCGGTGTTTCCATATCCCTTAGTATATACTCCATGGCCGTTGCAACTTGTAGTCCTGATTTGTCTTTTAATGGCCTTGCATATGCTATTTCAGAGTAGAAGTTGACTGCAATCAGGATGTATTTGAACGTCTTGTTGAGCCTTGCATGGGGAATCATCTCCACCAAGTCGTTTTGCACCAGATCATTGACACCTGTGCTAACGATCTTTTGGCGTAAGAAGGTTCTTCGGGCAGGGGCATGAAGCTCTCTTGATATATTTTGCTTCGCCGTCATAATGCTGTAATCCTAGCCAATTTGAGTTCTTGAATGAGCTCTTCAATTACTTGGGTATATGTCCGGCCTCTCTGGACGCAGTGAGAAGCCTCAGGCGATTCACCAGATCATTCGGGTCGTTACAATAGACGTAGGCTTGCCTCGTATCAGGTCGATGCTCTTTCCACTGCAAGCTTAAGCCCTTGTGTTTCGTCACTAAAGGGCGTATAATGCTTTTATACTTGTAGGAATTGCCCATTTCAGTTTCCCTAGTCTGCTGTAGTTTCGCTGATAAATACGTGTTGATTTTAGTGTTTTGCTATATGTATCCAGATCCCCTTCTGTATAGGCATGGATTTCAGATACTTTCTTGAAGATGAGTTCACTCAATCCAGGTGTCACCTCATACGTATCATCACTTGTACTTTTTTGCTGATGAAGTCAATGATCTTGTTCCCAGCATATAGCTTCTATCTTCTTATCTCACTCCGTATGCAGTGTCTATTTCATCCTTATCCTTATCATGAACTTTCTGCAGGTAAGCATCTTTCTCTTCTTTAGGCTGATCACTCTTTTTCTAACTTTCCTCTTTGCTTGAAGTATCAGTGTTCCTTTTCTGTATTTGCAGTATATCCTGTAGTGGTTCTGTTAATGACTGAAGAGCTTCACTTATTACTCTCTGGATTTTAAACGTTTGGCCATTTAGTGCACGTAAACGTTTTCTTATAGCCTTTGTATACCCGGCTACATAGCCTTTATGTCTTATACTCTCGTTGTGCATCTTGAAATGGCATTGAATTTTGTCATTCTTGTCAATATATGTCGCATATGTCAATATATAGCTAACGTCAGTTTATATGCCATCTTCAATTCGATATTTAGAATATGGCCGTCCTTTGCTCGATTGGTCGGAGCAGTGAAGGTGAGTTACCTCCATTTGCAATTGGAACAGGGAAGTTTCCGGCTATGTTATTGTTTATAGCAAATATTGTATCTGGTGTTACAAAAGGATGTTTTGATGATGCCAAATAGCATGCAATGACCTCTCCGTTTACGGGTGATTTGTAATATTCGAGACCCGATATTAACATGCATCTTAGTGAGCTCCCGTTGAAAGGCTTCGCCTGCAGGGTAATACTGCGTTGTCCTTTCATTTGATCTAATATTGCATATATGACATTCACCTGTGATTTAAGAGTATTTCTATTATTCTATCTGTCATTATGTGCTTATCAATGGAATTCTGGGTTCGTCATAGTTTCCATATGTTTCACCGCTGTTTCTGTGATATCATTTCCAATAGAGGCTAGTCTGCTGTTTAGAGATTACTGTGCTTAATTTTGTTTCTTAACAACAATGTGTTTAAGAAACGTTTTAGTTGTTAAATTACTGTCATCGATCGGATCCGCTATCTGTCTTATCCTTCTTTTCTTAGAGTAAACGTATCCGTCTAAAAGAGTGCTGGTGTTCTTTATTTATATAACATAATACACATTTCCAATTCGGTATGTCATGATACTCCTGAGGTGGCAATAATATCTTCATTATTATTGTATACAGAATAATGTTGTTTCCAGCATCTCGATTAAGTGCATGTTTGCCGAGGTATTTCATTAACGCCTGATATTGTCCATCTAGCGATTTCTGGATGTGATTCCTAAACATAGCTTTAGGTTCGCCGATGGTCTGATATGCCACTTTTTGCCGAACTCCTGCATTTGACTTTCGGTAGAAGTTGTAAGGTATTAACATAGCGTTTAGTGGTTGCGTCATTGTCTTCCTCGGGGTACCGAACAATGCATAGTCCCTTGTTGTTGAATTGATAGTTTCCTTTTCCATTCGGTTTATGATGAATAGATGAAGTGCTTCTTTAACTGGATCAGCCCTCTGTGAGCCGAACCTGTCAATACTCATCTCTAACTATGAATGATCCTTTTCTACTTCAATATATACATCAAACCTACATCAACCCTCATCCATCAGGAATTCGGGAACAAGCATTACAGGTCTTGTTTCTGAGACACTCTCCCAAACACCCTTTCACAGGTCTTTAAATTCTGTATATGGTATGTCAGTGTTTACATAGTCTTCGTATATATGCTTCAAGATTAAGTTATCTTGTCTAAAGAGAATAAGCATGCTCGTATTATCTCTGATTAGATGTTTATGTACTTCAGTATAGACTGCGCTAAATATATACACTCCTCATTGCGGTGTCTACTCATGCTGTAAAAACAGGCGATCTTGCCCTTCTTTTCAGTGATAACGTCATCAAATATAAATATGTGTTTTTTTAACTTCTGAGGGATGTAAGACACTTTCTCCATCTTCATACGTGTTCACATCTATATCTTCAATGTTTTCGAGTAGCTTGAAGAGATTCTGATACTTTGTCTGATAAAGGGGCTTTGAAAAGATGTACAAGTCTTCAAACGTTAACCATTCTCATGAAGCAGCATATTCGGTAGTGCATTTGTTTTTCCTGCGCTTCAGCTGCCTAGAATAAGAGCTGTGACGCTAGAAGGATATAGCTTACCAGTGGCGATCGCATTCAAAATCACTTTTAAAGTGTAGCACCTGAATAGGCAGAATCTTTTGACAACGTCTACCATGCAGGACCTATAAGCAAACTAAAAGAACTTAATTTCAATTACATAATGGTTAAACTTATTGCCCACTACCTAACGGGCAGAACATTCGTGGTAACCTTCGAAGGAAGATTTTCGACCCTCAGGGAAGTCTGCTGGGACCCATATTCTTTAACATATTTGTCAATGACTGCCTAAAACCGCTGGCACTCCATGTGCTAGAAACCAGGAATGATCATACAGAAACAACAAAACTCTATAACAGCACTGGATGCGTGGCTGACCAAACGGAAAATCAAAGTAAACTCAAGAAAATTACAAGCGGTACTCTTCTCCAAAAGAACCAAATACCATAAAAACTACCCCCTAAAACTATTTGATGACATCATAACTTGGACAAATAAAGCCAAGTATCATGGGGTGACCCTGAACTCTAAACTAACCTTCGCAGAACACACAGGCGAAGTCAGATGCAGAGCAAACCAGCAACTAGACACTTTATATATTATTCTAAACCAGAAAAGCTCAGTAAACCAACTTATTGGACTGACACTATACAAAAGCCTAATTAGGCCAGTCATGACTTATTCCGCACCAGCATGGGGCTACTGCGTCCAAACGCACATCAAAAGCCTACAACTGCTTTAAAACGAAGCTCTCAGAATCATTAAGAAGGTCCCCAAAGCAGTCCCACTGGACGTAGTTCATGAAGACATCAAAATGCACACTAACGAGGAATTTATCAAGAAGCCGATATGTACAAACAAGCCCAAAGAAACTACAACCTAACCATCCGTGATCTGGGTCAATATCACATAACCGCAGATAAGCTGTTCGACAGTATAATTCCCCGTAAACCGTCACTCCACTGATGACAACACAGCCATCATTGAATACCTCAACAATCTGGTACCACCTTGAGACCACACATCCAACAAATGCCCTGAAGACCCCAGGCGAAGGACTTCCCTTCTCGGGGCGGAATGGAGTAAGCGGCAGCCCCAAATGTATGGCAACCATGGCGACCACCAGGACACGAGCGGCATGACCCAAATCTTAAGCACACTGCCTTCTAAGGCAGCCTTCAAGAACAGTAGCTCCTGCACCTCCAGAAGCACCTTTTAAGGCTGCCTAGAAGCAAGACCCTCCCTCCCGCAAAGTAGTAGATAAACAAAGAAGAAAAGAAGGAAAGAAAGAAAGAAAGAAAAGAAAAATGAGAAAGAAAGCAAAAAAATATATCTATCAGCACGCTGAAGAAGATGAACAGACTCGGCTACCTCTCCGGCCGAAGTCTCAATAAAACGTACGCACCTCCATTTATATCTTAGCACGATACCTAGTACCTCAATCCTCATAGCATGAGCATGACTACCACTACTAAACATAGATTCTTGGTCTGGGCTTTATTAACGCCAGTATCTAACCTCCACTCTGTCTGCATACTCTCTTGTACGTAGGTGCACCTTTTAGTAATTACCCTCTAACATTCGGTTTGCTTCGGCGGTACCGGACACCACCTTACCCTAGATTTTTCCTCTGATCACCGTAGCATAGCTAATGCATGGTAGGGGAGACGATGTAGATCCCTTTCGGATGATCGTCACCAGGTGTTGCAGAGACGGGGCCACACCAAATAAAAAATAGGCAGAGAGCAATTATGCTTTACGAGTTCCATCCTAATAACTAAATATAAAAAAGCATGCTCAATGTGAGTGTATATATAAAGTGCGCATGAATTTCAGTATGCAGCTTGAGAGTATAAAAGACGAATGCAATCCCAAAATCAATTATCGTGGAAGCAAAGCGAAAATTAAGCTCTCAAGAGGCTCTGGGTTAATTAACTCCCTCGTAATTGGATGCCGTTTGAAGCACATTTACCTGGTTACAGATTTTGCAATCCGGGCACGAAGTTGGATAAAACACTTGCAGAGAGGAGACCCCAGAATTTCCCCATTGGACGAAGCCTGTAAGCAGCACGACATCGCCTATGCTGAGCACAGGGACTCTGCTTCAAAAAATATAGCCAATAAGATCTTAGAAGAGAAGGCGTGGATAAGAGTACAGGCATCAGACGCTACTTTAGGAGAAAAGCTGGACCGCGAGGCTGCTTACAGCAATTATGAAAGGCAAGGTGGCTGCAGGTGCTGACTCCAGGAAGAAGAAGCGTGGTGGATTTCTACCTCTCATACCCATTATTGAAGTAATGATGCTGCGGCTGGAGGTGCAGCTCAAATTGTCACAGCAGCGAATAAGAAAAAGGCTGGAGACAAATATCTTGCAGAAATGGCGAGACAACACAGAGAGATGGAAGCAAAAGGAAAAAGCCTTCAAGTGAAGAATAATTCGAGGAACGTAAAAAAATGTCACCACAGCAAGAAAGGGAATTTAAAAACTCAGATAGAGAGCTATACTTGTCCCAGAAAAAGCCTTGAGTACCATTGATCTCACCTTGTATGTTCGACGTTTAAAGATTCCATACTTTAGAGGTGCACATATATGCTCGATGAGCTGCCATTAAAGCCTCATTACAGTGAAAGGATTATCGTAAATCTCGATTATTCAGAGAATTAATGCACCTGTTGGATTGCTGTAAAGAAGGATAGTAACACTGCATTTTATTTCAACAAGTTTGGAAACCTAAAGCCTCCTAAAGAGATAGAAAAGTATCCCAGTGGTGTTAGGTTAATGCATAACACCAAGAGGTTTCAGTTTTATCTCAGTCATTTGCGGGCATTTGTGCTTGCAATTTCTATCAGAATGAGTTACACTATTGCTGTTAGCGATAATGAATCTGTTCCTAACATGCACCTGAATCCTCCTCTGAGAATCGATCCTAAAGGATATTATGAGATTGCTCTTTTGAATTTTGAAACCTTCTATTCTATTCCCAATGTAGATCGTTGCAATAATCAGTTTCATTAAATTTAAAATGACGAGTCATTGATAAACCCCATGGAACTTATGAGATTGCTGATATTAATGCATACATCAAAGATAAACTTCAATTGGATGAGTATATATTCTTTATTCGAGCTAATAATAACACAATTAAGACTGAAATTAAATCTCTTTTTCTTACGGATTTTTCTAAGAAGTGCACTGTTGATTTCTTTTAGGTTTCAATGAAAGCAAAGTCTTCCCTGCTAATCAGATGACTGAACCTGATTTCCTAGTAAACGTATTTAAGGTGAACATCATACGAATCGAGCGCAGTATTGCAACAGCCTCTTTCATCGACGGTAAAAGCGGACATTCAGTCTACGAGTTTTTCCCTTCCGTTCCGTCTGGATATCACATTTCGCAAGAGCCTTCAAATCCCATTTACCTACCTGTCATAGACACCAACTTTATCGAGCAAATCGCTCTTCGAATAGTCGACAAGAACTGCCGTACCATCAACTTTAGAAACGAAGATATAAGCATAAGACTTCATACAGGTTGAAATAATATATTTTAGTACAAGAAGACGCTTGCGTGGATATAATAAGCCTGCGCATCGCCGTATTCATCGTACTCCACCTTTGCACTCAGAGTACTAACATCAAGCAATAGGAGGTTCCTTGAAGCTTTGGGCTTCAAAATTCCTTAATGGACACCTTCAATGTGACGGAAACACCCTCATTCGAGGGCAACATTGCTAAAGAAGAGGGGCATGTGTTTCTCCCGTATAATATATCCGTTCTGGACGCTAATGACGAGATCAGAATATCTTGTCAAGCTGAAGATTTATATACCCTACCTAGCCGGAATTATCTCTATATTGAGGGATTTATTACTAAACCTAATAGAGCAACTACTACAGCAAAGCTCACCAAGGATGCTACTACATTTGGGTTTGACGAGATTCGACTGGACATGAATGGATCGACTATAGATAGAACAAGAAATCCAGGGATTACATTAACTATGCACAACTATGCTGCACTCGACCCTATGGAATCCAATCGTTTACTCATTGCTGGATGGTGCTACCTTGGGGGTGTGAATATTATCCATTCAGCAAGCGTGGAATTCAACGCTATAGTACCGCTGTCAATGCTTCTGGGATTTGCAGATGATTACAAGGATCTCATACTCAACAGCAAGTTTGAGCTGGTCCTCATTCCATCCAAGGACTCTAAGAACTCTATTTTGGCGGCCGAAGGAGAAGAAAATGTTGCTGTTAAACTTACACTATCGAGTGGCGGATGCCTGTAAATACGCCTTTCTAGTGGTGAAAAGGTGGAGATACTCAAGGTTGTCAAGTCAGACAGACCACCACATATGACCTTTCGAAGAATGGATCTACATGCTCAGCCTTCAGTGTCTCAAACTAGATCATTTACATGGAACGTTGCAACAACATGGAGACCCGAAAAACCAAGATTTGTTATTGTGGGCGCGCAGACTTCAAGAGTGAATAATGCAACTACAGACTGCCTCGAGTTTGATCATTGCAACATAACCAATTTAAGATTTTACCTCAATAGTGAATGTTATCCCTACCTTGACATGAACTTGGACTTTGGAAACACTAGATTTGCATCATTATATGAAATGTATTCAAAGTTCCAAAGCTCCTATTATTCGAAAGACAATTGCACCTTATTTAAGAGAAAATATTTTATTAAACATGCACCGATATTTGCCATAGACTGCTCTCATCAGCCTGAGGAAGTTGTAAATGTAGCTATCAATATTAGACTGGGAATTGAAACTAGTGCAAATATTCCCGCTCAGACCTCTTTCTATTGCTTGATAACTCATGACAAAGTATGTACATACAAGCCCCTGTCTCTTGTGATGCATCTTTAATTTAAATGTAGTTATTTCATGAAGGATATACGGAAATGTAAGGAGGTTTTTTTCATGAAAAAAGTTATAAAAGAGATGTTTATCTCTTTATTTTCTTAGCAAACATTTCCAGCGCCTTCTTCCTGCAGCTTCTTGTCCCTACATAAGTCACTTCATTTACAATGCATAGGTCCTGCAAGAGTCTGTCTATATGGGATTCGAGTCTTCTTATTAGTGATATTACACGAAAATTTAACTGAATTTCGCCGTAATGTAAAGAAGCATTCAAAAGTCTATTTTTTCAATTTCCACAAGCACTATGATATTATATGAGAATACATGTTCACTATATTCTCTGTTCCGGCACTTCACTTCCAGATATGTTTCGAATTCTGGGAGACTTTTTGAATTACACTAGTCTGCATTTTCAGACTTTTTGTCAGGTGATTTCTTAAAAGTAGGTGTTCTTGAATCAAGTTTTTATGCTGATTCCAGAAATAGCTTCCGTTTTTTTCTATCACGTCAGGTTTTTATACAAAATAAGAAGTAATGTTTCACAATGTTACTAATGAGCGTAGAAAAGTATTCAAATACCATTTCACAAAAGGTAAGTTTTTATTCAAGAAACATTTTAAGAATGCTCTCAAGAACTCCCCTAATTTATTTCATGACTACATTTTAACAAAACAACAAGCCAAAGTGTTTCATTTAATTTTTTTCAAACATTCTCTTCTTTGACTTTCTTGCAGATCCTTGAAGATGACTGTCCCTCCTCAACATCCAACAGTAGTCGGCCATCATAGTTTCATTCCATCTCCCCTGGTACCTCCTCCCCATTTCCTTAATATCTTGGTGAAAACGTTCACCGGTGTAAACGTTCACCCTGCTCATCAGTATAATATCCCACATTTTCTGGAAATTAATCGATATGTGAATGCAGAAAATGCACCTTTACACTCATGTTACAACCAATTTTCTTGATATTTTCCAACATTGTTTCGACAATGGCCTTGTAATTAGGATCTTTGTTATTGCCTAAGCAGTTTTCAGTAACTGATCGGAAGGCGGTCTATGCTTTTATTTCTCTCTCATGCATTGTCTTCTCAGAATCTTCATCCTTAATCAATTTCTTTATTTGAGGACCAACAAAAATGCCAGCATTTAATTTGTCTTGTGTAATGAAGGGAAATTTCTTGGAAAGGTACATGAAGCAGGGTCCATCCTGTGGTAGAGCCCTTACAAACTGCTTCATCAAGCCCAATTTTATGTGTAGTGGCGGAAGCAATATCTTTTGTCTCTCTACAAGCGGTTCGTGCAGGATGTGTTTAGTTCCAGGCAACAAGTTTCTCTGCTGCGGCCATACTTTCACGCTCCAATGTCTTTGCTTTGCCCAACTGTCCCATTCGAACAGAAAACAAGGCATTTTTGTGAACCCAGCTTGTTGTCCTAATAGTATTCCAGTAACTTTGAAATCACCGCAGATACTCCATATGTGTTCCTCGTATTGGATACTTCTTAAAAGTATCTTTATGTTTTCAACTGTCTCTTTCATTTGAACTGAATGTGCGAAAGGAATGGACCCCTACACATTCCCATTATGCAGTAACACGCCTTTCAGGCTCCTCTTTGATGAATCTATAAAAAGTCTCCACTGAGTAGGATCATGTTCAATGTCCTCAAAGCGCATTAACTCGTTTATGTTATTTCAGTAAACCAAGGACTCGATCTGTGAGAAAAAAAGCTCTTGTTCCCTGTGTCTGTACCATGAGTAATGTGTTCCTGGTTCCAGAAGATTCTTATTTTTAAGACGGGAGCCTAGTAACTCTGCAGATTCCTTAGAAAAATTCAAATCACGTACTAGATCATTTATTTCACTCTGAGAGAACAGCTGTGGAGTCACGTCGTATTCAGGGCGGTAGACATCATCAGAATTGTCTTCGGTGATTGCATGAGGTTCACTTTCAACACCATCTTCTTCCAAGTTCTCTAAAACAGCTGGAGGAAGAGGAGCAGGCAGATCTTCTCCGTGTGGAACTGGCCTGATGGCTGAAGGAATACTTGGATACACAATGTGTTTCTTATTTTTCGAATTGCACCCCTGAACATTAAATAAACATAAATAACAGTCTTTAAGGAGGTCTTTAGGCTCCCTCCACGCCATAGGAATTGCAAATGGCATGCATGATTTCTTTCCTTTTATCCACAATCTTAACCTCCCAACACAATAGCGGCAAACTGTCTTTGGAGCCCAGACCTTGTCTTGGTCACCAAGTTTCATTTTAAAATAAGCATGGCACACTTTTTTCACAAAGTCTGTTATATCAGTTCTCTGCTGAAGCACTGTATAATTTCCACAAATGTAGCAGAAAACATTTGTATTGTTCACACACTTGCGTGTAGACATAATGGATTTATAACTTCATCACGATATAGCACTGTTAATGTAAACCTCTGATATTAACAACAATGCCTGAATTACAAATAGGAACCAGCATCTACAGGTGTAACAACCTTAAGACTTACAAGTCTGTATTGAAGAATTTTCCTCCAAGAAGTGATAAATTTCTCTTCAGCAATACTCACCATCTACTGGCTCAACTCTATATCTTTGAAGTAAAATTGTGAAAAAACTGTGCGTGATAGAAAAAAACTAAAAGCAGTTCTGAAATCAGCATAAAAGTGAGTCAGAATCACTTACTAGTTTTCAGTCATCCGATACAATGCAGACTAGTGTTATCTGCTAGTCATATAATGACATGTACACAAAACTATTATTGTCTGTTTCTTTTATGAGGAGCACTGGGCTTTCATAATGTAGTCCTATATTGACACTATTGCTTCTTGAGATGCAGTCGCCTTCAAGCAGAGTGCGGGTGGTTGCATCTTTCTTCGGGGTGTTAGCGTGAGTAATTCGCTCTTTCAGTAAAGTCAGCCCCTATGGAGTTGTTCAAAGGTTTTACTGTTCTTCCTGATGGAGGGTTTCTTAGTAGCGGACCTGAAACATTACACATTGCATCTATTAGAAATATCGTGCTTTTTAAAATAGAACAGGAGGTCTCCTGAAACAAACCACACATGTTAGATACCATAAAGAGAGTGATGCAGCGGTTACACTTTATTTAAGCATGAATGTTCTTTCATAGATATGAAAGTAATACTCCCCGTATTTCTTTGTATAATTCTGCTCGTTTTCTGGGTGAATGTTCTGGAGTCACCTGCAGTAGATCATCTACTTGGAAATTCATTGGCCTCTCCTGGTCATCTAAAGCCAGCAAAGCTGCGGTGCATTCGGGACATCTACTTCATCTACGACCTCTTTAGGCATAAGTTTGCCGGGCGATTTCTGGAACAACTATAATGATTTTTAAGCGTTAGATATTGTACAATTCCGTACAGGGTAAGAACATATATTTATTTTTTCAATGCTACTTACTCCAAGTTTCTCTGTAGGAGTACGCTGCAGTTTTCATCACACAGGAAGTACAACTTCATTTGCTTGTACACGTCTGGCTTCTCGCATAGGGTTGAATGGCATGACCATTACAAAATTCATAATGGTACTGAGCCGCATGGTTGGTTACAAACATCATGCACGCCTCTATGTACTTCCTAGTCTGCATCCGCTCCTCTGGAAGAATGAACATGTTTCAAATTCATTATTTCCTTTTATCATTAGGTGTAGCATAATATTCCAGAGAAAGGAATAAAAGATGGTCTACTTACAGGTACCTTCTTCTGTAGACTGCGCAGTTCTCTGTACATATTTCTCTTGAAGACATCTGATTATGATATGTGGGCCTGTTATAGACAATTGAATGTATGAACTCACTGAATTCCTCCTTGTGGTAGGTGTAGTGGTACGCTTCCTCTCCACACTCGCTCCAAAGATCTTCCATTCCAAGCATAGCATTAACGCTAGCTCGAGAAAACTCTTTCTATGATCAGCTTCAACCAATACTTTCAGGACGCTAGACCTAGGACTTTATATAGTAATTGTATAATGGTGGGGATAATTGCAGAAGGGAACGGGTGACGCATACGCATTCATAGAGTTTGAGGACGGGGTTTGAGGTGGAAACTGCTGCACCTATGACGGCTAATGGCTTTACCGGATGTGATTCATTAATTTTTAGGTTTGCAGCTGTAATGGATTTAAAAGATTTACTGTCAACATATGATTCGAATGAGCAAGTTTGCGTGGGAAAGCCTAGTAACAATGGTTCTCAAGAGTGTTGAATCATGTTTCATGCTTAAAATAATTACCTCCCACATCAGAAGCCACTATACTTGTGTTAGAAGGAACGTGACTTTTAGGTGTTTCTTCCACTAAAAGCAATCACGTGACATGAAAGTGACGCTAGGAATTCTACCTGCTCCACAACTGACCTTGAATCTGTGCCCGAACATAGGTGTCATTTAGGTCCTCTTTACTCTAAACATGAACACATGTTCGGAGATGCTAGTTAAATATACATTACACCAAAAACACCCCTTCCCACTATATGACCTGCGCCAGAACACAGGTGTCATTTAAGTTCTCTTTGTTCTGAAATCCAACACGTGACCGGAAATAGCAATTAAAATAGTCATTACACTGAAAAGCACCCCTCTCCCCCACCAAAGATCACGCGACCTCTGCCAGTACATAGGTGTTATTTAGTTTGCTTTTGCACTGAGCCCTCTGTTAGAAATTGGCCCTTGTGCCACTTCTTGTGCCAAAACAGAGGTATACTCCCTCCTACCAGTAAAGCCATTAATAAAATCTTAAGAAGTTCTATAAACGGTACGCCATACGGCTCGTTTCCTAGCTTTCAGATACGTACTCGGTTCATATTGCCGACTTTTAGCACTGGTCTGCCATGCGATTGAAGAAAGATAAACCCAGTTTCAATAATATGTCCTAAGAGTGCTTCGATATTGGCAGGATGCATTTGCTAGTATTTTTAGTATTTCATGGAATTATTACAAGTTTCCGTAAAAGGTGGAATTAAAGGCTTTCACATATTAAGGCGAGAGTTCAGATACCCAACATAGCGAACGAGGAACTTTCTGTGTTAGAGGACACTTACCTGTTTTGTTTACTTGCTTGAGGTCAATTCTCTGGCTGTGACCTTTTGCTGATGTCCGCCAGGGATTTACATTAAATAGCCAAAGTTTTAGGACTTGTGGTCGATTCTTTGGCAGCTGCTACCATAACCTTTGTCGGTTGCCATTCTGAAAGTCCACGTGTAGAAAGTAATATTGTGGCGTATGCAGGCATTGTAGTGCATACGTGTCCGTTGGTCGCTTGGATCGGGGATGACGTAAGAGTGGTGGGGGTAGAGCATAGATAGCGTACCCACGCAGTAAGCGTGGCTTGGGTTGTTTTGGCTAGTCAGTCAGTGAGTGGAGCGCACCGTACAGGTCGTCTTATTACGTACTCTCCATACACGGGATGTATGGCGTCCTCGACGCGTGGTCAAGGATGTAATGTAAACACTTTCAGTAATACAACATAGTATCATCCACGCCTTGCCTGTTTCATTTACCATATTATAACGCTCCTTTCTTCCATTCTGAACCATGTAGGTATCCTTTTAGTAGTTATCCTATAATGTTTTTCATATTCAATTAGCGGCGTCCCTTGTCGTGGCCTCGCCTTTATTTAATTTGTTAACTTCCTGGTACCTATATTAGCGAGTGCTTTACCCCATTGAGGGAGTTGTTTAGAGGTCACGACATCTTGGTGTGAGGTGCCGAGCATCTTGGTGGAGGGCCGAGTATTTTTGAGATTTTTAACTGCAAATTTTTTTCACTAAAATGTAACGTTTTTGGTCCTCCACGTGTTCGTTAAAAAATGTAAATCTTTTTCTTGGCTTAAGGGTAAGGGTTTTTGTTGTATCATTTGTGGTTTCTTTATTCTAAATTCCTGTTGTATTGTTTTCTGAAAGTCCCGTGTCTAAATTTCAATTTTAAGTTCATTTTTATGTTTTTTCCATTGTCTGTCGGTGGCGTGACTCTAAAACTCCTAGCTCCATTTTTCCCCTTACCTTGGCTTCACTTCTACTAAATTCTGTTACTGTGGTAAATCATTCATACTAGTCTTTTTAAAGTACATATTTTTGTGAATTGTGAAAAATTGGGCGATATTTGTAACTTTGATAATATAGTTGCGTGTGTTAGCTGATCTACGTAACATTGTGCTATTGGTTGCGTCATCTTGTGATTTGTTAACGATCGAAAGGGAAGCAAATATTTCAAAGTTCGCGTGTTGCGTGTTTAAAATTGCGTGTGTATAAAAAAGTGTGGTGCATCTGTTTGAAATATTTAAAATAATAAAACGAAAGAAGTCAAGAGTATATATATTGAAATTTCATATTTGTGCATTGTACGCTCGCGGTACGAATAGTGGTAATCATAATGATGATAATTTTGCTTCACCGTTGCCATGTTTGGTTTATCTAGTTACGCAATGAATATTTTTGGGGGAAAATATTTCAAAATGACTAATGTAAGTAAAAGTTTCAGGAGCTATTACCAACCTTGCCAGTATCTTCACCTAATTAGGTTTAACGTGACTCCAATATGGACCAGTACGACGTGGATGTTGATGGATCAGCTATATGTGTGTTACCAGATTTTGGAAAGTTGCACTGGAATTTTCTGGTAAAAAGAAAGAATAAGAAACATAACCTGTAAGTATGTGAACATTGTGTGTGCTAAAGTTTGGACGAATGAAACAGTTTCACAACCACAGGTATGCTAAATTTTTAATGTTTCACTGACTGATGCTTAATTGAGCTTCGCTTTTCAGGAATAATGTGTGCTATGAATGTCTCTGCTAAATTGAAAGTTTATTATCATTTTGTGTAAGTTAAATTTTGAATTTTGTTTTGGGTATTGCAAATTATTTGGTATGTTATGTTATGCTGCAGGAATGTGTTTGATGTGTACTGTGTGCTTAATTAAGCTTTGATTTTCAAGAATGTTCTGTGACAGTATTGTTTTTGGTAAAGATGTGATTTGTTCTGTTGCATTCGATTTGGTTTGGTTTGGGTTTCATTATGATGCTGTGATCTTTTATTTGCAGAAAATTGTTGCATGAATAGTGTGTATGTATGTTTTTGAGGTTATGTGGTAGTATATGAGTTAATATTTGCCTCGGTGGAAGTGCCTAAGAGTAACCCCGACGGTGTGGTGTGAGAGATGAGTAGTATATGTGATATTTGCCTCGGTGGAAGTGCCTATGGGTAACCCCGACGGTGGTAATGTGAGAGAGGAGATGAGATGAGTTGATGTCAGCTTCGGTGGAAGTGCCAAAGAGTAACCCCGATAGTTGGAGTGTCAATGTTTTGATTTTTTCAGGAGGGCTACATGTACCTGGAAATTCGATTTGATGTGATGATTTGAGAGGTTTTGCTTATTGGTGTTGCTGAAATGTGCCCAGCATAGCGTGTGTGATGTATTCACACGAGAGAGTAAATGTAATGAAGTGTATGCAATGAGAATAATTTTTTGTATGTTTATGCAACAAGTTTAGTACCATCTTATATAGCGAGTTTTAATACCATCTATTTTCCAGCTTAATTTTGATTCGGAGGATGTGGATGCAACAGTATAATGTCATGTTATTTGTTTCATTCCTGAAATGTTAATGGGATTTCTTTAAGTTTATGCCTATGTCAGGTATTTTTGACTTTGTAGCATGTTGAATGAGACACGTCAGTGAAGATATTTTATTTTCTCAGTAATTACTGTCTACGAGAAAGTTGAAAACTAAGACGATGATGATTGAAATACTGATGATGATGATGATGAGTGAAATAATGATGATGAGTGAAATAATGATAAAGATAATAATGAGATGGATAAGATAGTAATGTAGGGGAGAATTTCTATTTGACAGTAAAACATGAGTATTGTAGTTGAAAATATGTAATGAGGTGTAGTTTGATGTATGTACTGTGGATTTATTTTTGAAGTCTGTAGTAATGCACACAGTAGTTTTGGTTAGTTATTTAAGTGAGTGTTGTGTATAATTTGGGCCTTGGTCAGTATGAATGATTTCATTTCATTGTCATGTATTGTAATTGCACTTATTTCTTTTCATTAGTAGTACCAACTGGTTAAAAAAAATAATATTGGGATCCCAAATAATATTCTATATTTGTGTTGTGTTATTGTATGTAAACAATGAATGTCAGTGATGTAATATTTATGTATTCTGGTCCTTTTGTGTTTCTGTATTTGAATTCTAAAGCAGTTTGTGTTAAATTTTGGATGGTAACCCCTTGTAAAATTCAGTTTTTATGTCAACGTGTAGTCATTTTTTTTCTCTTTGCCCCATACTAAAAGAATTGATTGATTGTAAACCTTTTTGGCATTTTAAATCTTTTTATTGTAAATGACATACTACGTTTTTATGTATGATGATCTTCTGGAGCAGCATTTCTACCTTTTTGTGATTTCTGTTATAGTGACTTTGCTGATTCTGGAGCTCGAGTGTCAAAATGTACCCCCACTGGATAGTCACGCCAGAGGTTCCAGAGACACCACAGGAGAGCTGTTGTTCATCCACTACACTGCAGTGACACAAGGAGCCACTATTTTGGGTGGCAGTCCAAGCTAGCGATTGCTCTCCCCACATCTTCAGCGACCTGCAGCACCTCAAAGACTGCAGCTGAAAATTCGCCGTTGTGGGTGATGTGGAAATCCCACCCACAAACATTTACGTCGGAACATCCAGGTGCAGTGTAGTGTGCATGTAACAGTGGCAGCATGGTGTAGTGTGCGTGTGCGGGGTACTCGTACGTAGGTGATCTGTCAAACAAAAACATCGTCAGAGACACTCGAGACTTCCAAATATGCCAATCAGCATGTAATCACAGATATTCTTTCTTGTTGTTCAATTATCTAACCTTCTGTATGTCATATTTTCTTCTGTATTGTACTTTTTTTCTCTTTCTTCTCCATAAACAAAATCCTCCTTGTGTCGACGAGGGCGTCGATATGGGTGGCCATGGGGAGATGTGGCGTATGCAGGCATTGTTAGTGCATACGTGTCCGTTGGTCGCTTGGATCGGGGATGACGTAAGAGTGGTGGGGGTAGAGCATAGATAGCGTACCCACGCAGTAACGTGGCTTGGGTTGTTTTGGCTAGTCAGTCAGTGAGTAGGAGCGCACCGGACAGGTCGTCTTATTACGTACTCTCCATACATGGGATGTATGGCGTCCTCGACGCGTGGTCAAGGAGGTAATGTAAACACTTTCAGTAATATAACATAGTACCATCCACGCCTTGCCTGTTTCATTTACCATATTATAAAGCTCCTTTCTTCCATTCTGAACCATGTAGGTATCCTTTTAGTAGTTGTCCTATAATGTTTTTCATGTTCAATTAGCTGCGTCCCTTGTCGTGGCCTCGCCTTTATTTAATTTGTTAACTTCCTGGTACCTTATTAGCGAGTCGCCTACCTCCCATTGAGCATTTGTTTAGAGGTCACGAATTTATTATAAAGTGAATCGCCATGCGCCGTCCAGCATCATGTGTAGCTTAGGTAAGCTTTCCAATAATATAATTACTTTATCTCTAGCCTGGAACAGGAATCTATAATTCTATATCAAATTTGGTTACCTTAATCGGGTTTACTATGCTAATGCTTGGAATCGCCCTGGTCATATCCACACTCCCCTCTCGCACGCCTTGGAAAGCTTAGAGCACCCAAGACCTTCACCTATCCTGATTTTCCTTGTCGGGCCAACCATCCTAAAATAGGGGTGAGTGTGCACCTCGCGAGTAGCCGAGGCCTATGATTAAGATGCCAGGCCCACGAGTTACCCCATGTGGATGTTCATGGCGAGTGCATGGTGGCACTAGCGTTTAAAGCCGCCCCATAATAAGGAGCAGTAGCAGAAGCACTGACGCCGGGGATCACCGTGACAAGATTTTGCAGCAGCTTCTGACCCACGCTTTAGTAAGGAGTTTTAAATTGTGTTCAGATCATATGGCGGTAAGACATGCGACATCAAAACAAATTGTCCAAAAGCATTACTGACAATACTTGATTTGTACGTTCTCCTGTTGAGAAAGAGCTAGCAATGGCAACAGTATTATACTTCATTTACCTATATTGTTGAATTGAAATTATGCAATTTTTACAATACCGAATCTGTTTATATTACATTCATCAAATGACATAATCAGTAAAAAACTTAGGAAAATGTGTTATAATGTTTCTTTAGAAAGTAATTCATCAGTTGGGGAGCAGTAGCCAGGGTTGGACAAGTAAATTAACTGTCGTATTTTAGGCGTAATTTACGTGTAAATTACGTAACGTAAAAAACTGTTTTCTACACGAAGTAAAAAGTAGCTTTAGTTTGACCATTTGAACATCAATTATTTCATTCATTTTATGTTAATTAGTACTTTATATACAAAGGTCTATTCAGCTATACCTTCCAATAACTTGATGATCAGTCATTTACCACATAAAATGTTGAACCCTATTATTTAAATGAGTTATTAACAAGATAGAAACAATAATATATTACTTTTAACTGTTATACTATAAGAAGGCATTTAATTTTTATTGGTTTGAAATAAAATCACTTACTTTATTCTTTGTAGTAAATTACTGTTGTTTTCCGATTTATTTCTAATGACAAAGAATATTTCTCCTGAGGCAAAACGTTCGCATAGGAATTTTGTCCCCGCTGGGTTTCAAGACAAGGTTTTTTATTTAAGTGTCACCTGAACTCCAGCATCCCATGGTTGTAAATTTATAAAGTTAACAAAACACTACACATTCACGTTATCCACTCAATAACTAGCATACACTTTATGCTTCGTTTTAAGCAAGCAATAAACATGCACTAGCTTTTTCGGTTCTTTTTATGAAATGCGATATCTGTTATCATTATGGACAAAAGATCAGTTAGAATACAAAATACCCTCTCCAGCTGTGGAGACAAAGCTGGAACATTCAGTAATTCATTGGCCAAATCTACTTATTTCGAATGGTGCCTCTTAGCAAAGAACCAGAGATTCCTGGGGGGATGCAATACTCTTCCAAAAGTTCCTGCTTTTTCTCGATACTGTTGCAAGCCGACAGGACCATCATCCAATATTTCCAAAATAAATGCTTTCACGTTGTTATTATGTTATTAATTTATATCCTGTCTCTGGTATTGTATTGAAATAGTTTTGCTGCCAGTTAGTATACATTTAAGGATTTGTCTCCACTTCTCAACAAGGTGTAGCTTGTCAGAAAAACCAGCAGTTAACTGTAGGACCATGCATAATTCTTCTGCATCAGCGATATTATTTTCTGACTTCTGATAAGTATTGAAGAGCTGCCTGTCAGGATCTAAGAGTGCAAATGCTTGATTTACCTGTGAAAGTAATTTTCTTAAAATATGAGTGATGTCTTTGATGTTGGGATGTTATTGAATTCATCATTAGCTGCCACTTTACGCATTGCTATGATGTTATTTTTCAGTGAGACTCAGCCATTCCGTTGAGAGCACCAAAGGTGTCCACAACAAGCCTAACTGTAGAACTACCATTACAAAAAACTTGGTGCTGCTGATCTAAAGTTTTGAATTCTTTCGGTATTTAATTTACTCTTGATGAAATGTTCGTTGTTATCAAGCATTTAGTCATAAATTTGCAGTATGTGAGTTACAAGCAGAATGCCATAATTCATTACCCTTGCTCATTTTTACCATGTTGCTCATATTATAGGACACTGTAGAGTATATGCTTGTGCTTTATCGTGTTTTTGCTATTTCAAATGCTTCCTCTACTATATCACACAATATCTTGTCTCTGATTCGCTTGACAGATTTGAATCCTCCAAAAACATCTTTCTTGGTTTTACAGTACTTGTATTAACATTGAGTACCACTATGACAACATCCTTTGTATTATTGGATACATTTTTCCATTCATCAGTATGCAAAACTGAGTCAGAAACAACGTGTGTTTGTTGAGATTGCTCTAAGTAAATATCTTCAAGCAGCGTATTTGAAAGATGTTTTGTCCAGGCGGGTCATATGCTGGGAGGAATTTCTGTAGTATGCTTGTTTTCCGCAACACTAAATGAAAATTTGACTTATCTTTTCAGTGTAACCTTTTATTGTACATCCAGATGTAGAGTTGAAGTGTTGTTTTGAGGGGTTACCAGCAATGGAGCCCAAGTCAGGCATGGAGCTTGAATTGCAAGTGCTGGTTTCTATGCCAACCTGTTCCAGTAGATTTCCACCTACACAATATCTTCGACTGACAAGTCTAATTTAGGACAAGAACATGCTGAAAGTATTAACTTTTGGATGCTTCTTCTATGAGCTTTAATGTATCATTTTGCTCAGTTTTTAAGAACCTCTTCCTAAATGTAACAATTAGTGCCGTTTTATTTTCACATGAACGAAGTTAAGGTGTAAAACAATGTGAATACGTCGGCCACCAGCATTCATAATTATATATTTTGTCAACAAAGAAAAACAATGATATTCATATTTGTTAATATACGTAAATCCACGAATCTATTCAGTTAAGGCAGCTTTTATATATATATATATATATATATATATATATATATATATATATATATATATATACTTCTTCTGGATCGTTTGCTTCTCTAACACTTGATTGTGAGGGCTTCTAGAAAAAGAAAAACAATGTTCAGAATCATTTCCAAAATACCTTGGGTTTCTCTTTCTTGTTTATGAAGAGGAGGAAATGCTTGGATAACATCTCAGTCAATTCTGTTTACACACTGTTGAATCAGTGGTGACCTTTAACTGCACTTCGTTACATCAAAGTTCATAACACTACATATTACGTAATGTGTTAGCTAATGCAGTATTGGAAGATTATTACCACATGCTAGCAGTAGCTAGAATTCTACATCCATTGAATATGAAATAATCAACCGTAAAAAGACTAAATGTTGCTGAAGAATTTTACATATTTTACATTTATTACTTAATTACACGTTATTTACGCGTATTTCACTGCAATCTATATCACCCTTTCTTTTACGCGTAATGGCCCAACAGCACAACAAGCAGCAGCACAAAGAATACAAATTTTGCATTTATAAAACATTTGTTCTTTTTTGTGCCTGTATTCCTAGACATGTATTTATCTTCTCTAATTGCTAGTGATTTTAGCCTTAAAGGAATCACCCACTATTTTCTTTTTGCAATCAATTACAATAAGCCCTTCGGACAACCTGGACCAAAGAGTGCAGATTGACTCCCTACTATGCCCTGTGCTCGAGTTGGAGATCCGTTTAACACTATCACCATGGCACTACTTGTATTATTAAAAGCAAGATAGTAGAACAACGTGTGTACGCATGCGCAGTAGCAAAGTTGCGCATCGCGTTAACATTTCAGAGAAAATCCACGCCCCAACTTGGATTGCCATTAGAACAACGTAACCTTGTGCGCAGGAAAACCAGACCAATTCGAAAACTATGAATATTAAGCTTCTTGTCAATAAACTTTATGTCAAACGCAGACTAGTAACGAAAAAAAGTGTAACATATCAGAATGATAATTAGTCTTCCAGTCAGGTAAGCAAGAACGTGTTTAAAAAATACATTGTTTTCAAAAGGCTGGTAGAGACGCCATATACTAACAGAAACTAACCTTCGTTTTTAGTCGTTTGCTACTGCACAGCATAAATCAGCGTCGATTTTTCGGTCCGTGTATCTGTTCGCATTAAACAACTGATGGAGTGCTGAAAGTAGGGAGTTGGAACTTTATATGCGATTTCGAATATAAAATAAAATAGAAACTTCTAACAAAATTTAAAAAATTTTGCTGACAATTCCAAATTCGGTTGAAACCGGTAAGAAATAAGGCTAATTTACACGAGGAATCTCCTTACACCTTTTGAGGCGTTGTTCCGCATACGGAAAACTGGAAGTTTGTATAAAAAACGTTGACCGATTTCAAATTTGGTTCAAATCGGTACCAAATTAAGGATTGCTTATATGTAAACGTCCATAAAAATTGTTACTTTTGCACTTTTTTTAAAAAATCCTTAAAACTGATGTCCTAAGGATTAAAATTACATTCTGTGGTTAATGGCTTTGTTATGTTAGCTAGCACAACCTTTTTGTCTATTTATGTTTTTAGTTTGTTATAGTACGCTTAATTTTCAAATGTTCGAACTCAATTACAATTATCCAATATACAATTACAAGCAGAAAAACTCTGTTCCGCATATGCTGTCAGGAGCATTTTGAAAACACTATAATAAAATCCCAATATTTATTATGGAATTTTACATGTGCTATTGCACTTTCAAAGGGCCTCACGCGTAAGGCGAGTGACCTTAATAAGGCGTTTTGTTCTTCTTTCCTTCCCAACGGAAGTTTCCTGTATCCACTAAGGAAGCATGAATCGTGAATTTCAGAAATCCTACATATTCACCGTTTTAATAAATTTGTTTTCCTCTAAAATTAAATTTTTCTTTAATACATTCATTATGGAAGAGTTGTTCCACAAGTCCATGAATTCACATTGGTTTTGTAGTGTCGTGAGTAGGGGCTAAATAGGAGATCCAGGCAACTTAATATGCAGGAATGTGTATTCATATGCAAATGAGGTCCCCCACCCCCTCCCCCAGCTCCATGGTACTTTCTGTTGCAGCTGAGGGTCATGTTGAGTATAATGGAAGCTTGACAGGTAAGCAATTAAGGCTGACAATCAACTGTCAAAACGTGCAATAGAATAATAAATCACGCATCTGTTACAAAAGCGGATACGTTATTCTACGTACTCCATATCCGGACACGTGTGCACTTCCCAGTCGCATTGTTTAACGACCACGTGCAAAAGAACAATGGGTTATCCATCACCTGTCAAAATGAACAATGGAGTATGCTAGAATATTGCGAACAAAGAATCAGACGCTATTGTCCCAGCTCTATTGAATTCCCTGAGGATTGTCTGACGAACACGTGAAAAGAACGATAGAACAGGCTTGACCCGAGCTAACAAAGGGACAGATGCTATTGTATCCCTTTCTATTGTCCAGAGCAAGGCTTCTTTAGAAAGACCACACGTGTAGCATCCCATTCCACTGGAATATGACAAAGACGCAGTCTGGACCCTTCTAACAATAGGGAGCAGACGTTATTGTCATCCATTCCATTGTTCGGACAAGTGCATGTTATGTGTATATGACAAAAGAAACTCGTGGAGGTTCTATACTTGCCCTGTCTTTGTTTGATTATGGGAAAGACAGAGAGGTCAGTTTACCTGCTAGACCACAAAAAACTCAACCACTGTTTGAGCCCGCCATCATGGCCTTGGCTTTGCCCGAGGCTACTTCTGAGTGTCTTCACGAAGTCCTACGGATATATCCGAACATAGTTATACAAGCTCTCTGTTTACGCTTCTATCGGCTCTTTCAAAACGCGATATCAAAAATGTATTTAACATATATCATTACATACACTAAACCCCTGTGTATACTTGGATATCCATAGATCGGTGTTCGATCCTTACTGCAACCAAAAAGTTTAATGTTTTAATTGCTAATGAGAAATTGATGCTTGATAATATTATATCATTACCCTAATTAATGAAAGGGTCTTCAGAGGCCCCTAGTTCGAATCTTACCCTGCGAAACTCTAATGCTTAATAAAAATTAAATTATAAGAGTATGGACGATCAGATTATAATGTGCTTACCAAATATAATTTAATTTTTCATATATCATTACCCTGATTAGTGAAATACGATCACGGGTACACAGAGGCCCATACATTAAAAATGTATTTAACAAATATAATTTAATTTTTATATGACTTTAGGAAGCTTAATGACCTGTATTCTTAGGTAACCCGAGGCCCTAGTTCGAATCATACCCGGCGAAACGCTATAATAAATATTAAACTAGGTGTGTATGCCTGGCCAGATTAAAATGCATTTAACAAATATAATTATTTATATTAAACCCAGGAGTATAAACAGGTATCCCGATGCCTAGACACGATTCTTTATTTTCTTTCTTTTTCCTTTTTCTTTCCATCTCTTTCTTTCTTCTCGACTTGCACACATCCAAACGTTCACATATACACGAGCACTTGTACATACATCAACAAACATACACCAGTGCACACGCTCATGCACCAATGCACACGCACATACACACTCGCGCGCTCACGCACGCACCAAGCATATACACACACGCACACGCCTACAAGCATTGACACATACACCAGTTTACACACAAATATACCAGTGTACTTGCATATACACACACGCATTCACACACCTCATACGTATACAAACATAAACACATACATACACCAGTGCACTTACACACTCGCACAGCCACGCACGCACACACACATCCACGTACGTACGTACATACATACATGCACGGTACACTTACACACTCGCACACACACGCATATGCCTACAAGCATAGACACATACACCAGTGCACGCACGCACACATATACACACCCATACACACATTCACCAGTGCGCTTACACGCACACACACACGCACGTACATACATACATACACCAGTACACTCACTCGCACTCACGCACACACATACACATACACACGCATACGCCTACAAGCATAGACACATACACCGGCGCACTCATTCATGTGCACACACATGCACGCACGATAGCATTGGAAATTATTGTCTTTACACAATTCAAATTTTTTTGTCTCATTGCACTGTAACCTAGCAAAGTGTAATTCTTTTCAGGCTACCACCTTCACACGGCTTTCATCCCAACGCATTTTTTATAGATCGTGTAAAAACATTATGGAGGTACTCAGAGAGAGAGAGGGGGAGGGAAATGAAGCAAGTAGGGATAGAAGTGGTGAGATGCTCTGCGGATGCGCAACAGGTGATAATTCCATTGATGTAATTATCACGTGATGTGTGTACATATCACCCCACCATGATGATGTGCTGGCATCGCCTGGAGGGGTTTAGATCCCTATATAAATAGATATCCGCGCATGCTAGAAACATTGTGACCTGATTAACTCTACATTTAAATTTTAAAGAACTTTAAAAAGCAACGCGAGGTGTTTTTAATTTAAGAAGAGGCGCAGGCCATCTACACGTACAGCATTCAACACGAAACAACGCAAGGTGAGTGAGTTTTTACATAACTATACAAAATCACTTTTGGCTTTTACAACGCATTTAATTTTGTTTAAACGATGCAGTACATGAAAGACGATTCGTTGCAAGAGCATCATATTTTTTAATCTGAACTTTACACTCACATGCATTTCTCTGCGTACTCTTCTTCAGTTCACAGAATTTTCTCCACTCCTTCTGCTATTAACATTCAGACGATTTCCCTACACATTCTTCTTTATAAACATTCACAGCATTTTCTCTACACATTCTTCTTCTGTAAACATTCATACGATTATGTCAATACATTCTTCCTCTATTAAAATTCACACCATTTTCGCTACACATTCTTCTATTAACATTCACACCATATTCTCTACACATTCTTCTTCTGTAAACATTCATACGATTTTCTCAATAAATTCTTCCTCTATTAACATTCACACCATTTTCCCTACACATTATTCTTGCGTAAACATTCATATGATTTTCGCGACACATTCTTCTATTAACATTCATATGTTTTATTAACACATTCTTCTTGCATAAACATTCATATGATTTCTTCTACACATTCTTCTATTAACATTCATGCGATTTTCGCTACACATTCTTCTATTAACATTCATAAGATTTTCTTAACACATTCCTCTTGCATTAAACGTTCATACGATTTTTTCTACACATTCTTCTATTAATATTCGATTTTCGCTACACATTCTTCTTACATTAACATTCATACCATTTTCTACGCTCATTCTTTGTTTCTCATTCACACGATTTTCTCTACTCATTCTTTGTTTTTCTGCAGGTTCATCTTCCATGAACATTCACATGATTTTCTGTGCTTACTGTTGTTTCTTTGCACATTCATACGATTTTCGCTACACGTTCTTCTATTAACATTCACACGATTTTATCCACTCGTACTTTGTTTCTCTACACATTCATAAGCATACTTACAAAACATTTGGTGATGCAGCACAACACACACTTTAGTTCTAATATAAAGAAACGTGCAACTTGTCCTTCAACTTGAATAATGCAGTGAAAATAATAACTCATGATTAATGTCTGTTACAGATTGTTTAGCAGATAGACTTAACAAGACGGCTGCGCGTAGTTTCCTACCGACACAGCGAGTTCAAGATCTCGAAATAGGTCTTATTTATGAGATAAAATCCTTAAACAGAGCTCAAACAAGATACGGTACCAGGATCGTATCTTCGCTGGACGATGGTCAAATGTTCTTGCCTGAGCGCTATAATTCGTCAACCGATCAAGAGCTTGCAGAAATACCTGGAAAATTACAACTTGAATATAACGGTATGGCAGAGATGGGGAAATTTAAGACATGTAAATGGTCTTTTATAACAGCAGGGAAGGTATGTAGAAATGTCAAACTTAAGTATTGAATGTTCTCCTATTTTGCCATGAAAAAATTCATAAATAAAACAGCTGGCTCATTGATATCACATATAAGGATACAAATGATGCATGCTATAGACTTTTATAAAAAATTCACAATATCATATGTTTGAATGCAGATATATCTATCGCATTGAAATAACGCCTGATATCCTAATGTTTATACAAATCTTTTATGTTTCATTTCCCTGTAACCTAACAAAACGTAAATTCTTTTCAGGTTACCTTTACATCCCAAAGCATGTTTTCTAAGACTTTCATTGTGTAATGTTTCAGACGGTGCAATAACGGGAAGAAAAAGAGGAACAGCTTTGCAGACCTGCAAAGGAGGCTGACGCTATTGGAGGATAGAATAAGCAACATCGAGACACCCAAGAAACATGCCGGTAAGAAGCGGGGGTACCGAGACGTCTACATCTCTAGAAGTCACAATGTTAAGATATCATTCTTCTACGATTTTCCAGTGCTTCTAGTGAAAACACAGACAAATTTGTATACATGA
The DNA here is from genome assembly GCA_030765065.1 of Deroplatys truncata. NCBI lineage: Eukaryota > Metazoa > Arthropoda > Insecta > Mantodea > Mantidae > Deroplatys > Deroplatys truncata. Next base: position 285,330,601 of record CM060990.1, read on the forward strand.
CAACTCAAGACTGGGAGATAATTCGAGACAGTCTCCCTACATTCAAAGCATTCCTCCAATCGAGAAAGTGTCCGAGAGTGGAATATTGTGAAAATATTGTTTTCTCTTATAATAACTGTTGCTTATATGTAAGAGTCCGAAATAAAATTTTTGAATACTAATTTAAATGATTGTCAAATACTTTTAAATATCGATGAAATTTGCAGGCTAAAAAGACTTGAATCGTTTATAGATCACCATTTGGGTAACCTAGCTGTTGCAAGAGTGATGACATGTAGAGAAACGATGAGTTGAAGGAGGAAAGTGATGGAAATACACGATAAATAATAATAATAATGATAATCAACAATGAAGGTATGCTCTTACATAATGTTTTTATTCATTAAAAATCCTTACATTCCTAATGAAAAAATAAATCCTTACAATGATTAGTTTAAAATATAAGTAGCATCACATGAGTCAGAGGCTTGTATGTAAATACTTTATCTTTGTCTTCAGTGGCAAAGTTATTAAGCTAATCACTATCTGAATCTGATTTCCTGTTGAATATATTTAGGTTGAGCATCATACGAATCTAGCGCAGTATTATATCAGTCTCCTTCCTCGATAGTAAAAGACGACAACCGATCTATCAGTTTTCCCATCTGTTGCGATTGGATATCATATTTCACGAGAACCATCAAATCCAATTTACCTGTCATTCATAAACACCAGCTTCATAGAGCAAATCAGCCTTCGTATAGGGGAGCATAAAAGCACTATCATTGACTTTAGAAACAAGGATATAAGCATAATGTCCATAGATTTTAGAAGAAGTCAGCGACGTCGAGGATATAATGACTTGATTCGACGCCCACTCCATGCTCTGCCATTGACAACCAGCGTGTTAACGTCATTTAATCAAAAGTTTCTTCAGGCATTGGGATTTAGAATCCTATAATCATGGATATCACCAGTGTTACCGGGACACCGAGATTCGACAACGAGATTGCTAAAGAAGAGGAACATGTGTTTTTACCGTATAATACATCAGCTCTGGACGCTAATGAAGAGATTAGAATCCCTTGTCAAGCTGAGCATCTATATACTTTACTTAGTTGAAGTTATCTATACATCAATGGAAGTATTACTAAACCTATAATCATGGATATCACCAGTGTTACCGGGACACCGAGATTCGACAACGAGATTGCTAAAGAAGAGGAACATGTGTTTCTACCGTGTAATACATCAGCTCTGGACGCTAATGAAGAGATTAGAATACCTTGTCAAGCTGAGCATCTATATACTTTACTTAGCTGAAGTTATCTATACATCAATGGAAGTATTACTGAACCTAATGGAGTAGCTACTACTGCAAAGCCTGTACACAATAGACAGTCGGTGTTGGTGCTGATTCGATCCAAGGACTCTAAAAAACTGCATTATACAGCCTCAGGGTGAAGAGAATGCTGCTGTTAAACCTGTGCTAATCGAGTGGAGAAGGCCTGTGATTAGACTTTCTGATGCTGAGATCCTCAAGACTGCCAACCTGGATAAGACTCTGTTTCATCCATTTACGGCCATGGATCTGCATACTCAACCTGGAATGCCTCTACCACATCTAAAAATGGAGAATACGAGATTTTTCATTTTTGGTGCTCTGGCTTTAAGATCGAGTAATGCAACTAAAGATTGTTCCCTTTTGATCATTGTAACAAAACTAATTTGGGACTTTATCTTAGTTGTGAATGTTATCCTTTGACTTTGGAAGCTCGAGATTTGCATCATTGCATGATATGTACTCAAGCTCTTATTACGAAAAAGAGAATTACCATTTATTGAAGAGAAAAGATTACTTAAATTTGCTCCTATATTTGTTATAGATTGCTCTCATCAACCAGAGGAGGTTGTAAATGGCTCTGTCAGTATCAGAATAGAAACTCAAGTTAGTGCAAATATCTGTGTACAGTCCTCATTGTATTGTTTAGTAATTCATGATGAAGTATTTACATAGAAGCCTCTGACTCATGTGATGCAACATATATTTTAAGCTAATCATTGTAATGATTTGTTTTTTTCATTAGGAATGTTAGGATTTTAATGAACAAAAACATTATGTAAAAGCACACCTTCATTGTTTATTAGTATCGTGCATTTCCATCACTTTCCTCCTCCAACTCATCGTTTCTATACATGTCATTACACTTGCAACAGCTAGATTACCTAATTGGTAATCCATAAACGATTCAAGTCTTTTTAGCCTGCAAATTTCATCGCTGTTTAAAAGTATTTGACAATCATTTAAATTAGTATTCAAAAATTTTATTTCGGACTCTTACATATAAGCAACAGTATTATAAGAGAAAACAATATTTTCACAATATTCCACTCTCGGACACTTTCTCGACTGGAGGAATGCTTTGAATGTAGGAAGAACTGTCTCGAATTATCTCCCAGTCTTGAGTTGTCATGTATACAAATTTGTCTGTGTTTTTCACTAGAAGCACTGGAAAATCGTAGAAGAATGATATCTTAACATTGTGACTTCTAGAGATGTAGACGTCTCGGTACCCCCGCTTCTTACCGGTATGTTTCTTGAGTGTCTCGATGTTGCTTATTCTATCCTCCAATAGCGTCAGCCTGCTTTGCAGGTCTGCAAAGCTGTTCCTCTTTTTGTTCCCCTTATTGCACCGTCTGAAACATTACACAATGAAAGTCTTAGAAAACAGCTTTTGGAAGTAAAGGTAACCTGAAAAGAATTTACGTTTTGTTAGGTTACAGGGAAATGAAACATAAAAGATTTGTATAAACTTAGGATATCAGGCGTTATTTCAATGCGATAGACATATCTGCATTCAAACATATGATATTGTGATTTTGTGAATTTTTATAAAATTCTATAGCATGCATGATTTTATCTTTATATGTGATATCACTGAGTCAACTGGTTTATTTATGAATTTTTTTCATGGCAAAATAGGAGAACATTCAATACTTAAGTTTGACATTTCTACATACCCTCTTTGCAGCTATAAAAGACAGTTTACATGTCTAAAATTTCCCCATCTCTGCCATACCGTTATATTCAAGTGTACTTTTCCAGGTATTTCTGCAAGCTCTTGATCGGTTAACGAATTATAGCGCTCAGGCAAGAACACTTGACATCGTCCAGCGAAGATACGATCCTGGTACCGTATCTTGGTTCAGCTCTCTTTAAGGACTTTATCTCATATTTAAGACCTATTTCGAGACCTTGAACTCGCCGTGTCGGTAAGAAACTACGCTCAGCCAACTTGTTAAGTCTGTCTGCTAAACAATCTGTAACAGACATTGATCATGAATTATTATTTTCACTGCATTATTCAAGCTGAAGGACAAGTTATACACTTCTTGATATTAGAACTAAAGTATGTGTTGTGCTGCATCACCAAAGGTTTTGTAAGTATGCTAATGAATGTGTAGAGAAACAAAGAACGAGTGGAGAAAATCGTGTGAATGTTAATAGAAGAACGTGTAGTGAAAATCGTATGAACGTGTAGAGAAACAAAGAATAAGTACAGAAAATCATGTGAATGTTTATGGAAGATGAACCTGCAGAGAAACAAAGAATGGAGTAGAGAAAATCGGTGAATGAGAAACAAAGAATGAGCGGAGAAAATGGTATGGATGTTTATGTAAGAAGAATGTGTAGCGAAAATCGTATGAATGTTAATAAAAGAATGTGCAAAAGAAATCGTATGAATGTTTTATGCAAGAAGAATGTGTTGAGAAAATCTCATGAACGTTAATAGAAGAACGTGTAGCGAAAATCGCATGAATGTTAATAAAAGAATGTGTAGCGAAACTCATATGAATGTTTATGCAAAAAGAATGTGTAGGGAAAATGGTGTGAATGTTAATAGAGGATGAATGTATTGAGAAAACCGTACGAATGTGTACAGAAAAATAATGTGTAGAGAAAATGGTGTGAATGTTAATAGAAGAATGTGTAGTGAAAATGGTGTGAACTTAAATAGAGGAAGAATGTATTGACAAAATCGTATGAATGTTTATAGAAGAAGAATGTGTAGAGAAAATGCTGTGAATGATTATACAAGAAGAATGTGTAGCGAAAATCGTGTGAATGTTAATAGAAGGAGTAGACAAAATCTGTGAACTGAAGAAGAGTACGCAGAGAAATGCATGTGAGTGTAAGGTTCAGATTAAAAAATATGATGCTCTTGCAACGAATCGTCTTTCATGTACTGCATCGTTTAAACAAAATTAAATGCGTTGTAAAAGCCAAAAGTGATTTTGTATAGTTATGTAAAAACTCACTCACCTTGCGTTGTTTCGTGTTGAATGCTGTACGTGTAGATGGCCTGCGCCTCTTCTTAAATTAAAAACACCTCGCGTTGCTTTTTAAAGTTCTTTAAAATTTAAATGTAGAGTTAATCAGGTCACAATGTTTCTAGCATGCGCGGATATCTATTTATATAGGGATCTAAACCCCTCCAGGCGATGCCAGCACATCATCATGGTGGGGTGATATGTACACACATCACGTGATAATTACATCAATGGAATTATCACCTGTTGCGCATCCGCAGAGCATCTCACCACTTCTATCCCTACTTGCTTCATTTCCCTCCCCCTCTCTCTCTCTGAGTACCTCCATAATGTTTTTACACGATCTATAAAAAATGCGTTGGGATGAAAGCCGTGTGAAGGTGGTAGCCTGAAAAGAATTACACTTTGCTAGGTTACAGTGCAATGAGACAAAAAAATTTGAATTGTGTAAAGACAATAATTTCCAATGCTATCGTGCGTGCATGTGTGTGCACATGAATGAGTGCGCCGGTGTATGTGTCTATGCTTGTAGGCGTATGCGTGTGTATGTGTATGTGTGTGCGTGAGTGCGAGTGAGTGTACTGGTGTATGTATGTATGTACGTGCGTGTGTGTGTGCGTGTAAGCGCACTGGTGAATGTGTGTATGGGTGTGTATATGTGTGCGTGCGTGCACTGGTGTATGTGTCTATGCTTGTAGGCATATGCGTGTGTGTGCGAGTGTGTAAGTGTACCGTGCATGTATGTATGTACGTACGTACGTGGATGTGTGTGTGCGTGCGTGGCTGTGCGAGTGTGTAAGTGCACTGGTGTATGTATGTGTTTATGTTTGTATACGTATGAGGTGTGTGAATGCGTGTGTGTATATGCAAGTACACTGGTATATTTGTGTGTAAACTGGTGTATGTGTCAATGCTTGTAGGCGTGTGCGTGTGTGTATATGCTTGGTGCGTGCGTGAGCGCGCGAGTGTGTATGTGCGTGTGCATTGGTGCATGAGCGTGTGCACTGGTGTATGTTTGTTGATGTATGTACAAGTGCTCGTGTATATGTGAACGTTTGGATGTGTGCAAGTCGAGAAGAAAGAAAGAGATGGAAAGAAAAAGGAAAAAGAAAGAAAATAAAGAATCGTGTCTAGGCATCGGGATACCTGTTTATACTCCTGGGTTTAATATAAATAATTATATTTGTTAAATGCATTTTAATCTGGCCAGGCATACACACCTAGTTTAATATTTATTATAGCGTTTCGCCGGGTATGATTCGGACTAGGGTCTCGGGATACCTAAGAATACAGCTCATTAAGCTTCGTAATGTCATATAAAAATTAAATTATATTTGTTAAGTACATTTTTAATCTATGGGCCTCTGGGAACACGAGATCGTATTTCATCATCAGGGTAATGATATATAAAGAATTAAATTATATTTGTTAAACACATTTTAATCTGACCGTCCATACTCTCATAATTTAATATTTATTAAGCATTAGAGTTTCGCAGGGTATGATTCGAACTATGGGCCTCTGAACATTCTTTCATTAATTAGAGTAATTATATAATATTATCAAGCATCAATTTCTCATTAGCAATTAAAACATTAAACTTTTTGATTGCAGTAAGAATGCGACTGGGAAGTGCACACGTGTCCGGGTATGGAGTGGGTAGAATAACGTCTCCGCTTTTGTTACAGAAGCGTGATTCATTATTCTATTGTTCGTTTTGATAGTTGATTGACAGCCTTAATTGCTTACCTGTCAAGCTTCCATTATACTCAACAAGATTTATGATCCTCAGCTGCAACAGAATGTACCATGGCACTGGGGGAGGGATGGGGGAGGGGGTGGGGACCTCATTAGCATGTGAATACACATTCCTGCATATTAATTGGCCTGGATCTCTTATTTACCCCCTACTGTCGTTGTCTGCGTGAAGTGCAGAAAACAAACATGTGCAGGACATGTGGGGTTTATGAAGTTCATTTAGAATATGTCCTGAATAAAAACAGTCGAAATATAACTTTGGAGGGTTGCTCTACCTGTGCTTACAGCATTGTTGTTTCCCGCTATCTCTTTTATTACACACTGTTATTGAGATAACAGCTGCTGTATGATACTTTAACATATTACTGAATGACGTCAAATATTGAAATAATGGATTCAGAATCATGTAAAACGATGAAAATAGCTGTGAAAGGCGAAGACCACAAGCATGAAGCAATAAAAAAATCCAATTTGTCACGTACAAATTACTTTCTCTACCCACCATCTTTTATTTTTATGTAGCTTATGCAGCGGCTATGGCCGAAGGTTATCGGGAAGTCGGCGTCGGGCTGTCGAGGATAAACAAAGATAAATAGCATTAGCCAGCATAAACACCGAAAGCGCTATCGCTGGATAACCAGAATTTTCTGGATGGTTCTCCTTCTCGAACGTTCGATAACCCTATGAGGATTCCATTGGCTATATGAGCGAGCGTTCACGTGAGAGCAGTTAGTTGACTTGGGTTGAGTTACGTCGGTCAGTCAGTGAGCGAGTTAGCGAGGCGTTTCTGGTGCAACATCCAGCGCGGTTACACAAGCGAGTTGGTGACGACCGCAGTGAGGTACAGCGAGTGCTACTGCGGAGCGATGGGTTATAGAAGTCTTGTGTTCGACTCCCCAGCGAGGGAACCGTCCGGAAGAAGTGGCTACGTCGTGCGTATTGTATTACGTCACTGCGTCAAGAAGGAAAGTGAAGTGACGGGATAATTTAACTGGTTCACATTAGTGAGGTGACAAGTGTGAACTGGGTGAAGTCCCAGTGAAGTGACAGTTAAACAGTGAAGTGACATTGAGAACTCAGAAAAGTGACAATTTACAAAAATAAAAAACTGAACAAAGTCAAAATATTCCTACAAAACCTTATTTTTCTGTCTACATCATGTTATCGAGATCGGTGTATGTAGAACTAGTTTCATTACACATTTCGCTGTAGGTACAAAGGGATGCAAAAAAACTCAAGCGATAGTCAATTGTTTAAAAACGGGTCGCACTTTCCACAACATCGCGTGAAACAGCTGAATGCTGACAGCGCATCAAAAATTACTGAAAACTTTAAATCAATAACAGCGAATACTTCGGGAACGGCTGATACCAGAATAAAAGTTATTTGGAATAAATTGTGTTTTAATAGATTTACTTTTTGTGTAGTAAGTCTTTGTCTATTATTGGTTACCGGTTATACAAAATTATACAAAGCTGCTTCCGAATGAAGAAGACTTCATTAAACTATTCCCAGAAAATGCCGATATATAGTCTGTTCAGAGGCTTTTGAGAAAGTGGAAAGGGGAGATAAGGAATTCGCGAGGCGGCACGGTAGCACTTACAAAGAGCCGTCACACGAACCCGACCTTGCCGCGATTAACCGATTTTCAATCTGCGCCTATCGCTGTCTCAAATTACATTGAATAGACAATACATCTTATGTAAAGTAAATATCTTAAATGTATGGTATTTAATAAAAAATCTTCAGTCTCATTTTAAGAAAACAAAAAATATTTTAAAAAATGTCCATGTAATGGGTAGTTTGAGGTGGTGATTTTCTTTAAAACCTTCGTGTTTCATTTTGGAAGTTATGAGCTTTTGCTGTTCAGATACACAACTCAGTTTTGTAAACATTTGATGCGTTATATTCGCATGGTCTTCTTTACCCGCTCTTCTGTAATTACTCTTACAGAACCTTATTCTTCTATCTGGTTCGCGTTAAGGAGATAAACATTTGCAGATACTGTTTTATTATACATTTCGTTGCGGATATAAGGTGAATGCAGTACGCTAGGCGATAGTCAAATCCATCGCTATGTGATGGCTTTCAAATTCCGTTTTCTTTGCATCACAAGGAAAAAAAACAAATAGGGACTTCGCAGTTTGAAGACTACTAGGTACGTGGCAAAGAAAGTATAAACGTAGAGTGAAAAACGAGGCTTATATCAACCATGAGGGAAAGCAGGTGAAACCCAATAAACTTGGTGGTATTCACAAATAAGTTCCCCATACATTAGTATTTGTATGAGAAACAAAATTCTTGATTTCATAAGTGTGAAGCTTCATTTCTCTAAGGAAATTCAATTTACTATATTGTCACTAACGTGACTGAGGAGATCTATATTATGTTAATTATTTTATATTAATTAACATTATTTTATTAACCTGTCACAAGTTTCTGAATTCATATAGAATCACATTTTATATTTCTTGATTCTGCTCAAGTCTTAGTAAATTGTATATATGACAGGAAACAGTGGTTTGCCACCTCCCTTGACATTTCAAAGAGATATTTCTATGCCAGCATTTCCTTAGGAGTATGTCTCTTTCTGCAAGGCTCTTAGCTGCACCCTGTGGATCACATGATCCTTGGAAAGTCTTAAGCCTACGCATTTTCCAGGGCGTTGGCAGACCATATTTGGTAATAGCTGCCAAGGTATTAGAATGAAACCCTCTAGGGTATACAACTCTATAGAAGCAAGCACTCAAGCTGGCGGGGACTCTGTGTTGTAACATGGCCGGGACCGCTATGGTACCCGTCGACGGCCGCTGCACGGCCGCTCTGGGTGGTTTCACTTGGCACCACTAGCGGCTTGACAAAGTCGTGTTGAGTATTGGCTCTCCTCATCCACGACGAGACGTTTCTCAAGGTAAGCATTATAAAATAAATCGTTAATAATAATGTTAGCTAGTAACATGATCATCCCTGATCTTGTAAACGCAACTATTGCACGGTAGAAATGTAACTCTTTAGAATATAATCAGATCGCTCTAGCCAAGCGTTTTAATGATTGTCTCTACCTCTGCAATCCCTCATTTAGCTATTCTCCCAGTGTCACAACTTAGCACGTGACATTTATGTTGGAGGCGCCAGTCCCTACATCTTTTAACGCTAGGGATTTGGTTCGATCCCGTACGTTTCTGTAAAGTTCGCTATAGTAGTCCTGTATTCATTTATGGTAGAGGCACCGGTCCCTGGTTTTTTTAACGTTAGGGATATGGTTTTGATCCCGGCCCTCTCATTTCTTACTAATGTGACGTTTATGGTAGAGGCGTTGCCTTCTCAAAATTTAGTTAACTGAACAGTATGTTTCGAATCCGTACCTCTCTATCAAAGCCGTTATAATAGTTGTGTCCATGGATATGGTGGAGCGCCACTTCTTTTTATGAAGTATGGCTTCGCATTATTCGGGTGATAATTCTGTTAAGATAGGCAATAGACCCCCACCACCCTCACCCTCAGGTTCTGGCTTCCCCAAAAGTCTTACCTCCTTGGCTAAGGCGTCCACAGCCGCCGAACCCCCACCCCCTCTGTAACGGAGCTATTGCTAACTGAGTCAAAAAGGCACATCGTCAGAACACTATTTGTTAATATATTTTACAGGAATCCATACGCACGACTTACAGTGGAAGAGAAACGAATACGCAGAAAAACGCTAAACAAGACTGCTGTTTCTCGTTATCGGCAGAAAAGAAGACAGAATTGGAGCATCTTCTTTTGGAAGAAAAAAGCTTAGAAATTTGAAATGCCGAACTGCGTATGACGGTTAGCGATTTAGCGCGTAAAATTGAGCACTTAAAAGAAACTAAAAGAGATGTCTTAAACAAGGGCACGCATTAAACAGTATGACAGAACGACATATTCTTAGTTCATTAATTTAAATATTTGTACAAAGTAGATAGGAAGCCAACACACCAATGTGAATTTTTCCTGACTTTTTGGTTAGCTATTGTGTTATGAATAGTGTCCCCTGTGCCGTTTAATATTGATCCTTTGAAAACCATTATTTGCACTATATGTTAAGTATATTCTAGTATATGGGATAACCTTTAGCGGTGAGATAATACGTGCGGACCTGATAATGTTCCCTCAGTTCTTGTTGATAGTATCTTTTCAGGATGCAGCACCGCAATGGCGTCCAATTTCACATCTGCGTCCTTATCATTTCGTAATACATTCGTATAGTTTTATTTATATCTCCAGAAAGATTCCAATAAGTGTACAATACACTTTTTTTCTTCGTAACTTTTTTCCCTTCTCCTTTAATTGTAGTATAGCTAAGTGCAGCAAAATCAGTACCAATAATGATCAATAGGAAAAATCCAATCCTCAATTAACTGTTTTCTTATCTATCATGTAATGCATGAATGTTGTACTATAAATTAACAGCTGCACGTTTTTCTTTTGTATACATTTTTCTGGGTATTTAGTTTTATTTCATAGTTTTTAGGAAAACGCTACCTCTTACATTGTTATATTACTTTTTAATTTTTGTCTCAATCTGATGGTGTTAGTTGTAGCATAATTATGTCAAACAATACAGCATAGAGTTCTGAGTCTACTAAATATATATTTTTGCATTTATATCGATAACACTAATTTAGGATCAAGTAAAACTCAAACCGGGATAGGTAATAGTAGCATGAAATTATAAGTCTGTAATCCTAGTTTCGCTGAAACCACACTGTATGACTTATTTATGACTCTCCTAGAGCGTTCTCATGGTTGGTATATACTTACTTATAATTCCTCATATGAATATTAAGTAGGCATAAAAATTATCGCTTGCTATAAAAATCCGCGTTCAAGATTCACATTTCTAGTGGTATAGAAACAATATAATAGACAATGAACGTATGAGGTATGCATTGTATTAACTGTGTTTTAGGTGCATATTAGTGATGATCGTATGAATAAGTTAACACTATAAGCGTATATAATTACACTCAGAGATTTTGATCTTATTTATATTTATAATGGTAATTTATAAGCTATCACTATTACTTGTACGTGGAATGGTACTGAGAAGTATTAGTATGATTTTGTTGTTTTTGGTTACACTTTTAATACAAATGTCCGGACAACACCCAATTTTTGTTTGATTTCTTTGTTCATTGTTATGATTTATTCTACTCTTTGGTATACTCGTGCGAATAGTAATAACTTGTTCATTTATGGTTTATGATGTCAAATTATAACCCCTTGATTATTATTAATTTTTCAAACGTGCGAAAGAGTTGCGTATAAAACGCCACCTCTCGGTCGGCTGAAATTTTCTAAACCGTAATGTTCTTTTCTTGTAACGATATATTTATTGATACACGCTTTATCTGAGTAGATTACTTCCCGCAAACGCTTAGTTACACTTGTGTGACATTTATACGATTGAATTTCTCATAGTAACCTGTGGCTTTTTAAATAATTTCATAATTCCACTTTATGTGTTTATTTCACACAATATTATAGTGTTACTTATCTTTACGTGTCAATAATACAATGATAATATTTTATTGCAGATTGGGTAACATTTTATCTATTTTTTTTTACTTTGAATTTTTGGTGTTGTACGTTTTTATAAATTTTCTTGGAATTATTTCGTCTCTTTATTTTAATAATGGATCATGGTCATACTCCGTCTTCACCTATCTCATCATCCGTATGTAAATTCTTTATCGAGTTCGGATTCAATGTCACAAGTATTTTTCCTATGACCCGTTAAACTATATTACTGGGACTCTTAGCAAGAAGTGAATAACTACCGCTTCCTGTTGTTTTACTTTGGATTAACAAGCCGCTACCAGCTCTAAGTAGCTATTCCTATTTTATAAATATTTTTTTGTTTATTACTATAAGTACTTAGAGTTTGATAGGTATTTCGTAGGGTTATTACTTTTTGTAGTTTTTTTGGGAATATACTATTCCCTCCAGGGAGACGTCGCGAGACCCTCCAGGGGATTACATGCGTTTTAATAAGTACAGGAGTTCGAGATTTTGGGTTTATAGGTAAATCGCGAGATCCTATGAATCACCTCCAATAATGCGTAATGAATTTATTTTATTTCCCAATTGCACTGACCAAGGGTGAATCGCGAGATCCCAGTGGATCGCAATGTGGGATAGTTGTTGTTAGGGATAAATAGGCTGTGTGCGCATATAGATTTGTAGGCTGTGTGCCCATATAGATTTGTAGGCTGTGTGCCCATATAGATTTGTAGGCTGTGTGTCCATATACACTTGTAGGCTGTGTGCCCATATAGATTTGTTGTTACGCATATATAGGCTGTGTGCCCAGGTATTTTTGTTTGGAGACGTCCACCATTAAATAAGAGATATTTTAAGTAATTATTTTAATATTTGTGTCTTACGTTCAAGTGGAACTGATAATATAAGATAGGGAGTTACAGATACATGGCCGCGGATATGGCCACTGCAAGCATGTTTCTGTGTATAATCGGCGCAACAGTTCTAGACACGTGAAAATCTTAATGAGAGCTATGATGCGAGTTGCTTATCAGATCAGGTGGTGACCGGTCGTTTGCATGCTTCAGGAGTGCGTGGGACAGTCATCGTCAAATATTCACACCGGTTATGCACTGCGTTGCGCCGATAAACTTAGTTATATACAGTATATTAAAATCCACGCTGTAAAAAGCGCTTAATATAAAATACGCTGTCAATCATTGCCTCCAATTCTTCCACATCTAACAACCCTTCCTCTTCTGCGGAATCACTCACATTATTGCCGTCATCACTGCTGTCACTACTTTCTGCACCATTATCCTGCATGAGAATTATTTCTATTTGATTATCTGCAATTCCGTATTTTTCGGAATAATGATTCTTAATTTATTCAGCATGTCGCCATACATTTTCCCATTTTGGCCTTCCAATTTCAGCAAATTGCTGGCGTTATAACTGCTCCACATATTTTAATTTAAAAGTGATATTTCTGCATGCCACCCATTTTTTCATATCAGCACAGATTAATTCGATTGGGTTTAGATCTGGGCGATACGATGACAGTCTAAGTACATTATGGCGATGTTGTATTACTATCTGGTCAAGTATGTATGACTTCTGAAGCTGTTTGTTGGCTTTAATTAAGTTATATAGCTTTGTTTTACTCATGCTTTCATCTAAAGCTTTATTATATCTAAGTAACCAAGCTCTCATTTCTTCTTTCAAGGAAGTTGAGGTAGGTGGTTTGTGAATTTGAGTGTTGACGCATTGTGAAGCATTGTCGATGACCAGAACAGACCCAGCAGGCATATTAGGTATCAACATGGCGTTGATTCACTTCATGTAATTTTCTGTATTCATTTCTTGATGAAAATCTCCTGTTGTTTGTTGCGACTTGTAAAAGAAGGGCATTTGGAACGAAGCCGATCTTTCCAACAGCACGAACGATAATAAGTATTTGCCCTTTGGCAACAGGTGCCTGCAAACCTAATTCGCTATCGTCACTCCAACTTTTAGATGCTGTATGACTGCTGTGTATGTATGGCTCATCTTCATACATTATAGTATTTTTCTGAAATTTGTAGCACCACCTTGAAAATTGATGCTGATATAAGTACACATTGATATAAGTACATATAAAATTAGTCATTTGGAAAGGTAGAATCAGACTGAAAAATTAAATGCCATAGCCGGGATTTGAACCACAGATCTTAGGCTTTCCGTGCCGTTGCTCTAACCGACTAAGCTATCATGGCAACATTTACTTTTTATTTTTATTTTTTATTTTATTATTATTTCATTTTATTTATTTATTTTGCTTTTCTGTTAGAACTCTTCTATTTGATTTCGGTTTCTTCCACTTGAACCCTAAACCTTTAATAATTTTTCTGAGATTTGTACCACCACCTTGAAAGTTTCTGCTGTTTCAGCAGGACGAGCAATCTGCTTATTATTAGCACAGTTTTTTCTTCCACATAGGAATTGTGAATCGTGCGCCGAATGACGCATTCGAAATCGTCTATTTCTGTAATACGTTTAGAGACCTTATGTTTCTTCCCAGGCGTGTCAAATGGCATTCTTTCATCCATATGCTTTTTTTTCTTATCTTTGAGAACTCTGGAAACGGAACTCGGTGAAGCACCAGTTGCTTGACTACTCTTTCTTTCACTCTCCTAAGGCTTTTGTGGAACTCGGACGAACATATATTTTCTTCCTTCATCTGTGCTTCTTGCTTCATGAAGTCGAGGACATTTGCAATTATTTCCCTACTTTGACTACGTAACACCTTACCACTTAACTTTGAAAACATAGGAGCCATGGTTATAAATATATCAAATATAAAGTAAGTACTATTTAGATATTGCTCTCTTTAAAATTACAACCAGATGCAGACACTTTCTATGCGGACTGTATGTGTTACGCACTGTGAGTAAGCAAAGGTGTTATATCGCTTTCGTTGATTAAGCTAAACATAAACCATTCCTAGGCTCGGCAGCTGGTGTAGCAATCAAGGTCACGATTCCAGAAGTTTTGCGCGAGTAATACTTTAATGAGCCTGACAACCCCTAATGTATGGATCAGACGTACTGAAATGCCGCCTATGGAGGTGACGGCAGGTAGCGACTTCAATAGTCTATCAAATATAACGTTTTATGAAAACTCAGTCCGGTACTCTTCTTGGCTCCTTAATGTTGGATTCATCCACCCGTGTGGTTATTTTGCAAAATTAATGCTAGCACTTGCGCTTTCTGCGACTGGATTTCTGAAAAATTTACGATATTTTAGGATAACTATCCGTCTTTATTCCGGTCCAATGATAACCCCTTGCGGGGTGATGGATCTATTTTCGGTTCGCAGTTTGTGTTAGCTGATAAGCAGCATATAGAAAACATGTACATCTCTGACGATGCAATGCATCAGCTGTTGTAGAGGACGAGATAGTATACCCATTTTGTCACGTTATTGAATACATATTTTTGTAACACAGTTTTTTATCTTCGGCGTGCCATTTCGTTGTGTTCCTTTGGTGCCGGTCCTTTATTTGAACTTTTACATCAATCGGATCGTATGGATCGTCTCTATGAAACATGCGTAACATGCTACCTTAATCCTTTAGTACTCCCACCGCAGTTTTTCAAACTAAATTGGATACGGTATTGCGTAGCAATACTAGTTATCGTTTAGCATGGGAAAAATAAGCTATAGGTAAATATTACACTACCCCGATTATTTTCTTTTTTATGAAAGATTGTAGGACACGCTGAATTATGTTATTTTCAATTTCTGTCATTTCGGGACAATTATTGATACAATTAACGGAATGTTATGCTTAATTGTTTAATATACACGGACAAAGTTCTTAATTTTTATGTAAATCCTCCACTTTGTGTACTACACTCATTTTTTTTAACACTAGGTTCTTTTTCCGCTCGTGTTACATACACATATTTTTAAATTATACGTGGGCTTGCAGCGCTTTTTCTTCTTTTTGAAACATTCACCTGATATATATTTATTATTTTGTAACTTATTCATGTTTTGGCGATGATTTTCTAATCTGATTAATAAATATTCCACATTTATACAACAAATACCACGCTGTATGATGTTTGTTCTCTATTGTTTTTCCATCTACTTTTCCCCGTAAGAATATCAATTTTAGTTTACTAATATCAATTAAAAGATTTTGTATAATTTTGATTAAATGCGCATGCATCTCAGTATTAAGCTGCGTTTTTCTTACTTACTTTGTGTTTCTTATGGTACTTACGTTTACATGACTTTCTTGCTGTTTGCTGGTCCATACACTTACTTCTCACGTACTGGCTCAAGAACAGATTCCTCGCTCTCAGGATCAAGTTATCAGCTGTTTGTGGTTGTCCTACGGAAACCTCTTATCGTTTCGCTGACTATGCTTACATATTCATTCATCTGAGTTATCTTATATGGTTCCCTGACCTAGTGCCCAAATTTTCTGTGTATTTCTAGTTACTTTATATGATTCCTCCCTGATTATTGCCTATGCTTTCTGTTCCCTATTAGGTGATATGTATTTTTGGGTTACGTGAAATAATTATTGTATATGGTACACCATCCCCTCATGAACTATGATGCCATTCCGATTCGCGGGCAGACTATTTCTACCATCGGATTCCTGATCGTTACATTCTGAAATCTCCAATGCTGATGTATGTGACATAAAAATCTTTGAATTTCAACTGTTCGTTCGTGCAAGGTTTCATGAGTTAAAGAATTAGTGGCAGTTGGTAGCTGTCACTACAGTTTACAATAACCTTAATTTTTATTTATATACATATATATATATATATCTCCGATAGGTATTCATCAAATTCTCAATTAATTATATTTGTCATTCTTATCAGGTTTTTATATGGATACGTCTCCCCCAATGTTTTTGTTTTTCTATGACAGGAATACTTAACTGGACTTTCATGTATGGTAGTAGTTGCACTTATTTCGTATTTCTATGTGATGGGGAATGCACTTCATTTTGGTAACCTTAATCATTGCTGTATACTTTTAGTAATTTTTTTTACTGTTCCTCCGTACCCATAGTTATACCCTGGAGCAATCTTGATCTTTAAAATATTAATGTCTATTTTCATCTGTCCCCTTGTGTCACTTGCTTTAGTTTTTATATTGATCTTTTATAGTTTATTTAGCTATTTGTTTTATTTCATATGCGTGCTCTCCTGTTTTGCCTATTATGAAATGTATAGTTTATTACTATTTATGAAAAAATCTCCTTGCTTTCTTTTTTGTTTGCATTCGTACAGAAGACTTACTGCTTTCTTTTGAGTTCTGATTTCAGGTATATACTTTTTCTTGATATGCCACAACTCGCTAATGCGATTGCTTGATCACATAACCATACCGGATAATCTTTAATTTACTTCGTTCTGAGGGACTATCTATTGGAACGTACTCTCACACTCCTATTCGACACGGACTGAAGTCGACATCTTGTTTTTTTTCGGGTAATGTCATTCCTTTTTTTTTTTGTTATAGATTTGTGAGATTTCAATTATTCTACAATGACATATTTGCACTGTTATCTCTATTATAATATGTATCACTTTACGTTTCTACTCTTTGTATAAGATTAGGTGCTACTCTATCTGGGTCAATGGTGCTAAGGCAAACCGAACTTCATATCTTCGTTTGACATGAATTTAATTTGGTACTTTAATTTTGTTAATACCTAGGGATTGTCAGAGCTAGACGTCGTCATCATTTTATTTTCGGAGGGTATGCCGTGAGGCTACACTCCTCCCGCCCCAATTCTAGGGTTGATTAATATCTATAAAATGATTAGTGTTTTCGTGGCTAAACCGGAGGTCCCTTGAAAAGATAATCCGTGTTGAGAATACTCTTTATTCAGGTCATATTATGATTATTTCATCTCTTGAGTAACCCGCAGGGTCTCAAGAAATTGTAATCAGTAGAGATATCGTTGAAGTGTAATGACCGCTGACCAATTTATGATAATGATGGAAGTGTTAAATGGGATATAAATTCCCCCGTAATAGTGGTGTTATGTAGTTTTTTTTTAATTCCGACAACCCCTAGCCTATTACTTTATTAGTTGGACCCATTACCAAATTACTATTTGAAGTGATAGTTAAAGAAGATTTTTCTGTTTTGTTTACACATGAGATATTATGGAAATCGTATATCAGTATTGTTTCAATGCACATTGTTGAGTATACACCCTGTAGCACAATCTTTCATGAATGTTGTTTCCAGTGCTCCTATATTTTTGTAATTGATTTCTGGTACATGCGTTTGTTTGATGCAACAATGCGTCTTATTGGAGACTCGTTCTTTTACTTATTTGTATTATGATACTTATTACAGTATTGTAGTGACAGCCTTTGTAATCTTGCGGATGCTCTTATTTATTAATGTAATGCATCTATTTTGTTTAAATTTTACGTTGCATGATATGCACTGTGATGATTAATTTGACTTCTAGTACCTTACGATTGATATGATTTCGGTTTTCTTTATTTTTAATAATTATTTTCCTTTTTTCTTTTATTTTACCCCAATACACCTTTAATTTTGCAATTACTGCTTGGGCATCCTTTCAGATTACTTTACGATGTTCACATTGACTTTATTTGGTACATTGCTTGCTACCACCTTAAGAAATCGTATTTCTTTAAATTGTCTGAGTTCTGGGAATTTCATTTTATATTTTCTCAATTTCATTTACTATTTTATGCATCTCCTTCTTTTGTTAATGAGTGAGCATCACTTTTTATATTGTACTATTACTTACTTTCATATTTCTGTACATTTGTCATCTTACTGCTATTAATTGTCCCTTATGTAATTTGTTTAGTGGAACACCTGTGTAACACATAATATATTTTACGATATGCGCTGGAGTATTACCTCCGCCAACCTTTATATACCTTCCATTAATTTTACTTGAATTTTTCAAAATTGCATTTAACTAACGTTTTAGTTACTATGATGTTTCACTCTGCATTTCTCTTCTTTTGCAAGATTACATGCACCTTTTTGTTATTAGAGTATATACCTACATGTTACTTTGCTTTACGATGTACTTGTAGCACCTTTAATTGTCTTACCTTTCCTTTCCAGCTTGATTATTCCCCTATATGCCTTAACGGATATTTTTCTGACCTATCCTAAGTTTTCTGGTTCTTTGTTTTCCTTTTCCCATGTTATTTTTGTTAATTCCGTCTCTACTTTCCTTCCCCATACATTCTTATTCACCCTCCCTTTTTCTATTTTATATTCTTTTCCTAATTCCTTGTTTTGTGTTTTTAGGCGAACTCCACGGACTCCATCTGTACGACGGGACACTCGAAGATCTTGGCAGCATTTCGTCGCTATACACCACCTTCAACATTTATGCTTACCCTGGGATGGGCATTGCATCTACATTTTCCCAGAGGAACATTGCACTTCGAATGTTGGGTGCTCCTTTGCGACTATTGTACCATGCTGGCAGCCATCATGTTTTTTTTCTCCCGTCGGACTTACGAGATGACGCATGTCATAGCTGCGCCTATCTCGCTTAGATAGCTGGCTGCGTACCAAAGATGTTTCATGAGCTGTGTACGGAATGTAGAAACCTGTGAGTTTGCCTTATTCGTCGACATATGTTTTATGTGTGTCCTGAAACGAGAAACATTTCTGTGATGGCGTTTCTTCGAGTCTGTGATGATTGAACTGAACATGTTACCTCCTGTGAGCTACGACGGAACTTTTCTTTCCTCTTTCCTTTGTAGATTTTCCTATTCTAGTCCTGTTAGGTTCCTTTTCCTTGTTTCTTTTTCAGATGCTACGCGTTTACTTATAATTCTTTATTAGTACACAAGGCCGTACTTCATTGATGTAATTGTTTTTAGGAATTTACACCTCGCAAGTATGCGTGGTTGCCTATGTGCCCTGCTTTTACCCTTGTATTTTTCACTCTGGTAATGTATTCTCTTTATCTATGATTGTATATGGCGATGTTGGGTCCCCCCTTATTTTTATTTTACAAACAAGAGCATCGGTTCCCACTTTGATCATTCTTCTTTGTTTTAGTTGGCGCCAGGCGGCGCCATTTCTTGCGTTGCGGGATATGTCACAAACGTGACTGAGGAGATCCATATGTTTTTTATTTTATACTAATTAACATTATTTTATTAACCTGTCACAAGTTTCTGAATTCATATAGAATCACATTTTATATTTCTTGATTCTGCTCAAGTCTTAGTAAATTGTATATATGACAGGAAACAGTGGTTTGCCACCTCCCTTGACATTTCAAAGAGATATTTCTATGCCAGCATTTCCTTAGGAGTATGTCTCTTTCTGCAAGGCTCTTAGCTGCACCCTGTGGATCACATGATCCTTGGAAAGCCTTAAGCCTACGCATTTTCCAGGGCGTTGGCAGACCATATTTGGAAATAGCTGCCAAGGTATTAGAATGAAACCCTCTAGGGTATACAACTCTATATAAGCAAGCACTCAAGCCCGCGGGGACTTTGTGTTGTAACTTGGCCGGGACCGCCATGGTACCCGTCGACGGCCGCTGCACGGCCGTTCCGGATGGTTTCATTTGGCACCACCAGCGGCTTGACAAAGTCGTGTTGAATATTGGCTCTCCTCATCCACGACGAGACGTTTCTCAAGGTGAGCATTATAAAATAAATCGTTAATAATAATGATAGTTAGTACCATCATCATCCCTGATCTTGTAAACCCAATTATCGCACGGTAGAAATGTAACTCTTTAAAATATAATCAGATCGCTATAGTCAAACGTTTTAATGATTGTCTCTACCTCTGCAATCCCTCATTTAGCTGTTCCCCCCAGTGTTACAACTTAGCACGTGACGATATGCTTGGCAAGCTATCCATTTTATATTCAAATATTTTATTTTCAAGTTTCAAAAGTAAATTTTAACGTACAGATGAACAGCAAGAATTGTATTCAAAATGTATTACTTTTAAAGCAAAATTCAAAGGGATGCCTATCTGCAGAGTCTACTCGAACTCAAGCCCCTTCACAACAAAAGGAGGATGACAAAAATAAGCCGAAGTAAACTATCTATAGGTATTCAATCGCATTTTTCACTGGTAAGAAGAAAACGTTTTTAATGTGCATGGTATTAACTGACCATGTAAGAAGGCTATTCACTATCCTTGCTTCTAGTTGGTTTTCAACTCATAAAAAAGATAAATGTTGATTTGGAAACTTCAAACCTTTTAAATGTATCCAGCCCATTGAAGATTATTTAGAATGTTTCAAACTAAAGAATCTGATTACACAAGTAAATTTACCCCAGTCCTAATTTCAATGCGTGTATCAAGTGGAAGATGTTTAAGTATTATCCTAAGGTGATTTTTAGGACTTTCCAATAGAATTTTATTTTAAAATTTGGCCAACCGCAACTTCCCACCTGCTGTAAAGCTGAGGAATTAATGTTAGAAATCACATCTTTGAATGAAGTACCTGAAGGAATGACAACCGCAGAACTTCGTATTCACAAACATCCCCCCTCCCCATTTTCCCCCTAAGTATTAAACATATAACCGAAATAATTAACAGAAAAAGATGATGAAGCATCTATCTCAACAGACTACATGGACAAGTTACAACTAGCCGTGATTACTGTTCAGGAGACTATTTTCGATAGCTCTGTTCAATATTCATGATCGCAGAGCAACAACGTTCAATTTTTCGAACTACGTCTGCCCTTTCTGTTTGATTATGTGGTAGCATGTCAGAGCTGGGAACGAACCCCAGGTATCGGAGTAAGGTAACACTGAGGGATGTGTCGAAATTAGGCTACGTTATGAATCTAAATTAAAGGAACGCTGACGTCTCACAGCGTAGGATATTTAAGTTCACTGAACTGAACAGGGGAAGACCACCATGGCAGTCTACAGAACGTCTCCATGCCGATCGTGGTTACGAGTATTTTTATTACCTGCGAATAAGAAGCAACTTCAACGCCAGCCAATTACACGGGATCTTCATATTTATTCAGCCTTTGCCGACAGTCGGTTGTCTGCGCATGAGTCAATACTTTAAAACAAGTTTTCCACCAGTGCCTCTAGCAGAGGATAGGGGTGGATGTCAAAAGTCACGAGGTCACCTTAGTGAAATGGGACTTGTATCATACCTTTCCTATATTTACATTTGGGATTTCCTTCACTTGCATCTCGTAAATTCGCATCTCAGTATGTACGCTGATAGGTAACTTAAATAACTGAACGGTATTTGTGGCGTAGGGTGTCTCGACTTTAATGGCACAACTTTAAATTTTTTAATAAAATACAACTGAAGTAGCCTTTATGGATATTTAAATAATTTAAATATATTAAATATTTTAGTTGTTTCTCCGTTTTTATCTTGTTAAATGAAAAGCAGCGTTTTTTATCATGTTTTGTCTCTGGACTTTAAATTCTGGGCAAGAACGGAGAAAGTTCATTCACCCAGTGGCCAATATCGTAACGACAGACTATACCATGTAATTTTCCAGTTCATTAGTAGCGCCCAACCATGCAAATTCTGTGATCGCTGGTCACTTCCATCTGGCGTGCAAAGAACGCACAAAAGTCCTAGTGAAATGCAGTTTGCACCGCCACTTTACATCAACCTTTTTACGAAGTCGGAAACGCATGCAGTCCGAGGTTCAATTCCGCACCTCCCCTTTGAGACAAGGGGCTCGCTGAACTAATAATGGCGTTATTCATTTAAACCAACTGATGGAAAAGTACGAATAAATCTGAAGACCCCTTGCAATAACCTGAGCTTTTTTACGAACTGGACCGTAGGCCTTTAGTATGGAATACAGAGCTCAAGGCATGCACATAACTCTACCTGGATTTCTCACTAACGCTGGAAACGCACCCCCTTTCCGAATTCTCCCCTCCCCAACTAGGCGATTACTCTACCTCTGACTTTATGTCCCGTGTATAGCCCCGGTATTTACCGAGTCCTTACAATTTGGTAGATGCGCCAAGTCTATATTGCCGTGAGTTCTATATTTTTTCCTCTTTACCCTCCGTTACAATGTCCTGGAAGCATTGCTTATCAATTCCCCGTGAGTTCTTTTTTCTCCTCTCTCCCCCTCCGTTACAATTTAGGGCTAAGCTCCAGGTATGTTTAAGAGTTTACATAATTGTACGTTTTTTCAAGTTACATTTTAGTACTTATCGTCACTCATAGCATTATGCAGGGATTACGAAGTTCTTCACAAGAGGGAACCACGGTCACAGTTGAGAATAGGTTAGCGCAAAAATGATAATCCTGCAAGAAAGTCAGCTTGTGCTGCGGTAGTAAAGTATTACCATCACCCAGCGTTAGAATAGATGTTAAGCATCGTTTATTCATATTTTTCTCTTATGAATGGCAAACACCCATAAGGGTAAGGATGATATCCCTGTGACAAAAGAAATAAAGCAGATAAATTGCAAAGCTAGACAAACAACAGTAAGCGTTTCAGGATTACGTGACAAATGACTGACATATCGCTTCTGGGGAATTGGCGCAGGACCTAAAACAGGCTGAACAGATGACTACATTGGGAAAATCTTAAGCTCACCTCCTTCTCTGCAATGTAAAACGGGAGAAACAGGGAAAGTATGCTGCTCCCGTGCATATAATCCAGGAAAAAGTAAGGAGAGCATTAAATTAACTTACCCAGTGCACAGCTCCAAATGAAGATAGCGGTTCCCACAGTCTAGATGGAACAGACTATTAGACATCAACACAATTGCAGGGAAATCAGGGGAAAGTGTTACGAATTACCTGCACAAATTTGACATAATCGCGCAGGCTAACGACTGGGAGGATAGGCACAGGAAACAATATGTCTTACTATCTCAAGCAGACGGCAACGAGTTGGTTCAAGGTATTCACACTGAGACAACTGCATACCACCTGGGCAGATGTAAAGGAAAGGTGGCATTGAGCTTTCTTGCAAGCAGTGGAAGACGAAATGTTGGAGTATAAGAAGGCAAGGATGCAGGATCTGATCGAACTTGCCCAGCATTATATTTACAATGTATTCATGTTATGCTATCTCGTTGACCCACACATGAAGGAACGGGAGCGCATAAGGCATATCCTGAGAGGATATTGTTGCAGCAAGTATTGCCCTACAACCGCCAAAGAGTAAGGAACTTTGTTGGATTTTAAGGAGAACAGACTTATCCGCGGCTATAAGAAAACGCGCAGACACACAATACACATTGCAATAATAAGACAAAGAGCCAACATGTTTCAAGCCAGCCTCGAGATCGGCCCCCGTAAAAACGTTTCGTGTCCCTCACCTCATCGAATCTATTACAGACGATAGGCATGCTTAATGGAAAAGAGTGTTAGAAGTTTGATACACATTCGAAGTTCCGTGAGTATAACAAATGACAAAACCAGCCCCTCCACATCTGCTCCTGCGCAATGCAAACAATAATTTCTTATAAGCAAGTTATCAGGCCGAAAGGTCATTTAAAGTACAAGGGTTGGAATTTAGAGAAGAACTGTCAATAGTTACAAATTTCTCACATACTTTGCTTTTGGGGACGTATTTCTTACAAAAGCATATAGCAATACTGGATCTGACTCACAGAACTATAACGCTCACTCGGCAAAACGTCTCCACGGTCAATAAAACTGGGTTACATGTAGAAGAAGATCTGCTGGCTCTTGAACCGGAGGCGTCGGAAATTATAGAAAAAGCAACTTGCTATGAGGATGTACAACTCCCGCCCTATAGTACCACACAGGTAAAACTTAGAATATCGCAAAAAGTTACATACGTGCCTTTATTGGAGCCGTGTATTAACACTTTGCAAAAGTAGGCAATATCATCCATCTCACGCTTTGTAGTAATGCAGAAAATTAAACACTGCCTATTCAAAATAAAACGACAGCACCCCAAAAGTTATTTAAATGCACAAACTTGGTCCTGATTCATGTAGTGGCAGTAGTATAGGCTGATAACTTCAACAGGCAAAAGATAAAATTGAAGACGCAGAGTTTAATATTTACTCACGGACTGACGAAGGACAGGACAGTACAGATGGATGCAGGAATTACTGAGGAAATACAGGCATATTTTTGATACATCATTGCAGCAGGCAGGGAAGATGGGTATCACCGAATACCAAATAGAAGTGGCCACCCCAGGCCTATTAAACAAAGACCATACAGAGTATCCCATAAACAAAGGGGATAATTAATAAACAGCTAGAGAAAATGAAGGAAGCAGGCATAATAACAGAGACATACAGTATTTGGGCATCATCCCTTTAGCTGGCCAGAAAGAAAACTATAGAACATAGGTTTTGCGTTGACTACAGGAAGCTTAACGCAAACACTGTTAAGTCATATTTTCCACTGCCGTTAATACATGACCTCTTGAATTATCTATGGGCGGTAACATATTACTGCACCTTAGAATTACTCAATGCATATTTTCAAGCATCAATGGCTGAAAGCAGGAAAACTAAATATATACATAAATAAGATTACACACCATTTACAACTCTGGATGGACAATACGAATCCCAAAGGCTACCGTTTGGTTTGGCAATGCACTGAAGGTATTTTCAGAGATGGTAAATAAATTAGATCTAGAAACCTCTGATATAGACAACATATTCGCACCGACCTTCCGTGATTTAATGGCAAACTTAGAGGCAGTGTTCAAAAAGCTGAAACAACATACGTTAATCTATAGCTTCAAGAATGTTTTTTCGCAATACTAAAATTTAAGCTCCTAGGGTTTGAGGTGCCAAGAGTGGAAATTAAACCTGATAACGATAAAATCCGGACAATCACACAGCTCAGTACTCCCAAAAATGTTAGACAAGTACACCAAGTTCTAGGGCTAGACTCCTACAGAAGGTTCATCAAGACTTTCACAGTAATCGCTAACCCCTTAAACGACTTGAGAAAGCATCAGAAATTTACATGCACCAGGGAGCCTTTGAAAATCTTAGGGTTAATGGTTTCTCCAACCGCTTAAAATTAAATTGCTTTTTATTTATGGGTGCTCTTGAACTGCTGTGGTCCTTAGCGTCCCATTCTATATTGGACTTGAAAGACCGGCAATTTTGCTCATAGGCCTCTTCATCAGGCTTGAGGTTCTTTTGTGTCATAAATCTACGACACGGGACCACCAGCTTTACTTCCCTTCCGAAGAAAGCCATGCCTGAAAAAATCCATCGCCCTCCGCCGGGTATGAACCCGCGACTTCGGGAACTAAACGCTGAGGCTAACGTGGTAACCACTACACCACGGAGGACGACTTCTGCAACCGCGTTGGCTCGTTATAGATCAGGGGCAAAAGCAGAAATTCTCTGAGACAATAGTGCATCAGGTTGGGGATAACGCTACTTCAGCAGTCACGTGACTGGGAGATGTATCACATTGCTTAATGTCACGAAGCTTGAGTAGATTGAAAATTAACTATGCGCTGTCGAAACAATAATTCCTTGCCAGTCATACACGAATTGTCCAAATTTAAGAAGTATATCTAAAGGTACTCAGTCACAATAGTCACGGGCCACGCATATCTGTGTCACTTAACCAAAGTAATAGACTTGTCAGGCAGATTGGCACAATATACCTTGATGTTGCAAGAATTTGAATACTCAATAAGATACAATTCGGAAGCGAAACACAAGGACGCTGACTGTTTATCTAGGATGCCAACGATTCAACCTGACGGCGACACGGGACCGGAATACAAATATATAACAATATATTTACTAGAACCAGTAGAAGTGGCGTGAGAACAGCAACAGGTTGAGCTATTTAGACCGTTGATTCAAGCTGTAAGCGTCCAGGCACGGCAAAGCTCAAACTAGCTAGACAGTAATCGACATGCATTATAAAGGCAGATGTATTGTACAGGAAGAATGCTGGAGGAACGGGGAAAACTTGTTGGTTGCTCCGGAGAGCCTGAAGGGTGAGGTGCTGTACAACAATAACGAAGACATGTAGGGATAACCAATGGGTTTGGCCAAACATGTTATAAAATTCATTTTCTTTACTACTGGGATGAAATGAAGACATGTATTCAAAACTATGTCAAAAAATGCATATCCTGCCACCAGCAAAAAGGAAGTACAACTTTAAAACCGGCAGGGCTACAGCAGCCATTGGAGGTTTATTATCTAAGAGAACGGCTTAGGATTGATATTTTGAGACTCTTCACAAAGTAGGAATAAAAGATACACATTCATAATCACCGAGCATCCATCGTAATACATAAAGCTACGAGAGATATCCACCGCATCTATAGAATGCGTAGCTGAATTCATTTTAGGTATAATTTGTCGCCATGATGTTCCAAAATACATGCTGTTAAACTGAGGGTCAGTTTTCATATGTGAAGACCGCAAAAGCATTATTCTGAACTTTACCGCAGCCCAGAGACCACAATGAACTTTTCTTTCGTACTTTTACTTTACGTTTATTCCTACCACACCCCCCAAAAAATTAACCTCCACCAGTTTACCCAAAAAATGAATATGATGGAAAACTCCCAAACATCGGTTTCAAACCCACTATATACCTGACTGTAAGTCCGAAAAGAACTATAGTTATGTTTTAAACTGTGTAGAGGTTTCAAGTCACGCTAAAATAGAAGTACAATTTTAGAGAAATCTTCTTTGAGAATACGCTATTCCTACTGCGTTGGCCACTTTCAGCATCATTTTGACCTTCAAAATTTCAGATCCATCGCGGGCTCAACAACCTCCATTAATGGTGCTGTAGGATAAAATGTTGTTCTGCTAGATGCAGGACATTGTTCCAATTAAGAGCTTTTCAATTACTACAAACCACATAAAAATTTTAAAACTTGCCGTAGAGGTAGTCATGAACGTGCCTGTCTAACCTAACAATTCTGAATATTTAGCAGTATGTTGTCAGCTCAGTCTGATGCTGACAGGGGTAGGAGAAGGTTGTGCGGAGCGAGAGCTGACGTGACAATTAGTATAGACACGGAAGCATACAGAGCGCGGATATGCAGCTTCGGAAGAAGAAAAGTCACGAAAATGGGAAAGATGATGATAGCTTTCCAATATGGGTGGCGGCAGTAATCTTGATGCTGCTAGTAATTGGTGGAGTGGAGATGAATCCAGGTCCAATGGAAATGGACCAGTTAATGGATCTCTAAAGGCACTTGCAAAAGAATTGGACGAAAAATGGGTAAAAATACAAGGCGACTCGAAGAGGTTATGAAAAAGAAAAGAGAAGAGATGGAACAGCAAATAATGGATTGCAGGAGGAAAACTTAAGATACAGAGAAAAGATTCGAAACAGGGCAGAAGAGAAAGAACTGCGTAATTTTCCGAGTGACAGAAGAAAACAGAAGCTTAGAATAAACAGTATACGAGGTTATGGAGGGACTATGTATAAAAACGTTTGGTTGGGAGATGGTGGACATGTTCCAAATTGGAAAAAGAGGAAGAAAACCTAGACCAATCGTTATAAAAATAATGACAATGGGGGGAAAAGAGGAAAATTTTAAGAACCGCCAGGAGCCTAGGAGGTGCAAGAATTTTCATAGAGCAAGACTACGCGAGAGATGACAAAATTCTGAAAAGTAAACTAATACCCTGGATTGAAAGAAACAAGAGGAGATGGGAAAAAGGCATTTTTGAGAGGATTAAAACTATTCGTGGAAGGCGAAGAATGGATAATGAGCATACGGAGGAATGAACGAGAAAGAATATGCGAACGTCAACAGAAGCAATGGACCAGAGCACATTCAAGTCAAAGAACTGAGCGAGTAGCTGAGTTGGTAGCTTGGGGAAAGGAGGGGAAAACATCCGATGAAACCTCAGATTTGGTAAGCGCGAGAATCAGTCAGGGAAGGAGTGCAGAAGAAAACAGAGAGCAAGAACTAGTAGCACAGGAGGGGAGGAAGAGTGGCAATGACGAACGGGGAAGCGATGCAAGGAGGGAGAAGCGGGGAGGAGCCAAGAGGACAGCAGCGTATTTAGAGGGCGTGATGTAAGTGATAAGTGGGGAATTATTAAAAGTGGAAAGTGTTAGCCAAGCGGAGGAAATTGCAAGTACAAGAGGGTTACAAATAGAGTTGAGGGAAGGGACGGTAATGCAACACAGGGAAGAAAGTGAGGATCCGGTACCAGAATTACTAGACTTAGAAAAGCAATGGAGAAATATACATATCAGGATAAACCAAAGAACAAATGTGGAAAGGGGATGAATTTGATCTTCTGGAACGTCGAAGCCATAAGGAGTAAGATATACAACGGGGAAATCCAAAATGTAATGAGCTATATGGACATTGTAGGGGTGGTAGAGACATGGTTGGGAGAAAGGGAAGAAATAGAGCTAAAGGATTACAAATTTATAAATAAAAGGCCAGAAAAAGCACCAGAAAGGAAGAGATTAGGGAGGAATTACTATATTTGTTAGAAAAGACATGGGCATAAGTGTTGAAGCAGAAGTGATAGAAAAAAAGGTTAACAAGATTCTATGGAAGTTAATAAAACACGTAAGATAAACGTAAATATTGGAATCGGTGTAGTACATAACTCCCCAGAAACATCAATCTTTTATGAGAACAACCCATATAAAATTATAGGTGAGGACATGGAAGAAATCAGAAATAAGTGACCAGACATAGAGTTTACTATAATGGGATACTTTAATGCAAAAATAGGGAGGGAAAACTGTTGAATTACTAGGAAGTGCCATGATGGTGGAAGGAGAAAAAAACCAGTAGGAAAAACGAAAAGCAGTGATAGTGTAATAAATAACGAAGGAAAAAATTTATTAGAATTCTGAGAAATAAACAATCTGTTAATATGTAACGGCACAATAGAAGAGGAAAACGAAGGATAATTTAGATTTGCATGTGCAAATGGGCAAAGTGTAATAGACTATACGTTATATGGTGAGGAGTCAGAGCAGAAACTTAGGAAACTTAAAATCAGAAACCAGACAGTAAACAGCAGCCACTTCCCGTTAACAATGGAACTAAAGGTAGGAGAATAGGAAGTAGTAGATAAAGGGGTAACAAAGATGAGGAGATTAAAAACCTATAAATGGAAGGAGAAACTAGAACAAAAATTCACAAATGATATAAATTCAAATGTAAGCCAAGTTATAGAATATGGAATAAAGATGAACCTATATGAAAGAAAGGCAGAGAAATCGCTAGAGTTAATGAAACTAATAGTAAAAAAGAGCAGAGACAGGCATGGAGATAAAACAGGGAAAGGTACACATAAAAAGGGATGGTATGATGAAGCGTGTAAAGGTGCAAAAAATTAGGTTTTCAAAGAATTTGTTAAATGGAGGGGATCGGAAAAAGAAGACAGCCAAAACTTGATGATATACAAATGGAGATATAAATTCTTAAAAATATACAAATAGTAAGAAGGGTGAACAGGAAATGAGGGAAAAAACCAAATCGCGCCAGTTGAATGGATAGAAACTGAAAAAAAGGGTATTACAATTCTAGGCAAGTTTTGTGAAAGGAAGAGAGATTGTAGATAACATATTTATAATAAAGACTATAATAGAAAAATATTTGAGTAGGAAAAGAAGAAGGGTTTACATGTTTTTGCTGACTTTGAAAAAGCTTTTGATAAAATGAACAGAGAAGCTCTGGAATATAAACTAAGGGAAAAGGGAGTAAGTGACAAGATTATAAGAGAAATTAAGAAAATATATAAGTATGTAAACTTTGATATACGCGGTGAAAAAGGCAGCATCACAGAGATGATTCAACAAAAAATAGGCAGCTATGTAAGCTGAGTCCAACATTATTTAACCTATTTATAGATGATGTATTAGAAAGAGTAAAAATAAGAAATCAGCATTGTCCAGTTAAGGTATAAGGGGATTCCAGGTTTATTATATGCAGACGACCTTATGGTAGGTGCTATATCCATAATAGGGTTAAACAAAGCAATAAATGAAATTCAAGAATTTTGTGATAAATGGGGAATTAAGGTGAATATAAATAAATCCAAAGTGATGGTTTTTAAAAGGAAATAAACTGAAGAAGAAAAATGCTTTCCAGGTGGTCAAGAACTGGAGGTAGTCAAAGAATATGACTACTTAGGAGCAAGGTTGAGTAATAAACGGGAATGGGGAGCACATGACAGGAAGATGTTAGCTAAAGGGATGGCAGCTATGACAGGAATAAGAATATGCAAATATAAATTGGAGATGTCGACAAAATGGTTGGATAGAAGGTACGAGGCATTGGTAGAATTAAAAATGCTCTATTCGGTTGAAATGTGGGGGAGGGGAATTAAGTAAGAAGATTCACCAAATGTATAGAACGTTTTGTAAAGAATTAATTGGACTACCAAGAGCAGCACCAGGCGAAGTTGCATTAGTAGAACTAGGAAGAACTGGGAGGAAAGGTATAATAGTAGAAAGAGTTTTAAAATTTTGGTCTAAATGTATGACAATGGAGGAAGGGGAATGACGCAACAAAAGGTTCTAATAAGCAAAGACAGCTGGTGGAAAGAAACCGAAAAAATAATGGAGCTAATTGGAATGAGGCATATATGGGGCTAGAGGAAAGAAAATACAAACCTTTTTTGGAAAGTAGTAAGAACAGAGTGGAAGATATAGAACAACAACAGATATGGAGAAGCCTTGAAGATAAAAAAAACCGTTAAGCTTTTATTAATTGATAAAGAAGGGGTGGAGAAGAGAGATGTGCGTTAATTGCTGTAATAGACAGCAAAGGGATGGTTTGGCATGGATGAGAACGGGATCAGTGTATTTAAGAGGAATGAGAGGCAGCGGAAGAGGAATATGCGAGCTGTGTGGAGGAAGAGAAAGTACGG
Organism: Deroplatys truncata; assembly: GCA_030765065.1. NCBI lineage: Eukaryota > Metazoa > Arthropoda > Insecta > Mantodea > Mantidae > Deroplatys > Deroplatys truncata. The sequence continues at coordinate 285,362,023 of CM060990.1, forward strand.
AACACTATATGATGGAATGTATGTAAATAAGGAGCTGGAGGGAAAGAATGTGGGCAAAGCAATGGGAAAATATGGATATAAAAACAGTAACTATAAAGATGTTGACAGGGAAAGAAGAAAAGAAAATCAAGGGAATGGGAGAATTTTTAAGTACGGTAAAGGAAAAATGCTCTAGAAAATTTAGAGAGGTAAAAAACAAGGGCCGCTCACTGATAAGGTCTTGGAGCCAAGCAATCTGGGTGGCTCAATAAGAAGACAAGCACCAGACAAACTGTACATAAGAGAGGGGTACGAGAGATATGTATTGCATAAACATTGTAAACCAAATTGTAAAACAAATTGTGCAATAAATTCTTTCATTCATATTGGCAGCTTTGCTATATTAGAGGCTCAACTTAGTTATTTTTTACCAAAAATTTATACAATAAACGACGACCGTTTAAAAATCTTAGCGACACAAGTAGTCATAAACTCTATCATAACTGCATACATTTGCAACCATACTACAATTGCAATAAGGGCATTCTCTCTCAATGCAATTCTGTTTTCGAATTAGTTTTTTCTTATAGTTAACCCACGTTCTTAATACATATGACAGTGGACACTGATAATACATGCAATGAAATATTTGGGAGAGGAATTTTGAAAAGGAAATGTCCCAGAACTAAGTTTAAGGTACCTCCCTGGCATTTGCAAGTTATGAGGACTGACTCCTGTACAGCTGTCCGTGTCTTAACGACTTCAGCCACCCGTGTCGGTTTTAAGAATAGCGAATCTATGTAGCGTGCATTCAAATTGGCACTAATGTAGCTTTCACTTCTGTCCAGTTGGTGTGTTTAAACTGCTTTTTTAAAACGATTCATAACATAACTTCATTACAATTTTATTTTACATTTTGAATATGACATTAATATAACTCTCACTTTCATTAACCAGCAAGCCTTTTAGCAATACCGTTTTAACACCTGATTCAAGTCGACGATGCCGGTAACTGTCATGTTATAACGTATTGTGCCACAAGTCCATAACTTTACTTCAGCATTTACATGTCAAAATAATTACCATCATTATATTATTACTATTAGTATTGTTGTTGTTGTTCCTTTTCTTTTACTTCCTGCGTGGTGATGGTGTATTGGTTGCAGTGATGGCGGTTTTCAAAGGAACTCAATAAGTCATAACAACATTCCTTCCTCTGAAGTTTACTCAGCTGCATGTGTGTAACTTTGTGTTTAAAATGCATATTTCAGCAGTTATAAAAATGTACTCGCCTAAAATTCATCGACAGAAGCAACCTAAAAAAATGGGATTGCGTGGAAATTAATTTAAAGTTATAAAATTAGCATGTAACAGAAATTCTTATTGAAAGTTCGGGTTTTTATTTGCACATAATGTCACTCCTATGGTATTTGTGACATACATTACGCAGTAAGAAGAAATTAATTCGTATACGTTTAGTAATTAAGAAGTAATTTAAACACATAAAGTGAAATAGTACAGAAATTCCTAAGTTGATGCTTGATTATATTTCATAGTAGAGTAAATTGAGGTTCGAAATGCCGAATGAGAAAAAAATTGAGTTCAACGAAAATTTGAACATTGTTTTACCTGCGATATAAACTGGAGTGGCACTCTCAGAGATTGTGCTTTTGTATAAGGAGGCGTTCAATTATTATGTCACTTTTTCAGTTATTAAACCCCTCTCCCACGTCACAATCCTTCACGTTCAACCTAAAACTTCCTGCTCACATAACACGTCAAGCATATGAAAGCTTGAGAGACGAATGAAAAATTATATATACATATATTATATTATCCCATCATTATAATTCGTTTCTCGTTAAAGCTCACAACATGTAAAGTATTAAGCGCAACACAATCGTTAATACACAATTCTAATGAAGCACTTTTTATTGTTATACCTATCGGGAAAAAAGGTATTTAAAGTTAACTTTCCAATTTAAAAAAATTTAAAATTGAATGACAATTGCAATTCGCGATCTAAGATAGCGAAGGAATGCGGAAACATTCGTTTTGTAGGGTAGAGCTTACGCATGAACAATGGGTAGAGTTGCTCATAGACTCCGAATATGAATAAGACATAAATATGCATATACTTGAGCTCAACCTTAGGGCGTCCACAAAATTAGTAGTAAAGAAACAGAAAAACGACTTTGGCATCAAGTTTGGAAAAGAAGAGATCCCTCCAAAGCAGCAAATGTAGATTTATTCACAGCTGCTCTATACGGTTTTCAGCAATGGAAAACTGTCATATTCTTGATTATAGAATATAAGCTATAATTATAACAACACACAATGAATTCACGAATTGTGGTAGATACTTAAAAATGGAGCAGTTTTGACTGCATTTCCTGAATTTAATTTCTTTACTTCCTGAATAAAGAAAAAAACATTAATATTATAGTATGCCATCAGACACACTAATCACCAAAATGTTTTAGTCTTCCTAGTTCCAACTTAAAGAACTGATTAGAACTGTAAACAAAGTGAACAGTATAAAATAAAATATTCATTTCCGAGTTTGGAGAGGCCATGTTGTAACCATATGCTGACAATGCAATAACTATTGAAGTACAGCAAAGTCAGTGGCCAGTAAAGCAAAATAATTTACTAAGTTCGAAGGTTCCAACGAAAAATGCATACATCTACGGATAAAACATAGAATGGGAAAGCCTTATTCGAGTAGCCGGACAGATCCTAATGTGGACAATACCGTCTTGTAGACCATTAGCGATAGCGTCGGTTATCGGCAACCAACAATATATTTTGGTACGCTTAAAAATTAATTATAATTGTAATCGCCATTAATTGACTTTTCTTTAGTATGAATAGTCCGAAAGTGATTAAGTTTCCTTTGTTAAGATATTACCTCTGACATTATAAAGCAATGGAAATATCTGTCAAATAAACACAAAAGTAATGATAGAATAAATCCCATGCATTAACTTTAAAACAAAACAGAAGATAGTCTTGTATAAATGCTATTTTCCAACACACAGTAATTTGCTTAGATATCTGATCTAGCATTTCTATAGTTATACAAATAGTACTCCTAAATATAATCAATACGATATAATTGTGTATAATTTTCAGCTCATCTGGTATACACTGTTTTGGACAAGCGGTGACACTGCTGTCATAATTTGAATCTATTGAATTAAATCAACCCAGTATATTGGTACGAAATGCTCAATGATCTTAAAAAACACCTTTTTATATAAGATGTCCTTTTCTTTATTCTTAAAAACCAGAAGAAAATGTTCCATCAGTCTGGCCTGACCTCTTTCCCCAATGTCACACCTTTTTAGCGTAGAGTAAGTACTACCTACCTCAACAGTGTTAATTTGCCTAAATTTAGGTACCCTTTACTAAAAACCTACTCTACATAATAACATAAAACGTTCAAGCATTCATTTAGCTCTTCTTTTTATGTAAAACCAAATTTAGTATTGTTTTAGTTTTCTGCTCTACAAGAATAATCTTAACAATTATCAGCTTTCACTCTTGAAATTTAAGAATTAAAATCTGTTTTTTAGATTTTTAGTGATTTCATCACTAACATTTTTATTTTAAATTGAAGAATATTCTAGGTTTCATAATCCATATTAAGTCGAAGTCTATATATTAAGTCTTTAATAGGTTCCAGGTGAATTTCACTCAATTTTCATATAGAAACGAATATTGCGGAAACGGCTAATGCTAAGAAATAAAGTAATTGGCACAAACTATTATACTAGGTGTAAGTGAATAACATCGTACAAACGTTACTAACAATATACGGTTCATAGACAATCAATTTGAGATACGAAATTTATGATCTACGAACACAAATTAGTGAGTTATGCCTTAAAATTGCTAGGGAGTTTGCACGTCACTGATCATTTTCACCTCAACTTTATAATGTATGTGAAGAAAATAAATGGAGCTAATAGGAGCTTGCGTCTTTAGCGCAATGGATATGTTACCAGAAAGGCGCAGGTAAACAGACATTTGAATTTCGGGTTCGAATTGTTTCCTTTCCCCCTTTTATCCTTTCTTGTTGTTTCTTCTTCTTTCCTTCTGTCTGTCTTTCTTTCTTTATAAGCAGATATCTAGTTTAATTTGATTTACAGGAAGCATTTGTGTTGTGTATGTATAATTTTACACTTAACCAATGCTCAAGTTTTTAATTTAAAATTATTTTAACTGTAATTTAAACTTCCACGGTTTAAACAGCATATAATGAAAACTAAATACATATGATGATATTAAACGAACTGGTACAAGTCCACACAAATAACGACTAACAAAAACGAAAATGTATAAGTACTTAAAAGGTCTAAATGCGACTGAATTATAAACAAATGAGTTGTCTGGGTATACTAATGTTACAGTACAATGGATAGGCACAATAAGAATAAAGATAAGCAAACAAACTAAGAAAATGTACTGGTTTTAAAGGAATTGCTCAAAATGGCGACCACCGACATCAATGCATAGCCGACATCCACGCAGAAATGATTCCTGAACCCTGTTGAGCACTCCTGGTGCGTTACGAATCTCATCACTGGCGGCAAGAATGCGGGCAACCAGTGCCTCTTCAGAATCAATAGGTGATGACTACACCATAGTCTGAAGATGACCTCAGATAAAGAAATCCATGGGACTGAGATCCGCAGAACGAGGTGGTCGGGACACGGCAGGACTGCAACTTCCTATCCACCGATTGGGGAAGACTCGATTTAGATGCTCCCGTAAGTTTATAACATATAGTATCGGAAATGCAGTTGAGCCCGTACATCAAGCGGCACTTCTTCTAAACTAGCTCGCAATACGTAATCCAGAAATGTGTTATAACTATCTCCGCACAGTCGAGGAGGAAGGAGGTATGGTCCAATGACACGGTCAGAAGCAATGCCAGTCCATATGTCACCATAAACTGCAGTTGATGGCTCTTCTGCACAGTAGCTTGGTGATTTTCGCATGCCCATATGTGGTTCTTGAACTTTAGAATGGGCCAGCGTGGCCTCACCTGTGAACATAACTAATTAAAATGATTCCGGTGGCCGCCTTAAGGCCATTTACAAATCCGCAGGTGTAAACTAAAATCTCTCGGAGTTAAGGTTTGCACCCTTGTAGATCAAAGGGGTAGAGCTACTCCTCGTGCAAGACATGCCACACCTTGTGTGGTTGATACCCATTACACGTGCAATAAAACGGGTGCTGGTTGACGGTTCCTCTTGCACAGTGTGCAGTATGTTTTCTACAAACTCCGGAGTAGGACGAGTACGTCTTGCACAGCCATCTGCTTTATTTGGCACCATATATCCACTTTCTCACAAATGTCGATCTACACACTTAAAAGCAGATCGATGGGAATGCCGTCTATTGGGGTACCTTTAGCTTTAAATCTGTAGCTATTGAAGCACGACCTCCTGGTTCGCCGTACATAAGGTGCATATCAGCGAGCTCAGCAAAGGTATATTTTTTCTTCATATTCCCAGAGTGTTTAGCTACTTCGACGTAGTGTTGTGTGCTGAAGGCAAATAGGAAACGAGACGCGAGTGACGTTACTGCACTGAAGAATACAGCAGTTACCTATGACTTGAGGAAGAAACAAATGCCGTATGGTGGTGTTAGTATCCTGCCAGGGTATGTCGTCCTCTGTGGTCTAGGGGTACCATGCTAAACTCTAGTTCCCGAGCTGGCGGGTTCAAACCCGACGGAGGGCGGTGGACTTTTCGGGTGCAAAAATCTTTAGTATGGCTTCCTTCGGAAGGGAAGTAAATCTGGTGATCTGGTGTCGTAAATTTACGGCACATAAAAGAACCTGAAGTCTGATAAAGAGGCCCCTGTGCAACATTTCTGGTATTTCACGCCCAATATAGAATGGGACGTTAAGAAACGTAGTAGTTAAAGGCCGTCCATAATTGAAACTCACTTAATTTTTGCCAGGGGTATCATGCTACCGCATTCTCACTGCCTCTTTGGGGGAGTCATAGTACTCTGTGCTATTACTTTGTTCAAAGATGAATGCATTTGTTCCACCCGGTTAACTGTTAGATTCAAACTGTCCTTAATGACCTATCATGCAAACATCGCCAACCGAAATCTTCAAGCCAGCATCGGTTCAGCACCATTCAGGCCCAGATGTGAGAAGACGCAGCAGTAAGTAGCACATTGTGCATTGCTCATGATTATGGTATTTTGCCTGTTTAAGGGATGAGCATAACATTGTTCCCAGGATGAGAAAGGAAAAGGAATAAAAGGTAAGACCATTCCAGATTCGAATTTGAGATCGCATGCTTATTCTAGTTCACAGCCGATCTGCCTAACCGCTCGATCGCAGTACAGTTATCGAATCTTCCTGTGTTTGTTTAGCCGTTCCCAACAACTATTATCCTTTGCAGTGGCGTGCAGCCATATGTTAGGTTCCACACTTTCAGTGATTTTAGTAACGGCAAAATTTAGAAGTATTTATTCAGAGAGTTAAAAGACAGGCTAAGTCGCTAATGAGCTCTACTTCGTTTCTAATACGCAATATTCAGATATTTTAGTTCTAGTTTTGATTTATTGATCACAGACTAATTACTTTGAATACACACAACTCGGTAACTTAGCTTCGTAGATCATTAGTTTCTTATCTCAAACAGATTGACGAAAAACCATCTACTGCCAGTAAAATCTGTGCGGTGTTATTTATTCACACCTTGTATATACAGTAAACTTTTTTATATAAATTTTCCAGAATTTAAGCATTTTGCTTCAGTTTAAACTATGAATCCTAGTGATGAAAGTATTCAAGTCTAAAGCAAAAACCTTAATTTCCATATTTTGAGGAGAAAAGTCTTTATCATTCTTAATTTAATTGTGAAAAAATTAGAACTTAAATGGCTTAAACTTTAGTTTAAGCTAAGGAAGAGATTTTAATTAAATCTCTTTAAACAAAAGGTTCCTGTTATTACACTGAATGACTTATAAGAAAAGTACATCTTAAATTAGATAATTTAACACTATCAAGTAGTAAAGTACATTACTACAGTAAAATTATTAAGCCACACCAACTGCAATCGTAATTAGCACCCGTCAATAAAATCGAATCAAAAACAGAAGGATAAAATTAAAATGTCCTCATGAGGAGAGAGTATCAAGGAACTCATCCAGAGGCCTCATAAAAACAAAGAAGGCATAAAACTATAAGAGCTAAAAAGTATATAAGTCATAAGAATAGTAATGTCAAGTCATATAGAAATAAAAATAGGTAGGCAATGGCATCATAGTCGTCTGATAAAATGATATTTAGGTTGGTAGCTAACTTTTGCTTACTGCGACAGTCATTAAAATTGGAGCAGTAAAGCAAAGGGTGCTGAACAGTGATAAGTGCACAATCGGAACACAGCGGTTGTTCTTTAGCTCGTAGGAGATGTTGATGTGTTAGGTGACAGTGCCGATTTGGAAGTCGATAAAGAAAGACTTCTTCGGAACGTACCTGACGGGTGGAGGTTTTCCAAGGACGTACAGTATTATTGATTTTACTTAGTTTACAAGACTTTGTGACCCATTCTGACTGTCATCGGAGTACAGTTTACACTTAAGATAATGCTGGTTATCTTGAAGTTGAACCTGAGAAACATCAAATCTATCTTTCCCTAGCGTTTTCTTTGCAGGTCAATCGGCTGCTTCATTTCCTGATATACCCACGTGTCCTGGCACCCAATACAGTACATTTGCATAATGGCGTTATGGCAGCGAGTGTATTAGACGCTGCACACGCTCTACAAGCGGATGTGTAGTGTACAAAGCGGATACAGGTTTTATAGCACTGAGACTGTCGCTGCAGATGACAGTGAATGTCAGAAGACTATATGCTGGAGAACCCTCGTGAATCACGGTCAGTTCGGTAGTAAACCACTGTTGAAAAAAATGAAGCTTATAGGAGCGCGTGACCTGGGTACTTTAAATGGAACATCTCTCTGAAGTTTCGCCAGAGGATTCGTCCGTGTAAATAAAATGAAACTGAGAGTTAGCTGATTTAATCCGTTCAAAGGAGAGCCTGTAAATGATAGATGTATCACATTTATCAAACGATTTTAGCTATAGGTTGTTGACTGGGCGAAGACGTTTCCAGGGAATGGATGCGCAGCAAACCAAAGGCATTCCCTAGGGCAGGCCCACATTAAGACTGTCCAACAGAGAGCGAAAACAAATACTCAACGGGAGAGGGAAGGAAAAGCAATTTTCATATGCAGAGGCACACACAGGTTTAAGCACATGTCGTGTAGGGTGGTCAGCCAAGGCACTAAGCTTAGTGGCATAGCTTGCCATTAGGTCTCGTCGTAGAGAAAGAGAAGGGTCGCCGGTTTCAGCAAGTAACGCTTCTATACGACTAGTGCGGTAAGCACCCATAAGTAGACGAATACCGACATGGTGAAGAGAGTCAAAAGACTTGAGTGTTGTACATGCCGCAAGCCATGGGCAACACTCGCACAGCCCAAAATGGAATTGACAAGGGGTAACACAAGCGGAGAAGACACTGTATGCAGGATCCCCAATGTTTCCTACTTAAGACACGGAGTACATTTAGGGACGGGACGAGATACAACTTTTGCGTAAACTCGAGATATGAGGATTCCATGTAAGCGACCGATCGAAGAAGAGACCAAGAAATTTCGTAGGGAGAACAAAGCTTAACAAATTAGCCCCTAGAAACAAATACGGATTAGCATGTATAGCATGGTTCCTGCAAAACTGAACACATGCGGTCTTAGATGTTGAAAAGTTGAAGCCGTTTTGACCACACCAAACAGAAACTCTATTCAAAACCAACTGTAGTTGTCGCTCGATGATATAAATGCTGACGGCAGAGCAGTAAATAGTAGTCATGCACATACAGGCAAGCGCGGACTGGTAGGCGAACATAAACATGCTGCCAATGGTAAAAATGGAATCTCACTTAATACGGAACCCCGCGGTACACCATTTTCGAGTGTATGTCTCCGCGATAATGCAGCTCCAAGTTTGACTCAAAAGCAGCGTTCGAACAGAAAGTATTTAATAAATCATGGAAGTGTTCCACTGAAACCCCACGAGTGTAATGCACGAAGGATACCACACCTCCAGGCGGTGTCGAAAGCTTTTCCAACATCAAATGAAACAGCTACCAAGTGCTGGTGCAGAATAAATAAGTGGCTAATGGCAGTGGCCAAAGAAACGAGGTGGTCTGAAGTCGAGCGTTGCATTCTATAGCCACTATAGAAGATCGTTAAAAAGCTTTCGTTGTTCAAAGACACACAACAAGAAACGATAAACCACCCATTCAAGAAGCTTACACAAACAGGTCGTCCGTGAAATGGGTATATAGTTTGAACGTATAGAGCGATTCTTCCACTCTTTCGGAATAGGAACCATAAAGGCTTCACGCCACTAAGTGGGAGCTGTATGTTCAGTCCAAATTTTATTGTAAAGCCGGAGAAGGAAAACAGAGCGTTTAATGGAAGGAATTAGAGTATGGCATTGTCAATGCAGTCCGATTCAGGCACAGACTCTCTTATGGAACCGAATGCTGCCTGAAGCTCTAGCAAAGTAAATTCCGCATTATAATCGGGATCGTAACGAGAGGAAAAGTCAAGGGCAATCTGTTCTTCTCGTGTTTTATTAGCAAAAATCTGAGATTATAATTTCTCGAAGTCAAGGTAGTCTGATAATGTGTTGCTAGAATTTCGGTGATTAGTGCAGGTGCATATACATTGGATCCATTACACAACAACCCACCAATAGAAGGATGAGGAGTGCTCTTAATTTTCTTTATCTTTCGCCCAACTTCTCAGAAAGCCGTGTTGGGAAAAATGCAGGAAATGTAAGCATTCAAGGAGGCTGTTTTAATTCCTCGTATGGTTCTCCTCGCAAGATATTTTAGTTGCTTGTAAATAATTACATTTTCCACTGTGGGAAGGCACTTTAGGTTCTGCACCCCCAGGGGCTCACCTTATGTGAGTACGGGTGTTGGCGTACCCGGGGGTTCCCGAGCCACTCATCGCCATCTTCATCACTTCATCCCCGTCCGGTCGAGGCGGGTTCGTTCTCGTGACCGGGGTACTCAAGGTAGGCTCTCGTGCGTTCTGTGCATTTCATTCCATGTCGCCCCTCACCATCGTTTCTTTCTTCTCTTCTATTTATGCACGTTTCGCCCCACGCCCATTCATTTACACATCTCTTTTACTTCTTCGCCGGCCTACCTTGCGTGCGAAACGCCCGCACAGTTTTAGTTTCTTTAATCTTTTTATTTAAATCCTCGTGGAAACAGCCTGACGGATACCCGCGCACGAGGTGCGCAGCTGGGTGAGTGGGTAATGGCGTCATCTCCACCACCCGAGGTCGTCGTGTAGCGTTTGTGTTCGTATCCGCTGTTCAACTGCAGTCCCGCGGGGGGGCATTGCATGAGCTGCTGACTTCTGACGGCGATTGGGTCCCTCTGTCTATGTTCTGGGAGGTGTGACCCTGGGGTGAGATAGGTATAGATAGGCCACTCACCCAAGCCGGGGTAACGCCCGGGAAGTCAGAGCCCGAGGTCGGAGACGGTTGCAATGGTGGTGGATTTTTTTCGCTATGGAGCACCCCTTCTCCATTATAAACAACAAGCACCGAAAAGTTAATGTAACAGAAGTAGCATCGCCAACAGCTGGTTGTTACTTAGTGATTACCCGTACAGAGGAAGGACAATCATTCGAAAAGGTGAACGCGTTTATCATCCAGAAGGGCATTGACTAAATTGCTGGTCCTGTTCATTCCTGCACTCGCCTACGCAACGGTTCATTGTTGGTACAGAGTAAGTCCGATCGACAAAGTAAGACCTTGTTGCGCGCCACGCTTCTCCACGGTTACCCATCCGTGTTAAGAAGCACCGCACCTTGAATTCCTGTCGAGACGTTGTCACCACGCATAGCCTCGATGGTATATCGGACGAGGACCTGGTAGAATATCTTGCAGACCAGAAGGGGACAGTGGTTCATCGAGTGCAGGCCAAACGCGACGGCGTATTGGTACCCACTCGTACCCTGTTTCTAACATTTGATGGCGTCGATCTGCCCACGAGCATTTCAGCAGGGTACGAACGGATTGCTGTGAGGCCTTATATTCCTAGACCTCTGCGTTGTTTCAAATGGCAACGTTTTGGGCATACGCAAGTCTCATGTAAGAGTGCCGTTACCATCTGTGCATCATGTAGCCAACCCTCACACAAAGGTACCTGTTCAACAGCCCCCGTCTGCTTTAATTGCACAGGGTCTCATTCTGCGTCGTTTGCCGACTGTCCACGGTACTTGGACGAGAAGGCAATCCAAGAGATCCGGGTAAAGGAAAAACTCTCCTTCGCTGAAGCCCGGAGCCGTTACCATGCGCGCCAACCTTCGCTCCTGCGATCTGGTACATTTAGATCTGTTGTTGCCTCGCCAGTACCACGAGTAGATGCCGAAACTTAGACCTGGACCATGACTGCATTAACCGCCACTACCATCCGGCCGTCCATTTCTGCTATAGTTACTAAGTCAGCTAAAACTGTTCCTAAGGTCATGAAGTCCCAAGGCATTGATAAGAAGTCCAAGCAGAAACTACGCAAGGAAGATTTTTTGAAAGACTCTCCGCGTGCGCGCGGGAAGAAAGGTTCACCTTCTCCTCCTCGAAGGTCGCAGTCCCAGGAAGCTCCTGGGACAAACCGCGCTCAGCGGCCCCCATCACCCATTGCCACCCAGAACCGATTCACGGCGCTTGAATCGGTTTCTGGCACTGAGCGCGTGGGCCCTCCCTTCGAGGAGGCTATGGAGTCTGACCAACTTCATACCACAAGCCCGAGCCCAAAGGTTAAGCACAAGGTTATTTTAAGCCGCCCTTCTAAGTAGATAGTTTATCCCTTTTATTCATGGCTTTCCTGACCTGGAATATACGTGGTATACGATCGCATAGGGCGGAATTGCGATTTTTATTGCGTTCCCATTCACCTATGGTCGTGTAATTGCAGGAGACTAAGCTTCGCCCTCACGATCCTTTTGATCTCCGAGGGTATACTCCGGTTGGCTACGATCTCGAACCGGAGGAGGGTACTCCTGCTCATGGAGGTGTCATGATATTGGTGCGTAACGACGTTCATTTTCAAACTCTCACACTTACATCCGACTTGCAAGCTGTTGCCGTTCGCCTTCACTTACCCGGCTTTTTGTTTTCTGTTTGCTCTGTGTATTCACCTCCATCGTGTCCCCTCGCTCCGGCGGACGTTCGATATCTCTTGTCCGCTCTCCCAACACCTTTTCTTCTGTTGGGGGATTTTAATGCGCATCACCCCTGTGGGGTTCGCCAAGGGCTTGTGCGAGGGGAACTCTTCTTTTCGACATTTTTATCAGTTTAACCTCTCTATCCTCAATACAGGTGAACCTACCTATATTTCTGATTCTTCTGGTACATTCTCTCACTTGGACCTTGCCGTTTGCTCCATCCAGCTTGTTAGTCGTCTGCAGTGGAACGTCGTCGCTGACACCTACTCCAGCAACCATTACCCCTGCATCGTTTCTCTTTTGTGTCACCATGTCCAGCGTATCAGAGTAGCTACCTGGATTTTCAGTAAGGCCGACTGGAGATTGTATTCCAGCCTCGTGTCTTTTGCGGACCAGCCCTTCACTGACGTTAACCAAATGGTGCAGCACCTAGCGTCTACGATTCTATCTGCCGCCGAACGCTCAATTCCCCGTTCATCCTCTCACCCTCGACGGATTCCTGTTCCTTGGTGGAACGAGGAGTGTCGGGTTGCTGTTCGTGCCCGTAGGACTGCACTTAGGGTGTTTCGGCGACACCCTAAACTTGATAATTTGGTTACTTTTAAACAATCGCGCGCCAGGGCTTGTCGCATTATTCAGGATAGCAAGAAGGAATCTTAGACTCGTTTTGTGGAGTCTTTTAATCGCTTCACACCTTCCTCTGTTTGGTATAAACTTCGTCGCTTCTCCGGTAAAGTGTCGCATTGTACTGTGTCTGGCCTTCAGGTTTCCAATGCCACCATAGTGGATCCGGCTGCCATTGCTAACACCCTGGGTGCTGCCTTTGAGGCGGTTTCCAGTTCAGACCATTATTCCGCCGGCTTTCGCTCTATTAAAGACTGGCTGGATTCCGCAACATATAATTTTCGGTCTCCTAATACTGAATGTTATAACGAACATTTCACAATGAGGAAGCAGGAGCACGCTCTTCATTGCTCTAGGCACTCCGCTCCTGGGCCGGAAGGCATTCATGTCCTGATGTTAAAAGAAGCTTTCAGCCGACGGTAAACTCTCTCTTACAGGTCTATAACCGTATTTGGCAAGACGGCCTTTTTCCTTCCGTTTGGCGCGAAGCCACCATTGTCCCTATACTTAAGCCTTGGAAGCATCGCCAACTACCTTCCAGCTACCGCCTATCTCCCTTATCAGTTACATTTGCAAGGTGATGGAGGGCATGATCAACGGGCGGTTGACATGGTGGCTTGAGTCTCAGAAACTTCTGGCGAACGCTCAGTGCGAATTTCGTCGCCATCGCTCTTCCGTCGACCATCTGGTGTCTCTGTCGACGCATATTATGAACGGATTTCTGAGAAAATGTCAAACAGTGGCTGTATTTTTTGACCTGGAGAAAGCTTATGACACTTGTTGGAGGGGCGGCATTTTACGTACACTCCATGCATGGAATTCCCGCGGTAGTCTTCCCATATTTCTTAGGGAGTTTATGACGGATCGCGTCTTTCGTGTACGTGTGGGCTCTTTTTTATCCAGTAGTTTTATTCAAGAGAACGGTGTACCTCAGGGCTCTGTACTCAGTGTCACACTTTTTACGATTGCTATCAACCCCATTGTTGATTGTATTCCACCTGGCATTTCATCGTCCCTTTTTGTTGACGATTTTGCGATCAAGTGCAGTTCACGGCGGACCTGTCTGCTCGAACGCCGTCTCCAGAGCTGTATCGACCGTCTCTACGCCTGGAGTAACGACAACGGCTTTAATTTCTCCGCCGAGAAATCAGTCTGCATCAACTTCTGGCGCCGGAAGTATTTCCCTCCGCCCTCTTTCCATCTTGGGCCGGAGATACTTCCGTTTGCAGACGAGGTGAAATTTTTGGGGTTGATCTTTGATAGGAAGTTGTGCTGGACCTCGCACATTTCCTTTTTAAAAGCCGTGTGACCCTTCACGTAATATTTTACGTGTTTTAAGTGGCACATCCTGGAGCGCTGATCGGACCGTCCTTCTTCGCTTTTATCGCTCCTTGGTCCGATCCAAGCTTGATTACGGGTGCATTGTTTATTCGTCGGTACGTCAATCTGTGTTACGTCGATTCAATGCCATTCACCATCGTGGCAGAAGAGTCGCTACAGGGGCCTTTCCAACCAGCCCTTTTCCCAGTCTATATGCTGAAGCTGCAGAGCCTCCGCTGTCCTTCCGGCGTGAGACGATTTTGTGCAGCTATGCCTGTCGACTCTCAACTTTGCCTGACCACCCGTCCTTCAAGTTATTTTTCGAGGAGTCGCTTGATCGCCACTATTTAATTAGCTCCTCTGCATTGCTCCCTCCAGGGGTTCGATTTCGACAGCTCCTTCGGCATTTGGACGTTCCGCCAGCGCCGGCCCTTCCTCGGGGGGAAACGCGTTTTCCTTCTTGGTCGCACGCTGAGGCCTACTGTCACCTTGGGTTAACGTTGATGTCGAAGAATGAGACCCCTGCTTCAGTCCTTAGATCCGCATTTTTAGAACTACAGGCGCAATTCGGGGACTGTCATTTTATTTATACTGATGGGCCTAAGACTGATGTTGGAGTAGGATGTGCCTTTGTTTTTGGTGCACATAGTTTTACTTTTCGTTTACCCGGGCAATGTTCGATTTATACCGCCGAACTTTTTAGTATCTATCAATGTGTTTTATACATTCAGCTCCTCAACATATACATTCCTATACATTCAACGTCTTACGGCGTTGTGTTGCTTGTACGGACTCTCTGAGTGCCCTTCAGAGTATTAACGCGCTGTACACTTACCACCCCTCGTACAGTGCACTCATGACCTGCTCCACCCGCTTGGTGCTTCTGGCATCAGCGTGTCCTTCGTGTGGATCCCAGGTCATGTTGGCATCTCAGGGAACGAGTCTGCCGACGCCGCTGCCAAATCGGCGATTTTATCCCCCAGATTGTTTACCTCTGTTGTTTCCTCGTCTGATTTGAGTGTTATTTTACGTCACCGCATCCTCTCGCTTTGGCGCGATGAGTGGACGGCCCTCCGGGGGAACAAGTTGCGGGAGGTTAAACCTCTCCCGCTAAACTGAAGCACCTCTTCTCGTTCTTCTCGTCGGGAAGAGGTGATTTTAGCTCGTCTACGAATCGGATATTGACTTTTTAGTCATAGATACCTGCTTAGTGGTGACCCCGCACCTCTGTGTGGTCAGTGTGATATGCCATTAACGGTGCGTCACATTTTAACAGTGTCAAGTTTTAGCTCCATTGCGCGTTCACGTGGGTCTGCCTGTTGGCATAGCCAACGTTTTGGCAGATGACGCGCATGCTGTAGAATGTCTTATACGTTTTATCACTGACATTGGTTTTAGCCGTCGCATTTGATGCGCTGAGCGCCTTTTAGCTGTTTTATTTTAAATTATCTTTTAATGGGGGTACTCCTCCCCAGTGGACATCTGGCGCTCGTGTCCCTCGCATTCTACAGTTCTTGACACGTTGTTTTATTCTCTTGTTGACCATGATTTTAGTGTGTAGATCTTAGTATTTGGTCTGTTGTGTTTTTTAGTGTTTTTGACCAAGCGGTTTATGTGTGGTTTTTTAATTTTTTGACTTTTACATTTTATATTTTACACATAGTAAGGGTGCTAATAACTTTAGCAGTTGAGCGCCCTTAAGCCCCATCTCATCATCATCATCGTTAAGGTTCTGCAGAAAAGCTTTCCGGGACAAACCGCTTCCGCGCTAGCAGTATTCCACCATGGCACGGGTGGACGTCGGTTATTTCTAGAGGACTGTGGAATAGAAGAGCTGGCAGCTAAGAGAATAGCATCAGTAAAATTACTAGCCCTGTTGTTTAATTTTGAAAACGTTCGCCAGACAGACAAATAGATTGATAAAAAGTTTTCCAATCAGCTTCGAAAAGTACCACTTTGGCTGAGGGAGTGGAGGCAGATGCGATGCTAAAAACATGAACAACTACTGGGAAATGTCCGTTTCTATGAGATTTACTTAGAACGCACCAAGCAAAGAAAGGCGAAATAGACGGGTTACAAAATGCTAAATCAATAACTGAGAAATAACCAAATTTGCGTGGAGTGTTTTGTATTCAGTAAAACCAAGTTATCCATCTCTGTTAACCGTTCAATTAACGTACGTCTAAGACAGACGCGATGAGTAACCCAAACACAATTGTGAGCATTAAAATCTCCATCTATCATAAAAAGAGTAGGGAGACCAAAACAGAGAGTACAGAGGTCGGATTCAAAAATGTGTTCACCAGGCGGTGTATATGCATTACGTATAGAGAGGGTGAAATTAAAAAATTATACTTCAACACTAAAAGATTAAACGTTGGTAGAGATAGTAGCTTCCTGGAAAAGATAACGTTCAACAAAGAGTGAAACATCACCATGGGCATGTATCCCATCACCAAGGTCACTGCGATAGGTAATGAATTCAGTAGAGACAGTAGTTGCTGTTCCGAGAGGCGCGTTTCTTGAAGACAGAGAAGATGGTGAGCGTATCTGAATAAAAGTAGCTGCAACTCTTCCATACGCGGTAGCCATTTAGATTCCAAGAGAGGAAAACCACAATGACAAGTTTGCGTTTGAGTTTGCGCCGGTGATGGTCCACTTTTTTAAAACTGGAGCCCCCATTCCATTGATGAAGAATCAGTATCGCTCTCAGAAGAAATCCAATGGTCAAATTTTGTGATCCTGCCACTGGAGGCAAGGGAGAGCAATGCCTTACGCCTACCGTGTCCCTGGCTCTTCGCGGTGCTTGCAGGCAGCAGATTTGGAGGCAGAGTAGAACTTTGAGCTGCGGTGGTTTAGTGGATAATAGCTTCCATAGCCGGTATATACTTAGTGGGTATTATAATCCTGAGTATCGGAGATGAAGTATCCAAGTAGGACAAGATCAGGTGTTCACTGGTTTGGCAGTACAAGGAACGGGTTTGCAGTCTAGGTTTCTGGATTAAAGTAGGCACACTAACTGTACATGTAGCGGCGAATTGGGTAGCTTGGATAACTTGCATTACTCTGGTTAATCGCAGCAGGATGGCAAAGCTTATACTGTTTGCGTGCCTCTGAAAAATATAACTTTTCAGTTACCCAAAGAAACTGAAACTTCTTTTCAGTTTGCTAGTTGGGACAATCTTTGAAATTGGAGGCATGGGCACTATCGCAGTTAACACAGTGGAGTGAGGCAATACAACCAATGGTTTCATGAGACTTCTTACCACAAATATTACAAACAGGGTGCTCAAATCTACAATGCTGGAATTGTGACCAAACTTCCAACGTTTGCATTACGCATGGGATTGGGCATATACGGGCGTACATGGAGGCTGAAAAATCCAATGGAAATGCGCTTAGGTAGAGATGGTTTATTGAAAATCAATGAGAGCGAAAGTGGGAACTAACTGCCCTTCCACCTTGCGTTTTACGCGATAAATATCCGTCACAACCTCACTTCAAAAAAGAATTTCGGATCCTCATTTGACTAGCTTACAAAAGCTCATGCGTGACCACAATTTTACACAAATTAAGGATGCATGCGTAGTAACTGTGACAGAAACACTGGCTACTAACTTCAGTGCCATCAGCAAGTTGATCTGCTCATCAGTCTTCGCTTGAGGAAAAGAGTACCGTTACCTTATCGGTTTACTGTGTTTGGGCTTTGGCTCTTACCCTGGTAGACCTTAGCTTAACATGTTCGAAGTGAGGCGGTACATAAGATAGACACCGTTCTAATGGAAAACCCCAAAGACTTGATCCTTGGATTCCGGAGAGCAGCTGGGTTGCCATCTCCAGCTCGTTGGAATTTGTTTGAAGTGGACCATCCTAACAGTGCGGCCTAAACTGCGTGCATTTACATTGTGCATGGACTTGCCTTCTTCGGAACATCTCATAATAAGAAACCATAATTTTATTCGTTTGCCAAAAACTTTTGCTAGATCAAATGGCGTATTCGAACAGCTCTTCTTATTACAAGCGAGGCGTGGGGAAGAAACCGAAGTCGTCGCCATGTAGTCAATAAGAACTGAGGAGCCGCGCATCTTTTCCTGTGCATCCTTTTCATAAAATCCATTAGTTTCACGCAATTTACAACTAAAGCTTCAGTGCTGTGTAATGCTCATGTTAGAATACATCGGACAACGCCGCACAGTCCATTCCCCTGTGTCATGCATCCTGATTTTCCTTATGAAACTCGGCCGGCTGATTAGTGAGTTGCAATGAGGTCACGATAACCGACGAAAGTTTGCGCAAATAAGTCAACTAAGAAAGACTTCATTAATCGGACCAGTTAGAAGCTATTTTAATCCTCAACTGAGATACGCAATTCAAATCCGATGAAACTATGTTCGCTATCAAAAGAAAAAAGCCTGGAAGTGGGTATTAATAAGGAGACAAAAAATTAAGGGTTTTCCACCAAGCTGTTTTAGAGACATTTAACAGTCTATAAATCTCTTGTTAACAGATATTATTTATCTCTACTTATGGTTCAGGACCTTAATGATAAGACTTTTGAACTGCGCCGAATATTTTATCCGTGGTTGCTACATCAGTAAGCCAGGTACTGATGTGACCTATCAGGTAGGTTTTATAAAACACGTTATTTTCGGTATACACAACAAAATATATCGCCATAGGACACTGTGAATGTTAAAAGACAAGGGTATTTTCAAGAACGATTTCACAAAAATGTCATTTTAAGTGTATCCTTATTTTTTCAATGTTAAGCTTTATGATCATTGCATTCGAGGGGAGACTGAAAATTAATGCCTCTGATTTCTTAATCGATTTTCAAATCCTTATTGTACTAAGAGCTGCACGTGTCATATATATATTATACTGCCTCCGTTGTTAACAGTAATTGGTGTGCCGAGAACTGAATAACACGCCTACACGGACATAAGAAGTAGCGAGGCGTCGTTAATTTTCTGACAGCTGAGACATGCGAGCCCATCAAAATTCTCGCCGAAAGAAAGATGTTTACGGCGACGTTACTGTTGACGTCAGTAAGGTGAGAAGGTGGGCCAGGAATTCCAAAGAAGCAAATCTGGCAATCTCTAGTGTGGTTGATCAAGCCTGAATTGGACGACCCCTCACCGCATCAGATGAGAATCGAAATCGTGCCGACGAAATGATTCGCGGTTACCATATAATCAAATAGCCACAGAACCGAACATTTCCCAAGGAGTGCAGTTTATCACAACCGAGGTGCTAGGGTACCATAAGGTGTGTACCGCGGAGGCTGACGCAAGAGGAATCAAGTTTGCCAGGATCAGTTACACCTGTAAGAGCGTGAGGGTGAGAACGACGCTTTTCCCCGGCGCATTCTCACGAGGGATGAATCATGGGCGCATCATTTTGGCAAATGACAATTGGAGTACCACTATAGCGCAACGCCACGTCCCCAAAAGTTAAAAATGGTTGCATCTGCGGGGATAGTCATGGTAACTTTCTTTTCTTTATAAGATTATGAAGATGTCGTGTTCCTTGACTTATTGGAACAGGAAATAACCATAGACTCGCAACGCTATGTAGCAATATTCAAGAAACTCCGAGCACGGATGCTCCACACCCGGAAGGATTCCTAAACTATTCTCTAGCATGACAATGCCCGCCCGCCGCCACACACGAGTCGCGAAACACAAGAGGGGTTACAACGCCTGCATTTCAGGGAGGTTCTACCACACCCACCGTACAGTCCAGACCTCGCAACTTTCACCTCTTGTCGGTGATAAAAGAACATCTTAAGCGAAATCACTTTCGTTCTGACGACGGAGTGAAAGCTGTCATTAGAGCCTGGTGTCGACAACAACTAGCGGAATTCTCCGACGGATTTGCTTGAATAGTGCGTTGGTGTAAGTGGGCTGAACAGGATGGGGACTAAGTAGAAAAGTGAACAGTGCGCTACATAGAGGAACATGCAGCTTTCAGATGTAACAAACATTTTGCAAATGTGTTAGCAAATTAAGTGTTGTGGCAATGGAGGTATTACTTTTCGTTCTCTCCACGTAATATCTTGTCATTTGTTTTGTATCACTATACACATTTATTCATCATTGTAAGTGAAAAAATTGCAACCTTCGTTCTCCTAAGGCTTTAGCTACTCGACAAACCGACCAAATGGTCGAAAAATATCCTTGACAATGGCAATGTTTACTACGTAATTTCACAGAGCATTTGTTTTATGGTCCGGATCGCATGTATGCGTACGTGCCCTATCTGTTACACCCGTGGGTTTTCCATTATAAAACTCCCGCGTCACACACTCATGAGTAATATAAAATGCACTATGGTTAGTACTAACCTTGTTATAAGTGGTGTTGAAAGTGGTATCCATCTGCATTAGGCATCCCTGGCATTCCTCGCCGTCACGAGGTTGTAATTCATCAACAACAGTCACTCTGTAGGTTTTCGGCTTTAAATAAACAGCAGTTTCAGTAAGCAGCTGTATGGACAGACATTTTTGAGACACTCACTTGCTGTGCAACACGTCTTAGAGACTCTTTGGAGAGCGTTAGAATTATGCACCAATTTCGTTAATTTATTCCTAGATTTGAATATATATTTTTTGCTTCTTAGGTTTAGCGTTTAGCGATCCGTTGTTCTAAAGTTATTAACCAGACATCTGACAGTAGCTCCATTTGGAACTGAAAAATCAGCAAATGTTTTCTGGAATTGTCTACACACTGTCTACATGATTTGGTTTTTATTTATGAATCGTACACAAAAATTCCTTTTCAATCTTGAATTTTTCGTTAGGCACTTCAGTGGACTAATAGAAACTCAAGAACCGCAGCAATAATAAGAATACCCTAAAGTAATTCACACACAATACAGATGTTTGTAAAAGCTTTCACTTTTGAGCTGCACAATGAACAAGCTCTAATCTTTACAGCGGGAGCAGAAGGCTGACATTTACAGCCGATAAATTGTAACCTTGAACCGTCTATTCACCACTAGTTATCGGAACATACCGAGATCACTGCAGCCATGCAAATCACACATATACGCGATCGTGGCCGCGCTACAAAATGTCCTATGGGTACTTGGAAGTGCGATAGTAATAAACATTGCTAATGTCTCTTCTAATGTTACCCATATGGCTTGTAACCTTTGGAGGTTACCTCATTCCACCAAGCGATGACTGGATACATTTATGAAGTGGAGACACCCTGCGGGCGGAATCCTTTGCTTCCGACGGTAGGCTGATGATGCAGATAACGGTGGAATGAGAGTACCTACAGCTTTTACCTTGGACTCCGAACCACATTGGGTCTTGGGGATACTTCAAATCACATTGCCAACCCTGTGCATACTTTTCGATATGCTTGGTGGTTTATCGAATGTATAATAGACAGGATGGAGATATGACGCAGACTGATACGCTTCGTGGATTTTGAGGTAGTACCGCCAGTTTTCACCAGATGTTTATTTCACGATCTCTAGCAAGTGTCCTCTGCGCGTTCTACACCTGCCTTCATTGGTGCAGCCTTGTCAAATATTGCAATGTAAATCGCTTGATTTTCGATAAATGCTTAATAAAGGGCAACTATTGTTACATCGTTTTGTTTCTTTCGTGAGTTCTCTTAGCAGTTCAAAGGTGGATATTACTACTCCTTCAATCTTGCATACAGGATGAAAAAGGTATAGATGTCTACTCGCAGAAAAGAACAAAGTCGTGAACACACCAAAGGTTCAACTCCAAGCATTTTTGTAAAATTAAGTCATATACAACGTAGTATCGATGACACTGACAGTCCTTGACACACGGTGAGCACGCATCACATCCCCTCTCAATCATAATTTACAAAGTAAACATGTTCACCCTCGGGTAAACGGCGTGTGCCAACCATCTCTCCCGATAGAACAGGAAGGTTTGTGTGCAAATTCGTTCAAAGAGTAACTGGTGGAAGTATGATCTCGCATTACTTTATGACAGATTTGGCGATACTCTCTAGAATTTAATAACGAATAAATTAAGAAATAAGTCTATTATGATGTAAGACATAAGTAAATGTTCAGCTTGCTACTGATGAAAAGTGCTCAAGATAAACAAATAAAACAATGACAAAATAAAAGCGTTTTTCGCTGATATCTTACAGTGTTTATAATAGAAAACAAGTTAACTAGGGACTGCAAGCAAGGTTCCACGCTGTAAGACAAATTAAATGTTCAAGTATGATGCTAATGAAAACTTCACCTGGCAACTGAAATAAAACATTACATAAGTTCTTAGATCATTCTTAAAAATGCACTTGCCTTTAGACCTGCATATTTTCATCCGCCCACGCATTGTCGTGAAAACCGAAGATACCGCATTTTACTAAACACACATCATCTTCCAGTAGTATCTAACGCTAAGTTCTAGGTCCTGTAGCAGTGTACATCAAGAAATCCCGTCCATAGTTTAGAATCATTGTACACGTTCATGATCTTAAGGTCGCTTTAATATATATCACTAATGCTCGGAACTTAGGAACCGGTGTGGCCTGCGATGGGGCTACAGCTATAACGTAAACAAAACTAACACATGGTGTAACAGTAAGGGCCCATTCACAATGAAATGTAAGCGCAGACGTAGCATAAGCGCAAGGCTTTGCATTCATGTTGTTTAATGGAAGCATTCACATAGAGTCGCGCTACGCAACGCAAGAGTTTGCAAACTAAAAACTTTATGCTTGCGTTGCGTACATACAGGAAGAATTCTGCATTTCTTTCCCTTTACATTGCCTGCTGTTCGACAGCAGACGATCGCGATGCGAGACTTTGGCCGTCTAATGTACATGCGTGCACTCTTCCATTTGGCCGTGCCACACAAATTTTGGGTTACTATCTCTCATTTGATGTCTTGGCTCAGGCGCAAAGAGATAATGAACATTGCATATATATATATCTTGTGCATCTGTATCATTACATGTATATCTTG
This sequence comes from Deroplatys truncata, assembly GCA_030765065.1. Taxonomy (NCBI): domain Eukaryota; kingdom Metazoa; phylum Arthropoda; class Insecta; order Mantodea; family Mantidae; genus Deroplatys; species Deroplatys truncata. Next base: position 285,385,198 of record CM060990.1, read on the forward strand.
CTGCAGTTTCCGGACATTATTCTGTACGCGGGAAGGAGGTATGAAATTTTAAGAAACCTACGGAATCGGGGTTTTTTAATACGCAGAGTTGATTGTGTAGTATCCTGTGTTCTAAAATTGTGTAGGAGTTCTTGCTTTAATGAAAACATTGGGCCCTTTTTGGCGACCGCTTAACTTTTGCGGAAATCTTGTCAGAAGATATTGCGAACGTGATGAAAAAGCTATGGCTAACGGAATGTCGCGAAGCAAGGAAAATGTAGCTAAAATGGATTATTCGAGTTTAACCGCACAGATCCTACGGCTACGCCCTGTCGTCACTCTGTAGTTGCGGCTTAGGGCCCATGATGTTACAATGTTGGCAGCAGAATGCCAACGACAGCAACGCTAACATGATGCAAATGCGTGTGTTACATATTGATAGCGAAAGTGCTCATTACCCACATACGGAATAATGGCCCTGTTTCCATAGTACTTTCAATGTTTTGAGCCAACAGTCGTGATGTCACTAACGCTACGGGTGGCTGTTGGACGTATGTTTATTTTTTTGTGACCTACTTACTTATAAAATATTGAGTGAACTTTTTTATTTGCTATTGTTGGTTATATCATTCAATTTGAAACTTACGGTGCACTCAGAACATTTCCGCAATTAGTTTAAGGATCTAGAAGCCCGTGCAAACTTCTTGCGTTGCGCCTACGGCTGCATTGTGAATGGTGTTCCCTCACGCCTGTGCTTGTGCTGGATTACGTTAGCGCTTACATTTCATTGTGAATGAAGCCTAACCCTGTGATAGGTGTTTGTTGACATTGAATACCGGTCGCTTAGGCACACAACTTCCGGGTCTTTTGTATATAAGATACGTGATACGTTCGTAAAACAACTAATTGGGAAGTTTGAGTCAGACAAGTTATTTCTATATTACTCATTTCAAGATCTCACTACCTCAGTTGCAAAAATCACTTTTCTCATAAAAACATATCTGAATGGTGTATGCGGACCACTCTCCGGATTTGAAGAAACGATTTCTCGAGTGTCCGTTGAACACGTTCTGGGAACTTTCTGCTATAAAACGTAACTTCATAAACTCTAGTTAGCTCTCTAGCTGTGCATTCTACTTTTCCATACATTAAGGAATTTAAGTATTTGGCGAACGGTTTTATATTTGATACATTTTTCCCCTATTGCGCTCTGTCAGCTGCATATTTCACCTCCATGGGAATACTGCTACTGTTATTTACCCTAAAAATAACCTCCCCACCGCGCAGATTGATTTGTCATGGACGGGACGAATGTAGCGAAAAAAAATTTAGAGGGGGGAGGAAAGAATCATCTTCTATCAGTAGCTTTAAGAGCGCGTTTATGTTGAAACTTACAACGGTGTAATGACCTGATAAATGTCTGTGCAAACAATTTTTACCGCGAATACCGTGCTCAAAAAAAATGTTTCATTCGGTATACCGTTAAGTCATAGACATCTAAAACCCCTTCCATCCAGTAAATATTGAATTTCAAGCTGCGGCGAAGGAATTTGTAATTTGATGCGTTGTGGTTTTCAAAACACTGAAAACTTATCAGTTATAACACAGCCGAGAACCAAAAGTACGCATTCTTAACTTTATTGGTCTTCCTTGTAACTGCATATTAGACGCACACCATAGTTCCTCCAGAAATATAAAAACGTTAAGCCCCTTAGGGGCGAAAGCTCACATAGATGGAAAGACAGCAAAATTGCTATACGATACGTAAAAGCGTTAAGAAAGTCCCTTAGTCATATACTTAATCATTCTTTTCAACGTTCATCTTTGCAGAAAGAATGAAACACAGTGGTATAGCTGTTTTTACAAAAGAGGCTACAAGAACCTGCCCTCGAAGGGCCCATCACAATCCTGGCTAAGTTTTCCAAAGTTGCGGAAAGAGTTGTATAATATCATCCTACTATAAACTGCTGTTTATAAACATCCTCTCACCGTCTCATTTTGACTTCAGAAAATAATTGCAAACAGAAAATCCCACACACATAGTACATATATAGTAACATATTTGACAAATAGAAAAATAATTATCATTGGATTTTTTGCTAGTTCATTTCACAGATCAGACCATAAGCTGTTGCTACGGAATTTTAAACTTTATGACTTAGATTAAAGCTCCAAAAATTGGTTTCAATCACTTTTAAGGCTAGATTAAGGAATTTTGAGTGTGTGGCCGGGATTATTACTAAGGGTGTTCCTTAGGGTCCCATACTAGGTACTTTGTTCACTATTAATATCCACTTATCATTTACCATGTACTCTTAAGCAGTAGTCAACAACTGTGTGTTTTACATGTAGGTAATGTGAGCAAGTGTATTTATTATATCTGGGGAGTTTAATGAGCAACTGGCTGACTTAACAAATGGGCGATTGAACAGCTCAAAATTTGATTTTAGGTTAATAAGCTTTCACGAAATTACGATAAAATAAATCATATATAGATAAAAAATTATCATTAGCAGTTAACTGAAATAAATATTACTACAATACTGAGGTTCTTTCTCTCTAACAGCAAAAGTTTAGGCACTCGCTTCTGAGACTCGACTTAGTCGTCAACCAAATAATTTGGGGATTCCCTCTTGAGAAGTGGAACTAATGGTGTTGGATTAACAGTGGGCTTAAATAATAGAACTTACTTTACATCATTTTCCAACTTATTTGCAGCTTCTGCACCTGAAAATTGTTTTTTCTTAATAATTAGCCTCTCATTTAGCAACACGGTGAATTTTTTTTAATCTGAGATCCAACAAATAAGGCAAGCCATCGACCCAATTTTTTAGAACACTGGGGTTCAGATTTACTATTTCTTTAGGTCTGGATATACACGTGGTTTCACAGCTTTAATCTTTCAGTTTCTTTAACATTAAACAATTGAGTCGTTTTCGCGTTTTTATTTGAATCGGTTTATATATTCTCCAGTTTTAATTTCTCAGGTGAAAAGGACATATAAAATTATTATTTTGTTATTTGCGGATACAATGCAACAGATGTTATCCTGTGTTGCCTCTCAACAATGACGATAGCGCAAAAACAAGGAAGTGAACGTCAGGAAATGGCAACGTAGTCATTGCACAGCACACTTGTCATTTAATGACTTACTTCGATAACACCATGATTTCAGAACACGATTAAAGAAATATGGCAACATGCACACAAACTACAAAAATCTGATATGTTACACTCACATGACTTTCTCTACTCTTGTACAATCTATTTTTACAGACGCCTATTCTCCATATGCTTCATGTTAATCGAGATATCTTATTGGTAATTTTCTTGTAGATGCAAGGGAAACATGGTAGCTTTTAAGCGATAGTCAAATATTTTAACGCTGGTTGCTATGTGGCGAATTCCATTCTCTTTGCATGTCCAGGACATAAAAAAAATGAATAACGAATTTGAGAAGAAGTATAAGTATTGGAAAATTTAAGGAAATAACAAGCAATATCTCGAAAACGGTTCACTCAACAAAAGAAATGTATATGACATAAGTTGTGTATTTTAATGTAATTTAATTTTAATTTTGTGTAGTAAAATTTTGTCTATCTCTTATGGTTTACCAGTTATGCAAAAGTCGTTCACATGAAGAATACTTTTGGAGACATTCCCAGAAAATTCGAGATATACATTTCATTTCTCATGACATTATCTTAAACATATGATATTTTAATCAAAATCGTTGTAGCCGTTTTTGAGAAAATTAAAATTTTCGAAAAATCTTCCATGTAAAGGGTAGTCTGGGGTGGGGGGATTTTCTTGAAAACCTTCGTGTCGCATCTCTGGAAGATACTTAACCTAAATACCCAGTTTGGTGTTTATCCGACTGTTCGTTTTTGAGTTATGCTGTTCACAGACACACACACACACACAGACACACACACACACACAGACACACACACGGACATGTTTCCAAAAATGCTTTTTTTGGATTCAGGAGGTCTCAAAACATGTATTTCCGGTGAAATCTCGGTATCGAATTTTTGGGTGGAATGCAATACTTCCCCTACTTACTATACGTAGTAGAGAAAGTAAAAATAAGAGATTAATTTTTAACATTTATCTTTAAACGAAGCGAACAACCATGTTTTCTTTATTTTGGGCCCTAAAACTATCATATACTATCGGTTGCTTGTTAGGCCTTTATGAAATCCTGGGATTTTATTATGGATTTTATTTCCTTGTATTTCAAGTTACCGATTTGAGTATAGACGTCGTATACAATAAACATTCTGCAGAAAGTTCTAATTACTACTGTTCAGCACTCTAATCCCACGGATAAACGTTTTATACACATTTAGAGGGGCAGGAAATCGTCCTTCAGCCCATTGCAATCCTTAGTAAGCAAATTTTTATTTCCATAATTGGTCAATATTTTATGTCAGCTTCTATGTATTCAATCGATGGGTATTTTAGAGTAAGCATGAACATATAATGAGAGAGAGAGGGGGGGATGATTTACCAGGTCAAATGAATAATCTACTTTTCTGAGATTAAGTGTTAAGTTAAAAACCATGAGGTTTAGTTGCATACGATTTTTACCTTTAACACACATCTTATGACATAGAACTATAATTGCTAAAGCAAGGTACCCAATATTCTATTATCATTTCTATATGGAAGTATCCTTAAATCTGGTTCTGCTGTGGGTTAGATAGCTATAAACGTTTTCAGCCTTTATCTCCACACAGGCAAAAAAAAATCATTCAGCATTAAGAGCATTCAGGTCCGTCCACGGGGAGATTCATAGCGCAAGTTGCGACATATATGTGGGGAATTCAAAATTTTGAGAAATACAAAAATATTGACGTAAATTGACGCAGGTAATATAAACAAATTTATTACAATTTTTAATCGAGTACTGCAATTTTTAACTAAAAAAATAATTTTATTTATGGACGCTCTTTAACCACTAAGGTCCTTAGTGTCCTATTCTATGTTGGGCGTGAAAGACCGGAAATTTTATCAGGCCTGAGGTTCTTTAACGTGCCATAAATCTACGACACGGGACCATCGGCTTTATTTCCCTTCCGAAGGAAGCCATGCTAAGGTTTGTATCTTTAAGTTTGTTAATCTAAATATGCTGTACGCGTCAAAAAAGTAATATTAAGAAAATTCATACTATATGGTACAATGTGGCATATCAAATGATAATTTTTGGAAATGTATAAAAGGAACTATAACATTATAGATAGGTATGTAGTTGTTCAGAACACATAGCATTATTACGTTTACTAGGTATATTGGTCTATTTAGATAAGATACAATAGGATACATTGAAATATCAAGTAATAAAATACACCACCTGCCAATTATTTTGCGTAAATATTAGGGTTTTTTTTATTGATTTTAACTTTCCAATTATTTATTTAAGCTATTATATTGCCTATAAGACAGCCCCATTGCGAAGCTTTCCAGTGGCATAAAAAAGGAACCAAATAGCTTAAAATGAGCTCTCAGAAAAATTGGAGGGATGCGCCGTAGTCTTTGGGGGGATGAGCACCCCTAGATACATTGTCTAGTTTAAAACTGATACGATCATTAAAATTTAATTTATTTATAAGGAAGTTGTCACTTGTCCTGCTACTTATTCTGTGACTGACACATTCTAACAATAGGAAACCCGATATTTTATTTCGCTTCTACTTAGTTTCTATTGTCAAGTTTATAGCATGAATATGTTTTCGGAAGTAAAAAAACTCATTTAAAAAGCAGCTTTGCCTCCAATGTCTGTACTTACGTCCCAAGTAGCTCCTTCAAATTGTATTTATCTTCTACAGTGGGCTGCTTTTCTGAGTCTTTTTTCGATTTTTTCGCTGGATCCTTCTTTCCAAAGAGAGGCATTTTCACCTATTTTCATTCAAGCAGCAACGGAAGAAACTTGTTACAAACTGTCACAAATTTACCACACGATGTTAGCCGTGAAGAGTTGGTTTAAGTAATATTAATACAACTTCGCGTAATATGCTGTATTTTATGCGCCTACAAACGTATTTGTCGTACAACTAAGAACATGCAGGTGCTACACATTATTTAGGCCGCACAACAAAACTATGAAGTATTCGTCACCGACACGTATTCGCATCACATAACTAACGAAACACCTCCTATTCACTCACGATAGCAAAAACTTATAACCTCGTGAGAGGCTGCGAAATGAAATGACGTCAATATTCGGGGGGTAATGAATAAGTGACATCTATTGAACGTATAGTTAACTAGCTGCAGGTGGCACGGTAGCCATTTCCACCCGGTTCACAAGTGTTGCCAACCGTGCGGTATGAACCGCAAATTTACGGTTTTTAGGCGCATTCGTGCAGTAACTGGTTGAAGCATTGTACCGTATGAGATAAACAAGAATCTGATATGTAGATAAAGCTAGTTTTTAAACTGGACATAATTTTCTCCTTGTATACTACACACTGCTTGCATTTCACGAACGCTGTGAACTGCTCAATATCACATCGGTATAACTAAGGTATTCCCACCAGACTTAATTTCTTTGCATAGATTTCGGTGAAAGTCTAATAGGGACTTAGCGCCTCCTTCAGTTGTAGTATATACTGTGTTTACGCCATTAAACATAAAGCTATATATGCTATATTCTTTGGAAAGTACGTATCTTGTGTTTTCTATTCTTTCTTTTCCAATAAAAAAAAACTGAATTTCTTAATGTGCAAGCTCCGAACGTTAGGATGCGCTACAAACAGCGCTCCAATGACGGCAATTAATCAGTGCCTTGCAATGTGTTGATAACACATAGCTGCTAGTTACTTTGAACCTTCATGTTACCTAATTCAATTCGCACCAAACTGTTTGTCTACAGTTGTCTAAGTTCGCCTTGTTTTACACTCCTTGTGCTTACCCTGCAGTTGTAGTATCGCTGCAAGCAGCTTATGTTGGGCTCAGATGCGTAGCTAAGGAGGGATTTTGAGTGTTGGAAAATGTAAAAATTAGTATTAAAAATAGCTTCGTTAAAATAATAGCATCTTTCTAGGTTGGTGGGAACGAGATACTTCCTAATCATATCACTAGTAGCGCTAGATTTACACCGTATGTCTTAGTATTGCCAAAGGTCACAGCAACAGAAACTGTACTTTCTATAGCGTTGGTACAGCCATGTTAAGATATCGGGACCATGTTTTCGTTCCGGTGCTAAATCTGAGTGGTTTCCAAATGAGTGCAATATCTCCCACTTTAACCTAACTAGAAACCCTATTTTGCAGTGAAATAAAATGGACTGCAGCGATAATATAAAATACCGTACAGTGGTTAATTCTTATGTCACAACACATTAGCGCTCAGAATACGCAAAACACCCTATCCCAATTTTAATTCCAATTGCTGCACCCTATACGTGAATATAAACTGGATTTATTTAAATATTTCAACTCAGGATTAATTCATATTTATCATTTGAATTGATACAAAATTGTTTAAGAAATGGATCCCTACACATAACTCCCCCTTGATATTATTTATCTGGCTAAGCTACTGGACTTGGGCTGCTTATAAACGTCACCAGTGAGGAGATTAGTGTGAAGGTGAAAGTGAGAATGATTTGTTACGAAAGCACTCCTGGCGAAAATTACAGTCAGACGCTGTAATTCCTAAGCCAAGGGGCTGGAATTGCATCTGATAAAATGTTACCTGATAAGAACCCTTTGTGTGGCTAACAAAGAGTCTGTAAGCCGCAGAATAGAGTTGGCCCCGTAGTTCAGTCGATAAAACACCTGCTTGCTGTGCGAGGGGTCCGGGGTTCGACTCCTGACTGTGTGATGGTAATTTTGGAAACAGTTGGCTATAGTGCTTTGTTTCACTTGGTCCCATGCACTACTACACATACGAGCTGCTTCAAACATATTTATAATTTTGAATTTGTCACTTTTGTCCAAATTCGCTTCTAACAGAAGATTCTGGACCACCAGAGGCCTGTAGAAATGCTTGAAATTTTTTATTATTCCGTGATCCATTGGTTGCACTTCTGACGTCATATTGGGGGGGGGGGCCAAAAGGCCGGCTTCTGTCATATTGGACTTGAAGGTCTTGAAGAAAATGAAACGATTGTGTCTACACTTGAATACTGGGAATATGTGTAAATTCTGAAACTGGTGTTCTCTATGAGGATTTTGTGCACGTGGACGATGAATGGGCAGTTTGTGGGGAGCTAACCGATGCGGACATTTTGGGCGACATCATGAACACACAAACTGCAGCCTTATCTTCAGATGAAGAAGAACCAGAACAACCCGTGAAAACAATTCCTACAATTGCTGAGGCCATGGATGACTTACAACAATTAAGGTGTTATGTTGAGGGACAACAAAATGTGAGTGAAACAATGTTCCAATCACTCAATAAACTAGAAGTGTTTTGTGTGAATCAAGATTTCCCATCCTCCCCAGAGTCTGTAAGTGTGAATGTGTGCTCTCTAATGTATAAAACCCAAAGACAGAAACCTAATTACAATAGTATACCTACGAGTTAACACCATTGCCGACAAGGGTAAAATGCCGCCGGTATGACCACTGTAGTTAAAGGAGGGGTATAAATGGAAGAATGAAAGGCGTAGAGAAAATGTATACCCATTTATAAAACTTATTCAATGCAAATTTGAGGTATCCAAACAATAGTTTAACTGGCGTGTATTGCAGTGCTAAAATCTCCTTATAATTTTTCCATGTTCATGAATAATTGAGCTTATCTTAGCACATTGGGAAATGCCATTATAAATGCAAATTGCTCCTATTACTGGCTGCGTTTTACTCGTGGCCATGAAGCACTAGCAAGTTTGGAGGTCAAATGACCAACTTGGTTCCAGCCGTCAGCTTCAGTTTAGCGCACCTCGACCTATTGTCCGCATTGTCTCCCTACTTTGGTTATAAATTATAATATTGCTAAATACCGCATGATACAAGAAATACTGTCAGCACAGAAAGTGTTCGTGCACTATTAAAACTTTAAGAAAATTTATATTCTAAGGAATATTTCAATGTTAATTTGAAATTTATTGAGTAACGAGCTAGAACGTATAATTTATAAGAAAACAGCAAACATTTAGAAAATGTCACTTCTATATAAAATAAACTAATTTGCTTATTTCTCAGCCACAGAAAGTAATCCTACGCTCACAAAAATAATACATAAGACCACAAAAATCTTGGTATTCAGTACATTGTATGGGTGCTCTTTAACTTAATTATAGTGTCTAATCTTCTTTCTTGGTAGGGAATGGGCAAGTGTTTTAACTACGTCATTTTGTTATTTGGTTTCATTCTTCCACAAGAGCAGTTTTCAGTGCTTCTTAGGCGTTTCCCCAGGACGTTCCGGACTTGTTCGATAGTTACTGGAAACTTGGGAGGAGTTCGAAGCTGTTTTGGAACATAATATAATATCCACAGTCGCGTATTAAGGGCAGGAGGATGAAGGATATAGAATGTGTTTATCGGAGGGGGATACCTCGCCACTGCGAACAGCTAGATCTATTGTGGCTACACACCCCGGGAGGCAGAAATGAGGTGAAGGAGTCGAAGAAGGTTGCAGGTCCGCAGGCAGACAGACAGAACCACAGAGAAGTCCCTAATATTCCCAGTTTGAACACCCGCTCACCAGTAGAGGCGAAGAATCCCGAGAGAGGGCGACGAAGCCACCCTAACGGGCGGGACAACGGACCCTGGCGTTCACAAGGAGAAATCTTTCCAATGTTCAAGTAACTACGCCATCTGCCCGACACTGTCAGCACCGTAGGGGTTATCATGCATAATAGCGGCTGTCGTCTGCTAGCGAGCGGCCTGGGCGCGGCTTAAGGAGTTCGGGCGTTGCCAACCGTAAGAAATGAACGCGCGGAAGATAACATCTATGTAACACGAAATTCGCAATGCGGCGCGGTTATTTCAAACACACAATTTTTCGATGTTTGTTACATTGCATTGAAGTACACCAAACCTGCATGTTAATTCATACCCAATGAAAATGCTGTTATTTCAGGGCAAACACATTATCGCACATATACGTTATTAGACAGAAGCAGTGGTAGCTTTTTTGTCATTGTCCTTGAACCACAAACACGCATTGTTGTAAATTAGATGAAATATTAGCAGCATACCTTATTACACAGAAGCAGTGGCAGCATTGTTCTCAATGTCCTTGAGCCACGTACACACATTGTTGTAAATTAGGTGAAATATCAGGAGCATACGTTATTTGACAGAAGTGGTGGCAGCATTGTTGTCATTGTCCTTGAGGCACAAAACACACATTGTCGTATTAATGTACTGCAATGAGATGGAATCGGAAATCTGATGTCATTAAAACAAATAGAAATTGAAGTATGCGCCTTTGTTTAAATTTGACATTGTTGAGTTACACCGGGTAATGCTGCGCTATCACATCCAATATCACACCAAATATGTCTTGTCCCCGAAAACGATTCCGGAAGAGGAATTCGTGGAGAAAGGACGTGAAGAGGGCGTCACTGGTACCAAAATTCCGGCGAATTTTCCTCTTCATCCTCATCCACATGTTTTCCACATTCTGCGTGTGGATGGAGTTGTCCTCGGGGTCTACAAAGTTCTGCTCATGGACAATTACGTCGTGTATATATACGCCGTCTAGCAGATTTCCGATGTTGGCGTAAGAAGCCCATCCATCGGAGATGATGCTGCTTCCAGGCAAAATATGCTGCATTATAAGGGCTTCTAGGGTTTGTGCCCTCCTGTCGGGTGCTTCCACCAGGAAGCATTTCCCAGAGCCCCTCTCAATACCACCGAATACCCAGTGGCCCTCACGCCACATCCCTCGGTGGTATTTGCAGTGAAAGAATTTGGATTCATCAATCTCCACGGTGATAGGTTCATTATTCTCGTCGAGGCCGCCAATGAAATCTGGGCTCTCCTCCAACCACCGCTCGGTTTCTTCTCTGAGGAAGTTGCACCAGTCCACAGAAGTATGGGAAGTGGCCACCGAGGCTTCCCTCCTCATCAAATATTGCGGCAGCTCGAAAGCCCGGGTGTACACAAGGAATATCACCTGCTCCATGTGTAGCTTGCTCCTGGAGAAGAACGATCCATCCCGGATGGACTTCCTCCTTCCGCAAGATCCACAGGCCCACCGCTTGCCATCGACGCTGTCGTTGTAGTTATTCAGTACACACGGCTGCTGGCAGTAATTGCAGATCTTGCTATTGGAAATCAGTCTCCTCTGGGCTGCCCACTGCAGCACTGCCAGTATCCCGTCTATCCTGCGGGACAGAATTGGCAACGACCAGACTGCACCAAGCACTGCTTGCCGATGAAGGATTTCCCCTTCAGGCACAATTCTAAATTACGTTGAGCCATTTTAAAAAGAAAGCAATACAAGTTGTAGTCTATACCTTTCAGAATAGCTTTCCAGTATGCGAGTAACATCAGGAGAAGTAATGTTAGAAGTAAAAGTAAGGGTAAACCGCCTCGACCCCTAAATTTCTGATTGGCTACCAGGAATGGATGTCACTTTAAAGAAAAGGGTGGGAGTTGAGTGGGACTGATAGGAAAGGAAAGTTGGGAGGGGCTCATACGGAAGGAAAGCAGGAGAAATATGAATTTTTAAGGTTGCCAATCCGAGGTGGACTTTACTAAACAAAAGCATTGGAAAAAGAGCGAAGGGGAGGTAGTAAATCCCTCCTCCCTCTAGAACACCCTGTCATCGACAAATTAGAACATCAACACATGTTAATCTGTCTACTTGTTTATCTATCCTTTGGCTTTATCTATTATCAATGTTGTTATCTATTGCTTACCTTACCTGTAAGCAAAGTATTGCATATCATAAAAATTTGATATTGAGATGAGAACATAAATAAAAATAAACGATAATGGATATCAAATAAATAAAAAACACAACGCGCGCGCGTCAATACGTGTGTATCTACAGCATAAATGAAAAAGGTAAATCTAGGATAAATTACAGGCTTTGTATTTAAGCTCGGTATCTTCGAAAGATGCGACACCAAGGATTTCAGGAATATCTCCCGCCATGGCCCTACATTCAATGGAACATTTTTGTTAATGTTTTATTTTCTGAAAAATTGCTCTAACATTGTGTTAAAATCTGATGTATTTCAGATACCTACATGGCAAATTAAATCTGTATCCTGAATTAGCTGTGAATGACTTGCAAGTCCTGTTCATTCGGAATGAATTTGTGTAATTTTAGTATAACTGGTAAACCATAAGAGATAGACAAAAACTTACAATAGTCTGTCTTTAAAACTTACAATTTATTCCAAATAACGTTTTTGTTGCATCACTCATTTCGGAGGCATCCACTGTTATTCTTGTAATTATTCAATATTATCTCATTTTTTGAAGTGCTGTCCCATTCACTTGTTTCTCAAGATGTCATGGAAACAGTATGAAATTTTAAGGGTAACATATACCGCCATGTTGTTAAACATTTGACTATCGCTGTTCTCTTTGTATCTATAACGAAAGGTGTAATTTAGCTATTTCTGCAAAGATTAGATAGAAAAAAATTTGATACTTTCACATGACTTTCTCTACCCTCTATGTTTATTAATGGGTATACAAACCATTCTTAGTAAAACTTATTTTCCTATCTACTACATTTTAAACCAAATAAACCTTTGCAGAAATACCTACAATACACATTTCGTTATAAATACAAAGAGAACAGCGATAGTCAAATGTTTAACAACTGGACGTTATATGCTGGCCTTAAAGTCCATACTGTTTCCATGACATCGTGAGAAACAATTGAAATTGTTAAGACTTTAAAAGAATGACAGGTATTGGAAAATTCGAATTTTTGATAACGGATATCTCAGAAATGGGTTATGCCACAGAAAACATTTTAAGTGAATTGTGTGTTTTAAAGAAATCTACATTTTTTGTGTGGTATGTTTTCTTCTATCGCTAACGTTTACCAATTATACAAGATCATACAAAACTCCTGCCGAATGAAGAGGACTTCGCAGGCTATTTCCAAAGAATTCAAGATATAAGTTGTATTTTTCTTAAAGTTCCATTTATACTCTGCCTTTAACCATATAGGTCTTATCGGCGGCCTTTTCTGTGGAACTTATTTGCCTAAAGCAATTGTGTTAGGTTTCTTGTACTTTCGGTTTTTTTTTAATCAGACACACACATTCACACTGTCACTCATACTTTCAGACTCTGGGGAGGATGGGGAAAAATCTTGGTTAGAGAAAAATTCCCACCCCCAGCCGGAAATCGAACCCGGAACGCTTGGTAGAGAAAGCAGATGCTCTAAAGACTGAACTACGCAGCCAGTCACGTTTTATTTGCCATCTAAATATCTTTAATATATGATATTTTAATAAAAATTGTTACTGCCATTTTTCAAAGAATTAAAAGTTTTCGAAAAATGCTGCATGTAAAGGGTAGTTGGGGAAGGAGATTTTCTTCGTGTCGCATCTTTGGAAGGTACTGAACCTAAATACCAGGTGTGGTATTTATCCGACTTTTCAATTTTGCTTTCTTTGGATTTACGGAACCTCAAAACATGTAGTTGCAGCGAAAGCTCGATATCGAATTTTTGGATGGAGAAACGTGATAGAGAAAGTAAAAAGTTTGAGTAAGACTAATTTGTATACTCAGTAATAAGTACCTCAGCTTGCTCAACTGCATTTTAATACATTGGTGGAGTTCATGATCTTGGTTCCAGAGAGGAAAATAAAAATCACACGACTTGCATTTACACGACTTTCTCTATCACTCTTTTTCAAACAATACTTACAAAAGCTGATTCTTGGTATCTACTTCTTGTTAATCGAGATAAACTTTCATTGTAGGAATAAGAAGAAAGCAGTAAACTAAAGGGATAGTCAAATATTTTAAATGTGGGTCGCTATTTGATGGATTTGAAATTCCGTTCTTTTCAGGTGATCGCGGAAAAAAGAAAAAAACCCTGATGTTCTACATTCACATGGCTTTCTCTAATCATTCTTCTACAAACTATACTTACAAGAGCTTATTATTCAAGCTTCTTCTTGTTAATCCGACAAACGCTCAATTTACATTTGCAATTTTGATATACGATACAGAAGGTAAAGTGAGTCAGCTTTTTAAAGAGCGCGTGGCTATATGAGGGCTTTGAAATTCGATGCTCTTTGCGTGACCACGAGAAAATATCGAATACCGACTTCGCATTTGAGAGAATTATAAGTAGGTATTTGAAGGTTTAAACCAATAACAAGGAATATTGTAGCGGACCAGGTGGAGCACCGAGTATTACAGCATATGTCGTAAACCAGCGCAAAGTGTGGAAACCAGGTTACCATAACACGACCACGCTAAAGAACCCCGAGTCAGCTCTTCTGTACGTATTTATACTACAGGGTTTTGACTCGGTCGTGAGCAGTTATCAAAGAGTAGTCGATTGTCAGTTGTCGGTGAGCAGTGAGGGCAATCGAGAGAGTTATCAAAAGGCAATCGGGGGCAGTTATCAAAGAGTAGCTGTCAGATCAGTTTTTGAATCCGTAATCGAGACACCATACACGAGTCGCCAACACAACACCCGGGTGAACAGGTAAGAATGTATCTCTACTAAGTTCTGCTTACTTGTCGGGCTTCAGCCCATTCTGAATAGCCAATGTACTCACTTAAAGAAATAATATAATTTATTGGCTCAATGCATCCCCTGTGCATCATTTAAATACCCCATCCTGGACCGCCACCCTGGCCTACCTACCACCCCAGTACCGACGCATCCCCCCTACCTCTGAGCTATCACCCCCCTAGTGTAAACACCTACTGCGGGGGTAACCACCTCCGTGGGGGGTTACAGTATCTCAGAATGGTTAACTTAAAAAAAGAAAGTAAAAAGGAAATGCTTTGACATAAATTGTGTGCTTTAACGAGAACAATTTTCTTTTTGTAGTAAGATGTTTTGTAGATAGATTTGCCTATCTTATGGTTTACCAATTGTGCAAAAGTTACTGAGAAATAAGAAGACTTCAGAGGATATACCCAGGAAATGCAATATATGCATTTGACATGAAAACATTTTAAACATGTCGTGTTTAATCAAAATCGTTAAGAGTCATTTTTGAGAAAATAAAAAGCATTTGGAAAAGGTTTCCATGTTAAGAGCAGTTTGGGGAGGGGGTAAGTTTCTTGAAAATATTTCTGACGCATGTTTGGAAGGTGCTGAACTTAAGATACCAAACTTGTTATTTAACGACTTTTCCTTTCTGAGTTTGCTGCTCAGACACAAATGTGTAGTAGGACCCTTGTAGTATAATCTCTTACAGCTTAGTGTTACATAAAAGTCATTCAGAATGAAGAGCACTTCACTGGCTATTCCCAGAAAATTCGAGATATATCTAATTATGTTTGCCATGAAAATATCTTAAACAATACCGGATTTTAATCAAAATTGTTGGAACCATTTTTGAGAAAAGGGATAGTTTTGGGGTAGAGGAATTTTCTTGAAAATCTTAACACATTTTGGAGGATACTAAGTTTGAACAATTTTTTTATCTATGCTGTTCACACACACACATTTACTAAACATGTTTCTTTTTAATTCAGGCACTCTCAAAACGTGTATCTCTGTTGAAATCTCGGTATCGAATTTCTGCGTAGAATGCAATAATTCCTCTACTTGCTATACGTAAGTGATAGTGAAATTAAAAATTGTTTCAAGACGCAAGGACTCGGATGTGTGCTGACATAAACAGTTATTTAAAAGAGAAAACGTAAAAGGTTGCGCAACATTTTCTTCCAGAGGCAAATGAAATACGAGGTGGACCTTCTAACAATGCTGAAAACATCCTGAGGTGTTTTCATCTGGGTACTATAACGCTAAACAGAATGTGAGTGAGGTCATAGTGAGCCGCTCTTATTACCGGAAGACTGGTAATATAATCAAAGCGATATACAGACGGTAATATAATCAAAGCGATATACAAATAAACTTACATAGAGCAGAATGTTCGCACAAATCAAAACCGGATTATAAGTAAAGAATTTCAATTAAAACCAAACTTAAATTTAACTTTCAAATGAAACTCTTTCATCCAGTTTAACTTTAATTCATGGTACCATCTAATAAATTCTTGGAATTACGTCGTGTTATTTTATATAGTTGCAGAGGATATCAATATAAAGGTGCAAAAACAGAAGTACAAATAACCTACTTTCAATATATCAGTTGGTGACACGTTTGTAATACTATCAAATAAGGAAGAGAGGGATTGGATTTAGAAAGGGCTTGAGCGTTATCTTTTGAAAATTGGGTGAATCTCAATGTCTGTTTCATTTGCGAAATCTTTAATTATAATTGTGTTACATAAAATTTGCATCTCTATTAGGTTTCATAAATGAGAGTATGATTAACATGAATGAGTATATGAATATTTAGGTGCAGTAAAGATTTAAATCGCCTGCTGACAGAAGAATGGGCGTGTTTGTTTACTTAGATGCTGTGTCGTGGTGAAGGTCACTGAGAAAAGGCGTGGTAGGTGATAGCAATAGCTCATCGAAGAGGGAAAATTTTTATTTATACCAAACCACGACCTGATGCTCGTTTCTCAACTTGCTTGGAGCTACAGCTCACAAGCTTTTGCTTGTTTTTATTTATATCACCCAATGTCGTTCTTTAAGTTTAACGTCCCTAAATTGGTAGTCGTATCGGATGACGAATGAATGAAATGGGTGAAATGATGCTCAAATGAGCCCGGGGTCCATAGAGCTTACAGTTATCCGACATTCGACTTCTCAAGATAAGGGCCAACTCCGAAAAACGTTTATCCGAACAACTCACCCTAACCGAGACTAGAACTCGGGACCTCTTGAATGTGAGGCAAACACACTATCCGCACACCGCAGAGTCAGTACTTTCTATATTGTTTTTATAACCACATACAACGAAATGTGTCATGCAGGTTTATCTATATTAACAAGAATGAGATAGAAGAAGAAACTTTTATAAGGATAATGGGTAGAGAAAGTTATGTGAATCCAACATCAGATTTTAATTAAGCACAACCTTAAGAGCCGAATCTTTGCACGGTTGCAGTAGTTTAGGAACAAAAATGTTAAGTGTAACATCTTGTATGAACGTTTCCATTTTTCATAACACTTGTACGTGACTTTAAGATCAGACCCTCCCTACCTGCCTGGGACTTTGCAAGGGGTAGTGTTTGAACATTCCGAAAGCATTTCTGTTTATGATGGGCAGTAAATGACTCTCAACCAGGAATACAATACAACAGCACCGCATGTTAAAAGTGGATGGGGGAACATCTGTTCCGCAGAAGGTACAATCTTTGGCTAACAAGAAACTCCAGACCGCACTGCAAACAGTACTCAAGCAATTCGAATACACTTATTTACGTTGAATTCCAAGAAAAATTCCACATTCTAGATGAAATAAAGTGAGTATTATATACCGCGATTTAAGGAATATAATTGACGAATGCTTCGTGGTAAAGTGTTTCTTTTCCTCCCTGTCGGCCTGCGTTTTATTCCAGTAGCAAGAGCTATTCGGAAAGGCTTTTCCCCAGTTTTCGTTTATCCCGTAGAGACAATTTCCAAGAAAGATTTAAGAAGAAAAATACCTGGCTCATCTATGCCATAATTATCTTTTCCATTCGTTCAATTATTAAGAACATTTAGGCAGAAAGGAAGTTGAATACTCCATAAAATTCTATATTTGCAAATCTATACTCTTAGTCATTGATTTTACTTTACACTAAAAAACAAAGAAAAAACGGGGATTCGAGGAGGAAAGTGCAAGAAAGGATTAAACAATGCTTAGATACTTTATAGCTTAAAACGCTGACACAGTGAATTTACACTGTGTAGTTCAAAATCGCAATTTTATGTTTAAGGATTAGAAATCAAAAGGAACCTTCACAGTTAGACGAAGTCCTCTACTGATTAAAAATCAATATTCTTACTCGACAAAAAATACTCATATCGTGGAAAATGTAATGTGAACAGAAGCCTAATTTTGCATGAATGCTATATGGTATTCACGTTAAATTTCCTACAATAAATATTTTAACCACCATTAATTACATATTCCATTACAATGAACTTGGTTACATCCACCATACGGAAAACTAAAAACGCCACATGTAGCATTTGTGTATATGTCTGTGTATGTGTTTTAATGAGAGGTAGTGTCTGAGTGCGTGTGTGTGTTTTAATGAGTTGTAATGCCTGAGTGTGTGTGTGTGTGTGTTTTAATGAGTTGTAATGCCTGAGTATGTGTGTTTTAATGAGTTGTAGTGCCTGAGCGTGTGTTTTAATGAGTTGTAGTGTCAGAGGCTGTAAGTTTTAATGAGTTGTAGTGCCAGAGGCTGTGTGTTGTAATGAGTTGTAGTGCCAGAGGCTGTGTGTTTTAATGAGTTGTATTGCCAGAGGCTGTGTGTTTTAATGAGTTGTAGTGCCAGAGGTTGTGTGTTTTAATGAGTTTTAGTGCCTGAGTGTGTGTTTGATTTAATGAGTTGTGGAGCATGACAGTGTGATTTTGTATGTATGTGAGCTTTGGAGTGTGCTGAACAGAGGACCAGGCACCAAAACAACGGGAGAAATAGACTTCTTTAAGTAATGTCCGCAGGAACACAGAGGCAAAAATAAGATTGGGATAAAATAGCACTCTTGGCAGCGGCATACGCACCTTCATTGGATATATCTACCTTCATTATCGCGTATGCCGAAATTAAATTAAAGTGAGTTTTATTTATGGACGCTCTTTAACTACTATGGTCCTTAGTGTCCCAATCTTATTGGGCGTGAAATTTTGCTCAGAGGCCTCTTTATCAGGCTTGAGGTTCTTTTACGTGTCGTAAATCTACGACACGGGACCAACGACTTTACTTCCCTTCCGAAGGAAGCCATGCTAAGGATTTTTACACCCGAAATAATTCATCGCCCTCCGCTGGGTTTGAGCCCGCGATCTCGGGAACTAGAAGCTAGCACGGTACCACTAGTCCACGGAGGACGACAGGGTATGCCGACGTGACCAGGAACCCAGACAAACGATAGGCTGATACCAACAGTGGTAAGGTGGTGGGAACAATCCTGGAGACGCTGCACCATAGGATTACGAACGCACAGCGCACGAAGGCTAGAAAGGACGCTTAGAGAGTCCGTGCATAAAACACAATTCTGCAGACCACGCTGACGGATAAAGGACAGAGCTTGTTCCAGAGCAATAAATTCAGCAGTAAAAACCGAGCACTGATCAGAGAGACGAAAAATAAAACATTCTTCACCAAATAGAAAGGCACATCCAACTCCACGATCATCCTTTGAGCCATCAGTAGAAATAAAACAATGGCTGCCAAAGTGCGACTTAACTTCGGCAAAAGCCAAACGGATGACCGGATCGGGGGTCGTGGACTTTGACATGGACGTCAAATCAATGTGGCAAGATATTTTGGAATGCAGCCAAGGAGGGAAGTGTGTGTGACCCCTGTGTTGAGGCACACGGATAACCGGCAAGCATAGCTGCAGAGAAGAACGTCACGACGATAAGAGAGCGGAGGTTCTGCAGCTTCTGCACAAAGACTCAAAACAGGACTGGTATGAAAACCACCAGTTGATAGTCGGAGGCCCTGGTGATGGTCAAGAGACTCAGGATGGAAGGTCGCGCAGCGGAATACACAATACACCCATAGTCAAGCTTTGATCGAACCAACGATCGATAAAGTCGCAAAAGTAAGGTGCGATCTGCACCCCAAGATGACATTTAAAACACGTAAAATAGAAATAAACGTTCACACCTTGCTTTCAAATAGGTGATATGCGACGACCAACACAACTTCCTATCAAAGATTAATCCGAGGAATTTCGTTTCGTCCGAAAAGGGGAGGAGTGCAGCACCGAGTCGGAGACAAGGTGGAGGGAACGCTTTTCCGCGACAGAAATTAACGCAGACTGCCTTCTTGGCAGAAAATTGGAACGCGTTGGCAATGCTCCAGGAGTGAAGGCAGTTAAGACACTGCTGTAGTCGGCGTTCCAAAATTCAGGTGCGACGATAAGTTGCAAATACGGTGAAATCGTCAACAAAAAGCAACGAGGAAATTCCGGGTGGAACACAGGCAGCAGTAGGGTTAATCGCAATTGGAAACAGTGTGACCGAGACCTGAGGTACTCCGTTCTCTTGGATAAAAGTTGAAGATGAAACCAATCCTACACGCACACCAGATACACGGTCCTTCATAAACTCATGAATGAAGACAGTGAGACGGCCATGGAAACTCCACTGATGGAGTGTACGTAAAATGCCGCCCCTCCAACAAGTGTATAAGCTTTATCCAGGTCAAAAAACACAGCCACTGTTTGACACTTTCTCAGGAATCCGTTCATAATATGCGTCGACAGAGATACCAGATGGTCGACGGAAGAGCGATGGCGACGAAACCCGCATTGAGCTTTCGCCAGAAGGTTCTGAAACTCAAGCCACCATGTCAACCGCCCGTTGCAAATGTAACTGATAAGGGAGATAGGCGGTAGCTGGAAGGTAGTTGGCGATCCTTCCAAGGCTTAAGTATAGGGACGATGGTGGCTTCGCGCCAAACTGAAGGGAAAACGCCGTCTTGCCAAATACGGTTATAGAGCTGTAAGAGAAAAAGTTTACTGTCGACGGAAAGGTTCTGTAACATCAAGACATGAATGCCGTCCGGCCCAGGAGCGGAGTTCTTAGAGAAATGGGGGCCGTGCTTCAGCTACCTTATTGAGAAAAGGTCATTATAGCACTCCTGATTAGGAGACCGAAAACTATAGGTCACGGAATCCAGCCGGTCTTTGAGAGTGCGAAAGCCGGCGGAATAATGGTCAGAACTGGAAACCACCTCAAAGGCAGCATCCAGAGTGTTAGCAATGGCAGCCGTATCCAGTATGGTGGCCTTGGAAATCTGAAGGCCATACACAGTACAATGCGACACTTTACCGGAGAAGTGACGACGTTTATCCCAAACCGCAGAGGAAGGCATGAAGCTATTAAAAGACTCGACAAAACGAATCCAGGCCTACTTGCTATGCTGAATAATGCGAGAGCTCTGGCGCGCAATTGTTTAAAAGTAACCAAATTATCAAGTATAGGGTGCCGCAGAAACACCCTGAGCGCAGCTCTACGGGCACGAACGGCGTCCTGACAGGCCTCGGTAAGCCACGGAACAGCAATACGCCGAGGGTGGGAGGACCAACGGGGAATTGTGCATTCGGCGGCAGATAGATCGTAGACGTAAGGTGCTGCACCATTTGGTTAACGTCAGTGGAGGTCTGGTCCACAAAAGACACGAGGCTGGAATACAGTCTCCAATCGGCTTTATGGAATTGCCAGGTAGGTGCTCTGGAATGTTGGACGTGGTGAGACAGAAGAGACACGATGCATGGGGTAATGATCGCTGGAGTAGGTGTCAGCGACGACGTTCCACTGCAGACGACAAGCAAGCTGGATTGAGCAAACGGCAAGGTGCAAGCGAGAGAATGTACCAGAAGAACCAGAAAGAAAAGTAGGCTCACCTGTATTGAGGATGGAGAGGTTTAACTGAGCAAAAATGTCGGAAAGAAGCGTTCCCCTTGCACAAGCCCTAGGCGAACCCCACAGGGGGTGATGGTCATTAAAATATCCCAACAAAAGAAATGATGCTGGGAGAGCGGACAGGAGATCTCGAACGTCCGCGTTAAGCGAGGAGAGACGATGGAGGTGAATAGACGGAGCAAAGAGAAAAGAAAAAGCCGGGGAATTGAATCCTAACGGCAACAGCTTACAAGTCGGACGTAAGTGTGAGAGTCTGAAAATGAACGTCGTGACGCACTAATAGCATGACACCTCCATGAGCAGGAGTACCCTCATCCGGCGCAAGATTTTAGCGAACGGGAGTATACCCTCGGAGATCAAAAGTATTGTGAGGGCGAAGCTTGGTCTCTTGCAAACCCACGACCATAGGTGAATGGGAACACAATAAAGGTTGCAGTTCCGCCCTATGCGATCGTACACCACGTAAATTCCAGGTCAAGATAGCCATGAATAAAAGGTATAAACTGTCTACTTAGAAGGGCGGCTCAAAATTACCTTCTGCTTAACCTTGGGACTCGAGCTTTTGGTATGGAGTCGTTCAGACTCCATAGGCTCCTCGAAAGGAGGGCCCACGCGCTCAGTGCCAGAAACCGATTCAAGCGCCGAGAATCGGTTCTGGGTGGCAATGGGTGAAGGGTGCCGCTGAGCGCGACTTTGGGACTGCTACCTCAGAGGAGAAGAAGGTGAAATTTTCTTACCGCGCGCACGCGGAGGGTCTTTAAGAAAATCTTCCATGCGAAGTTTCTGCTTGGATTTCTTCTGAGTGCCTTGTGAATTCAGTACCTTAGGACCAGCATTAGATGGCTTAATAACTGTGCCAGAGATGGGCGGCTGGATGGTAGTTGCGGTAAAGGCAGTCATGGTCCAGTTTCGGCATCCTTCCGGGATACTGGCGAGGCAACAACAGAGCTGAACGTACCCGATCGCAGGAGCGCAGGTTGGCGCATATGGTAACACCTCCGGGCTTCAGCGAAGGATAGCTTTTCGTTTACCCGGATCTCCTGGATCGCCTTCTCGTCCAAGTACCGCAGACAGTCGGCAAATGACGCAGAATGAGATCCTTTGCAATTAACGCAGACGAGGGCTGATGAACAGGTACCATCGTGTGAGGGCTGACTACATGAGTCACAGATGGAAACGGTACTCTTACAAGAGACTTGTGTATGCCCAAAACGTTGGCATTTAAAACAACGCAGAGGTCTAGGAATATAGCTCACCACTGTGCGTTCGTGCCCTGCTAAAAGACTCGTGGGCAGATCGACGCCATAGAAAGTGAGAAATAGGGTACGAGTCGGTACCTACACTCCATCACGTTTAGCCTGCACTCGATGAACTGCTGTCACCTTTTGATCAGAAAGATAGTCGACCAGTTCATCGTCCGACATACCATCGAGGCTATTGAGGGTTGAGTTTTTTTTATTTATGGACGATCTATAACTACTATGGTTCTTAGCGTCCCATTCTATATTGGGCGTGAAAGACCGGAATTTTGCTCAGAGGCCTCTTTATCAGGCTTGAGGTTCTTTTACGTGCCGTAAATCTACGACACGGGACCACCGGCTTTACCTCCCTTCCGAAGGAAGCCGTGCTAAGGATTTTTACGCCCGAAAAAATCCATCGCCCTCCGCCGGGTTGTAACGACGACTCGACAGGTATTCAAGGTGCGGTGCTTCTCAACACGGATGGGATAACCGTGGAGAAGCGTGGCGCGTAACAAAGTCTTACTTTTTGCATCGGACTTACTCTGAACGAACAATGAACCGAGACGAAGGCGAAGGAATGAACCGGGCCAGCAATAGAGTCAATGATCTTCTGTATTATAAAAGGGTTCACCTTCTCAAACGTTTTTCCTTTCTCTGTTCGCATAATGACTAATTAACAACCAGATGACTGTGGTGCTACTTCTGTTACCAAAACTTTTCGGCGTGTTATTAATAATGGAGAAAGAGGGCTCCATAGCGAAAGAAATCCTCCACCACTGCAACCGTCTCCGACTTCAGGCTCTGTCTTCCCGGACGTTACCCCGGCTTGGTTGAGTGGCCTATCCATACCGGTCTCACCCCAGGGTCACACCTCCCAAAACATAGACAGAGGGACCCAATGGCCGTGGGGAGTCAGCAGCTCATGTAGTGCCCCCCGCGGGACTGCAGTTGAACAGCGGATACGTACACACACCCTACATGACAACCCCGGGTAGTGGGGATGACGCCATTATCCACTCACCCAGCTGCCCACCCAGTGCGCGGGTATCCGTCAGGCTGTGTCCACGGAGGATTACAACAAATAAAATTGGAAAATAAACCAAAAGTGTGTGGGCGTTACGCACGCAAGGTAGGACGGTGAGGAAGGAAAAGGGATATGTGAATGGTCGTGGTGCGAAATGTTTGTAAATAGATTAGAGAAAAAGAAGCGATGGCGAGTGGGGGTATGGAACGAAATGAAAAGAACCCACGAGAATGCACCTTGTGTCCCCCGGTCAAGAGGACGAACCCACCTCGACCGGACGAGGGTGGAGGGATGACGATGGTGATGAGTGGCTCGGGACCCCGAGTGTGCCAAACCTGTACTCACATAAAGTGAGCCCCTGGGGGTTGGAAGCTGCGTTGAAACCGTGGGACAGCAACCACGGAAATAGAAAAGATCCCTGTTGGTGAGACAGGTATTAATAAAACTATAGAACCTAAACCCAGTGAAAGAAAAAATTGTAGAAAAGGAAGAGTAAAATAAATGAAGCTAACGTGGCTAGTCCAGATGAGGGCGAGGGGATGATAATGGTGAGGACTGGCTCGGGCACTCTGGGTACGTCAAAACCATACTCACATAGTGAGCCCCTGGGGGGGTTGAACTGTGAGTGTGTTTTGCTGGTGAGTTGTAGTGTTTGATTGCGAGTGTGTGGGCTTTGGAGTGTGAGTGTGTTTTTGTTGGTGAGTTGCAGTTTGTGACTGGGGGCGTGTCAGCTTTAGAGTATTAGCGTACTTGTGCTAGTGAGTTGTAGTGTGACTACGAGTGTGAAGCTTTGGAGTGTAGGTGTGTATTTGCTGGTGTGTTGTAGTGTGTTACTGCGGGTGTGCGAGCTTTGGAGTGTGGGTGTGTTTGTGCTAGTGAGTTGTAGTGTGTGACAGCGAGTGTGTGAGCTTTGGAGTGTGAGTGTGTTTGTACTAGTGAGTTGTAGTCTGTGACTGCGAGTGTGTGAGCTTTGGAGTGTGGGTGTGTTTCTGCTAGTGAGTTATAGTCTGCGACTGCGAGTGTGTGAGCTTTGGAGTGTGAGTGTGTTTCTGTTAGTGAGTTGTAGCCTGTGACTACGGGTGTGTGAACTTTGGAGTGTGAGTGTGTTTGTGCTAATGAGTTGTAGTGTGGTACTGCAGGTGTGTGTGTCAGCTTTGAAAAATGAGTGTGTTTTTGCTGGTGAGTTGTAGTTTGTGACTGTGTGGGTGTGAGCTTTGGAGTTGAGTTTGATTGTGCTGGTGAATTGTAGTGTTTGATTGCGAGTGTGTTGGCTTTGGAGTGTGAGTGTGTTTGTGCTAGTGAGTTGTAGTGTTTGAAGACGAGTGTGTGAGCTACGGAGTGTTAGTGTGGTTGTGCTGGTGAGTTCAAATAAAGCATGCATTTTGAATTTTCTGGAAATAGCCTGTGAACTCCCGTTCATTCTGATTGAATTTTGTATTGCGCTAAGTATCTAGGAAACTATGAAATGCTCTAAAATGCAGGAAAGATGTACAGATTGAGGCAAACCAATATTTTCTTGTGTTAACATTTGTGATAATATTCCAGGATATGTCATTGCACTTTTGACTTAAAAGTGTATTATAAATGTTTGAACGTTTGCATAATCTTATAACAGCCTTAGGAGTGTTCTAAGTCTGAAAAATCATTTTATATTACAGCTGCTTTACCCGAAAATTCATTCATTTAATATTTCTTGCTTTGTACAGACTGAAAAAAGGACTTGCTGAAAAGCACACATTTAGTAGTTCAAGACACTTTATTAATGTCATTCTTAGCAGCTTGGTAGCACAGAAAGTTAATTTGCTTTCAACTCCTTTTATAAAAAACAATAATAAAATTACAATTGATTCATTCACATAACTTTCTCTACCCTCTATCGTTTATTAGTAGATACATAAATTATTCTTAATCAACCTTTTTTTCTGTCTACTACATTTTAATATAAAAAAAAAGACTTTGCAGAAATATCTACATTACACATTTCGTTATCGATACAAAGAGAACAGCAATAGTCAAATATTTAAAAACTGGACGCTATACGCTGCTTTAAAATTCCATTCTGTTTCTACGACTTCACGAGAAACAACTGAATGTTGAAAGGACTTTAAGATAATGACCAAAAAAATGAACAATTGAAACCTTCAAAAAATGAGCAATTCGCAACATTTAATAACGGATATCTCAGAAACGGCTCATGCCACAATAAAGCTTATTCTAAATATTTTCTATGTTTTAAAGAGATCTACATTTTTGGTGTTGCACGTCTTCCTCTATCGCTTAACGATTACCAGTTATACAGGGTTATAAAAAATTCCTTCCGAATGAACGACTTCATAGGCTCTTCCCCGAAAATTCGAGATATACATTTTATTTGCCATGTAAATATTTTTAATGTATGGTATTTTAATCAAAATCGTTTCAGCCATGTTTAGAACATCAAAAATTTCGAAAAATATTCCATGTAAAGGGAGTTTAGGTATTTATCCGACTTTTCGTTTTGAGTTATGACACACACGACGTTTCCACAAATGCATTATTTGGATCCCGATGATGATGATAATAATAATAGTAATAATAATAATAATAATACATCAACAACGATAAATAACAACACGCGGGCCGTATAAGTATATAACTACAATGGCTCGCTGTACATTGTGTGCATGTGTTGGCTACATGTTATGCCTACAGCGTGTTTTCCATTCTCACTGTTGGCAACAAACACGTAGGCCACGCCCACGCGGCTGCTTGCAGAAGACAGGCCGTTATTATGCATGGTAACCGCTAATTACTGTAAACAACGCCATTTCGTGCCATCCAGTGTATATTTTGTGCATATAATATTGTGTACAGTGTGATTAACAGTGTAAATGGTGACACGTAATTTTGAGTGAGCTCAATCAGTGTCAACTTCAATATCAACAGTTCTGTTTTATGCAAGTATTACATGTTTGCAGTTTATAAAACTATTTCCTTTGTAATTTAAATAAGTATCTGTAGTTTAGAAATGTTGTTAAGTTATAGCATATAAAACTGTAGACTGCATGAATGTTGGGTTATGATGTATAATAGCGGCTGTCGTCTGCTAGCAAGCGGCCTGGGCGTGGCTTAAGGAGTTCGGGCGCTGCCAACCGTAAGAAATGAACGCGCGGAAGATAACAACTATGTAACACGAAATTCGCAATGCGGCGCGGTTATTTCAAACACACAATTTTTCGATGTTTTTTACATTGCATTGAAGCACACCTATTGTACTAAGTTAACCAAATCTGCATGTTGATTCATACCCAAAGAAAATGTTATTTCAGGCCAAACACATTATCGCACATATACGTTATTACACAGAAGCAGTGGTAGCTTTGTTGTCATTGTCCTTGAACCACAAACACACATTGTTGTAAATTAGGTGAAATATCAGCAGCATACCTTATTACACAGAAGCAGTGGCAGCATTGTTCTCATTGTCCTTGAGCCACGTACACATTGTTGTAAATTAGGTGAAATATCAGCAGCATACGTTATTACACAGAAGCGGTGGTAGCATAGTTGTCACTGTTCTTGAGTCACAAAACACACATTGTTGGATTAATGTACTGCAATGACGTGGCAATCGGAAAACTGGAGAAGACGTATAAGTTAGGTGAAATACCAGCAGCATACGTTATTACACAGAAGCGGTGGCAGCACAGTTGTCACTGTTCTTGAGTCACAAAACACACATTGTTGTATTAATGTACTGCAATGAGGTGCCAATAGGAAAACTGGAGAAGACGTATAAGTTAGGTGAAATATCAGGAGCATACATTATAAAGACAGAAGCGGTGGCAGCATTGTTGTCACTGTTCATGAGTCACAAATGAGAGAAAAATTCCCACCCCTAGCCGGGAATCGAACCCGTAACCCTTGGTAGAGAAAGCAGACGCTCTAAAGACTGAACTACGGAGCCAGCCACATTTTATTTGTCATGTAAATATCTTTAATATATGACATTTTAAAAAAATGTTACAGCTATTTTTCAAAGAATTAAAAGTTTTCGAAAAATGCTGCATGTAAAGGGTAGTTGGGGAAGGAGATTTTCTACGTGTCGCATCTTTGGAAGGTACTGAACCTAAATACCAGGTGTGGTATTTATCCGACTTTTCAATTTTGCTTTCTTTGGATTCACGGAACCTCAAAACATGTAGTTGCAGCGAAAGCTCGATATCGAATTTTTGGATGGAGAAACGTGATAGAGAAAGTAAAAAGCTTGAGTAAGACTAATTTGTATACTCAGTAATAAGTACCTAAGCTTGCTCAACTGTATTTTAATACATTGGTGGAGTTCATGATCTTGGTTCCAGAGAGGAAAATAAAAATCACACGACTTGCATTTACACGACCTTCTCTATCACTCCTTTTTTTTTAATTTTTCTCGCGATTGCAGTTTTTTGTGTTTTTTTATTTTTTTTAGATTTTTTTTATTTTATTTTATTTTTTTTAATGTTCTTGTTTTAATTTTTGTGCAATGTATTTATTCATTTACTTTATTTTGGGATAGGTTTTTAGGAGAATATGGAAACTACTACACAAGAAGGATAGATCACTTTTGTTTCTTCTTCTTCTTATCCCTATTCTTAGCATATGCCCTCCTGCAGTGGACACTTAGAGCTTCCTTAAATGCGGGAGATCCAAGGCCAAGGTGGTTCTTTTGTCCAACTCCCAGCGTTCCTTCCGGATAAAGCTCTGAAAGGCCTGCAGATTCACTGCGTCCCCAACTTTTAGTACCCAAAAATAGGTGGCAAAGATGAGCCAAGTAAGGGCATCTGTCAGTTTCTTGTCACCGTGTTTGAATTCGAGATTCAGATAGACCTCCCGTGGAAACATCAGCACGCCACTACAAATCACTCCTATGCGACCATAGATCCAGTCCCATATTGGGCGTACGACGGCACAATCCACCAACTTGTGACTCAATGTCTCCACCGCAGAACACCTGAGGCAGAGATTTGATGTTGCTCTGCCATGCCGCCACAATTTGTCAGCTGTCGGAACAACCTCATTGACAGCCGAGTAAACCGCAGCTTTCCAGTCAGTGGGGATCTTCGGATTCTGAAATTTTTCCCAAATTGTACTCCATCGTCTAAGCGAATAGTTTTGTTGTACCCGCGGTAGAACACTGGTGGTAGACATCAGATGTTTGTAAAAGAAGGCTGACCGAGTAAAGGCCAACCTCTACGTAGTAATGGTGGGTAGGTCCGCAAATGTCTGCCACCACCGCCGAAATTCGGGTAGCCGCCTATCTGGAAGACGAAGTAGAGCTGCCCAAAGCGATCGCTGTAGCGAAAGGCCCTCACCGTCCAGAACACGCAGTATAGTTTTCCCAAGAAGTACCAGACATTTCACATCCACTGCGATCAACCCACAACCACCTTTATTAACTGGTAGACGTAGTTGTTCCCTGGAAACCCGATAAGCAGCTCCGGACCAGAGAAAATAACCAATCAGGCATTCGATCCTCTGAGAAAATTGCTTGGTAATAGGCAACACTTGAGCAATGTACCAAATCCTACTGAGGGCGTAAGTATGCACATACCACACTCGTTGGAAAAGGTTTAGTGACCGAGTCCGCTGCTCTACTAAGAGCACCCGTAACTTCGTCAGCTTGTCAGCCCAATTAACTGCCACAGTCTCGCGAAAACACAGAGTAAACACAACGCCCTAGATCTTCGTGCGGCTGACTGTCCGCATACCATGAAGGTTCAGGGGTTCTGGCCAATGACCAAACTGTAACACCTCCGACTTGGTAAAATTAAATTGGGAACCAGAAACGGAACAATAGTCGCGTAGACACCGATGTAAGGTGACCATGTCCGCGTTGTTTGCCAGGAAGACAGTCACATCATCCGCATAGGCGGTAAGTCGGAATCGCTGACCGTGCAGTTCTATGCCGCCGAGGGATGACTGTAGTTGTCTCAAAAGGGGATCGAGGCTCAACGCAAATAAACCCATAGACAGTGGGCAACCCTGTCTGACTGACCGCTCTATGCGGAGAATCGGAGAAAGGTATCCGTTGCAGAGTGTCCTGGATGTCGCAGCAGCATAAAGGTTTTGTAATAATGAAAGGAACCGCCTTGGGATCCCCAAGTGCCGCATAAGCGACCATAGGTAAGTAGTATAAGTCCCGGATGAGCCAACTGGATTAACGATAATCCTGCCGCTAGGGGCGCTAGTGTCGCTGCGAGCGACGGCGGCAAGTTTGAAAAGCGCCATGAGCGGAAGGATAATCGTTATTGCAATTGGCACTTCCGGGACTGTTTTCTTTATTTATAATTTGAATACAGTACATTGGATAAAGATATGAATACATAGTTTAGATTAACATGATGTATTATTTGCTTAACATATGAATACATAGTTTGAGAATAACATAATGGATTATTTGATTACAGGAGATTAACATATGAATACAATAAATGAACAACATAAGAAATATTAGGAGAAAAAAAAGCACATTAAAATTCATAGTTTGTTGAGGCACTAGGACACACAGATTTCGCGCACAACAATGATTTTAAAGTACGTGGTGCACTTTGAGTCCTCATCATCGCTGCTGCTGCTATCGACGGTAAATTGGTGGATAGGTTTGGTGATGCAGGTGACGAGCACGTGAGAGAAACTTTCGTTGACGAACTCGGTGAAGGTTGGTATATAGATGGGGATGGTAAATTCGTTGTAATGGCTGGTTGAGAAGCATCCTGTGGATGTGACTTTGTTGGTTAGAGCAGGAATGTTGCTGTTGCCGAGGTATATGATGCATAGTGCGTCTTGTTGATGCTGGTGCACTTTGGTAGGTACGCATTTGACGTGGAGGCGTGAGCCCCTTGGACGTCGAGTGTGATGGTGACAACTCTGCTGCTGCGGAAATAGGAGTTGGAGATGCAGAGGATACGGATAGGTGAAGCTGCATTGAGAATGAGTTGTAGGGTAAGATTGTTTCCCACGAGGACGGGATAGGTTTCGTCGGACATTATTTAGGGTTATATGGGGAGAACGTGACGATGTGACGTTTGAAACCGCTGCGTAGTTTTTCCTCGCCTGCGTATATGATGCAGAATGAGGTAGAGTTGAGTTTGTTGATGAGTTCTGGAGAGGCTTTTGCAAATCTTGTTGGTAGGAAAACTTCTGTGTCGTTGTCGAGTTTGGCGACGAGCTTTGTACCGTGAACGGTGTCGATTGTTTTGACGCCGACGACACGATATGGTACGTGCTGTTCAAGCGTAGATACGCTGAGAGTGTCGGCGCTGCGGGAAAGTTCTTCTAGCTCTTTAAGGGCGTCCTGTGACATTATGACGGCACAGATGGCAGTTTTTGATAAACGGGGGAGGACCGTCTATATGAGTGGTTTCATGAGGAAGGTTGTAGTGTTGTTTACACCTGCGATAAGGTGCGCAAACTACCTGTGCGTCTTTGGGAAGTTGGTTCCACACAAGGTCGACGTCGCTTGGGGGATAACGTTCGAAGATGTATATGCCGTTCTGCAGCAGCACTTGGCGTTCCCTGGGCAGTAGCAGGTGGATTCTTCGTCCGTTATCGAGATACCGAAAGAGCACGATGAAGCAGTTCATGTGGTGTTTCTAGCGGAGTACCTCCGAAGGAATCGTTGAATTTGCTTGTTGAGTTGATCGAGGTCTTCGTAGAAACCGAGTTGACACTCCGTGCACAGGCGGGTGAGACGGTGCCTAAGTTCGCAGCTGCACGTTTGGTGAAAGCAAAACGAGCAGTGGAAGTCTTTACACGTCGGTCCTGGCATTCCCCCACGGCTGGCTAGCACCGAATGAAGGGGAAAAGAATGCGCGTGCATAAATATAACCCAACTGCCGGAAGCAGGAAATCACTGGTGGGAGAAAAGTTCGTTGGAGATTTACCACATCAGGGGGAAGCACTGGTGGGGGAAAAGTTCGTTGGAGAATTACCACATCAGGGGGAAGCACTGGTGGGGGAAACGTTCGTTGGAGGTTCACTACATCCGCCGGAAGCGCTTAGCGATTATTGCACAACATCCGCAGGAAAAACACTGTGTCCGTTGATTTAACGGTTTTCCTCTTGGAGGAGAACTCTGTTTTGAACGGTTTCGTTGGAGATT
Organism: Deroplatys truncata; assembly: GCA_030765065.1. Lineage (NCBI taxonomy): Eukaryota > Metazoa > Arthropoda > Insecta > Mantodea > Mantidae > Deroplatys > Deroplatys truncata. Next base: position 285,417,134 of record CM060990.1, read on the forward strand.
TACCACATCAGGGGGAAGCACTGGTGGGGGAAACGTTCGTTGGAGAATTACCACATCAGGGGGAAGCACTGGTGGGGGAAACGTTCGTTGGAGGTTCACTACAACCGCCGGAAGCGCTTAGCGATTATTGCACAACATCCGCAGGAAAAACACTGTGTCCGTTGATTTAACGGTTTTCCTCTTGGAGGAGAACTCTGTTTTGAACAGTGCTGAACATGCAAACGCCGTGAATGTGATCGGGTATGATATAGGGTGATTCGCGACCCAAATGCGCCGCTAAGCACGTGCCGTAGCATATGGGGTTTTCGTTTAACATTTGCTGCATTTTGTCTGTGGAAATGTATTGCTGTTCGTAGAAAACGATGTATAAACCTCTTGCGGGCACAAATTGGAACCACTGATGTTGTGCGTCTTCTTTATCTGCTTTGAAATGGATATCGTTGAAGTACATGTTAGATAGCACAAAATGAATTTTGGTTTCGCAGCTGTGAATTCTGGCGGAGACGGGTTTTCCGTCGTAGGTGCTGTCGACGAAGCGAAGTGCATAAGGTGTATTTTTATGGGGGTGACCGTCCACCTCGTAGTTTTTAAACACCTTACTGTCATGGTAGTACACCGACAGGTAATTTCTGTAACCCATGATGCGGGAGCGAAGGGTGCGAGATGATTGGGTGAGGTGCGGTTGGAACGCTGGTAGAAATACATGCGCACTAAGGACTATTTTGTGAGATGCGCAGTGCAAAATGGGTGTTGAGGAAATGATGAACCTCGAGGAATGTTCTAAAATTGGCGCACCGTATGTACTTGGTGAACTGCGTGAAATTCATGTTATGTAACGGAACGTTGGAGGCATGGTTGTGAAGCATGTACTTGTGGTATGCCATGATTTGACTTCTTCGACGAGTTTGTGCCACTGCGAGGAACTCATGACGACTGCGTTGTGCTGTCCACATTTGGCAATGGTGACGACGAGATGGTGCGGCGGCTGGGGGAGAATCCCACACTGACGAATTTAGTTTGTTGCGGGTTGAGGAAGTAGATATCCGCCAGAGGACCCACAACTGCACTGTGTTGGAAATGTGCTGGCGGAGCAGGGCTGTCGGGATGCTGCTGGAGGTCGAAGATTGGTAGTTTCCTTTTTTCCCCGGGTTTTGAGGTGGTCGGGGTTTGACATCCGGTTATACTGGAACACACAAAACAATAATAATAATGTGAGGGATAGAGAGATAAGCGGGATAGAAAAAGCAAGCTAATACATAGGTGCGGACCTACCTGGTCGGCGTGCTGCATGGCAGCATGACTGTATCCGCGTGCTGCATGGTACACTCTGAATGAGGCGAGCGGCACCGTGACGTTGCTTTTTATATGAGCAGGAGCGTCTTCTGAAAGCACGTGCAAGAGGATGGATTAGGTTAGATGTGATGAATAGCGACACGCACACACACACACGTACTCACCTTCAAGGGTTGACAAGTTTGCTGAGCGTCAGAGCCCTTTGCGCGGCATGCGTCTTTGTACGTTTTGCGAATGACGACATCATTATGCGCGTGATTGCTGACGTGAAATTTTGAGAAGAATTTATGCTTAGGTAAGCCGGAGCAGCGGTGGGTGAGGTAGGCGATGACGTAATGACCGCAAGTGGTGCTGTCGAAACCTTGCAGCCTTCTGGCGTTGGTGGACCAACGCGTCCCGCAGACCGAATTTAAGAACCGGAGAAAATGGGGCGAAAGCGGTCCTATGCCGTAACTGTCAAAATATTCTGCATGCGAGTTTTTGTCCACAAAGATGCAAACCCAGTGTTGCCCGGATTTGGTGCTGGGGTCGGTGTTAGCCCTTAGCGCCAAGGGAGGCGTTCGAATGCCGTGAAGTACGGGTAGTTTATCGCAGGGGTAGACGCCTAAAAAGTGAGAGCGCGTAGAGGGGCATGTCGATAGAAACCGTTGAATTTGAAACGTTTTCATGATACCAAAATGGACCGGTTGGCGTCGATTTCGACCGTGCGATGTATTTCCGCTAGCAGCAGAAGTATGACCGGTTGTGTCAATTTATCGGCAAAACCGATGCTTATAGAGACGGTTCCGTGGCGCTGACCCGAGATGTGAGACTCGTTAGCGCTCATGTCTGTAGTGAGACGAAAACCATTATCGTATACCCTTGCGGGTAGGTTTCTCTGGAGATGGAGTGTCCCTCGTCCTTGAAATGAATGCCTAGGCCGTCCTGCAGGGTTTGAAAGCATTGCAAATAGTGTCCCTTTGTAAAGTCGGGTTGCAGAGGTTGGGAGGGAACGGGTTGCCCGTTCACGTAGAGCTGAAAGAAGTTCATTTTAAAATGTTTCAAGTTGTACGGATTTGAGTTAAAATGGCCGGAATAGGCCTTGTCGGTGACCATGGCTACTACCACTCTCCTGGGAACTTGCCCTACGCACAGGTCGCTAAACGTCATTGCCCTGGACTCCTTGGGGATGCTGAGAGCGTGAAAGCTGATGTCCTTGAGATGGTACTTTGCGTTGCCCTTTGCGAGCACGGCCTGGTGCGCGAGCTTTATGGTCGGCGAGGGCCGCACCGATTTTAAGCGCAGCGTGGCAGACACGATGTCGGCGTACCCCTTAAAGGTATCTACGTCGGAAAACAGATAAAACTGGGGAGAGGCGGGAGTGAGCTTGACGGTCATGCTAACGTTGTTCAAAAGCAGCTTATCCTGTCTAAAAAGAGCGTTGGACAGAGGACCGATGAGCTGTACGACGTTGCTCCCTTTGGTAAACCCCTGACGCCACTGAAAACCCGCATTGGCAATAAAACTGTCCATAATGCCTGCCGTGTCCTTTCTCCAGAGGGTGGATTCTAGTTTGGTGTTCATGGCATCTTCGGAGTAATTGAGAAGCGTCTCGAGGTAGGTTCTATAGGGGTAACCGGCTTGCGGCATGGAGACGATGACGTTATTGAGGGTTACCTCCACCTGTTGAAACAGGGAATTTAAGGCGTTGTTGACCAGAGTGACGTTAGCGTCAGCGTTTAAGGCCTCTCCTTTGTCATCTACAATGCGCACCATGAGTTCGAGTACGACGTAGGTCAAGTCTAGGTAATCGTCCGCATTTCCGGAATAATGAAAGGTGATGGGGGCATTTTTCATTAAAGTGTTTTGAGGGTTTAGGTATAGGAACCGTGACTCCTCGATGCTCATCTGAACCGGCACCTCTGTAAAGAGGTGCAGTTCGGAACTCATGTGGACGGCCGCGCCTGCCATTACGAAAATACGTCTTGCACCTTACGCCTACGGCGTTTCAGCTTCGACTGCTTGCTCTTTTTGGATTTGCTCGGTTTTATTCTCTTGAGGCGCCTGGCGCCGGAACCGAGCATGGCATCGAGCTTTTCGTCGGCTTTTCGCTTTAAATTGTATCCGGACTGCTTGACCCTCCGTTAGAGCGCTTCCTTTGGCGCTGCTCCCGCGACAGTCACATCGGACAGAGCGTGAGCGCCCGCCTTTAAGGCCTCCTTTCCGACTGCTTTTGCTCCGCTCTTTAAAAACGGTAGCAACCTTCTGAAGAGTCCTCCGAGGGCTGAAAAGAGACCGCTGCCTCTTTGGTAGCGCTTGCCCCTGTAGAGAATGAAATCGCGATCGTCGAACGCGCCGCCGGCCTGATTGAGGTAGTACCGCGTCGCGGCGTGCACGTCCATTACGCCTGTTTCGGACGAAAAGCGAGAACTATAGTAGAGGAAAATCCGTCGGCGAATGGCAAGAGATCGCCGTAACCGTTCCTTAAATCTATGTTGACCGTTTTGAAGTCTTGCTGAATCAAGGGTACCCAATTTTGGGGAAAAAACGTCTTTTCGTCGCTCATGTAAGTGTTGTTGTTTCTTTCGCATTCCACGGCCGCGCTCTCTATGACTTGGGCGAAGGTGTCGCCCCCGACTTGCGGGGTCACTAGATTACAATATATGAACATTTCGTAAGGAAACCCCATATAAGGATCTACGGGGTGTTTAGCAGCTTTTTCGAGAATGACGTTGACGTAGGGCTCGAAACCCAACACTTTTGCCATAGCGGGCGTTAAGAGCAAACTGTGGATGCGGTGTAGAGGTCCCGGAGGGTCCTCCGATTTTGAAACGTCTGGTTTGGGTCTGACGGGACGAGCCGCCGCGGGTTTCTGCTGCCCCGAAGCCGGGGGCTTCGGTTTCGGTTTCGGCTTGGGTCTCTGGTGGGGCGCATCGTTCAGAGCTTCGTATTCGCCGACCGCGTACGGTACGGCCGTGCGCGCGACATTTTCCACAAACCCGTCGAACGGAATGTCGGGTAGTGGTTCGGGATGGGCGACGGCGGCATTCACGCCCACCGTCTTCTTGCGCTCGTCGAAGAGGAAGAAGTTTTCCACGTGCAAGTGTTCGAGTAGAACGGCGTTAACGAGGTTTACCAAGTCTTTGGGATTGTGCACGATGCCTTGCGGCATTTCCAGGCTGAATTTGGAATGCGTGGGGAGGAGCGTCATGGTGTACTTGGTGCCCACCAGACGGGCGTCGTCTCGCGAAAGGTTATAAAATTTCACCGGATACCTGACCTTTTGCAGGGCGACCTCCCATTCTCCCTGCAGAACGATTCTCTCGGGCAAGATGTTAGAAAATCTGGCCGTGGTGTTGTCGGTAAAGTGTTCCATGGAAGCGTTGCTCACGAGAGTGATGGAGAAGGGCTTGGTCTTAATCATGTCGAATCGATGGTCGAAGCCAGAACCTACGAGTTAAACTTTGCCGGATACCCCTTCCACTTTACCAAGACCTGCTTGTTGCGCCCTCGGCCCTTGGTCTGTAAAACGCGTTCGATCTTAAACGTCCGAGGTAGCGCGACCTTTTGTAGCTACTCGGTGTAAAATATGCCGTCTATGGCTTCTCCGGCCAGATCCTTCAACTTATATACCACTGGCCGACCGCGCACCACCTCGGCTATCCGAAATATTTCGTCCGTCCAATTCTGCTCGTACCCCTTGTCGAATTTCATTTTTTCTTTAGAGATGCGCACGTGATCACCCACGGAAAATCTGGGTTTCCCTGCGCGAGGTAGGGTCCTATTTCCGTAGAGATTGCGGTACACTCGTAAAATGTTAGATTCGTTCACGTCCTTCGGCGCCATTTTTATGGACCTGTGATGCGAGCTATTGTACGACTCGAGTAAGGCCGGAAGGACCTCCAGGTATCTGTAACTGTTTTTGTGCGTGAAATACCTCCACATCTTGGTTTTTAAGGTGCGGTTGAAGCGCTCCACGACGCTGGCTTTAACGTTATTTTTGGTTGTGTAATGTTTCACGTCGTGTTTCTTCAGAAAGTCGCGAAAAGTCTTGTTGGTAAACTCGGTTCCCTTGTCCGTTTGGAGGACCCTGGGGACGCGTTGGGAGAATATGGAGCGAAACGCTTGCGCAACCTCGGTACCCAGCTTCGATTTCAGGGGTACGGCCCAAGCATATTTGGAAAATACGTCGATAACGGTCAGAACGTACACGTAAGGTTTGTTATGTTCCCTCACGCTGTTCATGACGTTTAGATCGGCCTCCCAAAGATCGTCCATATTCGTCACGTGATAATATCTGGTGGGGAACCGCTTTCTGACCGGTTTGTGCAGAGTGTAACTGTCCTGGGTTTGAAGGAAGGACTCGATGTTCGCCTTAGACGCACCCGTGACCTTTCGAAGGGGCTTGACGGTACCCAAACCGGCATAGTGTTCCGGTTTGGCATAGTATCGCCTTAGCGCCTTCCATTCCTTCATGCTTTACTTGTACAGGGGTTGCCAGACGCGTTTGCGAAAATGGTACGACGCGGAAGGCGATTTCGATTTCTTTTTCGGAGTGGCAGGGTTTGCCCTCTTCTTTTTGCGAGGCGAGAGGAGGTTGACCTTTATGGTTCGGGGTTCGACCTCCTGCTTCACCGGCACGCGTTCGTGCACGTCTTTGTAATCGTTGTCGTCGTCGTCGCCGAGGAAGGGCTTTCTGACTTGTGCCACGAGATCGAGGTAGTTGTCCAATTTATGTTTTACGAGCCGCCACTTTTCGTCGGCAGAGAGCTTTGCGCTCTGCAGGTTCTGAATTTCTTTAGCCAATCTGGATATGGTGCGGTCTATAGCGTGAAGCTTATCGACGGTCTTTGGTTGCGGTGCAACGAGGATCTCCTTGCCGTACTTCATCCTCTTAATTTCGACACTAGCGCGCCGCCAAGCGAAGCCAAGACGGGTAGGAGAAATGCCGGCAAAAAACCTCCTTTTTGAACCAAGATGCTCTTCTTCTTCTTCTTCTTCAGAGGAACCCGTTTATCCGTCAACTTCCTCCAAGAAGCCTTGTGCTTCTTTAGGCGACCCAAGCACTTTACGGGAAGTTGCACGTGACCTCTGCACACGTTGAGCATACATTCGCTAATGGCCTTGATCAGATCGCCATCGGCATTTTTAACAACTTCTTGCGCAGAGGGGCCTTCGCCTTGGACAGAGCCGTCAAATTACCGTGCTGTCTCGCTATGCAAGGACTGGTCAGCGTCGCAAGCCTTAACCTTCCTCTAGCCATGCTTGCGCGATAATGACGTTCGCTCCCAAAGCGGTACTTTTTATTTAAAATCAATGGTCTCAGTTGGGTAAGACCCTGCCGTGATAATATAGAACGAAACGAACCCGAGTCCTCCCGGCGGTCTCAGTTGGGTACGAAATAAGAGAGGTTTTCCCCCGGCAGCACGCCGGTTCGATACCTGTATCGGGCGCGCGTGTACTGAGTGCAGTCCAACACGAGATACCCGTGAGGGCGTTCGGTGGCCTTCTCGAAGGCCTCCAAGAGAAACCTAGAGTTCCTGGGTTCGATCTGCTGGCACAGTCTCTCGATCTGCATCTTGTCCCGGTTGTTCTTGAAGACCACGACGTAGTTTGCATTCAGAGAGATGTTGCGATATTTCTGACCCTGCGGAAACACGTTCTGCAGGATGTAGACGATGCCGAAGCGCTTGTGATGGGAGTTTCTGGTGAAAAAATTGGACACGTCCTTCCCGCCCCCCTCCAGCATCAGATCGTCGAGGACGACGAGGTCGTTCTCGCCCACCGAAGCAAGTTCGGGTATGCCCGCGTGGGTCTCGCAACGCAGAGCCGAGGTTTCAAGTCTCAGCGAATACTCCGGAGGGTGGCACCACAGCACCCTCCTGGGGCGCACGTCGAACATCCGATGCACGTGGCGTAACAGGTTTTTCACGAAGGTCGACTTCCCGCAGCGCGACGGCCCCGCCACGAGCATCGTGCTGGGAAACTCGAATCGCCCCAGGTCTCGGGGACCGGGCATCGTCTCCTCAGGGTCGCCCGGTTCGAAATTACTTTGGCGCGGCTCTAGACGTCTCATTTATGCGTTCCTCTTGAACCCGTAGGGATAGGAATCGTGATCGCCAGCGAGAACGCGCATGTTGACCACCATCCTAAACGTCTTCGAGCTGGGTTCGGTGACGATCGTCCAAGGCGGTTTCCAAGAAATCTGCGTGCCCGCCAGCTTCACCGCACGGTCGTTGTCCCTCAGCACCACGCCGCGAATCACCTCGGCGTTCACCAGCTCCAGGTTGCCCGAATTGAGCGTGATTCCCTTCACCTTGCACACCGAGAAGGTCTTGCCCGTCTCGGGGCAAACAATCTCCATGCAGTAGCTCTTGGGCCCCGCGGAGGCGAACCGGGCGATGTAAGAGCCCCGCCCGTACTTCTCCAGCTCGTCCGTCATGTCACCCAGGAGGCGTCCAACGGACGGCGTCCAGTCACCCGGAGCGGCGGTGACGACGACGGAATCGGTGTCGAAGTAGCAGACCCGTTCTCCCAGCCTCTTGAGGTAGGAGTAGAGCACCAGGCGCGCGTGAGCCGTGGTGTAGGCCGCCAGGACGGCGTTGGCGGTGGGGTTGACCTTGCGGTGCTGCTCGCAGTACCTCCACACCGCGTACATGATCCGGTCGGTGACGGGCACGTAGGTCTGCACTTCCACGCCAGGGTCGTTGAGCAGCTCCAGGAGGCGGTCGTACCGGTCCACCAGCTCGCACGTGGGGAGGTTTTCCCTCTGCCCCAATTTGCCCCAGAAGCTGTTGAGCATCAGCTTGGCCAGCTCCCGCCTGCCGGGGTTGGTGGCGATGGCCTGGGGATCCAGGGCGACGCCTTCGTGTTCGAAGAATTGCTCCACGTACTGCTGCTTTGCGGCAGGGTCGTCGCAATCCGAGGGCCAGCCGGAGGCTTCGGTCTTGATCTTCAAGAACTGATTCACGTAGTCCTCGAAGAGACCCTTGGCTCCGGTGGTCGCTTCGTGCCGCACCACGTCGTACTCCCAGATCTCGTGGACCCGGAGGAGGCGGTACCCCTCCTCCAGGGCGACCTTCATCTCGTCGATCACCCAGGTACCCGACAACGCCCTCTCGCGCTCACCGTGGTGGCACTCGTCTTGGTTCTCCGCCTCCGCACAAGCGCGGCATAGCGGGAACATGAGCTTGCCGCCGATGCGCGCCGGTAGCTCCGGGTGGTACAGGTGTTGCGGCGGTAGAACCTCGCACTTCACCAAACCGCCCCCCACGTCTTCCAAGCGCGGGAATCGATCCACGTGGATCTTGGGATGGCCCGCGGGGTAGGGCTTCGTCTTGTTCACGTACGGGTACAGGCTGCATACGTCGTAGTAGTAGATCTTGCTATCCCCCTTCGCCTCGCAGTACGTCTTGGTGCAGTTGGTGCGACCTCCGTAGAAGGCGTCTCTGGGGTTCAGGGGTTCCGGTACCGCAAAGTCCCTTGCGTGGCGCGCGAGGTCCTGGTTGGCCTCCATCGCGGCGATGAACTCGCACTCCCACATTTCCACCACGGCGTAGCCGGCGGCCTTGATCGTGGCCGTGACCTTCTCGGTGCTCTCTAACCTGGAGGTCCTGGTTTCGTGTCCCGAGTTGTATATCACCGCATGGCGATTGTGAAAGCACCGCCTGCAGCCGTGGTAAAAGCAGCCGTGGAAAAAGTACGCGGTTTTTTCAGCCTCTCTGTGCCCGTCCACCTTGTGCCCTACGATTTTAACGCATGGCGTGCTGGATGACAATGCGGTTTTGCATCTCTAGCCAAGTTAGCCATATGCATGCGGCGCGAGACTGCCGGTCCGCTAGTCGATACCCGTCCGCTGGCAAGAGGGCAATTTTTTAAGCGGCATGAAGCGCTTTCTATACACGCACATGCCCGCCTGCGCGATGGTGACGCATTCTCTGAACGGGTCTATTCCGTTCTCGTCCAAGAATTCCCTTCTGAATTTGGAAACTCCCTGACTGAGTAAAAATACGTCCATCTTGCAATACGCCACCATTTCCGCCCTCATGTCAAAGACGTACCCGGAGGACGCCTTTTCTTCGTGCCACTGCTCGAAGGCTTTCCGACCCTCCGCCGACATGCCCTCCGGACAGTAATGCCTTTTGTCGGGAATCGAACCCACGTACTGCTCGTTTTCCTTCGTGTTAAACAGGTACGGGAAATAACCTTTGCATTCCTTCAATCCGAAGGTCTTGGAAAAGCGGGAGAGTGGCATGGGTATGAAGTTGAGCGAGTCTAGAAATGTGACGTCACCGTACCTCATTCTGTAGATCTTGCTCCCGTTCATGATGAGCTCCGGCGCCCGGTATAAGTGCACCACCATGTACTTTAATAAAAACTGCCCGTCGTAAGCTCTGAGGTTATGCGCCACGACGTAGACGTCCCAGGCTTCGAACCTCGCCTGCGCGATGTGCTCGAAAAGCTGCTTCACGGGCTCGTCCATAAACACCCATTCTTTGCAACCGCATTCGGTACAGTATGCCGTCTTGTGGCGTTCGTCGATGCAGATCGGCCAGGCTTGGTACAACACGCACAAGTTAGGTACATGCTCGTATGTGTCCTTTTTGTCGGTATATGGAATGTTTTGCGTGCATTCAAAGTCGATAAACATAAACACGTACCGGTTTCTTTTGTTCTTTGCGGCATACGGCTGCATATAGCACATGTGGTTAGAATTCACGTGTGTCTTGCAGTGATAGCAGTACTTTTCCCCGCACTCGTGCGCGGTTTTTCTGTGCCTCGCATTCACGAGCTTATTGCAAGACGTGCACACCTTTTCTACATCGCACACCGACAGCGCCTTTGGGTAAAAAACGCCTTTCTTTGCGTGGTTTGCAAAGCATGTCGGTCCCTTAAAATCTCTGTTGCACCCGGCGCAGCGTATGTAGGCGTCAAATCGCGCATCGCACCGCTGATGACATTTAGCACACCTGACGTCGCACCTATGAAATTCTTTTTTGTGTGCCGAGGGATAATGACACTGGCGGCAATACCATTTGCATTTAAAGCACTTGTGAAGGTTCACGATAGCATTAAAGTGCCCGGCGTGGAGCATGACGTCGATGTATTTATCCCATTTCTTATCCGACGCGTACAGCACGTGCTTCCCCGTATGATCGCCAAACACCGTCACAGCGTAGCCCTTTAACGCAGCGTCAAAGCGTCTGACGTCATCTATCGTACAGCTGTCGTGGCCTTGACCGATGCTCGCACACAAGGCTACGGCCTTCGATTTTTGCAGATAGTCGGAGCGCGTCATCGTTTTATAGTTGACATCGCGATCCACTTTGGCTTTAACTACAACAATGGCTCTTGCTAAACACAAGTTGTCTTTGTTGGCTATTTCGACAATGCCTTTATTGTCCCTACAGGCATCGCAAGGTTGGTGGCACGAACCCGAGACCTCCTTGGTCCACACAAACGTTACATGAGGAGGACCGCTTAGCAAGAATTGTTGGTTACTTTGCATTACTTTTTCGATGCTTCGAACAATGACATCCGCATTCAATTGCTCTACGCGCCTTACGCTTACATTGAAGGCTTTAGACGCCTCCTTTTCGTCTGTTATGGATATGCCTAAACATCCGGGTTCGTTTTCTAACAGGTTCTCTTTCGCAAAGTTTAGAATATCGTTAAACAAATGCGATACCCATTGCTCCGAGTTAACATCTCTGGGGACCGGGTTTACGGTAATTTGCGACTCTGTAAAGCCGGAAAACAGCCTTGGCAGCATTCTCTGCTTGTGCCCTATAATTTCGAACGTAGGCTGCAAGGTGTCATCGCGACTTCCCCCGGGTTGCGGCTCCATCTTATCGTCCGAATGCACCGATCGCTCTTTACCTGCAAAGTGCTGCTGCTATTTTGTTTTTATTTTAAACTATTTTTCTCGGCTTTAACACTCTGGGAACAACTGCTGCGGCGTATGTTCTGCTATCACTAGGGCGATGGTCAATACCGATCGATGAAGACACCCGCACATGTGCGCGTATTGCTCTAAAACTTATATCACGTCAAATAGCACGATTTTATAGCAAAATCCACTATCGCTCCCGTTTCTCACTACGGCCGGCTGCTCTTGGCACTGGGTTTTTATAAGTTCGCTTATCGCATCCGCAGTTTCAGCATGCGCGTCGAGTTAAATGCCTCATTAAGAATCCTGACGCCTTATTTCGCCACAACTTGCCAAGTTGTAATCGCAGTCATTTCCGGTGCACTTCCGGTCACACCATCCATCCATCCACCGCTGCACTTTTCCCTACCATCGACCATAAAACCGCATTTAAAAGATTTTCTCGCTGATGAGCATCCGTTCGCACGGCCATTTTTTTTAAAGTTATCGTGCAGTTTGCAACTCTTTAAACGCGGCTGCTTTATCAGCACCGTTCTCACGGTCATTTTCAAGTTATCGCGCAGTTTGCAGTTCTATCGCAACCGCAGTTTCAGCATGCGCGTCGAGTTAAATGCCTCATTAAAAATCCTGACGCCTTATTTCGCCACAACTTGCCAAGTTGTAATCGCAGTCATTTCCGGTGCACTTCCGGTCACACTATCCATCCATCCACCGCTGCACTTTTCCCTACCATCGACCTAAAAACCGCATTTAAAAGCTTTTCTCGCTGATGAGCATCCGTTCGCACGGCCATTTTTTTAAAGTTATCGTGCAGTTTGCAACTCTTTAAACGCGGCTGCTTTATCAGCACCGTTCTCACGGTCATTTTCAAGTTATCGCGCAGTTTGCAGTTCTTTAACCACGGCTGCCATATTGTAACACGCATCGACTGCTTCATCAGCACACGGTCATTCACGTACTGCTGCTTCCGCTGCACATGAGAATCGTCCTTTTTTACTGTTTTCTCCGATACTAACGTGAGCAGAACTATAACGCTTGCTACATGTTGCTAATAGTGGTTGAGCTTGCACTCCCACTAACGCTTTTCGCGGAAGGTTAAGTATTTCCGCACGGTTATGTGATTTATTAAGTGCGTGTGGAGTTAAAAACAGTACCATGCCTCACCTTCAACATCAGTGTCAAATATTTAAAACTATCGGTGTCGTGTGTAGTGATTTTGTGTTGTGCTGTGCATAAAATCTGAGAAAAATCACGCACAAACTTTCGACGCGAGCAACAAGTGGATGTGTGCCCTTGTTGCACGCATTGCAATAAACTGTCAAATATGGCCGCCAACCGCACCATAAACAACGACATTAGGAGGAAAGACTAACGCGAGCAGAACTATAACGCTTGCTACATGTTGCTAATAGTGGTTGAGCTTGCACACCCACTAGCGATTTTCGCTGAAGGTTAAGTATTTCCGCACGGCTATGTGATTTATTAAGTGCGTGTGGAGTTAAAAACAGTGCCCCGCCACAACTTCAACATCAGTGTCAAATATTTAAAACTATCAGTGGCGTGTGTAGTGATTTTGTGATGTGCGGTGCATAAAATCTGAGAAAAATCACGCACAAACTTTCGACGCGAGCAGCAAGTGGCTGTGTGCCCTTGTTGCACGCATTGCAATAAACTGTCGAATATGGCCGCCAACCGCACCCTGTCGAATATGGCCGCCGAGCGCACCGTCAGCAACAGCATGGTAGGTGCAAAAAGCCTGTCCTTCTCCTTGTATTTTCATAGTTGTCATAAATACAAATAGAAACTTCCATTTTCGCAATCCATTATATAAAATTAATGCAAAAAACTTATGCCAAAAACGTATTGCCATGAAAAACAAATAAACAATACCTCTAAACGAAATGCGTTGTAAAAGAATATGAACATGAAATAAGCCGACAAGCTATGACAGCTGTGACGGTGTTTGGCGATCATACGGGGAAAGCACGTGCTGCACCCGTCGTGCAAACTGCACGATAGCATGAAAAATGACCGTGTGAACGGAAGTAGTCGGTTGGTCGCCGCGCGAACCAACTTCCCAGTGTGCCAACTTTCAACATGCACTGCCCTAACAAACAACGTGCAATTTGTGACTTATCAAGCGGTATCGCTACTATTAAATGTGTGTGTGCCTATTTAATTTTTATTTTCTTTTGCACTGCACACTTTTGTGTTAATATATATACATTTTCAATTTTGTCATTGTGTGGATTTTGTTTGTTAAATTTTTTTATACGCTACTATTATAGTGTGTGTGTGCCTATTTAATTTTTATTTTCTTTTGCACTGCACACTTTTGTGTTAAAATATATATATATATATATATATATATATATATATATATATATATACATTTTCAATTTTGTCATTGTGTGGATTTTGTTTGTTAAATTTTTATACGCTACTATTATAGTGTGTGTGTGCCTATTTAATTTTTATTTTCTTTTGCACTGCACACTTTTGTGTTAAAATATATATATATACATTTTCAATTTTGTCATTGTGTGGATTTTGTGCGAACCAACTTCCCAGTGTGCCAACTTTCAGCATGCATTGCCCTAACAAACAACGTGCAATTTGTGCCTTATCAAGCGGTATCGCTACTATTAAATGTGTGTGTGTGCCTATTTAATTTTTGTTTTCTTTTGCACTGCACACTTTTGTGTTAAAATATATATACATTTTCAATTTTGTCATTGTGTGGATTTTGTTTGTTAAATTTTTTTATACGCTACTATTATAGTGTGTGTGTGTCTATTTAATTTTTTAAAAGCCCGAAAAATGGAAAGAGTTTGTGAGCGAATGTATGTGTGTGTGTGCGAGTATGTGCCTAGTATCCGTGCGCCGACAAGGGAAAACTTCATCATTTGCCTACCGGACAGGGATAACCACGAAAATTAGAAAGGGCTTCGTCAACCACTACAGCAAACGCCTACCAACCACGGGAAACCTATAAAAAAGCAGTCATAGCTTGCATTCGTCTACCAACCAGAGAAAACCCCGAAAAACTAGTTATTCTTTTAAAAAAAAAGAAAAGAAAGAAAAAAAGAAAAAGAAAGAAAAAAACCGAAAAAAAAGAAAAAATGACGGATAATATAAGTATGGCAACTGTAGCGGTTTACGGCAAAGGCGCGCGCCGCGCAATGCGTCACGCCGGGCAATATTTTTCAAGTTATCGCGCAGTTTGCAGCTCTTTCATCGCAGCGGGCATATCGTGACGCACATCGACTATTGATTACCACTCTTGCGTCTGCCATATTGACCACTAACCTCAAATCCCCTCGTTCTTGACTTCTTGTCTCCGCCATCTTGTTTAGTTCCCATTTTTGCCACCGCTCCTCACATCTCCGAACCAGATTGCCGGCAAGAACAGATCTCGTTCATTCACACCTCGACGGTTCACTCGACAGTAGCTACTGTGAACACCTACGTCGTACACTTTTTGACCGCTTTCGACCGGCTATGAGAACCCTGCTCCTACGTACGCTAGCGACCATTACGATGGTCCAGTACCAGGGTTTTGGTATAGTTAAATTACGTCTGTGCAAAGGGCGTCTGTACCGCTTCAAAACACCTAGGTATATCAGTGCGTAGTGATGTTGGTTGATCTTAAAGCTGGTTAAGCATTTTCAAAAACAGTTTGCTTTTATTTTTTCGCGTCGCGTGAAGCTGCTGCGCTTTTGGTGACGCATCAACACCACTAAGAGGTAAGTACCACACGCATAATTATTTTTCGGGCCTGCTTGGCGTAGGAATATATCCTTTCGTGTTTTGGTACTGTAACCTCAAATCTCCTTACCCTCCTCTTGCGTCCGCCATCTTGTTTAGTTCTCACGTTGGCCACCGCATCTCCTTGTCGTCGACCCTCCGCCATTTTTAGTTCCCACTATTTTAACCTCAAAATCTGCTCTTCTAAGCTCTTGCTTCCGTCATCTTCTTTTAGTTCCCATTCTCACCACCGCGTCTCCTTGCCCCCACCTCTTGCGACCGCCATGTTGACCACTAACCTCGAAATTTCCTCGTCCTTAGACCTCTTGTCTCACCATCTTGTTTAGTACCCATTTTCGCCACCGCATCTCATATCGCCCCATCTCTCTATCCACTCAAGAAAACTACCATCCAACGTTCAAAAATTGCTGATGAGTTCTGGAGAGGCTTTTGCAAATCTTGTTGCTAGGAAAACTTACCTTTCCCATCACCTCCAACATACCCCACTCCTACACCTTTTTCTTTCCACCAATCATAATCTCTTATTCTTACCAATCAACAACTTTCATTTGTTCCTTTCCACCAATAACATCACTTCTTATTCCCACCAATCACAACTTCACACGTCACTTTCTGTTATACTTTTTAGCCCTCGTTCGCCATCTTTTCCCTCTTTCAGTCCCGACCTCCGCACAGACAACACCTCGCCACCCCGCTCCTCTCCATCACGTGTCCTCCATACTCTTTTATCTTCCTTCCTTCATCTTCCACCCGAATTAACGAACCAATCACATTTCGTCTTATTTTTACCAATCAAAACACTCCACGTCACTTCCTGTTTTTCGTTCATCTTTCCCTAATCCTCAATTCTTTTAGCTCGTCCCGGATGAACCAATTGCAATAACGATAATCCTTCCGCTCATGGCGCTTTTCAAACTTACCGCCGTCGATCGCAGCCACACTAGCGACACTAGCGCCCCTAGCGGCAGTATTATCGTTAATCCAATTGGCTCATCCGGGACTTATACTACTTAGGTAAGAATAACTAACGTTATCAAAGGCCTTCTCAAAGTCAAGGTTAACCAATGCCACTGGAAGCTTCTCGGTTTCAACATGACAAATCACATCCCTCAATAAGCCAATATTTTGGATGATGTTCCTGCCACTCAGAACCACAGTCTGGACGTTGCAGAGAATTGCTCCATAAACCAGATTCAGCCTTGAAGAAAACACTTTCGCCAGTAACTTGTAGTCGCAATTGAGCAAGGTAATCGGTCTAAACTCTGTAACGGTTTTCGCACATCGATGCTTCGGAAGCAGTAGTATTACACCTTCAACAAACTTCTCGGTAACCTCAGAGGAGCGCTAAATTTCTGCAAAAACTGCTGTGAGTTCGGTAGCAATGACGTCCCAAAACGTGGAATAGAAGGCATACGGAATACCATCCGGACCAGGAGCAGTGTTCTGATTCACACTCTGCAACCCAGCCGCTAGTTCTGCAGAGGTAATAGGTTGCAAAAGAGAGGAGCCGCCCTGCGAAGGCAGATGATAATGCAGTGGGAACGAGGCGGCACCAGTATCGGAAACTTTGGAAAACATAGCACTGAAATAGTCATGAAAGCAGCGGATGATAGCACAGGATCCAGAAATTATCTGCCCATCGTGACAAAGTTCAGGTATAAAACGCTGCCTCACCTGCTGGCGCTCTCCGGCAAGATGAAAAAGGGAGAAAGTTTCTTCTGCAGCCATATGTCGACGATGGGAGACGTCTCGAAGGCGGAGCATTTCCAATTGCTTTAACGAAATTTGTTCCTTAATAGCATGCAGACTTTGGGACACATCATGACCGGCTCTTTGCAGTTCAGCGAGATCCTGTAAAGCAGCATAATAGAAATCCAGCAGCTCTTGCCGTTCCCTGGCTCGTTGGAGAACTGCCCGTTTAAAAAGGGAAATAATTGCTGGTTTAGCCTTATAAAGCCACCAGGAAAGTTTGTTGCGGGAATTGAGGAACGGGGGACGCAACTTCCCCCACAGTAAGCGGAAGTCTCGATGGCAATCTTCCTCCGCGAAAATGGATACAGGAATCCTCCAGTAACCTCTCCCAGGCGTGGGAACAGGTGCAATCTGCGTAATCCGACAGACGACTGCATGGTAATCACTGAACGCAAGGGGATGCACTCGAAGATCATGGACCGTAAGAACCAAGGTGCGAGAGAAATAAAATCTGTCAATTCTAGAAGCCGACAATCCACGGACAAAGGTGAAGTCCACACGAGAACCATACTTGGACTCCCAGGCATCCACAAGGTCAAAATGCGTCACGATTTGCTTGAGCATAGGACTAAGGCTGGGCAACCCACGCTGATCTTTGGCAGCAACAGTACAGTTAAAATCACCACCAATGAGATATGTTGAACCCTTAGAAAGGGCATTGAGAAGAGCGGTTTTGAAGAATAATTCCCGTTCAGACCGACGTTGAGAGCCAGAAGGTGCATACAAATTGATCAAGACTATGTCAGTGTACAGGGCGGAGATGAGGCGTCCAGAGGGATGTAAGTCGACATTGGTGAGACGCATTCCTTTGCGGTAAAGCAACGCCGTTCCTCGGCCGTCCGGTCTAAGATTGACGATGTTCTCATAATGACACAGAAAATCAAGATTGGGCACATTGACTTCCTGTAAAAATCCAACATCCACATCATATAAGTGTAGAAATGCAGCAAGTAAATGCTGATTTACCGGATTACGAAGACCATTAACGTTTATAGAAACAAAGACGTGAAGAAGTGTCATAAATGAAAAACCACGAATGAAAGGGTCTCCAGAAGGAACAGCACAGACAAGGAAATACAGCACTACTAGGGGACCGGACACCAAGAACGGGAGATTTAAACTGATCCGCCACCTTTCTCGCCTGGTTTGTCTCGCGGCACCGTAGGTAACACATACGGATGCACTCTGTGTTTCTGCGAAAATTTGTCTTTCAGTGTATCAGCTTTCTCATAATCACCATCCGGAGTCACGGCAGGCAGGCCAGGCAACTCGGAAGTATCCAATTCGTTTGCCACCAACGGTAAGGCGCGGTCCACGTCCTCTGACCAGGGTTGAGGTATCGTATCGCCGTCCTGAGGTGGAGGTTCTGTTTTGCGAAGCCGTGGATCCCGTGACTGCGTCGCTTTCTCAGGTAGCACTTGCCGGTTTACAGTCGCAACTCTCGGTGCTTGAGAGGTTACTGCCTCACCTTTCAGCTTCTTAGAATCAGGTTCGCCTTCCGAATGACTGCGTTGCAAAGAGTCCGTAACAGCATTGTCAGATGTGATGGAAGGTGCAGCCCTCTGGTCATTAGTAGGAGTCACTGAAGTCGCTGAGATGGGCACTGCGGCAGCCGTAACCGCCGAAGGAACTGCAGCAACCATTGCCACGTCCGCTGGAGGCACCGCATCAGGTGAAACAACGTCGTTCTCGGAGATTGGTTTAAACAACTCACTCATCAGCTGATGCCGTAGCCGGGATTGAGGAGGAACAGATTCCCGTAACCAGCGTTGAGGACAATCTGCTTTCAGATGTGTGTTATCCTTGCAAATGAAACAAACCTGTTCTTGTCCACTGTAGGTAATGTAGGCCTCAAACCCGGCAATCTTTAACGTGGAAGGTATCGGTTTAGTAAGTTGAATATGCACTAAACGTATACCAGTGGAAACTGCAAATCTATAACGGCCAGACCAACCGTCAGTAGTGATGTGCAGTGTCTTGCCGTAATGCTGAAGCTCGTAAACTACCCTGTCGTTACTGATTTCAGGTGGCACATTGTAAACGCGAACCAAAGTATATTCTTTATCTGCCGCCGTAAGTTGCCCATCCGTCACTTCACCGGACATTAAAGCAAATTGGAATGCTCCCTCGTATTTACGTAGTACTTCTTCATAAACACTGCACTGTTGAAACTTGATATAAACAGCGTTTTCTCTTCCCACCAACTGAATTGTATGTACCTGCGCTGGAGAGAGTTCCAAAGTGTGGTGCATTCATTCGTGAATTTCAAAAGCCGTGGGCCGTTGCATACTCTTATTAAACGCAACTTTTATAGTATTTTTACGTACTGCCTTCTGTTGCTCCATTTCACTGCTGACACTCAATACACCACCAACACGAAAACAAGAGGCGCGGCAACAACCAAGCGCTCTCCAACCCGCGATGTGCACCGGCCAAGGGCCAGACCACGACTCGTTTTCAAACAATACTTACAAAAGCTGATTCTTGGTAGCTACTTCTTGTTAATCGAGATAAACTTTCATTGTAGGAATAAGAAGAATGCAGTAAACTAAAGGGATTGTCAAATATTTTAAATGTGGGTCGCTATTTAATGGATTTGAAATTCCGTTCTTTTCAGGTGATCGCGGAAAAAAGAAAAAAAATCCCTGATGTTCTACATTCACATGGCTTTCTCTAATCATTCTTCTACAAACTATGCTTACAAGAGCTTAATATTCCAGCTTCTTCTTGTTAATCCAGACAAACGTTCAATTTACATTTACAATTTTGTTATACGATACAGTAGGTAAAGTGAGTCAGCATTTTAAAGAGCGCGTGGCAATATGAGGGCTTTGAAATTCGATGCTCTTTGCGTGACCACGAGAAAATTTCGAATACCGACTTCCCATTTGAGAGAATTATAAGTAGGTATTTGAAAGTTTAAACCAATAAGAAGAAATATCTCAGAATGGTTAACTTAAAAAAAGAAAGTAAAACAGAAATGCTTTGACATAAATTGTGTGCTTTATCGAGAACAATTTTCTTTTTGTAGACAGATTTGCCTATCTTATAGTTTACAAATTGTGCAAAAGTTACTCAGAATGAAGAGGACTTCAGAGGATATACCCAGGAAATGCAATATATACATTTGACATGAAAACATTTTAAACATGTCGTGTTTAATCAAAATCGTTGAGTCATTTTTGAGAAAATAAAAAGCCTTTGGGAAAAGTTTCCATGCAAAGGGTTTTTTGGGGGGGGGGAATAAATTTCCTGAAAATCTTCCTGACGCATGTTTGGAAGGTGCTGAACTTAAAATACCAAACTTGTTATTTAACGACTTTTCCTTTCTGAGTTTGCTGTTCAGACACAGATGCGTAGTAGGACTCTTGTAGTATAATCTCTTACAGCTTAGTGTTACATAAAAGTCATTCAGAATAAAGAGCACTTCACTGGCTATTCCCAGAAAATTCGAGATATACCTAATTATATTTGCCATGAAAATATCTTAAACAATAGCGGATTTTAATCAAAATTGTTGGAACCATTTTTGAGAAAAGGGATAGTTTTGGGGTAGAGGAATTTTCTTGAAAATCTTAACACATTTTGGAGGATACTAAATTTGAACAATTTTTTTATTTATGCTGTTCACACACACATCGAATTTTTGCGTAGAATGCAATACTTCCTCTACTTGCTATACGTAAGTGATAGTGAAATTAAAAATTGTTTCAAGACGTAAGGACTTGGATGTCTGCTGATATAAACAGTTATTTAAAAGAGAAAACGTAAAAGGTTGCGCAACATTTTCTTCCAGAGGCAAATGAAACACGAGGTGGGCCTTCTAACAATGCTGAAAACATCCTGAGGTGTTTTCATCTGGGTACTATAATGCTAAACAGAATGTGAGTGAGGTCATAGCAAGCCGCTCTTATTAATGGAACACTGGTAATATAATCAAAGCGATATACAAATAAACACTTACATAGAGCAGAATGTTCGCACAAATCAAAACCGGATTATAAGTAAAGAATTTCAATTAAAACCAAACTTATATTTAACTTTCAAATGTAACTCTTTCATCCAGTTTAACTTTAATTCATGGTAACATCTTATAAATTCTTGGAATTACGTCGTGATATTTTATATAGATGCAGAGAATATCGATGTAAAGGTGCAAAAACAGAAGTACAAATAACCCACTTTTAATATATCAGTTGGTGACACGTTTGTAATACTATCAAATAAGGAAATGAGGGATTGGATTTAGAAAGGGGATGAGCGTTATTTGTTGAAAGTTGGGTGAATCTGAATGTCTGTTTCATTTGCGATATCTTTAATTATAACTGTGTTATATAAAATTTGCATCTCTATTAGGTTTCATAAATGAGAGTATGATTAACATGAATGAGTATATGAATATTTAGGTGCAGTAAAGATGTAAATCGCCTGCTGACAGAAGAATGGGCGTGTTTGGTTACTTAGATGATGTGTCGTGGTGAAGGTCACTGAGCAAAAGCGTGGTAGGTGATAGCAATAGCTCATCGAAGAGGGAAAATTTTTATTTATACCAAACCACGACCTGATGCTCGTTTCTCAACTTGCTTGGAGCTACAGCTCACAAGCTTTTGTTTGTTTTTATTTATATCACCCAATGTCGTTCTTTAAGTTTAACGTCCCTAACTTGGTAGTCGTATCGGATGACGAATGAATGAAATGGGTGAAATGATGCTCAAATGAGCCCGGGGTCCATAGAGCTTACAGTTATCCGACATTCGACTTCTCAAGATAAGGGACAACTCCGAAAAACGTTTATCCGAACAACTCACCCTAACCGAGACTAGAACTCGGGACCTCTTGAATGTGAGGCAAACACACTATCCGCACACCGCAGAGTCAGTACTTTCTATATTGTTTTTATAACCACATACAACGAAATGTGTCATGCAGGTTTATCTATATTAACAAGAAGGAGACAGAAGAAGAAACTTTTATAAGAATAATGGGTAGAGAAAGTTATGTGAATCCAACATCAGATTTTAATTAAGCACAACCTTAAGAGCCGAATCTTTGCACGGTTGCAGTAGTTTAGGAACAAAAATGTTAAGTGTAACATCTTGTATGAACGTTTCCATTTTTCATAACACTTGTACGTGACTTTAAGATCAGACCCTCCCTACCTGCCTGGGACTTTGCAAGGGGTAGTGTTTGAACATTCCGAAAGCATTTCTGTTTATGATGGGCAGTAAATGACTCTCAACCAGGAATACAATACAACAGCACCACATGTTAAAAGTGGATGGGGGAACATCTGCTCCGCAGAAGGTACAATCTTTGGCTAACAAGAAACTCCAGACCGCACTGCAAACAGTACTCAAGCAATTCGAATACACTTATTTACGTTTAATTCCAAGAAAATTTAGATTTTAGATTTTCTAGATTTTCTAGATGAAATAAAGTGAGTAGCATATACCGCGATTTAAGGAATATAATTGACGAATGCTTCGTGGTAAAGTGTTTCTTTTCCTCCCTGTCGGCCTGCGTTTTATTCCAGTAGCAAGAGCTATTCGGAAAGGCTTTTTTCGTTTATCCCGTAGAGACAATTTCCAAGAAAGTTTTAAGAAGAAAAATACCTGGCTCATCTATGCCATAATTATCTTTTCCATTCTTTCCATTATTAAGAACAATCAGGCAGACAGGAAGTTGAAGAATACTCCATAAAATTCTATATTTGCAAATCTATACTTTTAGTCATTGATTTACTTTACACTAAAAAACAAAGAAAAACGGGGATTCGAGGAGGAAAGTGCAAGAAAGTATTAAACAAGCCTTAGATAATTTATAGCTTAAAACGCTGACACAGTGAATTTACACTGTGTAGTTCAAAATCGCAATTTTATGTTTAAGGATTAGTAATCAATAGGAACCTTGGCAGTTAGACGAAGTCCTCTACTGATTAAAAATCAATATTCTTACTCGACAAAAAATACTCATATCGTGGAAAATGTAATGCAAATAGAAGCCTAATTTTGTATGAATGCTATATGATATTCACGTTAAATTTCCTACGAAAAATATTTTGACCACTATTAATTACATATTTCATTATAATGAACTTGGTTACATCCACCATACGGAAAACTAAAAACCCCACATGTAGCATTTGTGTCTGTGTGTGTGTGTGTGTCTATGTGTGTGTTTTAATGAGAGGTAGTGTCTGAGTGCGTGTATGTATGTGTGTTAATAAGTTGTAATGCCTGAGTGTGTGTGTGTTTTAATGAGTTGTAATGCCTGAGTGTGTGTGTGTGTGTGTGTGTTAATGAGTTGTAGTGCCTGAGTGTGTGTTTTAATGAGTTATAGTGCCAGAGACTGTGTGTTTTAATGAGTTGTAGTGCCTGAGCGTGTGCTTTAATGTGTTGTAATGTCAGAGGCTGTGAGTTTTAATGAGTTGTAGTGCCAGAGGCTGTGTGTTTTAATGAGTTGTACTGCCAGAGGCTGTGTGTTTTAATAAGTTGTAATGCCTGAGTGTGTGTGTGTGTGTTTTAATGAGTTGTAATGCCTGAGTGTGTGTTTTAATGAGTTGTAGTATCAGAGGCTGTGAGTTTTAATGAGTTGTAGTGCCAGAGGTTGTGTGTTTTAATGAGTTGTAGTGCCAGAGGCTTTGTGTTTTAATGAGTTGTAGTGCCAGAGGTTGTGTGTTTTAATGAGTTGTAGTGCCTGAGTGTGTGTTTGCTTTAATGAGTTGTGGTGCATGAGTGTGTGATTTTGTGTGTATGTGACCACTGAAGTGTGCTGGATAGAGGACCAGGCACCAAAACAACGGGAGAAATAGACTTCTTTAAGTAATGACTAAAATCATCCGCAGGAACACAGAGGCTAAAATAAGATTGTGATAAAATAGCAATCTTGGCAGCGGAATGCGCACCTTCATTGGATATATGTACCTTCATTATCGCGTATGCCGAAATTAAATTAAAGTGAGTTTTATTTATGGACGCTCTTGCACTACTATTGTCCTTAGCGTCCCATTCCATATTGGGCGTGAAATTTTGCTCAGAGGCCACTTTATCACGCTTGAGGTTCTTCTACATGTCGTAAATCTACGACACGGGACCACCGGCTTTACTTCCCTTCCGAAGGAAGTCATGCTAAGGATTTTTACACCCGAAATAATTCATCGCCCTCCGCTGGGTTTGAGCCCGCGATCTCGGGAACTAGAAGCTAGCACGGTACCACTAGTCCACGGAGGACGACAGGGTATGCCGACGTGACCAGGAACCCAGACAAACGATAGGCTGATCCCATCAGTGGTAAACTGGTGGGAACAATCCTGGAGACGCTGCACGATAGGATTACGAAAGTACAGCACACGAAGGCTTGAAAGGACGCTTAGAGAGTCCGTGCATAAAACACAATTCTGCAGACCACGCTGACGGATAAAGGACAGAGCTTGTTCCAGAGCAATAAATTCAGCAGTAAAAACCGATCGCTGATCAGAGAGACGAAAAATAAAACATTCTTCACCAAATAAAGGCACATCCAACTCCACGATCATCCTTTGAGCCATCAGTAGAAATAAAACAATGGCTGCCAAAGTGCGCCTGGACTTCGGCAAAAGCCAAACGGATGACCGGATCGGGGGTCGTGGACTTTGGTATGGACGTCAAATCAATGTGGCAAGATATTTCGGAATGCAGCTAAGGAGGGAAGTGTGTGCGACCCCTGTGTTGAGGCACACGGATAACCGGCAAGCATAGCTGCAGAGAAGAACGTCACGACGATAAGAGAGCGGAGGTTCTACAACTTCTGCACAAAGACTCAAAACAAGACTGTTATGAAAACCACCAGTTGATAGCCGGAGGCCCTGGTGGTGAACTGCGTTCAAGCGACTCAGGATGGAAGGTCGCGCAGCGGAATACACAATACACCCATAGTGAAGCTTTGATCGAACCAATGATCGATAAATTCGCAAAAGTAGCGTGCGATCTGCACCCCAAGATGACATTTAAAACACGTAAAATAGAAAGAAACGTTCACACCTTACTTTCAAATAGGTGATATGCGACGACCAACACAACTTCCTATCAAAGATTAATCCGAGGAATTTCGTTTCGTCCGAAAAGCAGAGGAGTGCCGCACCGAGTCGGAGACAAGGTGGAGGGAACGCTTTTCCGCGACAGAAATTAACGCAGACTGCCTTCTCGGCAGAAAATTGGAACCCGTTGGCAATGCTCCAAGAGTGAAGGCAGTTAAGACACTGCTGTAGTCGGCGTTCCAAAATACAGGTGCGTCGAGAAGTTGCGAATACGGTGAAATCGTCAACAAAAAGCAACGATGAAATTCTGGGTGGAACACAGGCAGCAGATTAATCGCAATTGGAAAGAGTGTGACCGAGACTTGAGGTACTCCGTTCTCTTGGATAAAAGTTGAAGATGAAACCAATCCTACACGCACACGAAATACACGGTCCTTCATAAACTCATGAATGAAGACAGTGAGGCGGCCATGGAAACTCCACTGATGGAGTGTACGTAAAATGCCGCCCCTCCAACAAGTGTATAAGCTTTATCAGGTCAAAAAATACAGCCACTGTTTGACACTTTCTCAGGAATCCGTTCATAATATGCGTCGACAGAGATACTAGATGGTCGACGGAAGAGCGATGGCGACGAAACCCGCATTGAGCTTTCGCCAGAAGGTTCTGAGACTCAAGCCACCATGTCAACCGCCCGTTGATCATGCGCTCCATCACCTTGCAAATGTAACTGGTGAGGGAGATAGGCGGTAGCTGGAAGGTAGTTGGCGATCCTTCCAAGGCTTGAGTATAGGGTCGATGGTGGCTTCGCGCCAAACTGAAGGAAAAATGCCGTCTTGCCAAATACGGTTATAGAGCTGTAAGAGAAAGAGTTTACTGTCGACTGAACGGTTCTGTAACATCAAGACATGAATGCCCTCCGGCCCAGGAGCGGACTGCTTAGAGAAATAGAGGGCGTGCTTCAGCTACCTTATTGAGAAAAGGTCAGTATAACACTCCTGATTAGGAGACCGAAAACTATAGGTCACGGAATCCAGCCGGTCTTTGAGAGTGCGAAAGCCGGCGGAATGGTCAGAACTGAAAACCGCCTCAAAGGCAGCATCCAGAGTGTTAGCAATGGCAGCCGTATCCACTATGGTGGACTTGGAAACCTGAAGGCCATACACAGTACAATTCGACACTTTACCGGAGAAGCGACGACGTTTATCCCAAACCGCAGAGGAAGGCATGAAGCTATTAAAAGACACGACAAAACGAATCCAGGCCTTCTTGCTATGCTGAATAATGCGACGAGCCCTGGTGCGCGATTGTTTAAAAGTAACCAAATTATCAAGTGTAGAGTGTCGCTGAAACATCCTGAGCGCAGCTCTACGGGCACGAACGGCGTCCTGACAGGCCTCGGTCAGCCACGGAACAGGAATACGCCGAGGGTGGGAGGGCCAACGGGGAATTGTGCATTCGGCAGCAGATAGGATCGTAGACGTAAGGTGCTGCACCATTTGGTTAACGTCAGTGGAGGGCTGGTCCACAAAAGACACGAGGCTGGAATACAGTCTCCAATCGGCTTTATGGAATTGCCAGGTAGGTGCTCTGGAATGTTGGACGTGATGAAACAGAAGAGACACGATGCAGGGGTAATGATCGCTGGAGTAGGTGTCAGCGACGACGTTCCACTGCAGACGACAAGTAAGCTGGATTGAGCAAACGGCAAGGTCCAAGTGAGAGAATGTACCAGAAGAATCAGAAAGAAAAGTAGGCTCACCTGTATTGAGGATGGAGAGGCTGAACTGAGCAAAAATGTCGGAAAGAAGCGTTCCCCTTGCACAAGTCCTAGGCGAACCCCACAAGGGGTGATGGGCATTAAAATCTCCCAACAGAAGAAATGGTGCTGGGAGAGCGGACAGGAGATCTCGAACGTCCGCGTTAGCGAGGAGACGATGGAGGTGAATAGACGGAGCAAAGAGAAAAGAAAAAGCCGGGGAATTGAATCCTAACGGCAACAGCTTGCAAGTCGGACGTAAGTGTGAGAGTCTGAAAATGAACGTCGTGACGCACTAATAGCATGACACCTCCATGAGCAGGAGTACCTTCATCCGGTGCAAGATTGTAGCGAACCGGAGTATACCCTCGGAGATCAAAAGGATCGTGAGGGCGAAGCTTGGTCTCTTGCAAACTCACGACCATAGCTGAATGGGAATACAATAAAAGTTGCAGTTCCGCCCTATGCGATCGTACACCACGTAAATTCCAGGTCAGGATAGCCATGAATAAAAGGAATAAACTGTCCACTAAGAAGGGTGGCTCCAAATTACCTTCTACTTAACCTTGGGGCTCGAGCTTTTGTTATGGAGTTGTTCAGACTCCATAGGCTCCTCGAAAGGAGGGCCCACGCGCTCAGTGCCAGAAACCGATTCAAGCGCCGAGAATCGGTTCTGGGTGGCAATGGGTGAAGGGTACCGCTGGGGACTGCTACCTCAGACGAGAAGAAGGTGAAATTTTCTAACCGCGCGCACGCGGAGGGTGTTTAAGAAAATCTTCCTTGCGAAGTTTCTGCTTGGATTTCTTCTGAGTGCCTTATGACTTCAGTACCGTAGGACCAGCTTTAGATGGCTTAATAACTGTGCCAGAGATGGACGGCCGGATGGTAGTTGCGGTAAAGGCAGTCATGGTCCAGTTTCGGCATCCTTCCGGGATACTGGCGAGGCAACAACAGAGCTGAATGTACCCGATCGCAGGAGCGCAGGTTGGCGCATATGGTAACACCACGCAAGATAGGCCGGCGAGGAAGGAAAAGACATATGTGAATGGTCGTGGTGCGAAATGTTTGTAAATAGATTAGAGAAAAAAGAAGCGTGGCGAGTGGGGGTATGGAACGAAATGAAAAGAACGCACGAGAGCACATCTTGTGTCCCCGGTCAAGAGGACGAACCCACCTCGACCGGATGAGGGTGGAGGGATGACGATAGTGATGAGTGGCTCGGGATCCCGGGTGTGCCAAACCCGTACTCACATAAAGTGAGCCCCTGGGGGTTGGAAGCTACGTTGAAACAGTGGGACAGCAACCACGGAAATAGAAAAGATCCCTGTTGGTGAGACAGGTGTTAATAAAACCATAGAACCTGAACCCAGTATAAGAAATAATTGTAGAAAAGGAAGCGTAAAATAAATGAAGATAACGTGGCTAGTCCAGATGAGGGTGAGGACTGGCTCGGGCACTCTGGGTACGTCAAAGCCATACTCACATAGTGAGCCCCTGGGGGGGGGGGGTGAACTGTGAGTGTGTTTTGCTGGTGAGTTGTAGTGTTTGATTGCGAGTGTGTGGGCTTTGGAGTTTGAGTGTGTTTTTGCTGGTGAGTTGCAGTTTGTGACTGGGGGTGTGTCAGTTTTGGAGTGTGGGTATGTTTCTTCTAGTGAGTTAGCCTGTTACTGCGGGTGTGTGAACTTCGGAGTGTGAGTGTGTTTGTGCTAATGAGTTTTAATGTGTTACTGCGGGTGTGTGTGTGAGCTTTGAAAAATTAGTGTGTTTCTGCTAGTGAGTTGTAGCCTGTGACTGCGGGTGTGTGAACTTTGAAAAATGAATGTGTTTTTGCTAGTGAGTTGTAGTGTGTGACTGTGTGGGTGTGAGCTTTCGTGTTGAGTGTGTTTGTGCTGGTGTATTGTAGTGTTTGATTGCGAGTGTGTTGGCTTTGGAGTGTGAGTATGTTTGTGCTAGTGATTTGTAGTGTTTGAAGGCGAGTGTGTGAGCTACGGAGTGTTAGTGTGGTTGTGCTGGTGAGCTCAAATAAAGCATGCATTTTGAATTTTCTGGAAATAGCCTGTGAACTCCCATTCATTCTGATTGAATTTTGTATTGTGCTAAGTATCTAGGAAACTATGAAATGCTCTAAAATGCAGGAAAGATGTACAGATTGAGGCAAACCAATATTTTCTTGTGTTAACATTTGTGATAATATTCCAGGATATGTCATTGCACCTTTGCACTTAAAAGTGTATTATAAATGTTTGAAAGTTTGCATAATCTTATAA
The DNA here is from genome assembly GCA_030765065.1 of Deroplatys truncata. Taxonomy (NCBI): domain Eukaryota; kingdom Metazoa; phylum Arthropoda; class Insecta; order Mantodea; family Mantidae; genus Deroplatys; species Deroplatys truncata. The sequence continues at coordinate 285,445,855 of CM060990.1, forward strand.
CAGCCTTAGGGGTGTTCTAAGTCTGAAAAATCATTTTATATTACAGCTGCTTTACCCGAAAATTCATTCATTTAATATTTCTTGTTTTGTACAGACTGAAAAAAAGGAATTGCTGAAAAGCATACATTTAGTAGCTCAAAACACTTTAATAATGACATTCTTTGCAGCTTGGTAGCACAGAAAGTTAATTTCCTTTCAACTCCTTTTATAAAAAACAATAATAAAATTACAATTGATTCATTCACATGACTTTCTCTACCCTCTATCGTTTATTAGTAGATACATAAATTATTCTTAATCAACCTTTTTTTTCTGTCTACTACATTTTAATATAAACAAAAGACTTTGCAGAAATATCTACATTACACATTTCGTTATCGATACAAAGAGAACAGCAATAGTCAGATATTTAAAAACTGGACGCTATATGCTGCTTTAAAATTCCGCTCTGTTTCTATGACATCAGAGAAACAACTGAATGTTGAAAGGACTTTAAGATAATGGCCAAAAAAAATGAACAATTGAAACCTTCAAAAAATGAGCAATTCGCACATTTAATAATGGATATCTCAGAAAGGGCTCATGCCACAATAAAGCTTATTTTAAATATATTGTATGTTTTAAAGAGATTTACATTTTTGGTGTAGCACGTCTTCCTCTATCACTTAAGGATTACCAGTTATACAAGGTTATAAAACATTCCTTCCGAATGAAGGACTTCATAGGCTCTTTCCCGAAAATCTGAGATATACATTTTATTTGCCATGTAAATATTTTTAATGTAATGTATGGTATTTTAATCAAAATCGTTTCAGCCATGTTTAGAACATCAAAAATTCCCAAAAATATTCCATGTAAAGGGAGTTTAGGTATTTATCCGACTTTTCGTTTTGAGTTATGACACACACGACATTTCCACAAATGCTTTTTTTGGATGCCGATGATAATAAATAATAATAATAATAATAATAATGATAATAATAACAATACTTCAACAACGATAAATAACAACACGCGGGCCGTGTAAGTATACAACTACAATGGTTCGCTGTACATTGTGTGCATGGGTTGGCTATATGTTATGCCTACAGCGTGTTTTCCATTCTCACCGTTGGCAACAACCACCTAAGCCACGCCCAGGCCGCTTGCTAGCATACGACAGCCGCTATTATACATCATAGCCCTTTCTAGATAACCAATACTGCCTTCAGTGCTACAATCTAGATCATACAAGCCAGTTAGGAATGGAGTAGACAACTAAAAGTTTATTGTTTATATCACCACTCATTCATGCTGAGGTTATATTGAGATTTGTTTTGTATTTGTGAAAATGGAGGTACCTAAGTTTAAATAGAAAGAGCAAAGCATAAAACTTGTAACAAAGTTTTCTTTTCTTTTCCTTTCTTTCTTTTTTGGAGCAAAGTTGATTGCCTAACTAGTATTCAATGGTTATTGCACAGATTTTACCTGTCTCTCACTGTATAAAAACCAATGGTGCAAAATGTAAGCCTTTATCACAGTCACAAGAACATGAAACACCGGACATTTGCCAGTCATTTTGACAAATAAATAATGATTAGTGAAAGAATGTTTTATATCTGCAGCATAGTAAAACATGAGCATTACTTTTATGGTACACATTAATTTGATTATAGTTTTTAATTAACGGGATTAGTGCATGACCATAGTACTAAGCATGCAGATGATATGCACAGGACAATAAATAGTTTAAAACTATTCCAAAATGTATGGCACTATCCTGCAATACAAGTTTATAATCAACTTCCATGCTTTTTAAAGCTGTTAGGCAATCCTAAAAAGCATAAAATCTTCAAGAAAGAATTAAAGTCCTTCTTATATACTCACTCCCCATATAATCCGGAGTATTATTTTAATGTCAGGTAACAGGTAAAGGCATTAAATTGAAAGTATATGTATAGGTGCAACTTACTCTGTTTCTTCTATTTTACCTAATACATGGAGAAAAAATATGTGATGGGGATGTGTTTAATTGCAGGTATTTGATGATAAGTAGAACTCAGATTTTTAGGTGCTAAAACTTGAGAAATATTTATATTTTACATGCTGAAAATTTAAAACATATGTGCTAAAAATTAAAATATTTGGTAGCATCTGATTGCTCAGTTAATATAAATGTACGTGGTACTCACTAGACATGATTTTGAAAGGGATCACTAAGTATTGAACACTGAATAGGATGGCTCAGGTGGTAATGTCTGTGGCTTGCATTCAGGAGATCCCGGGTTTGATCCCCAGTGACTGCCCACTCTGACCCATGGTTATTTTGTGGGTTTTCCTGGGTCATTAGGCAAATGCTGAAATGGTTTCTTTTATGCCCCAAATTTCCTGTCCCTCCATTTTTTGCTCCATTAATTATTTCATTCATCCTTCATCCTGTTTGATCTGTTTCAGGGTTGGAAGTGTTGGCGATGATGTTTCTGTGCAGTGTGGCAGGGAAGAAGGATGCTCTCTGTGAACTTTCTCCATCCCTCAGCCTTTGGCTGGTTGCTGGGGATAAAGACTGTCCCTTGGGGAGGGGATGCTGGACCCTGTGTTGGGTGGGGTCCCCAGTCTGCCTGTTATACTGCTGGGGTATCTACATCTGGAAACTGTAAGGACCCTGTCATTGCACTGCCTTCACTCCTAGTTCCAGCAGCCCAGTGTCTCCCTTCACCTCATCCCTTCCTCCTGGGGGTGCCCCCTCATGGCATGTTGGTACAATATCCTAATTCCTGGATCAGTGCTGAATGCCCTCCACATTCCAGTCCAATCCAAGTATTGAAGAGTTTCAGTATACGGCAACATGCTTACTCAAATAAATCCCGAATGATTGACGAGTATCACAATGAAGTGACCTGAATTTGGAAAATGGCTGCTCCATATCACAAGAAGTATGTGTGGCATAATAATAGCATAGAATGTCACTCACATCAACATTTTCTTTATGTTGCCCATTCAACAGCTTTGAAATTTTACACATTATGTTAAATCCACTATTATTTTCATACACTTCCTTGTATTTTCTTTGTAAATTTTGTGCTGCAGGATCAGAAAGAATATTCAGGTTTTTCTCCACATCCTGAACCACTTTAACTTCTTCTTTCAAAAGAATTCCTACTGATTCAAGTTTCTTTATGGAATCACACAGAGGAAACACAGATTTATTGAAATGTGTGCCAAGTAATTTCTTAACATTGCATCACTTAAAAGTTTTCTAAGAATTTTAATTGAACTGGCATCTTTACTATTTAGCTCATTTATGACAGCAGAAAAACAGGGGTATGGGAATTCCCCACTGCTATCCGTTCATGAAGGTCACATCTGGGTAGCAGTTACTATGTGGATTGCCTTCCTGGTTGAGCAAGCAAGATTTTTATATTTTCTTTCATCTGGAGGGATACTATAGCTGACATATCAATTCTTGCACTTCTTAATAACAAATACGACATCTAGCCTACATAATTGAACATTCAGTAGGTTGGTTGGTGACTTGTTAAAAATTATTCTTAAAAAAGGCTGCTTTTATGTGATTTATGTGAAAATCCAAAAATATTTATCTACATAAAAAATCTGAAATTATGTGTGTTTATGTTAAATAAAATCTAAAATATATGCTCTGGTGTGAATATGCAGAACATTAAACTCAATTTCAAGTTTATATTCCAATGCAAGCAAAATATGTATTTACCTAAGAATCCAAGCCCTAGTGATAAGTGCATATAAAGAGATGCTCTTGAAATAAATATTAAAAACCTGCAAACTGCACTTATGTAGGAACTATAATTTGATAGGTAGCTATTATGTTGTATTTAATGGTTTTTATATGTTTAGGTATTTTCTTTTTAATTTCTATGTAAACTTTGTATTGTGTTTGATAATGCTGCTTGTACGAGTATTATATGTATAGTAAAGTACATTCTGGTGAAAATGGCCACCATGCTGTTTTTCTTAGGAACTACATTTTATGATTTCCATTCCTATATGATTTTCTGGCTTTTTAATGTTGGAAACACTTGCATATTGACAAAATAATAAAACAATTATCACTCATAAACCATGTAAACCACTGTCTTAAGCTAAAACAACATTACAAGAATGTTTATGATACTCTAAATGGTTAACAGGAGGTATAAATGGATAAACAACGCTTATAAGTTGGTGGGTGGGTCAACTGGCTAACTCCACGAATGACAGAAATGTAAGTTCTTATACTCACACTGTAGAGGAATGCAAGACACGCGCTTGTGTATAGTATGTTAACTCCTATCTGAGTTAGATCCAAAGCCATGTGATTGTGTTTTCTGTGTTAATTCACCAACAGCATAGTTCGGGTGTGTAAAGTGTATTAACTTCTATTTATAGCAATTAAAGAGTTTTTCACTATATATCAGATCATTTCATGTATGTGTGTAAATAACATTATCTCCACTTTCTTAAGTGTTAACACACTTTACCCCGGCATACCCACATGCATTGGTGAAAAATGTCACAGCTACATTAGTAACTTTAATTATATGCCTCGTATATTCTTTACTGCTCTTACAGATGTTCCAACAATAGAAGTAAAAGCAGTGTTTGCTTTTATTCCCACCACATTTACACATATCTCTCATTATTACCACTTGTTTCTTCCCTACAAGGGTTTGTGTTATGTTAGTAATCTTATAGTCAGGATATAAGATGAATTATTCCAGGGAAGGAAGATGCTTTCAGCACTGAAAGTGATCAATAATAAACCACTCAATGGTAGTGATTCAGATAAAAAACCTTGTTTCATTTTCACAATAAGGATAAAGAAACAGTAATTAAAATAGTATCACTCTCACTTTTTAAATTTTATTTTAGTTGAAATCCTGTAAATCATAGAAAACAGAGTGGTTAAGTTATAACAATATTGAGTGCTATATGTTATTTTTCTTCTCTAGAATCAAGGCCACCCCAAAGTATTCCTGAGGACTTGAAGAGAGTCTTTAATTCCTATGATTCACTGAAACACCCAAACTTCAATGGCAATAATTTATCACAGATGGATCATCTGATTCACCACCAACACCACCAAGAAAGAAGGTAAGGACTATTTGTGGTAAAATTAATCCAATGTATTCCATTGGAACCTTACCAAAAGAACTTTTACAAGAATCCATAATATCAGACAATGTGCGAATTGATGGTCAAAGTGAGACAGTCGTGAGGGTACAAGCAGCAGATTTAATCTGAGATCAAGAAAGGGCTATCCAACTTTGCATAGAGTAAAAGGAGAAAGTAGAACAATTAGAAAAGAAAGAACGATTGCTAGAAATAGCGTAAAAAGCTGTACTACCAAGTCAGGAAAAGAAGTAAAAGAATACAAAATGGAAGAACTCATTGTGTAAAAATGAATATAAAGACAAGTTATTACTCTGTGACAAAGGCAGAAAAATTGTTATTTCAAAGCTACTGGGAATTGGGCAATTTTAATAAAAGGTTAGCTTATATGGACAGTTCGATCAAAGTTGTGTCTAAAAAGAGAATCAGGATTAATGAAGGAGCCATCAAACTGCATTTCAGACAAGTGTCAGTATTTTAGAGATTAGATTAGACTAGGTTAGGATGCGTTCTGTGGGTTCTTTGATGGCCAAAAGGCCTTGAACATAGAACATTTCAAAACCTTTTATATTTCTATTGTATTGAACTTAATAAAACTTGGCTTTTACAGCCTGTGTCACTGCACAAGGCATTACATCCTTACCTGCATGCAAGGAGTGTCAGGACTTTACAAAATTGTCAATTATGTACAATAAACTTATTCTTTTTGCGCACATAAAGTGTACAGCACTTTAAGTTATGATGCTAAAATGTAAACAGTAAGCATCAAATTTCTATTACATTAAAAACTGTCATGTGTACTGAATACAAAATTTCTTCCCTTCAATGCTTAAACCTTTGCTTATGTGCAAAGAGTGTCAGAATTTTAAGATATACATTCACAAAATATTAAATATGTACAATAAGGCAATTTTGCATATAAAATACATATATAACTGCACAATGTTTCAGATTATGGTGCTAAAAATATTCATTCATTCATTCATTATCTGTTTACCCTCCTCTTATGTAGGACTTACATCCCCCAGGACTTACAAGCGGGTGCCTGGGGTCAGAGGCCCATCGAGGAGCAGACACTCATGGATCAGAAAGAGCATCCAGGATGGGTGATCAGCCTGATGCCTGGTATGGGATGAAGGAAGTAGATGAAATGTTGGTGAAATGGATGAAAGGAAAGGTGATGATGGAGCAGTTGGTGGAATGAATGGCAGGGGAAACCAGAGAACCCGGAGAAAACCCGCCCAGACGCCGCTTCGTCCACCACAAATCCCACATGCAGGTCCCTGGGATTGAACTCGGGCCACCTCGGTGGGAGGCGAGCGGTCTAACCACTCAGCCACAGTGCCACCCGCGCTAAAAATATACCTACAGTAAATATCAAATTACTACTACAGTCGAACTTGGCTAATTCAAAGTTGAAGGGACCGAGGAAAAAACATCAAATTATTCAAGATTTCGAATTACAAAAGTTTGATTTTTTAATTTTGTTTTTAATTAAAACACGTCTAAATTAAATGAAATTATAGGAAAGACAACATTACAGTGTGTACTTACAGTTTTGTGATGTTAAAACTCAGGTTCAGTTTAGATTCAAAGCTTTTTAAAGAAACTTGATATCTTTGTTTGTTTTTTAGCATTTAACCTTTGATTCACACAAAACACTTCTAGTTTATTGAGTGATTGGAACACTGTTTCACTCACATTTTGTTGTCCCTCAACATAACACCTTAATTGTAAGTCATCCATGGCCTCAGCAATTGTAGGAATTGTTTTCACGGTTTGTTCTGGTTCTGCTTCATCTGAAGATAGGGCTGCAGTTTGTGTGTTCATGATGTCGCCCAAATGTCCGCATCGGTTAGCTCCCCACAAACTGCCAATTCATCGTCCATGTGCACAAAATCCTCATAGAGAACACCATTTTCAGAATTTACACATCTTCCCAGTGTTCAAGTGTAGGCACAATCGTTTCATTTTCTTCAAGACCTTCAAGTCCAATATGACAGAAGCCGGCCTTTTGGAAACAGTTGGCTATAGTGCTTGGTTTCACTTGGTCCCATGCACTACTAGACATACGAGCTGCTTCAAACACATTTACAATTTTGAATTTGTCACTTTTGTCCAAATTCGCTTCTAACAGAAGATTCTGGACCACCAGACGGCTGTAGAAATGCTTTAAATTTTTTATTACTCCCTGATCCATTGGTTGCACTTCTGACGTCATATTGGGGGGGGGAACAAAACTTTGATATTCCCTAACAATGGAATACTGTTATGGGCTGTACAATTGTCAATAAACTGTAAAACTGTGCAATTTTGTTTGCAAAACTCTTTGTCTAGCTTCAAGAGCCATCTTCCAAAAATTTCAATCGTCATCCAAGCTTTTTTATTAGCTTCATATTCCACAGGCTTAGATTTAACATTTTTAAAGCTCACTTACCAATCATTAGTAATGGAAACTTTTCAGTGCCATCCATATTGGCACCAATCAGGAGTGTGATGTGTTCTTTGCTAAGTTTTCCCCCACTACATCGTTCTCCTTTAAATGCAAGTGTTTTATCTGATGTACATTTATAAAATGCCCTGTCTCGTCAACATTGAAAATATCTTTTGCAATTTTGTCCTAAATCCACTCTACCAAGCTCGTTTTCCAATCACTGGCTGCTTGCTGGTCAACGCCTTCACTTTCTCCACAAACAGTTTTAAAGGAAATAGTATTTATTGTGCTAAGAGTTTTACAAATTTGATTGTCTACTGCATTTTGACCCTGGTCACTTATTCAGTAGACAATCACTACAGTTCATTTACATTTTACAATCTCTTGTCACTAAATTATCTTGCTCTTTTTTTTTTCAGTTTTTTTTTTGGTTTTTTTTTTCATGTCCCATTTCCACTTTTTTTTTTTTTTTTCACTTTCCATTTATTGATTACTTAACCATCACACATTCACTATAGTTTTCCATTCAAAGTAAGATGCACTACCTCTTACTTTTCTCTTTCCACTGTCCAAAGCCATTTATTTTTTACTTTACACAAAAACTACCCAATGCTTCTAGCGCCTTGCATATCATTTCAATTATAAGTGTATTTCTATCCCCCTTCAACCACTTCTTATTAAAAAATTCTTTTCTCCAATTTTCTGTTCCTTGGCATTTAAATACTATGTGTTCAATGTCTTCATTACCACCACATATCGGACATTGGTTCTGAGGAATACCCTGTCTTAGCCCTTTTAGCCTCCATGCTCCGGTTCTTAACCATGCAATAGATTCTCTCTCTTCTTTATTTACTATGTCTATATATTTTTCCCTACCCCATGTATTTTTCATTGGCCTATAATAAACTAATGAGCTCTTTTCAGCAATCTCACTGAACATGATTTGTATTTCTATATCTTCCAGTCTTTTCCTTGCCTTTTTCCAAAAATGTTTACGTTATTTTCTCTCCTTCTCCATATATCTCCTAACCCATTTTTCTCCAAAATATTCCGTAATTTACTTACCCATCCATCATTCATTAAGCTCTTCTCTTGGTATTCAATACATTGTCTTAACACATTACTTTTTCCTAGATTTAAACTTCTGAACCAAAATTTCAAAGCTCTTTCCATTATCTTCCCCTTAGTTGGCACCCTGCCCATCTCTAATTGTGCTACCTGTCTTACAATTGACTTCGGTAGCCCTAGTATTTCTCTACAAAACATCCTGTGCACCACATCTATACATTCCCATCCTCTATCTAATCCCCATATTTCTATACCATACATCATTTTTGCCTCCACAAACATCTCATAAACTTTTTCCAGCCATTTAACATTTATATTAGGTACTTTATATTTGCAGCTTCTAATTGCTGCCATCGCCCCTTTACCTTTTGCCAATGCAAACTTCTTTTGTTTCTCCCATTTATTACCTCCATCTATTTTTACTCCTAAATAGATAGTCACGCACTACCCTGTAATCTTTATTCTCTCCCTTCCACTTTTCATATTTGCCTAATTTTCCCCCCTTTTTGAAAACCACAATCTGTGTTTTCTCTTGATTCACTTTCAACCTCCATTCTTTACAATATACATCAATTGCTTGTAATGATTGTTTTAAACCACTTACTGTAATAGATCCTACCACTAGGTCATCTGCAAAAAGAAGTCCTGGAATTTGGATGTTGTTAATTACTGGTGCACAGTTATTACTCCTTCCAATTTCTAGTAAGACATCATCTATGTATAAATTAAATAAAACTGGACTTAGCTTACATCCTTGCCAAAGGCCTTTCTTTTGTGGAATTTCGTTTGTTACACAGCCTGTCTCCACCCTTACACAGAAGGTGTTCTCAAAATACAGCGCTTTTAGAATATTCACCAATTGCTGACTTACTCCCTTACACACTAATTTATGCCACAGAAGTTGTAGCTCAATTCGGTCATAAGCCTTCTCTAAGTCTACAAAAGCCATATACAGTTTACCCCTTTTTTCTTTTAAATATTTGTCTGCTAATGTCTTTATAATAAATAAATTATCAAGTGTTCTCCTTCCCTTGTGAAAGCCCATCTGTAATTTCGAAAGGATATTATATATTCTTCAACCCAAGATTGTAGTCTCACTGCCAAAATGCCTGCAAAAAGTTTTCCTATATTTGATAATAATGCAATATCTCTGAAGTTATTAGGTTTATTGACATTGCCCTTACCTTTATATATAGGATGGATGATAGCTTCTCTCCATCGTTTAGGTACATAACCCTTTCTAATAATTACATTAAATAAATCTAGTAAAACTTTCACTCTCCCTGTTTCATTACACCACTCCTTAAGAAACTCTGTTGGGATGCCATCAATTCCAGTAGCTTTATTTTTCTTCAGTAACTTAACTTGTTTTATTATTTCCTCACTCCTAATTTCACCATCCAACATCTCTACAAAAACATTCCTTATTTCCAAAAATTCCATGCTTCCTATACTCCTTTCTTCCCCATATAATGTTTTAAAATACTCCATCCATTGTCCTGGCTCTACATTGGGTTTAGTTACACATTTATTATAGGTCGACTTAAGAACCTGCCATACCTTATTAACATTATTTTCATTTAGACATTTTATCAAATTCCTTTCATTGCATTCCCTCCAGTCCTTTTTCTTTTGCTCTAACAATAAATTATGTGAATTCCTCCCTTGCATATAATCGTCCCTAGATTTTCTATCACCTAATTCTCTCCACCTAACCAACAGTTGTTTTACTTGTCTTTTTGATACCCTACATTCTTCGTCAAACCAGTCCTTATCATATATGTAAACCCTCTTTTTTGTTTTCATTTCCTCTCCCGCCCTTTGCATAACTGTATTAAGGATATCTATTGCATTCTCAATTTGATTATTCTTAACCATGAATGTTACTCCACATAGACATATCTTTCCATAATTCGAGTCAAGAGTCTCTTTAAATGTGTCACAAAATTCTTCTTTCCATTTATAGCTAATATACTCTTTTTTACAATAGCTTTCCACTCTTATATTGTGTTTTACTCGTGCAGCATGCATCATAAAATCCACAATCAGTGGATAATGCCCGCTAGTTGAGCTTAAATTTAATACCTTAAAATTACTTAAAATATGTCCTAAATTCAGAGGCCACAACACAAAATTTATTACACTCTGCCCATTATTGCTAACAAAGGTAAATTCTCCTTGTTCATCTTCCCTGCATTTTCCATTCAAAATTTCTAAAGCATTCAACTCACAAAAATCAATAAATTTTTCACACTCTTTATCAACAAATTTGTCCTTGCTTTGCCTAAGTTTCTCACTTTTAAACACAATTTCATCACTCATCCAATCATTTCCAACATATGTATCACTTTCCCCAATCCTGATATTAAAGTCTCCCATTAGTATTACCTCTGCAGTTACAAATTTCTCCTTCAGCCTATCTATATTAAAGGAAATACCATTTCACTTTTTAAAACCATCCAGCCATCCACTGCTTGCCTTAAAATTAGTTTTTCCCAATTGCTGTGCAAATTCCGCTGCTTTCGCTGTGATAAGAGGTGCACTTACTGGAATTTTTTTATCCTGTGCCTGCTTGAACCACTTTTTAATGCATTCATCGACGTCAGCATTTTCAGGCCCTTTTGCTCTTTTTTTTACTTTCTTCACTGTTTGTAACTACACTGTTCAAAATGTTGTCCTTATTTTTGAGGTACATAAACAACGTATTCTGTGGGATTCCAAAATCTCTTGCAATGTCACACTTTTTTTTAAAACCTTTTTCCACTTCGCAAATGGCTGCTGCCTTTTCAGCTAAAGTAAGAGTTTTGTAATTTATACGTTTAGGTTTGGAGAGAGCCATGGTTGGCTCACTTCACTACTTAAACACACATTGATGATTTTGATGTAACTGTGTACACTGTTTAAAAATGCTTACTTTACTGCACAGGAAGTTATTTGCTGCAAATGGAGCAGGTAGACAATGGATTGAGTGCAGTGTTCACAATGACAAGTGCCTTGCAAGAGGCTAGAGTTCCTAGAATAGCACAAAGAAGCTTGAGTAACCAACATTCCTTACCAGCAGGAGAGGGAATTACAATATGATGCATTTCCTGGAATTTAGCAAGGGAAGGAAATGGAACCACAGTACGGCACATTTCCTGGAATTTATCCAGCAAGTTTGACTAACTTGTAATTTTTTCAGTCATTCTCATTGAATATTATATTGAATTATCCAAAAGAAATATTGATTTACAGAAGGCTTTTTAACATTGCTTTGTATAGGAATGTCAAGGGACCATGCTAAAAGCTCAAATTATCCACAATTTTGAATTAAAAATGTTCGAATCAATCCAGTTTGACTGTACTTTATAAGTTAGTATGGTTAGGTACCGAGTATAAAATGCACTTTGCTTAGCCTTTACAGTCTTTAACATTATAGGAACATGTCATATACTATGTAGAACTTAATTGTCAACAGGCTAAATTGTGGTTTAAATATTCTCCTAGAGTGTAAAAAGATTTATCACAGAGGTGCCCTTTTAGGGAGGCTTTAAAAACTTTGAAATTGCTAATTTTTTCCTTTATATTAGCAAGGGAAGGAAATGGGACCACAGTACGGCACATTTCCTGGAATTTATCCAGCAAGTTTGACTAACTTGTAATTCTTTCAGTCATTCTCATTGAATATTATATTGAATTATCCAAAAGAAATATTGATTTACAGAAGGCTTTTTAACATTGCTTTGAATAGGAATGCCAAGGGACCATGCTAAAAGCTCGAATTATCCACAATTTTGAATTAAAAATGTTCGAATTAATCAAGTTCAACTGTACTTTAAAAGTTAGTATGGTTAGGTACTGAGTATAAAATGCACTTTGCTTAGCCTTTAACATTATAGGAATATGTAATATACTATGTAGAACTTAATTGTCAATAGGCTAAATTGTGGTTTAAATATTCTCCTAGAGTGTAAAAAGGTTTATCACAGAGGTGACCTTTTAGGGAGGCTTTAAAAACTTTGAAATTCCTAATTTTTTCGTTGAGATTACTGGGTAGAGCATTATATATCTTAATTGTTTCATAGTAAACACCTTTCTGGAAGCAGGATAGTTTGCATTTGGACGATGGATATTTCTCTTTTGCCTAGTGTTAAAGTTATGTGCTTCCATGTTTATAACAAAGTTATGACGATCATTTGCATAAAATTCTGAGGTTCATGGTGCATCCTATAGGATAAGTAAATCATGCTTTATGTTAGTTTTCTGAATTGACAAGGCTCACTGAAACTGTTAATATAGAAGAAGCTTTAACACTTGGCTGGCATTGTGGATGATGATCACAAAAAATATTTTCTGGTACTATGAATAATGTTAGACAGTTCTTTCAATCTATCCCAACAAATGTAAATCACTCCACAAGAAAAGATAGTAGTAGGAAATATTTGCCACCATATGTTACACTTGCTGGACTGTATAGTGAATATAACCAAAAGTGTATGACTAACTTTTAAAAAGGTGCATCTTCAAAAGTGAACTTCACATATTAAACCTCTCAATAGAAAACCACATAAAAACATCTGGAGAACTTGTGACAAGCTGACATTGGCCTCTCAAGTTTCAGAAGATTATAAAATTAGGAAGCAAATACACGAACATCAAAAGGAGGTAGAAAATACATATAAAATGAAAACTTTTGACAAAGAAGCATGAATAAATGAAGGATTTATTTCTCATTATTCACAATTACATAATTAAATTACGTACATTTTGGACTATAACATTTGAAAATATTAGACTATTTATGTCATAAATTCACTTCTTGGTTGCTTGCTTATGCTAATTTACGGTCTCAATACAAACAATTCCTGATTTTCCATGTATTGATGACCCACTGTCTATTTGCTTACATTATTTGTTTATTTCATCTGCCTTTAGCCCCATCTTCTTTGTAGTTGTTCTTAAACATTTCTCTTTGACATTACCCATATAGTTTCCCATAGCTTTTATATTTTTATCCCCTTTTATAGTTAGTAATCTCCTTATTAATACTTCCGCATCCAAATTTTTCCATTTATGTTGCCAATCTTGTTCTCTCCATGTCTTTCTTTGATTAAAATATAATATAAAGTGGAAATTCATGTTCACTTTACCGCACATTGGACATTTTCCTATATTCTTGTCATGCCTTAAGCCTTTCAAGTTTCTAACCCCTGTTCCCACCCTAATTTATTGCATCTCTCTTATGTATTTTTCTCTCTCCCATACTGTTTTTATTTCCCTTTATATCCTCAAGAAGCTTTTCTCTCTTGTACTACCAAAAATATCTTGTCTGTCAGTATCTTCTAGCCTTAATTCTACAAGCCTCTAATGTGATATTCTGCATTTATCCACACATCTCCCATACCTATCTGTTCCATAACTTCCTGGATTTTTAATAACCATGACCCTTTCCACTTACTTTTCTCTTGTATATGAAAACATTCTTTGATAATATTGCCATCTTTAAGATTGGAGATTCTATATAAATATTTCATAGCTCTTGTAAAAGTTTTGATCTTGGTGGAGTACATACCAAGTTCTAGCTGTGCTGCCCCATTTAGTGATGCTATTAGTGGACTTAAAACATATTTGCAAAAAGATCTATTGACTCTGACAACCTCTCTCCAAGTATCATCTACTTCCCATGCCTCTGCCTCCTGCAAACATGCCCCATGTTTTCTACTGTGGCAGTGTAAATTCTGTCAAGCCATTTGAAATTTATATCAGGCAATTTTTTTAAACATGATCTTATAACACTCAAAGAAACAAGCAAGCAAGAGAGACTCATTGAAAAAGACTGTGACATTTGATATGCAGCAATGCCTCTCTACACCATTTCTACAAATTTCAATAGCATTCTATGAGAGGCAACTCTGGACATTCAACCTGACAGTTCATGATGTGATGAAGACCAAGGCTACTGTTTTGTGTGGCATCAGGCATTACTGGAAGAGGTGCCAATGATATAAATTCCTATGTGTATGATTTCTTAATGAATTACATCAAACCAAAGATTAAACATTTAACAATGTTTTCTGATACATATGGTGGGAAAATTAAAAACAGTCATGTTGCCACCATGTGCATGACTGTTTTTGCAAAATTCTGGGACTCTTGAGACTATTGGCCTCAAGTTCTTCGTGCCTGGACATATACGCATGGAAAGCCATACCGATCATAGCATTACAGAAAAGCTCAAATGGAAACTCAAGGGCAATATAGAACACCCACATGACTGGGCCCAGTTGATGAGACAAGCTGCAAAAAAGAGGCCATTCATAGTGAAAGAAATGCAAGGAAATAAGTTTGATTTTGCTTCTCTAGTGAAATAAAAGCAGTGACCAGCAGAACTAGAGGGAGGTGAAGTGGCGCCATTATCAGAAAGTTAGATTTGGCATTATTTTCTACAAGACTAGCCTGAATGACAGAAAATTTCAAGTAGTAAGTTTCCTAAGAAGAGGAAAGCTGAGTGCATTTACACCAACAAGGGCATACAAGGCACCTCTACCGATCTCTGCATTTAAAAAGAAAAGGATTAGACAGACTTGCTCAAGTTTGCCTCACCTGTTTTCCATCACTTCTATCAGGCACTAACTACTAATACTACAGTTCAAGAAGCATACCGAGACATTATTTCAGCTGCTGAGGATGGTTCATAGAAATCTTTGTTTAAAAGCTGGGAATTTTCACACGTTTTTGATGTACTGAACAAAATTGTGTCCATTGTCTAAATAAAACATCAAAGATATATTGATGTACCTACTTCAGTAGATTGGTGAATTAACATAGTAATTAGCTACATTTTGGTCCAGGACATTTAAGGGATACTCTGGTGGGGGAGGGGAGAAAAGGTCTCCAAAGTATAAAAGGAGATCTAAAACTTTAACTATACAAATTATAAGTTTGTTAGCACTCCTTAAATATGTATATGGAACCTGTATACAAAATACAAAGATGTGGCTTAGGATTAATTGCTGTTGTTAGTTGTAACACTAACAGTTTAGTATTGGAGCAAAATTCTTCTACATATGTATGAAATAGAGAAACTGTATTTAAGTGCAGAATATGGGAACATGAGTTTCGTTATACATATGACTGTAGTGTCACTTTTATTTTACTTTAGCAGAATCATTTTGTGGCCAGTCCCTCAGTACCATTCACCAGGTTGTAGAAGTAAAACTAAT
This sequence comes from Deroplatys truncata, assembly GCA_030765065.1. NCBI lineage: Eukaryota > Metazoa > Arthropoda > Insecta > Mantodea > Mantidae > Deroplatys > Deroplatys truncata. The sequence goes on from CM060990.1 coordinate 285,461,665, forward strand.
ATGATACTGTAGCCTTTAGTTCCAAATGTGTGATTTATTAACATATTAAAAAGCTACATTAAACTTAGGTACACTGAAACATTAACAACATGTGTTGTCCTCTATTGGTAGCCAGACAAAGGAACAGAGAAAGCAGAAAAGAAACAAGTAGATTGTTTTTGTTTATATACACAGAGTAATGAATTAAGTGCTGCCACATACTACTCCCACCCCAGTGACAACATGGAGAAACTTCTTTGGGAAGTGCACTGTGCGACCAGAACATGTAGTCTGTTGGGCTGCTGGACTGGCTGGCGGGTTGATTATTGGTCACATGTGTGATGTAGTGTTCATATTATTCAGCAGGAAAGCTGGTTTAACACTGTCAAAAGATTGTCTGTTGACCTTGAGACACTTCCAGAGTGAAATACTGTGCAACATGTTTCACCACTGCATATAGTCCATTGTATGTAGGCTGAAGAAGTTTCCAAACCACATCCTGTCTGATGAATACACGTGAAGATGTCATAAGCTCTGGATGAATGAATACAGATTTTGCACAGTATTGTTGAATGTTTTTAGTGAGGCCATGTGCTGCTTCAGACTGAAGACAAAAGAAGGAATATCATAGTTCATTGGTATTGAATCAAATAAATTGACTGGAAGCTTGATTGTGACACCATAGGCCATTTCTGCCGGAGTGATATTATATTCTGGTATGACATAAGTGCGGAGGCCCATTAAGATGGTGGGCAAGTTGTAGACCCAGTCATCTGAGAGGCGAGCTCTTAAAGTTGCTTTAACATTGCAGTGCCAGCGTTCAGCTTTCCTGCTGGATGCAGGATGGTAAGCAGTAGTTTTTATGTGATGTATACTCAAGGCTTTGGTGAGGTGAGTGAACAGCTGGCAGTCAAACTATCATCCTCTGTCCATGGAGATAAATTGTGGGATGCCAAAACATGCAATCCCTGATAACAATAGAGTACTAGCAACAGTTTCTGCCATTATGTCCTTTAGTGGTACTGCTTCTGGCCAACGTGTAAATCTGTCTATCATCGTTAGGAGGTATGTGAAACCCTGAGAACAAGATAGTGGTCCTACTATATCCACATAGAGATGAGAGAAGCAATCGTTAACTTGACTGAAAGTTCCTATAGTACTAATTGTGTGTTTCCAAACTTTTGCTTGTTGACAAGGAATATAGGCCCTTGTCCACACTTTTACATCTTGTTTCCATGAAGGCCAAATAAAGCATTGTCATATCAAATCTGTTGTACCTTTTATGCCGGGATGGATTAAGTTATGTAGTGCATGGAAGATTCTTTTTCTGTAGGATGGTGGGATGTAAAGTCTGAGCTTTTCTGTAGAATTATCACAAACTAACTCAGATCTATCAGGTAATACAGTAGTGGTGAATTTCAATGAACAGGATTCTGATGTCTTAAGATTTTCCAGTTCTGTATTGTTCCTTTGTAACTAAGTAATATCTTCATATGAGATGCTCACTGGCAAAGCGATGTCTGCAATCCTAGAACATGTATTGACAGGAATATGCTCTCCACCTGGAAGATAACAAATATTGTAACGTATGGGTCAAGTTAAGTTAAATTATTTTCCTAGAAACTACTTTTCTTTAGAATTTGGTTCATGCGAAGCTTATTTCTTGCATTCTTACTTCACATGGTGCAACACAGGATGCATGAGCTGGACATTCAGTGCCAGTCATATCCTTGTGATATGTGGGTTGGTGATGCCAACTCATAGAGTAGAGATTATCTCTCCATATATGGCCATGTCCTGTGTGGAGGCATCTATCTATAATATAAAAACCCTTTCATAAATCTATGGGCATGGCAGTCTTGATAGAAACAACCCAGGTGCGGCCGGAGGCACTGCCCAGATCAACACCCACTTTTGGGTATGGCATCCAAAGTAACATCTGCTCAATGGCACTAGGTAACCAGTAACTGATCTTTCTTAAATACTTAATCCTAAAAATGCCTTGCTTGCTCACTTTCATTGTCTCTACCCGTTTATGATAGTAAATTTATGTTATCATTTTTGTTAATTGTGTCTTGCTATTCAGAGTTGCTCACCAACCCTTAATCGTGCTACGCTCCCAAATGCATGTTCTCAACCACCTTCAAATTAAGGGATGGTGGATGCGCCGGCTTCTCTAAAGCATTTTTGAGAAGTATGGTTCAATCCCGTACCTCTATTTTTTATTCCTTATAAGATGCCAATGGTAGAGGTGTCAGCTTTACAAAATTTAGTTAACTGAGAAGTATTGTTCGATTGCATACCTCTATCAAAGTTGCTATAATAGTCCTGTATCCATGGCTATGGTAGGGTGCCAGCCTCTTGAATTCTTTTTCTTTTATGAAGTATGGCTTCACATTATTCGGGTGATAATTCTGTTAAGATGGGCAATAGACCTCACCATCAGGTTCTGGCTCCCCCAAAAGTCCTATCTCTTTGGTTACGGCATCCACAACCCCCCCTGTAATGGAGCAACTGCTCACCAAGTCAAAAGTTACATTGTCAGAACCCTTAGCTACACCATTTGTTAACATATTTTACAGGAATTGATACGCATGGCTTACAGTCGAAGAGAAACAGAAAACGCTAAACAAGATTGCTGTTTCTTGTTATCGGCAGAAAAAGAAGACAGAATTGGAGCATATTCTTTTGGAAGCAAAAAGCTTAGAAATTTGAAATGCCGAACTGCGTATGACAGCTAGCGATTTAACGCGTAAAATTGAGCACTTAAAAGGAATTATAAGGGATGTCTTAAACAAAGGCACGCATTAAATAGTATAGCAGAACGACATCTTCTTAGCTGTTTAATTTATTTGTACAAAGTAGACAGGAAGCCAACACACCAATGTGAATTTTCCCTGACTTAATTCGTTATTGTATTATGAATAGTGTCCTCTATATCGTTTAATATTGAGCCTTTGAAAATCATTATTTCCATTATATGTTACATATATTCTAGTATATAGGATAACCTTTAGCGGTGAGATAATATGTGCAGAGCTGATAATGTTTCCTCAGTTCTTGTTGATAGTATCTTTTCAGGATGTAGCACCGCAGTGACGTCCCATTTCACATCTGCTTCCTTATCATTTCGTAACACATTCGCATAATCGTATTTATACCTCCAGAAAGATTCAAATAAGTGTACAATTTCCCTAGACTTTTTTCTTCGTAACTTTGGTCCATTCTCCTTTAATTGTAGTATAGCTAAGTGCAGGAAAATCAGAACCAATAATGATCAACAGGAAAAATTCAATCCACAATTAACTGTTTTCTTATCTATCATGTAATGCATGAATTTTGTGTTATAAATTAACAGCTGCACGCTTTTCTTTTGTATACATTTTTCTGGGTATTTAGTTTTACTTCATAGTTTTTAGGAAAACGCTACCTCTTATACTGTTATATTACTTTTTAATTTCTATCTCAATCTGATGGTGTTAGTTTTAGCCTGATTATGTCAAATATTACAGCATAGAGTCCTGAGTCTACTAAATATATCTTTTTGCATTCATATCGATAACACTAATTTAGGAACAAGTAAAAGTCAAACGGAATAGGTAGTAGTAACTTGCAATTATTACTATATAATCTTAGTTTCACTGAAACCAGACTGTATGACGTGTTTATGAAAACCCTAGTGCGTTCCTATGGTAGGTATCTATTTCCTTTTAACTCTCCATATGAATATTAAGTAGGCACGTAAGTCATCACTTGATACAAAAGTCTAATTTCAAAATCCATAGTTGTATTTGAATAAAACACTATAATAGAGAATGAACCAATGAGATACAAAGTGTATTAATTGTGTGTTGTATAATAATAGTAATTGTCTATATATATTTATACTCCAGGATTTTTATCTTTAATTGTACTTAAATGGCAGAATATTATTATAATTATACTAATAATGGTAATTTACAAGCTATCAATATTACTTGTATGTGGAATTAAACTGTCAGTTATTAGCATGATATTAATGAGAATGGTCATACACTATCCCCTTTACATTTGAATTATTTGTATATCATTATAATCCATTCTTATAGTTTGTATACTCCTGTGAATAAAAATAACTTGTTCATTTATGCTTCATGCTATCAAAATATAGCTCTTTAATTTTTATTACCTTTTCAAAACTGCAAGAGGGTTAGGTATTGGATGCAACCTCTCGGTCGTCTGATTTTTTTTCCCCTCTTATTCACACACATCTTATCTAACTAGATTACTTCCCGCGAAAGTTTCGTTTACACTCGCGTGACATTAATACGTTTAAATTTTTAATAGTATCTTCTGGGTTCTTAAAATGTTTTCATAATTTCACCTTGTGCATTTAATTCATACACTTATATAGTGTTATGTAGATTTACATGCCAATTACACAATAATAATATTTTTCAGCAGGTTGATCTTTGTTCTTTCATTGAATTGCACACTTTTACGATTCTTTTTGAGCCGTTTTGTTTCTTTATTTCATTTTTACGCCAGATTGTAGAACACGCAACTATTTCCAATAGTTTACATTACTTTTGTTTTGTATTTTTAGGCATCCACTTTTATATACTTCTAATGATGGGTTAATACATTTGATTGTTCGCAGGTATAGGAACATTTATATGCTTTTCTGTTGTTACTTATATAATTTGCTTTTATATTTAAAATTAAACGCACCTTCACGGTTATGACTTTACTATCCAACATTTTTTTAATGATTGTGTAAGGTGACAAGTGAGTAACAATCACATAATAGAATTATCTTAAAATACAGTGCTAGTCTTGCGATTGTATAGTATTTTTAAACTTCTAACATACTCTTTGTAAAAATCTTAAAACTATAACCTGTCAGTTCATATAAGAATTCATGATTCAAGGAACGTGATGGCACGTACTAGATGTCACTATAATTTACAAAAAGAAACACAAGAAATAAAAATTTATATATGTCCACTATGAAATTATGAAAGGGTTATATTTCCTACCCTTATCTGGTTTTTATGTTGATACATTACCCCGATGATTTTCCTTCGATAGGAATATAATTATATACATTTGTGTTATTATAAATACTTTGATTACTGATTATACATATATCCATTTCTAAGCTTTCTCTGTTGCTTTTTTTTTACATGTAATAAGAAGTGGTCGAGTCTGTAGCACTTTCTTCCCCATTATTGTAATGAAATGATTAAGTGTTTTATTGCATTTACCAGTGATGTTTTTTTTCAATTCATTTTTCTTTCTACTCTTTATACTCCCCCCTACTTTTCTGGAATCATGCCATGTTTTATTGAGTTAATAATGTAAAGCTTTGGAAACATAACATACCATGTGTTTTAATATGGTTATCATTATGCGTATGCAAGCAGTAAAAAGCATTTAGTTTGCTCTGGGTTATATATGCTAAAGCAAGAATGGTTATTTCTTACGTGTTAAGTTGTTCATCGTGAGTTTGGTACTTTGTGATAGCCCTCATCCTCTGATGTCTCATCTGCAACGTTTTACATTACTGCCCCAACCCTCTACTCTCTCGCTTACCCTCTCCCTCTTTTCCAAAAACCTAAGGAAGAGAAATAATTTTTAATATGGTTTGAAATATTTAAAGCAATGTTTTATATCATGATTTTTCCAAGCACTGTTTCTTCAGACATATAACAGAGCCCCATTACGGTATAAACTCATGCTTATTTTAAGCAGGATGTCCCTTTTAGTTTTCCTCCAAGACCGGAAATGCTTATAGTTAAGTAATGATGTATGCTCGAGTCGAGTTTATCACTATTACCTTTCATCACTGGACACTTTCTTTTGCAAATTCTTTTTGAATACTATATACTAGCCCCACATATTGTTATCTGCTAATGCAATTGCCAATTATTTAATGCTTGCAATGATAGATTTGAGTTTTAAAATAAATACATATTGTGGATTTCCAATGATGACCTAAATGTAGTGCTTATCGGAATTCTATTGATTTAAACCCTTATATACATTATTTTTTTTTTGTGTTTTACAATTTTACTCTATTGTGAGATATACTCTCATTTACTTTTAGTTCTGTTCACAGATAGTATAGTTTGAGCTATGATTGTTTATGCTACTGCATATTGAAATGCTCAGGAGTCAAACACAGTCTCTTTATGACTTTTGCCAGCACTACTGAGGAATGTTCTGCTACTTCACCCTCTTGGTGTCTATAGATTTGAACAGCAACAACTTCTCTCCACTCTGATTCAGCGATTTACTATTTTTGTTTGAGCACATTTACATCTCAAAAAAGTTTGTTTATTGCAGGTGTGGAAGATGCACTTTCTCGTCGTTGGAACATTGGTTCCCTAACTCCCATCCCTTAGAATATAAATTATTTTGGTAATATTAGATACTCTGTATAGAATATGGAAGCACTTCCCTAGATTAATTTACTTAGATTTATTTTCTATATTCATTACTCACATTAGTAATAATTATGGGACACTCCTATGGTTTTGTTGTTGTTATTGTTGTTCTGCAAAACATAGCTTCACAGGTTAGTCTGATGGTCCTGTGGATGTGCTATGACATCATTGATTTTCATGATATGTATGTTTTTTTCTCTTAGGCTATGCCTGATGGCCCCTTAGAGATAACTTACAAGTAAGATGAAGAGGTAATTTTCATCCAGTGCAGTGTGAGTGCGCACATTTAGAGTAAACAATGAAACATTTTGTCATTGTTTTTCACATTTAAGTGGTACACAAAGAAAAGAATGCATTCTTTATCATTCAGGTTAAGATTAAAATATTTTGTGCACCTGTAAGATCAACCTTCTTGGAGAACTTGGATATACTTTATCCAGGGGGAGTTAGTAATATGATATTAATGAATAATATTCAATAAACAAGAATAAGTTAATAGTTAGTGCTCAACTGCTCATATTCATTTACAGACAACAGTTGGTAACAATGTATAATAATAAATAATAATGCATCCCAATGGCTCCTATTAACAACGTTAACAACTTAAATTCAATACTGAATTTTGGCATAGTATCACTATGTGGATGTCAGTTTAAATTCTAAAACATACATTTTCTATTTTAATTCTGTAAAATAACTTTTGTTTTCTTCTGAAACAATTTGTTTATTTTTTTTATTCAGAAATCTTGAATTTTTCTGTGGGACAGATTTCTGCTCTATGTTGTAATTAACTTGATAGGAAGTGACATTTATACTTTATAAATTTTATAATCACAAGCATATGTGTAATTTTTTTAAAGCAAGCCCTAATATTCATTAAATATTTTATTTTGCAAAAATAAGCAAGCTTGTGGTAGAAATTTGTGTTGAAACCTGCCGCACAGGGATGTTGACTTTATTATTCAATGTTAATAAGTATATGCCTATTGTCAGGAATGCAGATAATAAAAAGGAGCAGGAAAAAAAAGTTTTTTAAGTAAATAAATCAAATTTTCTGAACACGTATATTTTGTGTATAAAATTTGTAATTTGTGAAAACACAGTAGCCTCTAAACTTTGTTTTTTTTCCATTTGAAATGGTTGCTATTAACCTTGATATTTTTAACCTGAATCTTGTTTTCATTCCGCCTACACACATAGTAAACACTAATGGAAAACTCAAAAACTCAGAAAAATTCAATAATGTGTGTATAATTGAGTTAACTGATAACACATCATTATTGTACTCGTCTGTTGCTTCATTGTAAACATTGTCATTTTTACAGTAGCCAAATTTTAAGAGAGTTAAGCTGTTGAGAATTAAACCGATTATGTCATGACTGTTGTGGAGTGTGAGAATTTTATGAATTCTGCTTTTGTAAAAATTTGACTTGTGAACAGATGCGTATGTATACGTTTTTAAAATAAGGATGATATATTTACTCAAGCACAAATGATGTTAATGGTCCAATATATTGCATTGATATTGTCATATATACAACCATATAATACTTCTTTAACATATATCTACTTATAATGTACTTTTTTTTGTAAAACTTCTTTATATTTTATGCCATACTTCTGTAAAATGTTCAGATTGCATTTTTTTTACAAGCAAGCTTTTTCTTAAATTTATCATAATTTCTTTTTTCTTTCTTGGTATGGGTCACTTTTATTTGTTTATTTATTTATTTTTTCATTTTATTAGGTGTTCTGTAATCTATTCTTTATGAGTCATAAGGTCACAGAGTGCTTCCTTTTTGTCATAATGACTTTTATTATGACTGTTCTGAATCTATCACCATTAAGTGTTTTAAACGGCTTACAAACATACAGAGCCACAGTATTCTGACACATACTTGCATATGATATGGACTTATTGCGTGTGTGGATATCCTTGCTACTAACACTACGTTGCACTTCTGAAACACTCACTATGGACTAATACTTGGTGTATTCATCACCCAGCCTGTGCAGACCACTGCTATATTTTTACTTGCTAATCTTGTCTTACAGTATGCCCGTAAAAAATGCTTATAAAATCAAAAGGAAAGCGAATAAATGACCTAAGGTGTGAGTTTAGAATGCGAACGTGAATTATTCGAGTTTTAGACGTGCAGATTCCTCGGCTACGCCCTGTCGTCGCTTCGCAGTGGCGGCCTATAGGTCGCAACTTGCTACACTCCTCTCCTTCTAAAAAACATCCCTCGGCTACGCTTTGAGGCTGAGGGCCCTCAATCTCTCGGCTACGCCTTGAGGCTGAGTATCTTACCGGCTTCGGTGGCATTATTCATATGTTGGCAGCATTACGTTAGAGTAAGCATATGACAGAGCGCTGTGGGGCACACTGTAAGAGGAGATTATTGTACTTCTTCACACAATGGATACCAGACGTCGTTTACAACAGTGGACAAGACTTTGAGTTTACCGTAGATGCTATTTGACTCCAGAGTAAGATGTTACTTCAAGAATTACAGGTGTAATTCCTCCAACTTACGGCCCGTGGTTCAATGCCCATGGATGACCAACATATTTCCACATACTCAAGCACTCTTTCTATCTAATTATTTCCCTTTTTTGACCTTTTCTTTGACTCACTAATGTTATTATTGTAATTTGTAATTGTTTACACTCATGTAATAATTTTTGTGTGTGTATGGGACCTTGTACCATTCTTTTGATTCCTTCTTATCAACACACAATGGTAGTGTGCTATTTTGATGCCAGGGCAAATGTAACGTATGGGTCAAGTTAAGTTAAATTATTATCCTAAAAATTACTTTTCTTTAGTATTTGGTTCATGTGAAGCTTATTTCTAGCATTCTTACTTCACATGGTGCAACACAGGATGCATGAGCTGGACATTCAGTGCCAGTCATATCCTTGTGATATGTGGGTTGGTGATGCCAACTCATAGAGTAGAGGTTATCTCTCCATATATCTCTGTGGAAGCGTCTGTCTATAATATAAAAACCCTTTCATAAATCTATGGGCATGGCAGTCTTGATAGGAACAACCCAGGCGCAGCCGGAGGTGCTGCCCAGATCAACACCTGCCTTTGGGTATGGCATCCAAAGTAACATCTGCTCAATGGCACTAGGTAACCAGTAACTGATCTTTCTTAAATACTTAATCCTAAAAATGCCTTGCTTACTCACTTTCATTGTCTCTACTCGTTTATGATAGTAAATTTATGTTATCATTTTTGTTAATTGTGTCTTGCTATTCAGAGTTGCTCACCAACCCTTAATCCTGCTACGCTCCCAAATGCATGTCCTCAAGCCCCTTCAAATTAAGGGCGTGACAATATCTGTAGTAACTGAGCAAGATAATTAAGGTGTTGCTGCTGTCTGAGTGTTGCTTTGTCCAAACATTTTTTGAAAGCAAAAGTTAATGGTTTATGGTCCAAGAATATTGTGAACTGCCTACCCTCTAGCAAGTATCTGAAGTGTTTCACAGCAGAATAGGCCACTAATAATTCACACTCATAGGTGCTATACTTGATTGTGCTTCTGATAGACTCGGACAAGAATGCAAGTGGTTCTGGCATTTCTCCTCTCTGCTGCTGTAGCGAGAATCCTCTGGCATAGTCAGAAGCATCGACCATTAAGATTAAAGGGAGATCAGATGAAGGATGAGCAAGTAGGGCTGCATTAGCTAGCTCTTCTTTCAACTTGCTGAATGATTGATCTGTCACATAATTCCAGGTGATTAGATGGTTGTATTTTTTCTTTGCATTTTTGCATAGCTCATATAAGGGATGTTGAGTTTCTACAGTGTGTGGTAAGGAGCGTCTGTATTAGTTCACAAGTCCTAAAAATCGTCAAAGTTCTAGTATATTGTGGGATGTGGAAAGTCTTTGATGACTTGCACTCTGTCCGTAATGGTGAAGCTCTCCAGTTTGACACCAGATAACCCAGAAATCATATTTCTTTTTCGCCGAAGATGCAGTTTCCTATATTGATATTGAGGTGATGTTCATCTAGGCATTCAAAAAGTTGTTGTAGGTGGATCATATGTTCTTCCTGTGATGATGATGATGCTACCAGGATGTCGTCAAAGTAAAAATAAGCAAAGGGCAAATCACACAAAATACCATGAATGTAAGATTTAAATGTTTGTGCTGCATAGCATAAACCAAATGACATCTTCATATATTCGAAAAGACCAAGTGGAGTAATGAAATTAGGCTTCTCAATGAGGAGGTTAGGAAATCTCTTTAATAAATATCGATATTTGTATTGTCGATCTATCAAGAACACTGAGCTGTGATTTGTTGCATTTATAAGGCCTGTACTTGCGATTTGAGTTTGTTTGTCAATCGGCTGTTTTGATTTAATGTCTAGCAAGAGACCAAAATAACCCAAAACGTCAGCTCCAATAATAGGCCGGCAGTCATTCAACTAAGAGAAATGGCCATGGAAATCTACTCTGTAGGCCTATATCAATATATACGCAGAGAATGTATAAACTGTAATACAAATTATATGCAGAGAATTTATATGCCATGGTGGAAGCTTTATCTATGTCAAGAGTAATATTATACACAAGTGTTTAAATTCTGTCCAACAATTCTCAAGGGAGAAACATATTGAACCCGCAGCCGTAGAATTAGTAGAAAGTAAGGTTATAATCCTTAGTATATATAGATCTCCAGATGGACAGTTCAAGACATTTTAAATAGTTTGGAATGTGCACTCAATAGTACAAAAATGTCGCACAAAAATATAATAATCAGCAGGGACTTTAATATTAACTTTAGTAAAAATACAAAAGAAAGATCAAGTCTTCTTAATTTATTATGATCCTTTTGACTTGATACCTCTAATACATAACCGACAAGAACAACTAATACTGCTACCATAACTGATCAAATTTTGATCAATTCAGAAATGCCCTACAAAGCCCACATTACAAATATGGGTCACATAGACCATATGGCCCAACTAATCGAACTTCCAATGTACTCAAAATCAATCAACTCAAGTGAAAAACAAAGTAAGATTGTTTGAACAAAATAATACAGAAATATTTATAACTATGCTAGAAAGGAGAGGTGGGCTGAAGTATACAAAATTGATGATAGAAATGGGAAACTGGATGAACTTCTCTCTACATTTAAATATTACTTGAAGCAGCCTTTCTGCTCAAAACAATACCTTCAAATTCCATAAACAAATCTAGCACATGGCTAACTAAAGGAATACAGACTTCATGTGCTCGAAAGAGATTTCTGCATTATATCACCAAAGCATGGCATATTGCTCCAGAATTCATTGCTTACTTCCTAAAGTATAAAGCTGTCCTTAGCAAAATTATTGGACAAGTTAAAAAAAATGGAAAATGGCAGACATATAAAATCGGCTTCTAATAAAATGAAAGTTACCTGGGAAATCATAAAAAATCAATCAGCAAAGAAAATTGATAAAAATATAGAATTAAAAGTAAACTTGCTGTCCATAACAGATCCTAAAAATTTAGCAGTCTCTTAATAATTATTTTGTAAATGTTGGAGAAGCTACATGCCCCAAAAATATTGTAAAAATCTACTAATCTACAAAATAATTAATGCAACTTTATTTTTGAAGCCAACTGACAATAAAGAAATAAAAATGATACTGCTTGGACTAAAAGCAAAGTTTTCCTGCGGGGTTGATGGAATACCAGATGCAATATTTAAAAAAATGTGCTCATGCTATTGCACACACACTGGTAGACGTAAGTAATAGTTCACTGCCAAAGGCAATGTTTCCACACAGTCTAAAAATTGCAAAAGTAAGGCCATTATGCAGAAAAACAGAAACCTCAAACTACAGACCAGTAGCTTTACTACCGGGTGTTTCAAAGGTTATTGAAAAAGTATTTTGCAAAAGATAATTGGACTTTATTGAAAAACAAAATATTATCTGATACACATGGATTTAGGAAATGCAGGTCCACAGAAACTGCCCTCTTCCAATTTGTAAATCATGTGTTGGGCCATTCCATGTGATGAAATGGTACAGTTGGAAGGTTATTTTTCTCTGTGTTGTTCCAAAAATAACTCTTAAAACAAATTTGAATGTTTATTTTATTCATAACAGAGACTTTCAATCCTAAGATTAACACTCAAAGCATAAAAGGTTAAATATCTTGTTAATTAAAGTAAAATTATGAAGAAATTTTCCTGTGATGGAAAGGGACATGCACAAAAAGGAAATTCCCTCTAAGTTAAAACAACTCCAAAATTCTGTGAAAGTATACAAATGTGCTGTCTCATCATTTCAGTAATGAATAGCCAATCAACTATTAATATAAGAGCATGGAGAATTACATGAAAATCATTATTTTTTAGTTATTTTTTACTTATGTGACAGAATGGGACCTGTACAAAATGAAAACTGCTGAAACTGCATCTTTCATAAAATAATTACCATACTAGTGTTACTATGTTACATTCTTTATCAGAACTCGCATTATAATATAAGTGATGTCAACACCAGGAAATGAAAATCTCTGACAATTATGTACATCAGGAATGGGAAGTACTTTCAAAACAACAGAAATTGCAACCCATAAGTATCCTTGCTTTTAAATGCCAATTTGAAATTGATTTCTCATGAAATTGATCTCACATTCAGTACTGTAATTTTTTAAGATTTGTCCTATGAAGTTTTTAGCTGACTTTTTTGTCATAAACTTCACTATAAAAGCACATACTAGAACATTTGAATTTCCTTCCACTGTTTCAATTTGGACACTTCTGCCAGTCATAAAACCAAAGTTGAAATCTTTGGGCAAAGCATGCTCTTTGTAAACCAAATTATAAGGGGATACAACTTTAATGTACTTTCAGGTATCACTCATTAGCATCAAATTGTGTCTTTTGTTGATCTACTTCATATTTACAACAAAATATCACCCCTATTGATTTTGACACTTTCCTGGCACACCAGCGAAAAGAATCTGCATTGGTAACCATGTGTTTTTCACGTAATACAGCATGCCATACTAGTTTCTTCAGTTCTCCACCAACCCACTGACACTGCGCTTCCCATGACCTGTAGCTAGAAAATTCCATGTTAAGAGGGTGTTCCTGAGGGTGAGTAAGTGGCTTGCTGCACCATCTGAAAAAATGTTCATTGTTGAGAACTCTGGGCAAGTTTTCCTGATCTGAGATACCAGCCTTTGAAGGGATGTGTTGACAGGATATTTGTCATGGATATTTCATCACTGACAATTGCATAACTTTGTAGCATTCCAGGACTTAACCAGGCAACAGCTATGAAGATTGTGACCTGTTGGGGTGCCAACATGCCGGTTGAATTTTATTTTGAAATCTGGGCAGTGTAATTTTTGGCAAAATTAATCTATACTACAATTTCTTTGCCATCTTTAACACCTTTCCTCTCTTGGAAATATAAATGCTTGAGTTTTTACCAAGAAGCAATGTTTTAAAAGCTGGGATACTTTTTCAATAAATTCTTCAAATGCTTCACAGACAGTGTTGTCCTTCAGAAGTTTTTCAATTTTTCCATCAGTGGTGTTCCAACAAACCACCTAATTCATTTATATCATCTGTTAAGGTATTATGCTGACTGAGCAGGTTTCTGATGCCACAACTATCACATGTGCTTGACATGCAGTTATCATTTTCAGGATTACATACTAATGTACCGATCAGTTGTGATGTTTTAGGAATATCCTCCTTATACCCACACAGAGCAATCTAAAGTAAATTGATATTATCATCATAGTGACATGAACAGTTGTGGTGAGACATTTCCCACTTTATCAGGGTTTTCCTTTTTTAATGTCTGATAGTCTTCTGCAATAGTGGCATACATAAATCTCTTCTGAATTTTTTTTTTTTTCTTTCTTCATTCTCTTACTGTCACACATCCTTTTTCCCAGGAGCTTGCAGTGATATATAGTCCCCTTGATAAAATTGCTTAACTAAATAATGAATCTCACACAGCATTTTATAAGATACATGCCTACAGTACACTACTTTCAAAGGCATAACCTGCATATTTTAAAATATGCAGTGCACCTATAAAGTAGTGTTTCTCAGAATCTAAATTAAAACACACAATGCTGAACTTAGTGGTGCACATATACTCATCTGTGACAGAATGGGAAAGATAAAAGCTTTCTCCAGTGTTATATTTTTGTGTTATTTGAGGTTAGGGTCCATTGAATGTTTATCACCTATAGTTCACTGATCATACATATCAGCATTGAATATATATTTATTGTTTCAAAATAATACAAAAAATATGCTTTTTCTGTGATGGAGTGGGACATTTAAACAACGATAATTAAAGTTCCAATGTGAGGTATAATATGAAGTTACAGTGACCAATAGATTGAATGTAAATCTAAAGAATCTATATTTAAGCAAAAAATATTAATTTTCAAAATTATTTAAAACTTAATCTTAAGAAACCTTTCTAAGATATAGCTGCCCAAACACTTCTTTCAACATTTGTTGTCGCTTTGCAGTAAAATCACAATAATAAAGAAGTAACAATATTCCCACTTGTTATTCAGTTTCTTACAGTTAGGTATATTTTACTTCAAATTTAATACCTATCAACCTTGACTTTAAAAAACATAATAATAATAATAATAATAATAATAATAATAATAATAATAATAATAATAATAATAATAATAATAATAATAATAGTCCATCTTGGTTTAAATTCTCGTGGAATGGCCCTGTTACAACTGTTAGACAAAAGAAGCAATATATCGAGTATTTTTCTGGATATGTCAAAAGCCTTTGATTTATTGAATCACAATATATCATTCCAAAAATCGGAAAGCTTGGGAATTAGAGGTCATGCATTAAACTGGTTGAAGTCTTACCTTGGTAACAGACAGCAGTTAGTAGAAATTTAACCAAATGAAAATGAAACTTTAAAAACTTTTATAACAAAGCATCAGAATATTATACTCGGGGTTCCGCAAGGCTTAATTTTGGGACCAATTCCTATTTTTACTATTCGTAAACAATGTGAAGGAAAATATACCTTTATGCTAAATTGCACAATTTGCTGATGATACTAATACAACTATAAACCATATAAACAAGGAACATCTAGAACTGCTAGCAGAAACAGTAATTGTAGATGTATATAAATGATCTGAACAACATAAATTTGTAGTGAACACCCAGAAAAGAACAGCAATACACTTTCCAACTGCTCAGAATAATCATTTTCTGGAACCAATAGTCAAAATGAATAATAAACCAATTGAAAACACTGACCATGTAAAATTCCTTGGTATTTGGATCCAGAATAATTTAAAATAGTATAAACATGTCGGCACTTTAATAAGTAAACTGAATTCTATGTTATAATTTTCAAATATTGTCGGAAAATGTTGGAATTGATACATTTAGGATACTATATTTTGCTTATGTGCATTCTCGTTTAAGATATGGAATAGTGATGTGGGGAAAAGCTCCAGTTTGTAAAGGTTATTTAAAAGCCAAAAGAAAATAATAATAATAATAATAATAATAATAATAATAATAATAATAATAATAATAATAATAATAATAATAATAATAATAATAATGGTTGCCAATTGGAGGAGCTCATCCAGATCATTATTTAAACAACTCAAAATTTTCTCTTCCATCTGTCTACATTCTGGAATGTGCTTTATATGCTAAAAAATATTGGGAAGTAATATTCTCCCAACAAATTAATGCACTCATAACCACAACACTTGCCAGAAATCAAATATACATGTAATAACAGCAAATACAAAAATGTATTATGATAGAACAGCGCATTCTACCTCCAAAATGTATAATAAATTACCATATAACATAAAATCAATAAAAAAAATTGAATGCTTTAAATCTAACCTGGTGGCATACCTGCTCAATCACTGCTTTTACTATGTTGAAGATTTTCTTAATTGTTAACTTACATTGTAAGTTAAACAATGATATTATATTTGGATTGTAAAACTTACTTATATTTTAATTTTAGTTTATAATTATTTTATATACTTATTTCTCTTATTCGATTATATTTGGAGTGTAAGTTTTAATTGTATTTTAATATTTCATTCTTTCAAATTTTATTTTTTATAATTACCTAATTTATATATATAAATATTTCAAAGCTTAGATTAGTTTTAAATTTAATTTCCATATCACATCATCACTAATTGCAATGAATAATTGAAGGAATTAATAAATCTGCCTACTGAAAACAGAGCATGGAAGAGCGTTATGGTGGCCGAAAGTTTAAGAAGGCACTGCTTACGCTCATAAGCTCCTTGGTTCAAATCTCACATTAGTTGTTATTTTTTATATTAATTTTGTAATTAGATGTATAGAACATAATATTGCATTAATAAAACTTTAGCATTTGAAGTTTTAGGCATATATATGCACACAAAATCATAATTCTACTATAACACTCGTTTTAAATAACTAAAGAAATAAATACAAATTAACTATTATCATCTTAAACTAAAACATAAAAAATAAACAAAATTAATATCAGTGTAGGAACCCAACAGTGCCCTCTGCCCTCAATCTTTGGGGAATAGATGAAATTGAATCCCTGCAGTAATGTGGAAGAGAAGCTATAACATTCCGGGTTCCTTGAATTTGTGCCCAGAAGCCGTATTTTGTCCTTCGTGTATCTGCAGGGAAATTCGAGCACAGCTCCCTTTTCACCTCAGCCTGCACATTTTCAATGGGGTTGAAATCTGATGAACAGGGAGACCAGCCTATCACTCTAATATCCTGTCTCTCTGAGAACCAATTTGAAACCCTTTGACTTGTGTGTATAGAATGATTATCCTGTATAAATTCAACAATTCCATTAGGATATCTCATTCTCACAGAGAGAATCAAAATATTCTCATGTATTGCACATTGTTCAGTGTATCGTGAAGCTGCCACAACACACCTAGACCAATACCACCTCGGGATAAGGCCTCACCACACTATGCGTGATGTTAGTCTAGGCGGCCATGGTTGAATTTAAGGGAGACCAAGGTGATATTAACATCTTCCTAATTCTGCAGATAGAACACTGAAATTTTGTATGCTTGCTCACGATTCTACACAGAATTTTCTTTTGTTTATATATAGTAAAATGTTATACGATCTAGCAAATCTTACATTATGATTATTTTTTACCTAAAAACTTACTAAATATCTCCACATGCTCTTGCAAAACAACTATGGAGATTTTAGTTTTGTCTTGATAGTTAAGGACTGCTGCTGTCTATCCATGTGCACTGAAAATTGTATGCCAACTGCTGAGAATGTATTTAGGGGCCGAAAATAGTGATTTTCACTGAGGATTCACACCTGAGATGGGGAAGAGACGACATCGCCGTGCTGCCGAACCAACCCAAGATGACGACGCCGCTGCAACCTCGGCAATTGCCGAGATGAATTCGCATCAACCGCCGACACCGGTACCAGCCACCGCAGAGTTACCGGCCTCATCTCACGGGAGCGCAGCCACAACACAGCCGCCACCAGGGACGAGTTATGCCTCAGTCGCCGCATCTCCCCGACAGCAGGGGCAGCTGCTGTCACCATTGGCGACTGAGGCAGCTCTTCCAGCGCAACCAACATCACATCAACATCATCACACTACCAGGAACCCGGCAGCAGCTCCTCCAGCCACCATCGACCGGAACGGACGTTACAGCGCTGTTGCAGTTGGCGTCCATCGCCGACTACTACCACAGATTCTTCTGGAGGAGGCACGACGCATCTGGAGCTCTCTGGTCTCTGTGACCAGAATACAAAGCTCTCGTGGACCAACACCACTGGTACGCCTTATCTTCTGGGACAGGGCGCACTACACCGCCGCCATCACAATCGGGATACCCTTTCTCGGCCGCACCATCCCAGTCGAAGCCAGCAGAACATCGTGGACAGCACCGTGCCGCCGATGTTGCCAATTTGGCCAGTCGGCGGCCAAATGCAATGCGCCTCCGCGGTGTCACTACTGTGGCGCCACATCACTGACGTCCGCCTGCCAGCAGCACAACCTAGCGCATCGTCGAAGGTTCTGTGCCACCTGTAGCAGGACGGACCACTACACCGGGCAGGCTGTATGCGAGCTTTTCCCGCGGCCTTCATCGGCCCCTGAAGGCCCTTCGCCACTGCCGAGACACCAGCCTCCAAGGCCCGCTCGGCCAGCCACCGAGCCTCAACAAGGCAGCAGCACAACCACCAACGCACTCGAGGCAATTGAGCACTCACTACAATCACTCAACCTGACAACCACAGCAGTGACCACTGAAATAGCCAATGTCAGCCGATGCCTCGACACACTCAAGTCATCAGCCTCCAAACGTCTCGCTGCCATGGAAGCCAAGCAGCGAGACACCAACAGACAACTCACAGCCGCTTCAAGACTTCTCACAAAAATCTCCAGAACTCTACAAGAAACAACACCTCCAGAGACTGCCCATGAGACTTCTGACCAACTGGGCGCTCTGGAGACCTCAATCACAGCACTACAGACAGATATTACTACACATCACCGAAACGAATGGAAAAAGATGGTCGAACATTTCAGTCAGCTCAAGAACTACATCTACGCCGACATCAAAAAGCAATTCCAACAACTGCAGGAGAAGCACCAGAAGCTCGATGAAGGCTATGACCTAATACGCAACTTCATCGAGCAACATGTTCTGATGGCCAGCAATCCACCATGAAACAATCGCCGTAAAACCAAGCACCATGTGCACAGAAGTCACACTGGAACACCAACAAAATAAATGAAAACCATGCCTGAATCCTTTCCAATTCCCACGAAACTCCCCGTGTGTGGCGACCAGGGCCTTGGTCATGGTCGTCATTTGGACATTCCTTATGCCACTACCAGCGCAATAAGCTGGCAGCTATCCTACCGCACACTAACGGGGGTGCAACAGCAGAACCCCAATACCCTTCCTTACTTCTCCTTTCTAAACCACGGTTAATCCTAACCTATTCCCGAAACCACCCCCTAAAAAAAGAGAATGTGTTTCACATGTTATTTAGAAATAAGTAAGGGATTTGTTTCCAATAAGAAAGCATTGGGCAATGTATGCTCATTTCAAACATAGAAAATTAGAAAAAGATATATGCAGGTAATTCACTTGAACTTAACAAGATTACACAAAAGTAAGACCATAATTAATAAACAATTACCTTATGTATGTTTCCAGTTCTCCTTCCTAAAAGTTACTTAACTTATGGGGTAATGCTGTGAATGTGACCATTTAATAGGGTGGAGAAAAAGGAAAGGACTTGAGAAAAAAAAGTAACTCATCAGCTGTTAATATTTTTTTTATTTACAACAGACCTAGTTTAAGGATTCAACACTTTTTCTGCCTTTTGTGTAATGTAACATCTGCCTTTCTGCACACATTGGTTTTTTTACAATAATTCTTTAATAATATATTGAAACAACAGTGCAAAATATGCTTCTTAACTGTATCCACATTGTCTTCATGCATACAGCTGTGCCCTAAAAACAAATCATATGGCAAGTTTTTAAAAGGTATGCTTAGCAACAAACTTCTCTGATTTTCATGTTTCAAGAACATATTTTCCTGCTGGAGAAGCAGTTTCTGGAGTGTAACATAAACATATAAAACGCAAATCACTACATCTTCCCCTGGGCACATCAAACCTCCATGATCTGTGGCTACTAGAATCCTCATCATCTGAACCAGTCCTAGAAGTGAGGAACAATTTACAGTATTCATATTTAGTAACTTTCACTCCTTGATATGAACAATAGCCCACAATATAATGGAGGATAGGCCAAGCATCTTCCTTTATGTCATTTTCAATGACTTTATTGAATAAATCTGGGATGTCAATACAATGAAAATGTGCTTTATTGGTGTCTCTGAAAATGTTGTGCTTAGTTACAAGATTTTCTTTCATCCATTTTGCTTGACTGCAAGACCAAAGAAATAATACTCTGTGCTCTAAGCTTACTTTCTGTCTCATACATCTGCGAAAGAGAAATGTAATTATTCCCGCCACTCATCATACATTATTTACAAAAATCTATCATAGCACTGTTGGTGTGCTTCGAAGCAAAACACAACACATTTCTTTGGTTAACATGCCTTTACCCTTTGAGTCACTCTAGGCAGAAACCCAAGAAAGGAAAGAATCTAAAAACTCAAAAATGTGGTGTGGATTTGGTGTTACTGGCTCCTGAAGAGCATTTCTTAGCCTCTGTCCTTTGAGCAACATTTAGACATTAACCACACACCATTCTTACCAAATCAACTGTACAAATGTGCCGTACTCTCCCAGTTTTCTATTACCTTTTTTGGACCTAGCTGTTTCAAAGCTGCTGCTGTGTGCTCATTAAAGACCTGCAAAGCCAATTTAATATTCTGCCTTTCTAAAGAACTAGGATAAAGGGATTTTGGGGTTAGTGTACATGCTCTTCCTTCTCCAAGATGTGCAATTGTTTCAGTGACACAACAGATGCAACACCCCCTCTCCACCCTGTCATCTTCACTGAAAGTTGGAAACAGTAAAATTTGATCCTTCTGATTAAACCAGTTGTTGCATATACAAAGTAATACAATGGTCTGTTATCATACTTTTGAAGTGGATTGTCATACTTCATTTCCAATTCTGATGAGTTGCTGAAATAAGAAATAGTTTTTCTGTTAAGGGCATTGTTATTTGTGACTAAACCTATTATTTGAACACCAATATTTTCAAGCCCTACTATGACTTTCCTGATACACTCAAAAACAGTATTAGCTTGGAGTGTTTTCACTGGAAGCATGAAAGCCACATATTTATATTGAGTTTGCAAACTATTTACCATAAAAGTATGTGCACAACTTGCAGAATTATGAGCCTCCCTCACAATATTTCCATCCTTAGCATCTATTTGTGGTTTTAAGTGAATTTCATCCAACAACAACATTACCATTTTACCTTGTTCATTTAGAATTTCCACTTTTGTAGTCAGATAATTTAAGAAGTGCTTTGAGTCTTGCTCCTTCTGAGGATTACTTTGAAGTTTACCACACACTCTGGATAAAGTGTTTGAACTGGGCATTGAAAGCAACTTAGTTGATCTTAAACATCTGTATGCATGTGGACTGATTGAGTAAACTAATGACCATATTAAAAGACATTCCCAACCATATCTTAAATCTGTGTTACTACATGACAATAGCAATACCTGTTCTTTCAAAAAAATAGTCTCTTTTTCTCAGGTAGCCTGATAGTTAAAACATCCTGCATTAATATAACATTTTCATCAACACTTTTGCATGCACTAACACTGAATTTCATATACATCTTACTAAAGAGTTCCCCTAGTTCATTCACACCAGTAAACTTTCTTGGAAGAGAAATAGCTCCCACAGATTTCAGTTCCACACCCTTCACACCTGCAGTTGCCATTAAATCTGCACCTACAGTTACATTCTGACACTCTACTCATATATCTTTGAGGTAATAATGTATCTAAAACATAATGAAAATCACACAAAAATTAACAGCCAAATTCACAACCATTTCACTAGGGGTAACATACATTTCCGTATAACTTCACATAGATTACAGTTGTTTAAGATGAAACCCATTGTTGCTGCTTGTATGTTTTTTAATAAACTACCAGCACACATGCAACAAATAAAAGGACATAAAAGTTTTAAAAGGGATCTGAAAGAATATATGGTTCAAAAACATTATTGTTCAATAGATTAGTTTATAAATTATTAAATTTTAGTATTGTTGTGCTTTTGTAGTAGACATAATTACATTTTTATATTGGACAAAAGTGTACATCTTAGCTTAAGGACAAACTCTGTACATGCAATTTCTTTGCAATAGCTTGTAAGAGTAGGATTGTACATAGGTAGAACTTAATGTATTGCATAATGTAACTTCTTTTGTACTTAGCATTCTCTTGACAAGTCATGAATTCATGTAATTTTAATTGGCAGATAAATAAATGAAACATAACTAAGTATGGTTGGAAAGGGGTCATAATGAAAGGGGTCATAATGAAAGTGAAGCACAAATGATTGCCATTATTCAAAATCAGCCATCTTTATGTAAGTCACATTTGTGAATTTTACTTTTAAGCTCAGTTAAACAATCAAACAACACTGATTTTTTTCATTTCTTCTTGAGATTCAAGATTGTTTTCAATTGCAGCAGAGAGAGAGCAGGATTTTCTAAGCAGCCCCTTTGGCCTTCTGGATTCTCTCTTGTGACCGATGAGCTTTCTGTTAAATATGATGGGCATCCTTCAAGCTTTGAGGGAGCAGCATCTGCAATGAGAACTAGAATTACTTTCTACTCTATTGAGCATAATACAGAAGAGTTTTAATAGTTATCAATTACCTGTATTATATTATAAGGAGAGAAAATTTGTATGTATGTAGTATGTGCATGTAGAAAAACCTCAAAAACCACTGAACCGATTTTGATAATACTCACCATTCAAAATCCCTTTCTTTATCTGATGGGGATGGGCTATATACAACTGCTAATTTCAATTCATAAATTACTTTGCCTAAAAAGGATTTGCAAAGCCTTCTTTGAGAATGGAAAGCCATCTCACAGAGGATATGTAGAGAAACAAAAGCCAGTTAGTTGTTGTACTCCACAGAGAATGCTCGTTAAAACAATAGCCGATTACATTTTACTTCAAGGAATGTACAGGGTGTCCATAAAGTCTGGAATCATAGGTGAATGACTATTTTTCTGCTTGTTTGTTCATAGGTTCATAATATAGACAGATATTTAGAGTGGAAAGTTCACATTACGTATATCTTACCCAAACTCAGTTCTGCCTGTTATGCTATCCGAGCACTGGTAAATGTCAGTTCTATAGATACACTTAAATTAGTATACTATGCATATTTTAAATCTATAATTGAATATGGAATATTATTTTGGGGAAACTCCGTAGAAAGTAAACAAATATTTCCCATGCAAAAGAAGGTTATAAGAATCATTTCCAGCAATCATAACAGACACTCTTGCAAACGTCTTTTTAGAAGACTGAAGATATTAACCCTACCTTGCATGTACATATTTTCAATCTTAAAATTCTATGTACGCAATCGAACCACATTATTACAAACATGGAAGTTCATGAGATAAATGCTAGACAAAAGGGTAACATCCATCATCCCAGTGCAAAGCTTTCTTGCTTCCAGAAAGGTGTATATTATGAGACCATAAAAATATTTAATGCTCTCCCTAATGATCTTAAGGGAAAAGTTGACAATTTCAATGTCTTTAAAACTGCTGTTAAAGAGTACCTATGCTCAAAAGCATATTATTCTGTACAAGATTATCTGAATGACAAATTATCCTGATGATAATACATATATAGCTCTCTAAGTAGTATTGGTAAATATTAATGACATTTGCCAGTTACATTAGTTGCCTGCTCTAGAATTAATGAAGCTATTTAAATGTATGTATATTAAGAACTGACAGTAAATGCTATGCATTACAAATCAAATGGAACAAAATTACACCTGATTTGTTTCTTTTAGTATATAATATGTCTATATTTTATTTTAAATCTTCTGTATTCTATGTAATATTTATGTATATGTGTAACTATATTGAACATTTCCTTGACACGCATATAGTATGTCTCTATTTTATTTCAAATGTTCTATATTCTGCCTAATATTTATGTTTATATGTAGTTTTGGTACATTTCCTTGACATGTTCTATGTTCACAAGCCTTTATGGCTACTAGTGAACTCACAGAATGCAATCCAATCTCATCTAATCTATCATTGTTGAAAGAGCACCAAGTGGAGATAATTCTTTGTGGACAAGAGGGGTGGTCATAGAAGGATGTACAGGCCGAGTTTAACAGGAGGCATCCACAGAAGTCAGCAACGCAAGATGCAGTTGCAAAATTACTGAAGAAATTTTGTGAAACTGGATTGATAAATAGCATTCCGGCAGACTATCGGTTGATGAAGATACGAAGACTGCTGTGCTTGCAAAGTTTCATGCTAGTCCAAAAAATTCAATTCGGCACATGAACTTGGAAATTGGTGTTCCCCAGAGCATGCTGTATAAAATTTTAAAAGGTTCAAAATTCCATCCTTACAAGTTGCAGATCATACATCACCTAACGGAGGATGATCCTGACTGAAGGGTTGAGATGGTTCCTGCACCAAATAACAATAAATCCATCTTTACTGGAAACAGTGATGTTCTCAGACAAGGCAAATTTTTACGTATGTGGGGAGGTATTGGTCACAAGCAAGCCTACACTGGTACATAGACAGTAAAAGGCAAGACTCTACAAAAGTGATGGTATGGTGTGGTTTACAGGGAAATAAGATTGTTGGTCCACATTTCTTTGAATCCACAGTCACTGGAGAAAATTGTCTCAGGATGTTGGGCGATGAAATGGTACCAGAACTTCATGATCTCAGCTATCCAGAGTGGTTAATGCAAGATGGGGCCCCACCTCACTATGCAGGTTTCATTTGGCACTGGCTGGATGAAATGTTTCCTGGACATTGGATTGGGAGAAGAGGCCCTGTGGAATGAGTACCAAGGTAACCAGACCTGAACCCTATGGATTTTGCCATTTGCGGGATTGTGAAAGCTGAGGTGCAGGAAGAAAAATTTTGGGATGTGGAGCATCTCCGTCAAAGAATTATTGCTGCATGTGCTGCCCTTAACCCAACTACGTTGAGGAAAATTCAAACAAATTGTGCAAAATGTGTGAAGAAGTGTGTTGAAAATGGTGGCAGACATGTGGTGCACATTCTTTAGTGTGAATATGTATGTATGTGTATTATGTCCTATGATACCAGAATTTATGCACAACTGTACATAGATGGCTATGATGTAACATTTAAGTAAACAGCTTACAAAAAGCAACAATCAATCCTGTTTATAACAGTGTGAATTGTATGTTATATTTATTTAATTGCAATTTACCAAATACTGTAGAGGTGTATATATTGGAACAATTCAAAACCCCTGAATAATCTTTATTCTAATTCTATAGGTGTATGCATGGAAGTTTCTGAATGCCAAAACCTGATAATTCTCATGTAAGAAAGTTTTGCCTTATCTTCTTTGTGCTTATGCTGTAATCAAGTTTGTTAGCATGGCAAGATAAATAATTTTATAAAATAAAGTTGGTTACATTATAAAATCCGTGAGCTGATATTTTATAGTTAACAACTGAGAGGATTATTTTTCTCAATGGTTGCAGACTGTGTCATTTCCAAAGAGGTTAACCTGCTGGTCTGGGAGTGTAAAATATTCATATTTACCAACTTTAGCTCTATTTTGTTGTATATGCTAAGGGTTATTGCATTATGTGAAAACAAAGCTTTTACATTATTTAATAACTATGGCACTAAAAGCAGGTACTAAGGTTTAAAATTTCACTAACCTTAATTATTTAAAAAATGATTTGAATATTCTGTCCAAGGATTTTTCCACTGCTTAAGGGTAGTTAGAGGCCATGCAGCATTTCTAGAACTTGGAAGACTTTTGGAGGGGGGGATTAAGTAAGTCAGACTTCCTGTCAATGTTTCATGCTTTTGTGTGAATATGAGGGGATATTTTATATGTTACTGGGAATAGCCAATAGGGCTGTACAAAATTATAATTATAAAGGGTAAAGGGCAGAATTCACCATAAAAGTCCTCTAGATCATTACATAATAATTTCATAAAAAACAGGGGAAAGCAAATTAAGTTAATACATTCATAATTCAAGTTCAAAATTCTAACTCCAATGTTGGGTAAGCCAGCTAGTTATATATAATTTCTCTGCCGCTTTGGTGATCTTCAGAAGAATAATAATTCTGTCATGGTGGCGAAATGCCAGTGAACCACAGCAAAAAGATACTAACAAAGGCAATGAAAATCTTACTCTTGAACCTAGGGGTTGATTGCATTTACCACAGCGAATTCCTTAGAGGTAAAAATGAAGAAACTGTCAGCTTAATTTTTGTCGAATTTTTAAAACCACAAATTAGTGATAACTGTGTGAAAAAAATCAAGCAATTTAAACATTTGCATGTATCTGTTTTACGGAATATGCACAGAAAACTACCTATTAATAATACTAACAAATGACAGGTTAAAATCACAAGCAAAGCCAGAGAATAAATGACAATCTTTGAAACACATAGTAACGGAAGAACGAGAGCCTTTTAATATCAGGTCTCTCTCGATGCTAACCTGATGTTAAATTAAATATCACAGGTATCATGGTTATACTGATATGGTGTTATGGCCTACTGCTAATTTTCAGCTAAAACACACAATTAACTTTATAGAATATTGTTGAAAGCATGAATGAAATTGCCATTGGAGAGGTCTAAGCATTATGTTTGTTTCATCAGTGTTGATATATTGGCATCTACTGGAGGCATCTGGTGCGAAAACATGTGTGCACTAGAACACCCCTGCCTGGTACAGAATACCTCCCAAGACCAGAATACAAATCGCCTGACAATTACGAAATACTTTACTATTGCTCATAGTGTGGTATTTTATTTTATAGCACGACAAAGTGGAGTTCAAAGCATTAGCATAATGCACTAGGAGTTTAGATGGAGTTTTGGCTGTGTACAAGGATATACACTACCAAAGACAGCCAAAGTGGGGTGACATATAAGCTAGGGTAAAGTCTTAATTACACAGGCCAATCCTTGCTGGTAACCAGAATATATAACAGCAGCCATCCAAATTTTCTTTGTATCATTTACAATATAAAACCCCCTTTTATACCTCTAGTTCTTATGTTCAAAAAGATGTTCTATTTTCCTTACCTGTTTTAAGTCCTGGTCGATCAAGAGCGGCAGTAAGTAACCTGCCACTTTGTAGATCATACATACTGGTGCTCCTCTCAATATCATCACTATGAAAATGTAAACAAGTTAAAAAGCTTATTAATACATGTTATATAATTGAAAAAGTAACATTCACAAGAGTTTCCACAATCATAAATGCTCAAGTTTTTACAAGTTCATAGATTTTCTTAGTGTGGTTCATCTGCAGGGTACTTTAACCTAAATCTCCACAGAATAAATAAAGTTGGTTCTCGTTAGTATTTGTATGCTACAAGCTTTAATGTAATTTGCCAAATGTAATATTTAATTCCAACATATTTTGCTCCTTTCTGTACTATAGCTAAAACTTAAGGTTATTTTGAATTAGCTGGGACGCTGAAAATACGATTAAAACTTAAAGGAAAGTGGTTAAATTACCATATTAGTGTGTTTTGGAGTAGATGTTGACTGTTACAGCAATGGTTCCATAAATAATCGGCAAATCATTTGAGTTTTATATGGACAGATCCTATGGCTATGGCATATTGCCACTTTGCAGGTACTGCTCCACTCCTCTACTTTTAGAAAGCATCCCTCAGCTATGCTTTGTGGCTTAGGGCTCTCAACGTTGGACTGCGGCTTAGGGCCCTCATTAGCATCTCCGGCCAATCAGAAAACTAATATTAGGAACACCATCACTTTGGAGGACCCAAGTAATTCAGTTTATCTTTATCATAACCTACAATTGGATTTCGTGTCCTGTTTGAAGGTGGTTATTTCCACAATATTACCTGGCTGTCTGCCTGGATAGTGATATATTATTTAAATTATTGCAACATTACCAAAACAACTAACTCTGCTTAGTTGGTGTAAAACAATCCCTGTGTATTGAAGATAGCCCTTTGTGTCTCAGTTGTTCTTCCTTTGGAAAGGAAAAAGTGCTGACTTTTGGCCCTCTGGCATAATTCGTGCGACAGGCTGGAACATAGCACTTAAGTGGCCACAATTTAAATCATATAGTAACAGAAAATAATAATAATAAAAAACTTCCAGTATTCTCAATATCATACTCAAGCATATAACACTGGTTTTTTCTTTCCATTTGTTTTAAGTTGTTGCTTGGCCAGAGTGCCAAGCCATTGCCACACTCAAGGTAACTCTGCGTCACACTAATTGTTGGACACTGCAATAAATGTGATCAATATGGCAAGAAGAAAAATAAAACCATAGCTAAAATATCACTCATACACTACCTTAGAAACAGACAATGAATGAAGGTTACACTGCATAATGCTGTTTACATTACCAAGCAGGCAAGCAATAGCCTTGTAGTCTTGACGTCACACACAGCGATCAAATTAGTGATGGGATCTTGTTCCTAGAGTCTGTGAGATTTAACTTGTCAGGCCCAAAATAGAGAGAGACACAAAACACTTACACTCTTATTGTCTCTTTCTTTATGGTGAACGGGCAGTGCTGAAACTCCTTCCATTGAACCAGGTTCTTCAGTGGCGGTACATCCTATTCCTCATCCTCAGACTCTGGTTCATTTCCTCCATGGAGGTCTCAAACTTCGATTATTTCAGAATCTTCATTTTCTTCCTCTGAGACCAACTCTTCCAACTTAATTATAAAGTTATCATAAACATCCACTAAAGCATCTTTTTCCCAATAAAACTGTTGTAGTTTTTTAACATGCTCACAATAACTTTTCCAATAGCCCTATCAAATAATTCTTTTACATCACAGGTTTTAAGATATGTTATGCTTTGCGATATTTTCTTTATCTGTGTCCAGAGTAATGCTATGGCATTCAGATTGTAATGGTATGGAGGGAGCCTTACTTGGCAATGTCCGTACATTTCAGCAATACAGTCTACCTCCTCCTGCTTAAGATTGTACTTTTTTAATTTTATAAGTTTGTATAATACTGGTTTAGTTGCTTGCAGGTCAAATTATGTATCATTTTTCTGGAGCCATGCTTGCATTTCTGCCTTCAATGATGAAGCAGTAAGAGCTTTATCGAGCTGAATGGAATGTAAAGAAGCATTGTCCATTATAATAATACTGTTCTGAGGTATATTAGGTAACAGCTTATTCATGAACCAATCCTTAAAACCCAATGCTGTCCATTTCTTCGTGATAGTCCTTTGTAGATTTTGATTTGAAATTCAAAAATGTATTGGGATTAAACCCAGTGGAACACCCTGCTTATAAAATAATAAAATGATGTCATTTTCCTAACCGGAGTCTTTAATGGAAAACTGCTATCGTGCTTTTCACTTTTCCACACTTTGCTTTTTGTTAGGCCTATGTTTATCCATGTTTCATCAAGGTAAACAATAGGTCATTCTGTAGCTCTAAGTTCTTTCATTCTTCTTAACTGAAATCTCTTGATGACAATGCCAGGTCTTTCCATTAAGTACTGTGTTGTTTATGTTTAACATATCTGAAATTTATATTTTTCAGAATATGTCAAGCTCCATATGCTGACATTCAATAAGCCATCATTTCTTAATGCATCATTTATATCTTGTAAACTAGGCAGAAAATTATTGCGATACAATGAATAAATAGTTCAGTGTATTGCAGCAGTGGCAAATGAATCGATTGTAGTTTTTGTGGGAGTTCTGTTTGGGCATTTCTTACCTGGAGTACATAAAACGTCCACTTTCTTGAGCTTTTTTCTGTTCCTTTAAAATTCTGCTAATAGTGCAAGAAGAAACAGCTGTAGCTGTGGCTGTAGCAGTTATTTTGACCACAGTGGACACATATTATTGATCTACCACATTTTAGCACCTTGTATTCGTCAAAAGAAAAGGTTGTAAACATTCAATATCACTTCCTTACCATCCAATTTCATGGCTTTTCTCTGCCTGCCAACACCACCTTGAACTGTCACTAAAAGATGTACAAATTCGAGTACGAAATTCAATATTAAAACTAAGTTCTTGTACTCAAACATTTTTACTTGGCTGCATAGCAGAGTACAACATGCACAAAGCAACCCAATCGCAATTACTCGGCCAGTAATTTGCCAGTCAGTAATATACCAAAGTATATTTACAGTGTTTTGAAATGAAAGGACTGATTTCATCCCACCCACTATTCTGCTTCTTTGACACAAGGAATTCATTATTTTTATAATTTCAGTTTCTGAAGTAGGAGATAAAAATTGTCATCATTTTTCCTCAATATCGCTTACCTAAAATTTCTGAAGCAGGCCCAAATATAAACCTTAGCAAATGTCAAAACATGATCTTTGCTTGAATTAGATACTAATTATTTTCAGCAGAAATGTTGACAATTTATTAACAAAACCGTTAATGGGGTTGTTAATTCATGAACCATTGTTAATTACTAACAGTTGCACAACAAAAGATGTTAGGTTAAATTTGAAGGCAGAACAATATTTTTATCTTAATTGCCACTGGAATTAATTATGGTGTACTGTCAACTTACTCGTGCTTTAAAATCAGACAAAGCTGCTACACATAACTAAAATAGGCTCTGCGTGAATTGTTTAGTTTCACATCACCACTCAGATCTGTTGTACACCAGTGGACAAAAAAATGAGTTGTGTCTTGAATGCCAAATTTTTCTAAGTCTTACACAGCACAGCGCATTGTTTACACCATACGCAATGCAGTTGTGTAGCAGCTGCGGCAAGTTATTGTATGGCATTACTAAACATGCTACCTTCTACATGTCTTCTCTGTAGCACTGTGACAAAGTGTAGGGGTACTTCTGTGGTTAAGACTGCAGGTTCACTTCCTGCATGTAGTGAACACTTTCTTTCTTCTGTTAATAATGTTTAATCAACACATAGAAGCTACTTATTTTCGATATACTGCATTTCATACACAGCATTCAGTAAAGTTAATTATAGAATATTTATTAAATTATTATAATGCTACTTTAAGGGTTCATTCTAACTGCAATATGCTGCACACAAAACCATGTGATGCACAGAAGGGTGCGCAAACCTACTAGGACTGAACAGGTTCTCTTTCACTGAATCACAAAGTGAATCACAATGGCAGAACATGCACACAAAGGCATAGGTAGAAGGAAGTTTCTCCTTGCACCAGTCACTATAGCAGGCTTTTCTGCTCGTGAAGCTGCAGCTCATATTGGACACCCTGCAACTACAGCGCGGAGGTGGGTGAGATTATTCAGGGAAGGGATTGAATGCCATCATCCTGGTTCAGGAAGAAGATATGTGTCCACTCCCGAAATGGATGCAGCTTTCATTGCAGTAGCAGAGAGAAACCCTTTCAAAACCGCTTCTGAAACTAAGGCACATTCATAATTCCCTGGATCAGCTTGAATAGCTCTGCTGCATATAAATGATGCAGGACTTGCACAAAGGGCAGCTAAAAAGCAACATCTGACAGAGGATCACAGATTGTTTTGCCTTGCTTTTGCAGAGGAAAATGCCAACCGCGACTAGAATAACATGATATTCTCAGACGATGTGATATTTTCTTCCACACATAAGGGAAAAGTGATCGTCTAACATCCAAAGGGGTCACGATATGATGCAAAATACATGGCTTAACAGTTTCATCATAGTCGCATATCTGTATCTTGTTGGGGCTGGATATCAATGGATGGTCTAGGCAATGTCACCTATAGTCTGAGATTTAACTTGTCAGTTTTGGCTCTATCCTTCTCTTTGGGGCACTCTAGCTGCTCTGTAAATTCTTAGAAAGCATACACCTCCCCCCCCTAGCCCACGTATCTGTTAAATGGCTACATGCACTTTGCAAAAACCCATCACATAACTTCCGTATCAGTGCCACTTAGTGCCTTCTACAGCAAAGAAGTGCTAGAACCGAGTAATTGCGATTGGGTTGTTTTGTGCATGTTGTATTCTGCTATGTAGCCAAATAAAAATGTTTGAATATGAGAAGTCAGTTTTAATACTGAATTTTGTACTCGGATTTGTACTTGTTTTAGTGATAGTTCAAGGTGGAGTTGGCAGGCAGAGAAAAGCTGTGAAATTAGGTGGTAAGGAAATGATATTTAATGTTTACAACTTTTTCTTGTGACGAATACAAGGTGCTAAAATGTGGTAGATCAATAATATGTGTGTCCAATGTGGTCAAAAGAACTGCTACAGCCACAGCTGTTTCTTCTTGCACTATTAGCAGAATTTTAAAGGAACAGAAAAAAGCTCAAGAAAGTGGACTGTTTTATGTACTCCAGGTAAGAAATGCTCGAACAGAACTCCTACAAAAACTACAATTGATTCATTTGCCGCTGCTGCAATACAATGAACTATTTATTCATTGTGTCACAATAATTTTCTGCCTAGTTTACAAGATATAAATGATGCATTAAGAAATGATGGCTTATTGGATGTCAGAATATGGAGCTTGACATATTCTGAAAAATATAAATTTCATTTTACATGCAGGGTGTTCCACTGGGTTTAATCCCAATACATTTTTGAATTTCAAATCAAAATCTACAAAGGACTATCATGAAGAAATGGACAGCATTGGGTTTTAAGGATTGGTTCATGAATAAGCTGTTACCTAATATACCTCATAACAGTATTATTATAATGGACAATGCTTCTTTACATTCCATTCAGCTCGATAAAGCTCTTACTGCTTCATCATTGAAGGCAGAAATGCAAGCATGGCTCCAGAAAAATGATACATAATTTGACCTGCAAGCAACTAAACCAGTATTATACAAACTTATAAAATTAAAAAAGTACAATCTTAAGCAGGAGGAGGTAGACTGTATTGCTGAAATGTACAGACATTGCCAAGTAAGGCTCCCTCCATACCATTACAATCTGAATGCCATAGCATTACTCTGGACACAGATAAAGAACAATATCGCAAAGCATAACATATCTTAAAACCTGTGATGTAAAAGAATTATTTGATAGGGCTATTGGAAAAGTTATTGTGAGCATGTTAAAAAACTACAACAGTTTTATTGGGAAAAAGATGCTTTAGTGGATGTTTATGATAACTTTATAATTAAGTGAGAAGAGTTGGTCTCGGAGGAAGAAAATGAAGATTCTGAAATAATTGAAGTTTGAGACATCCATGGAAGAAATGAACCAGAGTCCGAGGATGAGGATGCACTGCCACTGAAGAACCCAGTTCAATGGACCGATTTTCATCACTGCCCCTTCACCATAAAGAAAGAGACAATAAGAGTGTAAGTGCTTTGTGTCTCTCTCTTTTTTGGGCCTGACAAGTTAAATCTCACAGACCCTAGGAACAAGATCCCATCACTAATTTGATCGCTGTGTGTGACGTCAAGACTACAAGGCCATTGCTTGCCTGCTTGGTAATGTAAACAGCATTATGCAGTGTAACCTTCGTTCATTGTCTGTTTCTAAGGTAATGTATGAGTGATATTTTAGCTATGGTTTTATTTTTCTTCTTGTCATATTGATCACATTTATTGC
The DNA here is from genome assembly GCA_030765065.1 of Deroplatys truncata. NCBI lineage: Eukaryota > Metazoa > Arthropoda > Insecta > Mantodea > Mantidae > Deroplatys > Deroplatys truncata. The sequence goes on from CM060990.1 coordinate 285,495,358, forward strand.
AGTGTCCAACAGCTAGTGTGGTCCGGAGTTACCTTGAGTGTGGCAATGGCTTGGCACTATGGTCAAGCAACAGATTAAAAGAAATGGAAAGAAAAAAAACAGTGTTATATGCTTGAGTATGATATTGAGAATACTGGAATATTACTATTATTATTATTATTATTATTATTATTATTATTATTATTATTATTATTATTATTATTATTATTATTATTATTATTACTATTACTATTAGTACTATTACTATTATTACTATTACCGCCGCCGCCACCGCCACCACCACCACCATTACTATTATCATTATTATTATTATTATTATTATTATTATTATTATTATTATTATTATTATTATTATTATTATTATTATTATCTGTTACTATATGATTTAAATTGTGGCCACTTAAGTGCTGTGTTCCAGCCTGTCGCATGAATTATGCCAGAGGGCCAAAAAGTCAGCACTTTTTCCTTTCCGAAGGAAGAACATATGAGGCGCAAAGGGCTATCTTCGATACACTGGGATTGTTTTACACCAACTAAGCAGAGTTAGTTGTTTTGGTAATGCTGCAATAATTTAAATAATATATCACTATCCAGGCAGACAGCCAGGTAATATTGTGGAAATAACCACCTTCAAACAGGACACGAAATCCAATTGTAGGTTATAATAATTAGGATAAACTGAATTACTTGGGTCCTCCAAAGTGATGGCGTTCCTAATCTTAGTTTTCTGATAGGCTGGAGATGCTAATGAGAGACCTAAGCCGCAGGACTTAGTCCAACGTTGAGAGCCCTAGGCCATAAAGCATAGCTGAGGGATGTTTTCTAAAAGTAGAGGAGTGGAACAGTAACTGCGAAGTGACAATAGACCATAGCCATGGGATCTGTCCGTATGAAACTCAAATGATTTGCCGATTATTTATGGAACCATTGCCTTTACAGTCAACATCTACTCCAAAACACACAAATACGGTAATTTAACTACTTTCCTTTAAGTTTTAATCATATTTTCAGCATCCCAGGTAATTCAGCATAGCCTTAAGTTTTAGCTATAGTACAGAAAGAAACAAAATATGTTGGAATTAAATATTTGACAAATTAAATTACAGCTTGTAGCATACAAGTGTTGAGAAAATTTGGATGTCTGCTCTTATATATTCTGGTTACCAGCAAGGATTGGCCTGTGTAATTAAGACTTTACCCTAGCTTATATGTCACCCCACTTTGGCTGTCTTTGGTAGTGTATATCCTTGTATACAGCCAAAACTCCATCTAAACTCCTAGTGCATTATGCTAATGCTTTGAAGTCCACTTTGACATGCTATAAAATAAAATACCACACTATGAACAATAGTAAAGTATTTCGTAATTATCAGGCGATTTGTATTCTAGTCTTGGGAGGTATTCTGTACCAGGCAGGGGTGTTCTAGTGCACACATGTTTTTGCACCAGATACCTCCGGTAGATGCCAATATATCAACATTGATGAAACAAACATAACGCTTAGACCTCTCCAATGGCAATTTCATTCATGCTTTCAACAATATTCTATAAAGTTAATTGTGTGTTTTAGCTGAAAATTAGCAGTAGGCCATAACACCATATCAGTATAACCATGATACCTGTGATATTTAATTTAACATCAGGTTAGCATCGAGAGAGACCTGATATTAAAAGGCTCTCGTTTTTCCATTACTACCTGTTTCGAAGATTGTCATTTATTCTCTGGCTTTGCTTCTGATTTTAACCTGTCATTTGTTAGTATTATTAATAGATAGTTTTCTGTGCATATTCCGTAAAACAGATACATGCAAATGTTTAAATTGCTTGATTTTTTTCATACAGTTATCACTAATTTGTGGTTTTAAAAATTCGACAAAAATTAAGCTGACAGTTTCTTCACTTTTACCTCTAAGGAATTTGCTGTGGTCAATGTAATCAACCCCTAGGTTCAAGAGTGAGATTTTCATTGCCTTTGTTAGTATCTTTTTGCTGTGGTTCACTGGCATTTCGCCACCATGACAGAATTATTATTCTTCTGAAGATCACCAAAGCGGCAGAGAAATTATATATAACTAGCTGGCTTACCCAACATTGGAGTTAGAATTTTGAACTTGAATTATGAATGTATTAACTTAATTTGCTTTCCCCAGTTTTTTATGAAATTATTATGTAATGATCTAAGAGGACTTTTATGGTGAATTCTGCCCTTTATCCTTTATAATTATAATTTTGTACAGCCCTATTGGCTATTCCCAGTAACATATAAAATATCCCCTCATATTCACACAAAAGCATGAAACATTGACAGGAAGTCTGACTTACTTAATCCCCCCCTCCAAAAGTCTTCCAAGTTCTAGAAATGCTGCATGGCCTCTAACTACCCTTAAGCAGTGGAAAAATCCTTGGACAGAATGTTCAAATCATTTTTAAATAATTAAAGTTAGTGAAATTTTAAACCTTAGTACCTGCTTTTAGTGCCATAGTTATTAAATAATGTAAAAGCTTTGTTTTCACATAATGCAATAACCCATAGCATATACAACAAAATAGAGCTAAAGTTGGTAAATATGAATATTTTACACTCCCAGACCAGCAGGTTAACCTCTTTGGAAATGACACAGTCTGCAACCATTGAGAAAAATAATCCTCTCAGTTGTTAGTTATAAAATATCAGCTCACTGATTTTGTAATGTAACCAACTTTATTTTACACAATTATTTATCTTGCCATGCTAACAAACTTGATTACAGCATAAGCACAAAGAAAATAAGGCAAAACTTTCTTATATGAGAATTATCAGGTTTTGGCATCCAGAAACTTCCATGCATACACCTATAGAATTAGAATAAAGATTATTCAGGGGTTTTGAATTGTTCCATTATATAGACCTCTACAGTATTTGGTAAATTGCAATTAAATAAATATAACATACAATTTACACCGTTATAAACAGGATCGATTGTTGTAAGCTGTTTTACTTGCCACCATTTTCAACACACTTCTTTATACATTTTGCACAATTTGTTTGAATTGTCCTCAACATGCATGGGTTAAGAGCAACACATGCAGCAATAATTCTTTGACGGAGATGTTCCAGATCCCAAATTTTTTCTGCTACACCTCAGCTTTCACAGTACTACAAATGGTAAAATCCATAGGGTTCAGGTTGGTACTCATTCCACAGGGCCCCTTCTCCCAATCCAGTGTCCGGGAAAAATTTCATTCAGCCAGTGCTGAATGAAGCCTACATAATGAGGTGGGGCCCCATCTTGCATAAACCACTCTGGATAGCTGATAACATAAAGTTCTAGTACTATTTCATCGCCCAACATCCTGAGGTAATTTTCTCCAGTGACTGTTGATTCAAAGAAGAATGGACCAACAATCTTATTGTCCCATAAAGCACACCACATCATCTCTTTTGGAGAGCCGTGCCTTTTACTGTCGATGTACCAGTGTGGGTTTGCATGTGACCAATATCTCAAATTTTGTTCGTTCACCTCCCCACGTATGTAAAAATTTGCCTCGTCTGAGAACATCACTGTTTCTAGAAAAGATGGATTTACTGTTATTTGGCACAGGAACCATTCACACATCTCAACCCCTTGAGGGCCAGAATCATCCTTCATTAGATGATGCATGATCTGCAGCTTGTAAGGATGGAATTTTGAACCTTTTAAAATTTTATGCACCGTGCTCCAGGAAATACCAATTTCCAAGCTCATGCGCCAGATGGGTTTTTTTGGACTAGCATGAAACTTCACAAGCACCACAATCCTGGTTATCTTCATCTACCAATGGTCTGCCAGAACTCTGTTTATCGATCCTGTTTCACAAAATTTCTTCAGTAATGTTGCAACTGCATCTTGCGTTACCGACTTCTCTGGATGCCTCCTGTTAAACTCAGCCTGCACATCCTTCTGTGACCACCCCTCTTGTCCACAAATAATTATCTCCGCTTGGTGCTCTTTCGACAATGATATTATGAACCTATGAACAAACAAACAGATAAATAGTCATTTTCCTATGATTTCAGACTTTCACTGCAGTGAAAGCAAAGTACACATATACGTGATCTATGGCTCGGTTATAAATGAAACACATGGTATTTGACCTATCTAAGGTGTTTGACTATATTGATCACAATATTTTGATGCATAAATTAGAAAAATACGGATTGCGTGGTGTAGGCAACATATTGATAAAAGCTTATGTAATAGGAAGAAACCAGTCAAAGCAGATATATTGCAAACTTGCTAATTTAATTGGCAAAACACAGTCAAAATATTAGGTTCCATAAGGAGCTGTTTTACGTCCCTATTATTTAAGTTGTATGTAAATAATACATGTCAAAAGTGATCTCTTATACAAATAATACTACATTACTGTTTTGGGGATAAGAAATAAATATGGAACATACAGTTAACACTTAAAAGTATCAGGTAAAGATGCTACTGTGATGGGAATTAAACTTTATAATAAATTACCATCAATATTAAAATCACTATCTGGCACATTTAAATGCCAACTGAAGAAATTCCTTGTTCTCAAATGCTTGTATGATCTTGATTAATTGTAAAATTTTATGTTGTGTTTTCATTTTACTCTATATTATCAAAGCTATTGTAGCAGCTCAAAACATTTCTTTATAGTGTCACATAATTGTAATAATAGTTTTCTTTGTATACTTTGTTCAGAGTCTGAGACAGTAGAAAGGGGAAGGTAGAAAAATGTTTGCTTGTGGTCAGGTCTGTTAAGTGTGGCAGCACTTTGTGATAGATGCTGCAATGGCCATGCGACGTCTGTGTCTCCCCCTTCCACTGCCTCAAAACACACTGACTTTGTTTTGAATTGAATATAAAATTCTGTATAGAATCTACAGCAAGTGAATTGAATTGTTTGGCAAAATATAAACATTAGCTGGCCAATATTAGTCCCCTTTTGCACTCTACACACAGAATGTGAAACATCACAAAGTTAGTGATGGGATGATACAACTATTTCTCGATACTCGACACTCACTTTATAAAAGCTGTATAGGCAATAACTAGCTCAATGAATTATGTTTTTATTAGAAGTTTTCTGTGTATAAACGCAAATAACCGATTTTGTATTGTATGCCAATTCCAAAATTGTTCCTGTTTGACATTCTCCATTTGGCAGCAATTTTTTTATCTCAATAATGCCACAGGTTATAAAACTCCTATTGTTTGTCAAGGCTAAATAATAGTAATTTCTTTGCTTCCCTTTTTCTGTAACTAAATTTTGTGCTGCAAACTTTCTTTTAAAGGATTTCCTACACACACACAAAAAAAAGCCCTAGCAATTCTGCAATCTTGAAAATATAAACCAATATGTATTTTGTATGAAACTCAAACAGCTAAAAATAATGTGTGTGTGTTACACCCCACTATTCACAACTACGACATAACATATGCATTTTTTTCATCCGGTAACAAGTAATTAGCTATATAACACTCGAAACATAGTAATTTTGTGGATTAAGCCTCTCTACTACCCACCCTCATACATTAGCACATACATGTTTAATACAAAGGCATATTAGACACAATTAAAAATTTGAAAGAAAAAAAATCAAGAAGTATTATATGAAATACAGAGGTATAAAGGATCAAAGATTTTTGTTTAAACAATACGAGCATTCCCGAGTTTGACTTGAGTAAACACAAACTAACAGATGGAAGGAAAGAACAAATATTTCTATTCACTATATTATATCATGCCATAAGTTCTGATTAGTTTCTTCTGGATTCATAGATTCATTCACAACTCTGTTAACACTGCATGTTACACGAGTACCTCTACTCTTTTTCCATTGTTTTGCACACTTTCATTTAGACTTAAAGAGTTTATGGAATATTGCATTTACCCATGGGAAACCCAGTCAGGGTCAAAAACTATAATCCAGCAACTCTTTGGGGACAAATGCGAGGCAATAACGTGAAGTCTCGACTCCCTTCATTCCTTATCTAGCATAAAGTTAAATGCAACAAGTTTCAATTAAGCAAAACTTAAAAATTTAAAGTATCAGAGATTTATCTCAAAGTATTAGATATACTTTTGATACCACCAAGTACTGAGATACTGACGGTATCGAGGTCCCATACCTAACTGAAGGACTTATATATCAGCCTGGTGAGTACCTCTCAGAGAGGACATACTTGTACAAGGATGTACAGCTTGTATAATGTTCGTCATATTTCTTTAGTTTAGTATTATCATAAATTTTAATTTTGTTTTCTTTAGTTTAGTATTATAACTTTTTATTTTAATTTTGTTTGGGCATCCAAAAACAAACCAGTAAGGTGTACGTTATCTTGATTTCAGGTTACTTTATTCATGTGTGGACACTCAGGCTATGAACTTCTGAGTTCAAGTGTACAATTGAAAAGAAGAGTTGACAATCACGTTGTTGTTTAGAGAGATAAGTTGTGTGGTGTCAGTTTTGTATATAAAGTTAAAGTTTCTGTAATTTGTAAAAGGTGTGCATAAATTATTTTTGAACAATAAACATTTAAACTGGTGTCAGGTATAAGGTTAAAGATTTAAAGGAACAATGGCTTCGAAGGAAGTAATATTGAACAATTTAAAAGTGGTTGACCTGAAACACAAGCTGGAAGAGCACGATCAGAAAACTTCTGGAACCAAGACTTATTATGGTCACGAACTTTGGGTAGCACTACAAACAGAAGGTAAGGATCCAGAGACATTAATTTTTTAAATCTAGGGTGATGCTAACAGTCCTGCACAAATGTTAGAGGAGAAATTTGCAGAAAGTTCTGTGAGCCAAGCTGAAATCTTTAAGTTATTGGAGGAAAAGTTCACAGAGTGTTTCCACAGTCAAGCAGAAAATTATGGATTGTTAAGAGACCAAGATATTTGAAGTTGATAAGGGACTCAAACGAGTAGGAATAGATGTATAACAAAAAAAAACAGCTACTGAAGACCGAATTAAATCACTGAGGAAGGAGTCCATACTGAATTCTGATCGGTCAGAGAATGCTGCAAGGAAGACGCATGTGAAACCACCTCCGCACAATGGAAAATCACGTGGTCCATGTATGGAAAGCAATTCAAAGCAATGGGTTGAATCTCTTCCTCCTACCCCTTCGTCCAACCAAGTGTTAGGCCATCAGGCCTGTTATGATCTCACTAAGAATTTTTTCCTCCATCTCTTCTTGGGACGGCAGAGAGATCTCTTTCTTCTAGGAATGTACTGCATTACAGGGGAGGCATTCTGGGTCCATCCTATGGAGGTGTTATCTTCAGTTGTTCTGGTAATATATGTATTCCAGGACTGGTTGCATCCTCAGCTCTTATAAAATGAACTCATTGGTCTTTAAATCCCATTCAGTATAACTAGCAGTCCTTCACATTAACTTCATCTCTGCAGCAGTTATTTTGCTTCTATCTCTTTCTTTAGGGTTCAAGCCTTACATAGCATAGGACATGTCTTGCTATGGGTGGAACAAAGAAGACAAAGGCACTTCCTTAGTGATTGCTCTTTGAGGTGATGACTTGAATATTCTCCTACGATCTCAGAATCTCAGACAGTGAACAATATAATTAGGATGCTTATTGGCTCAAGTAGAGATGAGCAATGGTGATAAGCATTTTAAACAGATTACCATAGCCAACTTCATAGAAGATGCCAGAAACGTGGTGAGACATTACAGGAATTTGAGGCTGACATTGCGCATCTTGTTTGTATGGCTTATCCTTCAGCTCCAAATCATTTCATTGAATAGCTGCCTGATGAAATCCTTTGTGATGAGCATAACCGATCCAGAGTTGCAGCAAGCTCTTCATCTTGTATATCCAAAGACATTAGATGGTGCATCAGCTCGTGCACTGGAATTCAAAGTGCTATGCAGACCTTGAATGTATACATGCAGCTTAGGTGGCTGGATGAAAAGGAGCCTCTAGACGGGAAAGTAGAGAGGATTGTTTAAAAAATCCTGTCCAGTAAGAATAGACAACCTCGAAAAAGGGGGATGCGCTGCTGAAATTATTGTGCTGAGCTTAGGCATATCAGAAGCCACTGCTATGAAGATTTATTTTTCATGCATCAGTTAAAGAGCCTCTTTGTCGACGGTGCAGTAAATGGTGTGGTTCTGGCTATGCTTGTGGACATTGGGAGGACCACCACCACTATTGTGAAGAAGGCTGTTGTGGAAGGAGACCTATTCCCTGCAAAAAGTTCTATTGAAAACCGCAACTCGCGAGCCAGTGAACACCTATGGCGAGATGAAAGTCAACCTTGGCCCGGGGAGCAAGATAATACAGCATTGAATAGTAGTGGCTGACAATACAAAAGACATTATTCTTGGGATGGACTTAATGACTTAATTTGGATTTACTTTAGACCTGAAATGAGGATGCTTGAAATTCGCAAATGAAGAAGTCATTCTTCATGGAAAAAGTAGTGCAACCTTTCAAACAGTTCTAAGTACAAATAAGGTACCTCCTCTCAAAGTGACAATGTTATTGTGGTTTAGTTGGATAACGTAGACCAAGAAGTGATGGGAATTATCGAACCCGTAGCAGAAGAGGAAGTCTGTCAAGGAGTGCTGGTGGGAAGAGCTCTTGTTAATGCTATGGGTCCCACTCATATCAGACTGATGAATTTAAATGAATTTCCAGTATCCTTTAAGAGAGACATGCAGGTAGCTTGGTGTAATCTGATAGCAACCAATTTGTTGTGGGTATACCACAGATACCGAGAAGGATGCTAATCACCTTTCTAAATTAACTGAAACTCTGCAACTTGAAAAAGCTAAGCTGGCCCAGTATCTGAAGATCAAAGCTGTTGCAATGTTGGTCAGGACAAGATGTCTTTGTAAATGGGAAATGTCCCTATGGCAAGGCGAATGCAGTAAAACATGAAATAAACACCGGGAATGCACAGCCAATCAGACAGCACCCACAATGCTTGCCACCATCACGAAGAGGCTGAGAAAATTGTTTGCAACATTTATAAACAGGATGTCATCGAACTGTCCAATAGACAATGGACGTCACCGTTGGTTTTAGTGAAGAAAAAGGATGGGTTGACCAGATTCTATGTGGACTACCAACAGCAAGCCTGTCAAAGCAATAATCCTTTATGTATGATAGATGGCGCTCTGGACACATTGTCTGGATCTCAAGTGTTTCCTAAATTAGATTTAAAAAGGTGTAATTGGTAAGTCGAGGGGTTATGCTCTTACTATCAACTCTCTGTACCTGAATTTACCAATATAGTCAAGCCTTTGATGAGACTTACCCAGGAAAGAGAAGAATACTCTTGGGATGATTGTAGTCAGTGGACTTTTGAGCATTTGACGCTGTTTATGGCACAAATTTTCAGCTACCCCAGTGCTACCAGCCCGCCTGTATTGGAAAATGATGCCAGCAGTGTGGAAAGGGGCAGAGTTTTGTCCCAGATACAGGATGGCCAGGAGAAAGTGACTGCTTACTTCAGCAAGGTGCTGTCTAAGGCTGAGCGAAATTATTATGTAACTGCACGAGATCTACTGGCTGTGGTGAAAGCAGCAAATCATTTTGACAAGTACTTGTATGGGCAAAAGTTTCTACTTTGAACAGTTCATGGGGCCTTGAACTGGCTGTTGCAATTTGAAAGCCCAGAAGGACAAATTGCTCAATGGATTGAACGTTTGCAGGAATACGACTTTGAGATGGAGCATCGAGCCAGACTCAGCCACAAGAATGCAGATGACCTGTTAAGAAGACCATGCCCAGTGGTTGCAGTCATTATAGTTGACAAGAAGCAAAAGTGGACTAAGCAAGACGACTGATTGGAGTTGATGATGTGGCAGCCTATAGGGCTTCGTAAAAATCAGCGTGAAGATCCAGATCTCGGAAGGATAATTCGTCAGAAGCAAACAGGACGTCAAACCACTTGGAAACACATTGCACCGTTCAGTCCCAAAGTCAAGTCATATTGGGCTCAATGGAATTCCCTCTGGCTAGACAATGGTATATTAAAGCGCATTGTTGAGGAGATGGATGGGTAAATCGCAAGAATGAGAATCATCATTCAAGAAAGAATTTAAGTTTTGCATTATGTGCATAATGGAAGTTCTGGAGGCCATCTTGGGGTGAAGAGAACTCCAGCATGGAATAGAGAAAGGTTCTACTGGATAAACTGAAAGGATGATGTCAGAAATTGGTGCAGGAAGTGTGATGTCTGTGCTGCAGGGAACGGACCTAGAGGAAGACAGCAAGCACATATGCATCAGTACAATGTGGGGAGCCCGTTCAAGATGGTCATTGGCATAGGAGGGTCTTTTCCTGGAAACTGCCATTCTGCTCTTAGTGTATCTCCCACAGCGATGAAACTGATGTGTTATATGTCCAACAGATGTCACTCTATGTCATACACTAGCTCTAATGCAATGCTGGCAACATATGAATAACTAATGCCGCCAAAGCCAGTAAGATACTCAGCCTCAAGGCGTAGCCGAGAGATTGAGGGCCCTCAGCCTCAAAGTGTAGCCGAGGGATGTTTTTTAGAAGGGGAGGAGTGTAGCAGTTGCGTTCCTAAGCTTAGGTTTCTGATTCATGAGAGTTTAGATTAGGTTTAGTTTATTTTTATATATAAGCTTAGGTTTCTGATTTAATTCTATATATAACCTTGTTTTAATTTTTTACAAGCGAGCGTGCATTCCTAAGCTCAGGTTTCTGATTCACGGGAGGTTAGGTTTAGATTTTTTTTTATATATATATATATATAAGCTTATGTTTCTGAATTCACGGAAGGTTAGCCCTAGGTTAGGTTTTTTTTTTTATGTAGGCTTGCGTTAGCTATCTACCACTGTTACAGTAAAGTAACTTCTTTATTTAATGGAAATAACATATTAATATAACAAACTTTCACAAAAAGAATACAAAAATTACCATTTTGGTGGATAGTCTTTCTTACTATGAATGCGTTGCGTTTTTGTCAGTGGCAACACTAAACGAAGAAGAAGAAATTCTAGTAACAACAACACATCACATATTTAGCGGATTTCACTTTTTATTTAGGTTAGCAGTTCCCATTTTGCATGTGCTTTAGCAACAACATGGCTACGTTTGTTGCGTTCATAACATGATTTCCCTATAAAAGTAAAACACCTAAAAAGGGCGGGCAGGTGGGCACCAGATATTGAAGAGATCACATTCACCTCTAAACTCACTCCTAAGGTAATTTATTCGCTTTCCTTTTGCTTTTATAAGCATTTTCAACGAGGATACACTAAGAGCAGATTTGCCCTGGAAACAAATACATTTTGGTAGCTATGGACTATTTCTCAAAATGGGTTGAAGCCTAAACACTTCCAAAAAAAGAAGCCAGAATTACAGTTGCCAATATCCTAGTGAAGAAGCTTTTCTCATGTTTTAGAATTGCATTCTGACCAGGGAAGGAACTTGGGACAGTAATCTTTCAGCGAGTTTGCCACCTCATGGGGAAACAGAAAACCAGAGCGACACTGCTTCACCCTCAATCAGAAGAAATGGTTGAGTAGATGAATAGGACCCTTGGAAAACACCTTTCCAAAGGTAGTGGAAAACATTACTGGAAGAAACATCTTCCAGTATTCCTAATGGCATACCTGGTCTTCAGTGCATGAAACAACAAGGCAGACTCCGACTTGCATTTTCTTCAGAAGGGAGTTAAGCTTACCCTTTGACCTGAGGGTTCCGCAGCAAACCAGGTGAGAAACTACTGATTGGGAATTGTTATTTAAGCCAGTTGAATAAAAATGGACTGCATTCATGTCCTTCTTTGAAGAAGTATAAAACATGCCAGTGATAGAATTAAGCAGGCATATGATGCATGTGGAAAGAAGGGGATTCCAAGTCAAGAATTTAGTGTGGCTCTAATCCACAGCAGCAACATGGTTTTGTCACCCAAACTCCAACGATCCTGAGAGGGACCATACAAAGTGATGAAGCAGATCAATTATGTTATTTATCGAATTTGCAGATATCCCTGACAAAAGCCAAAGATGGTTCACATTAATTGGCTTAACCTTATTAAGGAACCAATCCTATAGTTGAAGAATAATCAAAGATGAATTCTTGGCTGTTCTGGAATGGAACAGTCTTAGGGAGGTGCCAGAGTTACCAAAAACAGTAGAGTGGAAGACAGCCATCTTCTCTAGATTCATGTATTTTTGAGTAGACATGTTGCATACAGCGCTCCTAATGACAAGATCTGAAGAAGTGGGAATTCAAAATAGGAATGCTTTTAGGGTAGCACAGAATCAATAAAATAAGCATCATTAGTGTTCACATATTCTTTAATTTCAAATAAGTAGAGACCTATATGTAAAAATTCTTATCACCCTTTGTTAAAGTAGGATTAAGTATAGTTTAACCTATTAACATAGTAATGATAAACCTAATAGTAATTAATTAGCATTGAATGCATTAGGAAAGAGATATGCAAAGGATTCTATCATAATAAAATAAAAACTCAACTCATGTATGGAGGGTTCAGGGTTCCGGCTAACATGTTTCAGTTGGTTTTTTCAGAAAATAAATGACTATATCTCTAGTAATGCATGGATATTTCTTTAGCTTTAGGATTATGGCTAACATGTTTCTATTAATTTTATAACAAAAAAATAAAATACAACCCTATTTATGCATGATTTTTTTTTTTGCTCTCGGTTTATGGCTGACATGTTTCTGTTCATTTTGTTGTTGAAACACTTTATCAGCACACTGAGATGCTTGTCAATAAATATATTGATACATTCACTACATACAGCCATTGTAGGCAGCAACTATACACTTTGCTTCAGTTTTCCCTTCACTTGCTTTCTGCTGTGAGACAAATATTCTAAGAAATTAGAGTTAAATGCATGGGCAACGAATTCATACTTACACATGGCATTAGGAAATTTCATATTACAATCTCCATGCTCCTTAAACAAAATATATGTATTACAAACATTACTTCTCATCTTCACTTACTAAAGCATTACAACATTTCTCATGAGGTAAAGTTTTGCATAACCATCCTGCAACATATGCACTTGAACACTGCTCAGTTTCATCAATAACAGCATCTTGTTCCTTACAGTACCTGTATTTATACTCAAAGGAGGAGTATTGCTAAAATGTGATCTCATTAGCAAGAATTTATATGCATCAAGAACACAATTACTCTCTTCAGATGGATCTAGTAACTGATTAGTCATAACTCATAACTAACCATATTGTAGTCTTAAAATCAGAACAATCAGGAATCAATTATTCCCACCTTTACCTCTTATTACTGAAAAAACATTTTCTAGACAATCTTGAGTTAATCTCCTAGTTCAGAGATGTTCTAACCCAAATTCTTTTTTCAGCTCATTCTGAAGCATTTGCAGGGAAGAAATATTCTCAATCCAAACCTTAACACAATGCGGCTGAATATTTTTTTGTTATAGACTCTCACAGTGTAAAAATAATCCCTCATACAAAGTAGGTAATCCGTTCCCTCATAGAAAGTAGGTAATCCATTTGCTTTCGATCATCATTGAATCCACAAAAAAAGTTCATTGACATAATTTTTACCTGAATTGAAAATGTAGAAGACCTTGTCAATCTTATCTAAAAAAAAAAAAAGGGCTGTGCATAGAGGTTCTAATAACATAGCATTTCTCAACACACTTGTCATGATTCCACTGCTCACAGAATGGTTAAATACATAAGCAGCTAAACAAACACGCATGGGGGAGAAAGGTGGCAGTTCTATACACTTCCATTTCAGCTGAGGAGCTAACCTAGGTACCCTAAGTTTATCTTGATTGTAGAAATCAACTACATGTGTCCATGAGCAATGACCATAATGAGTGACAATATATTTCTTAAAATTATTCCTTAGTGACTTAAGCAGATGTGAAACATCATGGAAAAAGTACACATTATTATCATTTACTTGAATGAATGGACACTGCTCATGTATACCCAGCAATGACCTCATAATTAGGTTATGTGACCTCTGATCACATGCATTTTTGGGATAAACCCAGCTGCCATTATCTGATTAGTAGCATCTAAAACAATGTGTTTTTAAAATGTCACCTGACATACCATCCTTACTTAGAAAATACTCAATCATTTGCTTGAAATTTAACTTTAAGCCTCTAACTAAAATTACAAGAGGTTGATTTGCACGGTCAAGTGGATCTCATCAAAATCTACAAAGCCATCAAAAATATCACTCCTAGCATTGTATGTACCATTTTCTTTATGCGACATCTCATCTAGAACAATGGACACCACACATTCTGAGGGCTCTAACTTTTCTGCTTTGATTTTCATCAGCAAAAGTACATTGTCAATAAACCCAGGACTGATTTGTTAATTTTGCAGCCACTTTTAAAGAGATGACACAGATGGAAGACACATTACAGTACACAGTAGTTTGTAGCACTTTGAAGAACAATAATACAATATCAATGCTACTGTTTTATCATGCTCTGTGTATTACCTCCCTTTGGTTTTATGAGTGATGCTTTTAGCTGACAAGTCATAAAATTATCTTTGTCACAGCCATGGAAATATTTAACTAAATCACTCTTTATCTCAACTTGACTTTCCTTTAGCACATTAATTTCTTGCCTCAACATCATTTTGTGCTTGTAGGAAATCACTTTGTGAGCTTTGACTAACTTTGTCCTTAAAATATTATCCTGCTCTTCTGCACTAGGTTTACTATGAGTAGCATTCACTATCTCTCTTTCTGGGAGCTTACCCCGATTAATGTTGCTGTCATCAACACTGTCTGCTCTCTTCCTCTTCTTCTTCTTATGTAGACTGGCCTTCGTTCATGGTTACAGAGTGCGACTGCTTCCAGGTAAATTCTGAGATGAAGCAGTACCAGGTTTCAACTTGAATCATTAACACTAATTTAGCCTCACAATATACTACTTTGAGGTAAATCTATAAATTGTCAATAAAATGTACAGGATCACAGCTTTACTTACCCTTGGATTTCTGTAGTCATTTTCAATAAACGATCAGAACAAATTTTATAAGTGTTGTACATCTTTAACGGGCTTTCCATTTTGTATAAAGCGTCCAAATCTCCTGCATCTGAGCATCCAAGAATCACATCTGCAAATTCAAAGCAATGCTTGCATTATTAATTTTTATTTTCCATTCACATAACCTACTTAAGCCTTCACTAGTATGTTGATATTCTAAGATGTAAGAACAAAACAGCTAAGCTTATAGATAAATCACACATAAACTACATTTTTACCACACTTATATAAACTAAATATAAAACTGAGCAAGAAAATGTTATAGGTACTTATGGTTTTTTATACTTTAGGAAATGAAAGAATGACTGTGAATTCTTCTGTACTTTGTAGTTATTATACCCAAAAACTGCACAGACTTTTCCAGACATATCTTATGCATCGTTAAGTAAACACATTGTCTTCTCAAGAATATAAATCAGAGAAATTAACATAAAACTCATATTCATCAAGCATTAAACACCACAAACAAATACAATGAAACAGATCTCGCCACCAGAGAGCACTGCTGTCATTGTCACAAGATATATCAAGGAGATGGCTGTCTTCCCCTCTATTGTTTTTGGTGTTATGGACACTCAGGCTATGAACTTCTGGGTTCCGCAAAAATATAATTGAGAAGAAGAGTTGGCGATCACGTTATTAAGAGAGATGTGTTGTGTGATAATGTGATGTCAGTTTTGTGTACAAAATTAAAGTTTCTGTAATTTGTAAAATGTGTACATAAATTATTCCTAAACAATAAGCGTTTCAATAGTATGATCTTGAATTTTACTTTGCAAAAACATTCACTTTATCTGCTAAGAAATTTTGATCTTACGTCCCCAATGTACATTCACTTAAAACTTGTCACAAATTAACATGAATTTTTATTTTGTAATGTTCCCTTGTAAACTCGGCCCTGTGTTTAGACAGCAATGAATTTACTTAAGAGATATTCTCAAACATTGAAAGGTTATTCTCATGAAGGATAGACAAGTCTTTCATTCACATTAAGATGCAATGTGGCTGGATTGAAGGAATATTTCTGTTCTTACACAAGAAAGTGATGTTTATCTTTCTTAGCTTTAAGCAGCAATGGATTCAGCACTAAACTGACATTTGTATGTGGATTCCATATAGACTATGCTCAGCATTGCAGTACTTCAGTATTGTTGAGATGATCAATGCATTTCAAGTAAAAAGTATTTTGGTATTTAAACATGTGCAGTACTTGCCTAGAACACTACAGTGTAACAGCAAAAGGCAGACCTGTCTCCCTGGCAAAACAATGATAACACACATTGTAAGTTACTTTTTTTTTACATACAGTTATATCTAGAAGATAGAGCAGTTACAGTCTTACTTCAGGTACTAGGAGTTTAAGATGCGCAATGCCACACTTCATAGGGATCACCATTTGAACTTTATTAGGTATCCAGCCAGAGATAATCCTAGCAGTGGTTTGCAACATATAATTTTAATTTCTGCTACTAACAAAGAGGCATTAATTTTATAAACTATTATTTATTGCATTCCATGTTAACTATAATTATTTTATTATTAATGGATTTACCTGATATTGCAGAATTCTCCTCTTATATTACAGATATTTTATGAGAAATCACAAAACACATTGTACCTACTTACACAGGAGTGCAGTCATTTCAAGGTGCCATTCTGGTACTTTTTTTAAAAGTTCCAAAATGTTTAAATTAATTTTATAAAATTTATCATAATGGCAATTGTAAGCAACAGCAAATTGCTGGTGGCTGCTCTTGTCATTTTTGTTCCAAAATAACAGATAAATGTATTCATGTATGATTTTCCTGATTCAAAGTTGAATGTACAATCTAAGACAAAATAAATGAGCAACAGCCAGAGAGGGAGTTATACTTGGAAAACAATGAAAGCATTTGCTGACCGTGCATTTACAATACATGACTTAATACGATCGTACATTCATTTCAATGCTACATGCTAAATAGGAGGATTCCTTTCAGTTGCATTATATTCATGATAGCTGAGCGGTGAAATGCATGTGTCTCACAATGGAAACAACCTGGTTTCGGATCCTTGGTGTACATTTTTTTATTACTTAAATTTTAATTTGTTAAATATATGGCAATCTCATATGTTTTCCATGCATAGAATGTTAATTTTATGACATTCATGCATCAAAATACAAACAAATTATTCTTTTTGTTTAAAGAATAAATGTCATATTAGTAAGAATTCTAAAGCAAAAAACTAAACCAAATATTTAATTGACTTAATATAGGATGTGCAAACACTCTTGTCTCATTCTTAAGCTATAAATGGTGCTGGCATGATCATGTGCGTGCACCTCATAGCCTTGGAGTTCTACATGATATGTTAGCAGTCATACTGACTTCTGCTATGGCTGAGCACACATATAAAGACGAAGCTACAAGGAGATCTCTCCTTACATTAGTAAACGTTGCTGGATACTCTGTCTCTCAGGCTGCAAGAGCACTTGAAATCCCTATATCTATGGCTATGAGGTGGGTACAGTCATCCCAGGGAAGGAATTGTTCGCCATCGACCTGTTTCAGCTCAAAAAGTTTTGTCCACTCCTCAGCAGGACACTGCACTTCTAAAACAGGCAGACAGCAATCCCTTCCAGCATGTGTCCACAATTAAAAGTAATTCTAATTTCCCTGGGTTGAGCCGCACAGCCTTGTGTTGATTGACTATAGCAGGGCTCTTTGCTCAATCAGCAGCATCTTACAGATGATCATAGATAATGTCATCTCACATTTGCAGAAGAAAATGCCAACCATAACTGGAATAGGGTTATATTGTGACGTATGCAAGCATTGTTAAGTGCATACGTGACCTTGGCCGCCTGGATCGGGGATTACGTAAGAGTGGTGGGGGTAAGAAGCTTAGATAGCGTCCCACGCTGAAGTAGCGTGGCTTAGCAGTCAGTGAGTAGAGTCACACCAGGTAGGTTGTGTTGTTACGCACTCTCCATACACGAAGATGTATGGCGTCCTCGACGAGTGGACATGAAGTCAAGGAGGTAATGTAACCACTTTTAGCAATATAACATAATACCATCCAAGTCTTCCCTGTTTAATTTACCATAGTATAAAGACCCTTCCTTCCCTTTGAATCATGTAGGAATCCTTTTATCAGATATTCTGTAATATTTTTCATTTTCATTTAGCTGCGTCCCTTGTCGTGGCCTCGCCTTGTTTAAGTTGTTAACTTCCTGGTACCTTATTAGCGAGTCGCCTACCTCCCATTGAGCATTTGTTTAGAGGTCATGACATCTTGGTGGAGGGCCGGATATTTTTGAGATTTTTAACTGCAAAATTTTTTTTCTCACTAAAATGTAACGTTTTTGGTCCTCCACGCGTTCGTTAAAAAATGTAAATCTTTTTCTTGGCTTAAGGGTAAGGGTTTTGGTTGTATCATTTGTGGTTTCTTTATTCTAAATTCATGTTGTATTGTTTTCTGAAAGTCCCGTGTCTAAATTTCAATTTTAAGTTCATTTTTAAATTTTTTCCATTGTCTGTCGGTGGCGTGACGCTAAAACTGTTGGCTCCATTTTTCCTCTTACCTTGGCTTCACTTCTACTAAATCCTGTTACTGTGATAAATTATTCGTACTGGTCATCTTGAAGTACATATTTTTGTGAATTGTGAAAAAATGGGGCGATATTTGCAACTTTGATAATGTGGTCGTCACGTGTTAGTGGTGTGTTTGGAGATGCTGTTTTCTGTGCTCATTAATAGTACTTTTGGAAGCTTGTAATTCTATATTGCATTGATTGTGATTTCCTGCTCTTTACTATATTTTTAGGGTGCATTTTTCGTGCAACTTTTATGTACGCAAGTGTGCTACGTAATCTCTGCGTGGTCATGCAATTCATCACTAATTCTAGCTTGTGAAACCAATCTTTTCCAGCACGTGTTCTGTGCGTTTATTTGCGTGTGTGTATAATAGGGCAGATGCATCTGTTTAAAAAAAACAAACAAAAGAAGGAAGAATTCATTATTGTGCATCGTACACTGGTATGCATAAATTACGAGTTTAGCATATTCTGCTCTCCTTGAGATAATTTCAGCGCTAGTCACAGTAGGTGTGACGTGTTTTTTTTTTTTTTTTTTTTAACTTCCAGTTCGAGTTTTCTCGCTGAAGATATCACTTTGTTAATTTTTTTTCTCTTCCATGTGTACATTCTGTTTTAAAACCTTGGTTTTGTGTCCAAGTGGCTTGCGTGTCATGTCTGCGTAAACAATATGTTGGTATGATTTTCTAATATTTCGCCGTGGGCGCTTAATTATATTATTCCTGGTATTGGTTCTTATCTGGCTATGTTCTGATATTTCTAGTTACATTCATGCGATGCTATAAGTGCGTAGTTTGGTGTAATCTGTAATGGTGATCTTCCATTCATTTACTGGTCGAGTTTATCTTTGTTTTGTGCTGCCACAATGCCTAAACGATGTACTACGCAGAAATCTGATGTGGTTATTGCTCCAGTCAGTGAGCATAGTGAAGTAGAATCTATTTCCAGTACTAGTACACCTGTTGTTACCCAGTTATTACCAGTGATGCCTAATCCGCCTATTTCGGTGAGCACAATGCAGTCAGCTGTGTGTCGCCCGGTCATTGAACCCTCTTACTTTGATAATTCCAGTAAGTTGTCGGCATATGAATTTCTTCAAAATTTTGAAATGGTCGCTGCTGCTAATGGTTGGTCTGAGGAAATGAAATTGAAATGTTTTCCGAGATACTGCTGCATCATGGTTTCAAACTTTTCGCCATCGGCATCCTCGCCATGATTGGCTTTGCCTATCTACACAGTTTCTAACTGCCTTTCAGATGACTAATCAGAGTGATATTTTGGAAATGAAACTCAGACAGCGGGTACAGTTAGATGATGAACCTGTTATTAATTATATCTATGATGTGTTATCTTTGTGTGATCAAGTAAATCCAGCTATGTCGCAGTTAGAACAAATCAAACACCTGCTTAAAGGTCTTAAACCTTTTTATGTACAGCCTTTGCTGCCATTAAATCCTCAAACTGTTGATGAGGTGATACAAATCATTCGACGAGTGGACAAGGCACAGTTATATATGCAGAACCGAGAACATCTAGTGTCTGCCCAATCTCAGGCTGCAGTGGTTACACCACCCTCTGCTGTATTTAATAATGCATCTGTTCCTGCTGTTACTATACCAGCTACTGCTCAGCTAACAAATGCTTCTTCTCTTGGGGACGTACCTGTCGCTCCCATGCAACAGCTGATTGATCGTGTAGACCAGTTATCTAACCGAGTTAACCAGTTTCAGTTACCACCTGCTGTACCATCTTCGGAGAGAACTTCACAGCTTCCACGGTCATCTGACTTCAACAGGCGGGACTCATCCATCACCTGCCATAGATGCAACAGGCAGGGCCACCTGGCTCGCTTCTGCCGTAGCCGCTTTCCTCAGTCAAAAAACGACTGGCGCCGAGCCTCATACGACGAGACTTAGCAGCATCACCACCGCCCACCAGCACGGCTGCACCTCAACGGGACGTGGCTGCATTATCAGGTCAGATCTTACAAGTTACTGGCCATATTTCCCAGACAGAGGTTTCCATCTTGCTCGACACAGGAAGCGCAGTTAGCATTGTGAATGCTGCCCATGTTCTTGATCACTCTACATTGAAACCCATAGAGATGTTGCTCCGCACTGCAGGTAATAAGTTACTTGATGCGCCTTACCACACTGTTCTAGATTTTCATATTAATGATGTTCTTTTTCAGGAGGATGTATTAGTTGTAAAAGATCTGTCTCATGATTTAATTTTGGGCAATGACTTTTTGCACGCTCATGATGTAATAATTGACTATGCACACAACTTGATAACTTTGAACTCTTCCGAGGATGATGCTTTCAGTATACCAATCACCCTAGTACAAGGTTCTTTTGTTGATATGTGAATCCTTTGCAAGATAATGAACGTAATGATTCTGGTGTTAAAATGGCAGTTGTGAAAGATGTGAAAATTCCACCTTTGTCTACATGTTATATAACAGTTAAACCCCCGTCAGACATTAGTAATGAGGTTATGTTTGAACCTGCTGTTAATATAATGCAAAAGAAAAATCTTTCTATCCCACCCTTGTTGTGTCATTCTGCATCTGAACTTACCATACCAGTGCATAATAATACTGCAGTTCCACAAACACTGTTTGCCAATACAGTTTTAGCTAAAGCTTATGATGTTGCACTAGTTCAGAGTAATTCTGTTTTGTCATCAGATGTTACCCCTCTGCCAGCTTCAAATTTTAATTTTAATGTCAATGGTAAACTACTAGAAACTCAAAAGGCTGAATTGCATTCATTGTTATTGAAATATAGTGATCTTTTTGCCACCACATTGCAAGAACTTGGTACTACTGATGTTGCAGAGTTTGATATTAAAGTAACTGACTCTAAACCAATTAAACAAAGACCTTACAGAGTTCACCATAAACAAAAGGAAATCATTGCTGAACAAGTCAAAGAAATGCAAGATGCTGGAATTATTAAGGAATCGCAGTCCTCTTGGGCTTCTCCTGTGGTGCTTGTTAAAAAGAAAGATGGTTCCATGAGATTTTGTGTTGATTATAGGAAATTGAATGCTGTTACAGAAACCACCTCTTTCCCTTTGCCATTGATAGATGATTTGTTAAGTTATTTGGGGGAGGCTAAATGGTTTGTCTCATTAGATTTGCTGTCAGCATATTTTCAAGTACCTATTGCAGAGGATAGCCAGAAATATACTTCTTTTGTTACTTTTCAAGGTCAATATCAATTCACACGCTTGAGTTTTGGGTTGGCGAATGCTCCTAGGTTTTTCAGTTACATCGCAGACAAGTTGTTAGGTGATCTGAATTTTTAAAAAGGCAATTGCATATTTGGATGATATTGTCGTTTTTGCTAAAACCTTTGACGAGTTGTTACAAAATCTTGAAGCTGTTTTTCAATGACTGGATCACCATAAGTTTAAGCTCAAACCAGAAAAGTGTTTCTTTGCTATGCAAAAGATCAAGCTCTTAGGCTTTGAAGTCTCCAAAGATAGTATTTCTCCTGATTCTGATAAAGTAGTTTCCATTCAGAATTTGCCTCGTCCTAAAAATGTCAGAGATGTAAGGAAAGTTTTGGGATTATTTAACTTTTACAGGAAATTCATTAAAGACTATGCAAATATTGCTCAACCACTTATTCAGTTGACTAGGAAAAATCAAACTTTTATTTGGGAACCTGATCAGCAAGCTGCATTTCAAAAGTTGAAGGACTCATTAGTTTCTGCTCCTGTCTTAGCTCACTATACTCCTGGTGCTTATACTGAATTACACTCTGATGCCAGTGGACTAGGGGGTTGCTTCTGTGTTGTATCAAAAGATTGACAATGTGTTGAAACCAGTGGGCTATGCTTCGAGGGCATTATCCAAATGTGAACATAATTATAGTGTTCCTGAGTTGGAATTGTTGGCCATCTTGTTTGGACTTACTCACTTTCGCAGTTTTGTCTATGGCTATAAGGTTAATATTGTATCTGATCATCACTCCCTCTGTTATCTGAATAATTTAAAAGATTTGACTGGGCGTCTGGCACGATGGAGTTTGAAATTGCAAGAATTTGATTATACTATTTCCTATAAATCTGGTAAGAAACATCAAGATGCTGATACTTTATCGAGATTTCCGGTGTTGCAAACCAAAGAGAGTGACCTTGAACAGCTTGAGGAACTCCCCACATGTTTATTGTCTTCAGTTGAAGTTGCTGACCAACAGAAAAAAGATACTGTGTTACTTGAGCTTATCAATGCTCTCCAGGATCCTCCGTCGGCCCCTGCTAAGCTTCAGAGACAAATTTCAAATTATACTCTTAAATCAGGAGTTCTTTATCGCAAAAATGCTGGCTCTACTGGCCCTCTCCATCTGCTGGTTATTCCAGAAGCACTGAAACATGAAATTCTATCTTCGTGTCATGATGATCCTCTTTCAGGTCATTTAGGCTTTTCAAAAACATTTGCCAAAATTCACTCCAGATACTATTGAATTGGAATGAAATAAGATATTGAACATTTTGTACGAACCTGTCCCAGTTGTCAAACAAGAAAAGGACCGAAGAATCAAAAGCCAGCAGGTTTATTACAACCAATTCCTGTTACTTCTGTAGGCGAGTGGTGGGGTATTGATTTGCTTGAGCCTTTCCCACGCTCTAATTCTGGACACAAGTACGTCGCCATTGCGACCGAGTATGCTTCTTGCTGGGTCGAGTCTGCGTCGCTTCCTTCAGCAACAATTCCCCAAGTTGCTAAGTTTATTTTACATAACATCATCTGTAGGCATGGAGCCCCTGCTGCCTTGTTGTCTGATCGTGGCTCAGTTTTCCTAAGTGAAGTGACACAAGAATTGTTGAGATCTCTATCAGTGTCTTCTAATTTTACTAGTGCTTATCATCCAGCTTGTAATGGACTTACTGAAAGATTTAATCAAACCCTCTTGAATATGCTTAGCCATTTTGTTGACACTAATCAAAAGAACTGGGACTCAATTTTGCCCTATGTCATTTTTTCTTATAACTCAAGTGTTCAGGAGTCTACTAAATTCTCACCCTTTTTCTTGATATATGGTCGAGAGCCTTCTTTACCTAACCAGGTTCAGCTGCAAGCTACTTCTAATGACCTTTTTGTGACACAAACTTTACAAGAGATTCAGAACGCACGTGAGGTTGCTGCTGCTAACATTACAAAGCAACAAGTGAAACAAAAAGAAGCATTTGATGCCAAACATAGAGATGTGGTTTACAACGTAGGTCAATTAGTCAAAGTTTTTACTCCTATAAGAAAGAAAGGTAAATGTACAAAGTTGTTACGTAGATATTTTGGTCCTTTTGAAATTATCCGACAGATCACTCCTGTTACCTACCTTGTTGGTCGACCTCATGCTCCTCGTACCAAACATCAGAATGTTCATATGTCACGCCTTCACCCTTACTATGATCCTGTGGGTACTTATAGACTGTAAATTTTGAGTTTGTAATGCTATTTTTATTGTTTGCCTTAATGTTGGCATGAAGCATATATTACATGAAACTGGAAAGTTGCACCATTTTGTGGTAAAAAGCATAAGAAAAACAACTTATGAGTGTGTATTTAATTTTGTTTGATTTTCAGGAATGTTCTGTGACAGTATTGTTTTGGTAAAGATGTGATTTGTTCTGTTGCATTCGATTTGGTTTGGTTTGGGTTTCATTATGATGCTGTGATCTTTTCTCTGCAGAAAATTGTTGCATGAATAGTGTGTGTATATGTTTGTGAGGTTATGTGAGAGATAAGTAAATATTTGCCTCGGTGGAAGTGCCAAAGAGTAACCCCGACGGTGGTAATGTGAGAGATGAGATGAGTTGATGTCAGCTTCGGTGGAAGTGCCAAAGAGTAACCCCAATAGTTGGAGTGTAAATGTTTTGAGTTTTCAGGAGGGCTACATGTACCTGGAAATTCGATTTGATGTGATGATTTGAGAGATTTTGCTTATTGGTGTTGCTGAAACGTGCCCAGTATAGCGTGTGTGATGAATTCACACGAGAGTAAATGTAATGAAGTGTATGCAATGAGAATAATTTTTTTTGTGTGTTTATGCAACAAGTTTAGTACCATCTTATATAGCGAGTTTTAATACCATCTATTTTCCAGCTTAATTTTGATTCGGAGGATGTGGATGCAACAGAATAATGCCATGTTATTTGTGTCATTCCTGAAATGTTAATGGGATTTCTTTAAGTTTATGCCTATGTCAGGTATTTTTGACTTTGCAGCATGTTGAATGAGACACGTCAGTGAAGATGTTTTATTTTCTCAGTAATTACTGTATACGAGAAAGTTGAAAGCTAAGACGATGATGATATGATTGAAATACTGATGATGATGATGATGATTGAAATAATGATGATGATCATCATAATAAGATGGATAAGATAGTAATGTAGAGGAGGCTATATATTTGATAGTAAAGCATGAGTATTGTAGTTGAAAATATGTAACGAGGTGTAGTTTGACGTATGTACTGTGGATTTATTTTTGAAGTCTGTGGTAATGCACACAGTAGTTTTGGTTAGTTATTTAAGTGAGTGTTGTGTATAATTTGGGTCATGGTCAGTATGAATGATTTCATTTCATTGCCATGTATGAATGTATTGTAAGTGCACTTATTTCTTTTCATTAGTAGTACCAGCTGGTTAAATAATATTGGGATCCCAAATAAGTTTCTATATTTGTGTTGTGTTATTGTATGTAAACAATGAATTTCAGTGATGTAATATTTATGTATTCTGGCCCTTTTGTGTCTCTGTATTTGGATTCTAAAGCAGTTTGTGTTAAATTTTGGATGGTAACCCCTTGTAAAATTCAGTTTTTATGTCAACATGTAGTCATTTTTTTTCTCTTTGCCCCATACTAAAAGAATTGATTGATTGTAAACCTTTTTGGCATTTTAAATCTTTTTACTGTAAATGACATACTACTTGTTTTTTTTATGTATGATGATCTTCTGGAGCACAATTTCTACCTTTCTGTGATTTCTGTTATAGTGACTTTGCTGATTCGGGAGCTCGAGTGTCAGGAGGAGTACCCCCGCTGGACAGTCACGCCAGAGGTTCCAGAGACACCACAGGAGAGCTGTCGTTCATCCACTACACTGCAGTGGCATAAGGAGCCACTATTTTGGGGGGCAGTCCAAGCTAGCGATTGCTCCCCTCATATCTTCAGCGACCTGCAGCACCTGAAAGACTGCAGCTGAAAATTCGTCATTGTGGGTGATGTGGAAATCCCACCCACAAACAGTTACGTCGGAACATCCAGGTGCAGTGTGCATGTAACAGTGGCAGCATGGTGTAGTGTGCGTGTACGGGGTACTCGTACTTAAGTGATCTGTCAAAATAATTCGTCGATGGCACTCGAGACTCCCAAATATTCAAATCAGCATTTAATTTCTTTCACAGACATGTATGCTCCATTTATATTCACAGATACTGCTTGTTGTTTAATTATCTAACCTCTTGTATGTCATATTTTCTTCTGTATTGTAATTTTTTTTTCTTCTCCACAAACAAAATCCTCCTTGTGTCGACGAGGGCGTCGATCTGGGTGGCCAGGGGGAGATGTGACGTATGCAAGCATTGTTAAGTGCATACGTGACCTTGGCCGCCTGGATCGGGGATTACGTAAGAGTGGTGGGGGTAAGAAGCTTAGATAGCATCCCACGCTGAAGTAGCATGGCTTGGCAGTCAGTGAGTAGAGTTGCACCAGGCAGGTTGTGTTGTTACGCACTCTCCATACACGAAGATGTACAGCGTCCTCGATGAGTGGACATGAAGTCAAGGAGGTAATGTAACCACTTTTAGCAATATAACATAATACCATCCAAGTCTTCCCTGTTTAATTTACCATAGTATAAAGACCCTTCCTTCCCTTTGAATCATGTAGGAATCCTTTTATCAGATATTCTATCATATTTTTCATTTTCATTTAGCTGCATCCCTTGTCGTGGCCTCGCCTTGTTTAAGTCGTTAACTTCCTGGTACCTTATTAGCAAGTCGCCTTACCTCCCATTGAGCATTTGTTTAGAGGTCGCGACAATATACACAGACGAGGTGACATTTTCATCTACAAATGGGGGGAAGGTAATTGTTTACTGCCCTAGCGGAAAACGTTACGGTGTAAAATACATGGCACAAATGGATCGCCAAGGTCACATATTTGTGTCATGTTGGATGTCATGAGATAGTCTGGGTGTGTTGTGGCAGTTTGATGGCACATTAAATAGCCACCAGCATAAAGACATCCTCGAAAAAATCATGTTTCCTTCTGTAAGGACTATATATCCCAATGGAATTATTGAATTCCAGCAGGATAACCATCCTGTCCATACAAGTCAGCAGATTTCAAACTGGTTCTTGCAAAGGCAAGATATCACATGATTGATTGGTTCCTTGTTCACCAGATTTAATCCTATTGAAAATATGTGGGCAGAGGTGAAGATAGTTTTGGAGTTAAGTTGACCTGTAAGACAAAAGGTTTTGTGGGATCAAATACAGGATGCTTGGGAGGAAGTATCCTCTTGTGAAAATTTGACTAGTAATTTGATATCATCCATGTCCTGTAGAATGAGGGCATTAATAGAAGCAGAGGGTTTACACACCTCATATTAAGTTAATTTATATTTTTATTTTGCTTTTTCATTTAGGAATATAATATTTACTTATTTCACATTTAGTTTGAAAACAAAAAGGAGTGTGTTTCAGTTTTTATGTGTGAGCATAAATGCCTTGAAATCAAAGTCTTAGCAATTGGGAACTATATTACAATATGCATAATAAGCATTGCATTGCACAATGCTTTGTACAAAAAAAATATGCTTGGAATGCAAACCTTACATACCTGCTTATAACCGCTTAGCTGTCAGCACATATTTAGCACTTGTGACTCAATATGAAAGGTGACAATAGAATGAAGCTAAAGGCATGCACCCTAAGACAACATTGCGAACCAGCCATGGAAACAATTTGGACTTTGACGAATATACACTTTGAGAGTCAGCTGTACAATCTCCTGAAGGTAACTTATGAACAACAATTGTTCATTCACCTCCACCAAAAGCAGGTATAAGCTCTGGAAATTATTTGGATTTCGACAAATATACACTTTAAGAGTCTGCTCATCTTTCTGTTTTTAGGGTGTAGAATCCCTTGAAGGTAACTTGTGAACAACTATTGATGATTCACCTCCACCAAAAAAGCAGTTTGGAAAGTGTTCATTCACCTTTCACATTATTGTGCAGTCTTGTGAAGATTAATTAGTTAAAGGTAGTAAACTACAAAATACAATAATTCTTTTTCAAGGCTAGGACTTAAACAGTAATGTACGAGGGCGTATTAATAAGTTAGTGACTTTTTAAAGTAAATAACAATTTTTTCGAAAAAAAATCTATTTTATTTCTCAACATAGTTCCTTTCAATTCAATACATGTTGTCCAACGTTTCTCCAATTTTTTTAACCCTTCCAAAATATATGATTTTTCAAAGTCTGCAAAATATGAGGTTGTATCTGCCATGATGTGTTCACTAGACGTGAATTTCTTCCCAGCGAGCACCAATTTTTCAGGTTTGTGAAGAGGAAGAAGTCGCTCGGAGCCAAATCTGGAGAATATGGTGAGTGAGGTAGCAGTTTGTAGCCCAATTCCACAAATTTTGCAATGGCAATGGCTGACTTGTGTGCGGGTGCATTATTCTGGTGAAAGAGAACCTTTTTCTTCACCAAATTGGGTCGTTTTTTTTTAACAATTCCTTGTGAAACTGATCCAGCATTGTGGCATAATATGAACCTGTGATCGTTTTACCCTTTTCCAGGTAGTGGATGTCCATCACCCCTTGTGAATCCCAAAAGACAGTTACCATGACTTTTCCTGCTGACAGAATGGTTTTCGCTTTCTTTGGAGCAGGTTTGCTGAAGGAAATCCACTGCTTTGATTGTTGTTTGGTTTCAGGTTGATAGTAATGGATACAAGTTTAATCAGCCGTGATATAACGCCGAAAAATCTCATTTGGGTTGCACTGGAACATGTTCAAACCTCCCTGTGAAGTGGTCACACGATTCTGCTTGTTCTCAACTGTGAGCAGTCATGGCACCCATCTTGCTGGCAGCTTTCTCATACCCAAAAATTCATGCAGAATGTTATACACCCATTCACTCGAGATGTTTATGGTCTTGGCTATCTCACGAATTTTCACTCGGCGGTCTTCCAACACAATATCGTAAACTTTGTTCACCATTTCTTCTGTTGTGACCTCAACCAGCCGTCCTGTGCGCACGGCATCTCTTGTGCTTGAACGGCCACATCAAAATTTTGTGAACCATACCATGTGATGGAGCAGAGTCCCCATAATACTTGTTCGGCTTTTCTTCCATTTCCTTCACCGTCTTACCATGCAAAACGTAGTGCTTTATCAGAACACGAAATTCACTTTTCTCCATTTTCTATGAAGCAACACACATCTGCTTATTTTAGATGCTCTCAACAATGTTCTAAGGCACAAATGACGAATTTCTGCGATTATACCCAGAATAGATGTAAGATTTGGGTGCAAACAAGAAACCTGTGATTAGAACGCTATCTCTCGTCAAAGTCATTGACTTATCAATCCACCCTCATATTATTTGTAATATTACTTTCATTAAGTAATGCCTTAATGCCCATCAAGTCAGCTAGCAAGCTTATTAAAATGATTCCAGTGAACCACAAAACCGCATACCATACTGTTACTAAAAGTAGTAATAATGATAATATTGTATTCATGTAATAATTTATATACAGGTGCAGAAAAACAATGTGCAGAAAATTTTAGAATAGAAAGCCAGTAACAAAATAAGCAATTTGAAGATAGGAAAAAGGGGTTGCAGATGCAGTGTAACAACAGTGCTGCATGAACGTAACAGAAATCTGACTTTATGACATATCATTTAAGAGTCAAAATGAAAATTAACTCACATGACAAGTATGTAAAATATTGTCTCAACTAATAAGTACCGGTACACAATGAGAAACTAAAAATTACAAGCATGTAGTGTACTGTACTCTTTCTACTGAACAAGATGAGCCCGTAGGCTTCACAATAGAAATGCTACACTGAACATCAGATACATCTAGCGACAGTGACTAGTACTGTACAAGAGTGCATTTTGTTTACATCTGACATGCCACATACAGGTTTCACAATCAGAGACTCTTAACATGACGGAGATGCATGTAGTGCAGTGAAAAAGCTTCTATAGAGGAGTTAACGAACTACGCCGAAATAATATCAGAGATTGTAGATGTGTCTGATATAAGCAATTTGAGACAGGCAATACAGGTCCACAGCTGAACATAATGCAGTTATATGGTGTTGAACATATTGGTATCAGATGCTGATAAATCACTATTAAAGCAAAGTTAAATGAAAAATTGACTTAAAATGCAGTTAAAGCTGCTGCATAAATATAGAAATATCAATTTTCAGAGCTCATTATTAGCATTCTCAAGATTTAATGCCGTAAAAAATCTCTCAAACCTCCAACTAATCACTTGACAGAGCGACACTAAACATTTATGAACTGCCTTCTTGTGGTTCCATAGTTTTAGATAGTGTAAACACAGCAATTTCATTGCTCCGTATGTTATATATCCTATTAATTCTGCCTTTGTTGGGCCAAAATCACACCCTTGCTACTAATCTTATCATTTTCCCTGCATCCTAACTTTAGCTTCCCCTCCCAGTTTTTTGTTCCCATTGCCTTCATTCCTGTGTTTCAATGATTTTTTTTTTCTTTCTTCTCCCCAAGCTGTCCATTGACGTGCAGTTTACCGGCTGCTTTCCTGTGACACACAAATACTCACCACCACCAAATCTGCCCTCTCCAGAGGTCTCGTGGATTGCTCTTAGTTGAGGACACATCTCCAAACGCAGCTCCTGCACTGTGTTCACTTTCACATCATCCACAGAGAAGCTGATTTCCCACATGGACATTTTTGGGCACAATGGTGTGTGTGCACCCGATGGCCATCAATGATGGAGGTTGGACTTCCTGATTTAAGGTATACATTCACCAGATATTCAAAGACTTAACAACTCTCCCTCCTTTATGTTTTCATGTCTCCATTGATGATTCAGTGAAAGCACTTATTTTTCAGCTCACCAGTTAAGTGTCTATGGTTAGAAGTGTACGTCAGAAACTTTCATTCCAGATTTGTTTTGTGTTACATACAGTGCATGAACAACAGACTTGCGTTAATGCTTTTGTGGGAATCCGGACAATGAGAGAGAGAGAGAGAGAGAGAGAGAGAGAGAGAGAGAGAACTGTACCACACTTGCTGCTATAGGTGTTACCAGTGTGCTTAGGTGTGCTCCTCAGGACTTTCATTTGCTTGGTGTAATAGCAGCAAGACTGTTTTTTCTCATTTTGTGGCAAGGCGATTACTAATGTGTACCCTGGTGTCATTCCCTTTTCTTTCCCTGTACTCCTCGTGTTCACCTCTTATATTTACATCCCCCCTGACTCCGTTCTTGCCCTGCCCTCAGCTCTCCATTCTGCCTGGCCCATCAAACGCAATTTCAGTATGTTTGTTATTGTTTATTTCTCCCAGTTTGGACACTATTACTTCTGTATTTTTTTTTTATCACAGCTGCAGACAGCGGAGTTTCCTGGCACGGAGGAGGTTGTGATGGTTATATTTCTATTTTATAAGATTGTGATAAACATAATTTTATAGGGCCTGAATGTTCAGAGCAAAATTTAAGAGGAACGATGAAATTGACATGTCATTTCTTGGATGCTTATGTAAGCAGCAGTTATAGTGTATGATCCTAAGGGGAATGTTTTCCGAACATTTGCCAATGTATCCACGGTTAGGTGGATTATACAAATCATGCCTACACTGCTTAGGTGAGTGCTGTAGGAAGTACTAGATCAGCATGTTCTCTGGTGTTTAAAGTTGAGCTTTTTTGACAGTGCTATCACTGCCTATCACACGTCTAACAGGACTCTGTGATGCTCAGCTCTTAAAATTATTTTGTGCTAAGTTTTCAACTTTGACATCGGCCATAGGCATGACAAAAATGGAACACTGGACCTCTGCCGCCAACCAGGTAATTATTCAGAGCTGTCTGGAGCAGCCCCTTCATTCTGTGATCAGTAATGTAATGTGGCATAGTGCATAGAGAAATTAAAGTAAATCTTGGCACCAAAGTTGCAAGTCTATAATTTGCCACCCCTCTGCCAAGCTTAGCCCTCTCACATGAAAACCTGAGCTACACCTCCTTCACCATCCCATCTAGTGAGAGTGCCAATGGGGTTGTCACAATATATTTAAAGGTACATTATCAAGTATATTTTATTAAAAATATTATACTCTTTATGACACATACATCAGTAAAGATTAACAAATACTGTAGTGAAAGTATACAACTAGAGCTTGAAAACACCAAATATATATGACTGGTCTCATTCATTTCAGATCAACAAACTCTTGTCATGTGCACTCTTTATCATACAACCTGCAGCTTCCATAGTTGGCAGGAAATATTATCTCTTTTAATCTGTATCCTCTCACCTTTCATCCATTATAATATCACCACTACTATAGGGGTGCTCTTTTATTTCAGAAGATCCTAAACCATTCAAACATGCACAAAAAATGATTAAAGAAATGCACGTTAAAAATTGTGAAACCGTTTTTATCGCTTCAAGAGACACTGTATACAAATCAGCAAAATACCCTATGCACCACCAAATTCATTCAAACACCCTGGTGAGCTTGTAAAATATAGGGGTATAGAGTATCACCCCTGCTTATATTAAAAATAAATAATAGTTGCACACTCTTATAAGAGGCCCTGGCCCACCATACCTATTTGAAGTTCAATGCTCATCCAGCAGTATAATTGAAATAAAAATCCACCATACCCATTCAGTGATGGATGACCATCAGTTACTAAGTTGTTGACATAATTATAATGCTCATATAAAGGGAAGGTTGCAAACCTCAACCTCATACAATCCAATTTACTGTTAGTGTAGGCCAAAAGCTACCAAGTTGTACTTGTCATTTCGTCAAAACATTACACCACCCTTTCCTCATCTTTGTTTGGATTAAGAGTCATGTGGAAAACAAAACCACTTGTACCCCCACCTCCCAGTTCAGGTATGCTGTGTTGGTTACATCTGTGAGCGATTCTCACACTCACCTACCTTGACCTAGCAACGTTGCCCATGTCTCCAACCACAATATGTTTGCAAAACAGTTGTTGGAAAATGATTAATTATTTCAAAACCCTGGATGATGTCACACAGTTACTACTGAAACTAGGTAAGAAATAGACTACTCTACCCACTTCACAAGTAACAAACTATTATCTCCATACATTCTCGTGCAATAAACCATGTAATTTGGAAAAACAGCTATTCTTTTTCCTTTCCAAAAATGACTTATCACAGAACAAAATGTTATTATACCTTTTTTTTTTGTAATATCTCTATTAAGTACATATTAGAAGGAATGCAATAGGTTCCCTTCCACCCTGTATTTTACACTTACTAAATTCAATGTCATGTGTTGATTGGTTGCCAGAGTTCTGTTTTACACACACACACACACACACACACACACACACACACATATATATGATTTTAGATTTATTGCCGACAAGTGTTTGATACATTAATTAACATTTTGGTGTAATGATTTGGTAAAAGTAATCTGTATTACTTATTAAGTGTAATATTTGCTTTAGATCCATGCAATGTGTTTACAATTTTGCCATATGTGATCTCATAAGGGCGGCACCATGGCTGAGTGGTTAGACCGCTCGCCTCCCACCGAGGCGGCCCGGGTTCAATCCCAGGGACCTGCATGTGGGATTTGTGGTGGACAAAGCGGCGTCTGGGCTGGTTTTCTCCGGGTTCCCCCACCATTCATTCCACCAATTGCTCCATCATCACCTTTCCTTTCATCCATTTCACCAACATTTCGTTTCATCTACTTCCTTCATCCCATACCAGGCATCGGGCTGATCACCCATCCTGGATGCTCTGTCTGATCCATGAGTGTCTACTCCTTGACGGGCCTCTGACCCCAGGCACCCGCTTGTAAGTCCTGGGGGGTGTAAGTCCTACATGAGAGGAGGGTAAACAGATAATGAATGAATAAATGATCTCATAAGGTTTACCCATTTTCAAATCTGTATATTGATATGCATTAGCATTGCATTTCTTCTGATGTTTTGCACCTAGGTAGTTATGTAATTTGGTTTATTTACATTTTTTGCATAAATGCTATTTACATTAATAAAATATACAAAATATAAACTAAAGGAATAGGATAATTCTGTTATTGGTCCATTTAATATATCAAATTTAGATGTTACAATTAACACCTATAACGAATAGTGACTACATCATCTTGTTCTGGAGGAATACACATTTATGATATTAAAATTTAAATACCTTTTGAATTGTTTTGATAATCAATGTGTGTGTCCTTGTGCTCTTTGCAAT
Organism: Deroplatys truncata; assembly: GCA_030765065.1. Classification (NCBI taxonomy): domain Eukaryota; kingdom Metazoa; phylum Arthropoda; class Insecta; order Mantodea; family Mantidae; genus Deroplatys; species Deroplatys truncata. The sequence continues at coordinate 285,529,493 of CM060990.1, forward strand.
TTGATGATACTATGACTGTTCAGCTTTCAGTGTCGCTTCACTAATGTTATTTAGTTTAATTTTCACTGTCACTTCATTTTTCCTTGCATATAGGAGCGCAATGTAGCATGCACGAAGCAGCCTCTTCTTCCACTTCGCTTGCTGGGGTGTCGAAAACAAGACTTCTCTAAACACTTGCAGTACACTCACAACTGCTAGCACTTTATATCACTTCAAGAACAGCTAACTTCTCATGCACTTGTAAGCATGTTTGCTTATATACAAGTGTGGGAGATTGTGGAATGTTCGCTGGAGGCAAAGGGAAGAAGCTTCCAGAAGAATTTGGCTATCTCTCAATAGCACTTATGGTGTTTACACTGGGTGAGAGTGATACTCTACTTTTCTCTTCAACTTGTCAGTTGGTCCATTGCCTTCCTCTCGATTAGCTTGGGCCACAGCTGCTGTGTCACAATATTGCAAAATAATTCCATCAATTCCTTTGTTTAAAACTCTCAACATTTCATTGACATTTAATATTACAGAGTTTGGGTGGTTTAACATGAAACCTTTAATTTTACATACAACTTTACCTTTAGACTCTTTATAAGCATAGCTCTTTAGCCCTCTAGATATAAATTCTAGTATGTGGTTACCTTTTAATTCATGTTCCATTCTCCAAGCATGCAACCAGTTTCTACAATATGTGTATAATCATCAGTGTATGTAACAGAGTCAATGTCATAAGGAACTGCTTTGTAACCTCCTTTATCAAGAATATCACACAAATAAAATTGTGAGTTTATAAATAATACAAGCAATATAATTGCTTTAGTAGGATCTTCCAGCCACTCATCTTTTGTTTGATATCTAGCTTCAGTCATACTATCATTGATTAATGATAGCTTGATACATTCTGGTTTAGGGTTTAACAATACATGGTACAAATGCTTTGATGAGTTGATATAATTTTTTTCCCCATTTTTTTGTCTTTAACCAAAATTGCCATAGGAGCAATTAAAAGTAGTCAAACTAGGTTAGGCTTAATGTTATCAAAACCCAACTCGATACTTTCTCTATTATTTACATCCTCAACTTACAATTCTTTAGAACTGTAATCATTTTCCTACTCACTGGATCCTAATTTTATTTTCAAGAGTTGTGAAATGTAACTTTTAAAACATGTTGCTACATTATAAAAAAAATGAGTCAGAGTTGAAACACTTAACATCACTTTCATGTTTTTCTTCTTGACTGGTTTCGAGAGATACTTGCTCTCATCATCAGAAGTGGCTGACTGGTTCCTGGTGGTGGTGTTCAGTGTGCATTTGTGTGTGGTGACATCTAGTGGTGGAGTGATGAATTTCCATTGTGGATTTGGTGGCGGCAATTCAAAATTGATTACACAGTGTTGTTTGTTTAGTGACTGAAGTCTTTTCCCAAGTATCAAAATCTGTTGTGTATTTTGTAGGTTTCAGGAGTGCTATGTTTGGTGTGATGATGTGATTGGTCATCCAGAAGTGGTGTACAACTGCAGATTTATCCATCTGTTTATATTTGATGTATCTCATATTCTAAATTTCATTTAGTTTTAGCTATGTAAATTTGGTCACATTCTGAGCAACTGATTTGATAGATTCCTGCTTTTTTGTTCAGAGGTATCTGGTCCTTTGATTTGTTGCAGATGTATTTTTTGAAAATGTGGAATGTATAGTGAATGCTCGGGTAGAAAGTGAACGTTTTGAAAACCATTTTGTTTTTTGTTGGGTAAGCTTTGTGGTATTCTTAAGGAGAGGTATCGGTGAAATTTAGGCAAAAATGATGAAAAATTCGATTTTTCGTTTTTTGCCTTAAAATTATGTTTATGCTTTGTACGTTCAGAATCTATTGTAGTTTACGCCGCATCACCATTTAAAAGGCCGTTACGTCATGATTTAAATGCCCATGTGCAGGTGGGTGTGGCTCCTGAAATGCACTCATTACCCCGTTGCAGCAAAATCGCGTACAATTTTGAAGTTTGAATCAGGCGTCGCATTCAGTGCTAGTAAATGTTAGCAGAGACATCTTCTGGGATTTTCTGCAAATATTCACCCCGGGAAAGCATGGCTTAGTTCGTTTGTTTATATTTGAATGAGTGACCACGTGCTTGTGCTTTTTATGGAAATTTAGACATGATATACACCTTGTACAAGAGAGAAGTCTTCTTTATAGTGACCTACAAATAGATAAGTACAATTTAGAATAAGAATAGGTATAATATAGTAGAAAATGAGGCAGGGAATACTAAATAAGATTCTTGCTGTAAGAGAAAATCTGGTTCTTTGTTTAGTTGTTTGTAAACATACAAACATCTAATTCTCTTCTCACTGTCAGAATCTACTATAAGGTTGTAAAAATTGTACATTAGATGGACTAACGTTCCATAAATTTTTTGTTATTAATTGGTATCACATTATTACAAAATGGATAGGCCTAGTAAGAGAAGGCAGAGAAAGAAATCTCTTGCAGCAAGATAAAATACAATGTCTAGATGGCAAACTGGCAAATCTGAGGGGGAAACAAACAAAGTTAGGCCTACAGTAGATCTTGAGGAAGCAAATTCAAGAGGTAAAAAATTTCAACATTTCTCCAGGGATGGTGAAAATGAAATGAATGTGGAACTACCAAGTCCAGATTATGTACTTGGGCACAGTGAAGTTTGGAGTCAATATTTAACAGTTTAACATGCACAGATTGTGGTTTCAAGTTTGTAAGCAAAATTTAGTGATACAAAAGGTTTTGCCAGTGAAGTAATTGTACAATGCTCTTGTCATAAAACTTATGTGGATACATACGCTAGTACTAGAGTTACCAATGATTCTTCTAGGCCACCTTTTGATGTAATTAGCAAAATGGTTTATTCATTTCACCAGGCAGTTGAAAGCTTTAACCATTTTAGGACTTCAAAATATTATAGATGTGCAATTAAAAACAATGTCCCAAATGTAGATCAGATGAAATCTGCAGTATTTGCAACTCTCTATCACTGCATGCCAATTAATGAGAAGCCACAGCACTTTAAATGGAGGTGAATCATCTTGGTGCTTTTATAATCGCGCTGTTGCTAAAAGTGAGGAACCCTAAACATGAAGGGAACAGGAGAGCATTTCTTTCATCCAGTGTAGTCAATATAATTATGCCAGTATATCAGAGATTAGCCAGTACTAATTTATTAGAGAGATGTACAAAAGTAAAAACCCAAAATGTAAACGAGAGTTTACATAGTTTAATATGGAGTAAATGTCCCAAAGAAGTTTTTGTTTCTAGAAAGAAATTACAAATTGGTGTGACCAGCTATCAGTGAATTCAATATGGGTTGTGAGAGTACTCTGTATGCAAAGGAAAGGGTCGCAGCTAGTAAAATAAGCCCAGTCAGCAAAAGAATTAGTAGTGTCAGGGATAGGTGAAGAAAAACTTAAAGAAGAGGAAGCCAAACAGTTATCTGAGGAACCTTAATATGCTTCAGGGGAATTCTAAAGCAGTAAATATATCTTGTTATACATTTAAAACTTTAAAGTCATTTTTCTTCAGTTTCTGTTTTTCTACATTTTTTAATGTTCAAAATGCTCCTTGCAATGTAGTGTTTAATATATTTCTTTGAAATTTGGCACACATATTCTTAGATAACTGCTACATAAAACTTGGTATTTTAAATGAGCTATATGGAGCAGTTCAATTGTTATTGAATTTTTATTTTGAAAATTATTAATAATTTGGAGAGAAAAAAGTCACCTATGTATTCAATAATTTTTTTCTCCAAATCTATTTGACATATTTAAAAAAGAATACCAAGTTTTGTAGACATAATCAAAAGAAGGATACAGTCAGAGTTTAGTTTATTTATAACTAATAATGTTTTGCATGGAGCATTTGTTATACTACACTAAAACTGCAGAAAAAAAACAATAAATATTTTTTGGGGGTAAATCTATCTTAGATAGAAACGTGAAATATGGTAGACCTACTAGATACCCTTTGGCACAAATACATACAAAATTTCACATCATTGTGATCAAAACTATGGATTTTAGCAATTTTCACAGATGCCTCCCCTTAATGTGTTTGTGTTTCTGTTTCTTGAATTTTGCTACTTTCTTTCAATGATTTGCTTGCTGAAGCCATTATTTATTGCTGTATTGACTGTGTGTACGTATTCTTGCTTGTATTCTCCTTCTATTAAGGGTGTGTAAACCGATGGGTTAAACTGTTTAGGACCACATGTTTGTGCGGTACCGGGTTGAAACTAGTGTTTATGTAGTTTTCAGAATGTATAGTTTTCTGTAGATACCAAAATTGATCTTGTTCTGGTTTCTAATTACTTTTAAATCTTGGAATTGTAATAGGCCTTCCTTTTCAGTTTCCATAGTGAATTGTATAGCTTTCTTCTCTAAGTTGAGTAATTCAAGGGAATCCTGGATGAGCTTGTTAGGTACTATTGCAAATATATTGACATTACTATGCCAAATTTTGAAATGTGCAGAAAGCAGGTAGTTGTGTGTGTTGCTACATGTTTCCTTAAAGTGCATAACATCATATACTTCTGTTATCTTGTATCCCATTTCAAGTTTTATTAATTTCAGGTGTAATTCATGTACAACTAAATCTTTGTTCAATATCAGTGTGATTTTATTTGATTTTTAGAATGAGCACATTTTCCACATAATGGAAACATCAACTTTTCTCCTTTAATAGGTAGTACAGGATGATAGAAGTTTCTTGGTGCTTGTACCTCACATTTAATTAATTCAAACCATACCGGCTTATAATTTTGAGGATGTACTAATATTTTTACTGGATGACCAAAAGGAAACTTATCACAGAATTTAACTGTTAAATACAAACTATAAATATCTATTTATTTTGACTTACTTCCACAAATGTGTAATTTAGTTGAATTTGTTTGTCTGTCATGAGTCTTTGAAAATGGTTTTATTTTTTGAAGTTTTTGCTGATATAAAAAGCAAAACATGATGTTAAGTGTTTTCATTCATGACTCTAGTTCTTAAGCACCAAAGTCGTTATTAAAATAAGGTCTTATACAAGGACGACATATTTCAATCCTGGAAAACAGAAAAATATGGGTTTATATTATTTTAAAATTGTTTATGCTTTAATATATTGGCTCGTTAAGAGGATTTGTTGGCACAATTTATTTAAATTCCAATATTGTGGGTGTCTCTGTACTAATTGCTGCCAGTTTTCTCCTACTATTGCTGATGATCAAACTGTACTTTAAGAAAGACCTCTCCAAGTGTGCATTTGAACAAGGAAACCAAACACTTCTAATGGCACCTACAGCATATTCCTTGTGTGATAACTTCAGACCATTTAGGATACCTATCACATGTGCTACCACACAATCCTTATTTGAGCTCTTCCTTAACTGCATCCAGAATTATTTAACCTTCTAAGAACAGTTACAGCTGTACCTTCTTTAAAAACAGAATATCTTTCTGTCTAGTGACCAACTCTGCCACAGATCTGCTGTTTGCAGCATTATGAGTCAAATAGTGGCCTACAGATTCCATAATTTTCTTGGCTGGATCCAGGACTTTGTATTTTATTAGTTTCACCCGAACTGCTTGTGAAGCAGTAATTAATATAGATTGTTTTAATGTCTTTAGTTGTTGCAGAAGCTGCAGAACCTTGTACAGTATATTTTGATTGAAGACACCACCACTTAAAAGTTTTAGTTTCTCTATGCCATCGAGTTTTTCTGGTGAGAATATAAGATCATTGGATATGATGATCCTTCCAGGAATGTAATAAGAACTATCAGTGAGGATAAAATTTCAGCAACAAACACAGCCTGCAATTTCACTGTTTGAACTGTTACAGTAGTAGCTTTCCTGAAAAATTTGACTCCAGCATTGGTGTAAATGCGTCCATTAAACTCAATGTACTTTCAGATCTTGTTGCACTTGTCACTCTCCAGCATTAACCAATGTATCCCTTCCTTTATAGTCCAACCAATAATTACAAAATCCACATAATATGCCAGCAGGAATAATTAACCCTTTTGACTTAAATTCTGTTGCACAAGTAACATGTTTCAGCATCATAATTCTTGCAATCAAAACTCAAGGTACTAACGGCCTGTATTACGATCTCCGGTTAATAGTCATGGTTTGTAACCTATCAGTTATCGCTACCACAAGCGCTTGCAGACAGCTCTCCCGAAGTTGCCCGACAGTTTGAGCGAATGCCGAAAATGAACGAAAGCGAACGATCTTAAGGGAGCATTCCAGTTCAAGGGGGAAGGTAGTCCATTCCGGCACATTTTGCTCCCATTGACTGTGGTCAAATACGTAACGTGGGACGTTGACGCACGCATTTCGACTGGTAATTGAAAGTGAATACATAAAGCCATGCGTTTCAAAGCAGGAATTTGTACATGCATAGTACAAATCGGTTTAAGTTCAGTACCTTCCAAAGATGCGACACAAAGATTTTCAAGAAAATTTCCCACCCAAAATAACCCTTTACACGGAAGAATTCAAATTTTTTTTCTGAAAAATGACTCAAACAATTTTGATTAAAATGCCATTGTATTCAAGATATTTACATGAAAAATAAAATGTTTATTTTTAATTTTCTGGGAATAGCTTGTGAAGTCCTCTTCATTCGGAAGGAATTTTGTATAATCTTGTGTAACTGGTAAATTTAAGCAACAGAGGAAAATGGAAAATGCACATGCACAGATTCTGCTGTCCTGTGGAATATGTGTAAACATATTCATTTAGTATGCCAAGCATATAAGCCTGTACTTGCATGCCCCCAAAATAAGGAGCCTGAAATAAATACTGAAGCACATCTACCCACTGAAAATGCAGAATTTCTTGCCAAGGAGCTGTCAACAAGGAGGAAAGTAGATGACTTAGAGTTGTGGAAGAAATGTTTAGCAGAAAGCCTAATGAAAATTATAGATGGCATAAAAACAGAAGCTGGGCTTTTTGCCTTACAGAAATGGGCCACTCCTCTTGAGATAGTGGTGAAAAATGCAGAGCAAACACAAGAACATACAACAGATTTCATTTGCCGAGCTGGAACTTTAAAAGAGCCAGCTAACAAAAAGGTATGTCCACAGAGAAACGCCATGTTTTACTCTACAAAAAAGAAAACTATGAAATTATCTTCACGTTTTAAAAAGCCCAATCATGAAGAATGTAACCAGTTAGTGGTACAGCTCAGGAGTGGATTTGCACCAATCACTGAGTAGCTAGAGAAGGGTAGTGCCAAGATTTTTCTGGTGTGCTGAATTTGTTCTGCTGCTTTTCTGATTGTACATCATGACTAGTCTTCTGCTGCTGGTCTATGCAGAGTTATCACATGGACGCAACTGTAACTGAAATTCCTTTCTTCCGTTTTCAAATGGTGATAATGAAGTAGTCTAGAGAGTACAGGGTTGCCATTTCAGCTTTTGTATGCTACTTCACCTAGTTGAGTTGCATAAGTTTGTATAATGCTTGTTTGAACACATGTAGAAGCAAAGTGCAATAATTCCTTGGTTGTCTGTCGACTTGTAGTTGAACACACATGGTGAGGAGGCAGAGGAAAATTATACTCCTCCCCATTCCTGACAGTCTTTTGTGATATTGTCATCTTGCTACAGTGCCAGTCTCTACAGACATAGCAGGTTTGATATTGGACTTTAAATACTTAAAGCTACCATGTAAATACTATTGCTGGATAGAAAGTAGTAGGAATACTGGTAGCACACAGTGATTGTATAATTGTTAGTCAATGGGATAGATGGATCTATTGCATCCCAGTTTTATATGTTATAATGTTTTATGTATATGCAAACTCCACCATCTTCTAAATGTTTTCTTATACAGGGTGAAAGGTATTGCTTGAACTGTAATAAAATGGCTAATAGACACAGGCACAAGGAACATCACTATGTTTCATTTTTGTAGGTTTAATGACAAAAATTGTATTGGACATATTTGCACTACTCATTATATAGAATCCATGATTAACGTACGGTTCAAGCAGTACCTTCCGCTGTATACTGTCCTCCCAAATAATACCCATGCAGTAATAATGAGAATTTCTTGTTTCAAGTGATGTCCTTCTCAAACATGTCTTCAAAGTAATAGAAATTACATGGGAAATTGAAATTTAAGCATAACATAAGTATAAAGTTATAATTTTGAGCTTATTCAAAGTGAATTAATCATCATAATAGTATCAACCTCATGTAAGCACTTTAAGTAGGGCAGATTGCATGTGATGGTGATTATTATTTGCTATTGTTGTCCTACTGTAATGCGTGTCAAGAAGTTTACTGTTGAAATGGTGATGCTTTACAAATTTTTCTCTCTTAGATAATGCATGATGGGGAGGAGAGCATCCCCCCCCCCCCCGTTCTTGGTGGTGGGTATATTACTACTTACTCTGCATACTTCATAATTGTATGATGTGTTCAATTTCCCTGAGCATTGCTCACAGTGGAGCCAAATGAACAAACACAAACAAACATCACTGTATGGGCTCAATTTGTTTTTTTCCCATATGACCTGTCAATAAATTTAAGGTTCCCATGTGCTGTAGGACCTCTACTGTGTTATATCAAATGTTATATATAGAACCTTTCCCAGGAAAAGGAATCAAAGTGTATTTTCTATTCAATAACTGTAAGTTTTATTAACTAGAACTGGCTTTGTGTATGCATAAGTGACTAGGTGCAATTACAATTACTTATAAGATCATTTCAATAGATTGTAATAACAGACATTCAAGAGGTTAGAATTTGGTGGACATTTTAATTGGATAGGCCATTCAAATGTATATTAATGTAGGCACATGTTCCTTAAAATACCATACAAATGCATTATACAGTATTATTAAATATGAATGTGAATGCAATGTCTCTGTGTTTAACCATAACACACCCAACCTTCATAATTGTCAATCACTTTAACATGTGGTTTAGTGTGCCAGTATTAATTGTTTTTTCATATGTTGACTGCAGAAAGAATGAACAGCACATGCTGGTTTATAAATTTGGGTGGCTGGATGAGACACTCGTTCATTAGTATTGCTCTCTGTCCTCCATAGTATTTTTAATTTTGATGTCCCTTTTAACTTCACAGGTTTACAGAGATTGGAGACTGGTGGGAGGGGGGATGACAATGATGAAGATGGTGCAATTGATGGAATTATGGTGGGAAAAACCAGAGAACATTCATTCTAAGTGCCATTTTATCTACCACAAAATCCCACCTCTGATCCCTAGGATTGAATCCAGGCTTCTTTTGTGAGAGGCCATAGTGCTGCCCAATTAGAAGTGTGAATATGAGACAACATTTAAAACAGAGATAATATTACTCAATACTATCAAGTAATGAAACCAAGAAGTTGTTTTACAAGGCAGCTCCCACTATGACTTCACAAATGAGGTGTATGTAAATAATAGATACTTAAAAAAGAATAACTATTTCAGCAGATATTTTGCCATGCAATACATATTATACATTTATATTGGGTGTTTTGTCATAAATATGGTAGCTGACATTTCGATATGTAGAAATCATTCAGCAATAATGTAGTAATACACAAGTTTTATGTAACTATTTGTGCTTCCAAGGCCAGTGCTTAACCGAGTTACCCAGACTGACAAAAAATTCCCAAAGATACACAGTACATATGCAGAATTTTCTGTTTATGAAATGCTTTAAGTTATTTTGCAATGAAAAGAGCATTATATCCTAATTTATTTATTTGGTATAACAGCAGGAAATAGTGTTTGAGCACAACACTAATACACATCCAAAATCAAACTATGGATCCCAAAACTATTATCATTACATCACATTCAAAATTGAAATAGGTATCAGACATAACCTTTGAGCACGAGTTCTCATGTTCGTTTTAAGATATTAGTGTGCAATCCACAAAAACAAACTTTTCGAAATACAGTTCCTAATTCGAACACATTTCAACACTAAATAGCACAAACACACATTTTAACACCCTAACATAGTAAGTATAGTTTATATTGGTAATGATGAGTTATAGCGACTGTCGTCTGCTAGCGAGCGACCTGGGCGTGGCTTAAGTGGTTGTTGCCTACGGTGAGAATCGAAAACACGCTGTAGGCATAACATGTAGCCAACCCATGCACGCAATGTACAGCGAGCCATTGTAGTTGTATACTTATACGGCCCGCGTGTTGTTATTTATCGTTATTGATGTATTATATTATTATGAGAATGATTATTATTACTATTATGTATTATTATCATCGGCATCCAAATAAAGCATTTGTGGAAACGTCGTGTGTGTCATAACTCAAAACGAAAAGTCGGATAAATACCTAAACTCCCTTGACATGGAATATTATGGGGAATTTTTGATGTTCTAAACATGGCTGAAACGATTTTGATTAAAATACCATTCATAAAAATATTTACATGGCAAATGAAATGTATATCTCGGATTTTCGGGAAAGAGCCTATGAAGTCCTTCATTCGGAAGGAATTTTTTATAACCTTGTATAACTGGTAATCCTTAAGTGATAGAGGAAGACGTGCTACACCAAAAATGTAAATCTCTTTAAAGCTACAATATATTTAAAATAAGCATTATTGTGGCATGAGCCCTTTTTGAGATATCCGTTATTAAATGTGCGAATTGCTCATTTTTTGAAGGTTTCAATTGTTCATTTTTTTTGGTCATTATCTTAAAGTCCTTTCAACACTCAGTTGTTTCTCGTGATGTCATAGAAACAGAATGGAATTTTAAGGCCAGCATATAGCGTCCAGTTGTTAAACATTTGACTATCGCTGTTCTCTTTGTATCGATAACGAAATGTGTAATGTAGATATTTCTGCAAAGTCTTTTCTTATATTAAAATGTAGTAGACAGAAAAAAAAGGTTGATTAAGAATAATAATTTATGTATCTACTAATAAACGATAGAGGATAGAGAAAGTCATGTGAATGAATCAATTGTAATTTTATTATTGTTTTTTATAAAAGGAGTTGAGTTGAAACTTTCTGTGCTACCAAGCTGCAAAGAATGTCATTATTAAAGTGTTTTGAGCTACTAAATGTATGCTTTTCAGCAATTCCTTTTTTTCAGTCTGTACAAAGCAAGAAATATGAAATGAATGAATTTTCGGGTAAAGCAGCTGTAATATAAAATGATTTTTCAAACTTAAAACACCCCTAAGGCTGTTATAAGATTATGCAAACTTTCATACATTTATAATACACTTTTAAGTGCAAAGGTGCAATGACATTTCCTGGAATATTATCCCAAATGCTAACACAAGAAAATATTGGTTTGCCTCAAACTGCATTTTAGAGCATTTCATAGTTTCCTAGATACTTAGTGCAATACACAAAATTCAATCAGAATGAACGGGAGTTCACAGGCTATTTCCAGAAAATTCAAAATGCATGCTTTATTTGAACTCACCAGCACAACCACACTAACACTCCGTAGCTCACACACTCACCTTCAAACACTACAACACACCAGCACAAACACACTCAACACCAAAGCTCACACCCACAGTCACACACTACAACTCACTAGCAAAACACACTCATTTTTCAAAGCTCACACACGCGCAGTAACACACTACAACTCATTAGCACAAACACATTCACACTCCGAAGTTCACACACCCGCAATAACAGGCTACAACTCACTGGAAGAAACACACTCACACTCCAAAGCTCACACACCCCAGTCACAAACTGCAACTCACCAGCAAAAACACTCAAACTCCAAAGCCCACACACTCGCAATCAAACACTACAACTCACCAGCAAAACACACACACAGTTCACCCCCCCCCAGGGGCTCACTATGTGAGTATGGCTTTGACGTACGCAGAGTGCCCGAGCCAGTCCTCACCCTCATCTGGACTAGCCACGTTATCTTCATTTATTTTACGCTTCCTTTTCTACAATTATTTCTTATACTGGGTTCAGGTTCTATGGTTTTATTAACACCTGTCTCACCAACAGGGATCTTTTCTATTTCCGTGGTTGCTGTCCCACTGTTTCAACGCAGCTTCCAACCCCCCAGGGGCTCACTTTATGTGAGTACGGGTTTGGCACACCCGGGGTCCCGAGCCACTCATCACCGTCGTCATCCCTCCACCCTTATCCGGTCGAGGTGGGTTCGTCCTCTTGACCGGGAGACACAAGATGCACTCTCGTGCGTTATTTTCATTTCGTTCCATACCCCCCTCGCCACGCTTCTTTTTTCTCTAATCTATTTACAAACAATTCGCACCACGACCATTCACATATCCCTTTTTCTTCCTCGCCGGCCTACCTTGCGTGTGAAACGCCCACACACTTTTGGTTTATTTTCCAATTTTCTTTTAATCCTCCGTGGACACAGCTTGACGGATACCCGCGCAGTGGGTGCGCAGCTGGGTGAGTGGATAATGGCGTCAGCCCCACTACCCGGGGTCGTCATGTAGGGTGTGTGTTCGTACCTGCTGTTCAACTACAGTCCCGCAGGGGGGGGGGGCACTACATGAGCTGCTGACTTCCCAAGGCCATTGGTTCCCTCTGTCTATGTTCTGGGAGGTGTGACCCTGGGGTGAGACCGGTATGGATAGGCCACTCACCCAAGCCGGGGTAACGCCTGGGAAGACAGAGCCTGAAGTCGGAGACGGTTGCAGTGGTGGAGAATTTATTTCGCTATGGAGCCTCTTTCTCTATTATTAATAACACGCCGAAAAGTTTTGGTAACAGAAGTAACACCACCGTCATCTGGTTGTTACTTAGTCATTACGCAAACAGAGAAAAAACAAACGTTTGAGAAGGTGAACCCTTTTATAATACAGAAGGGCATTGACTGTATTGCTGGTCCGGTTCATTCCTTCGCCTTCACTTCGGTTCATTGTTGGTTCAGAGTAAGTCCGATCAACAAAGTAAGACTTTGCTGCGCGCGACGCTTCTCCACGGTTATCCCATCCGTGTTGAGAAGCACCGCACCTTGAATTCCTGTCGAGGCGTCGTTACAACCCGGCGGAGGGCGATGGATTTTTTCGGGCGTAAAAATCTTTAGCACGGCTTCCTTCGGAAGGGGAGTAAAGCCGGTGGTCCCGTGTCGTAGATTTACGGCAAGTAAAAGAACCTCAAGCCTGATAAAGAGGCCTCTGAGCAAACTTTTCGGCCTTTCATGCCCAATATAGGATAGGACGCTAAGAACCATAGTGGTTATAGAGCGTCCATAAATAAAAAAGCTTTAATTCAATTTCGGCATACGCGATAATGAAGTTACATATATCCAATGAAGGTGCGCATGCCGCTGCCAAGAGTGCCATTTTATCCTAATCGTATTTTAGCCTCTGTGTTCCTGCGGATGATTTTAGTCATTACTTAAAGAATTCTATTTCTCCGGTTGTTTTGGTGCCTGGTCCTCTGTCCAGCACACTCCAATGCTCACATACACACAAAATCACACACTCATGCTCCACAACTCATTAAAACAAACACACACTCAGGCACTACAACTCATTAAAACACACAGCCTCTGGCACTACAACTCATTAAAACACACACTCAGGCATTACAACTTATTAAAAAACACACACACACACTCAGGCATTACAACTTATTAAACACACACACATTCAGGCATTACAGCTTATTAAAACAAACACACACACACACACATACACGCACTCAGACACTACCTCTCATTAAAACACACACATAGACACACACAGACAGACAGATATATACACAAATGCTACATGTGGCGTTTTTAGTTTTCCGTATGGTGGATGTAACCAAGTTCATTGTAATGAAATATGTAATTAATAGTGGTCAAATATATTTTTCGTAAAAAATTTAACGTGAATACCATATAGCATTCACGCAAAATTAGGCTTCTATTCACATTACATTTTCCACGATATGAGTATTTTTTTGTCGAGTAAGAATATTGATTTTTAATCAGTAGAGGACTTCGTCTAACTGTGAAGGTTCCTATTGAGTTCTAATCCTTAAACATAAAATTGTGATTTTGAACTACACAGTGTAAATTCCTGTCAGCGTTTTAAGCTATAAATTATCTAAGGATTGTTTAATCCTTTCTTGCACTTTCCTCCTCGAATCCCCGTTTTTTTCTTTGTTTTTAGTGTAAAGTAAATCAATGACTAAAAGTAAGTTTTGCAAATATAGAATTTTATGGAGTATTCTTCAACTTCCTTTCTGCCTGATTGTTCTTAGTAATGGAAGGAATGGAAAAGATAATTATGGCATAGATGAGCACGGTATTCTTCTTCTTAAAACTTTCTTGGAAATTGTCTCTACGGGATAAACGAAAACTGGGGAAAGCCTTTCCGAATAGCTCTTGCTACTGGAATAAAACGCAGGCCGACAGGGAGGAAAAGAAACACTTTACCACAAAGCATTCGATCATTTATATTCCTTAAATCGCGGCATATGCTACTCACTTTATTTCATCTAGAATGCGGAATTTTTCTTGGAATTCGAATTGCTTGAGTACTGTTTGCAGTGCGATCTGGTGTTTCTTGTTAGCCAAAGGTTGTACCTTTTGCTGAACAGATGTTCCCCCATCCACTTTTAACATGTGGTGCTGCTGTACTGTATTCCTGGTTGAGAGTCATTTACTGCCCATCATAAACATGAATTGCTTTCGGAATGTTCAAACACTACCCCTTGCAAAGTCCCAGGCAGGTAGGGAGGGTGTGAGCTTTGCGGTTCTTAAAAGTCACGTACAAGTGTTATGAAAAATGGAAACGTTCATACAAGATGTTACACTTAAAATGTTTGTTCCTAAAGTACTGCAACCCTGCAAAGATTCGGCTCTTAAGGTTGTGCTTAATTCAAAACCTGATGTTGGATTCACATAACTTTCTCTACCCATTATTCAAACCCTGGAAGCCCTTATCATGCAGCATATTTTACCTGGAAGCCGCATCATCTACGATGGATGGGCTTCTTACGCCAACATCGGAAATATGCTAGACGGCGTATATATACACGACGTAATTGTCCATGAGCAGAACTTTGTAGACCCCGAGGACGACACCATCCACACGCAGAATGTCGAAAACATGTGGATGAGGGTGAAGAGGAAACTTCGGCGGCAATTTGGTACCAGTGACGCCCTCTTCACGTCCTATCTCCACGAATTAATCTTCCGGAATCGTTTTCGGGGACAAGACATGTTTGGCGTAATACTGGATGTGATAGCGCAGCATTACCCGGTGTAACTCAACAATGTCAAATTTAATCAAAGGCGCATACTTCAAATTCTATTTCTTTTAATGACATCAGATTTCCGATTCCCATCTCATTGCAGTACATTAATACAACAATGTGTGTACGTGGCTCAAGGACAATGAGAACAATGCTGCCACCGCTTCTGTCTAATAACGTATGCTGTTGGTAATTCACCTAACTTACACGTCTTCTCCAGTTTTCCTATTGCCACGTCATTGCAGTACATTAATACAACAATGTGTGTTTTGTGACTCAAGAACAGTGAACAACAATGCTGCCACCGCTTCTGTGTAATAACGTATGCTGCTAGTATTTCACCTAACTTACACGTCTTCTCCAGTTTTCCTATTGCCACGTCATTGCAGTACATTAATACAACAATGTGTGTTTTGTGACTCAAGAACAGTGACAACTATGCTGCCACTGCTTCTGTCTAATAACGTATGCTGCTAGTATTTCACCTAACTTACACGTCTTCTCCAGTTTTCCTATTGCCACGTCATTGCAGTACATTAATACAACAATGTGTGTTTTGTGACTCAAGAACAGTGAACAACAATGCTGCCACCGCTTCTGTGTAATAACGTATGCTGCTAGTATTTCACCTAACTTACACGTCTTCTCCAGTTTTCCTATTGCCACGTCATTGCAGTACATTAATACAACAATGTGTGTTTTGTGACTCATGGATATTGACAACAATGATGCCACTGTTTTTGTGTTATACGGTATACTGCTGATATTTCACCTAATTTACAACAATGTGTGTACGTGGCTCAATGACAATGAGAACAATGCTGCCACTGCTTCTGTGTAATAAAGTATGCTGCTATTGCACCTAATTTACAACAATGTGTGTTTGTGGTTCAAGGACAATGTCAACAAAGCTACCACTGCTTCTGTGTAATAACGTATATGTGCGATAATGTGTTTGGCCTGAAATAACAGCATTTTCTTTGGGTATGAATCAACATGCAGGTTTGGTTAACTTTGTACAATAGGTGTGCTTCAATGCAATGTAAAAAACATCGACAAATTGTGTGTTTGAAATAACCGCGCCGCATTGCGAATTTCGTGTTACATAGTTGTTATCTTCCGCGCGTACATTTCTTACGGTTGGCAACGCTCGAACTCCTTAAGCCACGCCCAGGCCGCTCGCTAGTAGACGACAGCCGCTATTACACATCATTACCCAATCCTCTTGGTAAGAATGGCAAGTGTTTTCTGAAGTTAACCCTATGAAAATATAAATGAGATCTTATGTCTTAATGTATAATGGTATTGCAGATGAGAGCACCGATGTTTTGGAGCTGATGATGATGCCAGGCAATGCTGTACCCAGCACACCAGCCGAAATTTTGGAGGTAATAATGGTGCCTGAGAGTGGTGTAGATCCTAGACCTGCCCTAGTAGACGGCACAGAACAGCAAACTATTGTAGACGGTAAAGAATTGGTAGGGGTTGGGCTATTGGGTCAAGCTGTTATCTAAGTCCTGGCGCATGCGCACAGGGTAAAACATCCGCGTGACGTCGTCTGGTAAGATGCGGGACGGGGAGAAGCAGTGTGACCATACGCGTGAAATAAGCATTAAAAGCACTAGAGGAGACCGTGTAACAGTTCACACTGTGTACGGTTTAAACACGTGTTTATTTGTACACCAAATAAAACGCGGCGTGACAGTCACATGACGTACGTTTTTATATTGTCTGTTTATCTGTCCACTTAATACTTAAGAAACGTGCGTACGTTTTTAATACTATATCTTAATAATAGTACCAAAAACAGTAGATAACGCCAGAAAATTGCGCGCGAAATGCGAAAATAGAGATTGAAGGACAGAATATTCATGAAATTTCAGCGTAATAGCACTAGATCTTAAATTAGGTTTATCGGAAAAATGATAAGCAACTGACGAATTTAATGCCGTACATGCATGTTGCCATGGTAGCTCAATGGTTACAAAACTGGACAAAAACTGGGAGGTTCGTGGTTCAAATCCCGCCGATGGCATTGGAATTTTCAGTCGTCTGATTCTACCTTTTCTATTCTTACTAAAGATTCTTACTTTCACTACTACGTATAGTAAGCAGCGGAAGTAATGCATTCCACCCAAAATTTCGATATCGAGATTCCACCGGAAATGCATTTTTGAGGTGCCCTGAATCCAAATAAAGCATTTTTTAAACGTGTCTGTCAGGCTGCGAACAGCATAACTCAAAAACGAAAAGTCGGATAAATACGGAACTTGGTACTTGAGTTTACTATCTTTCAAGGATGCGACATGAAGGTTTTAAAGGAAATCCCCCACCCCATACTACCCTTTACATGGAACATTTTTCGAACATTTTGCTTTTCTCAAACACACACTTTGTCATATACCTTTTTTTTTGTCTTTTCTTCCTTTTTTTGTCGAGTGAACCATTTCCGAGGTATATTTGTTTGAATTTTCTAATACTTATACTTTTTCTAAAATGAAAATTCGTTATTCATTTTTTTATGTCCTGGACATACAAAGAATATGAAATGCTCCACATAGCAACCAGCTCTTAAAACATTTGACTATCGCTTAAAGCCTATCATATTCCCCTTGCACCTACAAGAAAATTAGCAATCGGATTAACATGAGTAGGTACATTAGAGGAATTCGAGCGCAGTTTTTTGGGCATATATGGGAAAGGATAGGGAAAACGAGGATAGATGGGGCGGTTCAATGAGGAAAATGGGTTTATATGGGAGAGATAGGGAATACGACAACCGATAGTACGCTAGACGGGGTTGAAGGAGGGAAATACGTTTATATGGAAGAGATAGTAGAGAGGTGTTAGGCTAGACAAAGGCTGTGGAGTACAGTATGGTTTGTATGAAAGGTATAGGAATACGAGGACAGGTGTAAGGCTAGACAGAGATTGTGGAGTAGAGTGTGGTTTATATGAGAGGTATAGGAAAACGAGGAGAGGTGTTAGGCTAGACAGAAGTCGAGGAGTAGTGTATGGTTTATATGAGAGATATAGGAAAACGAGGAGAGGTATTAGGCTAGGAGAGTTTGAGTGTTTATAAGGAGAGACGAGAAAACGGAGAGAGTTCCTATGTTAGGACAGACAGGTGTTATAGGTAGAATGTGCTTTATATAGATTAGATAGGAAACCAAGGAGAGATACTCAGCTAGACAGGGGCGGGAGAGGAATACGCTTTATGAGAGGTAGCGGATACGGGGAGAGGTGCTAGGTTAGACAGAGGCTGAGAGTAGAGTATGCGTTTATATGTATGAGAGGTATAGGAGCAGGAGGAGAGGTGCTAGGCTAGACAGAGGTTGAGTAGAGTATGGGTTATATGAGAGAGGTAGGGAACAGGAGGAGAGGTGTTAGGCTAGACATAGGTTTAGGAGTAGAGTATGGTTTATATGAGAAATATAGAAAAACGAGGAGAGGTGTTAGGCTAGACAGAGGTCGGGGAGTAGAGTATGGTTTATATGAGAGGTATAGAAAAACGAGGAGAGCTATTAGCTTAGGAGAATTGAGTATGTGTTTATAAGGAGAGATGAGAAAACGGAGAGAGATCCTATGCTAGGATAGACAGGTGTTAAAGTTAGGTTAGATGGGAAACCAAGGAGTGATACTCAAGTAGTATAAGTCCCGGATGAGCCAATTGGATAAACGATAATCCTGCCGCTAGGGGCGCTAGTGTCGCTGCGAGCGACGGCGGTAAGTTTGAAAAGCGCCATGAGCGGAAGGATTATCGTTATTGCAATTGGTTCATCCGGGACGAGCTAAAAGAATTGAGGATTAGGGAAAGATGAACGAAAAACAGGAAGTGACGTGGAGTGTTTTGATTGGTAAAAATAAGACGAAATGTGATTGGTTCGTTAATTCGGGTGGAAGATGAAGGAAGGAAGATAAAAGAGTATGGAGGACACGTGATGGAGAGGAGCGGGGTGGCGAGGTGTTGTCTGTGCGGAGGTCGGGACTGAAAGAGGGAAAAGATGGCGAACGAGGGATAAAAAGTATAACAGAAAGTGACGTGTGAAGTTGTGATTGGTGGGAATAAGAAGTGATGTTATTGGTAGAAAGGAACAAATGAAAGTTGTTGATTGGTAAGAATAAGAGAGATTATGATTGGTGGAAAGAAAAAGGTGTGGGAGTGGGGTATGTTGGAGGTGATGGGAAAGGTAAGTTTTCCTAGCAACAAGATTTGCAAAAACCTCTCCAGAACACATCAGCAATATTTGAACGTTGGATGGTAGTTTTCTTGAGTGGATAGAGAGATGGGGCGATATGAGATGCGGTGGTGAAAATGGGAACTAAACAAGATGGTTGAGACAAGAGGTCTAAGGACGAGGAAATTTCGAGGTTAGTGGTCAACATGGCGGTCGCAAGAGGTGGGGGCAAGGAAACGCGGTGGTGAGAATGGGAACTAAAAGAAGATGGCGGAAGCAAGAGCTTAGAAGAGCAGATTTTGAGGTTAAAATAGTGGGAGCTAAAAATGGCGGAGGGTCGGCGACAAGGAGATGCGGTGGCCAACGTGAGAACTAAACAAGATGGCGGACGCAAGAGGAGGGTAAGGAGATTTGAGGTTAAGATTTTTAGGTTAAAAAAGGACGTAAGCATGGGAACGAAATCCAAGATGGCGAAGGCAATGGTGTGGACGAGGAGATGTGAGGCGCGGTGGCGAAAATGGGAACTAAACAAGATGACGAAGACAAAAAAGTCTAAGGACGAGGAGATTTCGAGGTTAGTGGTCAACATGGCGGTCGCAAGAGGTGGTGGGCAAGGAGATTTGAGGTTAAGATTTTTAGGTTAAAACAGGACGTAAGAAGGAGAACTAAATCCAAGATGGCGGTGGCAAGGGTGGGAGGAGGAGATGTGAGGCGCGGTGGTAAAAATGGGAACTAAACAAGATGGCGGAGGCATGAAGCTCAGGTTAAAAGTATGAGGTAAACGTGGAGAGCTTAAACCAAGATTGCGGTGGCGTGGTGGTGAAAATGGGAACTAAACAAGATGGCGGAGGCAAGAAGTCGAGGGACGAAGAGATTTGAGGTTAGGGTCAACATGCGAAAGATGTCGAACGCAACAGATGGTGACGAGGAGATAGAATTGAGGATTAGGGAAAGATGAAGGAAAAACAGGAAGTGACGTGGAGGGTTTTGATTGGTAAAAATAAGACGAAATGTGATTGGTTCGTTAATTCGGGTGGAAGATGAAGGAAGGAAGATAAAAGAGAATGGAGGACACGTGATGGAGAGGAGCGGAGCGGCGAGGTGTTGTCTGTGCGGAGGTCGGGACTGAAAGAGGGAAAAGATGGCGAACGAGGGATAAAAAGTATAACAGAAAGTGACGTGTGAAGTTGTGATTGGTGGGGATAAGAAGTGATGTTATTGGTGGAAAGGAACAAATGAAAGTTGTTGATTGGTAAGAATAAGAGAGATTATGATTGGTGGAAAGAAAAAGGTGTGGGAGTGGGGTATGTTGGAGGTGATGGGAAAGGTAAGTTTTCCTACCAACAAGATTTGCAAAAGCCTCTCCAGAACTCATCAGCAATTTTTGAACGTTGGATGGTAGTTTTCTTGAGCGGATAGAGAGATGGGGCGATATGAGACGCGGTGGCGAAAATGGGAACTAAACAAGATGGCGGAGACAAGAGGTCTAAGGACGAGGAAATTTCGAGGTTAGTGGTCAACATGGCGGTCGCAAGAGGTGGGGGCAACGAGACGCGGTGGTGAGAATGGGAACTAAAAGAAGATGGCGGAAGCAAGAGCTTTGAAGAGCAGATTTTGAGGTTAAAATAGTGGGAACTAAAAATGGAGGAGGGTCGACGACAAGGAGATGCGGTGGCCAACGTGAGAACTAAACAAGATGGCGGACGCAAGAGGTGGGTAAGGAGATTTGAGGTTACAGTACCAAAACACCAAAGGATATATTCCTACGCCAAGCAGGCCCGAAAAATAATTATGCGTGTGGTACTTACCTCTTACTGGTGTTGATGCGTCACCAAAAGCGCAGCAGCTTCACGCGACGCGAAAAAATAAAAGCAAACTGTTTTTGAAAACGCTTAACCAGCTTTAAGATCAACCAACATCACTACGCACTGATATACCTAGGTTTTTTAAAGCGGTACAGACGCCCTTTGCACAGACGTAATTTAACTATACCAAAAACCTGGTACTGGACCATCGTAATGGTCGCTAGCGTACGTAGGAGCAGGGTTCTCATAGCCGGTCGAAAGCGGTCAAAAACGTGTACGACGTAGGTGTTCACAGTAGCTACTGTCGAGTCAACCGTCGAGGTGTGAATGAACGAGATCTGTTCTTGCCGGCAATCTGGTTCGGAGATGTGAGGAGCGGTGGCAAAAATGGGAACTAAACAAGATGGCGGAGACAAGAAGTCAAGAACGAGGGGATTTGAGGTTAGTGGTCAATATGGCAGACGCAAGAGTGGTAATCAGCAGTCGATGTGCGTCACGATATGCCCGCTGCGATTAAAGAGCTGCAAACTGCGCGATAACTTGAAAAATATTGCCCGGCGTGACGCATTGCGCGGCGCGCGCGTTTGCCGTAAACCGTTACAGTTGCCATACTTATATTATCCGTCTTTCTTTTTGTTTTCTTTTTCTTTTCTTTCTTTCTCCCTTTTTTTTAAAATAACTAGTTTTTTGGGGTTTTCTCTGGTTGGTAGACGAATGCAAGCTCTTTCTGCTTTTTCATAGGTTTTCCCTGGTTGGTAGGCGTTTGCTGTAGTGGTTGACGAAGCCCTTTCTAATTTTCGTGGTTTTTCAGGTTTTTCGTGGTTGTCCCTGTCCGGTAGGCAAATGATGAAGTTTTCCCTTGTCGGCGCACGGATACTAGGCACATACTCGCACACATACATTCGCTCAGAAACTCTTTCTATTTTTCGGGCTTTTAAAAAATTAATTAGGCACACACACTATAATAGTAGCGTATATCAAAATTTAACAAACAAAATTCACACAATGACAAAATTGAAAATGTATATATATTTTAACACAAAAGTGTGCAGTGCAAAAGAAAATAAAAATTAAATAGGCACACACACATTTAATAGTAGCGATACCGCTTGATAAGGCACAAATTGCACGTTGTTTGTTAGGGCAATGCATGTTGAAAGTTGGCACACTGGGAAGTTGGTTCGCACAAAATCCGCACAATCACAAAATTGAAAATGTATATATATTTTAATACAAAAGTGTGCAGTGCAAAAGAAAATAAAAATTAAATAGGCACACACACACACATTTAATAGTAGCGATACCGCTTGATGAGGCACAAATTGCACGTGTTTGTTAGGGCAATGCATGTTGAAAGTTGGCACACCGGGAAGCTGGTTCGCGCAGTTTTGCAGCTCTTTAATCGCTGTGGTCAACCGACTACTTCATCAGCATCCGTTCACACGGTCAGTTTTCATGCTATCGTGCAGTTTGCACGACGCGAACAGCACGTGCTTCCCCGTATGATCGCCAAACACCGTCACACCTGTCATAGCTTGTCGGCTTATTTCATGTTCATATTCCTTTTCAACGCATTTCGTTTAGAGGTATTGTTTATTTGTTTTTCATGGCAATACGCTTTTGGCATAAGTTTTTTGCATTAATTTTATATAATGGATTGCGAAAATGGAAGTTTCTATTTGTATTTATGACAACTATGAAAATACAGGGAGAAGGACAGGCTTTTTCCACCTACCATGCTGTTGCTGATGGTACGCTTGGTGGCCATATTCGACAGGGTGCGGTTGGCGGCCATATTCGACAGTTTATTGCAATGCGTGCAACAAGGGCACACAGCCACTTGTTGCTCGCGTCGAAAGTTTGTGCGTGATTTTTCTCAGATTTTATGCACCGCACATCACAAAATCACTACACACGCCACTGATAGTTTTAAATATTTGACACTGATGTTGAAGTTGTGGCGGGGCACTTATTTTAACTCCACACGCACTTAATAAATCACATAGCCGTGTGGAAATACTTAACTTTCAGCGAAAAGCGCTAGTGGGAGTGCAAGCTCAAGCACTATTAGCAACATGTAGCAAGCGTTATAGTTCTGCTCGCGTTAGTCTTTTCTCCTACGATGTCGTTGGTGATGGTGCGGTTGGCGGCCATATTTGACAGTTTATTGCAATGCGTGCAACTAGGGCACACATCCACTTGTTGCTCGCGTCGAAAGTTTGTGCGTGATTTTTCTCAGATTTTATGCACAGCACAACACAAAATCACTACACACGACACTGATAGTTTTAAATATTTGACACTGATGTTGAAGTTGAGGCATGGTACTGTTATTAACTCCACACGCACTTAATAAATCACATAACCGTGCGGAAATACTTAACCTTCCGCGAAAAGCGCTAGTGGGAGTGCAAGCTCAACCACTATTAGCAACATGTAGCAAGCGTTATAGTTCTGCTCACGTTAGTATCGGAGAAAACAGTAAAAAGAACGATTCTCATGTGCAGCGGAAGCAGCAGTACGTGAATGACCGTGTGCTGATGAAGCAGTCGATGTGTGTTACAATATGGCAGCCGCGTTTAAAGAGCTGCAAAATGCACGATAACTTTAAAAAAAATGGCCGTGCGAACGGATGCTCATCAGCGAGAAAATCTTTTAAATGCGGTTTTATGGTCGATGGTAGGGAAAAGTGCAGCGGTGGATGGACGGATGGTGTGACCGGAAGTGCACCGGAAACAAATTCCATTTCAAATGGCAAATGTGTGAGAAGGACAAATTCAAATGCTGTACGCTTCATTTTGTAATATAACTTTGTTTCTATATCTGAATGTCAATATATTCAGTGCTTTAGGGCTGTATGGATTGTTACTTTTACTTAGAACTGCTTTAAATCCTTGTTTTATTTCCTTTAACTTTTGGTAATGCAAACAATAATTACTCTGGGGGAATGCTTTATTTCTGATACATTCTATAACGGGCCAGGCATTTTACTTTTCTAGTTTTCTTTTTTACTTTCTCTACTACGTATAGTAAGTAGGGGAAGTATTGTATTCCACCCAAAAATTCGATACCGAGATTTCACCGGAAATACATGTTTTGAGACCCCCTGGATCCAATCACAACGTTCCACGTCACTACTTGTTCTACTTTTTAACCCTCGGTCGTGCATGTTTTGCGTCCTTGAGTTTCCATACCTCGCACACGCAACACCACAGCGCGATAACATGTCCACGTGCTAGCTGGTGTACCGGTACGATCGCCTCCTGGGCCTGCTCAACGCCGAGGAAGTGGTAGTGCAGACCTGCGTACCCGTGACGAACCAGGTCATGTACGTGGTGTTGAGGTAACTCCGAGGAGAGCCCCAAGGTGATCCACGCTACCAATGCCGTGATTGCGGCTTACACCACGGCACACAAGTGCCTAGTGTTATTTTGTCACCTGAAGCGAATTGGAGATCCAGTGTGCTACTTCGTCACCGACATCGTCGTCACCGTCCTCCCGAGGGATTGGCAACCGTCCGTGGGACGCCTCCTTTGCTGACATTGAGGACCACTTCGGACCGGTGAAGGCAAGCCATGTGCCGTTCACAAAAAAAAACTTATTTTTTGTTTTTAGCATCGGTAAAACACTTTGTGGTGCAGTTGCTTGTACATTCTTTTTGCTGCTAACCAATAAACGATGAAGTTCTTACTGTTTTTCGGGGTTTTCCTGGTTGGTAGACAAATGCAAACTCTTTCTACTTTTACATGGCTTTTTCCCTGGTTGGTACGCGATTGCTGCAACCGTTGCCAAAGCTCTTTCTTTTTTTCGTGCTTTTCCCTGGTGGGTAGACAATTAAACTTAAGTCCTTTATCCTATTTCGTGGTTTACCCCTGTTTACGGACGCATGCTCAGTGCGCTCTCTCACACACACACACACACGCTCACAAATCTCTAACTAGTTTTTCGGGGTTTTCTCTGGTTGGTAGACGACTGCAAGTTCTTTCTGCTTTTTCATAGGTTTTGTGTTTGTTTCACATCAGCCGTTTCTAACGCCATTAACGCAGTTGCATCATGAACACTTACAGTTCTGCCTTGGTTTAATAGACTTGCTAACTTTTGTGTGTGCAAACAAATAAAACTCAATTTAATGTTTGAGAGTTTGCAATTCTATTTTTGCTTTCTCTACTATGTACTTACAGTAAGTAAAGGAAGTATTGTACCCCACCCAAAAATTCTATGTCGAGGTTTCACCGTTTCGAGGTTCCCTGACCCAAAAAAACCAAACATTTTAGACAAAGATCCGCGTGTGTGTGTGTGAACAGTACAACTGGGAAACGAAAACTCGTTTAAATACGAAACTTGGCATTTAAGTTCAGGACCTTTCAGGGGTGCGAGACGAAGGTTTTGAAGAAAATCTCTCCAATTCAAACTACTCTTTACATGCAAAAGTTTTCGTCATTTTTAATTTTCTCAAAAATGTCTCTTATATCATAATATATCAATTTCCAGAGCCTATAGTGAGTTAGGTCAGCTTAAGAGAGCTGGTATAATCTAGGATGCAGTTTACGTTAAAACTGCATACATTGTGCACATTTGTGAACACGAATCGATCGTAACTCTTATGTAGAGTGTCAGTTACTAAAACTTATAAACTAATGTTATTTACATTTAAAATATTTATATTTAGTATTTACAAAACTGCATTAAGTTTTGGAGTAAAATTAGTAGTACCATTATTTTTTTTGAATGAATGAAATCCTCCTCTGTATTCAAGGTGTGAGTGATAAGGTATCTTTCTAATGCTGACTTGATTTTATTTTTATTATTTTTCAGTTCCTTACGGTTTATGATGGAAATGAATTAAACAATACATGTCATTTGCAATGTCCTTGCAAGGCCGATCTAGAAGTAGTCGATACATAAAATGTCACAATTACTAAAAAAAAAAAAAATCTGATGTGTAACACTCACATGACTTTATCTACTCTTGTACAAACTATTTTTAGAAACTCTTATTCTCCATCTATTTCATATTAATCAAGATAAACATTTGCAGAAACGATCTTTTGACATGCAAAGAGAATTACATTTTACACATAGCGACCAGTTCTAAAAATACATGACTATCGCTTAAGGCGTACTATGTTCCCCTTGTTTTGTATATACAAGGGCAATATAGAAATACAGTAGCCTTTAAGCATATACATATCTCTTAATACCTGGTTGCTATGTGCATCACCATTCTCTTTGCCTCAGATTAATACTCTTTGCATATACAAGACAAAAACTGAATAACGAATTCCCATTTGAGAAAATAAGTATTGAAACATTTAAGGGAATAACAAGCAATATCTCGAAAATGGTTCACTCAACAAAAAAATGTATATGACATAAATTGTGTATTTTAACGCGATCTACATTTTTTTGTGTAGTAAAATTTTGTATATCTCTTATGGTTTACCACTTATGCAAAAGTCGTTCACAATAAGAATACTTTTGGAGCCATTCCCAGAAAATTCGAGATATACATTTCATTTGTCTTGAAAATATCTTGAACATATGATATTTTAATCAAAATCGTTAGAACCATTTTTGAGAAAATTAAAACTTTCGAAAAATGTTCCATGTAAAGGGTTGTCTGGGGTGGGGGATTTTCTTGGAAACCTTCGTGTCGCATCTCTGGAAGATACTGAACCTAAATACCAAGTTTGGTGCTTATCCGACTGTTCGTTTCTGAGTTATGCTGTTCACAGACACACACACACGGACATGTTTCCAAAAATGCATTTTTTTGGATCCAGGGGGTCTCAAAACATGTATTTCCGGTGAAATCTCGGTATCGAATTTTTGGGTGGAATACAATACTTCCCCTACTTACTATACGTAGTAGAGAAAGTAAAAAAGAAAACTAGAAAAGTAAAATGCCTGGCCCGTTATAGAATGTATCAGAAATAAAGCATTCCCGCAGAGTAATTATTGTTTGCATTACCAAAAGTTAAAGGAAATGAAACAAGGATTTAAAGCAGTTCTAAGTAAAAGTAACAACCCATACAGCCCTAAAGCACTGAATATATTGACATTCAGTTATAGAAACAGAGTTATATTACAATTGAAGCGTACAGCATTTGAATTTGTCCTTCTCACACATTTGCCATTTGAAATGGAATTTGTTTCCGGTGCACTTCCGGTCACACCATCCGTCCATCCACCGCTGCACTTTTCCCTACCATCGACCATAAAACCGCATTTAAAAGATTTTCTCGCTGATGAGCATAAGTTCGCACGGCCATTTTTTAAAGTTATCGTGCATTTTGCAGCTCTTTAAACGCGGCTGCTTTATCAGCACCGTTCTCACGGTCATTTTTCAAGTTATCGCGCAGTTTGCAGCTCTTTAACCGCGGCTGCCATATGGTAACACACATCGACTGCTTCATCAGCACACGGTCATTCACGTACTGCTGCTTCCGCTGCACATGAGAATCGTTCTTTTTACTGTTTTCTCCGATACTAACGTGAGCAGAACTATAACGCTTGCTACATGTTGCTAATAGTGGTTGAGCTTGCACTCCCACTAGCGCTTTTCGCGGAAGGTTAAGTATTTCCGCACGGTTATGTGATTTATTAAGTGCGTGTGGAGTTAAAAACAGTACCATGCTTCAACTTCAACATCAGTATCAAATATTTAAAACTATCAGTGTCGTGTGTAGTGATTTTGTGTTGTGCTGTGCATAAAATCTGAGAAAAATCACGCACAAACTTTCGACGCGAGCAACAAGTGGATGTGTGCCCTTGTTGCACGCATTGCAATAAACTGTCAAATATGGCCGCCAACCGCACCATCACCAACGACATCGTAGGAGAAAAGACTAACGCGAGCAGAACTATAACGCTTGCTACATGTTGCTAATAGTGCTTGAGCTTGCACTCCCACTAGCGCTTTTCGCTGAAAGTTAAGTATTTCCGCACGGCTATGTGATTTATTAAGTGCGTGTGGAGTTAAAATAAGTGCCCCGCCACAACTTCAACATCAGTGTCAAATATTTAAAACTATCAGTGGCGTGCGTAATGATTTTGTGATGTGCGGTGCATAAAATCTGAGAAAAATCACGCACAAATTTTCGACGCGAGCAACAAGTGACTGTGTGCCCTTGTTGCACGCATTGCAATAAACTGTCGAATATGGCCGCCAACCGCACCCTGTCGAATATGGCCGCCAAGCGCACCATCAGCAACAGCATGGTAGGTGGAAAAAGCCTGTCCTTCTCCTTGTATTTTCATAGTTGTCATAAATACAAATAGAAACTTCCATTTTCGCAATCCATTATATAAAATTAATGCAAAAAACTTATGCCAAAAGCGTATTGCCATGAACAACAAATAAACAATACCTCTAAACGAAATGCGTTGAAAAGGAATATGAAAATGAAATAAGCCGACAAGCTATGACAGGTGTGACGGTGTTTGGCGATCATACGGGGAAGCACGTGCTGTTCGCGTCGTGCAAACTGCACGATAGCATGAAAACTGACCGTGTGAACGGATGCTGATGAAGTAGTCGGTTGACCACAGCGATTAAAGAGCTGCAAAACTGCGCGAACCAGCCTCCTGGTGTGCCAACTTTCAACATGCATTGCCCTAACAAACAACGTGCAATTTGTGCCTTATCAAGCGGTATCGCTACTATTAAATGTGTGTGTGTGCCTATTTAATTTTTATTTTCTTTTGCACTGCACACTTTTGTGTTAAAATATATATACATTTTCAATTTTGTCATTGTGTGAATTTTGTTTGTTAAATTTTGATATACGCTACTATTATAGTGTGTGTGCCTAATTAATTTTTTAAAAGCCCGAAAAATAGAAAGAGTTTCTGAGCGAATGTATGTGTGCGAGTATGTGCCTAGTATCCGTGCGCCGACAAGGGAAAACTTCATCATTTGCCTACCGGACAGGGACAACCACGAAAAACCTGAAAAACCACGAAAATTAGAAAGGGCTTCGTCAACCACTACAGCAAACGCCTACCAACCAGGGAAAACCTATGAAAAAGCAGAAAGAGCTTGCATTCGTCTACCAACCAGAGAAAACCCCAAAAAACTAGTTATTTTAAAAAAAAGGGAGAAAGAAAGAAAAGAAAAAGAAAACAAAAAGAAAGACGGATAATATAAGTATGGCAACTGTAACGGTTTACGGCAAACGCGCGCGCCGCGCAATGCGTCACGCCGGGCAATATTTTTCAAGTTATCGCGCAGTTTGCAGCTCTTTAATCGCAGCGGGCATATCGTGACGCACATCGACTGCTGATTACCACTCTTGCGTCTGCCATATTGACCACTAACCTCAAATCCCCTCGTTCTTGACTTCTTGTCTCCGCCATCTTGTTTAGTTCCCATTTTTGCCACCGCTCCTCACATCTCCGAACCAGATTGCCGGCAAGAACAGATCTCGTTCATTCACACCTCGACGGTTGACTCGACAGTAGCTACTGTGAACACCTACGTCGTACACGTTTTTGACCGCTTTCGACCGGCTATGAGAACCCTGCTCCTACGTACGCTAGCGACCATTACGATGGTCCAGTACCAGGTTTTTGGTATAGTTAAATTACGTCTGTGCAAAGGGCGTCTGTACCGCTTTAAAAAACCTAGGTATATCAGTGCGTAGTGATGTTGGTTGATCTTAAAGCTGGTTAAGCGTTTTCAAAAACAGTTTGCTTTTATTTTTTCGCGTCGCGTGAAGCTGCTGCGCTTTTGGTGACGCATCAACACCAGTAAGAGGTAAGTACCACACGCATAATTATTTTTCGGGCCTGCTTGGCGTAGGAATATATCCTTTGGTGTTTTGGTACTGTAACCTCAAATCTCCTTACCCACCTCTTGCGTCCGCCATCTTGTTTAGTTCTCACGTTGGCCACCGCATCTCCTTGTCGTCGACCCTCCGCCATTTTTAGTTCCCACTATTTTAACCTCAAAATCTGCTCTTCTAAGCTCATGCTTCCGCCATCATCCTTTAGTTCCCATTCTCACCACCGCGTCTCCTTGCCCCCACCTCTTGCGACCGCCATGTTGACCACTAACCTCGAAATTTCCTCGTCCTTAGACCTCTTGTCTCCGCCATCTTGTTTAGTTCCCATTTTCGCCACCGCGTCTCATATCGCCCCATCTCTCTATCCACTCAAGAAAACTACCATCCAACGTTCAAAATTGCTGATGAGTTCTGGAGAGGCTTTTGCAAATCTTGTTGGTACGAAAACTTACCTTTCCCATCACCTCCAACATACCCCACTCCCACACCTTTTTCTTTCCACCAATCATAATCTCTCTTATTCTTACCAATCAACAACTTTCATTTGTTCCTTTCCACCAATAACATCACTTCTTATCCCCACCAATCACAACTTCACACGTCACTTTCTGTTATACTTTTTATCCCTCGTTCGCCATCTTTTCCCTCTTTCGGTCCCGACCTCCGCACAGACAACAACTCGCCGCTCCGCTCCTCTCCATCACGTGTCCTCCATTCTCTTTTATCTTCCTTCCTTCATCTTCCACCCGAATTAACGAACCAATCACATTTCGTCTTATTTTTACCAATCAAAACCCTCCACGTCACTTCCTGTTTTTCCTTCATCTTTCCCTAATCCTCAATTCTATCTCCTCGTCACCATCTGTTGCGTTCGACATCTTTCGCATGTTGACCCTAACCTCAAATCTCTTCGTCCCTCGACTTCTTGCCTCCGCCATCTTGTTTAGTTCCCATTTTCACCACCACGCCACCGCCATCTTGGTTTAAGCTCTCCACGTTTACCTCATATTTTTAACCTGAACTTCATGCCTCCGCCATCTTATTTAGTTCCCATTTTTACCACCGCGCCTCACATCTCCTCTTCCCACCCTTGCCTCCGCCATCTTGGATTTAGTTCCCCTTCTTACGTCCTGTTTTAACCTAAAAATCTTAACCTCAAATCTCCTTGCCCACCACCTCTTGCGACCGCCATGTTGACCACTAACCTCGAAATCTCCTCGTCCTTGGACTTTTTGTCTTCGTCATCTTGTTTAGTTCCCATTTTCGCCACCGCGCCTCACATCTCCTCGTCCACACCATTGCCTTCGCCATCTTGGATTTCGTTCCCATGCTTACGTCCTGTTTTAACCTAAAAATCTTAACCTCAAATCTCCTTACCCTCCTCTTGCGTCCGCCATCTTGTTTAGTTCTCACGTTGGCCACCGCATCTCCTTGTCGTCGACCCTCCGCCATTTATAGTTCCCACTATTTTAACCTTAAAATCTGCTCTTCTAAACTTTTGCTACCGCCATCTTCTTTTAGTTCCCATTCTCACCACCGCGTCTTCTTGCCCCCACCTCTTGCAACCGCCATGTTGACCACTAACCTCGAAATTTCCTCGCCCTTAGACCTCTTGTCTCAACCATCTTCTTTAGTTCCCATTTTCGCCACCGCATCTCATATCGCCCCATCTCTCTATCCACTCAAGAAAACTACCATCCAACGTTCAAAAATTGCTGATGAGTTCTGGAGAGGCTTTTGCAAATCTTGTTGCTAGGAAAACTTACCTTTCCCATCCCCCCCAACATACCCCACTCCCACACCTTTTTCTTTCCACCAATCATAATCTCTCTTATTCTTACCAATCAACAACTTTCATTTGTTCCTTTCCACCAATAACATCACTTCTTATTCCCACCAATCACAACTTCACACGTCACTTTCTGTTATACTTTTTATCCCTCGTTCGCCATCTTTTCCCTCTTTCAGACCCGACCTCCGCACAGACAACACCTCGCCACCCCGCTCCTCTCCATCACGTGCTCTCCATACTCTTTTATCTTCCTTCCTTCATCTTCCACACGAATTAACGAACCAATCACATTTCGTCTTATTTTTACCATTCAAAACACTCCACATCACTTCCTGTTTTTCGTTCATCTTTCCCTAATCCTCAATTCTTTTAGCTCGTCCCGGATGAACCAATTGCAATAACGATAATCCTTCCGCTCATGGCGCTTTTCAAACTTACCGCCGTCGCTCGCAGCGACACTAGCGCCCCTAGCGGCAGGATTATCGTTAATCCAATTGGCTCATCCGGGACTTATACTACTTACTCAGCTAGAGAAGGGCAGGAGGGAATGCGCTTTATGAGAGGTAGGGGATACGGGGAGTGGTGTTAGCCTAGACAGAGGTTGAGAGTAGAGTATGCGTTTATATGTATGAGAAGTATAGAACAGGAGGAGGGGTGTTAGGCTAGACAGAGGTTGAGGAGTAGAGTATAGTTTATATGAGCTATAGGAAAACGCGGAGAGGTGTTAGGCTAGACAGAGGTCGAGGAGTAGAGTATGGTTTATATGAGAGGTACAGGGAAACGAGGAGAGGAGTTAGGCTAGACAGAGGTAGAGGAGTAGAGTATGGTTTATATGAGAGGTATAGGGAAACGAGGAGAGTCGGTAGGCTAGACAGATAGTGAAGCAGTAGGAATATGGTCTTATATACAGGAGAGATAGGGAATAGGAGGGGAGGGGCTAGACTTTGAAAGCGGCTTTAGACGTGAACTTAGTGGAAAACTGTTTCATGCCAATGTTAGAACGCTAATTCTAGACATGCCCATCACGCACCCCATTCAGGGAAAAGGTGACTCGTTCAGGGAAAAAGGTGACTGCTCAGGGAAAAAGGTGACCTGCAACGGGAAAAATGTGACCAGCAAAAAGGAAAAAGCTGACCCGCAAAGGGAAAAAGGTGTCCCATAAAGGGAAAAAGGTGAGCCTTAAAGGGAAAACGTGACCCACAAAGGGAAACAGGTGACCAGCAAAGGGAAAAAGGTAAGCCATAAAGGGAAAAAGGTGACCTGCAACGGGAAAAAGGTGACCAGCAAAGGAAAAAAGGTGACATACAACGGGAAAAAGGTGACCAGCAAAGGGAAAAAGGTGACCTGCAACGGGAAAAAGGTGACACACAAAGGGAAAAAGGTGACCAGCAAAGGGAAAAAGGTGATCAGCAAAGGGAAAAAGGTGAGACATAAAGGGAAAAAGGTGACCCGCGAAGGGAAAAAGGTGACCCGCGAAGGGAAAACGGTGACCCGCGAAGGGAAAAAGCTGACCAGCAAAGGGAAAAAGGTGACCAGCAAAGGGAAAAAGGTCATCAGCAAAAAAGAAAGGTGAGCCATAAAGGGAAAAAGGTGACCTGCAACGGGAAAAAGGTGACCAGCAAAGGGAAAAGCTGACCAGCAAAGGGAAAAAGGTGACCAGTAAAGGGAAAAAGTGACCCGCGAAGTGAAAAAGGTGTACCCAACAAAGGAAAAAGGGTAGGGAAAAAGGTGACCCTCTCACGGGAAAAGCTAACCCACTCACACTAACAGGGAAGTAATTCAACTAGTATTGCAAGAGGCTGACTGCATCATAGCAGTGTATGATTTCAAAGTAATTCAGCTAGTATCGTAGGTATTTAGGCTAATTCATCTAGTATCACAGGAGGATAGATTCCAGAGGCTAACTGCATCATGGCTCTGCATGATTTCACAGGTAATTCAGCTAGTATCGTAGGTATTTAGGCTAATTCAGCTAGTATCACAAGAGGATAGATTCTAGGGTTGGGTATAACGTAGTGTCGTATTTCACAGGTAATTCAGAGAGTATCGTAGGTCTTTAGGTTAATTCAAGTATCACAGGCAATTAGAGTAATTCAGCTAGCATTACAGGAGGGGTTCCAGGGGTCTGTTATAACATAGCTTCGTATTTCACAGATAGTTCAGTTAATATCGTAAGTATTTGAGGTAATCGACATAGCTTCACAGATATTATTGATAATTTTGATCAGCGATTTGTATCACAGCTATTTAAGGTAATTGCAAGTGATTCAGGTTGTATTAATGGCATTTGAGTCATTTTAACAGGTAATTCAGATAGTATCACAGGCGCTAGTGTTAATTTCGATCAGGGATTCGTATCAGAGCTATTTAAGGTAATTTCACATGATTAGGGTAGTATCACAGGTATTTAAGTAATTTTAACAGATAATTCAGATAGTATCACAGGTATTCGTGGTAATATAGAGAGTAATTAGATTATAAACATCTCATCCAACGTTACAACAATTTATATACTTTTTCTAAATCTTACAAACCTGTTATATGTTAAACAGTTAGTGTACGAGGCGGAGAGGGATGAACTGCATATTGATTCACAAATTGAAAAGCTTTGCGTCAACATACCTTTATTTAAGTTCGTTGTAGGTGTCTCTCCCCTTTTATCTAGGCTTGAGACTAGCACTAGGATTGCTCCTAATGGCAGGGTTACCACCTTCCCTTCCATCTTCTTCCTTTCTTCATCAGGCGTCTGCTAGTTGCATACACAGCACACGGATAAACTTCATTTTTAAGATTGTAGACTCACGAGAAAATCTTCATCTTCGACTTACATTCTCTTAAGCACTGTTTGTAATACTGTAATGTCCATACGCATAGGTAGTTATTCCATCCTCAGCAATAATTCTTTTATCATCAAAGGGATTCATTGTAATTTTATTCACTTGCACTGTGGTAACAGCATGCTTTCGTGATAGGATTAGATTCATGGGCGTTCTGATGATTTCACAGGTTTTAAGACAGTCTGTATAGCTGTCAAACGAAATGTACTGCTTAATAGCGCTACGTTTTATACCTTTAATCTTTTTTATCACTGAGCCTTGAATATCTAAGGCATACATCTTAGGACGTAGTCCAACAAAGCGTAGGATGATTTTGCTATTGGCCTCATCTTTAAATTTTCCCAATACCTTCTTGTTCTGAGTAGAGTAACATATATGGTTGGCAGGGTAATCAGCTGTATCGAGATGCTCAAGAAAACGTAGCTTGTCCTGGTACACATCTTCAGTTGTAACACGATGAATGAACGAATCAGTGTCCATATACATAAGCTTCAGGTTTTCAGCTCCATAATAAGGCAACAACACGTCTTAATGATAGTGATACATTCATGTCTTGGAGATGTCCAATACACTCATACCAATGTATATAGGCTTGTTGAATGCAATCTGACGAGGGGCCATATGTACAGCAGCTAGATTAGCAGCATATATCATCCTGTCGATAAACGTAGGCTTGGCGGTCAGCTTCTCTAGGGTTTTTTCATTGGTCACCAGTCGTATATCCATACGGTTACGCAGGTTCTCCATAGTTTTTCCAAACATGGCGTTGTTAAAGAGCTTGTAGAGATCCTTCTCGAAATCATTTGCTGCCTGTTGTCGTAGCCTGTTGTTAAATTCCACGTAAGGTTTCAACCACCGAGACTGTCTGAATTGTAGCACACGATGGATTTTTGTTAGTCGTAGTCCATGATCAAGAGCTTGCTTCAAAGCCATGTAATGCACTACATACTTCTGTCGAGGTCCAAGATGGGGTATCAGTTTCTTTGTAGCTGATTCCAATGGCTTCATACACTCAGGCAGGAAAGGTAGATCGTTGTGTAGATCGTGAAGTTCTGCAGGATACTCGATATCGACTTCTAATATGTACCCATGAGGATCATCTTCTTGTAGTCTTTCTAAGTTGATTTCTTCAGGCGAAACCCACTGAAATCCACCAAAAGGAAGGGCGTGACACATTGCCCAGCCATATTGGTTATTAGCGTCCTCGTATGTGATAAATTGGGTTGGCCTCGACGGATCAAACTTCTCCATATAAGTGTTATTAGCCTCTGCATACCGATGAGAAACCTGACATAAACCTCCTCTTATACCTGATTCCACCATGAGCAGTTGATCATAATCTTGTAACAGCTCTAACTTAATTCCAGTATACAGTAACATAGCGTCCCATGTAAGACCTGGAGAGGTAAAATAATGGGCCGGATCGACCTTGTGTTTTGAGGGTTTGCTCTCTGAACGTCTCAAAGATGTCAGCTAGAAGAAGTACATCCGAAGTTAAGTAGAGATCGCTGTACTCTCCCAGGTTTCTCACATTAAACAGCTCCCATACATTTCTAGCATGATCATAGTCAGTATTAGTAATTTCTTCTTCATTTAATCTATTGTAGAAGGAGTCCTTAGGAGGCAAGCAGGTCTCGTTCAGGGCATCCCATGACGTAACAAAATCATATGGAAATACACCCTTACGTGTCATCAACTTCAATTTGTCTTCTCCGAAGTACTTTAGTGTTTCTGGATATGAGGTTAGATTTTTTACCAACGTATCCAAGCTTGTACTGAGGAATCGGAAGCTATCCACAAACGGAAGCTTTATATCACCTACATACTTGGTGAATGAGATATAGCTTTCTTCAGAGTTAGGAATTACATCCACACGTTCACTTGTGCACCCCAACTCCTTTACAATGAAATGCGAGTCATATCCGCTAAGGTTATGCATGAAGACTGGGATATATTTAGGTGTTTTTCAGGCTAAATTGCATTCATTATGTAGACTTCCACGATATTCACCGCTGATGTGATCATGGTCGCGCACTTTGTAGTTTTCTCCTGTAAAGCCTTTACCACACAAGTAGCATACCATAGAAGACTCAAAATCTCTCAAAAGCTGTTTTCCTGGAAACTGATCTGGAGTCAGCGATGGAAGTGAAATTCAAGAAATTGGTGACTGAAATGGAGGAGTCTCAGCTTAAGGGTAGCAGCTGGGCTTTGCTTGCTGTGGAAGGAGTTCGACTTCGTATCAACAAGTACAACCCGTTACGAGGAAGTAGCTACATACCACTACCGTCATCTGTCGGAGCTAAAGAAGCGTGTATAAACATTCAGAACTTTACCGACGAGAAATGTTTCATGTACTCTATATTAGCTAAATTCGTTGAGAAGGATGCGCAACGTGTGAGCAAATACAAACAACTTCAAGATAAGTACAACTTCAGCTGTGTTTCCTATCCTACTCCACTTTCTCAAATACCTAAATTTGAGAAGTTTAACAAGATATCTATTAACGTTTTCGGTCTAGATGAAAAGCATGAAGTGTATCCGATAAAGGTTGCTGATATTGAACTACCTGAACATCGCGACCTGCTACTATTGAATGATACTAGTGGAAAACATCACTACGTGTATATAAAGAATTTTGAGAAGCTCGTTCGACGCCAGAAAACTAAATGTAATGAACGTGTTTATACCTGCAAGCGCTGTTTTACACATTTTGATAATCGATATGGACGAAGTGGACTGAAAAACTACAAGAACATGCAGCCACCTGTAATCAACATGGTGTTGCAAGGGTAGTTATGCCTACCAAGGAGAAATCAATTGTACAGTTTAAAAATGTTGAGAGGATACTGAAACTACCTTATGTCATCTATGCTGATTTTGAGAGTATTCTCACTCCATGTCATACGTGTATACCCAATCCTGAAACTTCCTATACAATACCTTATCAAGAGCACTCACCAATGAGCTTCTGTGTTTATGTGAAGCCAACATCCTGTGTTGAACATCTCGAAACTGGACTTCCTAAGCAACCCTATGTATATCGTGGCTATGATGCTGCTCAGAAGTTTATGCTGTACCTGACATCTCTTGCAACAATGATTGGTAATATATACAAATCTGCTAAGCCTCTGAAACTTACGGACCAACAGAAAAGAGATTTTGAGTCTTCTATGGTATGCTACTTGTGTGGTAAAGGCTTTACAGGAGAAAACTACAAAGTGCGCGACCATGATCACATCAGCGGTGAATATCGTGGAAGTCTACATAATGAATGCAATTTAGCCTGAAAAACACCTAAATATATCCCAGTCTTCATGCATAACCTTAGCGGATATGACTCGCATTTCATTGTAAAGGAGTTGGGGTGCACAAGTGAACGTGTGGATGTAATTCCTAACTCTGAAGAAAGCTATATCTCATTCACCAAGTATGTAGGTGATATAAAGCTTCCGTTTTGGATAGCTTCCGATTCCTCAGTACAAGCTTGGATAAGTTGGTAAAAAATCTAACCTCATATCCAGAAACACTAAAGTACTTCGGAGAAGACAAATTGAAGTTGATGACACGTAAGGGTGTATTTCCATATGATTTTGTTACGTCATGGGATGCCCTGAACTAGACCTGCTTGCCTCCTAAGGACTCCTTCTACAATAGATTAAATGAAGAAGAAATTACTAATACTGACTATGACCATGCTAGAAATGTATGGGAGCTGTTTAATGTGAGAAACCTGGGAGAGTACAGCGATCTCTACTTAACTTCGGATGTACTTCTTCTAGCTGACGTCTTTGAGACGTTCAGAGAGCAAACCCTCAAAACACAAGGTCGATCCGGCCCATTATTTTACCTCTCCAGGTCTTACATGGGACGCTATGTTACTGTATACTGGAATTAAGTTAGAGCTGTTACAAGATTATGATCAACTGCTCATGGTGGAATCAGGTATAAGAGGAGGTTTATGTCAGGTTTCTCATCGGTATGCAGAGGCTAATAACACTTATATGGAGAAGTTTGTTCCGTCGAGGCCAACACAATTTATCACATACGAGGACGCTAATAACCAATATGGCTGGGCAATGTGTCACGCCCTTCCTTTTGGTGGATTTCAGTGGGTTTCGCCTGAAGATATCAACTTAGAAAGACTACAAGAAGATGATCCTCATGGGTACATATTAGAAGTCGATATCGAGTATCCTGCAGAACTTCACGATCTACACAACGATCTACCTTTCCTGCCTGAGTGTATGAAGCCATTGGAATCAGCTACAAAGAAACTGATACCCCATCTTGGACCTCGACAGAAGTATGTAGTGCATTACATGGCTTTGAAGCAAGCTCTTGATCATGGACTACGACTAACAAAAATCCATCGTGTGCTACAATTCAGACAGTCTCGGTGGTTGAAACCTTACGTGGAATTTAACAACAGGCTACGACAACAGGCAGCAAATGATTTCGAGAAGGATCTCTACAAGCTCTTTAACAACGCCATGTTTGGAAAAACTATGGAGAACCTGCGTAACCGTATGGATATACGACTGGTGACCAATGAAAAAACCCTAGAGAAGCTGACCGCCAAGCCTACGTTTATCGACAGGATGATATACGCTGCTAATCTAGCTGCTGTACATATGGCACCTCGTCAGATTGCATTCAACAAGCCTATATACATTGGTATGAGTGTGTTGGACATCTCCAAGACATTAATGTATCACTATCATTAAGACGTGTTGTTGCCTTATTATGGAGCTGAAAACCTGAAGCTTATGTATATGGACACTGATTCGTTCATTCATCGTGTTACAACTGAAGATGTGTACCAGGACAAGCTACGTTTTCTTGAGCATCTCGATACAGCTGATTACCCTGCCAACCATATATGTTACTCTACTCAGAACAAGAAGGTATTGGGGAAATTTAAAGATGAGGCCAATAGCAAAATCATCCTACGCTTTGTTGGACTACGTCCTAAGATGTATGCCTTAGATATTCAAGGCTCAGTGATAAAAAAGATTAAAGATATAAAACGTAGCGCTATTAAGCAGTACATTTCGTTTGACAGCTATACAGACTGTCTTAAAACCTGTGAAATCATCAGAACGCCCATGAATCTAATCCTATCACGAAAGCATGCTGTTACCACAGTGCAAGTGAATAAAATTACATTGAATCCCTTTGATGATAAAAGAATTATTGCTGAGGATGGAATAACTACCTATGCGTATGGACATTACAGTATTACAAACAGTGCTTAAGAGAATGTAAGTCGAAGATGAAGATTTTCTCGTGAGTCTACAATCTTAAAAATGAAGTTTATCCGTGTGCTGTGTATGCAACTAGCAGACGCCTGATGAAGAAAGGAAGAAGATGGAAGGGAAGGTGGTAACCCTGCCATTAGGAGCAATCCTAGTGCTAGTCTCAAGCCTAGATAAAGGGGGAGAGACACCTACAACGAACTTAAATAAAGGTATGTTGACGCAAAGCTTTTCAATTTGTGAACCAATATGCAGTTTATCCCTCTCCGCCTCGTACACTAACTGTTTAACATATAACAGGTTTGTAAGATTTAGAAAAAGTATATAAATTGTTGTAACGTTGGATGAGATGTTTATAATCTAATTACTCTCTATATTACCACGAATACCTGTGATAGTATCTGAATTATCTGTTAAAATTACTTAAATACCTGTGATAATACCCTAATCATGTGAAATTACCTTAAATAGCTCTGATACGAATCCCTGATCGAAATTAACACTAGCGCGTGTGATACTATCTGAATTACCTGTTAAAATGACTCAAATGCCATTAATACAACCTGAATCACTTGCAATTACCTTAAATAGCTATGATACAAATCGCTGATCAAAATTATCAATAATATCTGTGAAGCTATGTCGATTACCTCAAATACTTGCGATATTAACTGAACTATCTGTGAAATACGAAGCTATGTTATAACAGACCCCTGGAACCTACCCTCCTGTAATGCTAGCTGAATTACTTTAAACGCTTGTGTTACTTGAATTAACCTAAATACCTACGATACTCTCTGAATTACCTGTGAAATACTACACTAAGCTATACCCAAACCTAGAATCTATCCTCCTGTGATACTAGCTGAATTAGCCTAAATACCTACGATACTAGCTGAATTACCTGTAAAATCATGCAGAGCCATGATGCAGTTAGCCTCTGGAATCTATCCTCCTGTGATACTAGATGAATTAGCCTAAATACCTACGATACTAGCTGAATTACTTTGAAATCATACACTGCTATGATGCAGTCAGCGTCTTGCAATACTAGTTGAATTACTTACCTGTTAGTGTGAGTGGGTTAGCTTTTCCCGTGAGAGGGTCACCTTTTTCCCTACCCTTTTTCCTTTGTTGGGTACACCTTT
This sequence comes from Deroplatys truncata, assembly GCA_030765065.1. NCBI lineage: Eukaryota > Metazoa > Arthropoda > Insecta > Mantodea > Mantidae > Deroplatys > Deroplatys truncata. The sequence goes on from CM060990.1 coordinate 285,570,515, forward strand.
TTCCCTTCGCGGGTCACCTTTTTCCCTTTACTGGTCACCTTTTTCCCTTTGCTGGTCACCTTTTTCCCGTTGCAGGTCACCTTTTTCCCTTTATGGCTCACCTTTTTCCCTTTGCTGATCACCTTTTTCCCTTTGCTGGTCACCTTTTTCCCTTCGCGGGTCACCTTTTTCCCTTCGCGGGTCACCTTTTTCCGTTTACTGGTCACCTTTTTCCATTTGCTGGTCACCTTTTTCCCGTTGCAGGTCACCTTTTTCCCTTTGCTGGTCACCTTTCTCCCGTTGCAGGTCACCTTTTTCCCTTTGCTGGTCACCTTTTTCCCTTTATGGCTCACCTTTTTCCCTTTGCTGATCACCTTTTTCCCTTTGCTGGTCACCTTTTTCCCTTTGTTGGTCACCTTTTTTCCGTTGCAGGACACCTTTTTCCCTTTGCTGGTCACCTTTTTCCCATCGCGGGTCACCTTTTTCCCTTTAGTGGTCACCTTTGTCCCTTTGCTGGTCACCTTTTCCCTTTGCAGGTCACCTTTTTCCCTTTATGTCTCACCTTTTTCCCTTTGCTGATCACCTATTTCCCTTTGCTGGTCACCTTTTTCCCCTTGCTGGTCACGTTTTTCCCTTTATGGGACACCTTTTTCCCTTTGCTGGTCACCTTTTTCCCTTTACTGGTCACCTTTTTCCCTTTGCTGGTCACCGTTTTCCCGTTGCAGATCACCTTTTTGCCTTTGCTGGTCACCTGTTTCCCTTTGTTGGTCACTTTTTTCCCGTTGCAGGTCACCTTTTTCCCTTTGCTGGTCACCTTTTTCCCTTTGTGGGTCACCTTTATCCATTTGTGAGTCACCTTTTTCCCTTTGTGGGTCACGTTTTCCCTTTAAGGCTCACCTTTTTCCCTTTATGGGACACCTTTTTCCCTTTGCGGGTCAGCTTTTTCCCTTTTGCTGGTCACCTTTTTCCCGTTGCAGGTCACCTTTTTCCCTGAGCGAGTCACCTTTTCCCTGAATGGGTTACGTGATGGGCATGTCTAGAATTAGCGTTCTAACATTGGCATGAAACAGTTTTCCACTAAGTTCACGTCTAAAGCCGCTTTCAAAGTCTAGCCCCTCCCCTCCTATTCCCTCTCTCTCCTGTATATAAGACCATATTCTTACTGCTTCACTATCTGTCTAGCCTACCAACTCTCCTCGTTTCCCTATACCTCTCATATAAACCATACTCTACTCCTCTACCTCTGTCTAGCCTAACTCCTCTCCTCGTTTCCCTGTACCTCTCATATAAACCATACTCTACTCCTCGACCTCTGTCTAGCCTAACACCTCTCCGCGTTTTCCTATAGCTCATATAAACTATACTCTACTCCTCAACCTCTGTCTAGCCTAACACCCCTCCTCCTGTTCTATACTTCTCATACATATAAACGCATACTCTACTCTCAACCTCTGTCTAGGCTAACACCACTTCCCGTATCCCCTCTCATAAAGCGCATTCCCTCCTGCCCTTCTCTAGCTGAGTATCGCTCCTTGGTTTCCTATCTAACCTAACTTTAACACCTGTCTATCCTAGCATAGGATCTCTTTCCGTTTTCTCATCTCTCCTTATAAACACATACTCAATTCTCCTAAGCTAATAGCTCTCCTCGTTTTCCTATATTTCTCATATAAACCATACTCTACTCCTAAACCTATGTCTAGCCTAACACCTCTCCTCCTGTTCCCTACCTCTCTCATATAACCCATACTCTACTCAACCTCTGTCTAGCCTAGCACCTTTCCTCCTGCTCCTATAACTCTCATACATATAAACGGATACTCTACTCTCAGCCTCTGTCTAGCCTAGCACCTCTCCCCGTATCCGCTACCTCTCATAAAGCGTATTCCTCTCCCGCCCCTGTCTAGCTGAGTATCTCTCCTTGGTTTCCTATCTAATCTATATAAAGCACATTCTACCTATAACACCTGTCTGTCCTAACGTAGGAACACTCTCCGTTTTCTCGTCTCTTCTTATAAACACATACTCAAACTCTCCTAGCCTAATACCTCTCCTCGTTTTCCTATATCTCTCATAAACCATACACTACTCCTCGACTTCTGTCTAGCCTAACACCTCTCCTCGTTTTCCTATACCTCTCATATAAACCACACTCTACTCTCTACTATCTCTTCCATATAAACGTATTTCCCTCCTTCAACCCCGTCTAGCGTACTATCGGTCGTCGTATTCCCTATCTCTCCCATATAAACCCATTTTCCTCATTGAACCGCCCCATCTATCCTCGTTTTCCCTATCCTTTCCCATATATGCCCAAAAAACTGCGCTCGAATTCCTCTAATGTACCTACTAACATGAATTAGATGGAGAATAAGCATTTGTACAAAAATGTGTACAAGAGTAGAGAAAGTCATGTGAGTGCAATACATCAGATTATTTTTCTGTCTATACACTGAAATCAAAATAAAGTGTTGTAGAAATAGCTACATTACACATTAGGTTAGAATGGGAACAGCGATAGTCAAATGTTTTAGAACTGGACGCTACACACTGGCCTTAAATTTGCATACTGTTTCCATGCAATCGCCAGAAACATGGAAAATCTATGGGACTTAAAAAGAAACGACAAAGCACTGAACAAATCGAACCATTAATAACGAATATCTCGGAAGTGGTGATGCCACAAAAAAACTATTTGAAATAAATTGGTTATAAAGCAGTATACATTTGTTGTGCAGTACATTTTCGTCTATCGCCTAACGTTTACCAGTTATACAAGATTATACAAAATTACTTCCAAATGAAGTACACTTCACGACTATTCCCAGAAAATTCAAGGCATACATTGTATTTCCTCATCTAAATATCTTTAATACATGGCGTTTTCATCAAAATAGTTATAGCCATTTTTTTTCAGAAAATAAAGAATTGGAAAATGTTCCATGAAAACAGTAGTTTGGGGTGGAGAAATTTTCTTGAAAATCTTCGTGTCGTATCTTTGGAAGTTACTAAGCCTAAATATGTTTGGTATTTATCTGACTTTTCGGTTTTGAGTTATGCTAACAGCATAACACACAGATGCACGCGAGTGCACGGACCTTTTCCTAAACATGCCATTTTTGGATTCCGGGGCTCTCAAAGCATGTTTTCCTGTGAAATTTCGGGATTGAATTTTTGGGTGGAATGCAATACCTTCTCTACCTACCAGGTACGTGGTAGAGAAAGTAAAAACTGAACTTCGAAATCTACCTTCACTTACAGGCTGAATAGAAAACGTCCCCCCTTCCCATAGAATATTCATACAACTTTTGCATTAAACCACTTTTAAAATTGAACCAAATATTTTCGGGAGCAATGTGCGTAATTATGTGAAACCTGGCCAACGACTAGTTCCTTACATTTGTCGTCCATTGAAATGATTAAAACATATTTTTAGCCAAGTGCCCAACTCCGCGACGACTGTGCTCTACCTTGCTAGCAAGTGTTTAAGTCCCAGCGCATGCGCACTGGCTTGACCCAAGTGCCCAACTCCGGGTGTGAGCTCTGTTTACTAACGGAAATGTTTCAAGTTTCTGCACACTATAAAAGAGCCTCTCTACCGTTTTACTTCATTTGTTGAAGCCCAGCACCTTAAAAAATTCAAGGCGATTTTTTTGTTTATTGTCGCCCAATGAAACATTCCTACAATGTAGGTTTTTCTTTTTATATTTAAATAATGGGGGGATATTTACTGCGTTTAATATGGATTTTATATAGGGATGGAGATGTATTACGTGCTTAATATAGATTTTATACGGGAATGGAGAGGAATTGTACATGTTTAATATAGATTTTATATGGTGATGGAGAGGAATTGTGTGTTTTAAATGTGGATTGTATATGGGGATGGAGGGGAATTATGCATGTTTAATATGGATTTATATGGGGATGGAGAGGAATTATGTATTTAATATGGATTTTATATCGGATGGAGAGGAATTGTGTGTTTTAAATGTGGATTTTATATGGGGTGGAGGGTAATTGTGTGTTTTAAATGTGGATTTTATAGGGGTGGTGGGGAATTGTGTGTTATTATGGATTTTATATGGGGATGGAGAGGAATTACATGCGCTTATGGGATATATGTGCAAATGGAGTTGTTTATGTAGAAGATATTTTCCATATTTATGTCAATTAGGAAAAGATATGTGGCATAAATGTTTGAGCAGGTAAATAGACATGTCTATCTTCCCTACACCTGGAGAGCTCATGGATAGAGCCGTCTTTTTTCGTTATTAAAGATTAACGTGAAACATGTTTTATAGCTCCGGTAAAAGTATCTCAATATTTCATGATATTGGTAGGCAATTTAATGGTGTAATTTTCTCGCCAATTTTACGTTTTCGCGCGAAAACCTTCCCTTCCGTAATAAACATGAAAAAGTTTTGTTTGTTTGTTTGTTTGTTTTTTAATGAACTGAAAAAAATGTTTACTGTTCGCCAACAGAGAAAAACTCCCCGACAGGAATGTGCTATCCTTATCTGGAAACAGTGCGACAAGGACAGTGAATGTGTGTGACGGAGAATGCATGTTATGCAAGGAGTAAAACTATTCAATGAGCTGTAACTAAGCTGTCATGTGTGTCATAAATAAGGGTACCATAAGCAAGTAGGCAGCATTCGGACCACGTCTAATCAGCAATTTCCCCCCCCCCCCGCCTTCATTCCCTGAAATTTCTTTGCTCTGGAAGACAGTACTTGAAATGTAAGCTTTTAACATTTGTTCACGACTGGTAAGTATGCGATATACTGCAATGCAGGTATTCGTCACCTTGTCCTTGGGGAAATTCTGCACATCACGACACAAAAGAGGGATTATAACGGTAGTACCCGCAAAGCGACTAGGCGTATTGACCTCAATTATGAATACAACCACTTTCCTCTGGCGGGAAGCTTGATGAGCGGGAAGGGGGAGGAAATGTTATTAGGCTTCAAATTTTAGTTATACTGTATTAAAAAAACAACGGTATTAATAAACCTTACATTTCATTAAATTATGTGTAAGTACTGAGTAGAAATAACCTCAGTTAATTAATTATCATAATGAATAAAATTATGACAATCGATAAAATAAAATTATTGCATGCAATAACTTACATTTACAGCAAACTTTTGCGTCAAGACCTTTTTTGCAGCAAATCTGTTGATGACATCATCAATGAATGGTTCTGTAGGTTCCTCGTCCCCTTCTGCTGACACCTTCACACAAGTTTGAAGCGTATCCTGAACCACTCTATTTCTTAATTTTGTCATTACCCTATTCATTGTGCTGAATGTCATTTCTGCACTGGCAGTGGAAACGGGGATGTAGAGTACAAACTTTCAGCTAGTGTCCTTAGTGCTTCATAGCTAATGCCGGACCTTTACCGTTTAAGTAGTCGCGTGGGGTCATTATGCACTCCATGCATTTGTTAATTTTTTTGTCCAAGTATTCACATTATTACACGATTGTTAAATAAAATTCAGGAATCAATGTTAATTCTGTGAGTAATAAATATTCCAGAACAAATTACATGGCAAAATTCCGTAAATTACATACATGCTAGCAGATATCTACATGGATCCTGCTTCTAAAATAAACATAAAAATATAAGATTATGAAATGGAATTTCTTTTAATATTGCAATTCTAAACTTAATTCATCTTATTATTTTGATATGTAATTTTTTTCACTTCTTCAATGCACTTTACACCGTGATTTTTAAGTTACACCACTAGTCGCGTGGGGTACAAATTGACCCCGAGACAAACAAACGTCTCTACTCACAAACGAGCACTGTCAGTAATAATCGCAGCAGGACAATACAATTCAGGGAAGGTACTGGGAGAAAGAATAGTGTGACCAACAGCATTAAATAAATATCAGTAGTAATATTAACAGTGGGGTCATTATGACCTGCACCAATGTTGCCAACTTAGCCATTTTATGGCTAAATCTAGCATTTTTACAGTAGCGTTTAGCCATCTAAAATCGTAAAATGCTTATAGCCTGAAATCTAGCCAATTTAACCAAACCCTTAGCCTAAATAGCATAATTTCATTTGCGCTTTAGCTGAGCAAAATAAATGGTTAGGATGAATCCTCAATACCTGTGTAGTTGTATTATGTTATAATGATGTCATCAAAATGAGTACTAATCATAAAGTCGACTTCTAAAGTATGCGCTCAATGTCTATGATTTGTGACACACAGAATTGGTCGGTTTTTACATATTTTACCTAAAGAATTTTGGTAAATTTCATATCTCAATATCAGATATATTTAACGTACGGTGTTGGTGCTTAGCAAAAATATACCTTATTTCATTACAATTTTATATTAAATAAATTATTCTTTTACAGTATTTACATATTATGGAATTATGTAATCAATTATGATATTTAGAATTTCTTAATGGGGTCGCCCTCCCTCTATGCTAGCCTCTAGTTCCCGAAGTCGCGGGTTCAAACCCGGTGAGGGCGATGGATTTTTTCGGGCGTAATAATCCTTAGCATGGATTACTTATTCCTTACTTATTGTTTTATTGCTATATGTAAATTTACTTCTTTCAGAAGGGAAGTAAAGCCGGTAATCCCGTGTCATAGATTTACGGCACGAAAACCTCAAGCCTGATAAAGAGGCCTCTGAGCAAAATTACCGGTCTTTCACGTCCAGTATAGAATGGGACACTAAGGACCATAGTAGTTAAGAGCGTCCATAAATAAAACTCAATTAAATTTGTCTGAATGAGGTTTAACTTCTGCAAACAAAATATGGATAATTTTAGACTCCAATTATATCTAGCCTTTTTTTGTTAAATAATGCCTTTTTAAAGATACCATCTAGCCATCATTTGCGAGGAAGTGTTGGCAACACTGTCGTGCACGCGACTACCCAATAGTTAAGATAAAAGAAGCAACACCAGAAGACATAAATTGTGCTTCTGCACATGCTTAGAAGAAGGAAAGTCTGCAATAACAGCGTCAACATATTTAAGTCCTAACATCAAGCATAGTTCTTTACAAATATTATCATAAAATTCTTGAAATGTTAAAAACTTTCGAAATATGCACTTAGTTCTATCACTTTCACTGTCTTGTCATTGAACCTTTGCTCAATTTGCGTACGTCTTATTCAGAAAATCCGTTGCACTCGCATAAGCAGCAGATGGAAATTGTAATCTCAAGTGTATATTTTGATTTTTTCAAAATTAACCTGCCGCGGTTAATGGGTAGGTTAAAAGGATTTAGAGTCCAGGTAAGAAAACCATTACAGCAGTCTTTGCTAGTTAGGCAGCCAAGAATGTCCAAACACGCCTTCTTGTGTTGTGTCAATGCCCTACAATGAAAAATTCCCTAAGGTTTTAAATTACTCTTTTATACATATCGAAGAACTCTCTTTCTCTCTCTCTCTCTGGTAAATCAGATAAAGTTCCCACGCTTTCAATTAGAGTGCATAAGTATCAACTATGGTTGCTCCTCTTATACATTTATTTTTCATTCCCTAAAAGTAAATGCCTTTATCCAAAAAACGTCAGCAAACAGAGATCTTATTTTTCACAGCAGGAGTAAGTCAAAGGGAGATGGAAGTCCAAGTTGTCCAAAATTATTGTCCATTTTGACAATATATCTTCTTTCATTCTTACTTTCTCTGCTACGTATAGTAAGTATAGAAAGTATTGCGTACACCCAAATATTCCGTACTGAGATTTCACTGGAAATATATCTGTTTTGAGACCCCTGAACCCCCAAAAAGGCATTTTTAGAAAAAGGCCTGTGTGTGTCTGTGAACAGCATAACTCAAAAACGAAAAGTTGGACAAATACCTGGCATGTTGTATGTTTTCCAAGATGCGGCACGAAGAGTTTCAAGAAAATTCCTCCATTCCAAACTATACTTTGCATGGAACATTTTTCGAGATGTTTTATTTTTTAAAAATGGCTCTAACGATTTTGATTAAAATCCACAAGATATTTACATGTCAAATACCAGGTTTATCTGTAATTTTCTGAGAATAGCCTGTTAAGACATTCGGAATGAATGTTGTATAATGTTGTAGAAGTGGTAAATGTTCAAGAATATAATACAAAAACGTACTACAAAAAAAAGTAGATTCATGTAAACCACACAATTTATTTCAAATGAGTTTTTTGTTGTTCTTTATTTTTCATAAGCCATTTCCGAGATATTGGTTATTAAAGGTTGGAATTATTCATCACTTGGTCGTTCTCTTGAAGTCCTGTCAAAATTCAGTTATTTCTCGCGATTACATGGCATTTTAGGGGGCATTTAGGGAGGTCCAAAGGTAAATCAAGGATAGAAAATAAACGGATACTTCAGTTTGAACTAACGATTTTAAGGTCAGCGTATAGCGTCCAGTTCTTCAACATTTGACTATCGCTATCCCCTTTGTAACTGTAATGTAATGTAGCTATTTCTGCAAAGATTTATCTAGATGAAAATGAATTAAATAGAAAAATAAGCTATCGTAAGAATGTTTGTATACAAACTAATAAGCGATAGAGGGTAAGAAAAAAAGTAATGTGAATGTAATGCATCAGAATTTTTCACCCCAAAATTATTTTGGCTGGATGCTTTTCAGAACTTAGCATCATTTTGTGTACAGATTGCTTACAAAGGTGTTTCACATCCACTCTTTACTTCCCTCGCTCTCTGTGTACATTTCTGAGTTATTCACTGCCATTTTATTTCTCAAATTGAAATTGAGTTTTATTTATGGACGCTGTTTAATTGCTGTGGTCCTTAGCGTCCCATTCTATATTGGGGTGAAAAACCGGAAATTCTGCTCAGGGGCCTCTTTATCAGGTTTGAGGTTCTTTTACGTGCCATAATTCTACGATACGGGACCACCGGCTTTACTTCCCTTCCGAAGGAAAACATGCTAAGGATCTTTATGCCCGAAAAAAGTCCATCGCCCTCCGTCCGGGTTTGAACCCGCGATCTCTGGAACTAGAGGCTAGCATGGTAACCACTACACCACGGGACATTTTATTTCTCTCCCGTGTATTATGTGTACTTGTGAAATAGAAAGGGTTAGAGAAAGACTTGTGAATGTACGTCATAAATGTTTAAATCTTAACATATGAAGTTCACAGGGAAAGGATGAGATAGTGTCCCCTTTTCGGCGAAATTGAGACACTGCGTAAATTATATGTTGAAGCCTAAGCTATGATGTGTAGCAAGTACATGTTGAAAATCAAAATAGGTTAATTGCACATATATTTAAATGTAAACGGTGTATATGAAGAGATTGAGGTAAGTAACAATTAAATATATTGCGACTTTTGTCAGTATGGTGTTACAAAATGTACAACTGCAACAATGGTGTAATATTATTAGCAATCTTCCTAATACAGCGCCATGGTTGATAATGCTAGAAAGCATTTAGGAGAATTTTTTTCATATTAAGAAACATTATGCAAAATCATGAATAAAACAATTGCAAAATATTTAATTGTGGTATAATGGTTTAATAAAAAGTTTAACATTTAAGGAAATATTGGTTTCGTTATGTTTACCACTGTTCACGCACACAGACTACCGCGCCGACAATTATTTGTACCTCAACAATAGTTGAGGTTTTATGTTTTAAATTAAGTTAAATTTACTGATACATTTTCACTTATATGAAAATGCAGACATAAATAAAGATAGGCTACGGCGCGAATCGGAGTTAGGTAGTAATGATAGTCTTAAACATGGATAACAATGAATAGCTTCATGATATAAGGTACGTTTTCCATACATTTAACGATCAATTTATTTAATTTTTTTAGTTTTTGTTGTGTGTCTGTAAGCCTGCATGAGTGAATCTAGGTATAATTGGCGCAACAGTTCTAGACGTGCCAAAATCTTAATGACAGCTATGAAGCGAGTTGCTTACCGAATCAGGTGACCGTTCGTCTGCATGCTGCAGGAGGGACAGTCATTGACAAATATCCGCACACCGGTTATGCACTGTACTGATAAATTTATAGTTATATACAGTATATTTAAATCCACCGTTGTAAAAAGCGCTTAATGAAAAAAACTGTCAATATTCTGCCTCCAATTCTTCCATACCTGACAGCCCTTCCTCTTCTGCGGAATCACTCACATCATTGCCGCCATCACTGCTGTCGCTACTTCCTGCACCTTTATTCTGGATGAGAATTCTTTCTATTTGATTTTCTGCAATTCCATCTTTTTCGAAATAATGATTCTCAATTTATTCAACATGTCGACATTTATTTTCCCATTCTGGCCTTCCAACTTCTGCAAATCGCTGGCGACATAACTGCTCCACATCTTTTTAATTTAAAAGTGATATTTCTGCAGACCATCTATTTTTGACATCAGCCCAGATTAATTCGATTGGGTTTAGATCTGGGTGATACGGTGGCAGTCTAAGTACATTATGACCATGTATTAATAGCTGGCCAAGTATGTATGACTTCTGAAGCGGTTTGTTGGCTTTAATTAAGTTATATAGCTTTGTTTTACTCGTGCTTTCATCTAAAGCTATATTACCCTAAGTAATCAAGCTCTCATTTCTTCTTTCAAGGAATTTGAGGTAGGTGGTTTGTCAATTTGAGTGTTGACGCATTGTGAAGCATTGTCGATAACCAGAACAGACCCAGTAGGCATATTAGGTATCAACATGGTGTTAATTCACTTCATATAATTTTCTGTATTCATTTCTTAATGAAAATCTCCTGTTTTTTGTCGTGACTTGTAAAAGAAGGGATTTGGAACGAAGCCGATCTTTCCAACAGCATGAACGATAATAAGTATTTGCCCTTTGGCAACAGGTGCCTGCAAACCTAATTCGCTATCGTCACTCCAACTTTTAGATGCTGTATGACTGCTGTGAATGTATGACTCACCTTCATACACTATAGTTTGACCCTCTAATTTGTACCTCTGAGTAAAGTACTCTTCCAGCTGAGATTGTATGTTTCTATTCTATATCTATCTATATATTTTCTATTATAACTCTTCTATTTGATTTCGTTTTCTTCCACTTGAACCCTAAATCTTTTATAATTTTTCTGAGACTTGTAGTACCACCTTGAAAATTTATGCTGTCTTTCAGATTGATGAGCAATCTGCTTATTATTATTTTCTTCTACATAGAAATTGTGATTCGTGCGCCGAATGCTGCCTTTTTCGAAATCGTCTATTTCTGTAATACGTTTAGGGACCTTATGTTTCTTCCTAAGTGTGACCAATTATACTCTTTCATCAGTACGTTTTTTTCTTATCTCTGAGAACTTTAAGGCTTTTGTGGAACTCGGGTTAACATATATTTTTTCCTTCATCTCTGCTTCTTGCTTCATGAAGTCGAGGACATTTGCAATTATTTCTCTGCTTTGACTATATAATACCTTACACTTAACTTTGAAAACGTAGGAGCCATGGTTATAAATCTTACAAATATACAATAAGCACTATTTAGGTACTGCTCTGTTTGAAATTACAATTAGATGCGGACACTTTCTACGCAGACTGTATGTGTTATGCACTGTGAGTAAACAAAGGTATTATATCGCTTTCGTTGATTAAGCTAAACATAAACCATTCCTAGGCTCGGCAGCTCGGGTGGCAATCAGGGTCACGATTCCAGAAGTTTTGCGTCAGCTTTAATTCTTGTCTCCTCTCCTTATCTTGCCCTTCCCCCATCCACCACCTCGTGCAACCCATTAACAATAAGATGCAATAGTACCTGACCATTTCCGGTAAACACAGAAACACCCCTGTTTTGGGTATTTATCGCATTGCAAATGTTCAGTGCGATTCATTGTCTTCAGCTTGCCTTCAGGATGGACGCACGTGAACTTATTGGCAACGGCGCTCTATGCAGCAGACTTTTAAATGCTCATTTTGGGTACTGTTTAACAGCTGAGCAGAAAACACAGGCAAACCAGAAAGGTATGGAGTTGTACCAGATAGGAATGCAGAAATGCAAAACCGTCGTGCCAACCGAGGCCGCAGGTGCCCTCGGTGCAATGCCCAGATGAGCACTGTAGCATCGGCCAATCGAGGCGTTGGTTGGAGGTTTAGGTGTCCAAACGGCCACCGACTGGAAGCTACCAGCAATACCTTTCTCCAGCGTGTAAGGTTTAATGCCGAACTGGGTACTAATGTCATTGTTCAGTTCGCATTTATGTGGCTGCAGAAGTGTCCCTTAACTTATATTGAGAAAGAACTGGGAGTAGCACATGATACCGCCGTAGCCTAGAGCGGCTACTTCCGCGATGTGGCCACCAAGATAGCCTGCACGATTTTCGTCAACTTGGTGGTCGCAATGACATTGTGGAAGTGGACGAAACGCATCTCTTCAAGAGGAAGTATAATGTTGGACGGCAGGTGATGTGGCGGAATCACTGGTTGGTCGGAGGGCTAAGCCGGACAACTAAGCCGCGCTTTGGACTCCTGGTGCCCAACCGGTCCAGAGCAACTCTGCTGCCCATTCTGCAAGATTACATTGATGAGGAGAGTTTCATTGTAACGGACGAATGGAGGGCATACAGGGTATGTGATACTGTATTCAGTGGCCATGGGGCGGTAAACCATAGTAGAAACTTCATAAATCCTCCCAGAAATAGGGATCCTTTCTGGGTGCCAGAAGGGCAATTTAATCCCGAATGCCTAGATAAACAATGGGTAGGACCTGCACCAGCCCCTAACGTGAGCCCCTGCGATATCACATGCAAAACAAACAAAGGTCATGGAGAACTTTAAAGCAGGTACTCTCTTCATGTACCAGTGTGGAGCGTGCTACCGGTTACGTTGGACAATGGATGTACCGGGAGAACAAATTGAATCGTCTCCAGAGTGACACCCAGCACTTTGAAACACTTCTACAGGATATCTCCATGGCCTATCCAGGTGTAGGGAAGATAGTCATGTCTTCTGACCTCCACAACTGCTTATGCCACATATGTTTTCCCAACTGAAAAAACATTGAAAATCCCAACCCCTTTTAAATACACATCTCCATTTCCAAATATATCGCATTAACACACATAATTCCTCACCATCCCCATATAAATTCCATATTAAACACACAATTCCTCTCCATCCCCATATAAATTCCATATTAAACACACAATTCCTCTCCATTCCCATATAAATTCCATATTAAACACACAATTCCTCTCCATCCCCATATAAATTCCATATTAAACACACAATTCCTCTCCATCCCCATATAAATCCATATTAAGCACACAATTCATCTCCATATAAATCCATATTAAGCACACAATTCCTCTCCATCCCCATATAAATCCATACTAAGCACACAATTCCTCTCCATCCCCATATAAATCCATACTAAGCACACAATTCCTCTCCATCCCCATATAAATCTATACTAAACATGCATAATTCCTCTCCATCCCCATATAAATCCATACTAAACACACAGTTCCTCTCCATCCCCATATAAATCTATATTAAACATACATAATTCCTCTCCATCCCCATATAAAATCCACATTTAAAACACATAATTCCTCTTCATCACCATATAAATCCATATTAAACATACATAATTCCTCTCCATCCCCATATAAATCTATATTAAACATACATAATTCCTCTCCATCCCCATATAAAATCCACATTTAAAACACATAATTCCTCTTCATCACCACATAAATCTATACTAAACATACATAATTCCTCTCCATCCCCATATAAATCCATATTAAACATGCATAATTCCTCTCCATCCCCATATAAAATCTACATTTTAAACACATAATTCCTCTTCATCACCATATAAAATCCATATTAAATACATAATTCCTCTCCATCCCCATATAAAATCTACATTTTAAACACATAATTCCTCTTCATCACCATATAAAATCCATATTAAATACATAATTCCTCTCCATCCCCATATAAAATCTATATTAAACATGCACAATTCCTCTCCATCACCATATAAAATCTATATTAAACATGCACAATTCCTCTCCATCCCCATATAAAATCTATATTAAGCACGTAATACATCTCCATCCCCATATAAAATCTATATTAAGCACGTAATACATCTCCATCCCTATATAAAATTTATATTAAACGCAGTAAATATCCCCCCCCCAATTATTTATATATAAAAAGAAAAAGCTACATTGTACGAATGTTTCATTGGGCGACAATAAACAAAAAAGTCGCCATGAATTTTTTTAAGGTGCTGCGCTTCAACAAATGAAGTAAAACGGCAGAGAGGCTCTTTTATAGTGTGCAGAAACTTGAAACATTTCCGTTGGTAAACAGAGCTCACACCCGGAGTTGGGCACTTGGGTCAAGCCAGAGCGCATGCGCTGGGACTTTAACATTTGCTAGCAAGGCAGAGCACCGTATTTGCGAGGTTGGGCACTCCGGTCAAGGCATTGCGCATGCGCTGGGACATTTGCTAGCAAGGTAGAGCACAGTCGTCGCGGAGTTGGGCACTTGGGTATAAAATATGTTTTAATCATATCAATGGACGACAAATGTAAGGAACTAGTCGTTGGCCAGGTTTCACATGATTACGCACATTGCTCCCGAAAATATTTGGTTCAATTTTAAAAGTGGTTTAATGCAAAAGTTGTATGAATATTCTATGGGAAGGGGGGACGTTTTCTAATCAGCCTATAAGTGGAGGTAGATTTCGAAGTTCAGTGTTTACTTTCTCTACCACGTACCTGGTAGGTAGAGAAGGTATTGCATTCCACCCAAAATTCAATACCAAGATTTCACAGGAAAACATGTTTTGAGAGCCCCTGAATCCAAAAAGAGCATGTTTAGAAAAAGGTCCGCGCACAGCATAACTCAAAACCGAAAAGTCAGATAATACCAAACATTATATTTAGGCTCAGTAACTTCCAAAGATGCGACACGAAGAATTTCAAGAAAATTCCTCCACCCCAAACTACTGTTTTCATGGAACATTTTCCGAATCTTTATTTTCTAAAAAATGGCTGTAACTATTTTGATGAAATATGCCATGTATTAAAGATATTTGCATGACAAATATAACGTAACCCTTGAAGTTTCTGGAAATAGTCGTGAAGTGCACTTCATTTCGAAGGAATTTTGTATAATCTTGTATAACTGGTAAGCGTTAGGCGATAGACGAAAATGTACTGCACAACAAATGTATACTGCTTTATAACCAATTTATTTCAGATAGTTTTTTTGGGGGGGGTGGCATCACCACTTCCGAGATACTCGTTATTAATGGTTCAATTTGTTCAGTGCTTTGTCGTTCTTTTTAAGTCCCATAGATTTTCGATGTTTCTGGCGATTGCAAGGAAACAGTATGCAATTTTAAGGCCAGTGTATAGTGTCCAGTTCTAAAACATTTGACTATCGCTGTTCCCATTATAACGTAATGTGTAATGTAGGTATTTCTACAACAGTTTATTTTTCAATGCATAGACAGAAAAATAATCTGATGTATTGCACTTACATGACTTTCTCTACTCTTGTACACATTTTTGTACAAATGTTATTCTCCATCTAGGTACTGCATGTTAATGTGATTGCTAATTTTCTTGTAGGTGCAGGGGAAATATGGTAGGCTTTAAGCGATAGTCAAATGTTTTAAGAGCTCGTTGCTATGTGGAGCATTTCATTCTTTTTGTATGTCCAGGACATAAAAAAGCAAATAACGAATTTCCATTTGAGAAAAAGTATAAGTATTGGAAAATTCAAACAAATAACAAGGAATACCTCGGAAATGGTACACTCGACCAAAAACAAAAGGTATACGACAAATTGTGTGTTTGAGAAAATCAAAATGTTCGAAACATTTTCCATGTAAAGGATAGTCTGGAGTGGGGGATTTCCTTTAAAACCTTCGTGTCGCATCCTTGAAAGATAGTGAATTCAAAGTACCAAGTTTCGTATTTATCCAACTTTTCGTTTTTGAGTTATGCTGTTCGCAGCCTAACAGACATGTTTCAAAAATGCTTTATTTGGATTCAGGGCACCTCAAAACAAGCATTTCCGGTGGAATCTCGATATCGAAATTTTGGGTAGAATGCAACACTTCCTCTGCTTACTATACATAGTAGAGGAAGTAAGAAGCTAAGAAAGGTAGAATCAGACGACTGAAAAATCCAATGCCATCGGCGGGATTTGAACCACGAACCTTCCGGTTTTTGTCGAGTTGTTCTAACTATTGAGCAACATGCAAGTATGGCATTAAATTCGTCAGTTGTTTATCTTTTTTCCGATAAACCTAATTTAAGATCTAGTGCTATTACCCTGAAATTCCATGAATATTTTGTCCTTCAATCTCTATTTTCACATTTCGCGCGCAATTTTCTAGTGTTATCTACTGTTTTTGGTACTATTACTGAGATATAGCATTAAGAACGTATGCACGTCGAGTAAATGACACACCGTTTTATAAGTAATTAAGTGGACAGATAAACAGGCTATAAAAACGTACATGTGACTGTTACGCCGTGTTTTAAACATGTCATAAATACGTAGGTTATGTGACTGTCACACCGCGTTTTATTTGGTGTACAAATAAACACGTGTTTACAGCATACATCGTGTGACTGTTACACGGTCTCCTCTAGTGCTTTTAATGCAGGGGGGCCTCTTCCCGCTTCCCGCGCATTCACTGCTTGTCGAGTTGTCTGCTAGTGACGTCACGTGGAAGGTAGCTGGCATTGCTATTCCCATGTGGAAGCTCAGGGTTTACGATATAATTCAAATCCTGACATGTTCTGACATGATATGGTCACCTCTAGCAAATTTATTTGAAACAAAACTCTCATTCCGTAACACATAAAATAAAAAAAATAATACAGAGGAAGAAACAAAACTATCCATATACTCTATGTAACAGCTTGTCTTGTTAAACAACACATTTTTTTTTTCCTTTAAATTTTTCAACATTTAAGTTATAATTGCAATGCATTTCTTGCAAAAGATAGCAAGTATTATTGCCTTTTAAACACGTAATAAACGAATAGAGGGAGGGAGAGAGAGACAAGGGGGAAGAAAACCTATATTATATTAAAATAAAATAGAACCTTCCTATGCATTATTTCTGCAATTTTACTTTCCCTCCTATTTACTTAGAGTAAGTAGAGGAAGTATTGTATTCCACCCAAAATTTCGATACCGAGATTTCACTGGAAACACATGTTTTGAGACTCTTGAATCTAAAAACCACGTTTTTAGAAAAAGGTTGTGCATGCATGTGAACAGCATAACTCAAAACGAAAAGTCGGTTAAATACCAAACTTGGAATTTAACTCCAGCATCTTCCAAGGATGCGACATGATTTTTAAGAAGATTCCGTATCACGAACTACCCTTTACTACCCATTACTTTTATGTTCTCAAAAATGACTAATACCATTTTGATTAAAGTGCATATGTTTAAAACATTTGCATGACAAATAAAATGTATATTTCGAATTTCCTGTAATTAACCTGTGAAAACTTCATTTGAATGGCTTGTATAATTTGGTAAAGGTTAAAAGATTAAAAAATTACTTTAAAAAGAAATAGATCTCATTAAAGCACACACTTTATGTCAAATAAATAATGTTATGGCATTAACCATGTACAAGATATTCTGTGTTATTTGTCTGAATGTTCAAATACTTAAACTTTTTTAAGTGGTAAGTCGCTATTCGGCTTTTTTCCCTCGTGGTCATGCAAAGAGCAGGAATTTCAAAGCCATCACATAACGACACGCTTTATAATTTGACTATTGGTTTAGCTTTCTAAATCCTTCTTACGCATACAACTAAATGTGTAATTACAGTTCATCTCTCTTTAACAAGTTATATAGAAGAATAAACTTCTTTATGAATATTTTGTAGAAGAGTGAGCAAAGAAAATCATGTGAATGTAGAAAATCCGAGTTTTATAATTACAATATGTATTGTGCATATTTTCACACTTTAAACAGCTATAAATAATTTTAGTTATATATGTTACGCGTTTTCAGAGATGACCACAGAGATAAAAGTAAGCTATAGAAACTCCTTATTTGAGGTTGTAAAATAATGTAATTTTATCGCAGATTACACTTTCTAGTTGAATACCATCACAATGTTATATCATTGCAGTGAAATTCCTCAGCATGAACCGAGTGTTTTTTCCCTTAAAATGGCAAAGAAAAGGTTTTTCTTATTTCGGATTTTAAAAGAGCACTTGCATAGGCATGCAAAAGTGTCATCAGCCTTTTGTCCACATTATACCTGAATTTCCACATGATTTGGTATTTAAGGCGGTATATTACCCTAAGGCAAAGCGAAAGTTATTAGATTTCGCCTTCTGTTATCTTTCTATTGAACTTCTTGAAAGTTTTGGAGATGTTGTTTCCGAGTCCTTGTGCATTTGAAACAGCGTGAACAGGTATCATAACGTGCCAAATTACCCTGTTAGGTGCATTTGATTGAACGTGTTCATGCACTAATTTCAAAACAGCATATTCCCTTTTTTCTGGGGAAAAACCATTCTTAAATAACGCCTATATACTCAATTCGAGGAATCGCAGAACAACTCTTTAAATAATATTTTTCTGTAATGCATTGTACTGACCAATCATGAGCAACAATTTTGTACCCCACAGCTGCAAACGTTGTTTGGTAAGCATTGTTGCTCACTAAATAAGAATGCTCTTTCCGATTACTTAGAAGTTAGTTCTAGTTGTGGATGGATTTGGAAATAGAAGTGTGGTGTGCATTCGTGTTCAAAATGAATGTTAAAAAAAAGGTTAACTGTGCTGTTACGTAATGTTCTAATATAGGAACAAAAACCGCTGGAATTATGTATCATAGATTTCCTAAAATAATAAAGTAAGGCGCATGTGGGTGTCTCGCTGTAAACGGAATGATAAATTCAACACTGATAATGCTCGAGTCTGCTCAGTATATTTTCGGCCTGAGGACTATGAATGGGACTTAAAAACATAAATTACTTGGCTTACCTCTACGGAAAAGTTTACGTGGTGTGCAGTGCCGTGTCTGTCTCCCGATGATATGATTCCATGGCTTTCATATTTCAAATGTGTTAAGAGTGATGAAAACACTTAGCGACATAATTTGCTATAAATTCCCTGATTTCGACAAAAGAATTGTTTATATATACGTCAGGACCTGCACATTTATTAGGATACAGCACTTGAATACAAAATTAAAAGCTGCAACCGTGAAAAGAAATACAAGGAAATGTCAGCAGTGGGTGACATCTATTTCTTCTACAACAGCAGCATGGCCAGCCACTTCTAAATTTAAATCTACTTTTAAGATTAAACAAATAATAATTTGTTACTTTATTTTAGTAATAGTTCGGATGGTGGTGTTGATAAAATTGGTCTGTAATTAGTAGAATGAGTTGAGAAAAGTTTCCTATGCATTTTCAGTTAAAGTATCTTTCATAACATATGCCATTGCATTATGTTACACTTCCTTAATTACTGCTTAACCATTTACACAATGGGTATAACAATCCGTGCCTTAAATTGTACGTGTTAAATGGGTTTAAACCGTTCTCTTTCAATTACTATCCAAAGAGCGCGCGTGCTCTACCTTCCAGATGACGTCACAGGCGCGCAGCCAATGAGAGCGAAATGGCCGGAGTGGCCTACCTTCCCTATACTCAAGTTACCTTGCTTTTAATGCTTACTTCGCGTGTGTGGTCACCCTTCTTCTCCCCGTCCCGCATCATACCAGACGACGTCACGCCGATGTTTTACCCTGTGCGCATGCGCCAGAACAGCTTGACCCAATAGACAACCCCTACCAGGAATTCCTGTAATAATACATCTGTGCTAAGCTGGCAATGGCCAGAAGTATGGTATTGTCTATATCATGCAGTGTGCTCTTGGTGTATTTACAGTAAAAGAGCAGGAGCAGCATTTTCCCCTATAAATTTGAGGTATCAAATATATATGTATATTAATTTGTTTGTCTTATAATGGGACTTCATTCAAGCAGTGAATGCGGAAGGTGCCAAAGCTGTGTCACATTCACATATAGCGGAACATAAAGTATCACCCTTGTTTATGAAATTCCATTTTTTTTATACTTTTATGATATCTATTCTACATAATTCATCTACAAATGTTGTACGAACCTGGGGTCTGTTAGAACAACTGATATATGTAGTGTGTCTGCCCACTGTACAAATGTTCCAGAATCAATTCTAGTTTTAATCAAGAAGGTTCCTTGGTATGGTCAGTTGGTGTGTGATACTGAGCAAAATGTGACATGTCAGTATATTTACTGGCATGTAACATGACTCCTGCACAACAAAATTGTATCTTACTGGTCATATGACTATTTTACAGATGCTGCCTTAAATAACATCTCTTGAGAGTGAAATTGTCTCATGCCTCAATATTTAAACCAATGTTGTTAGCAGAATTTCTTGAAAACATAATCCTCCATATTTTTGAAGGGCTGGTTGGAGTAAGGGACATTTTTGCATCCTCAGGAAATGTCTGCTAAATTCCAACTCACTAATGTTTATGTAATCTGTATTCTACATGTCAGATGGATGTGTTTTAGAAGAGCTTGTTTTTATGGATGTAGGAGACCTAAAAACAAGTATATCTAATGATTATGGCTTTTAAGTTAGGTTCTTGTGTAATTCTGCTTCTGTTACAGGCGATGATGGCATAGAATGCAATATGTATATTGAATTGTAATTCAGTGTAGCAATAAATCATTTTGTAATTTTCAGACCCTGACTGGGGAGACTATTCTTCGAAGATGTTGAAAACCCCCAAAAGTGCTGCACTGCAAAACACCAGCACTGTAAGTAAGTTTGTTTAGACATGCATGGCTGCTAGCAAGCCTTGAAAGATACCTTGGTAGATACATTCCATCATGGAATACCCTGGCACTAAATGGCTCTTTATTGCTGTAATTCAGCTTTACTTAAAACAGTAAGAAATGCATGTGGGCGAAGACAGAATAAGCTTAGTCCACGTGTGTATTGGGCATATTTTAGTTTGTGTCTGGACACATTTACATAGGATTTCTTTGTACTTTTTCTGCTGCTTACAAAAATATTGTATTCCATCCAAAATTCTGACACAGATTTCAGTGGAAGTAGACATTTTGAGACTGAATAATAAAAAAAGTTCTGTTTGTAAATGGCATAACTCAAAAAGAAAGGTCAGTTAAATATGAAACTTAAATACTAAGTTCAGCATCTTCCAAGGATACAACTTTAAGGTTTTCAAGAAAACCCCCCTCACTGCAAACTACGCTTTGCATGGAAAATTTTGATTAAAATGTCATATGTTTTGGATATGTAGCAAATACTCATATCGCATCTACAGGAAATGTAGATCTTGTTAATGCACTTAATTTTTCATATAATGTTTCTTTATTTTTTGGGTGGAGTTGAGCATTTTCGAGATACTCTGTTATCGTATAAATTTTCAAATTCTTACACTTTTCTCAAATAGGAAGTTATTCATTTTTTGTCATCCTGCGAAGAGCATAGAGTTTCAAAGATATCACATAGCAACACACACTTTAAAAATGTGACTCGTTTTACATACTGTATCCTACAAGAAAATGTGTAAATGCAATTGAAAGTTGATCTGGATTAACATTAAGTTGCTAGAGAAATAAGTTTTTGTAACAAGAGCCAGTAGAGAAAGTCAGGCGAGTTCAACACATTACCAAATATTTATATATAGGAAACTAAGAAAATTGTTTATAGAACACTAGTTGTTTTAGAATTGCAATTAATCCTCCTTTGTCTCGATGTATGTAAAAGAAGTGATCAAACATCTGATTGACCCATTGTCAACACAATAAATTGGTTGACAAAAATAGCTTTTATGTTAAGAGACAAATTGTCATGCTTGATGTATGAGCAAACCAAATAATTTATAAAAATAACCTTGTTTGAATAATGGTGCACTTGCCCATAATAGAACAGCAATCATGGTCATGGGTTATCCATTCCAGAGGGCTGTAGACATTAGCTACAATTTCTTTGTTGCCCGAATAAATGTCTAAAACCGCATCAGCAAATTGAGAACTGTGGCGTCAGATAATTCTCTCACAGAGAGTGGTGTGTGTATGTAATTTTTAGGCAGAGAGAGAAGAAATTCTCAAAACTCAAGTGTTTTCAAAATAGAAATTTTGTGTCTTACTTCTGCTCAGGTTATACAGCATACAGATAAAAAAAAAATGAATCAAACCTAGCATAAGAAAAAGAGCATTTATCAAATCACACTTTTAAAGAAATGCAAAAAGTCAAAAGCTTACATTCCACTGAAACATTAAAAATGATGCAGATTAAATTCGAGGGCATACCAAGCAGTTCGTTTTCAAGGTTTTGAAGACATTTGCTTTAAACTTAATTTCAAAATTGTTTTGTCTTAAGGGAATGTGAAATTTGACACATTATCAAAGCCTTTATGTTTAACATAAAAATAGCTAAAAACAGTCACAGCATATCTTGGGCTCAGCGGTGAGTTGAAACATACAGCTTGTGTGAATTTTCATGATAATCCATATGCGCAAGAGAGGAGAAATGTGTAGTGGTGAGAGTGGTGGGGAGCAAGTGATATCACAACGCGGAGGCAGCCACATACACAACGCATTGTAAACAAATGTGTAAGGTTACCTTGCCTTTGAGCTTGCAGCAGTTGGAACACTGACCCCCCACCTCTCTTATTATGCAAGTGGTCTGGTTAGTGCTATTGAGCATATGTGCTTCAGGAGTGGGGGACAGTCACGACAAACTGTATTTAAATTTTACATGTGACATTTTCCTACCTAAAGCCTCAGTTTTGAGACAACCTTCTAGTTTACAGACCTTGGACCACTATATTGTCCCTGAATGGCAATGTTTCCATGTATATGCAAGAAGCAATAAAATTGTGGCTTTGTAATAGCTGCATGTTTCATTATCTGCATTTACAAAGAAGAGAAATAAACTACACCTTAGTTTCATTAGTGTGTAATCAAATTTTGTGTTGTCCACAGATAGGAAACCAAGAATGTCGCCATCTCTTCATGGGAAGGACCTCTCATCTTGGGCGGCAGAGAGGAAAGTACTTGCGACACTCCAGCATCAGCTGCTTCAAAGAGAATTTGATGCTAGGGAAGCACGAGAAAAAGAACTGCATGAGCACAAGCTAGAGCTTGTGAAAAAGAAAAAAAAATATTGGACCTAAAAATTATGGTGGCAGAAAATAAGTTGAATAAATAAAGCAGTTTTTATTAAACAAGTGTTTTATTCTTAGATACCCTAATTATTTACACTGAAAATATCTTTATTCAATTGATAAACAGAAATTACCTACATTTCATTAGAAAGAAAAATAAAATTATGAGTAGTAATCTGAAGAGAGGTGAATAATGAACATAAAAATGTAACACAGTAATTTACAACATTACCCCGAAGATTCATTAATTTTGTCTATTTGAGTCCTTCCACATCAAGTCGCACAATACTTCACCAGGATTACATAAGCAAAGTGAATTATGTTTGAAATTGTATTTTTTTAAATCACAATATTTTAGAAAATATTGTGCAATCCAACATGTGAAAAGTGGCTCACCTATCTGCCTACAGGTGATAAGTGATAAAATTATGTTTTAAAGTCCAATGTAAAACTTAGTATGTATTCTTTTACTTGATATAATCAATTATTTACATCAATGTTTAAATTCCAAGCATTCTTAAAAATTATAAATACATTCCTTGTAGTTTTTGGAATATCTTGACATAAAACAAAGATAGGATCCTATATAGCTAATTTTAAATAACATTACTTAGAAAGCGGTGCGTAGAGGGATTCCAGTACAGTGCAACTGGAGAGAAACAGCAGTCTGTCATTGGATGCCTTGTCATTTGTTTACAGCATTTCAGTTGCACTAATTTGCTCATGTAACTTAAATTTGGCATACAGTTGAGAAAAATTCCAACTTTCAATCTTATCCTATGGGAACCAACTTAACTACAATTTAAATGCGCACTTTTTTACCTTTGGGCTCTCAAATGAATACCATCTGGTTATTATTGCATTATTAGTTGATGGAATAAATGAATTTAGCTCCAAGCTACCAGGGATCACTTTTGCATTACTGTATCTTGCCTGAAAATGATCACTATGTTCAAAACCGCTTCCGGATTATTCATAGCATTGGTGCTTTGAGGCACATAATCACTGTTAGCAGTGGGTGGTACTTTGCAAAATTTTTTTTTCGACCTGGATCACATAGTTCTAGGTCTGGTGAAAAAGTTAAGTTCTCCATTTTTAAGTTTGTAAACATATTGCAGGTAACTAAGCTTAATGAGTTCTGCCTTGTGTTATGCTTGGAAACAATAAATGGATTGAAGCAATAGTCATAGTCCTGTTTCTTCAGTTCTCATTATGCACAACCAACACAAGAAGCTGAACACAAAGTAATATTTAAAACGAAACAGCGGAGAAAAGCTTAATAGAATGTCAGATTCCAGTTGCCAACTTACACCATTAGTCATAGCCTATCACGTTTGTACGGCTTAACCATTGACCGTGCTGCTGCGGTGTGAGGCTCTCATCAGCAGTCTTATGTTCTAAAACCCTATGCGGTAATACAAACTGTTTAAAAGCGTACTTCTAAGGAAAATGCCATCCTGATATTAACAGATTTGAAACAAAATATATCACATTCCTTCTGTATTTTTTTCCATATTTTAATATTAAGCGGTTAAATATGATATTGTGGTTTAAAATTTTCATACTAAAAAAGTGATTGTTTTCTTATTATGAGTAAATAGTATTTTGAATAAGGAAATCCATGATGTATTGTTCTTATCCCCGATTATTCTGTATTCCGAGAATAAATTGCTTTTATGTAATGTTGTGCATGTATAAGAAAAATGTTAAGCTGTAAATCCTAAAATAATTTGATTTTCTGCAAAATAAAAAATGTGTGTCCATTTATTTTATGTGCGGAACACACAAACTAAAATTCAGGGAAAGTGATGTTTTATGTATGTTCTGTTTGATGTGGAATGACTCATAGTGCAATAGGAAAGATTATATACTTCTAGTTGTTAAGCTCTATCTGCCTGGAGCCTATTTCTGAAATAGTCCACAAATGTTCTGCGAGTAGCATCGCGCATATGGTGAGGGGCATTTCCTTCCTGGAGTGCTGCCAACACATGCTCCTCCTGAATGTATTCCTCCAACTGGGCCTAGATGTTTGCATCTATTGGAGGAATATCTTCATGGTTGATTCGTGCAATATTATGCAGCACAGCACATGCTACTATTACCTCCTGAACGAGATCAACATTTGTCTGGATTCCCAGGGAAAGAATGGGGAATCTTGCTTTCAGGACACCATAGCATTTTTCAACAATATTTCGTGTTCGAATCTGTGATTCATTATACAGCTGTTCCTCAGGTAACTGAGGAGCCTGCAAGGGTGGAAGGAGGTATGGGCCTACGGCATATGCTGAGTCACACAACACAATACTGTTAGCAAATTCATTGTTCTCCAGGCGGTTTCTCAACCTGGAGTGGTTATAAATTGTGAAATCATGTGCAGACCCCCCAGGCCATCGTGCCACAATGTCTCTTATCATCAACTTGGCATCCACCAAGGTCTACACATTGAATGAAAAGTAACCTTTTCTATTGCGGTAGTGCTCTGCCTCCTGACCACCTGGAGATTTGATCTGCACATGGGTGCAGTCAATAGCTCCTAAAACTCTTGAAAAAGCTTCCAAAAAAATTTGCTTGAACACTCCTCACTTCTTGTGCTTGTGGCAGACTGATGTATCTCGGCCATAATGAGGCAATGGCAGTAGTGACACTCTTGATGACTCTGCCTGCTGTGGTCTTATGCACACCATTGAGGTCACCAACAGAGGTGTAGGTGCCAGCTGTTGCATAAAAGCGCAATGTCATTAACAGCTGCTCTGTGGCTGAAAGACACACATTTCTGAAAAAAGAAAAGTTCTTATTGTTTCTTTTTGTACAAGTAGAATTGAGGCTTTAGAGCACATTACTGCTTAAGTCATGAGCATCCTGACAGAATCAGAAAATACAAACATCAGCTCTAGTCCTGTCTGCAATATATCTAAAACAACTATTTGTAATAACAATTATGTGGGGAGGTCGCATATACCTTTTTATAATCTCAGATTCAAAAGTTAATGACTTTACAAAAGGGATACAAAAAATGTGCTAACACATCTGTAAAGCATTTCAGCAACATATAAAAGTAAATAAGTCTCATAGCACTACATGGACGAAGCGCCTGCCACCCTCATGCCCGCTTATGCACAGCAGAGGTGGGTGATATATATATATATATATATATATATATATATATATATACATAAAAGTATTTCAAGTGTGATAAACACGCTTCTGAGCAAAATTTCTGGTCTTTCATGCCCAATACAGCATGCTTAGAACCATAGTAGTTAAAGAGCATCCATAAATAAAACTCAATTTAATTTTCTGCCAATTGGTTTTGTTGAAAATAACACATTTTATAAGTAAAATGCTCTACTCTTGTTTGCATTATATTACATCACCCCTTGCTGATTAGGATAGTGAAAGCTTGGGAGACAGTGCGTACTTCTATATCCCGTCAAGCTGCAGTATGTATTTCCTTTAAAAGTAGTCAGACACATGATCTGAATAATTGATAATATTCTGTTTTGTTTTGAAAAATAGCTTCATCAGCTATATATATGAAACCTGTTTAGATTTTGGCACTTTGCCTTTTGAGAAAACTTGAATGAAATTATGTGGCCTTTGAGATAAAAGTTTAATCATGTATATGAGAAAATTTATTAATTTAATTTTCACATTGCTACCTAATGTGGGCATGCTGATATTCTCATTTATATAAATCCTATAAATGATACAGGTATGTATCCAATTCTAAAGCATCTTAAGTTTATAGTTGTAGTGCAATTGCAAAATCTGTAGCACAATATAAATAATTTCTGTTTTGTAAGTTAGCTTAACTGAAGTTGATCACATATATGGTACTGCATGCTATTCAGTTTGTAATTAGCAAATGGGATTTGGATGCAAGTGTAGTTAAAGATATTACAATACATTAATGCTTCTTCAGATTTACATTAAAGATTTTATGCAAATGTTTCATGAATAGCACTTACAAATAACGCTGTAAACCAATTGGTAATTTTAAACACTAGACACATTGCTTGTCATTAACCTAAACGTTTTGGCCTTCCAAAACCAATCCAAGCACAATGATTAGTTCCTTATGCCCTGACAGTAATATTTAAGACCGAGTGTTGGAGTGAACTATTCTAATGTATAGATAACATTTCCAAAAACTTGAAAATATATTAGTACTTGCTGAAAACTTATCTGTCTGTCGCAAATTCAATGCGATATCTTATGTGTTCCAAAATTTCTAACATGGTAGGTTTTGATATCCTGCAGCGTTGCCTAAACTCTTGAACATCCCACTCCTCGAAGTTGTCCTTTTGTTGCCTATTTTCTTTGCTTTTCTCCTATTGTACAAATATTACTCCAGCATTTCGTCTTCTGAATCACTCTCAATAATCATTCTCTGCCGGTGATACGCCATGTTTCATTTGGAAATACGAGTTAACTCCAAGGTATCATCTTTATCCACCACTTGAGGTGGTGGTTAGTTTACCTCCAAAAATAACTCCCGGGTAGCCCTTAACCAAAGATTGTAATACTGTCGCAGTACGTAACTCTCAGGTAACTCTTACCCCAAACCTTAACTGGAGATCGTAATACAGGCTGTAACACATGTTAAAGCTTCTGTTCAAAGCAATAAATGCTAGTACAATAAAGCTAACATATTTATGC
Source organism: Deroplatys truncata (assembly GCA_030765065.1). NCBI lineage: Eukaryota > Metazoa > Arthropoda > Insecta > Mantodea > Mantidae > Deroplatys > Deroplatys truncata. Next base: position 285,598,344 of record CM060990.1, read on the forward strand.
AAGCTATTTTATTTCACATGACAAAGAATGACACGACACAGCAGAATTTTCAGTGGTTCTATTTATGCATGTGGCATATATGATGCAGCTGTGCTATGAAATTAAGAGAAAATGGTTACAGATTGTAACTTTGTGAGACGACATCCAAAGTTGGACTCCTAACATGATATTTGTCCTATAAAATGTTCCATATCCATACTTGATAACATTCTTAACAATGAATATCAGATCACTCCCGCAACACATTAATGCACAAACCATACTGAAACGCAAAAACTACAGCTCTGGTTTTCCCAAAGTGGCACGCTGACTCTACCATCTCGCTCACAATCAAGGTAACTAGAGTATAGAGAAGGTAGGCCACTCCGACCATTTCACTCTCATTAGCTGCGCGCCTGTGACGTCATGTGGAAGGTTGAGCACGCGCGCTCTTTGGATAGTAATTGAAAGTGAATGCTTTAAACACGTTTTAACATGTACAATTTAAGGCACGGATTGGTATACCCATTGTGTAAACGGTTAAGCAGTAATTAAGCAAGTGTAATATAATGCAATGACATATGTTATAAAATATACTTTAACGGAAAATGGTAAGAAACGTTCGTCAACACATTCTACTAATTACAAACCAATTTTATCAGCACCACCAAAACTATTACTAAAATAAAAAGTAACAAATTATTCTTTGTTTAATCTTAAAAGTAGACTTACATTTAAAAGTGGCTGGTCATGCTGTATTGTAGAAGTAGTAGATGTCATACATTTCCTCGTATTTCTTTTCTCCATGGTTGCAGCTTTTAATTTTTTATTCAAATGCCATTTCCTAATAAAGGTGCGAGTCCTGATCTATAGATAAACAATTCTTTCGTCTAATTCAGGTAATTTAGAGCAAATTATGTCACTAAGTGTTTTCATCACTCTAACACATTTTGAAATATGAAATCCATAGAATCCCGCAAATATAACTTCGAACTTCTTCACTTTTTGGCACCGCTGTTCGGTAGGTCGAATAAGTCCCCCTCCCTGGAAATAACTGTGATCCAGTCCCGAGGCACTTGTGTTAGTAAATTACAGTTACTTCTTTGCTTCCCAATGTATTATCAAAGGACCGACATTTGTATGCAATATAACTCGCAAGATATTTTACAGTCCATATTGAAATCTTCAATTTCAAAATTTTCCTTTATGCTCATATCTCCTAACAATATTGCCTCCTCATATTCGGTGGGTGCTGAAAGTCCTTTAGCAATATCATGCATCCATAGTCTCATGTTTTTCCTATCGCTGATAATGAAATTATGCTTAATCCAATATGCTGAATAATATGAAGTCAACATTGTTACATTACTTTCAGTAAACATGACCAAATAAAATATAGCTTTGGGATGACGTAACTTTTGATTCATTTCGTTGGTACTGTTGCTGTTATTTGTGTTCGAACCAGGAAGACAGCCATCATGCCACTTCTGAATCAACAAACATGGCACTGCATCACCACATAAAACCTTCCGTAGAGGTAAGCCAAGTAATTTGTTTTTTAAATCCCGTTCATAACCTCAGGCCGAAAATGTACTGAGCGACTCGAGCATTATCAGAGTTGAATTTATCACTCCGTTTACAGCGAGACACCCACATGCTCCTTAGTTTATCAAAATCTATGATACACAATTCCAGCGGCTTTTGTTCCTATATTGGAACAATGCGCAACAGCACGGTTAACTTCGTTTTTTGAAACGTTCATTTTGAACACGAATGCACACCACACTTGTATTCCCAAATCGCATCCATAACTAGAACTAACTTCTACGCAATCGGAAAGAGCATTCTTATTTAGTGAGCAACAATGCTCACCAAACAACATTTGCACATGTTGGTGGGGCACAAAACTGTTGCTCATGATTGGACAGTACAACGCATTACAGAAAAATATTATTTAAAGAGCTGTTCTGCGATTCTTCAAAATAATTGTATAGGTGTTGTTTAAGAATGTTTTTTTCCCAGAAGATAGGGAATATACCATTTTAGAAATTAGTGCGTGAACACGTGCAATCAAATGCACCTAATAGGACAATTCAGCACGCTTTATGACACATGTTCGTGCTGTTTCAAATGCACAGGGACTCAGACACGTCTCCAAAACTTTTAAGTTCAACAGAAAGATAAAAGAAGGCGAAATGCAATAATCTTCGCTTTGCCTTAGGGTAATATATCCCTTAAATCCAAACCGTGTGGAAATTCAGGTATAACATGGACAAAAGGCTGATGACCCTTTTGCATACCTATGCAAGTGCTCTTTTAAAATCCGGAAATAAGAAAACCGTTTTCTTTGCCATTTCAAGGGAAACAAACACTCAGTCTATACTGAGGAATATCATTGTAATGATATAACATTGTGATGGTATTCGGCTAGAAAGTGTAATCCGCAATAAAATTACATTATTTAACAATCTCAAATAAGGATTTTCTATACCTTACTTTGATCACTGTGGTAATCTCTGAAAACGCGTAACATATATAACTAAAATTATTTATAGCTGTTTAAAGTGCGAAAATATTCACAATATATATTGTAATTATAAAAGTCGGATTTACCTCATTCACATGAATTTCTTTGCTCACTCTTCTACAAACTCTACAAACTATCCATACAGAAGTTTTTTCTTCTATCTACTTATTAAGAGAGATGAACCTTAATTACACATTCAGTTGTATGTATAAGAAGGATTCAGTAAGCTAAACCGATAGTCAAAGTATAAAGCGTATCGCTATGTGATGGCTTTGAAATTCCATGCTCTTTGCATGACCACGAGGGAAAAAAGCCAAATAGCGACTTACCACTTAAAACCGTTTAAGTATTTGAACATTCAGACAAATAACACACAATATCTTGGACATGGTTAAAGCCACAACAATATTTATTTCGTATAAACTGTGTGCTTTAACGAGTTCTACTTCTTTTTAAATTAATTTTTTGAACTTTTAACCTTTACCAAATTATTAAAGCCATTCAAATGAAGTTTTCACAGGCTACTTACAGGAAATTCAAAATATACATTTCATTTGTCATGCAAATGTTTTAAACATATGCATTTTAATCAAAATGGTATTAATCATTTTTCAGAAGAAAAGTAATAGATAATTTCCCATGTAAAGGGTAGTTCGTGATACGTAATCTTCTTAAAAGATCATGTCGCATCCTGGGAAGATGCTGGAGTTAAATTCCAAGTTTGGTATTTAACCGACTTTTCGTTTTGAGTTATGCTGTTCACACGCACGCACAGACCTTTTTCTAAAAATTTAGTTTTTAGATTCAAGGAGTCTCAAAACATGTATTTCCGTGAAAACTCGGTATCAAAATTTTGGATGGAATACAATACTTCCTCTACTTACTATAAGTAAATAGGAGATGAAGCAAAATTGCAGAAATAATGCATATCCTCAAGGTTTTATTTTATTTTAATATAATATGTTTTTTCTTCTCCCTCTCTTCGCTTATTACGTGATTAAAGGCAATGATACTTGTATCTTTTGTAAGAAATGCATTGCAATTATAGCTTAAATGTTGAAAAATTCAAAGCCTAAAAGAAAGTGTTGCAACTGTTAACAAGACAAGCTGTAGGATAAGAGTATATGGCATAGTTTTGATTCTTCCTCCGTATTATTTTTCTTTTTCTATGTTATATGTTACGGAATGAGAGTTTTGTTTCAAATAAATTTGCCCGAGGTGACCATATCATGTCAGATAACATGACGGGATTTGAATTATATCGTAAAACTTGAGCTTGCACATGTGAATAGTGATGCCAGCTACCTTCCAGATGACGTCACTAGCAGACAGCTTGACAAGCATTGAATGCGCGGGAAGCGGGAAGAGAACCCCCTGGCTCACAATGTGGCAACACAACATGCATAAACAGGTCCATATACACCCATGTGGCCTTACCACATTGATTGCGCAATTTGAAAGACCACGTAACATATTTTACAGTTTGCGTGACTTAGAATCTTGTGCAACTGTCACGTTGTGTGGTGTAAATGCGTCCATTAAACTCAATGCACTTTCAGATCATTTACATAAATGAAGCCTAACCTGCAACATCTACAAAATTACAAATCTGTTAAATGGCTCATTTTCCAAAAATGGAGCATTTCAGCTTATCAATCTTTAACTAAATTTTTTTCTCATAAATGTATAATTTTGTTTTTATTTTGGAACTCTAGAGTGGAATTAATTATCTTACATTAACAATATTAATTTTATCATTTCTTATTTAGCGCTTTAAATATATGCTTGCCATGGAGTTGACAAGCAGTTCTACAGAGCTGATTATTAACATAATCCAACTTCAAGAAAATACCACTTTTAGAGATAAACTTGATAACTGTAAACATAACGATGTGGTTATAATGTACAATACAACAGAAATAGCTAAACTTTAATTAATAAAATAAGTATGAGATTTACTTTATTGATTAAATGAGCAATCTTCCACATTTGTCTATTGCCTTTTTGAACAAAGTGAGATTTCATAATCATCAATATAAACATTCACATTACTAAAGAGAATGTAACAACAGAAATAAAATGGAAAAGTACATATGAAAGTAAATGAAATACATAATCAGTTTGTATAATATTTGAGTAAGCTAGTAACAGTGATGTAAATTAAAATTTATGGAAAAGTTGAGTCAGAAGTTGAAACAATTATGTAAATCATTTACAAAAAATGTAAGTGATGTAAGTGTTTCAACTTCCAACTTAATTTTTCCATAAGTACATAATCAGTGTTTTAGTTCAGGTTGGAATAATCCAGTCTTATACAGAGCATAACACACATTGAATTCCAAACTTAAATCTTTAAACATTTTAATTTTATGATGCATTGTAATGGATTCTGATAGAACTTGTCTAATATCACCCATATCAATCCATGACTTACCTTCAACACTGGGAAATGAAAATGTTTTACCACGATTCATCTGTATATACGTAATATGCAGCACTTCATTACATTATCTGAATTTCCACGTTGTTTCTCCAATATGTCTTTTTCTCTACTTTAAATTCCATAACAACATAACCTTGGTCCAAATAATCTAATTTAGGAGTTAAGTCTTGTACCCCTTCAGATGACTCATCAGAGTTTGTGTAAATGTCAGAAACTTTCAATATCTGTGCAAGAGAATTAAATATTATATTTTACCACTCTTTAATAATTTTAATATTAATTGTAGCATTGGTAATAGCTGCATTGAAAGAGATCAATATCACAAAAAGAATATAAATACTATAAAAATAATAAGTACTATTATAATTACTATAACCATTTATTTAATCTATTTGTAAACCCAAATAAAAAAGGGTACAGTCAATTTCACTTTTGGATGTGTTGTCTTCTATTTGGGAGAAACTCATGCTACCAGTTGCATAGTACAAGCACACCTCATTAGGATGACAATGAAGCAAATTAATCTTCAAACAACTAAATGAAGTTCAAAGAACAACATGTATGGCTGTTACAGGAGTCATGAAAACAATTCCTACTGCAGCAACGGAGACACTCTTGAACCTGACTCCATTACATTTAGTTGTAATGAAGGAGGCAAGAATGGCACTCTATAAACGGCCAACTTGCCAAGCAATTGAGAATTCCTGAAATAGACTCAGGTTTGCTAAGAATTAGGAAATACATAGGATATGCATCTTTAGAAATGCTGTCAGACTATATAATTCCAGTTAAACACTTTATAAAGAAATTCAAGGTCAAATTCAAATTATAATCACTGCTTGATTTCAATACAGAAATATTGGCTTCGTCAACAATACAATTATTAGTACAAAAAGAACAGGTATAACTAGATGTAATACACAAATACAGAAATCCTAATTTCTTACATGAGTAGATACCTACACTAATTTTGGAATTGTAAACATAATATATTCCATAAGAAAGCTTATAAACTAATTAATTTCTAGATATTCTTCCACTGAATAAAAACAACCCTGTATTAGGAACTTTTTCAAATCTTTTTTGAAGAATGTTAGGGTTTTAACTTTTTTTAAATATGTGGGGAGTTTATTAAACAATTGAATGCCATTATAATATAAGCTTTTTCCATATAGAGTTCTTTTATGACCTGTAATGTGCAGTTTAGATTTATTTCTTGTATTATAGTCATGAATATCAACATATGTGTTAAAACTATTTCGCTGCTTATACATTGTTACCAGAGTTTCAAAAATGTATAGTGAAGGAACAGTCAAGGTATTTAACAGTATGAAGTAAGGTTTGCAGCTTGTGTTGCTGCAAAGGTTTAACATTATTCTGATTGCCCTTTCTTGTATTATAAAGATTCTATTTTTATAACTGGACTTTCCCCAAATATTATACCATATGATAAATGGCTATGGAAATATGCAAAGTAGGCCATTTTAAGTACGTCAAGATTAACTGAAGTTTTAAGGGTATATAATGCAAAACATGTTTAGGATAATCTTTTAGATAGTACATCAATGTGGATTCTCCAGTCGAAGTTACTATCAACCCAGATTCCAAGAAATTTAATTTTATTAGACATTGTTATCAATTCATTTTCTAAATAAACTTCAGCAAAATTTAAGTTTTTGTTAACTTAATGATAGGATCCTAAGGCAACACTTTTATTTTTATTAATGACAAGTCTGTTGTTAATAAACCAATTTACTACATAATCTTTTGCCATATCGATGTTTATTTTAAGTTCTTGTTTATCTTTACCAAAAATTAAAAGGCTTGTGTCATCTACAAAAAGAGTAAATTTAGCATTAGGGAAGTCAATGTTTATGGCTAGGTCATTAATATACAGTAAAAATAGTAAGGGACACAGTATCAAGCCCTGAGGTACTCCATATTTAACATTTTCCAAACCAAAACATGAAGCTTTAATTTCTTTTGAATTTCTTATTTCAGATTCAATTTCAGTTAGGTGTTTTCTATTGCTAAGATATGATTCAAACACTTTAATGGAATTCTCCTTATACCATAATTGCACAATTTGTAAATTAATATATCATGGTCAACCAGGTCAAAAGCTTTGGATTGGTCAAGAAATAATCCCAAGCAGTGGTTTCCTGCATCTAGAATTTTATACACTTCAATAATGTTCTGCAATGCAGAATTTGTAGATTTCCCTTTGCTGAAACCCATACTGTGCTTTTGATATAACATTATATTTACTTAAAAATGATACTACCCTATTGTACATTACCCTTGTACATTACTTTGGAAAAAACTGAAGAAATAGAAATAGGCCTATAGTTTTATAGTTCGGATTTTGAACCCTTTTTGTGTAGCGGTTTAATTTTAGAGACCTTCAAACTCTGAGGGAAGCACCCTTCTTTTAGAGATAAGTTGATTATGTGACACAAAGGTTTTACCAGACACGAGGAATATTTTTGATTAACAAATTTGAAAACTCATCAAGACCTGGAGACTTTTTGGGTTTCGTGCTTTTAATTATACTGAGTAATTCATCTTCAGTTATTGGTAAAAAAAAAAAATATATATATATATATGATTCACGAAAAACATTTCTTTGGTCACCTGATAGAGGATTATTAGTAACATTTCCCTTTTTTCTAACATTACTGGCAACAGTTGAAAAATATTGATTGAACTCATGAGCTACTAATTAAGGATGTGACACCAATCTACCATTTATATTTATGCTAAAGTTCCTATCTTTCCTTTTATGATCCTTGGATTCATGCTTAATAATGTTCCATATAGTTTTAGATTTATTTATAGAGTTACTCACTAGATTCCCATTATAAAGCTTTTTTGCCTTTCACGTTACTCTGTTATATATTTTTTTGTAATTTATGTAATATTGTTTTAAGTTATCAGAGACACAATCTTCTTTAGTTAATTTACTTAGGAAACATAACCTGTCACTTGATACCCAAATACCCTTAGTAATCCATTTGGCCTTTTTATTTGTATTACTTAGGAAACATAACCTGTCACTTGATACCCAAATACCCTTAGTAATCCATTTGGCCTTTTTATTTGTATTTTCTTTCATTATTTTAATAGGTATGGCTACATTCAAATAATGCTTTAAAATCTTATTGAATGCATCATAACTTGCATCAAAATTACTTGGAAATTGAAACATGTCTGCCCAATTTTCATTGGAGAGCAAGTAATTAAAACACTTATCATCATTTTCACTGTAAATTCTATACTTCTTAAATTTTGATTGGTTACGAGGTCATTACTGATCCTGAATGTTGGATGAATATAGCTCTGGAAACTCCTGAGAAAACTTTGATGTGGTTTACAGACAGCTCAAAGGATGGCTCAGGAACAGGATCTGGAGAATATGGCATAAGACCAAGGTGCAAAATTGTTTTTCTCTTTGGAGGAATATGCTACTCCTTTTGAAACAGAAATTTATGCTATTATTCAATGCATACATGAAAACAAGTTGAGCTTACACTGGTAAACAGATCCTTATTTTTCTAGATAGTCAGGCACTTAAGGCTCTAAGTAGTCAAAAGGTAACGTCAGGACCAGTTTTAAACTGCCTAAAAATGCTCACAAGCTTGACAGAACAGAATGAAGTTTAACTCATCTGAGTGCCAAGTCATAGTGTCATAGATGAAATGAAAATGCTGATGAACTTGCAAGACAAGGAGCAGCTTCACAGTTTATTGGGCCAGAGCCAGCTCAGGAACATCTCTATGTTTAGTCAGAGAGGCTATTATAATTAATTTTTATAAGTTGTCACTTACTGTTCTATCCTTGTCTACCAGGGGGGGGGGGGGTGAGGAAAGCCCATTATACTAACTTCCTGCTTTAAATGAACGTCTCCTCACATCCTCTTTTTCTTGCCAAAATCAGTTGCCTGCTTGATAGTGAAAGTAACAGTGGTGATTTGTGATAGAAGAAGTGAATTCTGATTTTTGCAAGAGTATAAGTGATAAATTAGCAGTGTTATCAAATAAATTTGTGAATTGTTTTTAGATTTTGTGAATGTTGCGTTTGTTGTTTTGATTGTGTTAGTAATATTTATTGCTGGTGTTGGAAAGAAAGGAAATCCTATAAAATCAGATGGCAGAGAAGGGATATTTAATGTGTGTAGATACTTTAGCGATGGATGCAAAGCCTTGAAATATGGAAAACCAACAATTTCGGTGATGAGTATAATCGAAAGAACTGCTGCAGCTACAGGTGTATCTTCTCACACTCTTAAAAGGGTTCTAAAAGAACAAAATAAAGCACAAGCAAGTGACAGCCTTTTGGAGGCCCCGGGGGAAAAAAACGTCCCAATAAAGTATCCAAAAAGACAGTGATTGACTTGTTTTGTGCTGCAGTGATTAGAAGAATGATTGAGTTGTTGTATAGGATGGATTTTCTAACTAGTTTAGAAGATATAAATAATGCATTAAAAGAAAACAACCTGTTCAATGGAAGCATAAGTACTGTAAGAAAAGTTTTGAGGAAAATAAATTTCAGGTTTGTACAAAATGCAAATGGGAGAAAATTCTTAATGGAAAGACCTGACATTGTTTCAAAACGGTATACATTTTACGGACAATGAAACAATTGAGATCCACTAGTCATCCAATGATTTACCTGGAATTACTTGGATTAATGTTAACCACAATAAAAGTAAAGTTTGGATTTGTGAAGGAGACAAACTAAATTTCCCTCTTTGAACTACATACAAAAAGGTCAGCGCTTTATAATTTTACATGCAAGATGTTCAGTAGGTTTCATTCCCAATGCCTTCCTGAGTTTTAAATTGAAATCTAGCATAAACTACCATGAAGAAGTGACAGTAAAATTTTTAAGCACAGGTTTGTTAACCAGTTATTGCCAAATATTCCCTCCAGTAGTGTCATTGTTCTCGATAATACTTCCTATCACTCTATAGAAATAACAAGGCTCCTACTTTGGCATCCCTTAAAATAAATGTAATCCTGGCTCCGTAATAACAACATCAAATTTTATCCATACTCTACTAAAGTTGTACTACATGAACTTATAAAGTTGAAAAAAGATCATCTAAAACTTTATGAAATAGATCACACAGCAGAAGAACATAATCATACCGCCATAATCATTGTGACTTAAACGCGATAGAGCTGATATGGGCCCAAATAAAAAATGTCACAAAGCACAATACATTGTTTAAGAGTAGCAATGTAAAGGAATTGTTTGATTGTGCAGTGCAAAAAGTGTCATTGGAAAACTGGAAGAAAGCATGCAAACATGTGCAAAAACTTTAACAGTTTTATTGGGACAGGTATGGTTTAACAGATGAGATTAGTGATCAATTTGTAATAAATTTAGAAGACTCAGACAATAAGTGTAAGGAACATTTGGAAATATCCAATATAGAACAGGGGCAGGAATACCAATCACCAAATGGCCAGGAATCCGCCACTGGCCCTTCTTGTTCTTTTGAACAAGTTTCTGTTCTACCCCACTAGCCAACCAACCCCGGAAGATGACAGAGACAGCTAGCGGGTGAGTATTCTCTTTCTCTTTCTACAAAACTAGTGACTACTTAAAGTACATATACTATAAGAACTGGTCCAAAGTAGAACATCATAAAACCTGGCTTAAAACTCTAGGAAACAAACATGGCAAACTACTTATTAGAAAACCATGTAAGAAAAGAGCTGAAAGCTTACCTAAATGTAACAAACTTCAGAAGAGAATAATTATTGCATTTCTCACAGGACATGCTCCTATGAAAAAGTATCTTAACATGATGGGAGTGTTTCAAGATAACTTAGATTTCAGATTGTGCAGGAAAGAAACTGAAACAGTCCAGCAAATTATAGCTATGCTCCTGTGAGACCTTGGCTCACAGGTGATACGGTAATTTGTATCACAAATTACTCAAATGTAAATAATTATTTTAATATGAATATGTATTTTTATATAACATTGATTTCAGAGGTTTAATAATTGTAATTATTATTGGTAAATAATAATATACGGCTCTACTGAAACTGTTAACAATAACGCAATACTGCAGCAAGGGGATGAGTTGTTTATCATTACCGGGAACCAGGAAGTTACGTAATGTTTCGCGCCTTTTCAGTAAAAAAAGCTTCCAGAATGTTCTCTAAAAGTAATATGTATTAGTGGTTTTCATTGGATATTAAAATAGACGCTAATGTTGGCGCGTTTTATTAGCCAATAGCATTTCATTTATAATCTTTAGGTGTATCTTGAGGTAAGCGCATAAATAGCCAGGCTCGAAGTTGGTCGCCCCGCAGTTCAACAAGATTCTTAGTACACTACACGTCGGCCGCTCAGTTCATCAAAATTTCGTGTACACTACACATCGTCAGCCAGTCCTTCATTTCGTCAAGTTACACGAGAATTATTATAAAATATTATACAGTTAAATACACACAAAGTCGAAGTACGTGATTTAAAAGTGAGAAGTTATTACAAACAGTTTCAGTTTGGGCGAGTATTCAGATTAATATGTAAATGTGTTAGTGCACGTGTTCGACAATAAAACATTATAAAACACATTTCTTCACTAGTAATTTTTGGATAAAAGATTCCTTTCCGCTTCACAACCTGTAAGAAAAACATGCCTACCAAGATCAGATGATAGCTAGCCGGTGGACATTTAAAACTGATACAAATTGCTACGCCAGAGGAATCTACAAACAGAACAAATGAACCAACCAACGTATGACGTCACACAAGATGGCTTCGCGTGAAGTAAACACATATTTGCTCTCGTAAATTGGCTTCCACAACGTGGTGCTATAAACACGTAAAATTGCTATTGCAAATTGGCTCCCATACGTGGGGCAGTTAAAGTTATGTAAACAAACATTTATTTGCAACGTAAATTAGTTATCTCGCACAGGACATATATTGCTTTTATGAAAATGTGTTTAGAACCAGAAGAATTTGAAACCATTTCTGCTATGAGACTGCATTCCTTGGTAAAGAGTGCAGGCATAATGAATTGACTTTAAAACAATACAAGTAGCACAATAAGCCCAAGGCTGAAGTGCATCCAGAGCAATGACAGAAATCTGTATTGAACAAGACAAAACAAAACTTAATCTTTTAAAAAAAAGAATGTCTTGTTTCCTTGACCATGTGACTTGATGAGTTTGAAGAGTTCCTTTAAGCTTGCAATTTGTCCTTCAGGTTTTAAAGAATGTTGGTATGATTCCACTACAGATTTTGAAACTGGAATTATTTGAATCTTTATGATGCTTTTTTGTAATTCTTCAGTTAATATTGTGAAGTTATTTATGTCCTTACCTTTTGCCAAAAAAGAATTTTCAGTGTATTTAAGAGTAGCCCCTGGTCCATAAGGTGCACCATTCCCATGACATATTTCACTGTAATTATAAGAAATACTCTTAAATGATATGAATGAAGGTATGTGCATTGTCATCAATTTGAACACACCCTAATTTCTATATTGTGTTGTTGCTCCATCACTTATGAAATGAATATATACTAATTTAGGCACAAGAGCCTTTACATTGTCAAAAATGGGACTCAAATGGGCACAGATTGTAGTTGAGTCATGCTTCAGGCTGTCTGATAATGTACAAAAACCTTTTGAGAGCACTAGTAACTCATGTGGTTTGCAATAGACCTTCACTATATGAATGGTAATTTGCTCACAAGAACCTCCAAAATGAAAAGCTTGGATCTCCTCTGAATACTTGCAAGAGTAATTTTCTGAGTAGTCCAAATGGCAGAGAAGACAAACTTTTGAAGACAAATTTTTCTTCAGCTTACTGATTTCTTTATGGTAATGTATTATGTTGCAAGTAGGAGTCCGGTGCCAGCAGCATTAGAAAGCGGACAGTTAATTACGGCGCTTGGCAAGAGTATGAAGATGGGAGTGGAACTATAAGTTTACCGCAACAGAATAGGGAGCTTTAGGAGTATAAAAATGCTGAGCAAAAAAGGCATGCTAATGGTTATAACAGAAATTTGGCTAGTGGTGGCTGTCCTATTAATAATTGGAGGAGTTGAGTTGAACCCAGGACTGACAGAACTAGATCAAGTGTTGCAGATGCTGATATTATAACAAACGAGTTATCTGAACTAAAGGCAATGGAGAAACAGCTATGTACGAAAATGGACAATACGAAGCAGCTAAAATGTGCACTGAAAATGCTAAAATAGGAAGTGGACCAAGAATAAGAAGAATGCAGGAAGAGAATGGATATAATGAAGAGAAATTGTGAAGTGGGACAATGCAGATTAAACATGGTAATATTTGGAGTAAAAGAGGACAGAGACAAAAAGCTTGGAGAAGTTGGAGGTGAAATTAAACTACACGGATGGGAATTGTGGATGCATTCAGATTTGGCAGAAAGAAGAAAACACCTAAGCCAATATTAGTAAAAGTGGCAACAATGGATATGAAGTGGCAGATACTGAGAAATGTGAAAAAGTTAAAAGGTACACAAATTTTCATTCAGTAGGATTTCGGCGATGAACAAAATTTAAGAAAAGCACTACTCATAAAAATGAAAGAAGCTAGAACAGAAGGAAAAAAGGCATAATTGAAAGGACTTCAATTATACAAGGATGGAAAGAAATGGAGTTTGAATGTAAGGAGAAATGACCAGCCAGGAATGTATAGGCATCAGCAATTTCACAAAGGTGAAGGATAGCAGGAGCAAGGGAATCAATGTATTGACCATCAAAAGGAAATATCAGCTGAAAGAATTCAAAATACGGCAATGACTGCGATTACTATGGCCACTGGAGGGGCAGAGGAGGGAGTTGAGAATGCGGTAGAAATGAAACTGGAAGGGGCAGTAGGGGAAGAGTTGTGAGTGATGTCAATGAAGGCAGGCTGGAGGGAGGAAAGAGAAGATAGAAGTGGGAGATCAGTGGCAAGAGCAACAAAGCATGCTTCAGAGATTGTGAAAGGTGTCAGTAGGGCAAAATCAGGCCGAATTATAAGGGGAGGAATTATACAAGTGAGTGATTTAAAGGAAACGCAAGATTTGGCAAAAAGAAAAGGTTTAAAAACGTTTCTGTGGAAGAGTGTAATGCAATACAAATAAGAGGGGAAAGGTAGGGAGAAGGGATGGTGAGCCCAAGAGAAACGAGATATAGAAAGATGGAGAAATTTAAGTTTGTGGAAAGATTGAATTCAAGATAGGTATTGGAGTTAAAAATGATGTTCTGGAATGTGGAAGGATTAAAAAGTAAGGAAAGCCTTGGAGAAATACCAAGGGTGATAAGCTTAAAGGATATTATAGGAGTGGCAGAGAGACATGGATTGAAGGAAAGGAGGCAATATATGTAAAAGACTTTGGGCAGCGCACACCATGTTGGAGTAAATTGCTTCGGAGGTAACATTGGAGAGCTCAATTACAATTCACTCTTTTATTTACAACTGTGGAAGTAAGAGCTCATTACTCCTAGAGATTGTTTTGTTTGTGCGATTTACTTGATGCAATCATGGATAAGGATATGTGTGATAGGAAAAGGGGGAGGACGTAAGTGAAAGAGAGAAATATTTGTTGGTAGAGATAAAGAAAATTCATTTAAACAATATGAGTGAAAAAACATTATACAAAGATGCTGGAAGAGAAACGCCTGGAAAGTCATGACGGATGAGTTTAATGCTTCGAGCGACAGTAAACACACTAAGAGCAGCTTAAAATTCTGGAAAAAAATGATTCTAAACTTCATATTTACATTGCAGATCACTTGTGTGTTGATGGAAAAATACCCTCTGTGATTTCGGAATAGTTCACCATATTCACTGATGGGCACAAAATAGGAACATGCATGTAGTCCATGCACCCATAATGTGTGGGAAATCTGCAAAAGTGAAGAAGAATTGCCTTTTATTTTCTGAACACTCATGTATATTTATTTACATACCTTGCTCTTTCCCTCAAAAGTGCTCTAAAAATGCGATGAAACATACAACCAGCAGGCGCACGTGCATGTTTATAAGATTACCTGTAATGCTGGGATTACAATGAAATTTACTTGGTTTGACATGAAGTTAAGAAATGCTGGTAAACTAAAGGTCTAATTAAAATGCACATAGCTTAACATAATGGGAGTGACTCTTGATTGGTAGTTCTTTTATTACTTCGAGGTAGTGCTTCACACTGATTGGTACTAATTACTATGTGAAACCAAACTTGATGTAATGGGAAGGAAAAGTTTGACTTTGCCAAACTCTTGACACATGTCGTGTTAAGGGACACTGGGACTGAAATTTCTATTTTCTATATTTCTATAGCTATTGCATTCACACTTTGCACACATATGTTGCCTTATATTATAAACTATCATGCAAAGTTTCAGCATTCTCTGATTAGTAGTTTTGAAGAAATTAATTTTTTATTGTAAACATAATGTGGTTTTATAATAGCATTAAAATTAATCCTTGCGCATCAGAAAATAAAATATTTGAATTATTTTGACATTTTCTAATTCCTAGTGATTGTAAGACCAACTTCAGTCTCTGCCTGGAAGAAACAGCTATTACTTTTAATAAAATAATTTTTTTTTTGTGTTCATGAGCATTTAATTCAATTTTTTAAGATATTTTTAATTTTAGATTTTTTCTCAGCCAAACTAAATATCCAATCTCAACACCTGAGACTGAATTTATACACACATATATGGAGAACATTGTGGAAAAAAATGAAGCTCATAGCAAAAAATCTAATGTGACAGGTGCAGATATTGTACAAAAAAATGTAAACTGGAGAAAAACAACTTTTCTAAAAGCATGCACCATGAGTAAGATTCACATTACCTCATTACATTAGAATTGCCCTGCTGCATATGTAACACCTTCCTTCATTTGTTTGGCAACCTCTCTCTTCATTTTGGTAGTCTTTCCTTTGCGGCGAGCTGATTTTTAGGATCAACAGTGAGATAGATTGGTTGTGCACAGTGAAAGACTGTCAAACGGTGGATGGTAACTGGTGGCTAAGTGACAATGACTTTGCTAAGGACGGTGTGCACCTAAACAAAAGAGGTGTTTTCATATTTGGTAATTTACTCTGTAACACTATCTCTTCTGTCATGTGCAAGGGAAACTGAAGGTAGGTAGTGAGGATGTTAAGTCAAAGCCTGTGGTAGCAGACTTAGTCAGTTTAACCAAGGCAAACCAACCATGCCAAATTAATGGTCAAAAACAAAATTGTAATATGCTTAAAGTATTTCATTTAAACATACAATACATACAATCTAAGCTGTTAGCACTGACAGAAATACTAAATGAAGTAGATGCTGATATCTGTGTTATAACCGAGCATGGTGCAAAGAGGGACGAAATTTGTAATATTGAAAATTATAAAATAGCTTCTAAATTCTGTAGGTCCACACATAAAGGTGGTGGGCTTATGATTTACATAAAGCGAGAAATAAAGTTCATGGAACTAAATATAAAAGACTTATGCATAGAGAAGGTTCTAGAAGCATCTGGAATTAAAATTGCCACTAACCTTGGTAATGTTGTTGTATTTGGAATATACCGCTCGCCCTCATCTTCTGTTAATGAATTTATATTACAACTAGAAATTATGCTCTAACAATATTTAAAGGGAGATGCTAAAGCTATCCTAACAGGAGATCTTAATATTAACCTAGACCCTAATGATAAATCATACAAACGCCTAAAAGAGGTTTTTAATTCATATAATATAAAATATTTAATTCAAGAACCCACTAGAGTAACTGATAGTACTTCATCTACCATTGACCATATTGCATCTAATGTAACAGAAATATCCTCTGCGGTTTTAGAAATCTATATCTCTGATCACTATGCCCAACTGACTAACTTTAATGTATCCAAATATGAAATAGTGAGTAAAGTAAGTAGAACAGTAAGACACTTAAGTAGTGAAAACTTAAATAACTTAATAAATAGTTTAGCTGTAATAGACTGGGAAAGTGCATTATATAATACTGGTAATGTAAATGATAAATGGAACCAGTTTTATAATGTATTTAAATTGAATCTTGATGCTACATGTCCAAAAATAAATGTGAATGTAAATAACACTGCAAAGAAAAAAGTAAAATTACCATTAACAATGATGAAACTGAAAGAAAAAATGAAAGATATGTATGTACTGTATAAAAGTTCCTCACTGGAGTATTATAAAAATAAATATAAAACTATGAGACATGAGTATCTCAGTAATTTGAAAGCTGTTAAAATAAATGCATATAGAGAAAGCATGAGAAAATCCAAAAATGTCAGTAAAACAGCCTGGAGCTTAATAAATGAAGCGAGAAGATATCCTGAATTATATAAAAACATAAAACTGAACATAAATGGGGAAGTGGTTCATGATCCGGTCACTATAAGTAAACAATTGAATGATTATTTCATAAATGCACCTACACAGATAGCTACTAGACCAAACTCTGTAAATGCCAATATTAATACCATGACAAATACTTCTTTCTTTCTCAGACCAGTTACAGAAGATGAGATAATTAAAATAATCAACAACCTGCCGAGTAAAAAAAGCAGTGGGTGGGATGAAATCAGCTCATTTCTATTAAAAGTATGTAAATATGTTATTGTAAAACCATTAACCTATCTGATTAATTTCTCCATTGAACAGGGACAATTTCCAGAAATGTTGAAACTAGCAATAATCAGACCAGTATTCAAAAAAGGGGATGAACTAAATATTGACAATTATAGACCTATAGCCTTAACATCGGAGATAGCTAAATTGTTTGAAAGGATCCTGCTGTTAAGACTGGATAATTATCTAAGTAAATTCAATATATTAAGGAAGTTTCAACATGGGTTTAGAAAAGGGAAATCCACCATTTCTGCCATTAACCAGTCTGTACATGAAATAATTGGGAATTTAGAAAACAATGAGAAGGTCAGTACATTATTTTTTGATTTATCTAAAGCTTTTGACTGCGTCAACCATAATATATTAATTAGTAAATTGGAAAATTACGGCAAAAGAGGATTACCCCTGGACCTAATCCGTAGTTATCTGGTTGGAAGAAAACAAATTATGGAAATAACATACAAAAAATGGCGATGTATACACAAATCAAATCACATTTGGGATCTGTGAAATATGGCATACCACAAGGCACTGTGCTGGGACCATTATTATTTATTATCTACATTAATGACATTAAAAATCCACCAAATACTTCAGTGATAACTTATGCAGATGACACCACAGCTGTATGTTGGAATAAAACAGTAGAAGGATTAAATACTACCATAAACAATACCACCTTCTCTTTGCTGAATTACTTCAAATCGATAAATCTACACTGCAACATGCAAAAAACTAAAGTGATGCAATTCAATAAAAATGATGGTAAAATATCACTAAAAGTCGATAATAATAATATTCTGGATGTAAAATCACATAAATTTTTAGGTCTTATTGTTGATAACAAGCTAACATGGGCTGAGCATATTGAACATATATGTGGTAAAATTAGTAAAACAGTGGTTCTACTCAGATATTTCAACAATCATAGTGATGGTAACATATTGAAACTAATATACTATGGATGTTTTTATCCACACATACTCTATGGGATTGAAATCTGGGGTGCTGCTGCAAAAATGCATATGGATAAATTACTTATATACCAAAAGAAATGCATCAGAATCATGTTTAACCTAAAACCAAGGGAATCGTGTAGGGAAACCTTTGTTAACAATAAATTGCTTACTATTTACTCTCTCTGTGCATATAAAACAATAATGTATGTAATAGATAAGTACAAACCAATTAAAAACAACCAAATCCATGAACATAATACAAGAGGAAATTTGGACTACTTTAGGCATAGTGTAAAAAAAAGTGTATCTTTAAAGGATTTATATATTTCTGGAATCACACTATTTAATAAATTGCCACTGGAAATCAAATCTGTAGTTGATGTTTCTAAACAGCAATTCAAAAGGAAATTGAGGGTGTATCTAATAACAAATGTCTGTATGATTTAAAGGATTTGTAAAGATGTATTTGTTTTGACATGTCCAAAATCAGATGTATGATAAACTGGATGAAATAAATTATTATTATTATTATTATTATTATTATTATTATTATTATTTGCTCCGCTGTGATGCTGCTCGTGCACTTTCATATATTCTGCGACTGTCTCGCTTCTTCAGAATTTTCTTCTGTACATTAGTCACTACACTTATGCTTTCTTTAGCTTTCAACTCTTCTGTTGAAGAGCACCTCATATTAAATTCTGCAACAGCATCAGCTGCTGCAATTTCAATCCTTTTGCAGGATACAAAAGTAATTTTGGGACATTTTCTCCAAATCAATGAGTGCAACGACTCATTTTGGTTTTGTGTAGCCCCACGCACACACCGTGAAATAAGTTCATCACAGGCTAGTCTTTGATATACAGGCATTATTTTACAAACTATTTGCTCTGTCAGCTTTACTGGCATTTTTGAGTGGCTCATTGGTGTCTTTCCTTCAGCAAGATTTTTATTATAAAAACACCAAGAGCTAAGGCCTTGGGGACATTTACCATGCTGAGGCTTTGCATCTGTTGAGACATAGTGGCTAAGGGTGGCATATATAGCTTGCTTTATATTGGGTACACTAGGAATGTTGTTTACTATTGCTTTTCTATAATAATTTGTAAGTTTTGTGATGGTAGCATTAGTAAGTGTCCCAACCCCTCGCCCACCCAACATTACTCCTTGCTTTTTCCAAGTGTCTACCACTTGTCGCAGTCCACTGCCCATTCGTTTTGCCACATGATTGACACATTCTTCTTTTTTCAGAATAACTGTGCTGCCATATACATTTTCATTCACTAAGTGATTAAATGTTTTTGAATCACCATCTGACAGCACACTTGTGAAACTCAGGTGAATTATTTTCCAATTCAGTGGCTGTGATGAGACACATTGCACAATATTTGGAAATAATTATGTAATCTAGCACCAACCCAGTAAGTAAATCCATTACAATTCCAATATTATAATTGGATGTAAACCCCCTTTTTTGCCACGAGCCATCATAGCTTACTGCTACATCAATAACAGAATTGCTATCATTATCTGGACAACCACTTATTGATTTATAAGCCCTTCTTACAACCTCCCTGGACTGTAATAAGGCATTTTGTTTTAGTTTGTCACAGTAAGCAGCCACCTCTTTCATGTGTCTGGTAAATGTTTTGGAATCCATTCCAGACATGCCTAATGCACAGCAAAATTTTTGCAAGCCACTGTGACCCACACCCAAACTCAAAAAAGCATCTACAGCTTTTCTGTTTACTTCAAATGGAGGTCTCTTAGATGTTTTTTCATCTATCCTTGGACTGGAATATGTTTGTCCTGGACTGAATCTACATTCACTGCATTTTAGAACTAGTTTAATTGCAAAGCCATATTTCTCCCTGCATTGCACTTTTAGTGAGAATTTTCCACACTCTCCTCACTGCACATTACTTAGTAGTTGATTTAGAGAAGCACTGTACCAAAATATATTCATTGTTTACATCTACACTAAGCCAAGAATTTGCACTATTTACACTGCCCTGCACATTATTTACAATATCCTGCACACTATTTGCACTGAACTGTACACTATTTTCACTGTCCTGCACACTATTTATACTGTCATGTACAGAGTTACCTATACTAATACTTATACTTTGTACACTATCTTTACTGGTATGTACTCATACATTACTATTTACACCACTTTCTCTGAGTTCTTCAAATCTTGAAAACTTCTCTTCAGCTTTACAAATATGTATAAGTCTCTCAACACCAGCATGTTCACCTGATTCCATAGGAACATGTGAAGTTTGTTGCTCATTTTTATTTTTCCACCTACCAGCACCATGTTCCTTGCTGCCTCCTTATTTTTATTATTTCTGCTTACTGGCTTTCACCACTGAGATGAAACCGTATGCATATTACTGCTTATGATGTATAAAATAGATTACACAATATGTATAACAGTAACTTGCACAAAACTGGAATTCCAACCTCAAATAACACTGTAAACACAGCACATGTTCTCCAAGGATGTTACAAAGTTTGCATTGCACACTAGCCATACATATGCAGTCAAAACAAGAATAAACCCTCAAGTATATCTTAAGTATATTAACAAGAAAGCACAATAATCATCGAAATTGTGAACCTTATTGTATTATGTTACATTAGAGAATCAGAAGAGTGTACTGAAGCAGTTTTGCAAGCATTTATAGTTGAAAATTTTCTTATTACGGGCTTTTTACTGAATACGTAGTAATAGTTCTCTCATTTATCACTAGCTAGCAGCACAAAACAATTCTGTTGAGATTTGAACATAGTGTGGTGAAAAAAGATGTCCTAAACATTCAAAATAGCCAAAAAGAGGTTATCATCTGGGATAAGGAAAAAGGGGGCATTTAAATGGCAACGCACCGGACATTTAAACCCTGTGCTAGGCCTTTAAAAATGGCTGAAAGTAAAAAATCTTACCACAATTTAATGAGTTAAGGTTTGGGGAACATTTATATGCATAAATCTAAAAATCGCAATTTTTATGATTTTTGGCCTGTTTTTCAGTCCCAGTGTCCTTAACGCGACATATGTCAAGAGTTTGGCAAAGTCAAACTTTTCCTTCCCATTACATCAAGTTTGATTTCACATGGTAATTAGTACCAATTGGTGTGAAGCACTACCTCGAAGTAATAAAAGAGCTACCAATCAAGTCACTCAATGCGATGAAACATACGACCAGCAGGCGCACATGCATGTTTATAAGATTGCATGTAATGCTGGGATTACAATGAACTTTACTTAGTTTGACATGAAGTTAAGAAATGCTGGTAAACTAAAGGTCTAATTAAAATGCACTTAGTTTAACATAATGGGAGTGACTCTTGATTGGTAGTTCTTTTATTACTTCAAGGTAGTGCTTCACACCGATTGGTACTAATTACTATGTGAAATCAAACTTGATGTAATGGGAAAGAAAAGTTTGACTTTGCCAAACGCTTGACATATGTTGCGTTACGTCAACCCTAAATAGCTCTATTTAATATAGTGTTAGACTGTCACGTTATGTTAAGTTCATCGTAATCCCAGCTTTACTATCTGAAATGTTCTAGTATGAAACACTCGCAGGATGCATAACAATAATTGAACTTTGGGTTATAGAGCTGAATTCCTGCCTGAGTTTTGTATTAGATACTCCTCAAGCAGGTTCAAAAGGAATGTAAAGATTCTTTCCTAATACCGAAACATTCCTTGAACACACTCTGTGTGTGTGTGTGTGTGTGTGTGTGTGTGTGTGTGTGTGTGTGCGCATATGTGTGTGTACTACTATCGCATTCCCATTGTTTTCTTCAGCGAGATCAGCAATGTAATTTAAGTAAGCCATGAACAATATGATACAGTATTCTGGTTCAACTGACAGGTTAGTTACTACATCCAGGTCACGAGAGTAAATTTTAAACTATATTTGTGCTCTATTTAATCTTGTAGTAATATACTACATGGTAGCGTTATCTTGATATTTATTTCTGCAGTAATTTACTCTGGAAGTATCTGAAAGGAGTAAAAAGCTTCGGAAGTAGTTTACTCTCGTATGGAAGTCATCGAGTGTTGACTTGAATATTAGTTTACTATGAAAGTAGAGCTTAGGTTGGTGCATGCCGCCCTTTAAATATATAAGGAAAAGTTCAATTAAGATATACGATAAAGGAAGAGCCTCAGATGGGATAGGTATACTTGTTAAAAAGGATAAGAGAAATAAGCATTAATACAGTGCTAACAGTGGAAAGAGGAAGTCAAGTTTTATGGTGTATTATTAAACAGATAAAGAAGGAAAAAGTAAGTGTCGGTTTAGGAGTAATATACAATCCTCCAAAAACATCACATTTCTTTGATAGGAATTTATTTGATAGGCTGGAAAATGAAATGGAAGAAATTAGGAAGAGCTTCTCAAGTATTGAGTGTATATTGATGGGGATTGTAACACAAGAGTAGGCAAAGAAAATGTTAAGGCTAGTAGGAACAGAAAGTTCAGGAGTGTGGTAAAGAGATGAAGTCCTAAAAAGCAGAGATATGGCATTTAATAAGGAAGGAAAAAAAAAATATTAAATTTTGTGAAATAAATAATTTAATGATATGTAATGGAAATATAGGAGAGAACAGAGAAGGAGAACTTACATTTGCAAATGCAGCAGTCAAAGTGTTATGACTATAAGATATGTAGTTCTGAAATGGAGGAAAAGATTATAAGTTTCAAAATACTGAATGAGATGGTCAATAGTAGTCATTTCTCAATAATTGTGGAAATACATGGAAAAGAACAAGGGCTGAAGGAACAAGAAGTAATGCAACTAAAAATAATTAGAACTTTTAAATGGAAGGAGGAACAAAGGGAGGTATTTTGGAAAGACACAAATTCTAGGGTAGGAAAAATTTTGGAATTTGGTATAGAGGTTGCCATTGAGGATGGGAATATAGAAAAAGCATTAGAGCTGATGGAATTAATAGTAATAAGAGCAGGAGCAGGGATGGAAGTAAAACAGAGAGGGAAACAGAAATAAAAGATGGTTTGACGAGTGTGCAGTAGCAAAAACAGAGGTGGTTAGAGTGTTAAATAGATGGAGAGTAACAGAAGAAGAGAATAATAGGCAAAAATGTTTAAAAATGTTTATTAAAGGAAAAGAGGCAAGTGTGGCAAGATAAAATAAGAAAAATGGTAAAAGAGGCTATAGAAGAGAAAAACAGTAAAAAAAAATATGGGAGTTAGTGAGGAGGACAAGCAAGAAGGGAGAAATAGGAAACCAGATTTTGCCAAAAGAATTATATATTTTGGAAGACAATTGGGGAGGAGAAAGCAATGAAGTTAGGATTAAGAGAGATATTGCAAAACAGGACAAAAAATGAAGTCTAGATGGGCAAATATTGATGTCAGAGGTTAGCCAGCAAATAAGAAATTTAAAAAAAGACAAGGCAGTGGGAATCGAGAAGGCAGGAGAATTCTGGAAAATGTTTAATAAAGTGGAAGGTCTAAAACTTATAGCAAAATTACTAAGTAAAATTAACGAAAGTAAAAATATACCAGAAAGCTGGAAAATAAGTATGGTAGTACCAATACATAAGGCAAGGGAGGGGTGTATGAACTGGAGAACTACAGGAGAATAAGTATATTGTCTATCCTGGGGAAAATATACACAGGAATAATGCCAGAAAGACTACAAGAGTGGGCAGAATTGGAGGGTAAGTTGTCTGAGTTTCAAGCTGGTTTTCAGAAAGGCAAGCGAACAACAGATAATGTATTAATAATGCAGATATGTCTTTTGCGGATTTTGTAAAGGCATTTGACACTACTAACAGAGAAGTGCTGGAGTGGAAATAACGAAAAAAGGGGTAAGCGAGGACTTTATTGAGGGAATAAGTAATTACAAATTGGAAATGTCTTTAAATGGTTGGAAAGAATGTACGAAGCATTGGTAGAATCAAAAACGTTGTATGCAGTAGAAATATGGGAGCTTTAGAATTAAGCAAAAAAGTAGATCCAATATACAGATTATTTTACAAAGAACTTTTGGGATTAATCAGATCAGCACCAAGGCAAATTGCATTGGTAGAATGAGCAAGAATAGGGAGGAAAAGAATAATTATGGAAAGAATTTTTAAATATTGGTATAGGTGCCTTCAAAAAGAACAAGATATATTACAAATGTGTGTAAATCAACAGAAAATAACTTAACATAAGAATGGCTGGTGGGTAGGAATATGAAGAGAGTTGGAGAGGAGAAGATAGGAATGGGGGACATTTGGCAACTAGAAAAAAAAAATTATAACAGTTTTGGAAAGTAGTTAGAAATAGGATAGAAGGTATAGAGAAGCAAGAAATGTAGGGAAGTCTTGAAAATAAAAAATCCTTAAGTTTACATAACAATTAAGAAAGACTGGGGAGAGAACGTTATGTTGATTTATGTAGCAGACAGGAAAGGGAAGGTTTGGCATAGGTGAGAACAGGGGCTATGTTCCTTAGAGGGTTTAGTGGGAGGAATCGAGAACATGTGCCATATGTGGAGAAAAGGAGAATAAGATGCATTACTTCATAGAATGTAAAGAGTTATAGAAGTGGAGACAGAATGTTTGGGATCCAAAATGGGACAAAATGAACAAGGAAATGGTAGCTTTAAAAATATTAACAGTTAAGGGAGGAAAAAGATTAAAGGATATGGGAAAGTTTTCAAGGGAAAATGGTCAAGGAAAGTAAAACAAGCAAGGCAAAAGGAGCAGGAAGAGCAAGAGAAAGGAGAATAATAGGAAAGCAGGAATCAGGGAAGCGGAAAGGGAGAAAAGAATAAGGGCTAACTGAAAGCCAAAGGGCAGTGTCAAGTGTAAATAGTCCTTAAAAGGAAAGAAAATTGGACTTAATTTATACTAGAATGTAAATAGTTCTAAGAAATTACAAATGTATTTAAAATTTTGTATGTTGCAGGATACAAATAAATATTCTATTCATGTTGCAAGTATAGGACAAGAATTTTGGTATCTGATTTTCCAATTCTTTTACTAGTTCTCCAGCACTGAGGCTAATTAACTCTTTACAGTATTTTTTACCAGCTTATTTTGTCCTTTTACATTCCCATGTTTTAAAATCCTTTTTTTATAAAAAAATGTTTATCATATTCTAAAAAGGTTATTTTTTTCCCTTCATAATCACTGCATTGCCTTTTAAGGCATTTCTTATTATCTTCAACCTCACAGCATAACTTTTTTAGTATTTCACCAGGATTGCTCTCAGAAATTATCTTCATTTCTTTTTGTTTGGAGACAAGTAATCTCATATTTTCATGGAATATACACAAGCATGTGTCACATTGATTAGGTTTGCAATGGACAATCCAAAAAGGACACATTTTACAAAATGTTGAGCAGCTGATGCAATACTTGGGTTGTTGTGAGCAAAAGACTTTTATGAAGGTTGAGCAACATTTAAACATTGCTTTTGCATTTTTTGGCCTTTTCTTGTTATGTCCAATTGAAATTGGACTGTAACTTACTTTCTGTAAATGAGTATTTCCAAGTTGTGGCTGGGAGCTATTAGAAGCATTGGAAACTCTGTAATTCACTATTGTTTTCAGTGTCTTCATGAATCTGTATTTCTTGACTATCTTTCCAGGAACTATTATAACAAAACTTTTACTTGAATGTTTGTCTTTTCTGATAGCTGCAAAACTGGACTGTAACTGAGCAGTTAAAACACTTTGTTACAGATAAGCTTCTTCCAGGGCTGGCTCAAATAGGGGGGGGGGGCGAGTCGTGCCACCACCCAGGGCAGCAGGTTTTAGGGGTGGCAAAATCCTACAACATGAACAACATATGTGAAAATATGACAGAATTACAAATCATGCTTAATTTCTAGCGACTTTGGAGATATTTTGGAATATTTTGATATTTATGAAACTGACGACAAATGAAATGCCAGAGCAGTCACTTTGGATGCGACCTTCACTGATGATTATTGTAAAAACATCCCATGAGCAGCAGGTGTTCAACATCATATTTATAGTAAAGATTAAAAACAGAAGTGTTATTAACAGTGAAGTATTCATCATTATGTAGATTGAGTCACACTTTTTTACACTCACCTTCACTAATTAAAGTTACATAAAACAGGAAACAATGATATTTTTTCTATCATACCACAGAAACTAACAGAAGACACTTTGAAACTGTTGAACCTTCAGGACAACAGCATTAAATTCACAATCGAAATTGAAGAGAACAACACCTTACCCTTCCTGGACCTTATTATAACCAGAGATCAAAATAGCTTTAACTTTGGTATACGTAGAAAACCCACACATGTGGACAACTACATAAAGAAAAATGGTTGCAACCCAACTTCGCACCAACTAGCAGTCTTTAGAAGTATAATTCACCGGTTGCATATCATCCCCTTGAGTAAAGAAGAATTTTTAAAAGAACAACATATAGAAAAAATAGCAATAACTA
Source organism: Deroplatys truncata (assembly GCA_030765065.1). Taxonomy (NCBI): domain Eukaryota; kingdom Metazoa; phylum Arthropoda; class Insecta; order Mantodea; family Mantidae; genus Deroplatys; species Deroplatys truncata. Next base: position 285,625,350 of record CM060990.1, read on the forward strand.
ATGGATTCAACTCAGATCTCATAAGCAACATGATATACAAGAAGAAAAAACTCAAGGCAATTTCACATTCCACCACTCTAACGCCTCTCTCAAACACAAATTGGAAATACAAGAAATTCACATACCACCCTTGGGCCTTTAGAAAATTTGAATGAATCTTCAACAAATTTAACATTATACTAGCTCCACAGAACAAATTCAGCTTGAAGAACTTACTAAACACACCTCTCAAAAATACCATCCCAAACACACTAAAATCCGGAATTTACCAGATCAGTTGTGAGGAATGTGAGAAATACTACATAGGAAAAACTAAAAAGAAACTTGGAAACCAGACTTAAGGAACACCAAAGAAACATAAAACTAAAACAAATAGAGAAATCTGCTGTATCACACCATTTTTGGACTGAAAACCACAACATTGGCCAAAGTATAAAGTTGTTAAAACCCCTCACCACACCAATAGAATTGAACATCTGGGAAAAAATACACATCGTCAAAAACAGCAACAACATCATTAATTTTGAACTCCCACCTGTAAGCAATGTGTTAAAACTTTGTGCCCCCAACACCAGATGGCAACAGGGTCAGAATTCGCAGGATGAGGAAGAAGAGGACATGGGAGAAAGCGACCCTTAGTCACCCAGTCGCTGACGATGAGGACGAATGTCCTCAAAAACGTTTCCTGTTTTATGTAACTTTAATTAGTGAAGGTGAGTGTAAAAAAAGTGTGACTCAATTTACATCATCAAATTTATAGATAGGAGTGTTTCTAGCCACTAGCTTTAGCTTAATTATTTGTTCACATTGGTGACTCGTGAACCTTTCAGGTTTAGTTATCGACCTAGTGGTATCCTGGAAGTCCACTTGTCTGTGCGTTCAGTTACATCTTATGTTGTTAGCCTAGAATGTTAGTAACTGTTTTTAACTCCAGAGAAACTCAATTGGACAACTTTGAATTAAATGCAATAAGAAGGCATGTCTGTGGCTACTAAATCTGAAATGAGCATTCTACTACATGCAATTTCTTCACTCATTTCAGGTAAGCCCTAGCTCTTTGAACAAGGTCCTCCATGATCTCGGATTTGAATTCTAGACAAAATATAAGAGAAAAATAATAATCAAATCTGATATTGTAGCCCTAGGAGAATTATTTTTAAAATAAATACAGAATAAAAATTTGAGGGAAATGATATGGCTGGCTGAAATGTGGTTAAATGCCAGCCATACTGTATCAAAGAGTTGGACTGATGACAGAATTGAAAGGTCTATGAAGTTATTTGCAGTACTTTATTATTGCCCATGCTGGAACATATTTTTTTTTACGGCCACCTACTGCTCTTCAATTCGAGATCTGGGAATTACCATAAAGACGTTAACTATGACCATTTCTACAGATGGTTTAAGGTTCAGTTACTTCTTAACATCCCATGTTATTGTTATGGACAATGCCCCATACCAGACGGTCCAAATAGATGAGCACACACTAACAGTAACACTGAAGTACAACTGGTACATTACAATGAAAAAAGAGGAGCTTTTTAACTTCTGTTACTCATAAATGAAAACAAGCCCAGGCCTAAACATGTTGTAGATGAACTGGCTAAAAAAACATGGCCCTCAAACTATAGATTGATCCCATTTCCTTACCACTTCAACCCCATAGAACTAATCTGGACAGAAGTAAAGGACTGTGTCTCACGACACAATAAAAAATTTACTTTGGCAGGAAGTGGAACATCTCACAAGAGAAGCAGTGAATGAAGTGACACCAGAAAAGTGTAGAAGTACTAATAAAGATAGTGTTTAACCACTGCAGTCAAGTATGTTTTCATTTTGCATGTATTTTTAATCACATTGTATGAGAATAAGTAGTTATGCAGAACTGACATGTATAAAACTTTGCTTATGTCTGAAACTGTAAGAGGGGGCAGCACTTGAAGTTATTACACAGGGTGGTAAAACTCCTGAAGCCGCCCCTGGCTTCTTCATCACTTCTTTTGGCGGGGTCATTGATTTTGTGAACTTTCTTACAGTTTTAAGTGGACTATCAGAACTGTTTTCATTTGCTATTAACAGTCTATAATATCTACCCTTGTATTTACTGCTTATCATCTTATATTTTAAAACCTCCTTTTTCAGTTTACTTTCCTGTATGACCTTTTCATATTTCTTCTCATCACTCTTTGTCCTAAATTCTTTCTAGAGCTACCAGAAGAAGGAAGCTTTCTGTAGGGCTAAGTGCTAAAATATTTTGTCCAACACTTTGGGAGATCAGTAAACAAACTGTAGTATCTTGAGTGCTAAAATTAAAATGTAGATCACTGCAGTAGTTAATTTGCTGCAATGGAGCATCTGAGGTATTTGGTTCTTGTTCAGGGGTGCTTGGTGGAGTATTATGAAGAATGTTAATACTGTCTTTTTGTTTCTATGTTTTCAAGAACATTTTCGCTAGCTTTTCCTTTCAGTTTTTTTTTTCCCCCTTCCTTTCAGTGCTCAATTCATTTATGGATATTACTTTACCTGATGGTGTGTGGGCATGATACCTCTCTATCTCTCCCCCCTTCCTTTTTGCTTCTTCATGTAGCTCTGGTTTGCTCCTTATTCACTCTTTGCTTTGTCTTTCATATGCCTTTTGCTTCTTCCTCAAAGCTACTTTGGCATTTTCTGTTTTCTGATTTGTTTTCCCCATTCTCATCAATAGAGAACTGTCTGCAATATATAGAGAAATTCAGACCACAGCATTGAAAGTAAAGCAAAATTGCAGAAGTAAGAAATCATTGTGATGTTCCAATATAGTAGCCAAAAAGTATAATATAATAATATAGTAGTAAATACTTTGAAAATAATTTTCACAACAGATGACTTTTAAATTAAACAAGGACTTTCTATACACAAACAAAAATAACCCAACACCATGGAATCATGCTCGACTCCATGGAGTTGATGCATTTCTAGTTAAAACTTGCAAACAGCTACAAGAGTTAGATTATGAAATCATTAGTCTGTTTACATAACCATATAAATATTTTATATGATTTTCTTAAAAAACATAAGTATTACTTTTAGGGGGGTGATGGGTGAAATTTCTATTTTCCACAATTTTAAGCTAGATACTTAATTTTTTGTACACATATTTGGGATGTTATGTGAAACTATTTGGCTGAGTTTTATTTTTGTATATCAGTTAGTTTTTGAATTATTGAAAATTTTCTTTCAAAAAATTTGCAAATTTCAAAATGAAATTCACTCCACACTTTTTAAAAAAACCGTTTGAAATTTTTTTTTACAAAACCAGAAACTCATTTAGAAAAAGTTGATGCATGGGGTTTGTAATATATTAGCTGTAAGGGAAATTAAAAAAAATATGACCTGCATACACACATTTTATTTTTTATCTCAAAAAGTACTAAGTTAATGCAGAATTCCATGCGTCAGTTTTTTTGTTATGCATTTTAGAATGTACAATAAACATTTCAGCCCTCTAACACTTAATTTGTAGATGTAATTTTGTTTTAAATGAATAAAAGTGCAGCCAAAATTAAAGTGAGGAAAAATGAGTTTAAAAGTTTGCGTGCAGTTAACCAGAAATAATGATTTGCAGACCTTCCTAGAAGTGTCCAGCTAAGATGTGTAATTTGTACTCTTGTTTCATTACAAGCACTGCAAATCAGTTCTAATTTATGGCATAAGCCAAACCTTTTGGTGCCAAGTCCTATGTACAAACGCTTTTGATTGTGGTCATTTCACTTCAAGTCAGTCACCAATGATGGCAGTATAACTGGTGTCCAACAATATATATTTACAGTCTTCATTATTTACAGCAGCTACATGTTCACCATTATCCTCCAGCTGTTTCTGCCTTAAATTTTTCTTTTGTACACCACATTCTTGCTCATCTAACCTTTCATCACAGAATTATTTACATAATTTACACTTGTTTCTGGCTCATGTAAATAAAACATTTAATTTGATGTTACACAATATCTACCGGCAGAGCTTCTGTTACTATGTTATACTTATCACGATGGCTCAGCGACAAACCAGAAACTAAGCTTCACGGAAAAAAATCCCACAAAAATCGGTAACAAAAGGCAGAATTTTTGCTTCATGCAGCGATTTCATCACCAACCATGCCTTTTCAGGGACATTTAAGGAGTGCAGATCTTTAAATATGATGTAATTAGAGAACTTCCAATCACTATAGGACTTTAAAACTTTGCATATATGCACTTCAAATCACCTGGTATTTTTTGGTACAAAAAAAGAACAAAATGTGAAATTCTGTCATTTTTGGTCATATTTTCACCGTTTCCCCCTTAATAATGAAGAGTTTATTAATGAAATGGAGTTGATGATGAATTAGTGAGCCATACCTGAAATTCTGATTTCATCAGATATAAAACTGTAAAGATACTAAATATGTTGCTTCTTTCACAAGACTATACAACATAGTTGACACTCTTTTGGATGTATTTCTCTTAGCAATCAGTGATAACAAAAGATGATTAAACACTAAATTTCCCTTTGTCTATGGAGTTGACATAAAACTAAGTTACATATTTTAGGCAAAACATGCCAGACATTAGTAAGCTTTGTAACAGCTTCCAAAAATCTGCTTTTGTACAGAATAGACTTAAGGAGAAAAATATTACCTTAAGAGACATAAACATTCAAGTTCAAAATATTCTATTTAGAAGTTATAAACTATGAGCTAGTTACATTCCACAGAGTTGATTTTAGTCATATAAATTTTGGCGCATTCTTTACATTTATACACATATCCATCTACAAACCTTTTTTCTTATTTAAAGATTCAATATAACAATCAACATCTTCATTGTCATATCCAGGATTAGCTTCTATATATACATTTACAATTTCATTAGTTTCTCTTGAGTATGTTTATTAAATTTACATTATCAGGTGAGAATATTCACATCCTGTGACGTAACTTTTATTGGCTATTTTTCTTATACAGATTCCACATTTCCCTATTTCCTACTGCGTGTAGTATAGTACATTCTTCACAAGTTTCAAACTCACACTTATATTCATTTCTGTTATATATTATGTTACATTATAGGCATCAGTAAACCGTTTTATATACATCTTTTTTATGTTGTTTGAAGCAATCTTCATTGTAGCAATATCTACTTCAATCTTTGCAGTACTTGGCAGATTTGTTAAGAAGATGAGTAGGACTGCATGTTACACATCATTTTTTACATTTATCACTTTTGTGTTTACAAGATGTAAACATAGGTCACAGTAATTCGACATTCCAAAAAATGAAGCCTACTAGTATTATTAAGAAAGTGATTTTTAACTTTGTATAGGAAAATAATATTTTGTTTACCTTTGTATATAATGATGAAGTTTTCGGCACAGACAATTTTTATACACACATTTTTAAGATAGGACTCAACTTCTCCAAAACAACTCAGATCAAATGGTGCACTAATTGCATGTCAATTCTGTTGCATAATTCTATTGCAGAATTCTTTTGTCATGTTTGTTTTATATGTCAATGCCACAACTATAGCTCATGGACCCCACAACTCATTATTTGCTTTATTGATTTGGAGTATGTTCTTTTTTGTTATAACATCTTCAGCAAGGTTCATTATTTTTGTAGGTCTTCCTCCAGTCTGTATTTTAACTATCTGAATATAGTAGAATCTTGTATCTTTAAAAGTTATACTGCTATCAAATGGTATTATATTTTCAAATTGGCTTAACTCAGCACCATGGTTTATTGATGTATGAAAACTGGTGGAGAAACCTCCATTAAGAAGATTTGAATTTTCAATAAAAAAGAAATTTATTCTAACCATCCCTTCTAAAAATACAACAGTTGCGTTCCTTTTTTAAAAATTTGATTAATAATATAGCGGAGCCCAAAGAAATCAATATCATTATTATTGTACTTAAGTTCCACTGCATAACAAGCATCTCATAAAATCAAAAGGTTTTCAACTTCCAATTTAGCATGTCCCACGCTAATGCATTTTTCAATGACAACAAAGTTATCATTGGATACTGAATGGGATCGCTCAGGCAGTAACATCTGTGACCCGCATTCAGGAGATCCCAAGTTTAATCCTCGGCAGTGGTGTTTCGGCGTATGGCAGAGAAAAATGATGCTCTCTGTGCACTTTCTCCATCCCTTGGCCTTGAGCTGGTTGCCGGGGTATAAGAATCAACCAAAACTAGCAGACAACATGTACAAGCAGGCTCACATAAACCACAACCCCGTAATCAGAGAGCTAGGAAAATACGACACATCAAAAGACAAACATAAGAGACCAATGTCGCTGTTCGACCGCACAATTCCACTAAACAGACACGCCATAGAAGAAAATGCAGAAATAAGAGCATACTTGAACAACCTTATTCCACCATGATTACACTACAAATGCCCAACAAGCCCTCGGGAGGATGACGTCCCCTCCTGAGGCGGATCGGGGTCAGAGGGCAGCCCCAAGATATGATGAACCAGGAACAACCTTAAGGACATGAATGGCACATGGAGTTAAGATAAGGCAAAGAAAGAAAAAAAAAAAAAAAAAAAAAAAAAGCTCCAAAAAAATAAATAATAAACACGAAAAAAAAAAAAAATTTCATAAAGCTACATATATATGTCATAGACTACGCAGCGAATGTAGACATACGCAAAGTTACAATGTAAATAATCAACCCACTGTACACATCTCTCACACTGTACATAATCATTCAGTATTTGTTACAGGACCGACAGCAATACGCTGAGGAAGATGCGCCAATTTAACATCCACCGGTTGAACCTCCAATAAAAGGTAATGTACACCAATAACAATTTAAGCATGACACCTAATACCTACTCCATCAGCATGAGCATGAATACCACCGCTAACCACAGGTTCCTGGCCTGGGCATTTGTCAAGACCAGTACCTGTTCCCCACTCTGCCTGTGTACTCTCTTGTATGCAGGCGTCTTTCTTTAGTTATCACCTACTAACCTTCGGTTTGCTTCGGCGGTACCGGACAACACTTTACCTTCGATTTCCCTTCCATCACTGTAGTGTAGCTAGTGCATGGTAGGGGAGACGATGTAGATCCCTTTCGGATGATCGTCACCCGGTGTGGCGGAGGCGGGGCCACACCGAATTAAAAAAAAAAAAAAAAAAAAAAAAAAAGGCAGGTCCCCGATCTGCCTGTCTGACTGCTGGGGCATCTATATCTGGAAACTTGTAGGGACACTGTCATTGCTGTGCTATCACTCCTAGTTCTGGTCACCTGGTGTCTCCCTTCAACTCATCCTTCCCTCCTGGGGGTGGCCCCTCATGGGGCATCAGTACAATATCCGCATTCACTGGATCAGTGCCACATCCCCTCCACTTCACAATCCAATCATTGGATGTGTAATATTCATTATCATCCTCAACAGCTTGATTTGAAGGCATACCTCCCACATGTCATCTATTGGATTGGTATTATGCATGTGTCAATTATGCTATTATAGTTAGCATCAGTTTGAGAACTTAGTAAAAATATATCATCACTACTATCTATTTTATCACAAGGTGGACTGAAGTGTTGCATTGACTCAAATATGTCATAACTACTATCCATTTTACTAATAGGTAGATTCAAGTGTCATGCTGGTTCAAGAACAATATCGTTACCACGAACATTTGTAAACAGCAATTTTTTTTCTAATTCAGATATTATATGCATTCATTTTCATCCATTGTAAACAATATACATTGTTAATGGTCATGTAAAATAAAATATTTACGATATAAGATGCAGGCTTACAGCTGTCAAATCTAGAATTATGAGGGCTGATCAACAAAGACTGAGACTGATTTTTTTTCACAGATGTTTATTACTCCAATTCAATGTTTACATGATCTTTTTCAAAGTACTCCCCTCCTACTTCAATGCACTTTTTATAACATCTCTGCCAGTCCTTGAACACGTGCTGCAGACCATTCTTTGTCCGGTCCTTGAGAATCGCCTCACTTTTCTTGAGCACTGCTTCAGAGTTCTCAAATCGAATACCCCTAAGCTTTGCCTTTATTGATGGGAATAAAAAAGGTCACTGGGTGCAAGATTGGGGCTATAATGTGGATGTGGTACACAGGTAATGTTGAATCGAGCCAGAAACTGCATGACTTGATTTGCGACGTGAGGCCGTGCATTGTCATGATGAAGTCACCAACCAGTCCGAGAAAGCTCTGGTCGTTTCTTTGCAATGTGCTTCCTCAGTGTAGCCAATACTGAGGTGTAGTATGCTGCTGTAACAGCAGTGTGAGGGGGAACTGCATGCTGGTAACTCGTTCCATTACAGTCAAAAAATGTGATCACCATCACTTTCCCTGCAGATGGAACAACTTTTGCCTTTTTTGGTGTTGGAGAACCTGGCAATTTCCACACTGTGCTGGCTTGTTTTCCTTCAGGATCATAATGATGCAGCCATGACTCATCACCGGTGATAATCAATTTAAAAAATGCATCCCCTCCATCAGCAAAGAGACACAGCTGGTAAGCGAAATGCACGTAGGGTCTACAAAATAGAGCATTACTACCAACCTACCAATACGAGAGTGCTGCTGCCTACCAACATTATACATAAAAACCCGCTCTTTTCAAATATTTATGTTACAGATACGAAACTATCATGGAAGCTACAGGAAAAAATCAGTCTCGGTCTTTGTTGATCAGCCCTTGTACATTATTTCACTTGTAAGCTAACTTAACCTATGTACAAATTTTCCAGCCAGCTATGTTCTTATCTATACTGCTCATTTTGCCTGGCACCCTGGCCTTATGGCTCAGCTGAGCAGCCCTTGCTACCCTTAATTACCTATGTCCCATCCTCTCCCTCCTCTATTTGCCCTTCTACCTATATCTCCCTTACTTTTCTAATCCATTTCTTCCTTACTTTCTTTAAAAACTCCCCCATATTCTTATTTTTCCTTTCTTATTTTCTTGTCAGCATTTTTATAGCTATTATTTTTCCTCCTATACTTTTTGTCTCCAAAATTAAGTTTTATTTATGGATGCTCTTTAACTACTATGGTCCTTAGCGTCACATTCTATATTGGGCGTGAAAGATCAGAGATTTTGCTCAGATGTCTCTTTATCAGGCTTGAGGTTCTTTTATGTGTCGTAAATCTAAGACACAGGACCACCGGCTTTACTTCCATTCTGAAGGAAGCCATGCTAGGGATTTTTACACCTGAAAAAATCCATCGCCCTCCGCCAGGTTTGAACCTGCGACCTCGAGAACTAGAGGCTACCATATTTTGTCTCCATTCCATTAATTCTTTGCATTCTGTCATACAGTGTTCTGTGCTTTCACTAACTCTGCATATATCACAAATTCCACTTTTTCTGCCTCTTAACCCTCTCAGGTACATTGATCCTGTTCTCATCCATGCAAACGCTTCTTTTTCCACTCTATTACAATAATCCGCATACCCTTATCTTCCCCTTTCCTTTTTACTAACCTATAGAACCCTATTGATTTTTTTATTCTCTAAGCTTCCCCAGATCTCTTTGTCTTTCTATATCCTCCCACTGTTTCTTACTGTTATCCAGAAGCCGTTGCTATTTCTTTCTCCTGCTCTCCAAACATTTCCCATTCCTATCTTCTTCACAATTTTTCCTACCCCTGTCCACCAGGTATTTTCATTTTTCATAGTCTTTTGTTGTTCCATACATATCCTTAAAATTTCCCCATCATCTTTTTTGGCACCTAAACCAAAATTTCAATACCCTTTCCAGTATCACTACCTTTCCTCTTGTTCTTCCTAATTCCACTAATGCTACCTCCCCCGGTGCTGATCTTGGTAACCCTAATAGTTCTTTACAGAACGTTTTGTAGCTCTGGTCTATTTTTCTGCTTAATTCAGATCCCCCCCCCCCAACAAATTTCAACTGCATATAGCATTCTTACTTCTACCAATGCCTCATACATTCTTTCTATCCATTTAGTCGACATATCTAATTTGTACTTGCACATCCTTACTCCTGTCATTGCTGCCTTTTCTTTAGCCATAACCTTCCTGCTATGTGCTGCTTATTCACCATTACTGCTCATCCTTACCTCCAAATAATCAAACTCCTTGACAATTTCTAACTTTAAACTTCCATTGCCATTTCTCTTCTTTTTTTTCATTTATTTCCTCTTTTAAATACCATAACTTTTGATTTGTTTATATTTACTTTAATTCCCCATTCTTTGCAGAATTCCTGTATTCCATTGATTGCTTTCTCTAGCCCAATCACAGTTAATAGCCCTAACCATAAGGTCATCCACATATAGTAAACCTGATATCTATTTGCTATTATGGGACGGTGCAGATTTCACTCTATCTAATATGTCGTCTATGATTATATTAAATAATATGGGGCTAAATTTACACCCTTGTTTTAATCCTATTTTTTGATTAATCCTATTTGCAGATTTCACTCTATCTAATATGTCGTCTATGAATATATTAAATAATATGGGGCTAAATTTGCACCCTTGTTTTAATCCTATTTTTTGCTCAGTGATTTTTGTAATTCTATTATTTCCACATTTTATACAAAACTTTATATCTTTATAAATCTTCCTAATTTCTTTTATACAATTTTCGCTTACCACTTTCCTTCTTAATTTATAAGCCTATGCTTCTCTATTTATTGTATCAAATGCTTTTTCAAAATCTGCAAAAAACATGTATATCCTTCCTCTTTTCCTGCTCAAATACTTATCTATTATAATCTTTATTATAAATACATTATTTATTGTTGTTTACCTTTCCTAAATTCTGCTTGGTATTCTAACAGTTTTCCTTCCTCTTCCACCCATTTTCTTAATCTATCGGCCAATATCGTCCCTAATATTGATAATAAACTTATTCCCCTATAATTCTTTGGTCTATTTGCTCCTCCCTTCCCTTTGTAAATTGGTACCACCATACTTATTTTCCAACATTCTGGCACGTCATTCTTTTCTTTAGTTTTATTTAGTCATTTTTCATCACTTTTAAACCACTTTGCGTTTCCCCATACATTTTCCAAAATTCTCCTGGCATTCCATCTATTCCTACTGCCTTGCCTTTTTTTATATTCCTTATTTGTGGTAAACTTCCAGCTCCGTGATTTTACAATTTAATTTTTCATTAAATATTCCTCCTTGTCCTACCTCTTTTGGATCTAGCCTTACTCTCTTCCCTTCTCCAACTAGCCTTCTAAAATATCCTATCCATTCATGCAGTGTAATTTCATTTTTCTCCCCTCTTTTCTTGTTCATCATCCTCACTATTTCCCACATTTTTTTTACTATCCTTTCCATCTATTGCTGCCTTTAGCTCCCTTTCTATATTTCCCTGCCATTCTTTCCTTTTAGCCTCTAGCAAACCTTTATATCCTCCCTTAAGTTTCATCAGGTTTTGTCTCCCTTTCCTTCTCTGATCTCCTCCACCTAATAAAGCTCTTTAAATAACTCCCTTTTTCTTGCTCTACACTCTTCATCAAACCATCCCTTAATTTCCTGGCCTTTTCCCTGCCTTCTTTCCATCCCTGCCCCTGCTCTTGTTAGTAACAGTTTTAGTAGCTGTAATACTTTTTCTGGTTTTCCCTCATTCATAGCCATTTTTATTCCATACTCCACAATCTGACTTACCTTTGAATTTAATTCTTTTAAAAAGTCCTCTTTTAGTTCCTCCCTCCATTTATACACTTTTATTTTCTTTATTTGAGCTATTTCCTTAATCTTTACCTTTTGCTCCAAAACATTTATTTCCATCATTAATGGAAAATGGCTACTACTTACTACTTCATTTATTATTTTAAATGTAGTGAATCTCTCCTCCAGTTCTTCACTACATAATATATATAGTCTACTACACTTTGCCCGTTTGTGTTTACAAATGTAAACTCCCCTTCCTCATCTCCTTCCATTGTCCCATTACATATTAACATGTTGTTTACCTCACAGAATTCTAGTAATATTTTTCCTTCCCTGTTAATCACTCCATTCCTGCTTTTCCTTAACCTTATCACATCCAAAACCTCTTCTACCTGCTCTTTTCCTAATAACCTTCCATTCTCGTCCCCTATTCTCGCATTCAAATCTCCCATCACAATAAATTCTGTCTCTGGCATCTTTTCCCGTATTTCCTTCATGCATTCTTCTAGCTTACTATAAAAATTACTGTCATAAAAATGATACACTTCTGGAGGGTTATATGCTACTCCTATTCCTACTCCATTATTCTGTATAATTATTGGCCATAACACATTGAAACCTTTATGCTACAGTTTTTCTATATCACTAGTTGTTTCGAAGTCATTCTTTACAAACAGGCCTTCTCCTCCTGATACTCTTCCCCTATCACATCTTTTCCTTGCCTTTTTCTCTAGAAACTTAAAACCTGCTATCTCTGCTACTTCTTCCTTTCCCAACCATGTCTCTGTTCCTCACTGGAGTATTATAAAAATAAATATAAAACTATGAGACGTGAGTATCTCAGTAATTTGAAAGCTGTTAAAATAAATGCATATAGAGAAAGCATGAGAAAATCCAAAAATGTCAGTAAAACAGCCCTGGGTTTCATAAATGAAGCGAGAAGATATCCTGAATTATATAAAAACATAAAACTGAACATAAATGGGCAAGTGGTTCATGATCTGGTCACTATAAGTAAACAATTTAATGATTGACTAATTTTGAAGAATTAGAAGTAGTAACAGTGATGTGTCATACCGAGTAAAAAAAGCAGTGGGTGGGATGAAATAGCTCATTGTGGGATGAAATAGCTCATTACTATTAAAAGTATGTAAATATGTTATTGTAAAACCATTAACCTATTTGATTAATTTTTCCATCGAACAGGAACAATTTCCAGAAATGTTGAAACTAGCAATAATCAGACCAGTATTTAAAAAAGGGGATGAACTAAATATTGACAATTATAGACCTATAGCCTTAACATCGGAGATAGCTAAATTGTTTGAAAGGATCCTGCTGTTAAGACTGGATAATTATCTAAGTAAATTCAATATATTAAGGAAGTTTCAACATTGGTTTAGAAAAGGGAAATCCAACATTTCTGCCATTAACCAGTCAATACATGAAATAATTGGGAATTTAGAAAACAATGAGATCAGTACATTATTTTTTGATTTATCTAAGGCTTTTGACTGTGTCAACCATAATATATTAATTAGTAAATTGGAAAACTACGGCATAAGATGATTACCCCTGGATCTAATCCATAGTTATCTGGTTGGAAGAAAACAAATTATGGAAATAACGTACAAAAAAGGGCGATGTATACTACAAATCAAATCACATCACATTTGGGATCTGTGAAATATGGCTTACCACAAGGCACTGTGTTGGGACCATTATTATTTATTATCTACATTAATGACATTAAACATCCACCAAATACTTCAGTGATAACTTATGCAGATGACACCACAGCTGTATGCTGGAATAAAACAGTAGAAGGATTAAATACTACCATAAACAATACCACCTCCTGTTTGCTGAATTACTTCAAATCGATAAATCTACACTGCAACATGCAAAAAACTAAAGTGATGCAATTCAATAAAAATGATGGTAAAATATCACTAAAAGTCGATAATAATAATATTCTGGATGTAAAATCACATAAATTTTTAGGTCTTAGTGTTGATAACAAGCCAACATGGGCTGAGCATATTGAACATATATGTGGTAAAATTAGTAAAACAGTGTATCTACTCAGATATTTCAACAATCATAGTGATGGTAACATATTGAAACTATTATACTATGGATGTTTTTATCTACACATACTCTATGGGATTGAAATCTGGGGTGCTGCTGCAAAACTCCATATGGATAAATTACTTATATACCAAACGAAATGCATCAGAATCATGTTTAACCTAAAACCAAGGGAATCGTGTAGGGAAACCTTTGTTAACAATAAATTGCTTACTATTTACTCTCTCTATGCATATAGAACAATAATGTATGTAATAGATAAGTACAAACCAATTAAAAACAACCAAATCCATAAACATAATACAAGAGGAAACTTGGACTACTTTAGGCATAGTGTAAAAAAAAAGTGTATCTTTAAAGGATTTATATATTTCTGGAATCACACTATTTAATAAATTGCCACTGGAAATCAAATCTGTAGTTGATGTTTCTAAACAGCAATTCAAAAGGAAATTGAGGGTGTTTTTAATAAACAAATGTCTGTATGATTTAAAGGATTTGTAAAGATGTAATTGTTTTGACATGTCCAAAATCAGATGTATGATAAACTGGATGAAATAAATTATTATTATTATTATTATTATTATTATTATTATTCCTACAATATCCATAGGTCATATAGTGTTTTTAATTTCACTGCTGCCTATCTTATTTCTTAGCCCTTCCACATTCCAACACATTAATTTCAACCCCTTTCCCTATTTGTTCTTTGTTCTTGAAACTTAAATCTCTCCATCATTTTCCTGTATCTTTTAGTTCTAGGCTCCATTTACCTTTCTTCTCTTTTACTCCTAAGCTGAATATAATCCTCCTTAGATATAATTTCTAAACCCTTCTTTTTTATTATTTCCTCTGCCTCACTCATGAATCCTACCCACATCACTTCACCACTCTGCACTTTGCCCCTCCCCACACTTTCACTTCTCACTGTCTCCCTTCCATCACTCCTCACAACTCCTGCTACCCCCTCTTCTTTCTTCTGACCCCTCCCTCTCGGTCATCTCGCTCACCAAAGTTGCTTCTTTGCCATCCCCTTCCACTGCCAACTCTTCTTCCTGCCTTCCCCTTGTTGTCTTTTGTTGATATATCTCCCTCGTCTCCTGTCTCTCCCCAAAGCTGCCTCTCCCACTTCTCCTGCCCTCCTGGTCAGCTGTTGTATGTCTGTTTGTTCTCTTGTGTTGATGCCCTCCTCTTGCCCGTTTGACTTTGCTGAAATCCTGCTCACATTCCCATTCTCTGCTCAGGTCTTTGTCCTGTGTTTTCTGGCCGTTCTATATTTTGCTGCAGTGCATACTTTCCTCTGGCTTCATTTCTTTTTATATTAATACTCCATTTTTCAGCTTCTACTGTTAACTGTAGACCTCTTAAGAATGCTTTTTTTCCTCCGCCCCTTGCTTGCTTCATTCTTTGAATTAATCCCATCCTTAAGTCTTGTTTCTCTTTCGTATAGTCCTGTTCTATAAATATTTTTGTCCCCCTTAGTCTTCTTGTTTGTCTTATAATCTCCCATTTTTTCCTCATTGTTGTCAGTTTCAAAATAGGTCTTGGTCTTCTTCCTTTTTGCCTATCCTAAACATATCTTTAATTTCCCAGTCTTACATCCATATTCCCAATACATCCTCTATGATTTCATATACCATGTCCTCCAAACTACTCTTGCCCTCTCTCACCCCGAATATTACACAGTTTTCTCTTCTCTTATCTGCTTTGTATCTTTTTTCTATCCCATCTATTCTTTCTCTACATTCTGATATCTGTTTTTCCATTTCTTCTCTCTGTATTTTCATTGCATCTTTCAACTCTCTTGTATTATTGTCCATTCTTTTTCCTAGTTCCTTTCCCATCTCCCTTATTTCTTCCATTAACTTGTTCATTTCCTCTGGTCCTGGGTTCTGTTCTACTCCTACTATTATCAGAAATATCACGATTACCATCATGATGACTCTCCATATCTGTGTTTCCATTTTTACCTTTCCGTCTTTTATTTTTTTTCTGCCAAAACTTCCAATTCTGCATCAATATGTTTGAACGTCCACTCCCATTTTATCGCATTCTCTCGTACTCACTTTGCTACACAACCTTCTCCTCTCGCGCTGGCTTATGACTCCGAGTTACATTACAAACAGACTAGATAAAAATATTCTTCATATTATAACAATATTAGGCATGTTTACAACATTTTATTAGATTATGCTTGCTTGTTATATTATCTAGTTCTTTGATGTTCGTTGTGTTATTTATAAGTAAATTATTTTAATGTGTTTGTGTTGTGCCATTATTTAGTACTTCCATTTATTACAAAGAAGTTTTGGCAATGCAGTTTTAACACACTGTTACTTCTACTTTTTCAAGCATTTCACTGTTATATAGTTTTTGACAAACTTGGCGCATATATCCAAAGCCATATTCCATTTTTAACAATTTCATTAAGAGGCTTAATAGTCTTACAGACAGAGCACCTTCTCATATCATCTTGTGATACCTCCATTTGAGAGGATAATTTTTATTATTTGTGGCAATACTCTACCCCAGAGTTTAAAGTATTAGTTTTTACTTTTATATAATTTTCAGATATAAATAAATAATGGTTGTTGGTAATAATATTGTGATACAATCATACATGTCTGCTCCTCAAACTAAAATGGAAAGAAAAAGGGACATCAACTAAACACAAAGTAAATACATCCACAAAGAAAGATACAGCAATGGCAAATTCTGCACTCCATCAATTAAGGCTGCAAACCACTGAGAGCTATGAGATTTATATCTGATACAGAACCCTGATTTAGATAATGGGTTTAAAAGACTTTTTTGAACTACATAAAATAAGTCAAAATAAGCTTAGGAAGCAGTTAAAGCTTTAACGTTGAATCAGTTGTGATTTATCATGATTAAAAAGCAGTACCAAATACAATAGGACTGAAAACAAACACATCACAAACAGTTACAAACATATTGCAATCAAAATCAGGCACCTCTCATTCAGAAACAAACACATCTCAATCAAAACATGTAAGATCTAAACAGAAGATTCCGAACACAGTTCTTACTGCCAGAACTAGTGATCAGGTTCAGATTATGGATGGATATATAACTAAGTTACTAAATTAATTATATATAAATGAGTGGTGTAATAGAACATCTAAAAACAAACTCTGAAACATGCAGCAACATTAAGGAAGAACTTATGGATATAAATCAGCAGTCTTTATCCACAATTGTTGAGAGATGCAAAAAGCTAACAACAAATAGTACTGTTTATCAGGAGAAAACACAAATTATGGATGATGAGTTAGATTTATTTGTAAAAAATGTTGTTTTAAGAAAAACAATTTGTGATGTTAATGAATAGATGGAGAATGAGAAAAAGGAAAGTGAGCACAATTAAGAAGAGCAGCAGAATTAAGACCGCAGCAACTAAAATAGTAATGCATATTCTTATTAGTGTGTTATTTTGATTGCATTTGTGATTAACTAAATGTTTGATACGATCTGAAAGTTGATTGGCTACATCTGTACTTCTTCCATTTACTAACAATATTTAATATAGTAAATGGCAGAATTGCAGACCAGGTCAGATGACCTGATAGCAATCGAAACAAAAATTATTAATAATGCGCCACTAACTAATCTGATTCATTTTTATAAAGATTCAGGCAGAGTATATATTGGTGAAGAATTAAGGAAACAAACTTAATTCGGAAAAGATTTCCAAACAAAAATAATCAGAGAGCTTCATTAAAGAGCTTCAGGGTAAAGTAGATTGGCAAATTATTTCCCAATACCAAAAATTATCAGAAGATTTTATATGCGAATTCAGTGATAAAGTTAACTGGGGATATAATTCATTGAATCAAAACATTATCTGAAGATATGTTATTAGGAAGCTTCAGGATAAAAATAATTGGTAAAATATTTCATATCAGAAATTACCAGAGGATTTTATTAGTGTTTCAGAAGAAAGTTAAATGGTTGGATATTTCACAATGTCAAAAGTTATCAGAGGATTTGGGTTTCAGGATAAAAGTTGTTAGGGTTGAAATTTCAAGTAAACAAAATTTATCAGATTTTATTAGTGTATTTTAAGATAAAGTCTAAATAAAGGTGTCAAAAAATATCAAAGGACTTTATTAGAGAAATTTTTTTCTCTATAAAATTATGTTAATCAGACAATGCCTCAGAACAATGTGGCTCCTTATATATTTAATTGAACAGAGCTATCGATTCGTAAAAACAAAATGGGTCACATACTCCCAAATACTACTTGTCCATTGTGTACATACAATTTTTATGATCAGTTTACACATCAGCTTTTTTTGATAAGAATCAATGAAATATTTCATACCAATTTGTGCGATATTATGCAATGATGTGCTGTTTAGAAACCCAACTATTATGCGAACTATCAAAACCAAAACATTTGATGTACACTTTGTCTCCCTTTTCACGCAATACTTTCTTAACTTTAAAGCAGTCAGGTTCTTCTACTTTGTGTACTTCTTACTCATAAAATGGGTCAATTTGTTCTCCATTAGAGTCCTTAAGATGATAATATAGTGGGTTACCTTTAAACTGCTTATCAACATTAAATATTGTAACGTATGGGTTAAGTTAAATTATTTTCCTAAAAATTACTTTTCTTTAGAGTTTGGCTCATGTGAAGCTTATTTCTTGTATTCTTACTTCACATGGTGCAACACAGGATGCATGAGCTGGACATTCAGTGCCAGTCATATCCTTGTGATATTATGTGGGTCGGTGATGTCAACTCATAGAGTAGAGGTTATCTCTCCATATATGGCCATGTCCTGTGTGGAGGCATCTATCTATGATATAAAAGGTCTTCTATAAATCTATGGGGATGGCAGTCTTGATAGGAACAACCCAGGTGCGGCCGGAGGTGCTGCCCAGATCAACATCCACCTTTGGGTATGGCATCCAACGTAACATCTGCTCAATTGCACTAGGTAACCAGTAAAACTGATCTTTCTTAAATACTTAATCCTAAAAATGGTTTGCTTGCTCACTTTCATTGTCTCTACTCATTTGTTATATTAAATTTATGTTATCGTTTTTGTTAATTGTGTCTTGCTATTCAGAGCTGCTCACCAACCCTTAATCCTGCTACACTCCCAAATGAATGAATGAATGAATGACTGAATGAATGAAGGCAGGCAGGCAGGCAGGCAGGCAGGCAGGCAGGTAGGTATGTAGGTATGTATGTATGCATGTATGTTTTTATTCACCGAGAGAATTTTCTTACAAATTCATGGCTTCGTCAAGATTTAAGTAATATAAGAGGAATATATACAGGAAATATACATTTTTACAGTGTTATATACAGAGAATTACATATTAATTAATGAATAATAATAATAATAATAATAATAATAATAATAATAGTAGTAGTAACAGTAAGTTAACTTATTAGTTTTTGAAGTACTCAAAAAACTCTTCCATACTATAAAAAGTTTGCTTAATTAAAAACATTTTAACATTGTGTCTAAACTTAATTTGATTACAAACATTTACCTTATTTGTAATGAGGTTATACATTTGTATGCCCTTATGCAGTATTGAGTTGGCCTTTTTCGTTGTTCTGGCTGTCTGTAAATGTGTTTTATTACTGTTTCTAGTGGAATGTTCATGTACAGTGTTGTTCATATTGAATAGATGAATGTTGTTCCTTATAAAGCATACAGTTTCTAATATATACAGATTCGGTAGAGTAAGAATATTATGTTGACGGAAGTGTGGTTTTACATGATGTCATCCTACTAAGGTTTAGCATTAGCCTGATTATTTTTTTCTGTAGTATGAAAAGAGTGCTTATTTCACTGCCAGATCCCCAAATAAATATACCATAGGCAAGTGCAGATTGCACATAAGAGAAGTATATCATTTTTAGTCCTCAACCGCCTTCAAATTAAGGGCGCGACATTAGATCTGTAGACGAGCTAGTTATATATACGCCTTCTTGTACAAACATTCTATTTTACTAATAAAAACTTACTTTGAATTTCAGGGGTTCATACTCAATTGTATAAGGGTAATACACATCATAATAGGAAATAGCCCCTGGGTTTTTTAAGTGTTTCATCCAAAAAAGAGAAATGTGCATAGCTTGTGGTGCATGAATTCACCTCCTCTGCCTCAAAATATATATTTTTCCACACGAGTAATAAATAGTTTAAATCAGCTTCACAGCTGCTCATTTCAGATGATGGAAAATAACTTGTATAACAACCTAAAAACTTCCTGTGAAATGGAAGCAGAGGAGACTAATAATATGCTCAACTTTTGATTGAATATCACAGAACAGATTTTCAAGAATATATGCCTGTTTCATGGTTGAGGTGCTGCAAACGTCTGGAACTCCATGAAATGCATGCTAATCCTACTCTAATAAAACATGTTAGCCACCCAATTAGAGCTCTCCACCTAGGAAAAAATTTTCATTTCATTAAATGAGCAACAAATTGTGAATTTCAAAATACCACTATCAGACAGCTTCAGCAAATGCACTAAGTCTTCCTTCCTCTCCATACAAACCCCGCTTTACCATCATTTGTCCAAAGCTGATTATGGAATCAATGACTTCCAATATATGCCTTATGTTCATTAACTGTGAGTGAAATATTTGTTTTACATATTGGCCAAAATTAATGAAAAATGCTATCTGAAGCCTTGCTTTCCTTCAATCTGAAAACTGAACTGAACTAGAACTTAAAACAGAAAACATTTATTTTCAGTTCAGTTTCAGTTATGCTTTCCTATATAACTTAAAAAATTGAATTGAAAATGCTATACTGTTGAGTAAAATAGCTGAAGAGTGGTTGAGAAAGCTGCATCACAGTGAAGAAAGTGAGTTGGATACTTTGGTGTGGTATTTGGTTGATAATTGATAGATAATACTCATAATGAGCAAAATTGTGGAAAATGCTGCAAGGTGCTTGCTAATTGTAGTTCAAAAAGTGCCTTTGAGGTTGGTTAGGAGGCACCTGAAGGACAATGAAACTAAGTTTGTGGAGTACTTCAGGTTAACACCAATGATGTTCTACTGCATCTTGAAGAGAATTAAACCAGACATCAAAGTTACACCATACAACAGCAATAAGAAATATATTAGACCCAAAGAAAAGCTGTGTGTTATCTTGAGGTGAGTGAAATAGCAATTGAAGATTACCATATTAAATGTTTATTGAAATCATATATAATTAGGGATGGTGATTTTTAGTATTCTGAAATCAGAAATTTAGCATTTTGAAGAAAAACATAACTGATAAACAGGAGCACATGAGATGTATCAAATACAAACAAATGGACAAATCTGCAGTTTCACACCATTTTTGGATCACCAATCACAACATCAAAGCCAATATTACATTAGTCAAACCAGCCAAATTTGCAGCTGAATTAGATGCATGGGTGAAGATCATCATTCTAAAACACAACACACATCTAATGAATTTTGATTTGCTGCCACCAAGTCCCCTCTGAAAGTACATTTCACCACCACAAGATGCCACCACAGTATCCAGTCAACAAAACGGAAACACCAACAACACGGGCCAGTCGGATTAGCTTCTGAGGATGGGAACAACCATTTCCCGAAACATCTTAAGTGAGTAAACTTAAGTGATGTTAGTGTAACAATTCCGACTCACCTTTAAATAAATTCAATAATACATCACTGTTTCTAGCTTCTTTTCAAATATCAATGTAATTCAAGACCAACAAGTCACAAGAAGCAAAATTTATAATTGGCCACCGCGTGGAAAAGATACGAGTCATGGCAGAAACCAAGGTAAGATTAGAAACCCTAAGTTTTAATATAGATTTCAGTGGAATAAAAAGTGACATCAAAAGATACCAAAAAATTGAAGAAAAGAGAAAAAACACATTTGTGGACATCCATTTTTTGAACCTATGCATACAAAACAAAGTCACACCAAAGTTTGTAAGGAGAATTGTAAAATACAACAAAAACAGCAAACACCAAACATCAGCCAATAAAACAGTAATAGTAATTGAGAGAAACAACCATTACGCAAAATTACAAAAATTGGAACTGGAATTATATACTCTTCACCTTAAATTAGCATACACACTCGGCTACCCACTTTGGCAAAACATGCAGTCAAAATTCCTCACCATTCTTAGCTACAGGATGAAAACAAAAACACTGAAATTGAAGAAAAAACTCATACTAACACCGGAAGAAATATTCATATAAACCTAACCTAAAAAATGAAAAAACGTCATACCCAGATGTAATTAATCTCTCAAATGAAACTTTCAGTATTAAACCTTGGCCTAAAAACATGTGTTGGCTACACAAAAACAACTGATGAAATAGTTGCAGACATTGAAATTGCTACTTACAACTTAAATGAAAATAGTAAAACCTTTATAAAAAAAGAATGTGAAATGGTTCTCCAAGAAATACAAGCAGATAACCATAACAATTTCCCAACCAAACACGTGATCAAAACATTAAAATCAAAACCAGTAGTATACACAAAAGCTGACAAAGGAAATAAACTAATTGTACTTCAAAAAGATGATTATATTACCAGAGTGGAAAATATGCTGCAACAAGAAAATTATATACAAATTCAAGAAGACCAATTAAAACTACACTTAAAAGCCTTCAATCAAACCATCCAAGAAAACAAAACTATAACAGACACTGATAAATCTAGATTAAAACCAAGAATGTATGCGCTACCTAAAATACACTAACCGAGTAATAAGATGAGACCAATCGTCAGCAATATTGATTCTCCTACCTACAAACTGGCAAAATGGTTAGTTCAGAGATTCTCTTCACTACCAAAATTCAATAGTAAAAACATAATAAATTCAGAAGAATACAGAAGATAAAATCCCTGGAACTCGAACCAGAAGACAGATTAGTTTCCTTTGATGTCACTGCACTATTTCCAAGTGTCCCTACAGATCAACTCCTGTGTCAATTAAAGAAATGGCTCCAGCAGACTAACACACTGGAAGAAGAAATAGAAGACCTCATACAACTTACCAATTTTTGCATTACACAAAATTGTTTTAGTTTCAACAAGAAGTTCTATCAACAACCAACAGGTCTAACCATGGGTAACCCACTTTCACCTTTCCTTGCAGATCTATTTATGAGTTACTTGGAAACACACATAACAACTTCCTTCCCATACACTTTTAAAGTTTGGCATAGATATGTCGATGACATCTTCGCTTATGTCCCTAATAGGTTCATACAAGACTCCTTAGCCTTACTAAATCTGCAGAATCAATCAATAAAATTCACCATAGAAATAGAAAAAGAAAGTATGCTACCCTTTTTAGACCTAAAAATCATCAGGGAACAAAAGAACCTAACCTTTGGCATATACAGGAAGCCAACACACTCTACTAATTACACAAAAAATAAGAGTTTCAATCCAACCACAGACAAACATGCAGTACTAAACAGCCTAACACATAGACTGATATATACTCCCTTAAATAAACAAGAATACCAGCACATAGTAGACACAGCAATAAATAATGGGTACAACAAAACAATTGATAAAAATTGCAAAATTCAAATGACAGAAACACATCAAAGACACCACAAATCTCAGCCAGCAAGATAAACAGCTAAAGTTCAAGAAATTCACATACCATCCAGAAACACATCACAAATTTAAGAAGATTTTCATGAAACACAACATCAGTCTAGCCCCACAGAACAAATTTAGCATAGAGAAATTACTTTGTAACAAGTTAAAAGCCCCCATTCCACAAGACAATAAAGCTGGAATCTACAAAATCAATTGTTCGGATTGCAATAAAGTATATATAAGTAATAAAGAATATAATCTTTTATATTCACCTTAGTCTTTCAAATCTATTGATAATACTCAGCCAGTGGTGACAGATTAAAAAGTTTACCAGCCTCTTGGGTGAAAAAAAACATGTTTTTTTTTTTTTTTTTCTTTCTTTAATCAGCTATTCAACCTTTTGTTGCACTTAAGCAAACATCCCATTTACATTTGAAAAATATTCTATGAATTGCAACACATTTCACATTTATATCACATTTTGCTTAATTTTCAAATTGTGAGTCAATTTTGCATTTGCAAAAGACAAAACAGTGGTCTACAGGCCATAAAAACTGAAAATACAAGAGTACAAGTCTTGATGAGAATTTGATGCTATATCACATTTGCGAAAAATCACCACCCCTACATATAATGCATATTTCTGCATAATGACCAGAAAGTCTACTGTTTGGCAGTCTAATCTTCCTCACAGTTCTCTTCTTCTACACACAGAATTTCACACACTTGAAGCTCTGCTGATCTTTTTGCCCCACTGTCAGCATCTTCCTTGGCCAATTAACACTTAACATCTCCAACAGATGAAATATTTTAAGTTTTAAATTAGCTATTTCTATTTTAGGAAATGACATTACTGCATCGCACATTAAGCAAAACATTTATCCAAACTGTTTTGTCTTTGGAAAAGGCTGCTCATACCAAAAAAAAATCTTGCATAATGAATGCTTTTCAGTTGCATCCTCCTCTGATTGGGAGGACAGTCATTTTTTCTTGAGTGGTGCCTTTTTATCCTACGTTGACAAAGAAGAATTTTTTTCTGACGAAAAGGCAATTGTGTCAATAGGTACTGAGATTGTTTGGAGGGAAGGAAATTCAAGTGAATTTTCTCAAAATACACACTTAGCATGAATATAGTTTCATACCTTTGTTCAGTTGCATTTTCATGCAAAGAAGTGCTTAAGTTGTGCTGTAAAATAACAATTTACTTAGTAAATTAAACAATGTATATAAGAATAGAAGCATGCAGAAGTGTATGGGAATAGTTATTTAATTCTGATAACAGTTTGGTATATTAAAATAATACAATCTTTAGACATGAGATTTATTGTTCAGGAAACTTAGCCTTCTGATCTTTTTCACCCACATGCCTTCTTGGTGCTCCAGAACTGTACTTGTTCTTCTTAGAGATATCATAATCTTTAACATTTTACCACTTCTTGTAGGCCTCATTGCCTGAAAAGGTACACTACGTGATCAAAAGTATCCGGATACCTGGCTGAAAATGATGTACAAGTTCGTGGCACCCTCCATTGGTAATGCTGGAAGTCAATATGGTGTTGGCCCACCCTTAGCCTTGATGACAGCGTTCACTCTCGCAGGCATACTTTCAATCAGGAGCTGGAAGGTTTCTTGGGGAATGCAGCCCATTCTTCACAGAGTGCGGAACTGAGGAGAGGTATCGATGTATGTCGGTGAGGCCTGGCATGAAGTCGGCGTTCCAAAACATCCCAAGGATGTTCTATAGGATTCAAGTCAGGATTCTGTGCAGGCCAGTCCATTATCATGTTATTATCATGTAACCACTCCGCCACAGCCGTGCAGTATGAACAGGTGCTCGATCGTGTTGAAAGATGCAATCGCCATCCCCGAATTGCTCTTCAACAGTGGGAAGCAAGAAGTGCTTAAAACATCAATGTAGGTCTGCGCTGTGATCGTACCATGCAAAGCAACAAGGGGTGCAAGCCCCGCACCAGGAAAAACACGACCACACCATAACACCAACACCACCTCCGAATTTCACTGTTGGCACTACACACGCTGGCAGATGACGTTCACCAGGCATTCTCCATACCCACACCCTGCCATCGGATTGCCACATTGTGTACCGTGATTCGTCACTCCACACAATGTTTTGCCACTGTTCAATCGTGTAATGTTGATGCTTCTTACACCAAGCGAGGCGTCGTTTGGCATTTTCCTGCGTGATGTGTGGCTTATGAGCAGCCACTCAACGATGGAATCCAAGGTTTCTCACCTCACGCCTGTCATAGTACTTGGAGTGGATCTTGATGCAGTTTGGAATTCCTGTGTGATGGTCTGGATAGATGTCTGCCTATTACTCTTTACGACCCTCTTCAAATGTCGGCCTCTGTCAGTCAACAGACGAGGTCGACCTGTACGCTTTTGTGCTGTACATGTCCCTTCACATTTCCACTTCACTATCACATCAGAAACAGTGGACCTAGGGATGTTTAGGAGTGTGGAAATCTCGCGTACTGACTTCTGACACAAGTGACACCGAATCACCTGACCACGTTCAAAGTTCGTGAGTTCCATGGAGCTCCCCATTCTGCTGCTTCACGATGTCTAATGACTACTGAGGTCATGGATAATGAGTACCAGGCAGTAGGTGGCAGCACAAAGCATCTAAGATGAAAAACGTATGTTGGTGGGGTGTCCGGATACTTTTGATCACATAGTGTGTATATATAGTTACAATCAAATGCTAAGTATGTTACCTAGAATTAACAGAAACCAACACACTATAAACCAGTACATTTCAGATTAGATGTACATATATAAGCAAATAAATGTGGTCAGTATTCTGATTATTTACTATTTATTTTAGGTATTTGGCAACAGGTGAGTCCTTTAGATCCTTAGCACTTCAATTTAGAATACGTAGTTCTTGGGTTTAAAAAGCTGTGCCTAAATGCCTGGAGAGCATTCAAGAATAATTTCTTGGAAAAAAAGCTTCCAGAGTCAACCAAACCAGAGTTCAAGATAATTGCTGAGGACTACTTCATGTGCTGGCACTATCCCTTATACTGTGGAGAATATAGACAAATTAAATGTCTAAGAAAAGTGGATCCTTGCTTTTCCAACTACCTATAACTTATAAGGGACACTTCAACAATGCTACTTGCCTCTTGTTGAAGCTCAATCCTATGGTCGAGAAGGTGATACTGGAATGTTTTTGAAGAGCAATTTAGGAAAAATATTTTTGTCTGAATAACATATTCCTGTACCAATAATAATACCAGAAACTGACCTTGAACAACAGCCAATGGCAGCTGCTGTATACGAACACAAGAGTACGTGAACTCCCAACTTTTGATACTTGCTGATTTATTGGTTATTTCTTCCTTGAATGCTATTGAACATAATGTATATGAAGTAATTTAAACTCTACTGTTTTAAATCTACCACACTATTTTTTTTTTTTATTTCTCACAAAGGATCCATTTTATATAATAAACTCCCAGTTAGGGTAAAAAATCTAAATAAGAATTTTAAAAAATCTGTAAAACATATTCTACTAAAAATAATGCCACAGACAACAGATGAATTTTTAGCTAGAAACACTAATTAATAATTTTGGTAATGATTTTATTTGTAAAATATCTGCTAGAATTACGAAAAAGGAAAATGTGTAAATCAAATTGCTATTTGACTTGAGTCTATTTACTTGTATTTATTATGTATCTTAATTATTAACTGTATACTCTGACGAAGCCTATGAATATTGTCCTGCACCACCACCACTTTAAAGTTGATGAAACATGGTAAGAGGGTTATTAGCACATCTTGACTTATGCACATTTTAAGGAGTATTCGTGCATGCGCAACTGGTATGATGTAATTACCTTATGGGTCAAATACATACGGGTTGTGCACATTAGCATGGAAAGCTTCTTCTGTGCTCTGATTTCAGGCTATTATTACAATTTTACATCAATGCCAGTAGGTGGTAGCATACTACAGCAGAGGTAGGTAACACACACATGATTGAAACTTCTCTCACTTTCTCCATACCATCCGTACTCTCAAATACAATTTAATTTACACATTACTTTGTTCTCGCCCTAAAATGCTGTACTTAATTATGTACACAACAATAATCTACAAAAACAACCCTTTTTTTCATGAGACAAATTATGCACTATAATTATTATTATTGTTGGGAGTGGCTGCAGTTGTATCAATTTGTTCATAATAAAAATATTATGTAGCAGATGTTATACATTTTCAGGGCTACCTGAATCTAAAATTTTGTGAATACTAAAAATGTATAGCCATGGCCACTACTGACAACAGCATGTCATTCTTGGTGATAAGCCTTAGCTCTACACAAAAATCTGATGAAGTTGTATTGTAAGAATTTATCACTGCAAGACAAGAAACATGCCATCTAGAATTATACACAGCACAGCACGGAGGACTAGCGAAAATACATTTAGAATTGTCATCATACCTCAGAAGTTTCTTCTTGCCTGTTGCTGTGAAACCAGAAACTACTGATCTAATCCGTACTGCAGAACATATTGAGAGATTCAAAACTGAAAGCATCTTATCAAACTCACTACTGTGATGTAGATACTCCATTTCAAAGTGAAAACTATATTCTTTTCACAAGTGAAAACCATGGGTGTGATAATGAAAGGTTTCTGTGTATACCTTTAGCTATGTTACTGCAGAATGCAAATTCTTATCATATAATGTTTTAGCTAAACAGACACAATGTTTTAATTTAAAACTTACCATTATACTGCATTGAGGTTACCTATGTATTTAAATTTAAATCGGCCCAACTTTGTTCTTCTTCAGAGCTGCTTGTGTAAGAAACATTTTCAATAAATATTTCAACAGAACTGGTGTTCTATCCTAGCAAAACCAATATCTGGGATTTGAGTAAAATATCAACTGCAGCTAGATACAGATAAATGAATTCCAGAATCCACTGATGTAACCTAGTGTTCTTTTATATGACAAAAGATTTCTAGATTTGTATTCTGGAAGCATAACTAGTACAAAGCAATCAAAAGCACCTAAATTATACAGGGCATTTCAAAATTCCTATTACAAAGTGCTAGGGGTTGTAGAGGCGAATAAGTAGATAATGTTTTGATTAGGATATTGATATTTACTTATTTATTGTGTTTAGGTGGATACAAGACACAAGTGGGATTGGCGTTCAGCCCAGGCTTATTTGCCTCTCCTACTCATGAGAACTTATAACTTTTACAGCTTTCTTACTTCCAATTATTAACTGTATTATAACCTAATTGTTTCTTTTCACTGTCCATAACCATTTGCTTCTCACTTTATTCATAAACACTCCAACCTTCTCTTAGTCCATAAATATTTCCTTCACTGCAATGTTTGGGTCAACCTTTGACAATTTGTCACTTATCTGTTCCTTCCTCCACTTGTTAGTGGTCCTACATTTAAACAGTATATGTATTAGATCCTCCTGCTCTCCACATAAAGGGCACTGATTTTGTGTTGTTCCTGTCCTCATTCCTTTTAACCTCCACACTCCTGATCTTACCCATGCTATACTTTCTCTTGCTTCCTTACTTATTTTTTCTACATATTCCTTCCTTTCCTATGTTGGCTTTAATATTTTATAATCTATTAAAGAGGGTTTCTCTGATATTTCACTAAACATTTTTTGTATTTCCTCATCCTCTAGCCTCTTTCTTACTTCTCTCCAAAAATTTAATTAATTATTCTCCCTTTTCCACCAAATCTCTCCTAGACTGTTCGATTCTAGGATGCTCTTCAAACAGTCCACCCACCCTCTATTTTTTAAACTTTTTCTTGAAATTCTAGACACTGTCTTATTATATTATTTTCTTCTAGGTGTAGTATTCTGTACCAATACGTCAATGCTCTCTCTATGATTTTACCCTTGCTTGATTCTCGGCCCATTTCTGTCTGTGCTACCTGTTTGACACTTGGTATTGGTAGGCCTAGGGCTTCTTTACAAAATAATCTATAGACTTTGACTACTTCCCACCCCTCATTAGTCCCCATATCTCTACTCCATATAGGATTTTGGGCTTCACCACTGTGTTACATAGCCGTTCCAACCACTCGAATCCTATTTCAGGTACTCTCTATTTGCAACTTTTTATTATTGTTAATGCACGCTTTCCTTTAGCTAATGCTGCTTATTTCTGTTTTTCCCATTTTCCACAATCATCTATTTTGACTCCTAGGTAATTACTTTCTCTAACCACCTTATATTCTTTTTCCCTTCCTTCCCATTTCTCATTTTTGCTCAATTTACCTCCTTATTTAAACACAACAATCTGGGTTTTTTCTTGGTTAAGTCTCAATCCAGTCATTGCAATATTTTTCTATCCCTTGAAGTGCTTGTTTTGATACAATTACCGTAAATGATCCCACCACCAAATCAGCAAAAAGCAACCCAGGCATCTGTACAGTATCACTGGTGAGTGCTTATTGTCCCCCCCTATTTCTTGTAATATATTTATGAATATATTAAATAATACCGGACTTAATTTGCACCCTTGACTGAGGCCTTTCCATTGTCAAATTTCTCCTGTTACTTTCCCTTCCTCCACTCTTGTACAAAAGGTGTTCTCTTTTTACAATGCCCTTATTGCATTAACCATTTGGTTGCTCATCCCTTAATTTAACAATTTATGCCACAGTAAATGTAGTTCAGTACTATCATAAGCTTTTACTAAATCCACAAAGGTCATTTACAATTTCCCTCTTTTCTCTTTTAAATACTTGTCCACCAATTTTTTTATTATAAGGATGTTGTCTGATGTTCTTCTCCCATTACTGAAACCCATTTGAAATTCTGATTATATTTTATATACATCCGCCCATCTTTGCAACCTACTTCTAAAATACCTTGAATATTTTCCCCAAATTAAATAGCAAGGCAATACCCTGAAGGCTGTTTGGTTTGTCCACATTCCCCTTACCTTTATATATTGGTTGTATGATAGCTTTTTTCCACTTCTCAGGTATATATATTTTTCTTATAATTTCATTAATCAAGTCAAGTGCCTAATTTTGCTTTTTTCCATACATCATTCTTTCAGAAATTCATTAGGTATATCATCTTTTCCTGTTGCTTTATTCTTTCACATTTTTTGAACCTGCCTTATTATTTCCTCTGTATTTATCCAACATTTCTACAAAATTATTACTTATGTCTACATTGACAATTGTTGTTAAAGTTCCTTGTTCCCATACAGCCCTTTAAAATACTCTTCCCATTCCTCTATTTTTATGTTGTTTGGCTGTATACTCCCTTACATGTTGATCTTACTGTTTTCCATACCTTACTTGTGTTGCCCTCCTTTTTACACTTATTACCCTATTTTCCTGCATCTTTCTCCACAGAGCTTTCTTGCGTTCAAGTAACAAATTGTAGACTTTTTCTCCTGAATATATTCCTCTTTCACTTCATAATCTCCCAACTCCCTCCATCTAATCAACAGCTGTCACTTGCCTTTTTTCTGCTTTACACTCGTCATCATACCATCCCTCTAGTTTTCTGATATCCCTTGCAATTATTCATTTCCTCGCCAGCTTTGTACATCACTTTATTTATTAGATTAACTGCTGTTCTATTTCTCTGCATTTTATCATATATTTTATCCCATATTCGCATATCCTACCATATTCTGACTTAAGCCCGTTTCTAAAGTTTTCTTCATATTCTTCTTTCCATTTATATCTTGTAATTGTTTTCTTATTATTACCCAGCTCACTCTATATTTCCCTCTCTAGCTGAACTTTGATTTGCACTATTATCAGAAAATGACCACTGCTTGAGCTAAAGTTACATACTTTAAAATTATATACAGTATGAATTAGATTACTAGGTCACAAAATATAGTCAATTACACTCTGCCCATTAGTACTTACATATGAATATTCCCCATCTTCATCTTCCCCACACTTCCCGTTTAGAGCCTCAAATGCATTCACTTCACAAAATTCTATGAATTTTTCACCTTCTCTGTCCACTATCTTATCGTTACTACACCTTGGTTTTTCTTTCCTCGCTCATTATCACCTCACCAAATGTTAGCAACATTAACTATATTTTCCCCTGTTCTTATATTAAAATCACTCACAATTATTATTTCTACATTATCTTTTTTTCTTTTAACTGTTCTATGAGTTTTCCTAGCTGATTTAAGATTTCCAGGTTGTGAAACCTTGAGGAGGTGGGAGAAATTAAATTAAATTGAGCTTTATTTATGGACGCTCTAACTGCTGTGGTCCTTAGCATCCCATTCTATCTATATTGGACATGAAAGACCTAATTTTGCTCAAAGGGCTCTGGTTCTTTTACGTGCCATAAATCTATGACATGGGACCACCGACTTTACTTTCCTTCCAAAGGCATGCTACAGATTTTTACACCTGAAAAAGATCCATCGCCCTCCACCGGGCTTGAATCCACAACCTCAAAAACTAGAAGCTACCATGGTAACCACTCCACCACGGAGGATGACGAGGAGGTGGGGTGGTTATATACTATCCCTAGCCACAATTTGACCTCTTCTATCTGGCTCTCCTCTACTCTTACCCAAAATATTTCTTTTCTCCTTGACCAGCACTCTTTAATCCAATGTCTTAAGGCCTTCCTTACAAATAGCCCTATTCCTCCTGATGTTGATTAGGAACCCATGTCTGGAAATGTATCATTTCCATGCAAAATAAGTTTGAAGATCAAAGCAATTTCACTTCTTCCATTTCACTAGAGACAATGAGCTCTTGTCAGTGTGCATTACAAGAGTAGTTCCATATGACAAGCTAATGTTCACTGTACAAAGTGTACCTGCAAAGCATATTTTCATACACATGCCCCACAAGACTTGGTGCGTGCTGAATAATTTCTGCTGTCACCAGAACTCGTGCAAGAAAATCTCCCTCCGACTCTACAAGTGTCTCATAAACAAGACTTATGTGGCCCCAAAGGAAACAGTCGGGAGGAGTTAAATCTGGCGACCGTGGTGCCAAGGAGTTGGACTACCTCAACCTATCCAATGTTGGAGATGTTCGTGAATGACAAGTGAAAAACGCACAGGTGCGCCATCATATTGGAACATTTGTTGATGTAGTGCCAGTGACAAATCTTCAAGTAAGTCTACCAGTACCTCTTGCAGGAAAATCAAGTACCTGGGATCTGTTAGATGGTTCGGAAGAATGTATGGCCCAATCAGATTACCTTCAATGATACACTGATGCCGAAGCGTTCCTGACATCCACATGGCTGCGTGGCATGAGGATTTTCTTCATCCCACATGTGGCTGTTTCAACAGTTAAAAACAGCTTCCCTAATGATGTGAACCTCATCCATGAAAACAACATGGTGAGGAAATTCAGGAATCTCGAAACTGGTGTACAAACCATGCACAAAAATTTATATGTGGTGCAAAATCTGCCAGGCTCATTGCATGCACTTTCTGTGGGTGGTAAGGGTAGAGTTGCTGATCATGCAAAACACACTACACACTCGTGTGGAGCGCATTCATGGCATCAGCAATGTTTTGCATACTCGTTGATGGGTGCTATTCTACGTGAAAAAGGGAGCACCATAATCAGTTCTCCTAGCTGTGAAGGTGCTAATTTCTCACTGCCTTTGTTGTATTCTAACAAAAATGGTATGTAATGGAGTAGGGCAATATGGAACACGTTTGTGATACATGCGTAGTGCAGCTTGACCATTATGTCCAGCTTCACCATAAATGATCAACATTTCAGTGTCATCTTCAAATGTGTATTCAGCAATCCTGTACTACTCAATGACTGAATCACAACTGATGTGAAAGCCGATGCAGTAAACTGATTTTAAACAGAAGACACATGATATCAGAGGGATGGCTGTCTTGTCCTATACTGCTCAGTTTGACTGAATCACAGCTGATGTGAAAGTCAACATAGTAAACTGACTGTAAACAGAGGAGACATGACGTCAGAGGGCAGCTGTCTCATCGTGTACTTTTCAATTTAACTGAATCACATCTGATGTGAAAGCCGACTCATTTGAACTGATTGTAAACAGAAGGCACATGATATCAGGGGACTGCAGAAGTCGCCCTCAGCCCATTTTTGTTTTACGTACTGTGAAGCAGGAGATGTTAACTAGAATCAATCTTCAAACTTATTTTGCAAGGAAACAGTACATTTCCAGACATTGATTCCTAATCAAAACTGTATCTACTTAGTCCCCTCTACAACCCCTTGAAGTTTGCAATAGGAATTATGAAACACTCTGCATAACGAGGTTAAAAGCAGTATCCACATAACACCATTCCTTTGTACTGCACTTATTCCAGAATCTTTTAACTCCTTTTTTCAGAGCTGAAATTGACTGAAAATTATTAAATGTTAATGTCAAAAGTATGAATCTTATTTTCTTACTTGATATTCCTAATTCCTTTTCAAACCCCCAAAAGCCTCTTTTTTTCTCCACATTTCTATACTCTGTATGCTGCAGGTTGTATAAAAGAATTTGTTCTGATAAACAAACTCAAATATTAGTTCTTCTTCAATATGTGAAAGCTTTCATTTCCACTCATTATGTCAAAACACTATTAAAATAGTAAACAAAACAAACAAATACTGCAACTGTAGCCTCATTTCAAATATATCTTGATGGCCAAAGCTGAACTGAATAAACTGAAAAAATGATTGTCACCGTAATTTTCACCAACTAGTTTTCTGGTGGAAAACTTAAAAGTTCTAGTGACAAGCAAAATAACATCAACTCTGTTGGAGGAAAGCTATGCTTAAATGGGGTGTCTTGGTAATGGATCTGACATCTCAAAATTTACTGCGAAATGAATGACCGTGAAAGGAATGAACGCTGGAAATCACTTTGAAGTAGTTAACAAAATGCACCTGAGATAAGAAGATACAGCATAAAATTTGTAATTTCATTTCTCACAAATTCTTGTCCTTTCTTGAAACCATGTGGAATATACAATTAAGCAGCCTGCTGCTTTTAAATAAATGTTAAATAATGTTAGTATTATTTACACATGGATAGATCTTCAATTGTTATCTACAAGGATGGGCCAAATATAAACTAGAACTTTTCGCTAGAGATTCAGACAGTGAGTGAACTGATTTGTAACCTTCAGTGAGCAGCTGCCAACCTTCAACACCAGGCCATCGTCACCGATTGTCAAACTCAGTTAGACGTCACCACCCATTTGCAGGTCCTGAAGTATGCCACAAGCAACACTCCACAGATGCAACCACCAGCTTGTCAAGACAGTCCACAGGTTCATCCAAATCACCGACCACCATTCATCATATCACCAGATCATAAACATCTCCTGGAGAAGTGGTGGACTCTAAACCAGAAACTCAGCATAAACGAAATCCTTGAGACAGACAATATCCTTTAATGTTTGGTAGGTGAGAAGCTGTAGAAAATGAAAATGAAATTAAATTGAGTTTTATTTATGGACGCTCTTTAACTACTATGGTTCTTATTATCACATTGTATATTAGGCATAAGACTGGAAATTTTGCTCAGAGACCTTTTTATCAGGCTTGAGGTTCTTTTACATGCTGTAAATCTATGACATGGGACCACCAGCTTTACTTCCCTTCGAAGGAAGCCATGCTAAGGCTTTTTACGTCCAAAAAAATCCATTGTCCTCTGCCAAGTTTAAACCCATGATCCAGAGGCTAGCAAGGTACCCCTAGACCACCAAGAACAACAATGAAAAGTGAGACCCCACCAATATGTTTCCCTAGTATGACAAATGACTCTCCCTTTTCAAGTATCATGACTTTTTGTGCTGTGCAAAACCCATATTGTAATGAAGCTAAATAAATATATATAAGTTACTCTAGATTTTCTCGGGCTTCCAGCCAGGTGTAGAATTGGTTACAAACCGACATTTCGGGAACGTACATTGTTCCTATCTTCAGGGTAGCTGAATGATGCAAAATTAGGAGTCCTCCATATTTATATTAACATCTGTGGAGCTAATTCCTTCTTGTTTGTACAGAATCTATACCAGTCTATACCACTGGGATTCCAAATGCACACATTTCAATAAGGGAACTAAAATGGAATGATGTGGCTTTGTAAAGTAATATATTAAGGGGTTAATGAAAGAAAAGCAGTAAATGCTGACTACTCTCCAGGTTTGTGGTTTACGCAAAATCTGTTGATTGTAGTAAATGACATCAGCAACACATAGGAGACATTTTTTTCCCACGACAATAAGAGATCACATATGACTACATTAACAAGTGCAAAAGATGAAAATCCTGTCTACACAGTAGGTTTAGGCAAAAGTAGCCTGTCATAATAAATGTCAGCAACCCATAGGAGACATCATTCTTCTCCACGACAATGCAGGACCACATATGGCTATATTAATTTGTGAAAAGATAGAAGAAATTTACTAGAAAACTATGGAAACTTTCCTTACAGTCCAGATCACTTAAAAAGGCATTTGGGGGACAGCAATTCTGTGATGATGGAAGAGTGGAGTAGTTCTTGCACAACTGATTGGAGACACTTCCCTCTTCTTTCTTCAAAGAAGGAATAAAAAACTGCCAATTCTTTGGTAAAAATGTATTTTAAAGTCAGAAGACTACATATAAAAGTGATATATTATTGTACTTCTTCAGTGATTCAATAAAATATTTTTTAAACATTTCAGTTTATATTTAATCCTCCCTCGAAAAGAAAGTTAATTTTGCTAAAAATAATCACAAACTCATTTTATTTCCCAAGAGAATTTCATTTGTAATTTACATCTTCACAAATTCACAGAAAGTACAACCTAGTAAAAATAAATTGATCGCATTAGATTTTGTTCATTATCATAGCTTGCCAAAAATGTCAAATTATGATACACATTATTTCAGCATTATGTAACATTTCATCTGGTAACATGTAGTATTATGTATTCATTTAGTAGTTCTTTTACTTAAACATGTGTATGGCAAAGGTTAGAAAAGAAGACCCAGATCTACATTACAGCCGGGGTGCAAACCATGGATCTTCAGCTTTCCATACCAACATGTCTGTCTTCCAAAATGCAATCCGAAATCTTTATCTAACTCTTCAAAATAATGTTTGTTGCTGCTACAGAAAATAAAATTACTTGAAAAAACAGCAACTCTTTACTTAGAGCAATTCTGTAAAAGAAAGAGAAACATAAGTTATGCCACTGCCTATTTCTATTCCTTTAATGGTAATAGCTGTATGATGTCATTGAACATCTAGGAAAGAGAAAGTTAATTCACATATTTTTTGAACTCTTAACGGAACCTGAAAATTAATTGTTCTGTTTAACCAGACTATATCATTACTACAATATAATTAAATTGAAAGAAATTAATTGTAACAATTTAATTAGGATAATTAGATAATTCTAAATAGTCATGTTTGAAACTTACAATTCTGTAATCTGAAAGAAAGGTAATGAAAACATTTCCCTTGTGGGGTTCATTTTTCCCTTTTCCCATATTGCAATAAAATGTTAAAAACTTCCAGTGCATTCTACCAATGAAACCTCTATGCTCTGTTCTATCACCCAAGAAAAGGTTAAGCTTGACAATATGACGAGTATAACACATAATACAAACAATGCCTCAGTTTCAAAATTTCAGTGTTACATGGACTACTATTGTTTTTAAACTATCTGGCGAAAGAAAGGAAAAGCAAACCCAGAATGTTTCTTTCTCCTTGAGAATAGAGGAAGGTGGGAGGCAATAGGGAAGGGGAGAGTGCTTATAGTACTGATGAGCCTGCAGTTCATGGCATCAAAGTTATCTAACATTTATCTTTTTGTGGTAGGTACACAAGCATATACACACATTCATTCTCTAAGAATAAAATTAATACAGAAGTTAAGGAATTTCTTCTTGATTTGTCATTTTATAAAGGGAGGGCAGAATAACTTAGCTTACTTTTTCGTTACGAGGAGTAAAACCATGCAAAACCAGCTTAGTCACTATAGCCTGTGCAAATACTCAGAAGTTCTTCATAACTGCAATTCTTAGTACTCATTTAAACTGAATTTGGCTGAAAAAGACTTAACTTCTTTCAGACCCCTTTATACAATTGAAATATCGACAATTTAATAACATAATAAAAAAATGTCATTTTAAAAAGGTACCATGTAACCGACAACATAATTTTCTGCTAAAAGTAAAGTTTCCTTTTGGAAACATCATAATTATTAACAACTGTAATAAATATTTTACCCAGCAAGTGGTTCACTCTTCAATCGAGATAGAGGTGTATTTCATAACTGTACAATAATTAAATGTTTTAAGTATAAACATTTTAACTCTATTTGCTGGTGAGATGGCAGTTACCACTCAGGGTTAATATAACTCACAATTTTTACAAACTACTTTGTGGAATTTATACCTAATAATCAATAAGGCACTAGAAAATGTTTTTCTTTCCTTTAATTTCCCTTTATTCTGGGAGCACGTGTAACATACAGTTCAACAATTAAAACAGTATGACAATTTTAGCTGTGTATTTTCACTAATAGAATTGAAACCAGTTTTAAATGAAATGGTGCACAATGATAATAACTGATTTGTAATTTTAAGATTAAAGACTGAGTTATGCTTTTGTCTGTTCCTTTTACACCCCAAAGCCTTTTGTAACCATTCTTACCTTTCATAAGTTACCCTATGAGTTATTCATAAGAACACTAAATTTCACTTTCTATGCCACTACCATGAACAATTATTAGGTGCAGCAGATCAAGATAATGGAAGTCCAACACGAATCCAAACATTCAGCAGATCTTTTAGCAATTCATCCATCATGCTGCAAGTATGAAATGGTGTAGGAGCTAAACGAAGCTTTTCTTCTCCAACTGGTACTGTTGGATAGTTGATAGCTTGTATGTAATGACCATATTCTTGCAGTAATATGTTTGACACCTGACTGCATTGGAGTGCACTGCCAATCTGAGAAGAAACAAAAATAAATTAAGCACCAATTTTTGGAGAAAACTGATGGAAGTACAACCATACAGAGGTGGGAAAAATGGTTATTTTTCAATTAAAAGAAAAGAAAGAAAGAACAAAATAGACTGCAAACAACCATTCCAAAATAACAAATTATGTAAATAAGTATTTACACATAACCACAACAGTAAGTTGCTTTTAGTCCACTGTCACTTGCTAGACTCAGGTTATTTTGCATTAGATCATGATTCTTCATTTCATTTACAAAGAATATTGGAAAGACGTGTTTCCCAGAACATGTTTCAAAGAAGTTATCAGCTGTATGTTCTATATGTTAATAAGTGAAAGTAAAAAGTCATCAATCCACTCACAATTTCAGTATGTTAAAAAGTTTCATTATTTATAATCACTTGCAATAACTTATCTAAATGAAATATGAGCTGAAGCTTTTCTGGCATTGTGAATATTCTAGCCAGATGTACAATTGATTAGAAACCGACGCATCTTCAGAGTAGCTGAGTAATGCAAAATCAGGAGTCCTCCATATTTATATAATGTCTGTGGAGCTAAGACCGGACCTCTTAGAAAACAGGTTGGGTACACTGAGGTGGTAAAAGGCATGGATATTATAGAAAATTGTTTAGCCAAGAAGCTGTCTGATGTGATAATTTTGTTTCTGTACTGGTTTTGATACATTTTTTAAGGCCGGTTTCTAGACTGTACTGAGCTGTAGTCCAGAATCTCGGTTCAGATTACATTTCTCAGATGAGATAACTAAAGCTTCCTTCACCCTCCATTGCCAGTAACCTACACACTTGGCTAATACAGTTGATCTGCCGATATTATAGAAAATTGTTTAGCCAAGAAGCTGTCTGATGTGATAATTTCGTTTCTGTGCTGGTTTTTATACATTTTTAAGGCCAGTTTCCAGGACATACTGAGCTGTGGTCCAGAATTTCGGTTCAGGTTACCTTTCTCGGATGCGATGGCTAAAGCTTCCTTCACCCTCCGTTGCCAGTAACTTGCACACTTGGCTTATACAGTTGATCTGCCAAAGTTGGCCCTGTGGTCTTGTTTGAAACAGTGTTCCGCTAGACCCATTTTTCTGGCTGCATCAGACGTATACTTCTGTTGTGTTCAGCAATCCTGGTGGATATTGTTCGTCTCATTTGGTCTATACAGGTGGCGCCACAATCACAGGGGATGCAGTACACACCTGGTACTCTCAATTCAAGGTTGTCTTTGACCAGTCTGGTAAGATTTCTGATTTTGGGCAGAGGTAAGTGGATCATCTTGATGTTGTGTTTAGCTAATACTCTGCTAATTTTACTACATAAATTTCCAGTAAAAGGAACACAGGCTGAAGCGGTTGGTTTTTCTGTAGCCAGTCATTTGTGCTGGTGGGCTGTTTGCATGTGGCTGTTTTGATGGAGGTTTTGATGCCATCTATTGCATAGTTGTTCTGCTGGAAAGTGTAGCTGAAGTGTTTTAGCTCTTTTTATGGTACTGAACACCCTCACCCACAGAGCAGTTGCCATTTTGGACCACAACCATCTACAAGAAGAGGTAAAATGCCTCATCTACACTTTCCAGCAGAATGGCTATGCAACAGAGGACATCAAAGCCTCCATCAAGAGAGCCACATACAAACAGCCCACCAGCACATGAGTGGTTACAGGAAAACCAACCACTTCAGCCTATATTCCTTTTACTGGAAATTTATCCAGTAAAATTAGCAGTGTGTTAGCTAAACACAACATCAAGATGATCCACTTACCTCCACCCAAAATTAGAAATCTTATCAGACTGGTCAAAGACAACCTTGAATTGAGAGTACCAGGTGTCCACTGCATCCCCTGTGAATGTGGCACCACCTACATAGGCCAAACCAGAAGAACAATATCCACTAAGATTGCTGAACACAACAGAAGTATCTTCTGATGCAGCCAGAAAAATCAAGTATAGCGGAACACTATTTCAAACAAGACCACAGGGTCAACTTCGGCAGAATAACTGTATTGGCCAAGTGAACGGGTTACTGGCAATGGAGGGCAAAGGAAGCTTTAGCCATCTCGTCCGAGAAAGGTAACCTGAACCAAGATTCTGGACTACAGCTCAGCACAGCCTGGAAACAGACCCTAAAAATGTATCAAAGCCAGCACAGAAACACAAAATTATCACATCAGACAGCTTCTTGACTAAAGAATTTTCTATGACGTCCATGCCTTTTACCACCTCTGTGTACCCGACCTGTTTTCTAAGAGGTCCGGACTTAGCTCCACAGACATTAATGTAAATATGGAGGATTCCCAGGAAGGGAACACTTCGAGAACTTCAAGAGAGAATTATGAGACAACAGGTGAAGAGCAGAAGAACCCGACTAGCCTGATAAAAACGCGAAGAAGGGATTAGAGCCAGCAGTTGCTCAGCACTTGACAGCTAGCAACTAACCAGCCCCTTCGGCTGGCCAGCCAGCCAGGAACTGCTGGCAGCTCTCTCCAAACAGCGGCAGCTGTTTTCTTCGTGGTCTGCCATTTTTTCCTGATTGGAGTAGTGGCAAAGCGGCCAGTGGTGCTACCGCTATTGCTATACTACTTGCAGTACTCCAATGGCTTAACTGTCTTACCACGCAAAAAGTAGTGCTTTATCAGCACACAAAATTCACTTTTCTCCATTTTCTGCAAAGCAACACACATCTGCTTATTTTAGACGCTCTCAACAATGTTCTAAGAAACAAATGACAAGAAATTTCTGCAATTATACCCAGAATAGATGTAAAACTTAGGTGCAAACAAGAAACCTGTGATTAGAACGCTATTCTCGTCAAAGTCATGGACTTATCAATCCGCCCTCATATATCCACTAGTAAACTTAAACAATCAACTAAACTTCCAATTAGGCCTAACCCTCTACAAAACACTGATTCACCCCATTCTAACCTATGCAGCGCCTGTGTGGGGATACACCACAAAAACACACATCAAAAGACTCCAAACTTTCCAAAATAGAATCTTACGTTTAGTATCAAAAGTGACAGTGATATCTCCCGCCGACATACTACATGATGAACTAAAAATGCATACTATTGAAGAATTTATTAAAAAGCTTAAGTCTGATACATACAAAAAGCTTCCTACACATTACAACCCTCTAATACATGACTTAGGCAACTATACTACTGAAGCGAACAAACACAAACGTCCTCTCTCAATATTCGACCGAACATTATTTAATAATGCGACAGAGCCTAAAATCCAAGAATTCCTTGACAACCTCCTAAGATCCCCCAAATTGACTAAGAACAAGACTAATCTCACTATACAACCTCTCACTGTTACAGATTTCCAGTCCATGCAGCAGCCTTTGAAGTCCTTGAGCTACCCAGCCAAGGCGGCCAAGGGAGAAGAAGGCTTCCCCATGTGACACACTCATGCAGCTGCGCCTAGATGGTTGGTCACAACGACAAATGGCATTCCATTATGGACCACAAGAAGACAAGCAAGATAATCTTGCACACAGCAATTCAGACGTCCCAGGAGATCCTTCTGGCGGAATTCTTGATGCTCTTTCCATGGGAAGCAATACCAGAAGATCTCATAAGATGATTGGCTAACCCCAAGAACTAGCTCACCTATAGCCTAACAGTATTTACCTTAACTCTAGGCTAATACATTACACATAACTTAGTTTACATATATAACCATAACGTTTGCACTAACTGCAAGAACATAAATCAATGTATATTCATTGTATGTAACTGATTAATACTATTACTATAATTATCTAGCACTTACTTTATATTGTAATGTAAGACTAATCACCCGGGATTACTCAGGGCACTACAGTCATGGGTAATGCCGGGTAACTAACTGTTGACGTGCTCGCATGCAATTCATACCAGCATCACACCTTTCATTGACTAACCGGTGTGCTATGCCGGACCGAACTAGCTTGCACAAATACACTAATAATTAATGCACACTAACACATGGATGGGTTTTTAGTGGGTATTCCGCAATTGAGCGGCGAGCCCACATTTCCCCCAATCATTGCACACTGGCTGGGGTTGAATGCAGTAATGCATTTTTCTCCCCCCACAGAAGGGGGGGGAAAGAGGACTCCTAATTTTGCATCATTCAGCTACCCTGAAGATGGGAACAATGTACTATCCCGAAACGTTGGTTTGTAACCAATTCTACACCTATCTAGAGTAATTTATGTATATATTTAACTTCATTACAATATGGGTTTTGCATAGTACAAAAAGTCATAAGGACACTTGAAAAGGGGAGAGCCATTTGGCATACTAGTAAAACATAACAAGCATCTGCAATTGATGATTTTGGTAAGGAAGCAATTGTATGATTCATATATGACAGATTAAACCAAGGTAAGGAAAATGGTGCTTACAGCTTTCGAGCATCATATATATTTTTAGTAGTGTATGCTAATAATATATTCATTATTAGTTAGGTTAGCATGTGAGAGAAAATTATGAGACATCAATGTTTTGGATTACTCATATCACTGAGAACAATTTTAAAGGCAATGATCTATAAATGGACTAAGGAGAATGGTCTTATCTGTCTAAGAAACTCCAGAGATTCAGTTCATGAGGCCATGCCTTTTAAGAGAATGTAAGAGAAATATGGAAAGTGAAAGACCAAAATCTGTATTCATTCTGGATGCAACATAAATTTTAAGAATGCTAAGTTTATAACAATATACCAGACAAAAATAGTATGAATGGTTAGTGCCAACCCCCCCAAAAATAACATTTACTATAAAGGTAGTACAATGATTATCTTAATTTTGCATGTGTTTCACAGATTCTGCAATACACTCATGGAAAACAAACCAGAAATTGTTCAAGGTACAGCTCAGGGAGTTGTGTGTCAATCTGCAAAGGGAGAATGACTAGTCCCTCTACATGTTAGAATAAAAGATAATTTTGTCCCTGGTAAGACTGTTCTTGTTAATTACATGCTGCTTCAAAAACACTGTTTTGTTGTTACTGTATACCTGGATTTTAATTCTGACCCTTTGTTTGTCTTAAAGGTGAATAATATATGCTTCTAGTCTGAAGACTAGTCAATATTATCATATGCAATAAACAGTGAAACACTTCAGAAATAGTTTGGATTGATAAGATCTGCCTGGTTATTACAGACAATGCATCAAACAACAAAG
Source organism: Deroplatys truncata (assembly GCA_030765065.1). Taxonomy (NCBI): domain Eukaryota; kingdom Metazoa; phylum Arthropoda; class Insecta; order Mantodea; family Mantidae; genus Deroplatys; species Deroplatys truncata. Next base: position 285,668,871 of record CM060990.1, read on the forward strand.
TTACAGAGTAACAGTTGATATCAAGATGGAGAAAAGTATGTTAAAGGTAATCATAATATGTAAGCAGTATAGCATTGTATTAAACTGCAACAAACATTGTGCATTCTTTTACAGATTACCTGTATCAGCAATGTGGAAATTAATTGCTGATCCATATGAAGGACCTCACAAACCTGGAGAGTATGATGAATTAACCACACTTTTAGAATCAGATTGCAATTGGCAAATTAAGGTTAATGTTAGCACTTATGGTATGGAAACTAACATTATTTGCAATGGTTTCAGAACCTGCAGAAGAATTGAGCAATTAAATAAATTGTTATAATTCAGAAGTTTTCTTCTACTGTAGCACATAAATTGCAGCATTTTGGTATGACTTCTTCCGCAGATCACTTACTTGAGCATACAAAGTTTTTACTTTGTATTAGATGTTACAATGGCTTGCTCCAATTGAACTAACAGAGTAATGGGAGAGGTTGATCAGCCTTAGAGAGATCTTTAGAGACAAGCACTTAGGATTTTAAAACTGTATGTTTTCATGCTTACTGCTGTATATTCTGGTGCCTTTATCTAGAACTTTTTGGTTACATCTTAGCATGTTGATCATAGATATTAAAACTAATATTAAAAAGCAATGGAAACATTTTGCTTGTCCTGGTTGTAATCATATATGCAATATATGCAAGTACAGTACAGCCGTGATTATCTGACTTAAATGGGCTGTGGCCTAGTGGATAATCAGGATGGTTGAATGACATGGAAAGCAACAACTACTATGATATTTAAAACTGACAAAGTATACTTATGATTTCAAAAGTTACACATCTACTAGTATCTAACTTGAACAAATTACAAGTTTGTATTGTAGGTACCACAAAGAACAATCTACAAAAAAATTATATCCAAGAACAATCAAACCTGATGAAAAAAAAATTATATCAAAGAAGAATCAAACCTGATGAAAAAAGTTGGATATTGGCTTTTGTTTGCCAACTGTTTGATGTTTTCTCCCAGCTAGAAATTACCCTCTCTGCAGAACTAAAACTTCTGTTGATGAAGTTTCCTCCAGCTGTTCTATGTATTTCAATGCTATCTTGGCTTTGTGTGCTTCAATGTGAGAAAGTCTGTCCCAGCTTTCCGCCATCACTACTTCATCTTCAATATCTTCTGTATCTTTCTCGTTCGGCACCATACTAATTATTTCTTTGTCAATAAATGTTCCTTTTCTTGAGAAAACCCTTCATTCAAGTCCTCCACTGTTGCTTCATCATATCCGTTTTTATTCATTTTTTTTTTTTTTTTTAAATAGACATGTCTTCCTGATTAACTTTCTCAAGTTCAACACTTTCTGGAAATTCTTCTTCCTGTCCTTCACGTTCACTTAACAAAACTTTCTAACATTTTGCAATTATTGTTGAACTGACACTTTGCCATGACTGAGCTACATAACAGGCTATGTCCTTTAGTTTCAAACTTTGCAAATTCTTGATCATATGTTCTCCTCGATCAATAGAATCAATTAAAGTTGACAAAAGATTTTTGTGATAATTTCTTTTTGAAGTCCCCAAAACCCCTTGATCCAAGCGCTGACAGATTGCTGTGACATTTGGAGGTACAAACATGACCTATATTTTTCTGTCTTGAAGTTCTTCTTCATCCGGATAAGAAGGAGCATTATCCAAAATCAATACTGCTTTTCTTGGCAAATTATTCTTTTTCAAACAGTTGTCAGTCTGTGGTACAAACTCATTAAAAAACAATTCTTTAAAAATATTTGAACACATCCGAGCACTTTTATGGTTAAAATATTTGATTGGAAGAACATTTCTGGACACATTCTTGAAGGTTCTTGGATTTTTTTATTTTCCTATCATACTAATTTCATTTTAAGATTTGTTGTACCATTACTGCAGGCAGGGGAGTGCTAGGCCAGCAGCGAGAGAGGACGGTTGTGTTGGGAAGGAGCTCGTAATTTTGAAGCAAGAAGCAGCTAAGTAACAATGGGTGTGGATATAGCTGTGTATAGAGCGAGAATTGGGCAAATTTTGAGAATGAAATTTGCGGGAACAAGAGGAATACATTTTGGCGAAGAAATGGTTAATGTTTTGATTATTGGGAGTGTATTAACTATTCTACTAGTGATTGGAGGAGTGGAAGTGAATCCAGGCCCTACGGATATTCAAGAACTGTTGGGGAACCTAAATGAGAAAATGGATAAAATGGAAGGTATAGAACAACGATTGAGTGATAAATTGTGCTCTATGATTAGGGATATCAAGGAGGACATTATAGATGAAGTGTATGAAGCAAAACAAGAAGTAAATGAAATTAAGGAAAGAATGGAAAGAATGGAGGAGAGGGAAAGAAGATTTAATTTGGTGTTTCTAGGTGTAAGTGAGAGAAGAGGAATATGGCCAGCTGAAGAAATAACGCAGATAATGAAGGAGAAGTTTGAATTAGAGATGTACGGATGGGAAATTGTTGAGGCTTTTAGATTTGGGAGGCAAGTTGGAAAGAGGGCAATAATGGTGAAGCTAGCAACAATACAGTTAGTGCATGAAGTGCTTAGGAGAGCCAAAAAATTGAAAGGAACAAATATCTTTATTAACAAAGACCTTTCACCAAATAAGAGAGCATTACAATGAAATTTAATTCAGAAAATGAAAGAAGCAAGAGCTTTGGGAAAAATGGCGTATATTACAAACTTTCAGCTGTGGATTGACAATGAAAGGATACGTGATACGGACAATATAGATTCAAGAGAAAATCGACATGAAAGGGTGGAAATGAATCAACAGGTGTCAGCGATAGCTTCAAGAAATGAAACAGGAAGATCAAAGTTCACAACTCGACAATTTGCAGCAAACATGGAGAATGAAGTACGTAATCGCGAGGCTAGTCCAAATAGCGTGGACAACAGCAGAGAGCAAAGAACTGATGACCTTGTGATGATGTCAAATGGAAGGAGGGCCCAAACAGCTCGGCGCGGTAGGACTGCAATGGTAGCGACAACAGTGGTGGAGGGAGGAGCCAGAGAAGTGACGTCACCCAAGAGAATTGTTTCACCAAGGAGGGGAGAGGCAGAAGTTGCATGCGCACTAACGGAGGGGAGAAAGAAGATATGGTATCAAGGTAGTGGGGAAAATACGGAAGAGGGAGAAGAGGATAATATTGTTTCATCCGAACATGGGAGCATTGTGGTATCAGATAAAAATAAAATGTTAATGCCGAAAGAAGGAATTGAATTAAGAAGTAGGAAAAGATTAGATGGTTTTAGATACAGAGCAGGTTCACAATAGGAAAACGGGACAACAAGGAGATTGGGCTTCTAGAACTGTGAGGGTTTAAAAAATAAGTTATATGTGGGAGTTTTGAAACAGCTGTTGGCAAAAGTGGATTATTTAGCGGTAGTAGAAACGTGGTTAAAAGAGGAACAGATAAATATAAAGGACTTTGAATACATTGGTAGGAAAGGAGAGGTGATAGCTAGAAAGGGAAGAGTATCTGGAGGTATAGGTTTCTTTATAAGGAACAGCTTAAGTAAGGAAATTAAAGAAACATGGTCTAGTAGTAAAGAAATACTGTGGGTTATAATGGATGTTAAGTATATACTCCGTGTAGGAATAATATATAACCCCCTGCATCCTCACGGTTTCATAATCCTGATCTCCTTAATCAAATAAGAAAAGATATAGATAGGCTGAAGGAGAAATTTGTAACTGCAGAGGTAATACTAATGGGAGACTTTAATATCAGGATTGGGGAAAGTGATACATACGTTGGAAATGATTGGATGAGTGATGAAATTGTGTTTAAAAGTGAGAAAAATTTATTGATTTTTGTGAGTTGAATGCTTTAGAAATTTTGAATGGAAAATGTGGGGAAGATGAACAAGGAGAATTTACCTTTGTTAGCAATAATGGGCAGAGTGTAATAGATTTTGTGTTGTGGCCTCTGAATTTAGGACATATTTTAAGTAATTTTAAGGTATTAAATTTAAGCTCAACTAGCGGGCATTATCCACTGATTGTGGATTTTATGATGCACGCTGCATGAGTAAAACACAATATAAGAGTGGAAAGCTATTGTAAAAAAGAGTATATTAGCTATAAATGGAAAGAAGAATTTTGTGACACATTTAAACAGACTCTTGACTCGAATTATGGAAAGATATGTCTATGTGGAGTAACATTCATGGTTAAGAATAATCAAATTGAGAATGCAATAGATATCCTTAATACAGTTATGCAAAGGGCGGGAGAGGAAATGAAAACAAAAAAGAGGGTTTACATATATGATAAGGACTGGTTTGACGAAGAATGTAGGGTATCAAAAAGACAAGTAAAACAACTGTTGGTTAGGTGGAGAGAATTAGGTGATAGAAAATCTAGGGACGATTATATGCAAGGGAGGAATTCACATAATTTATTGTTAGAGCAAAAGAAAAAGGACTGGAGGGAATGCAATGAAAGGAATTTGATAAAATGTCTAAATGAAAATAATGTTAATAAGGTATGGCAGGTTCTTAAGTCGACCTATAATAAATGTGTAACTAAACCCAATGTTGAGCCAGGACAATGGATGGAGTATTTTAAAACATTATATGGGGAAGAAAGGAGTATAGGAAGTACAGAATTTTTGGAAATAAGGAATGTTTTTGTAGAGATATTGGATGGTGAAATTAGGAGTGAGGAAATAATAAAACAAGTTAAGTTACTGAAGATAAATAAAGCTACTGGAATTGATGGCATCCCAACAGAGTTTCTTAAGGAGTGGTGTAATGAAACAGGGAGAGTGAAAGTTTTACTAGATTTATTTAATGTAATTATTAGAAAGGGTTATGTACCTAAACGATGGAGAGAAGCTATCATCCATCCTATATATAAAGGCAAGGGCAATGTCGATAAACCTAATAACTACAGAGGTATTGCATTATTATCGAATATAGGAAAACTTTTTGCGGGCATTTTGGCAGCGAGACTACAATCTTGGGTTGAAGAATATAATATCCTTTCGGAATTACAGATGGGCTTTCGCAAGGGAAGGAGAACAATTGATAATTTATTTATTATAAAGACATTAGCAGACAAATATTTAAAAGAAAAAAGGGGTAAACTTTATATGGCTTTTGTAGACTTAGAGAAGGCTTATGACCGAATTGAGCTACAACTTCTGTGGCATAAATTAGTGTGTAAGGGAGTAAGTCAGCATTTGGTGAATATTCTAAAAGCACTGTATTTTGAGAACACCTTCCGTGTAAGGGTGGAGACAGGCTGTGTAACAAACGAAATTCCAAAAAAGAAAGGCCTTCGGCAAGGATGTAAGCTAAGTCCAGTTTTATTTAATTTATACATAGATGATGTCTTACTATAAATTGGAAGGAATAATAACTGTGCACCAGTAATTAACAACATCCAAATTCCAGGACTTCTTTTTGCAGATGACCTAGTGGTAGGATCTATTACAGTAAATGGTTTAAAACAATCATTACAAGCAATTGATGTATATTGTAAAGAATGGAGGTTAAAAGTGAATCAAGAGAAAACACAGATTGTGGTTTTCAAAAAGGGGGGAAAATTAGGCAAATATGAAAAGTGGAAGGGAGAGAATAAAGATTACAGGGTAGTGCGTGACTGTATCTATTTAGGAGTAAAAATAGATGGAGGTAATAAATGGGAGAAACAAAAGAAGTTTGCATTGGCAAAAGGTAAAGGGGCGATGGCAGCAATTAGAAGCTGCAAATATAAAGTACCTAATATAAATGTTAAATGGCTGGAAAAAGTTTATGAGATGGTTGTGGAGGCAAAAATGATGTATGGTATAGAAATATGGGGATTAGATAGAGGATGGGAATGTATAGATGTGGTGCACAGAATGTTTTGTAGAGAAATACTAGGGCTACCGAAGTCAAATGTAAGACAGGTAGCACAATTAGAGATGGGCAGGGTGCCAACTAAGGGGAAGATAATGGAAAGAGCTATGAAATTTTGGTTCAGAAGTTTAAATCTAGGAAAAAGTAATGTGTTAAGACAATGTATTGAATACCAAGAGAAGAGCTTAATAAATGATGGATGGGTAAGTAAATTATGGAATATTTTGGAGAATAATGGGTTAGGAGATATATGGAGGAGAGAAAATAACGTAAAACATTTTTGGAAAAAGGCAAGGAAAAGACTGGAAGATATAGAAATACAAATCATGTTCAGTGAGATTGCCGAAAAGAGCTCATTAGTTTATTATAGGCCAATGAAAAATACATGGGGTAGGGAAAAATATATAGACTTAGTAAATAAAGAAGAGAGAGAATCTATTACATGGTTAAGAACCGGAGCATGGAGGCTAAAAGGGCTAAGACAGGGTATTCCTCAGAACCAATGTCCGATATGTGGTGGTAATGAAGACATTGAACACATAGTATTTAAGTGCCAAGGAACAGAAAATTGGAGAAAAGAATTTTTTAATAAGAAGTGGTTGAAGGGGGATAGAAATACACTTATAATTGAAATGATATGCAAGGACGCTGGAAGCATTGGGCAGTTTTTGTACAAAGTAAAAAATAAATGGCTTCGGACAGTGGAAAGAGAAAAGTAAGAGGTAGTGCATCTTACTTTGAATGGAAAACTATAGTGAATGTGTGATGGTTAAGTAATCAATAAATGAAAAGTGAAAAAAAAAGGTGGAAATGGGACATGAAAAAAAAAAAAAAAAAAAAAAAAACGAGAAAAAAAGAGCAAGATAATTTATTGACAAGAAATTGTAAAATGTAAATAAACTATAGTGATTGTCTACTGAATAAGTGACCAGGGTCAAAATGCAGTAGACAATCAAATTTGTAAAACTCTTAGCACAATAAATACTATACTATACTGCAGGCAAGGATCATTACTCGTTCTTTATTTTGCTTGTAGACAGGTGCTGTAGCTTCAGTCTTAGCTGTGAATGTATTAGCAGATACGATTTTGTAATTTAGGCCTGTCTCATAGCAATTAAATATTTCATCACCAATCAAGCTTTCCTTGTCCAACAACTTATGAAACTTATCTCTGAAGCTTTCAACCAACTCATCATTTGCTGAAAGTTTTTCTCCACGTAGAGTTATCTGCCGTATACCATATCTTTTCTCCCACCTATTGAGCCACGCAACACAGTGCTAAGTTAAAGAGTCACCCACATTAAATTCCTTTTGGAATTTCAAGGTTTTTTCCTGTAAGATTGGCCCAGATATTGGGACACCTTTATGTCTGTGCTTGGTAAATCAAAGAAACAAAGCTTCACTAACATTTTTGTACTCACATTTTTTCATTGCTTTTCTTTGTTCTATAGTGTTAGCTGTCACTTGCTCAGAATACACTTTTCTATCTCTTGACATTTCCTTTTCCAGTATACTACGGTCATTTTTCCTGCATTATAATTCTGTGCCACTTTTAATAATGTTTCACCTTTGTCCAACCTCTCCAAAGCTTTTAGTTTTACTTCCATGTAAAAACACACACTGTTTTCCTCTTTGAAGCCAGAACAGGATATGTACGTACATAAATAAAAGCTTTACTACACAGTACTTCAAGTAAAAATATTTACTGTGCTGTAAACCAAATAATGTTATACTATCTCATTTTTGTAACAATTGACTTGTGGCCAGTTGTGTCTAATAATGGCCCGGCGGGTGGTAGTGTACAATGATTTGTGTAGTCCAAGAAGTGTGAATGCTGCTTACTTATGTATGCTCAACAATTTTTCATTTTTTAGCCTTTTTTGGAGGGGGGTTTCTGCTGATTATATCAGATTAAACGAAACAGATTAGCAAAGGTCAGGTGACCGAGACTGTACTGCAACATCCATCATAGAAAAGTAATTCACTGCCACTGTATCCGCCACCATGTAGAGCATATACAATCAATTATACTCCATACAAGTCACAAAAACAATGCCATTGGTGTAGTGATACTTGCTCACTATGATGAGTCTAGATGTGATAAAGGTAGTTTTATTATAAATATGTTGAATGAGACTCTCTAAAGAACTATTTCTGTAATGTTTATTTGCATTAGTTCAGATGAAATGGTCTAGATAACTGCTTGATTGACACTTTTTAAACATCTAATTTTTAGTGGCACTTGCTCTGATATACTCTATGATCAGTATGACAAAAACTTTAATGACTTTTGTTGGCAACAATATTTGTTTTACAACAATGTCAACTTTGTGCTATCAAAGTATAGCTCCTTTTTCTGGGCTACAGTTTTGGTTATTGGGCTTTTAATGTTACTGCAGTCTTATGCTTTATATATGCAAAGAATGTTAAAATTTCGAAGCTAGTGGTTTCAAAATCTGAAACTGTACAGAAAAGATATTTAATTAAATATATTTAAACTTTTGAGCTTGCATTTTTGGAGGATGAGGGAGGAGGAGGTCAAATTTGATAACACATCATTTTATAGATCACCCATTTGTATCTGCATGAAATTATGTAAAATATAATTTAAAATATAAACAATTGTAGTTAATTAACTCAGCAATTTTAAATGGATTTGAAATTTATTTCAGTGTTTAATTTCAGCTTGCAGATTAGTGCTTTATTTACCTAAAGTTGAAATATACACTATTGCTCATTAATTTCAATAAATGCATTATAATCACGGTTAAAGGGAGGCTGAATGAAACTAGTTGTCTTGTTTCATATAAACATGTTTTATTATTGCCTAATAAATAAAACTGAAAGCAAAATAATTATACTGTAGGATCATACTCTAAACTTTAGTCTCCTCAAAATACCCTCTCCAAGCTTTGATCACTGCAGCACACATTCTAGGCATTCTATTTATCAAGTTATCTAGAATATCCGCATTGATTTTATGCCATTTTCCTTGTAACACATCCCACAGATGAGATTTACTTGTAATTTGCACTTGACGAACTGCACGGTCTAGGTGATCCCATAACAACTCAATGGGATTGCAGTCTGGACAGAGAGGTGGCCAAATCATGTTTTTTAAAGCATTTTGCTGCTGCTTATGTTCGACATACCTCTTGCAATATAGTGAAGTGTGTTTGGGGTGGGGTCGTCCTGCTGTAAGATAAAACCCCTCCCTATTAAATGAGTTCCAGTTGGTATGGTGTGGTATTGGAGGATTCTATGGTACTGCTTTTGGTCCAATTTGTCTTCAATTTTTACAAGATCTCCGACAGAGCCACCAATGAAGCACCCCCAAACCATCAAGGAACCTCCTCCATGCTTGACAGTTGGCTTGATGCACTGAGAAAGCATATGCTCCCCTGCACAGTGATGAACAAATGTCCAATGCTTGGAACCAAACAACTGGAACTGACTTTTATCTGTAAACAGGATATTTTTCCACTCTTCAGATGTCCAATTTCTGTGTTGTTTTGCCCAGGCTAGGCATTTCTTTTTGTTAATAGGATGTAACAGTTGTTTCTTAGCTGCCACACATCCATTTAGGCCCACACTGCAGAGTCGTCGCTTAATGGTTGAATCTGATATTTGTTTATCGTTTGTTTCCATTAACTCAGACCAGATATCAGGCACTGTTTTGAATCTGTCTCATTTACTTATGAATGTGATGTACTTATCTGTTTGAACTGCGGTCATCCTGGGCCGCCCAGGCCTTGAATGATCCTTCATAAGACCAATATCTGCATATCTGGAAATTGTGTATTGTACACCATCAAGAGATACTCGCTGCAGTTGAGCTATTTCACTCATGGTGTGCCCTGCCTGTCATAGTGCCATAATGGCAGCATGTTTTTCTACTGATATTCCTTTCCTTGGAGCCGATCTACTGTGGTTGTTATTCACTGTTTACATTGTAGATTCAGGCAACCTCTGTGCATGCATCACTGCCTGCTGTGACCTGGAACAACCTTCAAATGATTGCATTTGGATTGTATGCCCATGCAGTTAACATCAGCTCACCCCTAATGCCATCTAGACAGCCATTCATCTATTAATTAGTGCAGTGACCAAAAGCAAACTTCTTGTTTGTTTAATAAAATCTTGAAATGAGTCGAAATCTTTAAACACAATAAAACTCTTCACATGCTGAAATTCTCAAGACCAGTTTCAGGGAGCATTCTCCCTATCTTCAGTTGCTGAGTCAACTGAAGCTCTCGTGTCATGCCGGGTTCTATCGGTGGGTGCGATACCAACTATTTTCTCTGCCAAACGGATGATGTCGTCTACTTCCAGAATCTCAAAATTCGTAAGTTCTTCTTTGTTAGCAGCAAACCTGGGTTTTGAGTATGGCTAAGTTAACAGCCTAGGCTGATGATAGCCATATTCTATGTATAGTGGCTTAGTACAAATGATAAATGTAGAGGTCCTCTAGTAAGATAAGATAATTTATTTCACCATATCTATCAAAATACATATACATAGTATAATTACATTCAGTCAGCTCTACTACTAACCCTTAACCTACTTGTTAACGCTACAGATTCTTTTATCCTGAATGCAATAACTCCCAACCTGTGAGTTGCTGCCTACCTATCCTTGGTTCCAGCAAGCTTCAACACAGTGGTTATCTCACTGCTGAAACCATTATATCTACAATTCTTTGGCTACTATCTACCTCTGTTGTGCCTATATCTCCTCCATATATAATTTTCTCATCCATTTTTGTTTTACCCTACCTAAATAATTACCAATTTCCTTAACACCCTCATCTGATTTTATTTTCAATATCTATTTTCCTATTATTTCTATTGGTAAGTTAGCCCATTTCCTCAGTATTGATTTATCCCTCATTTCTTTAGTTTCTTCACATTCCAAAGTTGCATGCCAATAATTGTCCATCTTTCCACACATTGGACATTTGTCTACCTCCCTTCTCTGTTCTATACCTTTCAATTTTACTACCCCTGTTCTCGCCCATGCAATTCCTTCCCTGGCGACTTTATCTCCTTTTTCCACATATGTCTCCTTTCCCCATTCTAGCTTTACTTCCCTGTAAATATTCAATGATTTTTTGTTATTAAAACTACCAAAAAGTTCTTGAATTTCAATATTATCCATTCTTAGTTTGATTTGATTCCAGAATCCTCCTTCTTTTAGTTCTCTATCTCTCCATGTACCCCCCTCCCCACTTTCTTTCAGAGCCTGCTTAATTCTACTACTCCAAGTTGTATATTGGGTAATGTTCTCCTGTGCAGTCAAGCATTGTTTTAAAATATGTTGTTCCTTTATATTCTTTAGCCTAAACCAATATTTTAGACTCCTTACTGTTATTTTACCTTTGCTCCCTACTCTTCCTAGTCCTGTCTGTGCTACCCCATTGGGTGAATTTTTAGATAAGCCCAAAACCTGTTTACAAAAGTTCCTATGAATCATATCCACATTTATCCATCCCTCCTCTATTCCCCATGTTTCCACCCCATACAGCATTTTTGCTTTGACTACAGCCGTATATACTCTCTCCAACCACTTTATATTCATTCCTGGTAGTTTATGTCTACATGCAATAATAGCACTCAGTGCCATCCTTCCTTTTGCTAATACCTTTTTCTTGTGTTCATTCCAGCCCCCATTACTGCTGAAACGGATGCCTAAATAGTCAAATTTATTAACCACTTCGATTTCTGTTCCCTCCCAACACCATTTTTCATGTCTTCTCAGCTTACCTCCCTTCTTAAAAACCATAATTTTTTATTTTTTAATATTTATTCTTTAATTCCATGCTTTGCAAAACTTATATAATGCTTCAATTGATTTCATTAACCCCACACTTGTTACTGACCCCACTTCTAAATCATTGGCGTATAACAAACCTGGGATCTCTATATTGTTAATTGTTGGCATATGTCTGTTTGTTTCGCTCACTACTTCCAGAATATCATCAATAAATAAATTAAATAGTATGGGACTTAATTGACAACCTTGTCTGAGACCTAATGTGCTTACTCTGTTTGGAGTTACCATATCTTGTGTCCTCTAGTAAATAAGTGTACTTATCAAATGGGTTATGGTGGTATACCCAATAATGGCCAGGGCCAAAAGTGGTAGCCACCAATGTATTGATCTTAGCACTGAATAAAATATCATATCATATCATATACTGCTGAGTAGTCACTGTGTGCAAGTTTCGGGCTTTCTGGCAACCACCTGTCACAAGTAGTAAACCATGTGTGCAAAATGTTTAAAAAATTAATATTTTAAAACCATAAGAAAAGTTAAAGAATATAATTCCATATTCCTTTTACATAGATTAACAGTACTCACAAGGAATACTCAATTTGTTTGAAATTGTGATTTCAAGTTTGGTTTGTTTTTTATTTTTAGTAGTGTTTAATGCCTGTTCTTACTACATGAAATGAAATGAAAACGTTCCAGGCATTAAGTATAGGTACCTCCCCAGCATTTGCCAGTTTGTTTTATTGTGCTAAGAGATTTACAATTTGATTTTCTACTGAACTTTGACCCTGGCCACTCATTCTGTAGACAATCACTACATTTTTTATTTAAAAAAAATTTCCTGTCCATAAATTATCTTGCTTCAGTTTTTCACTTGTCACTTATTGATTACTTTACCATCACACATCACCTAGTTTTCCATTCAAGGTAAGCTACTCTACCTCTTACTTTTCTCTATCCACTGTCCAAAGCCATTTATTTTTTACTTTACACAAAAACTGTCCAATGCTCCTAGCGTCCTTGCACATCATTTCGATTATAACGTATTTCTATCCCCCTTCAACCACTTCTTTTTAATAAATTCTCTTCTCCAATTTTCTGTTCCTTGGCACTTAAATATTATGTGTTCAATGTCTTCATTACCACCACATATCGGACATTGGTTTTGAGGAATATCCTGTCTTAACCCTCTTAGCCTCCATGCTCCAGTTCTTACCCATGCAATAGATTCTCTCTCTTCTTTATTTACTATGTCTATATATTTTTCCCTACCCCATGTATTTTTCATTGGCCTATAAAAAACCAATGAGCTCTTTTTGGCAATCTCACTGAACATGTTTTGAATTTCTGTATCTTCCAGTCTTTTCCTTGCCTTTTTCCAAAAATGTTTCACGTTATTTTCTCCTTCTCCACATGTCTCCTAACCCATTTTTCTCCAAAATGTTCCATAAATTACTTACCTATCCATCATTCATTAAACTATTCTCTTGGTATTCTACACACTGTCTTAACACATTACTTTTTTCTAGATTTAAAGTTCTGAACCAAAATTTCAAAACTCTTTCCATTATCTTCCCCTTAGTCGCCACCCTGCCCATCTCTAATTGTGCTACCTGTCTTACAATTGCCTTCGGTAACCCTAGTATTTCTCTACAAAACATCCTGTGCACCTCATCTATACTTTCCCATCCTCTATCTAATCCCCATATTTCTATACCATACATCACTTTTGCCTCCACAACCATCTCATAAACTTTTTCCAGCCATTTAACATTTATATTAGGTACTCTATATTTGCAGCTTCTGATTGCTGCCATAGCCCCTTTACCTTTTGCCAAGGCAAACTTCTTTTGTTTCTCCCATTTATTACCTCCATCTATTTTTACTCCTAAATAAATAGTCACGCACTATCCTATAATCTTTATTCTCTCCCTTCCACTTTTCATATTTGCTTAATTTTCCCCCCTTTTTGAATACCACAATCTGTTTTCTCTTGATTTACTTTTAACCTCTATTCTTTACAATATACATCAATTGCTTGTAATGATTGTTTTAAACCACTTACTGTAATAGATCCTACCACTAGATCATCTACAAAAAGAAGTGCTGGGATTTGGATGTTGTTAATTACTGGTGCACAGTTATTATTCCTTTCAATTTCTAGTAAGACATCATCTGTGTATAAATTAAATAAAACTGGGCTTAACATACATCCTTGCCTGAGGCCTTTCTTTTGTTGAATTTCTCTTGTTACACAGCCTGTCTCCACCCTTACACAAAAGGTGTTCTCAATACAATGCTTTAAGAATTTTCACCAATTGCTGACTTACTCCCTTACACATTAATTTATGCCACAGAAGTTGTAACTCAATTCGGTCATAAGATTTCTCTAAGTCTACAAAAGCCATATACAATTTACCGTTTTTTTCTTTTAAATATTTGTCTGCTAATGTTTTTAGAATAAATAAATTATCAGTTGTTCTCCTTACCTTGCGAAAGCCCATCTGGAATTCCGAAAGGATATTATATTCTTCAACCCAAAATTGTAGTCTATCCACCAAAATGGCTGCAAAAAGTTTTCCTATATTAGATAGTAATGCAATACCTCTGTAGTTATTAGGTTTATCGACATTGCCCTTGCCTTTATATATAGGATAAATGATAGCTTCCCTCCATCGTTTAGGCATGTAACCCTTTCTAATAATTACATTAAATAAATTTAATAAAATGTTCACTCTTCCTGTTTCAGTACACCACTCCTTAAGAAACTCTGTTGGGATGCCATCAATTCCAGTAGCTTTATTTTTCTTCAGTAACTTAACTTGTTTTATTATTTCCTCATTTGTAACTTCACCATCCAATATCTCTACAAAAACATTCCCTATTTCCAGAAATCCCGTAACTCCTATACTCCTGTCTTCCCCATATAATGTTTTAAAATACTCCATCCATTGTCCTGGCTCAATATTGGGTTTAGTTACACATTTATTATAGGTCGACTTGAGAACATGCCATACCTTATTAACATTATTTTCATTTACACACTTTATCAAATTCCTTTCATTACTTTCCCTCCAGTCCCTTTTCTTTTGTTATAACAATAAATTATGTGAGTTCCTCCCTTGCATATAATCATCCCTAGATTTTCTATCAGCTAATTCCCTCCACCTAACCAGCAGTTGTTTTACTTGTCTTTTTGATGCCCTACATTTTTCGTCAAACCAGTCCTTATCATTTATGTAAACCCTCTTTTTTGTTTTCATTTCCTCTCCTGCCCTTTGCATAACAGTATTAAGGATATCTGTTGCACTCTCTATTTGATTATTCTTAACCATGAATGTCACTCCACATAAACATATCTTTCCATAATTTGAATCTAGAGTCTGTTTAAATGTGTCACAAAATTCTTCTTTCCATTTATAACTAGTAAACTCTTTTTTACAATACCTTTCCACTCTTGGATTGTGTATTACTTGTGCTGTGTGCATCATAAAATCCATAATCAGTGGATAATGCCTGCTGGTTGAACTTAAATTTAATACCTTAAAATTTATTAAAATATGCCCTAAATTAAGAGGCCACAACATAAAATCTATTGCACGCTGCCCATTATTGCTAACAAAGGTAAATTCTCCTTGTTCATCTTCCCCATATTTTCCATTCAAACTTTCTAAAGCATTCAACTCACAAAAATCAATAAATTTTTCACACTCTTTATCAACAAATTTGTCCGTACTTTGCCTAAATTTCTCACTTTTAAACACCATTTCATCACTCATCCAATCATTTCCAACATATGTATCACTTTTCCCAATCCTGATATTAAAGTCTCCCATTTGTGTTACCTCTGTAGTTACAAATTTCCCCTTCAGCCTATCTATATCTTTTTATATTTGATTAAGAAGATCAGGATTATGAAACCACTAGGATAA
Source organism: Deroplatys truncata (assembly GCA_030765065.1). Taxonomy (NCBI): domain Eukaryota; kingdom Metazoa; phylum Arthropoda; class Insecta; order Mantodea; family Mantidae; genus Deroplatys; species Deroplatys truncata. Next base: position 285,684,447 of record CM060990.1, read on the forward strand.
GGGGCGTTATATATTATTCCTACACAAAGTACATTCCCATCTATGTACTTAACATCCATTATAACCCACAATATTTCTTTACTACTAGACCATGTTTCTTTAATTTCCTTACTTAAGCTGTTCCTTATAAAGAAATCTATACCTCCAGATAACCTTTCCTTTCTAGTTATCACCTCTCCTTTCCTATCAATGTATTCAAAGCCCTTTATATTTATTTGTTCCTCTTTTAACCATGTTTCTACTACTGCTAAATAATCCACCTTAGCCAACAGGTGTTTCAAAACTCCCACATATAGTTTGTTTTTTAAACCCTCACAGTTCCAGAAGCCCAATCTCCTTGTACCTTTTTCCTATTGTGAGCCCGTTCTGTATCTAAATCCATCTAATCTTTTCCTACTTCTTAATTCAATTCCTTCTTTCGGCATTAACATTTTATTTTTATCTGATGCCAAAATGCTCCCATGTTCGGATGAAACAATACTATCTACTTCCCCCTCTTCCATATTCTCCTCACTTCCTTGCTACCATATCTTCTTTCTCCCCTCCGCCAATGCGTGCGCAACTTCTGCCTCTCCCCTCCTGGGTGAAACAATTCTCTTGGGTGACGTCACTCCTCTGGCTCCTCCCTCCACCAATGCAGTCCTACCTCGCTCAGCTGATTCAACTGTCTGGGCCCTCCTCCTGCTTGACATCATCACACGGTCATCAATTTTCTCTTCTCTGTTAGCTATGCGGTTTCGGCTAGCCTCGCCATTGCGTATTTTGAAATCCATGTTTGCTGCAAGTTGCCGAGTTGTGAACTTTGATCCTCTTGTTTCATTCCTTAAAGCTATCGCTGACACCTGCCGATTCATTTCTGCTCTTTCATGTTGCTTTGCTCTTGAATGCCTATTATCCGTGTCAAGTACCCTTTCATTATCAATCCACAGCTGAAAGTTTGTAATATATGCCATTTTTCCCAAAGCTCTTGCGTCTTTCATTTTCTGAATTAAATTTCGTTGTAATGCTCTCCTGTTTGGTGAGAGGTCTTTGTTAATAAAGATATTTGTACTTTTCAATTTTTTGGCTCTCCTAAGCACTTCATGCACTAACTGTATTGTTGCTAGCTTCACCATTATTGCCCTCTTTCCAACTTGTCTCCCAACTCTAAAAGCCTCAATAATTTCCCATCCGTACATCTCCAATTCAAGCTTCTCCTTCATTATCTGCACTATTTCTTCAGCTGGCCATATCCCTCCTCTCATTTACTCCTAGAAACACCAAATTAAATCTTCTTTCCCTCTCCTCCATTCTTTCCTTAATTGCATTTACTTCCTGTTTTGCTTCATACACTTCATCTATAATGTCCTCCTTAATATCCCTAATCATCAGACACAATTTATCACTCAATCGTTGTTCCATACCTTCCATTTTATCATTAAGGTTCCCCAACAATTTTTGAATATCCTTGGGGCCTGGATTTACTTCCACTTCTCCAATCACTAGTAATATAGTTAATACACTCCCAATAATCAAAATATTGACCATTTCCTCACAAAATTTATTCCTCTTGTTCCCGCAAATTTCATTCTCAAAAATTGTTCAATTCTTGCTCTATACACAGCTATATCCACACCCATTGTTACTTAACCCCTTCTTGTTTCAAAGTCATGAGCTCCTTCCCAACACAACCGTCCTCTCTCGCTCATTTGCCAATTATGAGGACTGAGGAAAACCTGGAAAAACTCAGTCAGGGAGGATGGTTCTGGGAGGATTTTAACTGCTAACCTTCTGTTTATGATTCCATGTCTTAACAACCTTGGCCAATTGTGTCAGTTTCATTTGGTTTGATGAGAGGTGACTCAGTTGAGGCACCTCTCAGAAACTGATATGATTTTGGCCCAGAGTGAAATTTAGGTCAGTTTGAGTGCTTAAGCTTTAAGAGGTTGGACTTGTGTTTGGCACATGGAGGGAACACAGAAATAGGAAAGCTGGGCAACATCAGGGCAAGCAGTGTACTGGTGAGTGGGTCCATACATTGAGCATAATGCCACCTGTCCAAACTTTCAATGCTCGAAAATAGCCTTATATCATCCTGGGTCAAAACCATTTAATTTCTCAGAAGCACATCACCTCAGCCAGCAACCCATCCAACTAGAATGAAACTCTAGTTTCAAATGAGTTGAACACTTCTCCTTAAATGAAAATAGCCTAAAGTGGCTCTTGAAGGGCAAAGGCCTCCTATCAAATAGGGAAAGCTCATTATTACTAACATGGTGAGCTACTCTATGTTAGGCATTGCATATGTTTATTTAGTCACTTTTGTTAGATTGTCTCTCTGTGTAGTGCACTATTCAATCACATTTAATAACACTACTTGTTCACTTTCACTATTTAGACACTTACACAGATGTCTCTCCAGGGATATCCAATCTCCTCTTCCTTTTGCTTCTGATGATCATTGCCAACCTGCATGCTCCTTAACCCTTTGCTGCGCATAGAGTATTAGCTAGTTGTTCTCCAAGCAGAATTGTGTCCATTTAAATTCTGAGCTGCTACTACAGATGTTAAACTAAAAGTGACCTATATACACGCATAATTATATCTTTTAGTAGCTAAATTAAATTAATTAATTAATTCATAACTCATTTAAAATTGGTTTGAAGTAAATAAGATTAAATATTATTTCAATAATTTATAACTGCAAACATCAAACCCTTTGTAGACAAACAACACTTATATACATGCACCCCTTTGCAATGCATCTTTATAACTCCGCAATATTAATTTCAATGGAATTCGTTACGTTAGGATATTAAAAACTGGAATAAAATCTGCTATACTTAAGTAAAATAAATACAATAATTTCTGCAAAATTATTATGGTATTCACCCTTAAAATGTTTACATCTCTGCCATTATTGCAGCGAAGATATTGCAGCATGTCCATAACAAGTTAGCTAGACTATTCTCTTGCACCATACAAATGTTATATATTTATTTATTTATTTGTGCTAGCAATCTTCCTTAAAATATAGCTATACATAAGCCCAAGCTGTTATCTTGCCATATTCTACCCATATTACATTGTTATTATAACATAAAATAATAATAATAATAATAATAATAATAATAATAGTAAACATAATAGTAATGATACCAAAATAATAATCTTATAATACTAATATTATAATAATAATATAATTACATAACTTAACACCACATGATGAAATTAATTTACATCTCTTTTTATTGTCCATAACCATTTCTTTTTTACTTTGGACAAGTACTCTCCTACCTTTTTACTATCCTTGTTAAAAATCTTGCTTAAAGCTACTTTCCTGTCCAGTTTGAACCATTTCCCATTTATAGCTTCCTTTCTCCAATGCTGTGTACCTTTACAGTCAAAAACTATATGTTCTAAATCTTCTCTTTCCCCACATATTGAACACTGGTTCTGTGGGAACCCATTTCTCATTCCTATTAGTCTCCATACACCTGCTCGTAACCAGGCTATACTTTCTCTTTGTTCCTTATTTGAGTTATCCACATACTGTTCTCTAGCCCATACATTTTTTATTAATATATATGATTCCAAGGAACTTTTCTTCCCAATGTTGCTAAATAAATTTTGTATCTCTATATCTTCAAACCCTCTGCCTAGCTCCTTTCCAAAAACCTTTAACATTATTTTCCCTCCTTCTCCAAATTTCTTCCAGACCACTATTTTCCAAATCAGTTTGTATACTATAACTCCACCCATTTTTCTTTAAGCTCCTTTCTTGGAATTCCAAACACTGCCTCAACAAGTTCTTCTCTTCTAAATTTAATAGTCTGTACCAATATTTAAGAGCTCTCTCCATTATTACCCCTTTTCCCCCCACTCTCTGCATTTCAATTAGAGCAAACTCCTTAACTGTAGCATTTGGCAGGCCTAAAACTTCTCTACAAAAACTCCTATGTACCATATCTATCTCTTCCCAGCCTCGTTCTACTCCCCATATTTCACTTCCATATAACATTTTTGCTTCAACTACTGTGTTATATATTTTCTCTAACCATTTAACATTTATATCTGGTATTCTATATTTGCACCCTCTAGTCACTGACATTGCCCCTTTCCCCTTTGTCAATACCAGTTTCTTCTGTTTCTCCCATTTTCCACCCCCATCCATTTTAACCCCTAAATATATACAATCTCTGACCACTTTATATTCCTTCTCTCCATTCTTCCACTTTTCATACTTGCCCAGTTTGGCACCTTTCTTAAACACTATAATTTGAGTCTTCTCTTGATTTACTTTCAGATTCCACTCATCACAGTATTTATTCATTTGCTGTAGGGACTGCTTCAGACCAATCGTTGAAACTGATCCTATCACTAAATCATCAGCGAATAATAACCCAGGGATTGATACCTTATTTATCACAGGCAACCAATTATTATTCCTTCCTATCTCAGTGAGGATATCATCAATATACAGATTAAATAACACTGGACTTAACTTACATCCTTGTCGTGACCCCTTCCTTTGGTTTACTTCTTTTGTCACCAAACCTACTCCTACTTTCACATAAAATGTGTTCTCCTTGTATAGAGCTTTAAATAGATTCACCATCTGTTGGCTTACTCCCTTCCTCAAGAGTTTGTGCCACAACAAATTTAAATCAATGCGGTCATACGCTTTCTCCAGATCAACAAATGCCATGTATAACTTTCCCCTTTTTTCTTTTAAATACTTATCCACCAGAGTTTTAATTATGAATAAGTTATCTACCGTTCTTCTCCTCTTACGAAAACCCATTTGAAACTTCGAGAGGATATTATATTCCTCTACCCAGTTTTGTATTTTATTTGCTAAAATCCCTGTGAAAATCTTTCCTACATTTGAAAGTAATGCTATTCCCCTGTAAATATTGGGCTTATCAATGCTCCCCATACCTTTATATATAGGATGAATTATTGCTTTCCTCCAATGCTCTGGTACATATCCCTTGGTTTTTATTACATTAAACAAATCAGTAAACATCTTTACTCTTATCTCATCACTACACCATTCTTTGATAAACTCAGGAGGAATTCCATCAATACCTGTAGCCTTATTATTTTTCATTGCCTTCACTTGTTTCACTACCTCCTCATCTCTTACTTCACTATCTAACATATCTATGTATCCCACTCCAAAATCCGCCACTGGTTTCATCTTAATAAAACCCTCCTCCTCGAATAACATTTTAAAATACTCCATCCAATCTGCTGAAGTGATATTTGGTTTAACTAACCATTTATTATATGTGGATTTTAACACTCTCCATACCTTACTGGCATTGTTCTCCCTTAATACTTTAATCAGATTACTTTGTTCTTTATTTCTCCATTCTTGTTTCTTTTCTTCTAATAGTGCATTATATAAATTCCTACTCTTTAGGTATTCCTTCTTATCTTCCTCATACCCTCTCTTTTTCCATCTTACTAATGCCTGTTTCACCACCTTTTATGTTATTTTGCATTCCTCATCATACCACCCTATTTCCTTTATTACCCTGCCCCTACCCCTTCTCATCCCTTCCCCTGCTCTTTGCCTTAACATATTAAAAATATTGTTTACATTCTCTATTTCCTGGTTCTTTATCATAAAACTCATTCCCTGTTGACATATTTGACCATGCTTAGAATCTAATGTTAGTTTAAATTCTGTCCTCTGTTCCTCCCTCCATTTAAATTCAATACATTGCTTAGTATTCTTTCCCCATTCCCGTCTAACTTCCCATACTTCCTCTGATTGCCTTTGAATCTCCACTACCAGCGGGAAGTGGGAACTATTAGATACAAAGTTTAGTACCTTAAAGTTTTCTATTGTATACACCTTGCTAATCAGCCATAATATATAATCAATGACACTTTGCCCGTTCATATTAACAAAAGTAAACTCTCCCTCCAAATCCTCTCCATATTTACCGTTCAATATATCTAAAGTGTTCACTTCACAAAATTCGATAAAACTATCACTTGACTTATCAATACACTTATCTTTACTTTGCCTGAACTGCTCCCTTCTGGAACGTGTTTCATTTCCAACAAACATATCACACTCTATATTCACATCCCCTTCACCTATTCTGATATTAAAATCCCCCATAATTATTACTTCCGTATTCCCGTACTTCTCTCTTAACCTATTTATATCTCTCTCTAGCGCCTTCAACAATTCAGGATTATGGTATTGTGAGGGAGCGGGTGCATTGTACACTACACCTAAACATATGGTTTTCTCATTTATCAGTTTATCTTCCAATATAATCCACAAAACATTTTTAATCCTGTAGCAAGTATCTCTTACTACTTTCCCTATGGATTGTCTTACAAAAAGACCCACTTCGCCAGAAGCTCTTCCCTTCCTTGCTAACCCCTCCCCTTCTATTCCAACATATGTATACTCCTTAACCTCTATATTTACCTCCCTTAGCCAGGTTTCTGCTACCCCTAAATAATCTATCTTTTCTAGTAGATGTCTCAACTTCCCTGTAAATATTTTATTTTTTAATCCCTCACAATTCCAGAACCCAATCTTCCTCCTTCCTTTTTTCTTTCCCTATTGTGAACCTGTTCTGCTTCTAAACCTGTCCAACACTTTCCTACTCCATAATTCTATTCCTGTTTTCTCCTTTGACGGTCCCGCTAAATTTCTGTCCAAAACCAGTATACTCCCACTGGGTGTCGACACAATGCTTTCCTCTCCCTCCATTCCATCACTCCGAGACCACGCCCCCGCCCTGCCCACGGCCAGTTCACGTGCCAATTTAGCTTCCTCCCTCCTTGGTGAAATCACTTTCCTTGTTTCACCAACTGATGTCCTTGCGTCATTCTGATCTGACGTTCTGGCTACGTCATCTCCACGCCTTGTCTCCAACACCGTCATCTTCTTTCCACCAGCTCCACGTGCCGGTGACGTAACTTCCATGTGTCGATCCTTATCCTCTGGTCTCCGATCCCTCTTTGGACTTCCTCTACATTCTCTGGTCTCGGATGTATTTCGCTGAATCATATCCTGCTCCTGGAATCTACTGTTCCTTGAGTCACTTTCGTATCCCGTCACCATGCGCCCGTCGACTCACAGTCGTAGATCTTTATGAAGGCCCGTTTCCCTTCCATTCTTGCCAGCATCATTTGTTGTATTAAATCCTTCTTCAAGGCCCGTTGTTCCACCGATAAATCTCTGTTTATAAAGTTATTTGTTGCTTTTAGTAACTTTGATTTCTTCAATACTTCATAAACAAAGTGAACTGACGTAAATCTTGCAACTATCATTCTGGCTCCTCTTGATCTCCCCACTCTAATCTCCCAGCCCTGTAGCTTCAAACCAAGCTTTCCTACTATAATCTCTCTGACCTCATCTACAGGCCATACTCCATTTCTTTCTTTCACTCCTACTATAACCAAATTAAATCTGCAGTGTCTCTCTTCCAGCAGCTCAACTCTTCTTTTAACTTTCTGTACCTCATTTCGTATATCTTGCATTTCATTTTTGATCTCTCCCTTGATATCTATTAGTTCCTTTTCCATTCCATTGAGTTTAATTCCTAATCTCTCATCCATATCTTTAATGTATGCCAACGTTTGTTCCATGACGTTTCGAACCCCATTTGGCCCAGGGTTGATTTCAGCTCCACCAATTATCAATAGTATATCTATTACACATGTGAGAAGAAACATGTTTGCCATCTCTTCTACACCTTTGTTTTAGAATCCTTCCATTTTAACTTGTTAAATGCTCCAATTCTTGCTCTATACACCTAAATACCAATACCCATGGTTACTTGAGCCCTTCTTTCTTTCACTCCAGGAGCTTCCTCCTCACACATCCACTCTCTTCCACTGCTTGCTTAGCACTGATGTTATATATACACTTAAGATTATTAATGGTTTCGTATGTACACCCTTGTATTAGTTTTGAATTTCCACCCCCTTTGCTTCATGATAATTGAGGAAGCACCCAATTCTCACAACACAATGTCACACTGTTTGCACTTGTATTGTGACTGTATGCCATGACTTGATGGTGTTTTCCTTTTCTTCACTATGCACTGAACACACAATTTCACCCGGCCTTGAATTTTTACAAGGGTGTGAAGAGAACTTGGTGCAGGAGTAGCAGAAGGTAGGCTACGCTGAAATCCCGCTCGCTTACATGACATGAAGTCTGCGATTAACTGTTGCACTAAATTTTGCCTGTAGTAAAGAAGCCTATTGCCATGAGCTGTAGAAGTAGGTCTGTTCAAAATGTCGTATATAATAAAACTATTAACGATAGCAACATTCATTACGAAATGGAACAGGTATTTCCACCATTTTTTGCGGGTCGGCCGACACCGTAATACTCCCTCCTTTGGTCTGCCAGATCAATCCCTGCCATATTACGAGTTTGTAGATACTAAAAGAATGTCCCTGTTATCATGCCAAACAACTGCAGTTACACCTTCATGTTGCAGTTTGCGTGATTCGCCCCTTTTCAATTTCAGTTGTTTTGGCTTTGAAAATTGTTTTGGCCAGTCTTTCCTTCCAGCACGAGTTGCACCACACGCATACATTTTCCTGTCCAAAAGTAACTTCATTAGCCGCGTGGAAATAAAAAAATTATCAAAATATACGTGATGCCAAAACCCCATATATTTTTCACACATGTCTAAAACAACCTGTTCCCCAAGTAGAAGATCGCTGTTTCTCGCCTCTTTTTTCCCAGATAGATTTTACATTCCAGTAAATACCCACTTTTACTATCTGCAATACCCCATGCCTTTATCCATTTTGTTGGTTTAGTAGGCATATATTGTTTTAAAAAGAAGCGTCCTTTGAAGCCTATCATCGCTTCGTCAACAGAAAGTTCACGATTTGGTTTGTGGACACTCGCAAACTTTTTGATTATGTCTAAAGCAGGTCGTACTTTATACAGATAATCATAAGAATCTACCCCAATCTGGCCTTGCAGATTCGTCATTCAGGTGAAGGTACTGCGATATCTTTTGAAAGCGGAGCAACATCATTGCTTGTCTTACAATTGGACAAATGCAAAAATCCCCCAAAAAGTAATCTCTGGTTTCAGGTAAATCCACCATCCCCAAATATATATAAAAATACCTAAATAGGCCTGTATCTCCCTTGAATTTGTAACTTCCCATTTTGGATCCACCTTTTTAGCTTGAATCTGAGCTGCATATCTGTTGGTTTCCTCCGCAATTTTTCTGCAAAAATTGGAATGTATAAAAAGTTCAAGAAAATCTATTTCTGGACTTCCTGTAGGAATAGAATGATTTGTACCTGTAGGGGATGAAAATGTTTCTAACTTATTGAAAGTCAAATTGGAGGTCCACTGTGCCGGTACTTCTTTAGTTTTAATTTGTCTTTCACTAGCTTTAACCCCCTGTTCTGCTACCTGTATCTCAGCACTGTCACTGTCACTTTGTTCCTTATCACTGTCTTCCACTAACTCACCAAACCAAGATTCGTCAGAGCTACTTTCACGATCTAATTCCTCGTAAACTGCTGCAAGTATTTTCTCATCTGTTACCAATACCTTTTCACTACAATGTTTTCTAGACCGTGATGTACTTGGAACAGCCTCCATGGTACTGATATGGCTATAAATGCGACAGGAAACTGCTTACTTACACAAGTGCACCCGGCTGTAAACAGTGCTATTTATGGTTTGGTATTACATTCTGGCTTGCGAAATCGCTGGAACAATGCAGCAGGAGTACGTTTACATCAACACAGCTCCTAAAACTGAGGTCAGCATAAGCAGAACCTATATGAAACGATAAACACATTTACTACGTTCTACTACGCTACGCGCAGCAGGGCATTTATCATTTCACTACGCTTTACTACACTATGCATTGCAAAGGGTTAAAGAGGTCTGCCCATCGCATCTCAGTCTGCCTTGTAGTCGCTTGCCTATACAGGGATCCCACATGGTAGCCTTGTATGTCCATCTCTTTTCTTGTAGTCTTGCAACGTGGCCTCCAGATTTCCACTTAATTCTGGTAGTAGTCTTGCAATGTGGCCTCCAGATTTCCACTTAATTCTGGTAGCCAGTTGTGCCATGTCCGTTATCTGTGATAACTGGTTTATTGTTGCAGTAGAGATTCTGTCTTTTAGAGATGTACCCAGGATTTTGTGTTGCATCTTCCATTGGCATATTTGGATTTTGTTCCTTTGTTTTGCTGTTGGTGATCATTCTGGTACCCACAGAGTAGTACAGAGTAAACACAGTTTGCAGTGTGTGGAATTTAATTCTCTGCTTAGCATCTTGCCTAACAGTACAAACTAAAGGCCCCAAAATGCCTTAGAGGCTAGAGAGATTCTTCTTTGTATTTGTTTTTCCATTTTCTCTTGAAAGATTTGTTGTCGCAGGTATGTATACTCCCTTATGTATGCAAGGGGTATTCCATCTATTAATATTAGGTTTGCTGGTCCATTAGACATTAGATGTGTTTTCAGTTTGTTTAACGAGAGTCCTGCAGTTCTACTATGTTCACATAGCTGATCTAGCATTATTTGCAGCTCTCCTGGCATTTTGGCAAATAAAACATTGTCGGCAAATCTTAGATTTGTTATTCTACTTCCATTTAGGTTTATTCCAAAATTTTTGTTACACTTCATTTTTCTAAATATATCTTCCATTATGCAGATGAAGAGTTTGGGAGAAATTGGATTGCCCTGGCAAACTCCTTTTTCTAGATGGAATGGTTGACTTTCTACTTCCGTCCTCACCTTGACAAGACTATGGCTGTAAATTTTTTGCAGTATCTGAACATACTTTATATCTATTCCTTGTGCTGTCAGTGCCTGTATTATGCTTGGGTGCTCGATGAGTTGAATGCCTGAAGTCTACAAAGGCTAGATGCATGGTCAGGTGGAATTCCTCTGCTTTCTCCATAAGTTGGTTAATGATTTGTATGTGGTCTATTGTGCTAAAACCTTTGTGAAAATCTGCTTCTTCTGGAGGTTGGTTTTCATCCAGGATTTTTCGTCAATCTTCATGTTAGAATTTTGGTGAACAGCTTGTATATGTTTGACATCAGGCTTATGAGTCTATAGTTGCTTATGTCATTTCTGGTACCTTTTTTGTGTAGAAGAACTATTGTGCTTGTTTTCCATTGTTATGGGATATCCTCTGTTTCTAGGATTTTTATGAAGATTTAGCAGATTATGGGTGTTAAATGGCTTTCAGTTAGTTTCAGTAATTCATTTTGTATCCTGACCTTTCCAGGTGTCTTCCCATTTTTTAGTTCAGTGATGGCGGTTCTGACTTCACTGTGCCAGATCGGTGGAGATTGTATGTTTATAGGATTGAGTGTTTGATTTCTCATTTAATTGGGAATGGAGGTTGCATAAAGGAGTTTATAAAAGTCAGTTAAGCATATTAAGTATGTCCCTTCTTGATGTCATGCTTCTCCCCTCCAGACTCTTTGTTCCTAACATCCATGGTTTTCCCTTATTTAGATTTCTCTTGGCTTTCCTTACTGATTTTGACTCAAGGAATTGTTTTGTTTGTACCGAGTGATAGTTAAAATGTCCATTCTTATTTCCCTTTTGGTCCGCTTATCTAGCTCAGCATGTTCTATTCTATGGTGTTCCAAGTTGCCTCTGGTTTTCTGTAGTTTTGATTTGTGAAGGATTAACTTTATGGTGTCTTGGCTTAGTTTGTCACTATTTTTTCAAGTTACCAGTCTCCCTGACAGTCGCTCAACTTGACTGCTTTAAACACTGTTCTAGTGCATTATATAGTTCCTGAACTCCTATTTCTGAGTTAAATCTGACTTCCTTTAGTTGTTCTTGTAGTATGTGGTACAGCTTGTTTTTATCCAGGTTTTCTACCTTTTGTCTGTGTGGTTTTGCCTTAAATCTTCTTCTCTTTTTCACTGTTAGTTTTGCCTTTACCATCCTGTGATCTGTACTAAATTTTAAGTTGTTCACTACTTGGACATCTCTTACACACCCAAGTTTATCACATATAATATAATCTATTTCATTTTTTGTCTTGCCATTAGGCGAATGCCAAGTTCATTTCATATGTGGTGGTTTTCTAAAGAAAGAGTTTGCTATTCTTAATCTGTATTCTTGTGCAAATTGGATCAGCCCATCCCCTCTCTTATTTCTAACCCCGAAGCCACATGGCCCTACAGGTTTTTCTTCTTCTTCATGGCTATGTGTACCCAATTTGCTATTTACATCTATTATAAAGTTCCTCCCTGATCTGTATTGATTCAATGCTGTTGCTAAATTGTCATAGAATTCTTCTAACTTCTCGCTACTGGCCTCTGTTGGTGCGTATGTTTGTATGATTGCTGTGGGAGAATTTTTCATGTTTAGTTTTAGAACTGCAATTCGTTCTTAAACTTCGACTATTTCTTGCACCATGGGTTTTAGGTCTTTTTTTATTATAAGCCCTACCTCCTTTTAACCAGGGGTTGTGCTTTATAGTAGAATAGGCCACCATTTTCCTTTGCAATTATGGCTCCCCCCAGTTTTCTTACTTCACATTTGACTAAAATGCCAAATGTGATTGATTTCAGTGTATGTTCCAGTTCTTCTTCTCTTTTGTCTGTTCTGCATGTCTGTACACTTAGTGTTGCTACTATGATTTCATGTGCTTGGTGAGGCTTTTGCTTGGAGTGTGTGTTCGTGATCTCATTTACATGTTTTGTGGGTGTAGTAGGTCCTGCCAGTTTACCCATTGGTTGTCAATGAGCAATTTTTGGTAACCTAATTTCACCATGTTGCCTTTTTCCCTTTCCTGCTTTGCCCGTTGTCTGAGAGATTGTTGTATTGCTCTTTCTTGTCTAGTTAGATCAGCAGTGCCCAAACTTCTGCACAGTGTGCGAGTTGGACTAACAAACCAATACAGTTCTCCCCCCATTCCCATCTCTGTTTGCTTCCCCTTCTCTTTGTGCAGCAGGGGAAGTCTCCTCCCTCGCCAATCAGAATTAGAGCACACGTATGAGTATCGTCGCCACAAATTATGAGAAAATCAAAATTATTATAAACCTTGTAAATTATCAATTCAATGACATGCCATGTTAAGGGATGGGTTATGAAAAGAGAATTCCACGTCAAAAGTATGGTTTTTATTATTTTGAACAGTTTGAAGCAGTAAACTGGTAACGTTTCTGTGCAAAAGAGTAAAAATATAACCGTGGCACGTACTACACAAACAAATTAGCTAATAGACTATTTTTACACAACTACAAAACTATCACATGTTTGCCAAGATACAAAATATAAATTTCAGTTTTTTTTTTATTAGTCTTGTTTCCAAGAGCCAATGACTGCCTGAAAATTAGGCGTAAATGAACATGTTACAGATAAGCGCAAACAACTTCTCAAATTTTCATCTGAAATGCCTGCTTGCAACCTTGGTTTATTTAGTTTCAACACTGAAAAAGATCATTCACATACATATGTAGAACTGAACATACTTATGAATTTGGCGGCCTCTAGATGAAGACGAGGAAATTCATGTCAAAAGTTCTCGTAAAAATATTTCAAGTTCTTTGCTGCAAAGAAAGTCTTCGGTTACTTTGAGATATTTGTCCACTCCCCGTACGTATAATACTAATTGTGCAGTATCAGAAATATCTGTTGACTCATGCAATGCGATCGAATATGCTACAAACCTTTCAGTGTGTTTTATTAATTGACTATAAATGTCAACAGCCAACACATTTATTCAACGAGCCACAGTTTGACGCAAGAGGGTTTGGAATTTTCTGACAAGTGAGAAACATAAAACTCCAGCAACGTCAACGAGGCAATCTTTGACGAATTCGCCTTCAGAAAATGGCTTTCCATTTCTGGCTATGTTTAAGGCCACATTGTAGCTAGCCTGCAGTAATGCTGTCTTATTTTGCATTTCCTCCTGCAACAATATACAATTAGCAATCACAAAAACATTTCAAATAAATACAGCTAAAGAAATTAAAATATTTCAAAAATCAGTAATTACCAAACATTAAATTAAAAATAAAGCAAAAAATAGGACATACTTGCATTTTCTTTTGCCCCATACAGGTGCGCAAAAAACAAAGCAAGAAAAATGTGCCCTCAACTGGCATAGGCACTTTTTCTTTTCACTTTTTTTATAGGTACATGTAGGTGCTTTACTTGGTAAAACTACATAACATAAAACTAATAGCATATTGTAATAAAACATATTTTTACAAAGATTACAATTTGTTCAGAATATTTGAAAACTATTAATATGCACATTACAACCTTACCTTGTTATTGTCTTCTTTAAGTGTTTCATCGTTATCTTTGAGTTCTTTAAACTTCGCTTCTCTTTATTCGTCAAGTATGGTATCAGTCATTCTTGTGAACAGCGTTATAATGGCATTCTACCGTAAACTTGCGATGATCCGCCATTATTTGAGAGCAAATTAAATATCTTGAGTTTTCTTCCTTCGAAGCAAAAACGTACTGCAATTCCCATTCTTTTTTAAATTGCTGCAGTGCATCCCCGCTCCTTCGCTTTTTAGGAGTAGCCATAATTCATGAAAACAACCCTTTCACTCTTCCGGAATTGACAGCTAGTGTGCTAATGACCAAGTAACTCACTAACATCTAACTGCAGCTATGTCCATTGGTAGTGCGCGCGCACCTTCTCTATTGCCGGAGCATTCTGTCTCGCTAGCACCAACTCCTCCACACTGTTTCCCCTCTACTGCTGACTATTTCACAGTGCAGTGCACTGTGTGCACCTGTGCAGATTTACACACTGTGAAGCATTTTGGACAGTACTAAGTTAGATGGTGTAAATGCAGCATTCTTCCCCTCTGAGCTTGGTTTTGTTTTTCATAATGGCAATTTTTGGTATCAAAGTCCTTAGTTTCCACTCTTACCATGCCCATGCCTTCCCTATTTTTTCCCATGTACACTACTTTATTAAACTCCTCCTTACATTCTATTTTATTCAAAACGGCATTGATTTCTATTTCATCACCCATCTCCTCCTTGAATTCTTTAGTCTTTATGATTAAATTGTTTCTTCTTTCTCTTCGTTGCCTACTTTTTCCTCTTCCTCTAATGCTTTTATTTGAGCTTCTAGCTTTCCGGTTTCCTCCTTTCTGTCTTTGTTTTACAAATTTGTCTTCTAATGTGGTGCATTTGTCTTCAACCTTTTGACCCATGTTTCATATTTCCTGTTTCAGTTCGGAGATATCTTTTTTGGCTTCCTCTCTAAAATCCACATTTTGCCTTTTTATTTCTTTAATTGCATTCGGAATATTCAAGAACATGGTTTTAATACTCCTCTCTGCAGTAATGCTGCCTTCTGCTTCACGTGCACTTGGCTCCTGGACCTAGTGCATTGGTTAGCATTGGTTGTTTTGATAGTCAATTTCTTCCCTGTCATTTCTTTGTTGGACATGTTTGCCAACTTTTGTTGGCTATTGTACAAGGCTGCTCCCTTTATGTTTGGTGGTAGGGCACAGTAAATATCGCTAGCTCCTGGGAGTTGCCGCTCCATTCTCCAAGTATGGTCAGGTCTTTGTTTTTGCTGTCCTCGGTAGATAACACTAGTTGTCTATTTGTCCTGCTCTCTGCTGTTTCTACTGCTGTGATTTCATAGTTGGTACCTCTGGGCTAAAGAGTATGCCTTCCAACTACTCCTAACCTCACTTGTACTTTTTAATGTCTCACATTCACCACTTTTGAGGTTTCTGTAAATCCTGACTATACTAATTTGATCACCTTAGTCTATTATTCACTGGAGCTTATTATTTAATTTTCAGTTTCTTTTACTCACATGCACAATAAATCTCTCCCCCTCTCTCATGGCTCACTTGGTCCACTCCCTCCAGTTTGGTTATATACTTTGTTAAATACTTACACAAAAAACTGAAAAGTTAGCATACTGCATTTGCCAACAAAAAGAATCCTGGAATCTCATTTTCATTTTGTGCTACAGAAGTTAACTACAGCTTACATCCCAAAATCATACTTTTCCTAGGACTAGCCAGAAGTGTGGTATGAAGTTAGTGTCATCCCTAACAAACAAATACTGTACACCAGAAGGGGTGGGGAGAGGATGCCACATAAGTGCTCATAATTGATGCACTTGGGGAAAAAAAACCATTGTAGAACACACTCTTTGTACTATGCATGAATATATGTGATTACGAATAATGTTTGCATTTTTAATTCAAATATGGGTTTCATTTTTCTCCATAAGATACTGTTTCTTCAGGATTTCAAAATTATTCTTTGTTATGGAAATAAGTTACCTCCACATGCAACAGGAGAAGTTCCTGCTCTATGGGTATTTTTGATCTATGTGTTTGTACATCTAGTGTCAGATATAAACACAGATACTGTTTCTTCAGGATTTCAAAATTATTCTTTGTTATGGAAATAAGTTACCTCCACATGCAACAGGAGAAGTTCCTGCTCTATGGGTATTTTTGATCTATGTGTTTGTACATCTAGTGTCAGATATAAACACAGCTCCTCAATTCTGTCCTATGCAGCCACCTGGTGAGTTTTCATGCATTTTTGAATGAAGAGTATTGGATCAGCTGATATACTGCTCTGTAGTGTTTTTTTTTCTGCAATTTGAGATATTCTGTCAGAAACTTCTATGAAAAATATTACGAAAGTGTGTAAATATATAATATATTTTGTTACATACATGGGGAATATAAATGAAAAGCCAAAGGTATAATCTTGGTCCTTTAGTTAAGAAAGCCTATGAACTGTACTTTGGCTGCAGAGTTGGGGATGAAGATAAGCCTTTTGCTCATCTTTGTTGTGGCAAATGTGCGTGTAACTTTGGTAAGTGGCTAAAGGGCTTTCAGTCATCAATGCAACAATGCTATTTTTGGTACCAATGTAATGGCACAGAAAAACAATCATCTATCTGGCTGGTTGGTTGGCTGACTGGTCCCCCCCACCCCAGACATTAGTGAAAAGGTATTCTGCAAAATCAAAACATGCTATTCAACTAAATGTTGAATCAGACTTAAAAAATTCTTTGGCAGGGTCAGGATTCCAACCACAGAATCTTGGCTCTCCATACTGGTGCATTAAGGAGCCAAGGATTGTGGTTTGAATCCCAGCTACGGAATTGAATTTTTCAAATGTGCTTCAACTTCCCAAATTAGTACCTACCTACACATGGCTAGTGTGAAAGAACAATTATCAAAACACAGTTATCCCTAGTTTTATTCAATACCCAAACCTGTAAGCCATGCAACCAATTTCTTATAATGGTACTCCATCTCCTAAGCCACCAAATGATTGGGCCATTGATGAAGATGAAGACAAAGAAGATGTAGAGATATCATCCAACAGTGGGAACAATGACTTCATCAAGATTGTAAGGAGGGAATTTGCTCACTAAAGTGACTTCTTATAATAGGTGCCAGTGTGTTGGAAAACTTTTTCCCTTCCTCCAAGTTTTTATAGTGTAGAGATATCAAGTGGTTTGCAAAGCTAGAATGAGACTGAAAAGTTCAATGCCATAGCTCGAATTTGAACCATGGATCTTTGGCTTTCTGTGGTGCTGCTCTGACCTCTGACCAACTAAACTACCATGGCAACATACCAGCACAACATTAAATTCCCAACTGATTCAACTTTTACCCAGTAAACTACAAGGCATTCTCAAATTCATTTTAAGATAATATACCCCAATGATGTCTTACAATTTCATAAGTATGTACTTGAAGTCCTGGACTTTATAGTTAACCACTATTGGTTTGTTTGGAGTCACATGTTATGTGCACAGCCCGGAGGACTGGAGACTTAATTGAGTCTTCAAAACTCAAGCTCAAAAGAGTGCTCCTTCATAATGGTAATAAATATCCAATTGGATACTCAGTTCCCAAAAAAGACTTATAAAAACTATGTAAAATTTCATTGATATTTGAAAAGAAGCTAGAAACAGTGATGTGTATGTAAAATTTGCTTAATTACCTAGATTATAGTATAGTATTTATTGGTACAGTTTCAAAGTGTATGCAAATTAGAAAGTAATAGGACTACTGCTTGGTATGCAAAAAGGTTAGGTGAAGTAATACTGTTTTCTGTGCAATTTGACAGTAACAGCAACAAAAGACATTATGTTTGCAAGCAAAGTTCCTATACTCCAGGTAAAATGAGTTTATCACATGAGCAATTAACAAACCCTGAAAGTGTACTATATTTCCTACGCCTGCATATTAAAATGTAAATAATGAAGCATCAGGAAGTGACAGGGAAGCTTTTACATACTCTAAGACAAAGTTTCCCAAAGTCGGCAAGGCAATGATTAAAGAGGGAAGCTTTATTGGCCTCCCAACAGTAGCGGCTATTCAAGTAATGTGTGTGAAGTCCCACTTCACCTGTTTTCTGATATCAGACACATTATCATATTTATCTTTTTTTTTTCATGACAATTTAATGACTATCTTGCTGTTGTCGATCTCTTTGATTTTTTCAGTGTTGCAGACAGTGTGCTATTCACACTTCTAATAGTTGACTTTCTGTCTGCAAATATGTTATGTCTGCGATGAACAAAATCACAATTTTAAATAAGGGTTACAGTATCTTTGACTTTGAACTGCTTTGGTAAATTATTTCCAAATCTTCATGGTTGCTATGACAAAACTGACATAGTCTAGTAAGATTCTATTTTTAGAAACTCTGGCATTTACAAAATGCAACAGGGTTGAAGACTTGCCGAACACCCTTTAACACATCATCTCCCTTAGCGGACAGATTTGGCAACACGTAAGTAATTTAGCATATTTTGTATGTTTGGCTTCTTAACATGTTATAATACAACAGGCACTGATAATTTCAAATTTTGTGAGAGTTTGATTTAATGGTGTGAAGTTATTTAGAAGTGTATCTTTTCTTGCGCTGTGAAAGTGAAATATGTATCTGTTTAGGGACGTAGTGTTAATATTACAAGAGACACTGTTTAGTGAGTAGAAGGATGAACACAAGAAAGACTTTTAAAAATGTGGAAGGCCAGTTGATTTAATAAATAGAATTAAATGTTAGGTTACAAGGGAAGTGACAAAACCAGAAGTCATATAACCTTCACTTTAAGGACTTGTGGTTTCAACAATACGTGTGGTTATGTAGTAGTGTCACATTACAAAAGCTCTTCTGTTGGCCAGCCATATGTTCAGTAATAAATTTGGTGTTTGGAATACACAAGGATTCTGTGATTTCTAAACTGTGACGCATACTTTTAATAAGTATAAAGTTTCTGAGGAGTATTTAAAATGTCAATTGCAATTGAAAACTTTTGAAAACAATCCTAGTACAATCACAGATGCCCTAAGAGAAAATGCAAGACTGTGCATCCTTTGATTCAACAAATGTATTTTTTTAAATCGACAAATCTTCAGATTAGTCGTTAGGGCTGCGCAATACTTAAGCATTCAAGGACTTCCATTTAGAGGCCATGACAAGATAGTTTCATTTGTAAACCATGGGAATTTTAATTTTTAGCTTGGTATTGACTATACCTTCAACAAGTGCATCTGTGGAATAGTTTCTCTTGTCTGAAAAGACTGAAAGCATATTTGCACAGTACAATGTCACAGTGTCAGCTTCCTTCATTGGCTAGCATTTCAATACACCGGGAGTAGTTGTCCAAAGTTCCAAACTCATAGAAAGCCAAACTTTTATGACGACATTATTGACGAACATGCCAGCCTGAGGGACAGGAGGATAGATTTAATTTACAAGAAATAGATGGAGTTTAAAGAGTTTCATTGAAGTATTTTAAATTGTTGTAGTACTTAACACTTCTTTGTAGTAGTCATCATCCTAGTAGCAGCAGATAATAAATACTACTACTACTACTACTACTACTACTACTACTACTACTACTACTACTACTACTACTACTACTACTACTACTACTACTACTACTACTAATGATGATGATTAATAGATATGAATATTAAAATAAAGTATAATAAAATGCACCACTACAACTCTTTTCTTTTTACCACTGGCCATCACTGCCTCCCAAATACTACAGCTTATGCATGATAAGGATCTCAAACTTGTTAAGATACTGAAAAATATGCATGGAGTGTCTTCAAGTCAGTGTGTACCCACCTTTCCAAGAAATCACAAAGCTGATGTGCATAAAGGGACGTGAATAACATGAAAAGATGTTTCTTATGCATGAAGTGCCATATCTTCAAAATTACATTTCTTTGATTGCCATCTAGATCTTTTACCTCAGAACTTAGCGGAAACTGATGAACATAATGAATATTTCCACCAGGACATTGCAGTAATGGAAAGATGGTTGTGGGGCAATAGAACTGCAGTATGTTGTATGCTGTCAGAATATTGTTGGTCCTTAGTTACACACTTCTGAATGTGAATACAAAAGGAAACATCTAAAATGTCATTCTAAACTTTTTCCTGGGCCAAATATTTCTCTTTCCAAGCTTTGAAAATTATGATTTTCCATAAATAATTAGAACCTTTGGTTTGTGAAAATGGTATGTGATATGGGAATTTTATTTTCAGATCCTTGCTCACCATATTGTAACGAACCTTTGCAGAATGTGATCCACAGAAAGGGAGTTGCATCACCTGTTGCAAGTGTTGAAATTAATGCATGTCGAAGGGTGGGGCCAAGGGAATGCTGACCTGTCTACAGTTATGTATATATTTGGCAGAGATCTAGGCCAACACTCCCTGTCATCTTGTTGTCATACTCAGTACATGTGTTCACGCTAGTCAGGGTCTTGAACCTTTGACTCCACAATTAGTATATATTTTATTGTGCCTCAAGACCTGTTAGAACTCTCCCAGTCAGTGGGTCAGTTATGCTAAGTGCCTGGCATTTGGCGCCTGTCAAGAGAGCCCTTGCCTTAATACATTTAATAAATAGCCTAGCAGTTTACTCTTTTATAGAACCTGGTGTTTCATTCACTACTTCCTAACTCCCCATGACATCCTCTCACCCCTGCATAGGGCCCCTGAACTTAACCCCTGTTAGTGGTCTCAGGGCTAAAATCCTGGGGTTCGCTACAAAAGTGGTGGAAGTACTGAGTATAGTGATAGTGGTGAGTGCTGGTAAAAAAAAAAAGAGCAATGCTGAGTTAAACCACCACAAATCTCTGGCAGTGCTGAGTGATAACTTGGCATAGGCAATGGGGATGTTACCACTACAAAATGGTGGAGTTGTAGTGTACAACTGCCAGAGTTTTTTTTCTCCCCCTCCTTGACATTATGGTTAGATACACCATGCATAAATTCCCCGTGGGCTTTTTTTCCTTCTCCTCCACCCTCCGCTACATTTTGATGGAGGCAGCCAAATTTCAATTCCAGACTATAATAAAAGGGGCACACTGGGATCCAACTCCTAGATTACGATATTCCAGATGCCATAGTTAGTAGACCCCACCCTATATAATACTTTCTTGCTTTCTTTTTAGGTACATGCAGCATTAGAATTTAGTAATAACTTGTGTATAGCCTTAGTGTATAAGTTTTCTTTTTCAGCTGCATTATTTAAGTTAGCTTTAGGTTAAAAATTACACCCAATTAGAAATGAAATGTGCAACAGCAGACCAGTTATGATACAATCAATACTAATGACACAAGAAACTGTAACCTTGGAACATGCAGAGTGCACAAAAGTAACAGTAACATACCCAATTCCAAGGAAATTAGAAAAACAACTAGGCATAAACCACAGCTTGGCCAACAGAAAGATGCATACAAAATGTTACCTACTTTACGTCATGTCAGATTTCCATAATATAATACATCCAGAGTCCAATGTCTTCTCGAAGTTTAATTAAAATGAAATACAGTTTTACTCATTTCAAATTTACTTAATTATTTTACTGAAGAATAGGGAGTTGCACATGAGCGGCGGTAGGAGTAAAATGTGTATTTACGAGCTCCGAGACGATGGGCATTCCAATAGAAGTTAATCGTGGTAGAATCGGCCTATTCAATACCAAGAAGTTTGCCTCCAAAAGTGGTATAAATGGAGACAGTGATTTAATGCCATGTTGGTTTTTTTTGGCGTTATTGTGTTTACTGATGATAGGTGGAATTCAAATGAACCCAGGACTGGAAATGGTGGAAGTGATGGCAATGTTAAAAGCCTTAGCAGAGGACATGATACAAGTTAAAAATATAGAGGAAAGAATAATGAATGGGGTAAAGACTAACTTGGAAGAAATAAAAAAATATGATTAAATCGACTGAAGAAACCAATGGAGTTTTAAGTTTGCGGAAATAGATAGACGAGTGTTATATTTGAAAAGGATGGAACAAGCTGCTCAGAGGAGAAATATAATCATATTTGGATGCAGAGAAGAAAGAGGAGAAAAGTAGGACAGCAGATTGAAGAAATCTTAGTGAGGAAATTAGGATTATATCTACATGCTTGGGAGATCATAGATTCATTCCGGATTGGGAAAAAGATCGACAATCGGCCGATATTAGTGAAGTTGGCAACGATGAACTTTAAATGGATGGTGCTGAAAAATACATTTAAATTAAAGGAACTAGGATTGTCATAGAGCAAGATTACGGAAAGAAAGAAAGGGAATTAAGAAATGTCCTTTTAACTGAAATGAGAAAAGCTAAGGAACACGGAAAAAAGGCCTTTGTAAGAGGACTTACACTTTGGATAGATGGCCAGAAACATGAAGTCAGTCAGCATGTGATAATCAAATCAGCTGAGAGAAAGCAGAGCCAGAGGGAAAGTTCCAGTGACGTAGGGTGTGACGTATGGAAGAATTCGGCCGGTAGAGAGGAGAGAAGCCAAGTATATCACAGTGACGAAATGGGTCAAATGGTAGTGCCTACGAGAAGTATGGCTCCAAGTAGTAGTGGGGTTTTAGGGCGCACGACTGCTATGGTCATTAGCGCCCAAGTATGGCTCCTTCCACACAGTTGAGGGAGGAAGCAGCAAGTTCGATTGAAAGGGCAACTCCATGAACAATGTACTTAGAAGTCAGGGTTTGAGTATAGTGTCAACTCTGGTGGGCAGTGTATTGGAAATAAAAGAGGAGAGACAACATGGTGGAGTTTCCCGGACCAAAAGGATTACAAGAAGTAGAGCAAAATTAGATTCCTTTAGATTTGAAAGGAAAGGATCGGTATAGGATAAAGCCTTGCGTCTGCTGTGCTGGAATGTTGAGGGTTTGTGGAGGAAATTGACTAATGGACAAATTGCAAAACATGCGAGCTTAGCGGATATTATCGCTGTAGTAGAGATATGGGTGTGGAAAAATGTAGACTTGGAGTTAAGTGGCTTTGACTATTATGGATGTGAAAGGCAGAGCATCAAGTGGAATAGGGGTATTTATAAGGAAGGAGAAGGGGTTAAGAGTGAAAATGGATCATGAGAGGAGCAATAATTATGTATTGTGGTTAGTGATGCAAGGATTTCCAGGTGAGAGTAATATAATGGGGGTAGGGGTTGTTTATAACCCTCCAAATGGTTCAGATTTTTATAACCAAAGTTTATTTATAGGTTAAGTAAGGACATGATGACTTGAGCAATAAACATTTGAACTTTGAGGTTATTATTATGGGAGACTTCAATGCTAGATGTGGAGAAGAGCAAATTCAAATTGTATGTATTGGGGAGCTGGAAGAAAAAGTGGAGGAACAGTAAGGATAAGGGTTCTAGGCTAATAGATTTTTGTGAAGAAAACAATATTTTAATGTGCAATGGTGTGAAGGGGAGTGATTCCTTAGGAGAGTTTACATTTGTGAATAAAAATGGTCAAAGTGTGGTAGACTATATGTTGTGCTCAAGGAATTTAGAGGATGTTTGTTGAATTTGAAATATTAAATATGGGGCCGACTAGTAGTCATTTCCCACTGTGGGAAAGGTTAAATAGGGGTAGTGAGAGGAAGTTAGCACAGCAGACAAATAGAGGGGACAAATTAGACTTATATAGGTGGAAAAAGGAAAGCGAACAATTATTTAGGTATAATTTAGAACGGAATATAATAGGAAATAATTTTGATGAAGCAGTACCAATTGGAAAAACGGAGAAAATTATTAGTGTAGCTAAAAATGCAGGGAAGGAAATGAAAGTAAGGTATAAGCTTAGAAAAGGTCAAGAGGGATGGTATAAGGAATGTGTAACAGTAAGAAAGAGAATAGAGCGTGAACTAAGGCGATGGAGGCAGGAAGGAGATGAGGATTCTAAAGCAAATTTTTTGCTAAAGAGATGGGGGTATAGATGTTTATTAGAATTTAAGAAAGATGAATGGGGACAGAAGATTAATAAAAGATTAAGGGAAGCAATAAATATACAGGATAATCGAAAAATTTGGGAAATTATAAGAAAAATGTATAAAAGCAGAGTCTTTAAAAATAATATTGCGGTTCACACTTGGTGTAGGTATTTTGAGGAATTATTGGATTGTAATAAGCTGGAGTATAACTGGTTAAGGACTAGATCAGAGATAAGGCTAGTTGAAGCTCTTGATACAGAAATTACTGATCAGGAGATATGGGAGATAGTTAAGAACTTGAAGACGGATAAGGCTTGTGGAATAGATGGGATACCAGAGGAATGGTGGAAAGTTTGGAGTGAGGATGTGAATAGAAGGGAATTGTTAAAGAAAGTGTTAAATTATATTTTTAAGGGAGGAAAGATCCCAGATACATGGAAGACGAGTATTGTAGTACAAATTTACAAAGGTAAGGGGGACATTAATAATCCTTCTAATTATAAAGGTATAGGTTTACTATCCATAATAGGAAAAATTTATACTGGGGTTCTGGCAAGAAGATTACAGGATTGGATGGAGAAAGAGAACAAGTTATCGGAATCTCAGGCAGGTTTTAGGAAAGGTAGGTGGACAGTTGATAATGTTTTTGTTATTAAGACAATAGTAGATAAATATTTGTCCAAGAAAAGGGGTAGAGTATATATGGCTTTTGTGGATTTGGAGAAGGCATTTGATACAATACTGTAACGCACCATACTGTTTCGAAATTGGACTAGTGGATTATTTGGCAGTAATACTTAATTATTTGATAGAAGACATAAATTGTCTTAAGTTCTAAATTCAAGAAATGGAGTTGTCCACGGATGTCACACCATCCGAGGGAAATTACACAAAGGCACTCCTATTCCGACAGCCCACGACGTCCGGGTAGTTCGCCACATTAAAGCGATATCTACCCTTAGTGGTTGATGCCACTTCCGGTTACGTACCAGGCGCACCCTTCTTGGAAGCCTGTGGTACGGTAGTGACGCAAATAGACGGAAAGGCCAAACCACCACCGGATATAGAAATCATATATAAACTGAGTATAGGCATCCGGTGGCGCGCTCAGTTCAGTGTAGCTAAGAGGGGATGCTGCTCGACGCTTAGTCCAATGCAGCTAGGGATGCTACACGGCTGACGCCCGTCTATACCAACCAAGCGTCATGACGGCACCCTCGGTTCGACACGGTGTGAGGGGATGCCGTCCGACTGAGGTCCGTCACAATCCCTAAGGTGAGTCACTTATACTTTGTACAACTATCTTACTCTTCAATTGGCTACTAAATAGCCCATCCTAACTAACAGTCTAGCTACCTCTATTTTTGTAATACAACCTGACTTTACATAATAAACAAACTAAATTATTGTTAGCGAGTGTTTTACAATCTGATTCCCTACTCCCTCCTATGTTGCGACCAGGTAGGTCGTGACATATTTGGTGGAGGCGCCAGTTTCGATTTCCGGTTCCATATTTGAATTCCTCTCGCAGCCTTCTTGTGATTTTCGAAATTTTTTTTTATTTATTTTTTTTTTGAAAATAATTTTTTTGTTGGTATAGTACATTTTTAATTTTACCCTCCCGCCCACCCTCACCTTATCACACTTGGTATATAGACGTAAAAACTAGACCAACTCGCGGCATACGCCACGTTCTCGGACCACACTTTCTATTCATGGTCCCCGATTTTTGGAATTAGTTTTGTGGTTGATTATCCCCTCTATTCAAACTTAATCTTCCACCGCAACAGTATAACTTAAATGTTGCTTACACTCCACAAATCTTGTTTACGCTTTGTTCGCTCCTCTGAACATTTCCATTGTGCTTACTAATATTATTATATGGTATAATCATAATCACTTTCATGTGAGTGGCCATGCTACTGATACTTTGAATAAATTTTTGCGCCACATTCGAGAAAATTTACTTCGCATTCTTCACAACAATCATGCAGTATTACTTACTACTTTTGAATTTCAACGTGGAATTGTAAATGAAGTTGATCCATTTATACGTGTACTTTTGTGAACCCCAGTTCCTTTATAAGTGATGTTATTTCTGTTGAATTAACTGCTGTGACTATAGCTCATGAATTACGTCATAGCTTATGTATGCACTATGATTTTGATTGTTGGCAATGTGCACGCTGTTGCGTTATGAGAGCTTCTATTAGCTTCAATGTATCTACAAAATGGAGTCCTAGTAACTTCCACGAACTAGCTTATTCCCTTGCGTTCATCGTATTGACTCTTGTATTTTGAAACACACCGTAAAAACCCTAGAAGTTCATTTTTAAGCCATGTTTGTAGTAATACACTTTTGGAACACGGTGAAGAATGTGATGTAGATAACTATTGCTGTAATATTTCTACTTGCTTGCTTTGTTCTAGCTTTTTTTTTTGTCGTTATTACAATGTGCTGTTAACCTTGTAAACCCCCCCCCCCCTTTTGTGTTGACCACCCTCCCAGTCACAGTAATTTTTTTGTGCTATTGCGCATTCTTTTTTTTGGAAATTATGGTGTCTTCAGTTTTACTGTTAGTGATTGTTGCATGTTATATTGCGTGAGAATGTATGTTATTAGCAAACATTCGTTTCTCTTAGGGTTAGCCTGACGGCCCCTAGGAGGGAATCGTATTTGTTTTACGGGATCTTGTTATTTTGTTGCGCAGCAAGAGGT
Source organism: Deroplatys truncata (assembly GCA_030765065.1). Classification (NCBI taxonomy): domain Eukaryota; kingdom Metazoa; phylum Arthropoda; class Insecta; order Mantodea; family Mantidae; genus Deroplatys; species Deroplatys truncata. The sequence continues at coordinate 285,711,376 of CM060990.1, forward strand.
ATATCCGCAGGGATCCTCTGTTGTTGGCAATCTTGTTTTTGTGTTCCCAGACAGGAGTTCTGGATAATATGTTATTGCAGTGCAGAGGTCAATCCGAAGCGACACCCTGTAGCTGGCAATTTTTTTTTATTGTTGTTTTCAGAGTACTCTGCTCCAGAGGAGGTTTCCTGGAGATGAACCAGATGCAGATTTCTGGTATTTTTGTGACGAACCAGATGCGGATTTCTGGTATTTTTGTGATGCACCAGATGCGGATTTCTGGTATTTTGTGTTTTATCCCGTCGTGTTTTTTTTTCTATATTTGTGTGTGTGTGTGTATGTGTTTTTGTGCAGCATAGCTTAGATTAATGCTGCAGTTCACTTTTCCCTAATTTTTGTAAAGCCACGCGTAACTTTTATGTTATTTTAAGATTTTGATACTTTAGTGTCCCTTGTGAAATTTTTATATGTGGGAACTGTGTACTTATTTTTGGGTAATCTCTAATCGTTGATGTACTGATAACTGTCCACCCTCCCCCTGTACTTGTTAGTAAGACGTACGCGTTTGTAGTTTGTTTTTGAAATTTTTATTATTTTAGTAATGCTATGTGGATTCTTTTGGTCGATTTTTTTTATACATGTCCTTTATAAGCCCACCGAGCACTGAGCACATTGTATTCCTTTTTTTTTATATACCCTACCCCCCCCCCCCTACAGCTAATCGCTGATATTTCTTAATTGCTTTAGTTCTGTTTGCATTTGCGCTTTGTGGTTTCCTTCTGAAAGCTTTTATTTTGTAAGCTAAGCTTATAGTGCACTGTACTTACATTTCTGGAGGGATGCGCTTGCCTCAGGGAATGATGTTATTGCCTCCCCTACGGAGTTGGCGGCTCAGTAGAACCTGATGGCGACAACCCCCTCACCGCCGGAAGAACTGCCACATACCGTGTCTAAAATTATAATTTGCTGTGCTTTATGTTTCCACTATTTGCTCTGTTTTTTTCTGGTATCATTTTTGAGCACTTACCATGATCTGTCGGATTAGGGAGATTTGCACCGGTATTAATTTGTCACCGATGCGCCCCACTTCCCCTCTGGCCAGTACCCCTAATCTCGACTGGGTCAGGACACGGCTGGCGACGTAGATCACATAGCGCAGCTCTTCCTTTACCTTCGCGGATAGGCCACCCCTGTCCTGCTCCGCTTGGAGGGCCTCCAGCTCCTTGTTCAAAATACGAATCCTCTGAAATGTCCGTGCATCCATGTTTGCTTCTGACTGCTTATTTTTCTGCAAAGCTTAGCTACTTTGAGCCTCGCTTCTTACGGATTTCCGTTGTGGTTTTCCGTGAGCTTCAACTGTTATCTCGATTAGTGCAGATTTCTGTTCGCTTAACTTTGTATTCTTGTTTCTGTTATTATACATATATAATTTCTGCTGCTATAATTGCTATTTTCTAGACACTTTCTGCTTTTTGGTCAGTCTTTTTTTTGTTTTAACGGATTCAGGATTTCCGTTGTGGTTTACGACTGCAGTGTATAATGGAGTATTAATGCGGAAAGATTATCTTTAAGTTTCCATGTTCTTAATAGCATTATTGTTGCAATAATTATTGCTTTGATTGTGCCTGTTTTCCGCCTAGTTATACTCCACATTATTACCGGACATTCTCCCTTATACCCCCCCCCCCCCCTTCCTGTTTTCTCCTTGATCAAGAAAACGAACAACCGTATTATTGACCATTTCAATTAACTTGAGTTTCATTAAGATTGCTACAATACTCCCATTTGTTTATAGTTCCAGACTAGTTAAGACTCTCATTGTGTGACGTAAGTCATTTTGTAATTATTTTTTTTTTTTGTCTCCACCTTGATTTTATGATCACTATGGAAGCACAGATTCTTATTCGTGTTTTTAGTTACGTTCACAGGTAATATGGATTTACCAACGATCATTTATGCCTAACCTCTAATAGAATACTCGGGAATCGAACTGAGTCCTGTAATGATTCCTGCTATTACTGTTCGGTGTTTCACAATGCAGTTATCCCTTTTGACGTTTTGATATGGATGCCGACATCGCTTCCACAATATTTTCTCAGCATGTTACATTTTTGTTTATTTGTTTTGTTCTCCCATTGGAATTATGACCATGAGTTTTGTGTGTTACAGGTTCACAGGATGGCCCCTAGTTTTGCTACTCCCGTCCCTTAGGTTATGAGATAATTTGGTTATGATAGTGATTTAGTTTAATATACTGGAAGCGCTTCCATAGGTTAGGTTCTCTTAGGATTATTTTCTAGATTTATTCTTCACTTTTTTATATTTAAATATGGGACACTCCAGGAATTTTGGATTTCTACGGTGATTTTGAGCTCTTCAGGTAAGCTTGATGGCCCTGAAGGTAGGCTGTATTTAGGTTGCGTCGTGATGGACGTATGTTACTGGCAAATTATTCGTTTCTCTCAGGGTTAGCCTGATGGCCCCTGAGACGGTAACCCATATATGAGTATTTTCTGAGTTGCATTGCATGCATAATTTGTTTTGTTGGCAGAGTGTATGGCCAGAGTTTCCACGTGGTTGCTATACCACAGATTTGTCGCATCCTGTACTCATATGGTAGTACAAGTTGTGTTGTATTTATAGTTGTATTCCTTGGAGTGGTACTTCGGAATTGTGTTTCCGGAGGGGAGATAGTACTGATAATAAGATGGTAAGCTATAAACATGCTCACTGATAATGTTAAAATGATAATCGGTGTCACTCTAGCAGGCACTGGTTGAAGCTTCAGTTAAAAGGAGTGAGTACAAAGATAATTAGAGCAATTCAAAATATTTATACAGAGAATAGGTTTTGCATAAAGATGGATGTGAACAGAGTTTCAAAAGCAATTAAGAATACTATAGGACTTAGGCAAGGATGTAAGTTGAGCCCCATACTATTTAATCTGTTTACAGATGATATCCTACAAGAAATTGGCAAAGAGAATGAATATTCACCTAAAATAAATAATAGGGAAATCCCAGGGCTATTGTTTGCAGATGATCTGATAGTGGGGTCCATATCTATTGGGGGATTATCGAGAGCTCTAAACGTGTTGGGGGGATTTTGCAGAAGTTGCGGGGTTGAAGATAAACTATAAAAAGACTAGGATTATGGTTTTCAAAAAGGGATATAAATTAAAAAGAGAAGAAAAATGGAGTATTTGGGGATTCAGTTAAGTAGTAATGGAAGTTGGCACGATCAAAAGAAAGCAGTTTTAGCTAAGGGTAAAATTGCCATGAAGGGGATAAGAGCATGTGTATTTAAAATACTAGGTACACAAATCAAGTGGTTAGAAAGAGTATATAAGGCAATAGTGGAAGCAAAAATTATGATCAAGGGTGGCAAGGAGTGGATTTAATATTTAAAAGTTTTGGTCGTTTGATTCTGGGTTTACCAGCTGCATCACCGAAGGGAGTAACATTGTTGGAACTAGGGAGATCAGGAAGTAAAGGGTTAATAATTGAAAGATTGATAAAGTTTTGGTATCGGGTTAGAGCTTTGGATGACCAGAATATTGTAAAACAATGTACGATTATGCAAGAGAAATTGCCAGTACCTGGTAATTGGGCCTTATCTGTACAAAATATTATTGAGGAAATAGGTATGGGGAATGTATGGGGGGAGAGAGAGAATTATTAGGAGGAAGGTTCTGGAAGGAAATCAGGCAGAGAGTTGAGGATATCAATATACAAGATATCTTTAGCAGTATTACGGATAACAGAACCTTGGTTTTGTATAGGTAAATTAAAAAAGATTGGGGCAGGGAAAAGTATAATGAAGTGTGCAATAAATTCGAAAGGGAAGGGCGGGCATGGTTTAGATCTGGAACAATGAAGTTAAGGGGAATGGATCCACAGAAGTGTCCGTTATGTGGGGAAATGGAGAATGACCTACATTTTATCTTGGATTGTAATGAGACTAAACAAAGGAGAGATCAATGGATTCCAGTTAGGTGGTTGAAATTACTGAGACCAATAATTAAAATGAGAATTGAAAAGCTTAAAAATACAGAAGGGATTATAAAATTTGGTGACTATTAGGAAAGACTAAACAAAAATATAAGAGAAGAATTTCAAAATTATAAAATTGTATATTTTGCAAGGATGCCTATCAAGTAAATTGGTATATTTAATAAATAAGTGTGTTTTACATGTGGGTAGTTAGGAACCTGGTGTATAATGTGTTAATAACCACAGTGTTTACTACATTTACACCAGGTGCAACTCAAGTATATATATTGTATATTAGAAAGGAAAAGTTAGTATATTATTACTTAATTAACAGACACAGGTTACAGTAATAAATGGTGGCATCAGCTATGTAAATTCTGAGACAAAGATAGTTAGATGTGGAGTTCCCCAAGGCTCTAATCTCAGACCTTTACTCTTTCTAGTATACATTAATGATCTGCCTGTCAATATACCACATGCTGAGACTATATTATATGCTGATGATACCAATCTTATTCTCCAGGGCAATACATGCACCAACCTGCAAAGTCAAGCTGATGATGTAATGACTAATATGGCAAAATGGCTAACTACAAATAAATTAATATTAAATGGGAAAAAATCTCACTGTATGTGCATTACACAATCTAATAGAGGTAGTAAATCAGTAGGACCAAAAATTGTATACAATAATGAAACCATACAGTATGTCTCTGAAGCAAAATTCTTGGGAATCACAATTGATAAACTCCTAAATTGGAAAAGCCATATTAAGAATGTTACAACAAGAATAAATAGAGCACACTATGTAATATCTGTTTCAAAAGGCATTTGTAACCAAAAAACACTAAAAATGATATACTTCTCTTATGTGCAATCTGCACTTGCCTATGGTATATTTATTTGGGGATCTGGCAGTGAAATAAGCACTCTTTCCATACTACAGAAAAAAATAATCAGGCTAATGCTAAACCTTAGTAGGATGACATCATGTAAACCATACTTCCATCAACATAATATTCTTACTCTTCCGAGTCTGTATATATTAGAAACTGTATGCTTTATAAGGAACAACATTCACCTATTCAATATGAACATTCCACTAGAAACAGTAATAAAATACACTTACAGACAGCCAGAACAACGAAAAAGGCCAACTCAATACTGCATAAGGGCATACAAATGTACAACCTCATTACAAATAAGGTAAATGTTTGTAATCAAGTTAAGTTTAGACACAATGTTAAAATGTTTTAATTAAGCAAACTTTTTATAGTATGGAAGAGTTTTTTGAATACTTCAAAAACTAATAAGTTAGCTTACTGTTACTATTATTATTATTATTATTATTATTATTATTATTATTATTATTCATTAATATGCAATTCTCTGTATATAACACTGTAAAATGTATATTTCCTGTATATATTCCTCCTATATTACTTAAATCTTGATGAAGTCATGAATTTGTAAGCAAATTCTCTCGGTGAATAATAATAATAATAATAATAATAATAATAATTAAAAACGCGCGCACGCACGCACGCACGCACGCACACACACACACACACATGTAATAGAGATAGTTTTACAGAGTTAAAACAGTTCATGTATAATGGAAGTGAAATAATTTCATTCAATTCATACTGAAGAATAGCTTCGACTGACATGATTACAAGGAGCATGGCTGACCCATTTTTGGCATACATACAGAGGGCTGATTACACAGAAATGCCAGAAGGTTGTTGCCATAGAACAGCAGTCACAAATGCTGATATCATATTTCTCATGACATACTAACACAATGTCATTATGCGCAATGTTGTAAAATATATTAAGTTTTTTGCATCCATGTAATAAAAAAAAAGATGAATTAAAAAGAAGAAGGGTTTTCTGAAATTTCCATTGTAGTTCTCAACTGTTAGAAAAAACCATTTGATTGATTCTTGTTTTATTACAATGCAGTATATGTTTTTGTGCCTCCAGCCATAAACTCAGTATTTTTGTAGTGCATGTGGTAATGCATATGACCCAACTGATTTCAGAAGTATCAAGGGAAAAAATGTCTTACGTGAAGAGGCAAGATGTAATCTGAAATGTGACACTATCGTTTCCACAAAATTTTAAGATAAATATTCAGATATGAATTCCTGGACCAAAGTATTTCCAGAGGTTGAATTCGGGTAGATGATGATGATGATGATGATGATGATGATGATGATGATGATGATGATGATGATGAGTAGTAGTTTATAGGGTACCTCAGATGCATATTCCTAGAGGCATACAAAGATATGAGTTCCCCCCCCCCCATTTCTTTACAGTAGTAGGATAAGACCGCTGGAGTGTTTTATGCATGAGTAAGATTAATTAAATCTTCACTTGTGATATCTTAGCAATGCTTTTTTTAAGTTAAGACATTTTGGTATGGTTCATGACACATGTTGAGTGGTATGGAGCCTAGTTCTCCAAGTGATAAATTTTACAGGTGAGAACTATACAAAAGCAGTTTTCAGGAAAGCAGGATGGTGCAATGTTATGATTGAATCAGTCAGTGGAGAAGGGAAGTAAGTCACTTTTTTAACTTTTGCATTTTTCATGCATCCACTATAATTTGACGTAGATACATTCGCTGTGTTGAAGCAAATTATGTCAGCTACTTAATTTGTTTCTCCTCAGAAGGTTGGTATAAACCATATGTGAAGCACCCCTGTTGCACCAATACGTGCTATGAAAATGGGTAGCATTTTATACCTGTCTCATCATTCTTGTTCCTCAGTAATTGTTGAGAGTGCAGGTGTTTAGTTGAAATCTTGTTGTAGTTAAGTAATCACAACTGCTAAAAGAAAGAGAAATGATATGCGGCACAAAAGGAAAAAAATAAAACATGCAAGAGTTCACAGCTTACCATACTTGAACTATCAGAACAAACCTGTGCCTGAAAAAAGCATTGGAGCAGATTGCAAGTAAATGAATAAAGATGACTGTATAACTATTGCAGTACCAAATTAATAAAGCATTGCATTTATATTTTACAGTAAGTGCTGTGATAGATGCTAATGTGATTAAACACTGTTTTTAGATGTTGGATGGAATGCTTCCATCATATTAATAATACACAGTGCCTGAAAATTCTGTCAGATTTTCTCAACATAGAAAATAAAAATGCTCAAGATATACATTTACAAGAGCAGATTGTTGCTAAAGAGTTGAAGTAAAGACAGCCATGAAAACAGCAGAATGGATCTGCAGGTAACACGAGACATTCTTTTGATTGTTTTGTTGTTGTGGAAGGTATTTGTAAACAATGTTTTCTTAACCTTCATACTGTAAAAAATGAGAACACCAGTTAATCCTAAACACACTTTATTTGATGCTTAGGTGGTCAGCATAGCACAACTTTACACTTGAGACACTTTTGACACACACTCAGAATGAGTAGCTCAGTTGGCAGCCAAGGAGGAAGGTTTTGGTGAAACAGAGCTTCAGATTCTGAATGAGAAAAGGACATAAGAAACAATGGGAGTAGACAGACACATAGAGCAAGAATTGTTGTATATGACAACAAGAAAAGAAGAGAATGCAGCGAACAAGAGTTTGGGCAAGATTTAAGCAATATCTAGATCATTTTAATGATGATTATGGTATTGTTAATAATTGGTGGCATAGAGATAAAACCTGGGCCAATGGAGCAACAGACTATGTTGGAGCAAATGATATCCAGACTGGAGGTATAGAGGAACATTTAAGCAACAGAATCAATACAGCTACGATGGAAATTAAAGAAGAAATCAAACAAAAGATCCAGAGAATGGATAGGGAGATGAAGGCATTGAAGATAAGAGTGGACAAGATGGAAGAGAGACATATAACACTGAATTTGGTATTCCATGGGATGAAGGAAAGAAGAGGGATCTGGCCGATTCAAGAAGTGACTGAAATTATGGAGAAAATTGATAATCCAAGGATGGGAGGTGAGAGATTCCTTCAGAGTGGGAAGACAGTATGGAAAAAGGATAATAATTGCAAGATTCACATTGTCCCAAACAGTATATGAGGTGCTAAAGAAAACTAAGATGTTAAAAGGAACACAAATACTCATCAATGGAGATGTATCTGCAGAACAACGAAGACTGAAATCCAAGTTATTACAAGACATGAAAAATGTGGGAGTGGAAGGAAAGTGGGCATGTATTGAATGGATAGAAGGAAGAATGACAGATGAGAGCAAAAAGGGACACAAGGGACAGCAATCAGAAAGAAGAGGAAGTGAACCAGCAAGTCTAGAGGATGTCGCAGAATCTGAATGAGGTCTATGGTCCAAAGGTTGCAGTATCAGCTGAGTCACCTGAGTGCGTGACAACAGCAAGAAAGAATAGAGATATGCCAAGGTCACTTGGTGGAGTAGAATGTGAAGTAGCATGAGATGAAAGTGTGGTAACTCGGATTTCTCCGATGCATGGGATGGGCCAGCTGACAGGAAAAGTTGATGACACAATAAGAGTGGAGGGTGTTATTTCATCTCCATAAGGGAGCCTAATAGATATAGAAAACTATAGGCTAGAAGATAAAGAGAAATTAGATGTGTGGAGGTTAGATCTGAGGAGGGAAGGAACTGTAGGGGTGGGTGTTACATGAAGGAAGTAGAGGAACGTAAGAGAAACCAAGGGTAGGGTGGGCTCACAATAGGAGAGGTCAGGAGTGGGGAGTGTGAGGATTATATTCTGGAATTGTAAGAGATTAATGAGAGGGTTAAGTCTAGGTTTTGTCAGAAATATATTAAAAAGCTTTTAGCAGTGGTAAAAACATGGTTAGAGGGTAACAGCCAAATAGATATAACTGGTTTTACATTTATAAATAAAGAAAGAAAGAGAAAGAGGGTTAGAGGAAGAGCCTCTGGTGGGTGATGATGATATGGGGTTAAGGGCGCTAAACATCAAAGGTTATCAGGGCCCTTACAAGGTGTAAATATAGGTCAAGAACTAAAACAGGAAAAGTCGATAAGTAAAAACACTAAAAGCATGCACAAAAAGCTAAAACCACCACACTAAAACATGTTACACAAAACAATAAAAGAGTAAAACCACATGTCAAGAGCTGTAGAACGTTTTGGACATGAGCACCATATGTCCTCTGGGGAGTAGAGCCCCCATTAAAAAGGCAATATAATAGCACAAGATTAAAAGGCGCTCAGCGCATCATATGCGCCTATTAAAATCACTGTCATGGATAAAACGTAAAAGACATCCTACAGCATGCGCGTCGTCTGCCAAAACGTTGGCTATGCCAACAGGCAGAACCACACGACCGCGCAACGGAGCTAAAACCTGACACTCTTCTAAAACGTGACGCACCGTTAAGGCCGCATCACACTGCTCGCATACTGGTGCGGGGTCACCACTGAGCAAGTACCTATGACTAAAAATGCAATGTCCGATACGAAGGCGTGTTAAAATTACCTCTTCCCGACAAGAAGCACGGGAAGAGGTAGCCCAGACTAGCGGAAGAGGTTTAACCTCCCGCAACTTGTTCCCCCGGAGGGCCGTCCACTCATCGCGCCAGCGCGAGAGGATGCGGCGACGTAAAATAACACACGAATCTGACGAGGGAACAACAGGGGTAAAAAATCTGGGTAATAAAATCGCCGATTTCGCAGCGGCGTCGGCCGACTCGTTCCCTGAGATGCCCACATGACCTGGAATCCACATAAAAGAGACGCTGATGCCAGAGGCACCAAGCGAGTGGAGCAGGTCATGTATGCGCTGTACGAGGGGGTGGTAAGTGTACAGTGCGCGAATACTTTGTAGAGCACTCAGGGAGTCTGAACAAATAAAACAGAGTCGTAGGTCGTACCGCTGGACGTATAAAAGTGACTGATAAATACTAAAAAGTTCGGCGGTAAAAATCGAACATTGCCCGGGTAAACGAAATGTAAAACTACGATTATCATCAATAAAGGCACACCCTACTCCAACATCAGTCTTAGACCCATCAGTATATATAAAATGAAAGTCCCCGAACTGCGACCGAAGTTCTAAAAAGGCCGATCTAAGAACTGAAGAAGGGGTCTCATTCTTCGACATAGACGTCAACCCAAGGTGACACTGGGCCTCAGGGCGCAACCATGGAGGAAAACGCGTTTCCCCCCTGGGAAGGGCCGGCGCTGGCGTAAAGTCCAAATGCCGAAGAAGCTTTCGAAAGAGAAGCCCTGGAGGTAGTAATGCAGAGGAGCTAACGAAATATTGTCGATCAAGCGAATCCTCGTAAAATAAATCGAAGGACGGGTGGTTAGGCAAGCTTGAGAGCCGACAAGCATAGCTGCACAAAAGCATCTCACGCCGGAAGGACAGCGGAGGCTCTGCAGCTTCTGCGTACAGACTGGGTACAGGGCTAGTTGGAAAGGCCCCTCTAGCGACTCTTATGCCACGATGGTGAACGGCATTCAATCGACGTAACACAGATGGACGTGCCGACGAATAAACAATACACCCGTAATCAAGCTTGGATCGGACCAAAGAGCGATAAAGGCGAAGAAGGACGGTCCGATCAGCTCCCCAGGATGTGCCACTTAAAACACGTAAAAGATTAAGAGAACGGTCACACTTTGCTTTTAAAAAGGAGACGTGCGAGGTCCAACACAACTTCCTATCAAAAATCAACCCCAAAAATTTCGCCTCGTCTGCAAACGGAAGTATCCCTGGCCCAAGATGGAGAGAGGGCGGAGGGAAATACTTCCGGCGCCAGAAATTTATACAGACGGATTTCTCGGCGGAGAAATTAAAGCCGTTGGCGTTACTCCAGGCGTAGAGACGGTCGATACAGCTCTGGAGACGGCGTTCGAGTAGACAGGTCCGCCGTGAACTGCAATAAATAGCGAAATCGTCAACAAAAAGGGACGATGAAATGCCAGGTGGAATACAATCAACAATGGGGTTGATAGCAATTGCAAAAAGTGTGACACTGAGTACAGAGCCCTGCGGTATCCGTTCTCTTGAATAAAACGACTAGATAAAACCGAGCCCACACGTACACGAAAGACGCGGTCCGTCATGAACTCCCGAAGAAATATGGGAAGACGACCGCGGATATTCCATGCGTGAAGTGTACGTAAAATGCCGCCCCTCCAACAAGTGTCATAAGCTTTCTCCAGGTCAAAAAACACAGCCACGGTTTGACACTTTCTCAGAAATCCATTCATAACATGCGTCGACAGGGACACCAGATGGTCGACGGTAGAGCGATAGCGACGAAATCCGCACTGAGCGTTCGCTAGAAGTTTCTGAGACTCAAGCCACCATGTCAACCGCCCGTTGATCATGCGCTCCATCACCTTGCAAATGCAACTGGTGAGGGAGATAGGGCGGTAGCTGGAAGGTAGTTGGCGATCCTTCCCAGGCTTAAGTATAGGGACAATGGTGGCTTCGCGCCAAACTGAAGGAAAAAGGCCGTCTCGCCAAATACGGTTATAGACCTGTAAGAGAAAGAGTTTACTGTCGGCTGAAAGGTTCTTTAACGTCAGGACATGAATGCCGTCCGGGCCAGGAGCGGAGTGCCGAGAGCAATGAAGAGCGTGCTCCAGCTCCCTCATTGTGAAAAGTTCATTATAACACTCAATATTAGCAGACCGAAAATTAAAGGTGTCGGAATCCAGCCGGTCTTTGATAGAGCGAAAGCCGGCGGAATAATGGTCTGAACTGGATACCGCCTCAAAGGCAGCACCCAGAGTGTTAGCGATGGCAGCCGGATCTACTATAGTGGCATTGGAAACCTGAAGGCCAGAAACAGTACAATGCGACACTTTACCTGAGAAGCGACGAAGTTTATCCCAAACAACAGATGAAGGCGTAAAGCGATTAAAAGACTCAACAAAACGAGCCCACGACGCCTTCTTGCTATCCTGAATAATGCGACGAGCCCTGGCGCGCAATTGTTTAAAAGTCACCAAATTATCAAGTGTAGGGTGTCGCCGAAACACCCTAAGTGCAGTTCTACGGGCACGAACGGCCTCCCGACAATCCTCGTTCCACCACGGAACAGGTGGCCGCCGAGGTTGAGAGGATGAACGGGGTATTGCGCGTTCGGCGGCAGAGAAAATAATAGACGTAAGGTGCTGCACTAGTTGGTTAATGTCGGAGAAGGGCTGGTCGTCAAAATGCACGAGGCTGGAATACAAGCTCCAGTCGGCTTTTGCGAATATCCAGGTAGGTACTCTGGAATGCTGTACGTGGTGCGACAAAAGAGAAACGATGCAGGGGTAATGGTCGCTGGAGTAGGTATCAGCGACGACGTTCCACTGAAGACGACGAGTAAGCTGGAGTGAGCAAATGGCAAGGTCCAGATGAGAGAAGGTACCAGAAGAATCAGAAATAAAAGTAGGTGCACCTGTATTGAGGATGGAAAGATTGAAGTGGTAAAAAATGTTGGAAAGAAGAGTTCCCCTCGCACAAGCCCTTGGCGAACCCCACAGTGGGTGATGGGCATTAAAATCTCCCAACAGGAGAAATGGTGTTGGGAGAGCGGACAGGAGAGCTCGAATGTCCGCGGGAGCGAGGGGAGACGACGGAGGTGAATATACAGAGCAAACAGAGAAGAAAAAACCGGGTAACTGCAATCTAATGGCAACAGCTTGCAAGTCGGACGTAAGAGCGAGAGTTTGAAAATGAACGTCGTTACGCACCAACAACATGACACCTCCATGAGCAGGAGCACCCTCCTCCGGTTCAAGATCGTAGCGAACCGGAGTGTACCCTCGGAGATCGAAAGGGTCGTGAGGGCGAAGCTTGGTCTCCTGCAAACACACGACCATAGGTGAATGGGAACGCAATAAAAGTTGCAGTTCCGCCCTATGCGATCGTACACCACGTACATTCCAGGTCAGGATAGCCATGAATAAAAGGGATAAACTGTCTACTTAGAAGGGCGGCTTAAAAGAATCTTTTGCTTAACCTTTGGGCTCGGGCTTTTTGTATGCAGTTGGTCAGACTCCATAGCTTCCTCGGAGGGAGGGCCCACGCGCTCAGTGCCAGAAACCGATTCAAGCGCCGTGAATCGGTTCTGGGTGGCGATGGGTGAGGGGTGCCGCTGAGCGCGGCTTGTCCCAGGACCTCCCTGGGACAGCGACCTCCGAGGAGGAGAAGGTGAACTTTTGTTACCGCGCGCACGCGGAGGGTCTTTCAAAAAATCTTCCCTACGAAGTTTCTGCTTGGGTTTCTTTTCAACGGCTTGCGACTTCATTGACTTGGGACCAGGTTTATATGGCTTGGTAACTGTAGCCTTAATGGACGGCCGGATGGTAGTGGCGGTTAATCCAGTCATGGTCCAGGTCTGAGTTTCGGCATCTACTCGTGGTACTGGCGAGGCAACAACAGAACTAAATGTGCCAGATCGCAGGAGTGAAGGTTGGCGCGCATGGTAACGCCTCCGGACTTCAGCGAAGGAGAGTTCTTCCTTTACTCGAATCTCCTGGATCGCCTTCTCGTCCAAGTACCGCGGACAGTCGGCAAACGAAGCAGAATGAGACCCTTTACAATTAACGCAGACGGGGGCTGTTGAACAGGTACCTTCGTGTGAGGGCTGGCTACATGTTGCACAGATGTTAACGGCACTCTTACATGAGACTTGCGTATGCCCAAAACGTTGGCATTTAAAACAACGCAGAGGTCTAAGAATATAAGGCCTCACAGAAATCCGTTTGTACCCTGCGGAAATGCTCGTGGGCAGATCGACGCCATCAAATGTAATAAACAGGGTACGAGTGGGTACCAATACGCCGTCGCGTTTGGCCTGCACTCGATGCACTGCAGTCACCTTTTGATCGGATAGATAGTCTACTAGATCCTCGTCCGATATACCATCGAGGCTATGGGTGGTAACGACGCCCCGACAGGAGTTCAATGTGCGGTGCTTCTCGACACGGATGGGATAACCGTGGAGAAGCGTAGCGCGCAACAAGGTCTTACTTTGCTGATCGGACTTAGTTTGTGTCAATAAGGATCCATTCCGTAAACGAGTGCAGGATTGAACCGCACCAGCAATAGCATCTATGCCCTTCTGAATTATAAAAGGGTTCACCTTCTCAAAGTTTTGTCCTTCTTCTGTTCTTGAAATGACCAAGTAACAACCAGATGACGGCGGTGCTACTTCTGTTACAATGACTTTTCGGCGCTTGTTTGTATTAATGGAGGAAGGGTGCTCCATAGCGAAATAAATCCTCCACCATTGCAACCGACTCCGACCTCGGGCTCTGACTTCCCGGGCGTTACCCCGGCTTGGGTGAGTGGCCTATCTATACCAGACTCACCCCAGGGTCACACCTCCCAGAACATAGACAGAGGGACCCAATCGCCGTCGGAAGCCAGCAGCTCATGCAATGGCCCCCCCGCGGGACTGCAGTTGAACAGTGGATACGAACACATACCCTACATGACGACCCCGGGTGGTGGGGATGACGCCATTACCCACTCACCCAGCTGCGCACCCAGTGCGCGGGTATCCGTCAGGCTGTGTCCACGGAGGATTAACATAAAAGGTTAAAAGAAACTAAAAGTGTGTGGGCGTTTCGCACTCAAGGTAGGCTGGCGAAGAAGTAAAAGAGACGTGTAAATGAATATGCGTGGGGCGAAATGTGCATAAATAAAAGAGAAGACAGAAGCGATGGCGAGGGGCGAGATGTAATGATATGCACAGAACGCACGAGAGCCTAACTTGAGTCCCCCGGTCACGAGAATGAACCCACCTCGACCAGACGGGGGTGAAATGATGAAGATGGCGATGATTGGCTTGGGAACCCCCGGGTGCGCCAAAAACCCGTACTCACATAAGGTGAGGGGGCCTCTGGTGGGGTAGGTGCCTTTATAAGAAATGATATAATTAATAAGGTTAAAGAATAAAGTTAAAGAAAGGAAAACCAAGTTGGATGAATAATGTGGCTCATGATGTTGGAGTTGGAAATGTATATAGGAATAGTTTATAATCCTCCCAAACACACTGATTTTTACAATCCCTCAAATCTTCCATGGGTTCAAAGATGAAATTGAGGAAATAAAGAATGAATGTGTTATGAATGAATTTTTGTCATTAGATGATCTGAAGGCAAGGTGTAGTGACCTACAATTAAGAGGTAACTTTAAGGGGGACGATGCAAGAGGGGGGAGTGAAATGCTTTATGAAAGAGTAAGTATAGATAAAATGATAAATTAAGATGGTCTAAAAGTTGTTGATTTCTGTGAAAGCACAGGATTTGTTATTTTAAATGGGTGTTGGGGTGAAGATAGTGGTGATGAATTCACCTGTGTGGGCAAAATGTGGTTGACTACGCCTTGTGTACAGAGGATTTAGTGCTGATGGTAGAGAATTTTAGGATACTGAATGATATGGGTAACAGCATGCATTTTCTATTATCACAGTGTTAATTAAATCAAAATTAGAAGATAACGGTAGGTTAGAGGAGAATAACCACACAGTTAGAAAGTATAAATGGAATTATAAGTACAAAAAGGAATTCTATATGATGGTAGAATCAGAAATGTCAAAGTTGTGTAGGTATGGGACCAATTTAATGATGGATAAGTCTTAAGAATGTGAAGCACTAGAGATATGTCAATTTGTATTAAAAGGGGCTGGTAGGAATATGAGAAAGTGCAGTACACTAGTTAGTATATCTAATGAATGATTGGTTTGATAAGGAATGCAAAGTTATGAGAAATCAAATCAAAAGGACAGTAGGATTATGGAGAGTAATGGAAGAGAAGAGAGGTAAAATATGATTGAACTAAAGGAGGGCTTTAAGTTAATGGTAGAGATGAAAAATGAAATGTGGGGGAGAAAGAGGGCATGGAAAATTGAAACAAACGTAATTACAGATGGGGTTAACCAAATATGACAGATAGTAAGAAGATGCACTAAAAATGGGATAAAATAATTTCAATAAAGCCAGCAATATGGGTAATATAATTTTAAGCAACTGTCTGAAGGCGAGGGAAATTCGCCAAGAACATGGAATCTTAACTTAGATGTGACTATACCGAGGTAATGATGAAGCATTAAAGCAAGTGGAGGGTTTTAAGAAAAACAAGACAGTAGGGACTGATGGTATACTGACAGAATTTTTGCAAGTATGGTATAAGGATAGATTGCTAAGTTCAACTAAAATGCTGAATAGAATAAAGGATAATAAATCAATCACAAAAACATGGAGGGTGGAAATAATATAGCCGAAGGGCAGGGAAGATGACCCAAGCAATTACAGAGAAACTGCATGTTGTCGAATCTAGGAAAAATTTTTACAGGAATCGTTGCAGAGAAAACAAAAAAAAGGGCAGATGAAAATCAGAGATTATTGCAATTTCAGCTAGCTTTTAGAAAAGGAAGGACAGCAAGAATGTAATGTTAAAAAACATTTTTGGAAAAAGGCAAGGAAAAGACTGGAAGATATAGAAATACAAATCATGTTCAGTGAGATTGCCGAAAAGAGCTCATTAGTTTACTATAGGCCAATGAAAAATACATGGGGTAGGGAAAAATATATAGACATAGTAAATAAAGAAGAGAGAGAATCTATTGCATGGTTAAGAACCGGAGCATGGAAGCTAAAAGGGCTAAGACAGGGTATTCCTCAGAACCAATGTCCGATATGTGGTGGTAATGAAGACATTGAACACATAGTATTTAAGTGCCAAGGAACAGAAAATTGGAGAAAAGCATTTTTTAATAAGAAGTGGTTGAAGGGGGATAGAAATACACTTATAATTGAAATGATATGCAAGGACCTAGAAGCATTGGAGTTTTTGTGTAAAGTAAAAAATAAATGGCTTTGGACAGTGGAAAGAGAAAAGTAAGAGGTAGTGCATCTTACTTTGAATGGAAAACTATAGTGAATGTGTGATGGTTAAGTAATCAATAAATGGAAAGTGAAAAAAAAAAGTGGAAATGGGACATGAAAAAAAAAACTGAAAAAAAAGAGAAAGATAATTTAGTGACAAGAGATTGTAAAATGTAAATAAACTGTAGTGATTGTCTACTGAATAAGTGACCAGGGTCAAAATGCAGTAGACAATCAAATTTGTAAAACTCTTAGCACAATAAATACTATACTATACTATATAATGTTAATCAAAACCTTAGTAGATAAATATTTATTGGAGAAAAGAGGTAAATTATATGTCCTATTTGTAGATTTTTATAAGGCTTATGACAGAATGATAAGGAAAGCATTATGGTAAAAGTTAAGACTAAAAGGCTTAAGTAGAGGAATGGTGGAAATAATACAACAATTATATCAGCAGAACACCTTCTGTATAAAAAGTGGGGAAGAGGAAGTTACTGCAGAAAAAGGTCAAGAACGTGGTTTGAGACAAGAATGCAAATTAAGCCTCATTATATTCAATTTATTCATAGATGGATCATTGTCAGCCTAACAGTATGAATGAAAGAATATTTATTTCCACCTTTCTTTGATACAATATTACAAATGAAACTTACAGCTAAACAATTTAAAAAATCTAGTGCATCTATTAACTAGCTTTTCCATGCTTTAACCCTAGGTCGTATGTACGAGATAAAGCTACTGTACCATCTCTTCATTTTCCAGGCTGAAACCATTCTGAGCACATCCAAGCAAGACCTTTCTTCCAAATTGATTGCGTATGTCTACATATTGCTCTCTTCCCCAATTTCATTTAATTGATTTATACAAAGTCAACGAAATTTTGCCCCCAAAGCTAGCCCATATCTCTTGTTTCTCTATATCTTCCACATTCATTCTCACTTCTTTCCAAAATCTACTGTTAATATTTTTAAGTAATAGCCAAATATTCCTCATGCCAATTTCTCCTAACACATTTCCATCTCCCCAAACCAACTTTCTCTTTCTAAAACATCTTTTTGGAACTGTATGCATTCTTTTATTATATTACTGTCATCTAGATTCAAATATCTGTACTAATATTTCAAAATTCTCTCCACTATTATACCTTTGCTCGCTACCCTTCCCAACTCTGCCAGTGCCATGCCCCTTGGGTAGACCCAGAGCTTCTCTACAAGACATTCCATGTACTACATCAATCTTAAGAAACCCCTTTATCGCTTCCCAAATTTTTATTTCATATAGCATCTTCGATTCAACTACTGCTTCATAAACTCTTTCCAGCCAATTCATTAACAGTGTGGGTGTTTTGTATAAGCAGACTCTAACAGCTTTCATGGCCAGTTTTCCTTTCAGTTATGCATATTTGGATTATGCCTCCCATTTCCCATTGCTTGAGAATCTGATACCCAGGTAATCAAATTCTTTTACTACCTCTATTGGCTCTCCATTTATAAACCATCTTTCATCTCTTTTTAATTTTGATCCTTTCTTGAATACTATAATCTTTGACTTGTTTGCATTCACCTTTAAACCCCATTCTGTATAGAATTTAACAATTTCATTGATAGCATGCTGTAATTCTATCACTGTTACTACCCCTGTTACGGGATCATCAGCAAATAGTAGTCCTGGTATCTATTTCTTCTCATAACTGGGCAATGTTTATTAATTTTCATTATTCTATCTAAAATATCATCTATAAATAAATTAAGTAACATTGGACTGAGTTTACATTGCCTCAGACCTAAATTTTGCAGCATATAACCAGTAGTTTTACTTCTTTCGCATCTAACACAAAATTTATTTCCTTCATACAGTTTTTCTGTCCCCTCAATAAATGAAGTACTTACTCCTTTATTCCTCAATTTGTATGCCAAAACATCCCTGTTTATAGTGTCAAAAGCCTTCTCAAAGTCTGCAAAAAATATATATACTCTACCCCAGAGGTGGCGAAAAAGTGCTTCACGAGTTCCCTCTCTACAACCGTCCCTTTGTTTTTCACGTGCTATGAGTGATGCAGTGCATGTTGCATATTTGGTGACTTGCGGAAGGATGTCGTTTTCGCCATCCTTGCTCTACCCCTTTTATTTCTTAGGTGCTTGTTTACTATAGTGTGAATTATCATTATGTTATCTATTGTTTTTCTTCCTCCCCTAAAACCTGCTTGGTATTCTGATAGCTTATCTTCCATCACTGCCCACTCGTATAATCTTCTAGCTAATACACCAGTGTATATTTTACCTAATATGGATAATAAACTAATTCCTCTGTAGTGGCTTGGCTTATTTGTATCTCTTTCCCTTTATATAATGGTACAATAACGCTTGCTTCCAAATCTCAGGTATCACTTTCTTCTCTTTAAATCCATTAAGTAGTTCTGTCAACAGCTTTATGCCTCCTCCTATTTCCCTGAATGTTTTCCAAAATTCACCCTGAATTCCATCAACCCCTGTAGCCATCTTCTGTTTCAGTTTTTTTATCTCATCTCTACCTCTCTAACTGTAATCTTTTTGTCTAAGTAACCCACTCTAATTATAAAATTTCCCAAATATGCTTCATTTCTTCTTGAATTCTTCCTCCCCCCAATAAGCCTTTATAATATAATTCCCATTCCTTTGATGCTATCTTATTATCTATCTACTTCTTTCTAGAAATATCCTTAACAAATGACCATACACATATATTTATTATCTTTACCTCTGACCACCTCCTTAATCTTTTCTCCCATTCTCTGCTGCCATTCCCTCTTTTTCTTGTCTAGTAAGTATTTATAGCCCCTTTTAATCAATAAGAAAGTTTGCCTATCATCCTCCTCTTCTGACCTTCTGCATCTAGACAGTTCTTTGAATACTTCTTTCTTAGCCTGTCTAAAGGCTCTTCGTCATACCAACACCAATGTTTTTCATTTACTTTAAGATTCACTTCCATCCTGTTTCCTGCCCACTTAACTATTAATTCTAACCTTTCCAATGCTCCCTCTATCCTACCTGACTGTAATGCTTTTGTAATATCAAATTTTCTTACTTCCCTACATTTTGAGATCAAATTACTCCTAAATTGTTCTACATACTCCTGTTTCCATTTATAACTTCTGATTTGCTTTAGTGCTATTATTTCATCTTCCTTGTAACTTAGACCTAATCTTATTTTCATTTTTAACGGAAAATGACCATCATTTGTTATTATGTTCATGATTTTAAAATCCTCCATCACCTCAACGACTCCTGTGCTGCATAGCATACAGTCAATTACACTCTGGTCAGCTACATTTACAAATGTGAACTCTCCCCACTGATCCTCTATCTTGATCCCATTACACATTAAGTTATTCTGTTTGCAAAATTCAATCAATTTCCTGGCTTCTGTATTTATTACTTTATCTCTACTTTTCCTTTCCTTTTCATTATTTTTCTCCCAAGTATATCTGTTTTCTATATTTAAACCTCTTATATTAAATTCCCCCACTCTGGCATTGAAATCACTTACTACAATACACTATATTAGGATTTTTCCCTCCTTAGTTCTTCCAAACTATTATTCAGTTTTTTATATAAATTGTCATTATAAAACCGATGATTCTGGTGGGTTATAAACTATACCTAACCTTATGCAAACTTTCACCCCTTTCACCCTATTTATCTTTAGCTACAGTACTTGGCCTTCTATATTCAACACTTCACACAAATTTATTCCACTGCTTTTGTTAACAAACACTCCAATGCCACCGGAGACCCTCCCTCTTTTCTTTTCCTTTTACCATGCATGGTCACCTATATAATAATATCCTATTACATCTATCTTCTCACTTTCGTTCAACCATGTTCCCACCATTGCTATCATGTCCCAACTTTAGCACTTCAAATACTTTACCATTTGGTACTTTTGACCTTAACCCTTCTACGTTAAATAACACCACCTTCAAAACCAATCCCTATCTTGAATCACTTCTTACCCCTTTGTATTTCTCCAACTTTGCTCCGTATCTGGTTCTCCTATCATGCATGCTATCATGCTTCACATTTGCTCAATGTGGCATATTTCTTCATGCTGGTTGTTGCTTCCCCACTAGTCCTCTCTCCACACATGTGTCCAGCTTGTGTTTCTGTGGCCATATCTGTCTCTTTCCCTTTATTAGTTTTCTTGCTGAATCTGCATTCCTTTTATTTCATTCTTCTGAAATTTGTCGCTGACCCATGGTCTGTTTCCTTCCCTCTATCCATAATTCTAGGCCTTTTACAAAAGATTTTTTCCCTTCTTGTCTGACTTGATTAATTATCCCTCCCTTCTTTTCCATAGTTCTGTTCTACAAAAATTCTTGTTCCTTTCAATTTCCTTCCATTGTTCAAAACTGCCTATTTGATTTTGTTGGTTGCAAATTTTACTACTATAGGTCTGACTTTACTGTTCCTTCATCCAATTCTAAAACATGTTATAATTTCCCAGCCTGCCAATTTTATATCCATGTGCTTTTCTAAGTATTTCTTCCACTATTTGCTCTAAATGTTTTTCTACATTTTCTTCCATTCCGAATATCACAATGTTGTGTCTTATCTTCATTTCCATTTTCTTTTCCAACTTATCCAATCTTTCTCTGCAGGTGTCTAGTTCTTCATGCACTTCCCGAGTTGTAGTGTGCAGCATTCCTTTCATTTCTTCTATCTTTCTGCCAATATTAAATTCTATTCTCCTTTCTATTTTCTTCAGGTCCACTATATCCTCTGAAATTATTTTTAGCATTGCCATTATCTGTGTCATATCTTCAGGTCCTGGGTTTAATTCTACTCCTTAGATGATCAGTAGTACAGCCAGTATCACCAGCAACCATAAGTACTCCTTTGTCACTTGTTTTCCTTTCTCTTCCTTTTTCACTTTCCCCATTTGTATAGTGCCCAATTCTGGCCCAATACACTTCCAAATCTACACCCATTTTTCCAGTCAATCTTCTCCTCACGGAGTGCCATGTAAATGCAACTGCTCATTTCCGCTACTTGCGCTAGACTCTCTGCCTAACAGTAGCAAATTCACATATGCCAATTATCAAGAATAGGTAAAAACCAGGGTTACTGTATGCTGATGATTTAATAGTATGATCAATCATGCAAATTGGATGAAAAGGAAAGGAGAGATACTGTAAAGCATATGGCCTGAAAATACACCAAAATAAATAAAATATTTTATTGTTCAAAAAAGGAAAGAAACTCAAAAAGTCCAAAAAGTGGGTCATGGGAGGGAAAGAAATCTGAACAGTGGAGGATTTTATATATCTGGGGATAAAATTAAATATGAAAGGGGGCAGGGATAAAGCAAAAAAATGAGCATTAGCAAAAGGTAAGTCAGCACTGGGATTAATAAGAAAATGTTTGTATATTGCCCACATATTGAAGGTAGAGTGGTTTGAGGGATTATACACAGCACTTGTAGAATCAAGATGTATGTATGGAACAGCAATATGGGGAGTAGAAGGGTGAGAGAAAATTAATATGATCTTAAGAGCATTTTGTAAGTTAATGCTGGGTGTGCCCCAGAACAAAGCTAATGTAGGGCCATTACTAGAAATGTTAACATGAAAAAAGTTAACGTAAGAGGAATGGTGATGGAAAGGATTTTGAAGTATTGTAGAATAAGCCTTGAAAAGATGTTTAGATTACCAAACAAAACATTTGAACCATGAATGTTGAATGAGTAAAATTAAAGATCTCTTAGCGAGAGTAGGGCTAGGTATATATGGGAACAAGGATGTGAAATGATACAGGAATTCTGGAAAACTGCCAGAGAAAGGTATGAGGACATTGACAAACAACAGCTGAGTGCAAGGAGTAATGAAATGAGATTGCTGATATTTTAAAAATTGATAAAGACAGAATTAGGAAAAGAAAAGTACATAGAAATCTGCAATAAAAAAGAAAGAGAAGCAATACCATGGTTTAGGCTAGGGTTATGGAAACTTAGGGAACTCAGAGGCAATATTATACAAGGAGTATGTCAGATATGCACAGAAATTGAAGATGGAATACACATTCTGATGGTAAAGGAACAAATGTGGAGGAAAAAATTTATTACAGAGAAATGGCTCAAAAATAATAGCATTGTAAAAATAAATAAAACGTTTTTACATTGGTCTCAGGTTAAAGGTTTAGGAGAATTTTTGTGGAATGTGAGAAGGAAGTAGGAAGTTGAAGATACTGGAAATAGTATGTGAAAAGACTGAGAGTGAGGAAGATTGTAGAATTTAAGAATGTAAGAAATATAATGAAGAGCATAATAGCTAAGGTCTGGGGAACAACTGGCCAGGAACGATCCTAACAGACTCCAAATGTGTAAAAAATTTAGCATAAATAAATTAAATTAAATAAAAAGTGCTCAGAACAGAACACAACTGATCTATTGAATCAAATCAACTGAACTACTGAGTCACAACTAACAACTGAACTCTGCAGAGTCACAACTCACAACTGAACTGCACTCGGCACTATCCACTTTTAACTGTCCAAACTCTTCAACTTCTTGACTGTACTTAACTTCGTAACACTCTTCACTAACTCTAGGGCAAGAGAAACCCTTTATATAGCCCTTGCATAGGAGAGTGGGCCACAGTGAGACAGGGGCCACAGTAAGACATTTATATTTTATCAGTTTCTTACATGAGGGAAATTTGTTTCTTAATGTATAATGTTGGCACACTCTATGAAGACCGTCTTGCTGTTAATACTCTTTGGAAGAAGTTTGCTGTTTACAGAATATGTAAAAGTTCAGATTTTAATGTAAAGAAAGTAAATTTTTCTTATTGTGTTGTTAATTTTTTATAAGTATATCTATTTAAATATATTTATAATAAACAAATACTTAAAATGGCTATATATTGTGGAATTAATGTGAGAAATACCAACACAGTGTGCAATATGGGTTCGTTTTTAAAAGTGAAAATTTTTTATTGAAACATGTGGGCCACAATGAGACACAGCAGGTTGGGCTACAGTGAGACAAGTCTCTCTGTACCCCTTGCATGTCAATTTCTTTCTATTTTGTGTTGAATTTAATTACTAAAGGGTAATGTTTAGTGTTAAACATGTTCCTAATTACTTTTTAGCTATGACACGCAACAGAGAGAGGAAAACCACAATTGGAATGTTTAAAGAAGAAGACATGAGGGCAGCTGTAAAGCTTGTTCAGGAGGGTATATCAGTGCGTAAGGCTGCCAAAGCTAACACTTCACAGGTATGTGCAAAGATTTCAGAAAGCAGGAATATTTCCATTTGACAGACGTGTCTTTTCTGATCAGGATTTTCTTTTAAGTGCTGTAACTGACAGAGAAATGAGCGCTGAAGGTGCTAACAAAGTCTGCAATGAACCTGCCCCAGATAATAGCTCAAGAGAGACAACTGATGATAGAGAATTGATAGGAAAGGACAAAAAACCAAGTCACATTAGCCCTAAGGACATCCACGACTACCGCAAAGCTGCAGAGAGGATGGAGTCCACTTTCAGAAGGAGAAAGGGGAGATCCTTCATTCCAACAGACACTCCAGAGAAAAGCTTACTTGTGATTCAGATAAAAAATCAAACAAAGAAAAGAAAAGTTTGTTCAAGCAAACAGAAGTTAAGTCAAAAAGAGCTTAGTCTGCCAGCAATGATAACAAATCTAATTCAAATGGTTCAGATGATGAAGAGACAGGTCTTCAAACATATGAGAAGCTGATCACTGGGCCAAAAGAAGGAGACTTTGTCCTGGTAGAGTTTCCAGGAAAACACTCCAAATTCTATGTTGGAGAGGTGCTGCAAGGTAGAGATATGGATGGTGATTATGAAGTAAAATTTCTTAGGAAAAGTGAAAAACTGACAGACAGGTTTTACTATCCAGCTGTTCCAGATATTGCATCAGTTTCTACTAAGAATATAAGATCCCTGTTGCCAACTCCTTCTGCACATGGCAAAACAAAAAGGCAGAAATCATATCTAAACTTTTGTGTAGATTTTGGAGACCTGAGTGTTCTATAGAGTTTTAGGTGTAATTTCTGTAATTATTGTGTTGTGATAGGGTTTTAATGTTCCCATAGATTATGTCTCATTGTGGACCACCTTGTGTCTCACTGTGGAACACCGATAGGCCACAGAGAGACAGTTGTTATGTAACTATAACTTGCGGTTTTTTAAAACAAACTTGATAACTTCAAAAATGTTAGATATGTCAACTTGAAGAGCAACATTAATACAATATTGTAACCAATAAAGAGTTTTGTAAAAGTAAAAATTTGAAGCAGAATGACAAAAAATATTTTTTCTGTCTCACCCTGGCCCACCTTCCCAAAGTAGAATGTTCTAGAAAGGGAGGCTACTAGAGCATACCAAAAGGAATGATCTGTGAAGCAGCATATAATGGGCTATTGTTCAAATGGCAGGTCGAATGCGACACCCAAGTGCCAGGAGGTGCTTACCGGCAGTTCACAGATAGCTTCGCATGCACAATCACACTGCTTCCTCCTCAGGGGTGGTCGTCCCAACCAGCTCTGTCATAGTGGGCTAGATGGTCTAGGTGTATCACCAGCACCTTTCCTCGGGGCAGCCCCTGGGTGCAGTATACACCATTGATCCTCTTCAACATGTGGTATGGTCCTTGCCATGTTTGTTGAAGCCTGGGGCATGATTTTTTGTACTGATCTTCATCGTTGGCCTTTGCCATAATCTGTTTTATAAGAGCACCTTGTAGTTGAGTGTCCTTAAATATAAATCATCATCATCATCATCATCATCATCAATGCCCCTTGGTTTGCATAGGATGAGACAACCAAACCAGATTGCCCTGCTGGAAACCTTGGTGTTGGCTTACTGGTTGTAACAGGTCTTCATCTGGTTGCTCGCTACTTGGGGTGTTGATGGGCCATCTTGTGAACATCTACACACGTGAAGGAGATCCACGAGGTTCTTGACCACTGGCCTCCTAAATGCATCCTCAGAGCCAGCTCAGGTCTTGCGGGCACAGCTGTATCCTCCATCAGTGTCACTCTGCAAATCCCAGAATGTCCATTGGGGCTTTAGAGCATCACCTCATCCTGGCCAAGTTGCAAGACCCTCCTGCCGATGTCCACCATCACATTGTGGCTCCAGAGGACATTCAATCCCAGTATCACATCCTCAGCCACCCTCACAATGAACACCCATAGACTTACAAAGCTCCATGCCAGGGTCAACTCCAGCAATGCCTCCACCACAGGCAAGGTGTCCCCAATGCCATCACTATTTGGTAAGACCAATCCGATTTCTTTGACAGCAAGCCTTATACAACGTCAGGTCTGATTACAGCCACGGCTGCACCTGTATCCACTAGTATCAGGCACAGTTTTCTTGTATCCAGCCACCCACAACAAGGCTGTCATCCATTCTTCTGTCCAAGGTACACAATGTTACAGGGGAGGTGGTGACGGCTCCAATGTACCCATTGCCACACTGGTCCTTATTCAATTCCTGCCTCTCATTGGCTTGGTCGTGAACAGATCTTCACTAGGTGTCCTGGCTGGTCACACCCCCTAACACAAACCACTTGGTGCCCATCAACTTGTTTGTGGACAGTCCTTCACTATGTGACCTGGCTGGCCACACCCCCAACACACACCACTTGATGCTCGTTGGCTTGGTTGTAGACAGTCCTTTACAAGGTGTCCTGGTTGGCTACACCCCCAACACACACAACCTTACAATCTTCATCAATGTCCCTGGGTTGATTCTGTCCCCATAGTAACGAATACTCCTGCCCTTCAAGGTGTGAGCAGTTGCTACCTCAGCCGATAGCTGCTTCCTCCTCAGGCCTGCGCTACCCCAATCATCTGCATGCAGCATCTGCTCTTCTGCTTGGTATGAACAGCCGTTCACTAGGTGTCCTGGTTGGCGACACCCCCAATATACACCCACTTAAGATCTTTGTCGAGTACTCTGAGTCTCCAAGGTGAGGACAGCTGTTATCTTGGCTGCCCAAATCCTCAACGTGACCGCTAGAACCTTGTGGATAGTCTTGTAATCGCCAAGCATCAGATGCTGTCGTATCTCGGCGTCATGAGCCCCATCAACAAAGAAGTGCCCAGCTTCTGGGACACATAACTGGGCGGGAGTTTCACCAGCTGTTCAATTGTCAGGGCGAACTCCTGCAGCGTCTCCCCTGGCTGTTGCAGTCTTGCACAAACTGACTACGATATGCTGCAGCCTAGCAATGGTTCCAGAAGCAGTATTCGTGGGCTTCCCAGATGTCTCCGGACACCGCCCACATCAGAGTTGCATTCAGAACTTCTGCCACCTGTCCTTGGAGGCTGAATATCAGCTGTGCGGCTTCCTCCTCTGCTGACCATCAGTTGTGGGCGGCAATGTTGGTGAATTGTCGGTGGAAGACTTTGAATGTTGACGCTCCGTCGTTCTTGGGTGGCTTGACATGTGCAGATGTTGTGTCACGTCCAGTCCTTAACCCTTTCACTGCTGAGGTATTAGCAAGTACACAGAACCTCTTTGCTGAGTTAATTTAAGTACACATTAATTAATATATTCTGTATAATATCATGCAGAATTAACAGAAAATATCCTGAAACATTCATCAAAGTTGTTTAGATTACTGCTAATGTCACACATTTAAAAAATAAGAGTTTTAAAATAAGAGCAAAATACCACATGCAACACACTTTACAAATTTAAATTAAATTAAACTGAGTTTTATTTATGGACGCTCTTTAACTGCTGTGGTCCTTAGCATCCCATTCTATGTTGAGCATGAAAGACTGGTAATTTTGCTCAGAGGCCTCTTTATCAAGCTTGAGGTTCTTTTACGTGCCGTAAATCTACGACACAGGACCACCAAGCACTTCCCTTCCGAAGGAAGCCATGCTAAGGATTTTGAAAAATCCATCACCCTTCGCCAGGTTTGAACCCATGGCCTCGAGAACTAGAGGCTAGCATGGTAACCATTACACCACGGAGAACAACACACTTTACAAAGGTTTGTCCATGGCCCCCCCCCAAAAAAAAAACTTTACAAAGAGTTGTCCATGGGCTAAAAAAAGAAAACATTAATGAAAAGCTGTTATATAACATTTTAAATGTTGAGGTCTCCTTTTTTAAAGCTATACTTTGCCAAAATATTAATGAACAGAAATTGATTAACAATTCAGGGCTATACAAACTTTAATGTATAAAGAATTCTTTCTACAAGTATGAAGCAGATATGGCTATAAATTATACAGAGTAAGAAATTACCACTTTAACATTATACTTTCAAAATTTCACTTGGGCATGGTACATTTTGAAGCAGGGGTATAAACATAAACTGACTTCGCATTTGACACACATGTACTTTGTCTCTCTTCTTTTTTTCTGGCTAAGGACGGTGTTGGAGCATACATGACATCTTCTGGCAGGCTTTATTTTATTTGGTGTTGCTGGTATAAGTGAGATAAAATGCCTTTCAGTCAGTCTTAGGGGTTGGTCACCAGATAAAGGCCTCCCAGGTTTACTGGTTAGTCTTGGTATATGGAATTCTTGAAAAAGCTCTATAATTAAAGTAAGTTGAAAATCAGCCAATGTGATATTCTTACCAGTTTTTATGTTGTATAGTGAGTGTGAATCTATGAGTGTCATATCTAATAGATGGAAGAAGAATTTTTTGTACCACTTAAAAGTATTCCTTAAGCACTTGATGGAGCCTATCATCATATCTGTTGTCTACAGCATCCATATTTTTATTGTAGTCAATAATACAGTCAGGTTTCATTATTTGCATGTTTGTCTTTCTGTCAACTTTGCCTGTCGGTCTCATTGAGTCTGAATGGAAAGTAGTTAGCACACACACACACACCTCTTGTTTGTCCTTCCACTTTAGTGCCAACATATTGTCTGTATGTGCAGATTCTACTTATCCCTTGTCTAATTTTGCTGCCAGTCTTGGCATTTCTTTTCTGTTCCTTCTAACACGGCCACAAGCATTTGTTCCATTTGCATGTAACCAGTTATAAAGAAGAGAACTGGAGTACCAGCTATCTAAACACAAGTTGTGCCCTTTATGCAGGTACTTTGTGATGAGGGTTTGTACCACAGCCCCAGACACCCCAAGTTCACGATCATCAACAATTTCTGTGGTGATTCCTGTGTACAAGTCCAGTACGTACCCAGTCTCACAATCACAGAGCACAAACACTTCTATACCAAACCTATGTCTTTTGGAAGGGATGTATTGTTTGAACAAAAGGCGATCTTTGAATAGCATAAAGCTTTTGTCAATGCACAAATTTTGAAAAGGCATGAATAATTCACTGAAAGTACATCTGAAGTTCAATAACAGGTCTCAATTTATGCAGTCTGTCTCCTTTAGCCAGTGTTTTATCGCCACTGAAGTGCAAAAGCCTTAGGAGGAAAAGATATCGATCCCTGGACATTGGTTCAAAAATTGCTGAGTGGCAATGGAGGGATTTTTTGTCCAATATTCTGCTATTGCTATTGTATGTTTCTTCATTCTGGTCATAAGCATTGTCAAGCTAAAGTAAATGTAAAGTTCTTCAGAAGTATCTGTCCAAGTCTGTAAATGAGAATGGAGGCTTGGTAGTAATTTCTCAAAAAGTAAAATACTAATTTATTTAAAGGTGTAAAGGTGAGTCGGAATTGTTACACTAACATCACTTAAGTTTACTCACTTAACATGTTTCGGGGAACGATTATTCCCATCCTCAGAAGCTAATCCAACTGGCCCGTGTTGTTGGTGTTTCCGTTTTGTGGACTGGATATTGTGGTGGCATCATGTGGTGGGAAATGTACTTCCAGAGAGGATTTGGTGGTGGCAAATCAAAATTCATTAGATGTGTGTTGTGTTTTAGAATGGTGATCTTCTCCCATGCATCTAATTTGGCTGCAAATTTGGCTGGTTTGACTAATGTAATATTGGGTTTGATGTGATTAGTGATCCAAAAATGGTGTGAAACTGCAGATTTGTCCATTTGTTTGTATTTGATACATGTGCTCCTTTAGCCTAGTTTCTAGGTTTCTTTTTGTCTTACCTATATATATATATATACTTTATTGCAATCTGAACAATTGATTTTGTAGATTCCAGCTTTTTTGTCTTGTGGAATGGGGTCTTTTAACTTGTTACAAAGTAATTTCTCTATGTTAAATTTGTTCTGTGGGGCTAGGCTGATGTTGTGTTTCATGAAAATCTTCTTAAATTTGTGATATGTTCCTGGGTGGTATGTGAATTTCTTGAACTTTAGCTGTTTATCTTGCTGGCTGAGATTTGTTGTGTTTTTGATGTGTTTCTGTCGTTTGAATTTTGCAATTTTTTTTGTCAATTGTTGTTTTGTTGTACCCATTATGTATTGCTGTGTCTACTTTGTGCTGGTATTCTAACTGGTATTCTTGTTTATTTAAGGGGATATATACCAGTCTATGTGTCAGGCTGTTTAGTACTGCATGTTTGTGTGTGGTTGGATTGAAACTCTTATTTTTTATGTAATTAGTAGAGTGTGTTGGCTTCCTGTATATGCCAAAGGTTAGGTTCTTTTGTTCTCTGATGATTTTTAGGTCTAAAAATGGTAGTATGCCTTCTTTTTCTATTTCTATGGTGAATTTTATTGATTGGTTCTGCAGGTTTAGTAAGGCTAACGAGTCTTGTATGAACCTATTAGGGACAACAGCGAAGATGTCGTCGACATATCTGTGCCAAACTTTAAAAATGTATGGAAAGGAAGTTGTTATGTGTGTTTCTAAGTAGCTCATAAATAGATCTGCAAGGAAAGGTGAAAGTGGGTTGCCCATGGTTAGACCTGTTGGTTGTTGATAGAACTTCTTATTGAAACTAAAACAATTTTGTGTAATGCACAAATTGGTAAGTTGTATGAGGTCTTCTATTTCTTTTTTCGGCGTGTTAGTCTGCTGTAGCCATTTCTTTAATTGACGCAGGAGTTGATCTGTAGGGACACTTGGAAATAGTGCAGTGACATCAAAGGAAACTAATCTGTCTTCTGGTTCAAGTTCCAGGGATTTTATCTTCTGTATTAAATCTTCTGAATCCATTTTTGGATCACTAATCACAACATCAAACCCAATATTACATTAATCAAACCAGCCAAATTTGCAGCCGAATTAGATGCATGGGAGAAGATCACCATTCTAAAACACAACACACATCTAATGAATTTTGATTTGCCGCCACCAAATCCTCTCTGGAAGTACATTTCACCACCACATGATGCCACCACAGTATCCAGTCCACAAAACGGAAACAGCAACAACACGGGCCAAACGGATTAGCTTCTGAGGATGGGAACAACCGTTTCCCGAAACATGTTAAGTGAGTAAACTTAAGTGATGTTAGTGTAACAATTCTGACTCACCTTTAAATAAATTCAATACACATCACTGTTTCTAACTTCTTTTCAAATATCAATGTAAAATACTTATTATTCTCATTTGCAACATGATGCCTAATATGCAACGGAAAGAATAATTTGAACATATCAACCACTGTGAAATGTTCATTCAAATCTGCTTGCATACCTGAATTATCATCAAAAGTCTGAATTACTGGCCTGAATATACCCTGTTGCCACTGGAAGGAAGTATCAATGTCTTATTTTAGCATATTGTGTGGGTTCTGATTGTACATCACTGCCGTCACTCTCACTATTTATAACATTATCTTCAATACAACTTTCACTCTCACTGTTATTAAGCTCAAAATCTGAAAAATCAGATGATAACGCTTCAAATTCTGCCAGTAAATCTGCATCCTGCACAATACATGTCTGCTTGCTGGAAGAAGCCATCATTTTGTACACCTGTGATTCCCAGAGTCTTGTGATGGGCTTCTACGTCATGCAAATGTCAGGAAGAACGTTACCATGCATAGCTTTATATTTTTTGCTGTAGACTGCACCAAACAGTAGAAAAAGAGTTGCAGCTTGACTAAACACAACCCCAACAGATTGCAGACCAACACTGTTTAGAGAAGACTGTGTTAGACCACTTACTCTTTATGCACAGCAAGTTGTTTTGTCGAGATCAATGCATCAGCAACACTACGTCATTAGAAAGGGGAGCAGTGATTAGTGCTGACGGAACTGTTCCGACATCTGCATAGAAAGGGTTAAGTCTTTCGTCAAGTATTTCTTCCATCATGACATTCAATTCCTTGGCGCTGCCATCAACTCTTCCCTCTAGGATGCTAAGCCATTGGCCAAGATTTTTCACCTTTCCGCCGAACTCTTTCATGTTTTTCTCAACGCCAGCCAGTTGTCATTGGTTGACAGATCCATCTTCATCTTGGACATTTCTGTCGCATCCTCTCCATTCTGGAATTCAATGTTATTATTTTGCTTCCCATCTTGTCGATTTCAGAATTTGCATTCTTCATTTTACTCTCCATCTTCTCTATCCTGGAGCCTATTTTTATCTGCATCTTCTCCCCCTCCCCAGATTCCATTTTCATTTTCATCTTTTCCATGTTCTCCATTTCAGATTTCATGATCTGCACTTCACTTAAATGTTGAAGTTGTTGATCCATTGCTGCATTTATATCCCACTTCTGACACGAGTGTAACAAATGAGAACACCAGTTGCTGCTATACACACTTTGACACTTAGAAGCTCAGCAAGCACAAACTTGAGACACTTTTGACACACATTCAGAATGGAACACAACTGAACTGCACTCGGCACCGTCCACTGAGATCTTTGGCTTCTTGATTGCACTTAACTTCGTAACATTCTTCACTAACTCCCAGACAAGAGCAGCCCTTTATATAGGCCTCATATAGAAAGTCTGGAACAGGAAAGCAGCTCACAAGTAGCTTTTGTGCATGTGGTCACAATACAGTAACACAGAAGCGAGTGTTTCAAATATCAGATCTCCTTGTTAAAGGGCAAATTCCAAGGGATAAACAAGGTGAAAATGAGTGTACCACGAAAATTACAGAAAATGTCTTGAATACAATACATGATCATATCCTTCATTCCCCCTAAAGACAACCCACTATGCTGTCAAAAAAATAAAATACTTGGACGCATGCTTGAATATCAAAACTATGCATGATGTTTTTCAGCATAGTTAGATGTTAAGCATGATTTTTATAGAAAGTACTACTGTGATAATGCTAATTATGATTTTGGCTGCCTACAAATTGAGTTTGCAGCAAATGTGAGGAACTAAAGCCAAAATACAAAAACCTCAAATGACTGAGAGCAACAAGAAGGGAGCCCAAATAGATCTTGATGTACATAAGCATAGGAGTAAGAGATCTTATATTACTTTAAAGCAAGTGGAACAGAATAAACATGGTCATGTTGCTGAATTGGTATTTGACTTTATGCAGAATTTGGCTTTACCAAATATCCCTGTGCAAGAAACATTTTACCTCAAGACAGCTATGGGTTAACAGTTTTTGCATTTATAACATAAAATCCAGACATTGTGTTATGCATCTGTATCATGAAGGTGAAGGAAAATGAGATATGTCCCTTCTTATACGATAACCTAATAACTTGACTATGTTTCAGACAAAAAGCATGAATTTTAACAAGTGGTGGTCAGAATTTTTCAATAAAAATCTTGCTTCTGCAGAAACAGCAAGTAAGGATTTTCCAAGAAACAACAAAGAATCATTTGCAATTTCCCAATGTAAGGAATTCATTTATGAAACTGCTAAGCCTGGAATAGTAAGGACTTTCCCATTTATCAACAGTTGTCAGATACATGCATTCTATTTGCTGAAAACACAATCAAATATTTGCATGGATCTGGAGTCAGCATATCCACAACTCAAAGTGCCCATTCAGAAGAAAATGAGGGACATGCAAATGCTAGTGAAATATGTACATGGGGAAGATGCACTGAAATTTTATGAAGATCTATTGCAGTGGCCAAAGATTTCATAAAACATTCACTACAGATAAAAGGATGTACATAACAGTTATTTGCATATTACCCATTTGTCTTTCTTCCAAAATGTTCAATTTCATTACAAATTTTGATCTGTCTTTCATTTTGTGTCGTATGACTATTGTAATTCAAGGAGCTAAACCTCAGTATTGTGATAAAAACTACATTTTGTAATTAATAAATGTGTTAAACTGTAGTAAACTACTCATTGAGTTGCAAAAAGGAACTAAGTCACTTTCTTTCAAAATTACTTTTTGCAGTATTTAGCAACAATGAAGTGAGTGCATTTATATATATTACCAAGCCTGCAATAATGAATACAATAAAATGTCAAACAGAAAATTCTGAAAAGAAGCTTGTCTAAACTGTTTTATGTCTCTCCGAAGAATATCAAAAAATGACTTAGTTCCTTTCTCCACCAACCAATTCAATTAATTTGTAGTACATGGTGTGATGGGTTCTATAGTCATAAATTTTCAAGAACATAAATGGTGGACTTAGTGTAGCTAAGCAGATGAAGGTAAGTTTTGAGTGGCACCCATCAATTAGTATTCACCAACCTCACACAATGCCTAAATGCCAATTGGTCTCTGAAGACACTGCATTTAAATTTGCCAAAGCCTACACCAGCAATGATAATGAAAACATTACATCCAGAAACAACGGTTGTATCACCCATGCTTATAGTGCTATATGCTTGGACTGCCCTACTAACAATGTTAAGCCTTGTTTTGATAAAGACGACCAAAGCTAGTCAAACTGCAATGGTCTCAAGAATAACAGCTAGTTTGATAGTACAAGGAGGAGTAACGGAAATATTAGAAATAATTTTTATAATGCTGTGGATGATGACAATAATTACCACAGCCTTGAAAACCTTCAAAACATGGTGCCAAGAGCCCGAAATAAGAGAAATTGCATGGAACCAGTGCCACAGGAGCTGGAAGTAAGAACAGGATGAATTTTTATTTTGGCTACCCAACTATAACAGGCAGAAACAGAAGAAAATGTTTAGGTCTTTACTGGAGGACTGGGAGGTGGGACTGAAATAGTTACAGGAAAGGAAAAGAATGAGTTAATTTTGTTTTTGCCAAATCAAAACTAAGGGGAACACTAAGACCAGGAGGAATTTTGATTTTGGTTATGCAACTGCAACAGGTAGAAAAAGAAGAAAACATTCAGGTGTTGACCAGAGGAAGAAGAATGAAAAAAAAATGTTTTTGCCCAAGCAAAACAAAGGGGAACACTAAGAAATCAATGGAAGTTCACAGAGCACCCTATGTGAAATCACCAAGTTCACAACATCCAAGAACTGTACTAACATTACGCTTCACACTCCAAAATGAATTATATACTAACAGGAGGAAACATGTTTATGTGAACAAATACATACCTTGCTTTCCTCAATACTCTTAAAGCTGAGAATAGATTGGCAAATGCAAGGCAGGAAGCAGGAAATGTGAAATCAGCAGAATGCTGAAGGAGAAGTAAAGGGACACTTGGCATTTGCAGAGGCGGCTCATGCATGCAGCACATATGTACAGAAGCTGTAGGGGCAAATAGGAGGGAGAGTTTGTGGAAGGAAAAAAGAAGCAACAGAATGCCCTCCCTACAGTACTTCTTTTAGAAATAATTAGATATACCTTAGTAAGTTACGTAACTAATGGTTAAGATGATTACAGAAAGCAAAATGAGTTAAGCAGCATAGAGAAAAAAGCAATCAACATGTGGGTGAAGAAAGGAGGCCCAACAGAAAAGATAATCATAAAAAGAGAGTATAAATAAATACATAAATAAATTAATTAATTTAGTTTTATTTATGGATGCTCTTTAACTGCTGTGAAGTACTTGCAATAAGCAGATTGCCGCTAAGTTTGTCATCTCAAGAGAGATGCCTTAGTAGGTATGTCTGGGAAACAACTTGAGTCAATTGGGGAATTCAATGCCCCACCGGCATGTTGTCACAGTAGATCAATGGTTAGAGCAACCACACGGAGAGCGGGAGAATTGTGTTCAAATCCCGGCTGTGGCGTTGAATTTTTCAGTTGACTCTATATTAAAAAATTACATTAGTTGTTTACATTAGCATCCATTCTGATTCAAAACATAATCTGCAATCTCTGATTTTTTGTCACTTTGAATACAAAAGTTGCAGTGTCTAAGTTCACTCATTGGCATTTTACTACCAGGATTAGCCCTACAAGAAAATGTTTATGCTTGCACAGCAAATTCTTCATATATGTAACTAATGTGTACACTTTCTTTGCAAAATCCATTGATTCTTCCTAATGAACATCTTTTTAATGTGTGTGTATCATTACTTGTAATGCACTCTCACCTTTATAGGTATTATATGTGAAGAAGTCTCTTCTACAGGCAGCCCTTTGACCATTAAATGCTGGCGAAGGTATCTTACATTTTCTTGATGTTTATTTCTTAAAATCTGACCTTCACTTGATTGCAAAATTTGCACAGACTTCAAAGCACCAGTCAGAACAGCAGGGGGTAAAGATGTAGTAAATATGAACCCAGCTGCATAGCTACGTATCATGTCTACCAGTAGTGATGTACCGGCTATGTAACCACCAACATTACCAAATGCCTTGCCTAGAAAGTTAAAAAATACATCTCAGAACAATCAACACTAACAAGAATTATAATAGTGAGTGCAAGTCTGCCTTATGCATGCACTATCATCAGATTTATCAGTTAGCAGAAATGGTGATGTGAAATTAAATTTGTATAACAATGACTTGTATCATCACTCGCACTATTCAACTATTACTCAGTAGTAAGCACTTTTTGTTTGGATAGAGTTCCACTATGCATTTTGCATAGCAAAACCCGCTGCTTCTTTATGAAACATGGCAATATTATTGATATTTTTAGTTAATAGAATTGACAATCTAGGCTTTTCTGGTCAAAGAGACAGAGATAGAAAGGGACTAAAGAAAAGTCTTATTCAGGCAACTCTTCCTAATCAAGATATGAACTTGAAACCTTCAGTTTAGAAGGTAGACCTAGTATCAAGATTCTTCTTATAGTGTAGATAATTTTACACATAATTAGATGACTACCATTTTGCTCTCTATGTTGACATTTAACAATTTTTTGTTATACAAACTATAGCTAGATGTGATATACTCTAATGCTTATGCATGTGATATGCTTTAGAGATCATACTAATCACTGAACTGTGTAGACGTTCTAATGACAGAATTTTAACATACGTTTTTCATAATAGTGCCACCAATTAATTACAATGACAAAGCACTTACCCAAGGTACCTGAAATTATATCCATTTTGTGCAGCTGTCCATCTCTTTCACCAATACCAGCACCATGTTCCCCATACAATCCTACAGCATGAACTTCATCAACAAATGTAAGAGCTCCATACTTATGAGCTACTTCACACATTTCCTTCAATGGACATACTGCTCCTGTCATGGAATGAACTGTTTCAAATGCAACTATTTTGGGAATGTTGTGTGGTACTTTACTTAACAGTTCTTCCAAATGCAAGACATTATTATGGTGAAAAATATGCTTTGGGACCCGACTGTTGCATATTCCTTGTATCATAGAGGCATGATTTCCTGCATCTGAAAAGATGTGACAACCTGGAAAGGAAAATAAAGAAAAATTAATATACGAAAGATATCACAATTACAGAAAATTTAAATCTGCTTTGCAATTTACCTAACAATGTTTTTTTTTTTTCACTTGAGGAATTTCTAAAATAAGTTACGAGTTCAATTATTAATTCAATGTTATGTACTATCTTGCATCTTGTCTTATATACTTTTAATTTTAACCACATACAATATGATTTATACTAGGATTAGAATGCTTGTAATATAATGTATGTAAATTTAAATCTGACGACTTGCCTGTTTTCAGCAATGCTCTGTAAAACATAAGGTGATAATAAAGTATTATTATTATTATTATTATTATTACTGATTCAACATTCAAGATGGCAGATGGTACTATGGTGCTTTGTAGTTGTAACACTGGTAAATCTCAAATAACTGCAAAAAATCCGAGTGAACACCAATATAACTACAGCAGCAGTATAATTAGTACTGAAATGCAAGAAACTCTGCAAGTGTTTGAGGGCAAAGAGTGCAACATGCTAATAAACTGCAACCTGAAAGATGTGGTCATGGCGATGCACCAGAAAAAAGTGAGAATGAGTGTATAAGCTCACTCCACAAAATAATTGAAATCATGAGTTCTGATTTAAAAAATGCAAAAAATTAAATTATAAGGTTAACAGATCAAAATAAGTATTTACTGTAATTACTACAGTCGCCAACACCAGCGTGGAAACAAGTGAAAGGAATACCGAAATCAAATCCAAAACAAGCTTCCATTAACACTACTCTGACATCAAACAGGTTTGAAGTGCTTCAACCAAATGAAGAGGATGTAGGAGGTAACCAAAATAAAGTACAAATGACATTCTCTAAGCCGATAGCAAAGGTACAGAAATATACTTCAAAAAGCAAAATTCCTGGAAACTTAACCTCTCAACTAAAGAAGCAATCGGGAAACGTGTTGACACTATGAGACAGTTACAGAAGAGGACTAGCAGAGAGGATAAACCATTTAAGAAAACCTATCCCAGTAGTAAATGCAGTGGTGAAACCATGCGCAAAAATTATAGATGTTGTTGAAAACATTGAAGCAAAGTATGCCTGATTTACAAAAAATGACTTTGTAGTGCTTATGGGTGGAAGTAACGATGTGACAAGTGGTGAACCTGAAAATGTGATTGTGAACATAGAGAAAGTAGTGAACTTTTTAACAAACACAACTGTAATGCATTGTGAAAATTCCCCAGACATACGATCAGCTCCCAAGTTCTTAGGCGAATCAACAAATAAAAGCTGTAAATGCAAACATATCTAAAGTTACTGGAAAATATGGCAATGTTAGGTTAATAAATACTTTAATTGCTGGGGGACACATGCATACAAGACATGGCATGCATTTGAACAAATCAGGGAAGAGAATACTAGGTGAAACTATTGCTCGTGTTATTTTAGACATTAAATCAAAAAAATAAGGGAAATAGTGTACTTGGTGTAACAAAGAAAGATGGTGTACTGGATACAAAAAAACTAAGCAGCTTTCCACATAGGCAGTACAAGGGCAAATCACTAAAACTCATACATCAAATTATTCAAATACTTTCTAATAAAATTAATAATTTAAAGATTTTTATAAAGAAAGAGAAACCTGATATTTTAGTTCTTACTGAACACAGAGTAAGAGAATATGAATTGCGTAATACATTCATAAATAATATGAAATTGGCAGAGATAAAAAGAAATGGGGGGTGTACGTAACTTTATAAGTCATGCGCTTACTAACAGTTACGAAAAAGTGGACCTTACGTCTTTAAACATAGAAGGACAAATTGAGCTGGCTGGTGTCAATCTGACTTGGTATAAACTGAAAATAATTATTATTGGCATATACAGGCCACCCAATGGTGATATTAGTATGTTTTTCAAGAAATTAGCAATGGTGCTCGAGACGTTTCTGCTAAAAAAGGAACAAGAATTATAATATTAGGTGATTAGGTGATATAAATATAAACACTCAGAAAAATTCATCAGTAAAGATTAAATTTGAATGTTTATAAAATGAGTTTAATCTAAAAATGGCAATTAATGAACTCACTCGTATCACTATTAATACAGCCACAACAATTAATAATATTATCACAAATATTGATAATATACCATATACTATCGAAGTTATTCAGTCATGTCTTTCAGACCATACTGCTCAAAAAATAAGCTTTTATGAAGAATCTGAAATTGAATATCCAAATGTTTGTAAAGCTAAAATAAGCTATAACTCTTTAGTTAAATTAATTTATTAATGCTAAAAAAGCCCTTATCAATGTCGACTGGAATGATATATAGAGAGAGTTGGATCCAAATACAAAACTTAGCACATTTTATAAAATATTAATGTACAACATAAACATTTATTGTCCCCTTATTACAGCCAGAAATGCAAATCATAATAAAGATAATAAATTGCATTGGATTACAACAGAGATTAAACAAATGCATCTCCAGTTAAAATTTGCAATCACACAAGTTCACAACAGTAATGTAGAAGTTAACACAACAGGATTAAAAAACTTAAAACATATTTATGATCAAACTGTCATAAATGCCAAATGGAAAAGCATTAGTAGTACAATTGTAAATTTTTCTAATATATGTAAATCCAGCTGGTAAGTAATCAACGAGTTTTGCATACCCTCTAATATAGTTCATTTTAATAATGTATTTAAGACGACAGATGGTATCATACATGATCCTGGAAAAGCTGCAATTGCATTTAATGAACATTTTGCCTCTATTGGTATAAATATACACAATCACAACAAAATTAACTCATTAACTTGAGCCCAAATGAAGTAAAAGTAACAGTGAGATCTAAAATTCGTCAAGTATCTTATCTCTTCCCAACGATGCAAATGAGATCCTCAATATAATAAAACAATTAAAAGCGAAAAATAGTATTGGTATTGATGGTATTCCTATGTCTTTACTGAAAACATACAGTCAGGAAATTGTAAATGCCCTTGTGGAAATAATAAACTCTTGTCTCGAATCTGGAATTTTTCCAGACATTTTAAAAATTGCTAAAGTAATATCAATCTTTAGAAAAGGTGATAAAAGAGAATTAAATAACTATCATCCAATATCTATCTTACCAATTCTCTCCAAAATTTTCGAACGAGTTATCTACAAAAGGCTAATGAGTTTTGTTAATAAGTACAGTTTAATACCTAAACACCAAAATGGGTTTGTGAAAAATAGATCTACCATCAGTTCGGTCATTGAATGTATAGAAGAAATTATAAAAATTATTGATTCTGACAAATATGAAAAAACTATTTTATTAGATCTTACCAAGACCTTTGACTGTGTTGAAAAAAAAAAAATACTACTCAATAAATTATCAGTCCTGGGGATTAGAGGTTTGGGACATAAATTAATAGAATCTCACATAACAAATAGGAAACAATATGTGATCCTAAATTCTACAGATAGTGAAGCTACTTCAACTATGACAGAATTGACACATGGTGTCCCACAGGGCTCAACCCTTGTACCTCTTTTGTTTATCCCATATATCCATGACATAACTGAATATACACCTGCTAATACAAAAATTTTACAATATGCAGATGACACTAGTGTCACAGCCAGCAATGCCTCGAGCAAAATATTGAATGAAAGCATAAACATCATAGCTACCGAACTATTGCAGTACTTTACAATGATAACTTTAAGTATAAATCCAACTAAATGTGAATTAATAACTTTTGGTAACAAAACCCTTAATTTTACAATTATATATTGACAATAAATTAGTATATAGTGTTGACAAAGCAGAGCTATTTGGTGTCACGCTTAATAAAACGTTATCCTTTACTCCACATATTGATAAATTAGCATTAAAAATAAGTAAAAATCTATTTCTGCTTAGATGTTTAAAGAATTATGTCCTGGCAGCAATTATATGGCACAGAAATATGGGGCAGCACCTCTAAATCAAATTTAAATAGAATTTATGTATTACAGAAAAGAGCAATCAGATATATGTCAAAATTAAAAATGCAAGACTTGTGTAGGGAAGCCTTTCAACAGCTAAAAATAATGATGTTACCAAGCCTTTTATATCTATAATATCATTTTATACATTATAAAACATAAACTTCCCATGCAAACAAATTCAGATATACATGATCATAACACAGGAAATAAAAGTAATCTGGCTATCATGATGCACAGACTTAGTCTATATGAAAAGCTGCCTAGTTATGCTGGTGTAGAATTCTATAATAGGCTGCCAGCAAAAGTTAAAAGCTATGACAATTACAGAAAATTTAAATCTGCTTTGCAATTTTACCTAACGTTTTTTATTAACTTGAGGAATTTCTAAAATAAGTTACGAGTTTAATTATTAATTCAATGTTATGTACTATCTTGCATCTTGTCTTATATACTTTGATTTTTATCCACTATCATTTATACCAGGATAAGAATACTTGTAATATAATATATGTATACTTAAATCTGATGGCTTGCCTGTTTTCAGCAATGCTCTGTAAAACATAAGGTGATAATAAGGTATTATTATTATTATTATTATTATTATTATTATTATTATTATTATACCTTCTTATTTCATTCTGTTCAGTGCCTAAATGCCAAGAATAGTAGCCAAGATGGCACTCCAGCAAACAGTCATGGAAACTTCCGTGAGTTGATCTTTAAAAGTTTTAAAAGACGTGAACTGTGGTAAGTGAGGTCGAGCTGTGAGAAATGGAATTCTATGTGATAAATGGCATTTCTCCAAATTCTGATGTAAATAAGGAAAACATTCAAAATAATTTGTGGGAATGCAACATGTATGCTACAAGCATTGGTGCGAATCATGAACTTTCACGAGTGGATAATAAATTTCATAAACAAATTAGAAGAGTTTTACAAGAAAATGCATCAGAGGAAACTAATTAAAGTGCTCTAGAGAGATATGAACGAATTAAGTGCAAAGCAAGCACAAGATATCAGAAACAACTGGCCTCTGCTAGCATCAACACATCATGAATCCCAATGGAAAACAATTACAAACAATGGAAGATGGAAACATAAACAGAAACCAAAAATCACAATCATTCCTAAGAAAATGAAAACAGATTCTTGCCTTTAGCCAATTTGACTGAGAATATGAACAACAAAGCACTACAGAAGACAGAAACCAGCAAAGCAATGAGGAAGAAAAATCTCAGAAATTTAAAAAAGACAGTAGACAAATGCTAATATTTGGCAATAATCACGGAAGACCAATTGCAGCAAGAGTAGAAGAAAACCTCAACA
The DNA here is from genome assembly GCA_030765065.1 of Deroplatys truncata. Lineage (NCBI taxonomy): Eukaryota > Metazoa > Arthropoda > Insecta > Mantodea > Mantidae > Deroplatys > Deroplatys truncata. Next base: position 285,754,030 of record CM060990.1, read on the forward strand.
TGCCAGAAATAAAAGGATTAGTGAAACCTGGTGCAATGAAAAGTAAAGTGATAAACAAAGCCAGTGTTAGTGCACAAGACTTTAGCAAGAATGACTGTGTAATGATTATTGATGGCTCAAATGATGTGGACAATGGTAATTCTGAACATATAAACAAGCGATTATCAAACACTAATGTAATTGTTGTGAGTCTGCCCTTAAGAAATAACATGCATAAAACTTCTGCAATTCACAGAGAGGTTGGTAAAATCAACAGTAATCTAGCTGAGCTTTGCAAAATATATAACCACATTAAATTAATCCAGGCTTCAAATGCATCAAGAAACACGTTCAGAACTCATGGTTTGCACTTCAACAAGCATGGCAAAAGAACTTTGGGGGAAATCATCAGTAAAGCTTACCTGGATGCTGTAAAACAAAGCAAGATTACTAATTCTGTTCTAAAAAACTGAATAGCCAATTTACTAGGTTTACAATGGAGGATGGTAAACTAAGGGAAGCCAAAGAGACCAATGATTTAATTGCCAGCAAAAAATATGAGGGCAATCATTTTGTAAATAGTTTTAACATTTTTTATCAAAATGTGCAATGTATCAATAATTAGTTTAGAGACATGGAAATTCTCATTTATCAATTAAATACCACAGAAGTAATTTGTTTAACTGAACATTGGGTAAAACATGGATTTTATCAAGGTAAGTCTACTTAATGACCTTAAAGTACCAAACATTTATTGTAGGGACAAATATAATCATAGAGGCTGTATGGTTGCTGTACATAAAGGTTTAAAATTCAAACAGCACACCAATACTTTACATCTTAAAGGGGAACGAAACACAAAAATCATGTTTCTTCCTAAATGAAGGATATGACCTGTAAAATGCAGTGGTAAGATTGTTTTCTTACTCTGTCACACCTTTACTACTATGCAAGTGAAATAATAACCACCTTATACATCATCAGGGCCAGCCATGCATTGGAAGCAGTTGGGAGATCACAAGTCAGTCATTGCTGTATGTGCAGTAATATGTTTTCATAAATTGCTCTTGTTGGTATTTAAGTTCAAGAGTAGTGTACTATGTGGTGGTGTTTTGGTGAAGATGTTACAGAGTCAGTTTATATTATATAACAATGTAATACTGTCAAAAATAAAATGCCTCAATGTTGTGCATATGGCTGTAATGTGAGAAGGGAAACACACAAGAGAACTCATTTTCACATGTTTCCAAACAGAGACAAATCTCCCAAAAGATACAGGATATGGGTAGAATTTTGCAAAAGAAAAGATTTTTTGCCTGGTCCCGGTGCTCATTTATGTTCCTTTCTTTTAACGACACAGATTATTAAGAGAGACAGTTATTAAAAAGCAGCTTATACCAGATGAACATTTCAGATGGTCTTTATTAAAACCTGGAACCATTCCTACTATAAGGAAAAATGAGACAATTTGAAGATATCAGGTTCTAGTAAGACAACCGATGCTTCACCATCTTCATCCAAGAGCAAATGACAAAGAACAGAATTATATGAGGCTAGAAATCATAAAAACACAGTTTCTGAGCTATGTGATAGTGTTACTTGCAGCAAGACTGGCAACAAAGGCAATGATAAAAGTAGTGAAAGAGAATTCAGAAAAGAAGGTGATGAAAAATCCAAGAATTCAGAAGTACAATGTGAACTGGGTACTGAAATCATACGGAAATATATATTGTTGGAACCTGAAAATATCTATGAAACAAGCAATGATGAAGATCAGGATAAGCTGAATGGAAGTTTCTATGAACTTCATACTTCAGATTCTAAGACAAGTGATAAAGAAGAAGAAGAAGAAGAAGAAGAAGAAGAAGAAGAAGAAGGAGGAGGAGGAGGAGGAGGAGGAGGAGGAGGAGGAGGAGCAGACTTTCACCACACATGGAAATAAAACTACAGTGGAATATTTCATTGTTGCTTGGACATCCCTATACTTATATTTTTTAAGATATGTGTTTTATGCAGAATTGAAGTCAAAACAATTTCTCATTACATTAGGGACAATGCTATGTGTTAAAACAGTGTGCTATTGAGGTAATACATTCACTTGGAACTCACAAAGTTTATCAGGAACGAAACCAGAAGGAAATGCTTTAATAATAAGTTCTTTATTATGATCATCTGGTATATTGTTTCAGCAATTTAAGTCCTGCAAATCACTGGTTTTGGCAATGTTTTCAAGGCATACATTTGATAAAACCATTAGAAACATGGCAGCACCAGTTGTTAGAACATTTTGGGTTCAAGAAAGAAAAAAGAACCTTAATTCATTAAAAGGCTGTAGTATACCTATATGGTTGGCAGGGGATGGGCAATATGACTCCCCAGGATTTTCAGCCAAATATTTAGTCTATTCTGTCATGGATTTAAATTCCTGCAAAATTATTGATTTTTAACCTGTTCAAAGAGGTATTGTGAAAGGCATTTTTGGAAAAGGCTGCTTGTGACAACATAATGACTAGGCTTGCAAAACAGCGAATGTGTAGACTTGAAGTTTTTCTCTCTGACAGACATTAAGGTGCAAGATACCTGTTAAAAACTCAAATTGAACATGAATTTGACATATGGCATTTATCTAAGTCTAATGAAAAAAATTAAAATGGTAGAAAAAAAATACCCAGAGCTGATGGCATGAAAAGCCAATATAAATAATCATTTACAGTGGGCTGCACAAAACTGTAACAAGAACAGTACTGAATTAATTGAAAAATTCACATCAATTCATCATATAAAAAGTGAACATAAATGGCTAGAAGATGGTGAATGGAAATCTTATGAATATGATGAATTGTTGGAAGAGGACCAAAGAAATAAATTATGGATTAAAGGCAAATCAAATGCCTACCATGCTCTGAAGAAAATTATTTTGGATAGCACCTTCTTTAAAGATTTGGCTCATGTTTGACATTATACACATACTGGCAGTTTAGAAAGTTATCACAGTCTTTGTCTCAGATATGCTCCACAAAGAATACATTTTTCATATAATGACCTTCAACTTACATTCATGATAGCAGCACTAGATCACAGTTTCAATGTAAATAAAAAAAGACTAGTGTCAAAACTCAGGACTCCAAAGCATCTGGGTCTTGGATTATGAAAAATAAATATGAAGAATGGAAACTACTGATAATGCATGAAATAAAGAAAGAAAAGTAGAAAAAATCTTTGCAGGCACATTGTGTGGATCCATTACCAGATGCAGCAATTGATTGGTCACTGCCAAAAGATATAGCTCCCAAGCTTCAACCTCCATTAGAGTTACTATGATTGTTTTCAGTCAAGATAAGAAGATTGATCACAGACACTTTATACAATTTTAAATAATAATAATAATAACAATAATAATAATAATAATGGTTTAATTTAAAACTGTTGTTGTTCACCAACAGCACTGGGGATTAATTGATCTGCATTGTTTTCCCTCTGGCTTCCCAATTTAAAGTCTGTAAATGATCACTTTTAAGGCCTTTGCATTTGGCGAGATGCTGTTTGTTCAGTATGACATCTTTTTTCACAGAGAGTGCACTTGGGTGTAGGTAGGCATCGTATCTTGTAGAGGTGTTTTGCGAGGCAATTGTGGCCAGTTGCCATCCTAAATAAGGTCATTGCAGTTCTCCTTGGCATTTTTTGTATATCAACTCTATCTTTAATATTCTTATAATCTTTATCTTTTAATTTATCTTCTTCATCAAGTCTCTGCTGTCTTTTGTTATTTAATTGTTTATTTATTTCTATTTGTCCTACAGGTTTTATTTGTTGTATTGCACCTTTCTTTGCTAATTGATCTGCATGTTCATTGCTCAAAGGTCCGACATGAGCTGGGATCCATCGTAGAGTGACATGATTTCTAGTTTCAACAGCTTTAATTAGGCTTCTTATTTCTTTAATATTTCTTGTTGTTTTATTATTGTAATTTACTATCCCATCTATGGCTGATTTTGAGTCTGATAAGATGACTATTGTTTGTTTTATGTATGGTCCATATAAAATGTTCTGTAATGCTGCTTCTATAGCTGTTAATTCTCCATCATAGTGGTTCCACATTTCATCTAATGTTAGATACTGTGCAAAATGTTTACAGTATACTCCTGCACCAGCATTTTTTTTTTTTTTTTTTTTTTTTTGTTGATGAGGGATCCATCTGTGTATATTTGGAGCCATTCTTTTTCTGGGTATCTTTCATTTTCTGTAGCTATTGCTATGGTTCTCATTTCATCTGGTATATTGTTTTGTTTGTGTATTGTATATATCAGGTCATTCTGATACTGTATATCAATATATTCTATTGGACTTGTTACCTCTGTTGCTATTATATTTGTTGTAATTATATTCTTGTATTTTAAGTTATTAATATATGTTCTGAAGCTTATTTCAATTTTTAAATTACTTATAGTGTCTGCTGTGTAGTACCACTTGTATCTGTTTCCATTGACTTGCAGTTTTTGTGCTAGAGTAATTGTTTTCAACTCATGTTCCAATTCTATAGTTATGTCTTTTGTGAAGCTTTGTAGTACTGTAATTGGTGTTGTTTTTACACTTCCTGTTATTATTCTTAGTGAATTATTTTGTGAAATTTCTAGTTTACTTTTAAGTCTCTTGTTTACATTGCTAATAGTTCTCCTCCATATAATAGGTTAGGTTTTAAGTATGTTTTATATGTATTATTAAGGGGGTCCATGTTTCCACCCCATTTTATTCCTGCTAAATGTTTCAAAATGTTATTCTTTTTGTTGATTTTATTCATTACATTATTTACATGTTCTTTCATTGATAGTTTTTGATCTATTTCTATCCCTAGATACGTTGTTGTAGTTGCTTCTGGTAGTTTATTGTTGTCGATTTGCAGGCATATATTTTCTGCATTATTCTGCATTGTGAATAGTTGTTATTGAGTTTTCTGTATTTATTTCCATATTGTTGTTATTAGTCCACTGTTCTAGGGTAATGATTGTATTCACCATTATTGTAGTTTTTTGTAATGTTTCCCAGATCTTATGTTCTTTTCTGAAGTCCATATTACCATGTCATCCGCAAATATTCCTACTTGTATGTTACCTATTTTCTTTAGTACATTTACTAGGTCGTTTATATATATATATATATATTTAACAGAAAAGCACTTGTAATAGAGCCTTGAGGTAGTCTAACTCTCGTTTGTTTCCATTTAGATGTGACTGTTTTGTATTGTACTGCAAACCATCTTTGGTATAGGAAGGTTTGAAACCAGTTTAGCATGTGGCCTGATATGCGATTAGTCTTCATCTTGTATAGTAGCATTTTATCACCATACTGTGTTAAACACATCTTTGAAGTCGACAAAAAGTGCTAGAGTAGTCTTATTATTATTGTTGAAATTTTCTTTAATGTCCTGTGTGAGTCTTACAACCTGGTATATTGCTGAGCTGTCCTTCCTTTAATTTAAAACTTACTATTTTTAATCCGTGTGTCTGTTAGTGAAGTTTGAAGCCTACATATACTCCGCTGGATTCTGGAAAAGCATTTCTAATACTAAGCACTAGGCATGATGGTATGACAACTTTTCTTCTGTGTCTAATAGCAGTCCATGAATTAACCCAATAAACTGTTTGTAGCAGGAATATCATCAGGTCTTATTTGCAGGATTGTTGGTGGTGAGTAATTTCTTTTTAGCTCTACGTTTTGTTTTTAACGCTAAGTTATGTCTCACAATATTCAAAACATCACAATCTATAACTAATTTGTGAAAATTAGGATGCTTTCTGATACAGACAAAATCACCCTTCATGTTTTCATAGTCCGAGCAACACACACTTTCCTCATTATTATTCATAGGTATACATTCCTTACACTTACACCACTGGATGGAACCTGCACTTCACACTGTCTCAGAATTGCTATCAGAATGGTGTAAATCTTCAAAATCGCTCTTTTTTTTAGCTCAAGTTCATAAGGTCAGATACTATGTTCACTCATTTTCAAAGCGCATGATGGACTACTGTTTATCACCTAGTAGGTATTGACCCGGATTATGAAAAGTGATTGGCTGGATTTAACCCTACTCTTTGTTATTCAGAGAAGTTATGAACTTCTAGTGAAATTAACACACAAACTTGTTAGTCATCTAAAACATCTATGCTGTGTAAGTCTTGTCTGGGTGCAGAGTGACTCTCATGATGTCATGCGTCAACTCAACAACAGGCCTAATCCGATAATCATTCATTGGGATGGTGAAACTGCGTGCATTGTTATTTATTCCTGACAACAAATAAACTAATGTGGTGAATGAAATATTCGTTTTTGAGTTTCATTCCCCTTTAATGAAGAAAAACTATTTGAACACACTGTTACTGGAATAAACATGCTTAAAATTAATTATTATATGAAATTTTAATTCTTTATTGAGTGTTGAGGTTTTACAATTCATTTGGGCATGATTGGCATCGAGCCCTGGCTCCTTTTGCTGATCATACCCAAGCTTACAGTATTTAACAATCATTAGCATTAGTTTTGCTTTTTGCTAACAGATTCTATCATTGTCTGCCTTACCATCTTGCTACTTATCGTATTGTTGAATTCTGAAATCTAACGATTCTGTCTCTAAAATTTCCAGTTCCTTTATATTGACAGTCTCACTAGGTTATGTCCGCTTTGCTATATTCCACTACTTCAGCCCTTGTGTCCAATTTACTTATAATTTCCCTTTTTTTTGTTTTCTTCGATCTCACTCCTTGAACCCCTTTAAGATCTATAATCACTCTCTTCTTGCTATTGCTACTGCCATCACAACACTTACATCATTTACTTCCCTAATGTGAGCTGCTTCTTGTCCTGTTCAACTCTTTACATCATTTTTCCCTATTCTTACATTGAAATCACACATTATTACTATCTCAATATGTGTATACTTATCCCTTAGCCTCTCTGTATCTTTCTCTAAAAGATTATATAAATCTGGAAAACCAAATTCAGTCTTCTCCTCCTCTCATCCATTCTCTCCATTTTTTCCTTGATTCCATCTACTTCCCTCCTTATTTCATGCACCTCTTTGCCAATATCCTCTTTTATTTCATTAGCTACTTGCTTCAGGTTGTTTCTTATGCATTCTTCCATTCCATCCATTTTACTTAGTTTTTCTTCTAGTTTCTCTAACATTCTTTCAATTCTTTCAGGTCCTGGGTTTAATTCAATTGCTTTGATCAATAGCAATATAAATATTATGCTTCCTAATACTAACTAGTTCATCATTATATTTTGTTCCATTTTGTCTTTCCTTAGTTTCATTATCCTGAATAGTCCTATTCTCATTCTGCAGATGGTGAAATCTACTCCCATTGTCACTTATTTCACTTTTCTACTCATTGACAGAGCTTCCTGCAGACACAACCTTCTTCTTCCGCTGCTTACCTCACACTCCATGATTATTATATGTTGCTCCCCAGGTGGAGATTTTGATAGATTTATAGATAAATTTGAATCAATGTTGAAGGCTTACTGTAAAGAAAATGGGAAAGTCATATTATGTGGGGATTTAAGTGTAGATTCTTTAAAAACCAGAATGCAATAACAGAGGGTAATAAAATGTTCTAATATCTTTCAATATGGCAAACTACATCAATAGTCCAACGAGAATAGTAGGAAACACAAAAACAGCTATTGATTATATAATAATTAACAGCAGCATAGGCAAATACAAATTATCAAACTTTGATACAGGTTTCTCTGATCACAATGGTCTCTTGTTAGAACTAAATGTAGAAATATCCAAATGTGTAAGGATCAATTTACCACACTATGCAAAAGATGAAATTCTGATTCTGACAATAATTATTTTATGTCATTAATTAGTAAAGAGTCATGAGAAGAGGTATATAACTCATACACAATAGATTCAAAATGCAATGCTTTTATTAACATCTTTAACCATTATTTCAACACAGCATTTCCTTACAAAAATGTAAAGATACATAAAAAACAAAATATGAAAAGAATGTGGATTACAAAAGATGTTCAAACCTCATATAGGAAACTGCAATATCTTTCAAAAATAAATAAACCCACTAAAAATATTTTAGTTAAGAATTATTTTAAAATATATAGAAAAACATATAATAAAGTTATTTAAAAACTGTTAAAACAAAATCTATAGAGAACCGTATACTCAGTTCTGAAAACAAAGCAAAAACTATGTGAAATGCAATAAAGAAAGAAACTGGCACTCTAAGCCTAAGATAATGGACAACATTGTCCTAAAAACAAACAACACTATAATAAACACTCCATCAATTATAGCAGATATATATATATATATATATATATATATATATATATATATATAATTGTCATTTTAATTCTATACCCAGTAGAATGGCACCATTACAAAATAATACCACTAATAAAGAAATTGAGTAATAGTATCTACTAAATCCAACTACTGAGAATGAGATAACAAACATAATTAAAGCAAAAAAGAAAAGCTTATCCGCAGGTATAGATAAAATACCAGAAAATTTAATTAAATTATGTAGTACACATATAGCGAAACCTTTGACAGAGATTTGCAATCTATCAAAGATAACCTTTGTAACCTTTCCTGACTTATTCAAAATTTCAAAACTAATTGCATTATTCAAGGATAATGATAGACGGGATGTAAATAATTACAGACCAATCTCTACAATATTGGAAACAGTTATGCATAATCAAATTGGCCCATTTCTTGGGAAATATGTATTATCAAACACTCAAAGTCGGTTTAGGAAAAATAAGTCTACTATACATGCATTCTATAAATTAATACAAAATACCATTGAAGGAATAGAAAAGAATGAAAAGACAATTGCAATATTTGTTGATCTCAGAAGGCGTTCAACTTAGTCAGCCACAATATACTTTTAACAAAGCTAGATTGATATGGAATAAGAGAAATGTGTCATGAATGGTTTAAATCCTACCTCTCCAACAGAAAACAAATGGTTGTAATAAATAATACTAAATCAACTATCAAAACTGTAAATTGTGGAATTCCTCAAGGATCTAACCTTCATCTTAACACATATTAACACTATGACTACTAATCCCATCAAATGATGGGTTTCGGGAACTTCAAAAAATTGTGGATCCCGTCAATTGATGGGATCTGATTTTCCGGGCATTTACTTATGATAGTACATCTATCAATGGGTTTCTATCACTGTGCGCTTCTTCTGCATTGTTTTAGTTAGCAATACATGCACTAGAGTGCACCTGTGTACAAATTAGGCCAAGGAGAAAGCAAATAGCCTGTGCTGTGCAACAGGTGCCTTTCTGCATTGAATGACAAAATGGCGTGCCATGGTTTGACCGACAGTGAGATTTTGGAACTATTAGAAAAGAGTTTTAGTGGTAGTGAAGATGAAGAAATTGATTTTCAATGGTCAGATGATGATCTTGAGTATGTTCAGCAGGAAATATTAGGAAATTCAGGTCAGTAATTTTTTGCTTATTTCTCATAATAATTACGTGACAGAAGTTCCATTGTTACATTATTCTTACATGTTTACATACATCTTTTTGTTATTTTGTTACCTTTTGTTTTCAGATTCAGATGATAATAATAATGATGATTCAGAGAAATCCGAATCTGGGGCTAATGTGAGTTCGAAAGAAATTCCTTCATCACCTGGGACCATCAAATTCCAGCGGCAAAAGGCCCAGAGTAGGAGCAGGGAAGCGTAAATGATGTTCAGATTCTGATGAAGGGTGGACTACAGTGGACCAAGTACCCAATATAAATGTTTTTACTGGTGCTAAAGGGATTATGGATGTTACAGAACTGGATGAAGATAGCAATCTTGTTGACCTGTTTTCCTACTTTGTTGATAATGATTTGCTACACCATATAAAAGAGCAGACAAATCTGTATGCAAGACAAATTTTGAGAAAAAAGAGAAGTAATAACCAATTATCTGAAAACTCCAGAATGAGCAAATAGAAAACAGCTACTCTGAAGGAAGTAAAAAGCTTTTGGCCATAGTATTTCATATGAACATCAGCCAAAAGCCTGAAATAGCAGATCATTGATCCAAAAATTCTGTAGTAAGCTGTAACTTTTGCCCCAATGTTTTGAGTCAGGATCAGTTCCTGCTGATTCAGGCAAATTTACACATAAATGATAACAGCATTGCTAAGAAGAAGGATGAACCTGGTTTTGACCCCCTGCACAAAATTAGACCCCAACTGAAAACTACTCATATCAAGTTTCAAGCTGCATACCAGCCAGGGGATGGTGTTACAATAGATGAAGGGATGTGCAAGTTCAGGGGAGGCTGAGTTTCAAACAGTATATGCAACAAACCCAGAAAATATGGGATAAAACTCTACATGCTCTCCGAGTCTGACACTAGATATGTATGGAACTATGATGCGTTTTGTGGACAGGAAAATGTAATCGTTAATGTAGTAAAAAATTTAGTTGGCACTTTGGCAGGTAAAGGTCATATACTGTATACAGCATGGATGCCCAACTGCAGTCGGAAGAGGGGAGGCTGGGTGAACCTCCATCCACCCGCTCTGACATGTTATTGTGAGCATGTAAGCCTACCTTACGTTGCAAAAGATGGGCTGTGTTTGCCAAGCTTCATGGTAGCTTGAATCCACTGTGATATTCTTTAAATATATTTAATACAATACACTGCGGATATCATGCTGTTTGTACATCACATTTCTCTTAGTGACTTTTCTGGCACATCTTATTTTTAACAAGGTTATCAATATTTGTTACAAATGATGATGTATGAAGTATCAGAAGATTTACCAAGTGATTGTTGCTTATCCTATTATGATATTGGCTTTTCATTTTGGAAAAGGTTTGCTCGCAAATGTATGTGGATCCAAAGATTGCCATTACATTATTGCAAACACACATAACTGCAGAAATTTGTCACAGGGCAGTGATTTAAAGAATTCCCACCCTTCTTTATTAGAATATTTAATAGTGGTAGAATTCTTTAATTCAAGTAGTTCCATTTGGAGATTATGTGGAGCCTCACTGCAAGGGAAATTCAAAGAAGTGTTAAATAGGCGAATTTTCGAGTTCAGCATTTTCAGGTTGGCAAATTGTGATTCAAAATTGGCTTGCAATTGCTGTATATCAATGTATTTGTATGGAATGGTGACTAGTATAGTGAAGACCAAATCCAAGCAAGGAAAATGATATAGATCCCCAACTTCCAGCTGATTTCGCCAAAGAGACAGTTTCGCCATGAATGTGTTAACAGCATCAACTAAATCCACTATTGTTTTATCTTTACGCTTCAAATTTGTATTCAAAGCATTCAAATGTTGAAATAAATGTTAGAAACTCAAGGTCACATAGCCATTCTGATTGAGTCAGTTCCAGTAGCCCATTCCCCTGCAAGAAATAAATGCAATAATTACTACATTAAAATATTAACCAGGGGAAAAAAAATTATATATATATATATATATATATATCTATATATATATATACATGGATGATTTACATGAATATTAAGAATCATTAATGCTTACCTGTTCTTTTGTGAAGCTAGCGATCTCGCTATGTAATTGGAAAAAATCTGTTAACATGGTAGCTCTACTCAACAATCTTATATGACAATAATACGGTACTTGTGAACATTCAGATCCCAGTTCTTCTAGTAATTCTTTGAATTGTCTATGGCGGAGGAGGATAGAATTAATGAAATTTACACACTTCACTACAATGGACATAACATTATTCAGGGTAATTGACTTGGCACATAAAGCTTCCCTATGAATTATACAATGAATATATAATAGTTACAAAGTTACACCAATACCACGTAAAAATTCACTCAGTCTACCAATAAACACATTTCCTTGCCCTTTCATGATGGTGCTCCATCGGTTGCGACACTGACAAGTTTAGTCCAGGGAAGCTCATATTTGCACCCAACATTATGAACAGCAGTGAATATATCTTTGCCGCATGCTTTATTCTGAAGAGAAACTATCCTAAAGCTCTTCAAATACATTTAAGTCAATATCAATCCCTCTCAAAAATAGTGCTAGTTGAGCTTCATTGCATCTGTCTGTAGTACCACCTAACGCTAATGAAAAACAAATTAGCAATTTTATTTTTCCTGCAGTTGTTTTTCTATATCACACCCCAGGTCCTCGATCCTCCTTGTAACAGTATTTCGAGAAAGGCTTAATGACTGAAAAGCCTTTATGAAATTAGGGCAAATTTCTTCAGCTGCCAAAATCACACATTCTTTTATGAGCTGGTTTCATATTTTTTCCTATTTGCTCCACAATTCGATAAGAGGCTCTTAGGATATTCCCAGTGTTTGGAACTTGACCAGTAGATTCTTTCACAGTCTTTAATTTTTGTAATCTAGCTTCACCTACAAATGAAACAAATATAGAATTATACAAATCAAAACTAAATACACAAAATCAATGTTTCCAGTGCCATTTCAATATTGTTAATGTCATACCTGAAAGAACGTGTTGTCCGTAGTCAGAATGATGAAACCTTTCAAAATGTCATTTGATATTGTATTAAGATTTTAATTTCATATACTTTTGTACAAATTAAGCATTTTACTTGGTCGTTTTCTTGGATACAAAAATATTCTACTTCCCATGATTAGTGAAATAAATATCTGGACATCTTTGAATATGTCAATGCAAAATGTGAACTCACAAGGCCACCGCCACTGCAATTGAACTTTGTGAATGGTATCATAAATAATGACATCGAACAGCTAGCAGGCTAGCATGTCTGTTGAACCTTTCCCCTCTCGTCAAGAAGGTGTTCAGAGTCCTAAGTTCACTAACTTGCACGGGTTATGGTTGGGCCTGCCTGGTATAGACACATATTACACAAGCCCAACATTAGCGAGAGATCTTGAAAAGGTGAATACAGGTTTGGTGAGGACAACCCAGAAAAACAAAAGAAGAATGCCACTTGCTCTACAAAATCCAGCACTAAAATGTGGAGAACAAATTTCTCAAAGAAGTGGAAATTTGTTAGCTATATATTGGAAAGACAAGAGAGAAGTTTACATGATAAGTACACACCATCAAACTGTGATGCAAACTTACAAAGATAGAGGCGGACATGAGAAAACAAAGTCTGCATGTGTTGTAAATTATAACAAGAAAAAGTTTGGAGTTGATCTTTTGGATCAGAAGATGTCGTATGGGGCAATACGATCATCACACAGTGAAATGATGGCAAAAATTAGAACTTCACTTTTACTAATGTGTATTTTAAATACTACCATTCTGTATAACTAACTGAAAACAAAAACGCTGTCCATGTCAGAGTTCATGAAGCAGTTGTGTGAGGATCTAGCAACGGTTCATAGTATATCAGGAGGGCATCTTTCAAGACTTTCGACTGGAAAGCATTTCCTGGAAAAAATTTCACCGGTGCCAGGCAAGATACATCTATAGAAAACATGCAAAGTCTGCTCATCCAAAAACGATCCAGAAACAAGAAAGGCAAAAAGAAAGGATACCAGTTATCACTGCAGTGAATGCAAAATTCCACGATGTGTTAACCCAAGTTTCAAGATATTTCATACCAAAAAGTCCTACAAAGTTTGACTCTGTATATTCTTGTAAGGTAATTACGTGTATCAGTAAAAAAGCAAAAAACAAAAATTGTTAAAATTTACATTTTTTTATTTACAATTCCCATTTACAACCTGTTGGTTCAACTTTTTCCTCCTGTTTATTATTGTTTTTCATCGTTGAAGCAAAGTAAATAGTAAACATAAGATGTTAACATACCATTTGAAAGAGCAAAGTTCAAGCTTTAACTTCATGTAAGGCTCTTTCCAATCTGTGGAAAACATTTCTTGAAATTAAAATGTGGAATATTGTAAAATTGGCCAGCATTTTAGGGAGGGGTCTTGTACAAACTCCCAGCAGTCAAAGTATTAATGATTTGGCATTAAACCTCCCAAATAACAAACCCATTTTTTTTGCTGATGATACAAATTTGATATTTACAAGGAAAGATTTTCATGAATTACAAATTCGGATTAATAACTCACTCAAAACACTTATGGTGTGGTTAACAAATAATAAACTAGTACTGAATACTAAAACACAGTGGAAATGTATTTCAATATGGGCAATAATGATTATAATAGACCATTACCAATTATAAATGTAAACAATAATGTTATTAAATCTAGTGAACAAACACAGCTTTTAGGGATGATGATAGCTAGCTAACTAAGTTGGAAACCACACATCAACAACACAAAAAGCAGAATGTACAAGCTTTTTATGCAATTAGAGTATTGAGGAAAATGTGTAATATAAAAACTTTACTAGTTGTATATAGCTCATATTGAAATCTATAATAATGTGTGGTATTATTTTATGGGGTTGTAGTGCAGAAGTAATAGAAATATTTCTCATATAGAAACAAATAATACGAACCACAGCGAATGTAAGTAAGGTCACACATTGTAAAACTTACTTCATTGACTTTGAAGTGCTCACACTATGTATTTATACCTTAGAAACCATTTGTTTTATACACAAAAATATTCACCTGTTTAATTTTAACTGTGAAATTCATACTCATTTTACTTGTAATTGTAATCAGATTCATATGGAAAAGAATAGCACTTCCAAGAAACATCAGTCAATTTCCCACACTGGAATTCCACTATACAACGCAATAACAAAAAAAATATATAAAGCTATGAGTAAATGCAAATGATTCAAGCATGTAGTAAAGAAATTCTTAGTATTACACTGCTCTTATAGCACAAAGGAGTTCCTTGAACACCACAAAAACTCCAGCAACAATTGTCAAAAGTGCAAGCCATGTATTTGTAACTTATACTCTGTGCAATGTAAATAATAAGTGTGTTTTTCTTATGTATCCAAGCTATATAAATACATGTATTTTATTATTCTAACAAATACTTGACGAAACTTAATTCTGTAAAACAATATTATGGTGAATAAAGATGACTATGACTATAATTATTTCACTAGTTTCGTTTTCTAGGAATCCCCAGGTTTAGAGAATAATTATTAAATGTTTAGAGTATGTAACAAATCCTTGCTCTTATGGTTGTACATAAAGACATAACAAATAAAAGCTCTTCCATTTCAGAAGAGCTTAGTTAAATATTTCACTATTTTATGCATCAGAAATATAATCAAGTTAATGTTTAATTTGAAAAAAAATATTAATTAAAAATGGTACACGGATTTTATAACAAAGTTGCAAATAAAGAAATGTGAAACTGTACAAGGTGACTGAACAATTCCACATAGTGAGAAACACATTTCTAAATAATTGGCTTCTGGTATTCATTAACATTTTGCATGCAAATCAATTTGCACTTCTAAGTTACAGCCCACAGTGCTTTATCATCTCAGCAGAATTTATCTGCAGAAGATAAGACCGAATTTGGAAGAAAGAAATCTATAGAGCAATTTTTGAGTTTACTTCACTTGCAAATCTATTGTGTTTTTTGTTTGTTTGTTTGTTTGTTTGTATAGGTCAAAGAAAGTAGCATTAAATGAAGCAAATACAGTGCAATATGTGCTTCAGCAGATGTTCAGTTTGACATAACACAAAAGACAATGGAAGTGGTTTCTCAATCTGAAGAAGATGTAGCTGAACATGTAATTTCATTTTTACTGGATGAAATATAAATTGACTGTGAATTCCCTAGAGTGGGGTCAGATGAAAAAGTGAGTCAGTTAGGCAAACAACTGTGACAAAAGAAAAAATCTCTTGATTGCTTTATAGTACAGCAAACCTAAAAGAAAACAGGGGTGTGCTGTGGAAAAGGTTGGATAGTCTTCATTTTGGATATGTGTTAGTGTTGTATTTGTACCGTAAAACTGTAAGCTTTTTACTTTGGCAAGCCACCTTGTGTCACCTGATATCAACAATAAAACAAAATAAACAATGTTTTCCCATTAGATTTTTTTTTTTTTTTTTTGGCCTTTTCTATGCTTTACAGAAAAAATTATCCTTCTCACATATAAACTAGAGTATATTTTCTACAGTTTATGCCCAAAACCAGCTCTGTAACTTAAAACAGCCACTGAGATACAGGTTTTCAAATAATGACATTTTTCTCAAAAAGTTACAAAAATTGTGATTTTTCATCAGTTTTTGTTGAACATCTCACAAGGCCTCATTTATGGATACAATTTTGTGTCACACCATAGGCGCAATGTGATCTGAAAGAACATTTGAGTCTAATGGAAGCATTTATACCATGTTTCCAACAAACATCTTATGGGTCAATCCTAAAACCAAGTAAATTCACTATAAATAAAGCACAATAGAATATTTCTATGACTGATATTTCAAGATACACAATTGTTTAAAGAAAGGGTTTAAAAAATTATCTACACAAACACAACTGTCAAACATTTAATTTATTTTCCAATTGACATTACAACTTTAAATGACCGCATAATAAAAGCATAAAAATACATAAAGATGGTTTTAAAAAATATATACTATGTTTTTATAAAAAAAGTAAAATTTGGACAATAATTGTTAGACATAAATAAAGATAGTTTGATTGACCACAAAATAAGCTGACATATTAATTATGTTTTCTCACAATATCGTTGTATATTGAGGGCATATTGGCACAATTTAAATTGCAAAATAAAATATTTTTAAAAAATGCCAAAAATACATTCTTCACAAAATATTGGCAGCTTTAAAATTATGGCATTAATTGTTCTTCCACACAAGCCGTGTGTTGGACAAGGTTGGAAAGGTAGAATCAGGCGACTGAAAAATTATGTCTTGTGCATTTCACAAATTTTGCTCTCAGTCAGTTTTTAATGCTTCGTGACATGCACCGAAGATGCAAAATTCCATTTTCTCTTTCTTACTGAAAATAAGGAATTTAGCACTTCCATCACCATTTCTTGTCAAATTCTCATTAATTTGTGATGACAGTACTTGATGTGAAATGCATATTTAACAAATTTGTAGTTCTGGCAACTTATTAGGTTAGGCCTCATTTATGGGTACAATTTTGTGTCACACCATAGGCGCAATGTGATCTGAAAGTACATTGAGTCTAAAGGAAGCATCTATACCATACAATGTGGAAGTTGTGAAAGATTCTGAGTTGTGCCAACTGAAAAACATGTTACATGGTCTTTCAGGTCATACGACTAACGCAGAAGTGGCATGGCCTTAATATACATGGATGTACAGGGTGGACCATTTAAGTTAAGACTGTACCATATATCCAAAACTAAGCGTTGTAGAAAGAAATGTCTTAAATAGATGTTGCTTGATATTATGGAGGAAAGTAAATGTCATTAGTCGTGTTTTGTTTGGAGGATGTTATGATGGTCATTTTAGGGTCAATTTAATTTTTTTAAATGGGAACCTACATTTTGTATGTTGTTTTCTCATTAGAAAATGGTTTATAAAAAGCTGTTTATTTTGTGATGAAGAATAAGGAAACAAAATAAAAAATGTTGGTTCCCAATTATGAAACGTAACTTGACCCTCAAATGACCATCCATAGATTGTCCAACCATTCATTGTTCTCTTTATACATGGCCATTCAGAATCTTCGTTGTTATTTAAGTTGGGGTAAGAGCAATTGCAAAGTGTTTTATACAAATGTTTTGTTTTTTATGAGTGAGAAAACAATATAAAAAGGGTAGGTTTCCATTTAAAAAAATTAAATTGACCCTAAAAATGACCATCACAATGTCCTCTAAATAAAACACAACTAATGGCATTTACTTTCCCCCATAATATCAAGCAACTTTTATTCAAGACATTTCTTTCTACAATGCTTAGTTTAGGAGACCTTGTACAGTCTCAACTTAAATGGTCCACCCTGTATATGGACCTATTTATGCACATCATGTTGCTGCATTGTGAGCAAGACAGTTGAGTCAGTGCTGCCACTGTGGGAAACCCAGAGCTGTAGTTTTCGCTTTTCAGTGTGGCTTGTGCTTTGTGCATTCATGTGTTGCGGGAGTGATCTGATTTTCATCATTCACAATGTTATTTAGTATGGATGCAGAACATTTTATAGAAGAAATTTGTTATAGGAGTACAAACTTGGGATGTTGCTGCAGAAAATTACAATTTGTCACTATCTTCTCTCATTCAAGCACAACTATGTCATGTATGCCTTGTGCATAAATAGACTACTGAAAAGTCTGCCATGTCATATCATTATCCATACACACCCAAAGTGCTTACACAAATGAGGTAGCTTTATTGTGATCAGTTGTTATGAACGGAAGCTTTAACATGTGTTAGTGCTTTGAGTTTTGATTGCAAGAATTATAATGCTGAAAGATGCTAATTGTGCTGAGTGAGCTGTAGAATTTAAGTCAGAAGGGTTAATTGTTCCTGTTGGCATATTATGTCGATTTTGTGATTATCAGTTAGACTATAAAAGAAGCGATAGGTTAATACTACTTTACGTTTCACATATGTTGATTAACACATGTGAAATATAGTCATTCATCATTTTTAATGCTCTCCATATGGTCTATGACCTTCAGGAATAACCTCATTCCACCAAGTTATGACTGGGCCCATTTTTGAGGTGGTGGCACTCAGCGGACCGAATCCATTACCACCGATGTTAGGGTGATAATGAGGATGGTGGTGGAATGAGAGAACCTACAGCTTTTATTGTGGACTCCGAACCATGTTGGACCTCCGGGATACTTCACATCGCAAGTCAGAGTTGAAGGCGTGGATTGGGCTGACTTAAAATCGTCACCTCAGAGCCAGGAATTGAACCCTGGTCCCTCAGTACGAGAGCCAGAAACGAAATAACTGTGCTACCCTGGCGCCCAACATGTGAAATACAAAGCAGGTAAAACAAGACAAACTACTACAAGTCACTTTCACTTTTGCAACCAGTTGGAGGATACCACATAAACAGGTTTCACTTTCACTCAGAGTGGTATGTGTCTAATGAGCAGGGGCATGGATTTTGATGACACATCATGTTTTTTTTCCTTTACATCCTTTGCAATGCCTGTAAATACATAAATCCTGGATACAAGCTGCTGATTGCAGAAATACAGAGTTTTTAGGTCATTTTTTGGTCACTTTTCACTGTTTTAAACATTTAGGTCGTTTTAAAAAAAATTTAAGGCATTTTTGATCATTTTTTAAAATTTAAGGTTAGTTTTAATCATTCTAACAATTTTTATACTTCTTAAAAATTCGTCCTTGATTTGTGAATACGGAAATAAAATATATTTCTAAGTTGTCACTCGTTACCACTAGCTGTATGCACAATATATTGCATCACCTCTGCTTACATGTTAATAAGTTGTGATGGAGTCCAGTTGGTTGCATGACATAGCAGGAACGGGGAAGTTGCTAAATCTTGTATGTATTGTAATGAAAAGAAGCTAGAAACAGTGATGTGTATTGAATTTATTTAAAGGTGAGTCGAAATTGTAACACTAACATCACTTAAGTTTACTCACTTAAGTTTACTCACATCAGTCCAGCACCAGAGAACACCACTAGCCACACACATCCCCCAGACAATGACCGGAAACATCAGTTGAGAACATGCTGACGATGGGAACAAGCCGTCTCCCGAAACGCGTTCAAGTAAGAATATTTTAGTGATGTAGTGTAACAACCCTCAACCCTCTTTATTTTAAATTATGACACATCACTGTTACTAACTTCTAAATCTTCAAAATTAGTCATTAACAGAGATAGTATACAACCCTGTTTAACCCCCCTCTGCGCTATGTTACATTCTGATGTATTGTGCTGGTCGATCTTGATAACAAGCTTAACTTCTTTATACATTGCCCTAAGTGCTCTTAATCATTTTCCTCGAAAGTCCTTTTTGTGTTAATTTCTCCCAGATAGCACTGTGTTCCACAGTATCAAATGCCATTTTAAAATCTACGAATACAGTATATACCTTACCACCTTTATTTCTCAAATTGTCATCAAATATTGTTTTCAGAACAAAGACATTGTCAATAGTCGAAAAACCTTCCCTAAATCCCGCCTGAAATTTAGAAATCCTATGGTATGTCTTAGCCCAACACTTAATTCTTTCATATAAGATTCTACTGTAATTTTTTCCAAATATAGAGAGTAGCAAGATACCCCTGTAATTTCCTGGAATGCTGTAACTCCCTTTGCCCTTGTAAAGAGGTTGGATAATGGCGGTTTTCCATGCTTCCGGATATTCTCTGCCTTCAAATATTTTATTGAAGCTTTTTCTATAAAAATCTGCCATTTTATTTAACTTCTAGGGAACTCTTGAAAAACTCAGCTGACAAGCCCTCTATACTAGCTGCCTTCCCATTTTTTAAACATTTTATTGCACGAACCTCTACTGTGCTAATTTCATTGTCAAGCATTTGCACAATTGGAGCCCCGGTCATCCCTTTAGCGGCCAACGTATTTAATTGCGTCCTAAACTCCCCTCCATCATAGACTGTTTTAAAGTGCTTTATCCATTCCCCAACAGGGATAGTTACCTGAAAGAGCATCACATGGGACGTTCTTTACCAGATGAATCCACTTTAAGAAAATGTGATATTCCTATGCACTATAATGAAACTATGGCAAGAATAAGAGATGAAGTCAGAGGGAAGAAGACTTTCATTTCCATAGATGAAACCAGTGATGCTGAAGGTCGATACATAGCAAATATTGTAATGGGGATGCTAGAGCTGGATGGACCAGGCAAAATATTTTTGCTGACTTCTAAAATCCTACAGAAAGTAAATCATTCAAGTATACGTATTCTGTTTGAACAGCCTATGTTCTTGCTGTGGCCTGATAGAATCCAAATGAAGACATGCTGCTTCTTGTAACAGATGCAGCCACATATAGGATTAAAGCGGTAAAACCAATTAAGGACTTCTATCCAAAAATGGTGCATATAACTTGTATGGCACACAGTCTCCACAGAGTAGCAGATGAAGTGAGGTCATACTTTCCACAAAAGGACACGCTTATTTCAAATGTAAAAAAGATATTCGTCAAATCCCCCTTCACACAGAGTACATTTCAAAGCCCAGGCTCCAAGTGTTCCTTTACCTCCAACACCAATAATAATGAGATGGGTCTCTTGGTTAGAAGCTTGTTTTTACTTCTTCGAACATTTTCAAACAGTGAAATCGTTTGTGAATTTGCTTGACACAGAAGATGTTAAAGCAATTGGGACAGCCCAGGAAGTGTTTAGACAATGAAATGGAGGGAAAATTGGCTTATATTAAGATAAATTTTGGCTCTTTACCATCAACTATCAAACATTTTCAAGAAAGGGGCATAGCTATGGAAAATTCAATAGCATTGGTTAAAAATGTTCAAGATAAATTGAACAGTATGGTTAGTGATATTGATGAAAAGGTCTCAATGAAAATTAGAAGCGTGTTGGACAAAAATCCAGGATTCAAAACTGTGTGCACAATTGTTAAAGTACTCTCAGCTGAAAGCTTTAAAACAGAACAGATACAACATGAATTAACAACCAGCGATCGCCACTCTTCAAGTATGCTCCTGTGGTTAGCGCAGAAGTGGAATGAAGTTTCTCAATGTATAACAATATTCTTGGCGACAATCGCTGGTCGTTCACATTCCAGAATCTTTGGATGTACACTGTCATCTATTGTAATGGAGAGGAGAGCTGCTAATTTAAGGTGATTTTTATTAAATTATTACTTACTATGTTTATTTTTAGGTCCTTTTTTCAGCTTTAAGATCATTTCTAACAATTTTTCGGTCATTTTATAGATCACTTTTAGGGTTTTTTACAGGTCATCAAACTCCACACCCTGCTGATGAGCATAAACATTTTGTGTGTGCTACCTCCTAATAATTGCATCTGAATCTTCCAGTGACATATTTTGCTACTTAAACTCATAATCTACAGATATTTTTATCAACTCATTCAACATTAAATTTAAATATATTTTGCAATACACATCACAATGTTTTGAAGAACTTGTTTTACATAACCCGCCAGAAGAAAAAGTCCAGAGGATTTAGGTCTGGAAATCTTGCAGGTAAGTTTACGGGCCTGTTTCTAATTAGAAAAGCCGTTATTCATGATCATGAACGTTCCTGGTAATGTGGTGGAACACTATCATGTAGGAGTCACACATTTCTCCTGGTTTCTAAAGGGAAATTTTCCAATAGGCCTGGAAATGTCTCTTGTAGAAATGTCAGATAATAATTAACTCCATTCAACCAATCGGGGAGAATGTAAGGACCTATGAGGCAATCATCAAGTATTGCTGCCCATACATTCACAGCAATTGCTGTTGAAAATGATGCTCCCTGGTGTTGTGAGGGTTTTCTTCAGCCCATGTATGGTTGTTATGAAGATTGAAAATGCCACGTTTTTGTAAAGCTAGCTTCGTCTGTTGCCATAATTATTTGTGAGAACATCCTGAGAACAAACCAATGGGACACGCCAATCATATGAGCTATTCCCCAACTACTGCTGCTGGGTTGTTAATTTAAAAGATTTAAAACAGCTTCTTCTGTGGCAACATAATATTTCTTAATCGGCCTCCTTCATGTGCTGGCTGCATGCTCCCTGTGTCCAGGACTGTTTACAAGGTCAGCACAAACGTTCTTTGGTTTGGTATCCTTTGGGCAGGAAACCTTTCCTGGTACAATCTGGCAGCATTCTAAGCAGTTTTGCTATAAATTACTAACATATTAAGGTAGTCATGATTTGAAAAAGATTGCATCTCATGTAACTTTAAGTGCTGTATATATGCTTATCCAATAAACACACCTGGGTTCTTTGAGTTTCAATGTATAGTACAATAATACTCTAATAAGGAATCAAACTTCTAGTGGAGTTGACATAAACAAGATGCAGTTTGCAGTCAAATGACTATGAAATGCTTATTGGGTACTGAAGGCATTCCTTCCATTTTACACTATTCTAGTGTAGGCCAACAGCTTACCAGTTGTACTTGTTATTTTGCAAAACATTACATCAACCTTTTGCAGTGTTCGTTTGGATTAAGAGAAGTGTGGGAAACAAAACTGCTAGTCACCCTTCAAGTAAAGGAGAGGAGTACGCTATATTTTGTATATGTCCGGAAGCCAGTTCAGATCACATGACCTACCTCGACCTGTTTGCAATGCTGCTGGTTTCTAAAGTCACATTACGTTTGCGAAAAGGTGTTCGGAATATCCTTTTAAGTGATTAATTATTTCAAAACCCTGTGTGGTGTCACGTATTTACTACCAAAACTATGTCAGAACTGGATTATGCTACCCGTCTTGCAAGAAACAAACTATTAATTTCATACGTTCTTGTTGAATAAAACATCTACTCTGGAAAAAAACTACTTGTCTTTTCGAAAATGGCTGATCAAAGAACAAAATGCTATTATACTCTTTTGTTTGTAACACTTCAATGAAGCACACACTGAAAGGAATGTAATAAGTTGCCTTCCACCTGGTTTATATAAATAAAAACACCTTACCAATTTTACTGGCAGTAGATTGTTCCTAATTAATTTAAGATAAGAAACCAATGGTCTGCGAAGTCAAGTTATGTATATTCAAAGTAATTAGAGACTGATCAATAAATCAAAATCAGAACCAAAATATGCAACTACTCTGTATTAGAAATGAACTACAGCTTGGAAAGGTAAAATCAGATGATTGAAAAATTCAATGCCAATTTGAACCACGGATCTCCTGGTCTCTGTCCGGTTGCTCAAACCACTTTTTTTCCCCCTTGTTTACTCAGTTTATGATTATTGTGTTTTACTGTTTACTTTACTGCTTATTAGGGCAATTATGCATACAATACACACACAAACACCCATGACCATGATGAGACTTGAACTCGTGACCCTCAGCTTAGCGAAGCTATACACTCCAGCGACCACGGCTATGAGAGCCAGCAAACCACTGAGCTATAATGGCAACATGCCGGCAGGACATTAAATTCTCCAACTGATTCGCATTTTTCCCGGTAAACCACAAGGAGATCTCAAATTGTGTTGAGATGACATACCCCAATGGCAACTCACATTGTTGCAAGTACTTTAAGTCCCGGGCTTCATAGTTTCAACCACTATTACATCAATTAATTCCATGAACTACAGTTTGTTAGGGACTTAGTTAAACCTGTCTTTTAACCTATGTGTATAAACTTTGGACAAATGCTTTAAAAAGTTAAGCAATGAGTACAACTCAATTGAAGCTGGAAGTGTCTGTATTCTTAATTTTTAGCAATGATATAACGGATTTAATGCCAATGATAGGAAAAAATATAGAGTGGAAGGGGTACAGCTATCTAAATTTAAGCACAAATAGAACTCGTGGAAAGAAGTCAAAGAGCCCTAGCAATTATTTTATTTAAAATGTAATATTTTCAATGTGTTATCTAACAATATTGCATCACCGAGACATGTAAAGAGCATGTCCCTTGAGAGATGAGGTATCAAGGTCACCTTTAAATGACATGAACAGTTTTGTGTGTGCATGGGTGGGGCTTATTCATCCTTAGAAGCAGGGATATGGCATTGCTGTTGCTGGTGGCAACAAGGAGGACGTAAATAAAGAAAATTATTTATCTATTATGAAATATCTAGTTGCTCCTAAATTTGCTGGATGATCAGTTGAGGCTGGTGGTAGGTTTGTGGTGTCTAAATATCTCGCCAGCCACTGTCTGCGGCTCTCATTGCAAACCCAAACAGATAACATGTCACATGCAGGAGGTTAATTAACTTGGAAGCACACCTATGCTGGGCTCTCTTGCTGGTAGGGGGAGAAAAAAGAAAGCAATTTTTGCTCCTGCTAGTAGGAACTGCCAAGTTCAATTGAGTGAGTGGATTGTGTTGCAGAAAATTTTTAAGAAGTTGTTCAGGTTTTCTTTAGGTTCACATGCATTCAGTGAAAAATGTGACATTGTTTCAAGTGGAAAATTAATGGCTGAATAAAGTCTTTTAAGTCAAGACCACATGGCATTTCAAAAGACATTTTAACACATTTTGGGATGCTGATTTTTCATAGCTATGTGATTGTGCAGGATTATCCAGACCTCTAGCTGGCCTTGACTGCTTCTTTCAAACGAAAATAATGCATGGACAATATGTGGTATCAACAACATGGATAGCTTTCACAATCTAAGAGTTCTCATCGGGGGAAAAAAAAATAAAAATAAATAAATCAAGTAATAAACATATTCAATCTGTAGTTTCCCAAGTGCAATTTGGTAGAACCAGAACGGACGCACTGTTAAGCAATCTGTAGAGAAGTACAATGAAGGAGAATAAATAAATAGATACATAATTGGTCATCTAGTAAATACTTTATGCTATTTGGCTCAGCAAGAACTCCCTTTTAAGGGTACTGATGAGTATGACAGTTCCAATAGTAGAGGGAATGAGAACTCTTTTGAGCAGGTGATAATTTTGAGTACCATCTTCAGACCACTAGTGCATTTTCTGGAATTTCAAATATCATTCACAATGACATTATTGATCGCATGTTTGTGTCTTAATCAACAAATTAAAAAAAAGAAGCCAAAACAGCAAGTTTTGTCTCAGTTACAATGGATAAAACTATTGATGTGTCCAAAAAGGCTCAACTAACAACAGCATTTCATTATATGACACCACTAGGAAGTATAGAGGAAAGATTTGTTGGCTTTTGTGACATAGCTAGTGACCACACAGCAGTTAATGCATTGAGGTATTTGTTCAACGTGGTGGAAGAATTTAAATATGGTGATAAACCTCTAGCTCAGAAGTATCAGGGCAATCATGATGGCAGGCGAGCATAATGGATTGAAAACTATAGTCAGAGAAAAATGTATGTTGCTATGCTCACAAACTCAATTTAGTATTTAACAATGGTCCAATAAAATAAAAATCTGCAAGGTATTCTTTTATGAACAATAACCTGTAAATCTGTTTTATTTCAAAGTTGCCAAAATCAACAGAAAAGCTAGTATGTGGAGTACACAAGTACATTTTGCTGTGCTTGGTATGAGATGGAACTACAAAAGCAGGATGACTGATGTAATTTTCAGTATGAAAACTGAACTTTCCTCCTTGTTTAAATCAATACGCAAAGATAAGGGTGAAAAGGATGGTGAAAAAAAGAGCTTGTGCTGTGGATTACTACTACATGCTTATAAGCTTTGATTTCAGATTAGTGTTCTGGTTTCAATCTAAAAAAACTGGTTCTTTATATACCTTAGACAAAAAGATTTTTGATATTGGTTTCAGCAAATAAAACACCACTGAGTTCAGAAGCAATATGAGTACCTTGCTTGAAACTTTTGAACAGTTGATTTGGTTTAAAATGCTGCATGATTAGGAAGAGTTATAAACACCAATGTGTTCCAGGATATTAAAATTTGAACAAGGGGGAAACGACATGAAATCATCTTAGCATTTATTTTATAAGTTCACTGATATAACACATTCTGGATATCAACTGACTTAAATGTATGTCCTTGCTCAAAGTGCATTATGTGAAGAGTAAGAAAAGGTTTTTCTTTAATGCTTTTCTTAAAGATTACAGAGTGTACTAAAAAACTATGTGCTTGAGAAATTAACTTTATTGTATATTAGCTGGCTGCCTGGCATTGTGCAGGTAGCTCTTTAAATTCTAATGTTGAATTAATTAATTTTAATTACCTCCCCCATTCTCTATTAAATGATTATCTGTAAGATTTTTATGGTGAATTCTCTCCTTTGCACCTTATACCTGTCTTATTTGGCATTGCATTGGTACAATCTGTAAGTACAGGGTTTAAAATAGGGATAGGGGTGATTTTTTAAAGTTGTAAGTAGTCTGCAATTTGCACTTGAACCTAAAATGTGAGTGTCCAAAGTTTTGTCTCGATTGGTTACATAGTGATAATATGTAAATGGTTGAAAAATATGAGTATGGGTAGCATTTTGAAGTTGTATGGCAACCCATAATTTTTGCCAAGTCCTATAGTCCAAGTGCACTAATTTAAGCCCTAAGTTGACCAAGCAGTATAGTTTTATAAAGGTTTGAAAATAAAATAAGGGTAACTTTTAAAAATGTTGAGTACTATATAATATAATAAGGATTAGGTGATTTTTGAAAGTTGCAACATTATGATTTTTGCCAACTCCTGTTGTATAATTGTGCAATATTTTAACGCCTAGCATTGCCATATGGTAACATAAGTAACACATTCTTAAAGTTGTTATTGTGCTTTCAAAAATTACGCTGGAGGTTTGGTACTGCTGCTAATCACCCTGTAAAGGAACCACATTTACGGCAATATAGTGTTTATTGTCGTGTTTGTTACAATAATAACGTACAGATTGTTCGAAAACTGCTATCGCTGAATGTGAAGCAGAAATGGACATCTGTTTCGAGTAAGTATATTTTTATATGCTTAGAGTTATTATGTGGATTATTTATTGGTAGTATATTTATTTGTATAGTACAATATATATTCTCTGGGAGTTACAAGGTGATTCAGAAAAAAAAGATGAAATTATGGCTTCCTAATTCCAATGTTACCATATGGCAATGCTAGGCGGATATACTCAGTAAGACGTATATTTCACTATGTTGTTTCAGGAAAGGCTTTCACTTGCTGAAGCACTGGAGATTATTTACAGTGATGATATTGATGGTGATGTGTTTATTGAATCACCACTATCAAACGTAGACACAGATGAGGATTCTGGAAATGAGGATGAAGGCGGATTATCTGACAACCTGACATCTCACCAATTACCGGCTAATGCTGAAATAAGGTTACCAAACAACGAAATAAAGATGTTGACCAAAACGAGCACAACCCATTGGTACAGATACTAGATGTGGCCATTCAGAACAGCTGGATTTTGTACAATAAAGCCAGAAGACAAAGAATACCTCTGCTGGATTTCTAAAGAGAAATGGCTACCATCTATCTCGCAAGATACCATACTGTACCAGAAGGAGTTGGAAGACCAACAGATTCCGGATATCTCTTAGTGATCACATGTCAGATTTTATAAGATTTGATGGAACTGGCCACCTTGTCCAGTCAATGGAAGGAGGAAAAAGGAAAAGGTGTGCTAATGATAACTGTAAATCAAGTGCGAGAACAGTTTGCTTGAAGTGTAGTGTGGGATTGTGCATGAACTGCTTTATTCCCTTTCGTACTCATTAGATTTTGTATGATTTTACAACTGCAGGAAATACTGATGTACCTATGTATACCATAAAAGCATTTTTGCGGAATTACACAATGTTTTTATACTTAGATAAAATTGTTAAATTTTTGGGGTAGACAGCATTACCTTTAATAATGATTGTAGAATAGTAGCCTGCTGAAGATTCAGAATACAATTTCTTAATGAAAATTATACATCATAAAACTAAGTAGTGGAAGCACCTACGTTACCATATGGTAATGGCAAATATTTTCAAAATTGAGTAATGAATACTTATTTTTATATTTTATTCACTAAATTTGTGTTACTTAGAGACATAATAAACTAGAAAACCAATAAAAATGAACAAAAAAATAATTAAGGCGTTAATGGGTTAACCATATGGTTGTAACAGTGCAGATAATGTAGGGGTGGTTGTTTTTTAGAGTTAAGGTAGCTTATAATTTTTGTTGGATTTTATATATAAGCATACAAAGTCTCACCTAGATACGCCAAAGAATGTTGATTTGTAAGTTAGGGTTATCATTTTTGTCAATTTCTAGAATAATTCAAATGTACCCGGTTTTGTCAAAATCATACCAAAAATATTGCTTGATAACACTTCAGTGAAATATGATGGAAATGTGGTGATATGAATGATATACAACCCCAACTCCGCCTAAAATAACCCTATTTTAAAATATTTTAAGACTCCCCATTTACCACTTTGGGCTTGAAGTGATTAAACATTTGCCATATTTGCAATAAAGTGCCAAAGTAGCTGGTGCTTTCCATATTCAATGGAACAGGATTGAAATTTGGTGACATGAATATGAAAAAGATACTCCAAACCCCTCAGTTTTAAAAATTTTGGAAACATTACATAGCCTGTGATCATCTGGAAGAATATGGTTTTTCAATGGTTAAAGAATTATTAAAATAAGTTTTGTTGTTTTTACCACTTGCACTTTCAGACAGGCACATACTCACTTTCTCTCTTTATAATATTAATACAGATATTCTTCTTCAGAACTCCATAACCAGGTATCTATGAGCCTTGCCAACAACTGCATGTCACAGGACTTGCCTAAGCTTTGGCAGAATTATCATTTTCAACTCTACAGGGAATACACAATATTTATGCAGTATTTATTAGAGAATTGTTATTATAGTGTAAGTGAATATCTTTGTAAATAATTTGTATTATTACTGTAAATAATGTTTATTATACTGTAAAATATGTGTATTTTTATTAATATGTGTATCGTATTAACCCTGACATATTCTATATCATATGTACAAATGTACAATATTGATAAAAAAGAATGAATAAACAATACAATACACATTTACCTATGGAATACTCGAACTCAAAATAGACTGTCTTCTCTTTCCTTGTTATCAGCAGAGATAACATTTTTTAAAAGACTTCAAAAACAGCTAGGATTTGAAGATTCTGTCATCCACGTATTCTTAGAGAAGAATTGGCAAATTTAACTCAAACTTCAAATAAAGCAATATGCAGTTTGGCAATTTAAATTTTATATTGCTTTACTGAGCACTAAATTATTGCATGTTAGACTGCCTTCTCTATTTGGCCCTGGCCACTAAGATGGGCAGACATATAAATTACCATTACATGTTAGTACAATTAGTAATTCTTATATTTATTTATTTATATTTACATTAATTTTCCTCTTTTAACCGTCCATATCCATTTATTTTTTTACTTTCTCTAAGTATTTACCCATATTTTTACAGTTTTTGTCTAAAATTGTATGTATATCTTTATTCCTATTCATTCCATACCATGAACTTTCTTTTCTCCAAATCTCTGTTTCTTTGCATTCAAATATAATATGTTGTATATCTTCCCTTCCCCCGCATAATGGACATTCGCCTTGTGGATAGCCATTTCGCTTCCCTTTTAACCTCCATACTCCTGCTCTTAACTATGCTATATCCCCTCTTTCTTCTTTATTTGTGTTATCTACATATTTCTCTCTTTCCCAATGTTTTTTTATATTAACATAAACAACCAAATATCTCTTCTCAGTTATCTGACTAAATAATTGTTGTATCTGGATGTCTTCAAATCTTCTTCTAATACTCTTCCAAAAACCTTTGTGGTTTGCATCTCTTTTCTCCAAATATCTCCCATGTCATTGTTCTCAAGGTTATTTCTTAGTTTGTTTACCCAGCCTGTGTTTTTTAAGCTAGTTTCTTGGTATTTTAGACATTTTTGTAATAAATTATCATCATCAGAATTCAGGATCCTGTGCCAATATTTCAAGGCTCTCTCCATAGCCATTCCTTTTCTTGTTATTCGTCCCATTTCAATTTGAGCCACTTCATTTGCTGTAGCTGTTGGCAATCCTAGAACTTCCTTACAAAATGTTCTGTGGACCATGTCCACCACCTCCCACCCATTTTCAAGTCCCCATATTTCGATCCCATATAACATTTGTGCCTCAACCACTGAATTGTGTACTCTTTCCAACAATTTCACCTCCAACTCTGGCATTTTAAATAAACATTGTCTAACAGCCATCATTGCTGCTCTTCCCTTTGCCAGAGCCGATTTCTTTTGTTTCTCCCATTTACCTCCTGCATCTATATTTATCCCTAAGTAGGTACAGTCTCGCACCACTTTATACTCATTGCTCCCTTTACTCCATCTCTCATGTTTACCCAATTTCCCTCCTTTTTTAAACACTACAATTTGTTAAAGATTAAAAACAGAAGCGTTATTAACAGTGAAGTATTCATCATGATTTAGATTGAGTCACACTTTTTTACACTCACCTTCACAGTGAAGGTGAGTGTAAAAAAGTGTGACTCAATCTAAATCATTACAATTTGTGTTTTCTTTTCATTTACATTTAGTCCCCATTCTATACAGTATTTATCTATTTCCTAAGGACAATTTTAGTCCATTTACTGTAATGGATACTACTACTAAGCCATCTGCAAAGAGGAGACCAGGTATCTGTATATTATTTACTCCCGGTAAAAGATTATTAGTACTATTAATGTTTTGTAGTATATGATCTATAAATAAGTTAAATAAAATTGGGCTTAATTTACATCCTTGCCTTAACCCTTTCTCTTGGTATATTTCACTAATTATTGCCCCTTCCTCATATTATACACAAAAAGTATTATCTCTATATAAACCTTTTAAAGTAGTCACCATTTGGTTACTTACCCCTTTCTTTAATAATTTGTACCACAGTAATTTCGGCTCTATTCTAAATTTTATATAGCATTTTGCTCTTTTGATTGCTTATTGACAGTGGAATCTCGTTAATACATTCCTTAGTAACATTTTTTCCCATATATGATGTAAAATTATAGAAGTCCTGTTCCCAGATGCACCAAATGCTATAAAAACATTTGCTTAGCACATGAGTCTGGAAGCAGCACTCATTGAGTGCAGAAAGCATTTCCCCTCCATTACCCCTTTCACCACCCTCACTCAAACAGTGTCTATGCACCTGTTATGCAACATAAGGAGCATGGAAGCAATTAATGGTGCATGTTGCCTTTAACTAAGGAGGAGTATGGTGCAGCGTAAGAGAAAATATTTTTCCATAAGGAATGGTAATTGATTTTTTTTTTGCTGTGTACCTATTCATTTTATTGCACATTTTAACATCAGAAGGCACTTCAATATGAAGCATGCCAAGAAGTATGGTAAAAGTATCATTTCAGATATTGTTTGTTTATAAATGTAATAAGCTGCAGAATTAACTTATCCATTAACGTTTAGCTGTGACAACTGATTGTTAATTAATAAATGCAATGAGCAGCGTAATGTAGTTCTACACAACTTTGTATCAACATTAGTCGACCTCAGTGGCAGGCACACAGGTCGATTCCACTGTAAGTCAACTTAAAAAGCTACAGCCTATGTCAGTAGATTTACTGCCATGTAAAAGAACTCCTATGGGACAAAATTCCAGCACACCGGCAATGGCTACAGGTCTTAGATGCAGAACCCCACCATCATTAAATAACCATACACTATTATTATTACTATTATCATTACTATTATTAATAATCAACATCAGAATTTTTTATCTATTATAGTGGACAAGAGAAAGCAGTTGTTATAGCATCTAAAAAGGCAAAACACAGAAAAAAAGTGCACAAGATAGCCAACAAATCAAAGCAAAAAAAATGGTTTGTGTCAGCTATCGCATTTCCAAATATATTGTGGAAAAACTGAAAACATTTACAACGGGGGAGAATGCAAAAGGCTGTTTAGTTATAGCCACAGAAAATGTTTGCCCTAACATTGTTGAAAAATTTAAGTGCATCAGTCTGTCACCTCACACAGTTGCAGACAGAAGCACGAAACTGAGTTGTAATGTAGACACACAATTAATGAATAAAATACAAACTATGAAGTAATTCTTCTCGGCAGTAGATGAAAATACAAATAATAAAGATATTGTTCAATTAGCCATATTTATTGGGGGCACTGATAAACACATGAGTGTGACAGGAGAGTTTCTAGTTATGGTACCCCTTAAAGTTCAAACATGTGGTAGTGATTTTTTAAAAGTAGTTTTGCATATTACAGAAAGGTTTGAATTGTCATGGGGTAAATTAGTCATGGTAGTCACTGATGGGGCACCTTCAATGATAGGAAAGGAGAATTGTTTTGCTGGACTTCTGAAAACATTTTTAAATGAAATACACATGGATACAAAGGAGTTTAAAATCATACATTGTATGATACACCAAGAGAATCTATGTGCATCATCTGCAAATATGAAAATTTCATGGACATAGTTGTAAACGCAGTCAATTCTATTAAGTTGCATTTCTTGTGTCATAGGCAGTTCTCGAAGTTTTTGAATGATCTAAGTTCAGAAGATTTAGATCTCTCCTATTATTGCAAAATCCAATAGCTAAGTAGAGGAACAATGGTAAAAAGATTTTTCCTACTGCGTAATGACAGATGCAATTTTTTGGAATCAAAGGTTAGTATTATAAATGGCATGTGTTGTAATATTTGAAATATTAAATTATGAATTGAGTCGGTTAGTTAAACCATATATCATTAAACATTAGTCTAAAAACATGCATAAGTTATGAAGAAAAGCTGGAAAATTACATCACCGACATAATGATTGCCACCCAGTACCTCAGAGAACCTAGGAAAAACCTAATAAAGAGGAAATGTGAGAAACCTTTACAACAAATAGAATCCCGAACACACAATCAAAACAGCCACAACAAAACAATACAAGCACTAAAACAAAAACCTGTGGTATATGACAAAGCTGACAAAGGAAATAAAATAATAATCCTAGACAAACTGGACTACATAAACAAAATGGAACTCTTCTTAACAAACCAGGAGTACGAAACAGTTAACAGAAACCCACTAAAATCTTGCACAACTGCAGTAGAACAGGCCCTAAAACTCAGCAGTACAATCAGCCAAAAGGACAAATATAAAATCAAGCCTGACAACCCAATATAACCCAGAATCTATGGATTACACTGGTCAACATTGATTCTGCGGTATAAAGGAAAATATGTCACTAATGGAAATCAGTGCCCTGATTTCAAAAATGAAGTTCGTTTTTGGTTATCACATCTAGTTTTTATGATATGTGCATATATGTCTATGGTGCTAAATTCATTCAGCTTATACAGCTTACTGCTATGTTTCATTATGCTATTCCAAATCTGTTGTTGATTTTCTTCCTAATAGGCTCACTTCTGTCCTCCCTTATCACCCAGATGTTTTGGTTTATATTCCCATAACTTAATAGTTTTGTTCTATGGGTAAGGTCTGTCTTCTTGTGAGGTATTTATGTTTACATTTACACTATCATAGATCTCAGCTTCAGCTGAGCTGAAAACTTGCGTTAATATGAACGTTTGTCTTCACTGCTAAAATAAAAGTTTGGATATGACTTCTACATCAGGATTATGCAGGAGACAGTGTCTACAAAGTCCTCAGAAGCTTTGTTACATTTGTGGGTGTTACATGTTTGACGGGAAGGTACATAAAATAGACTCACAAACAAAGAAACTCTCATTTTTTAAAGAGAAAGTTGACCAGGATAAATTGTTCACGCCTCATATTGCATGTAACAGTTGTATTGAGGGAATATGTTATTGGTATGAAGGAAAATGGAAGGCAATGCCATTTACCAAACCAATGATATGGAGAGAGCAGCAGAATCACCATGACAATTGTTACTTTTGCACATGCAAAGTTGCTGGCTACCAAAAAAAAACGAGGCAGGAATTAAATATCCAAATCTGGACTCAGCTACGAGGCCTATTCCTCATGGACCTGAACTACCCATACCTACACCACCAGCAGACCTCAATTTTAATTAAGCGGCTCCGTGACTTCCAACAATGAGTTGGTTTCTGATCCAGAAGTATTTGACAATTCGCCACAACAGTTGAATCGGACATTATTGCGTATCACTAATTACAATTTGACAAGTACCTACTATGCACAAAAAGTTCAACTTGTGTTTTATGTGTATGTGTGTAATCTTATTCAACAGTGGGCAGGGAAGCATATGAGCCAAGTAACTGGTGTCCTTTTATTGATTCTTCCAAACAAAGTCTTAGGGCAGTGTTACTTCATAATGGCAACAAGTTAGCTACAATACAGCTTGCACATTCTACGAATCTAAGAGTGTCTTATGAAACTCTGAAGCGTGTTCTTGAGAAAATTAAGTACCGCGACCATGAGTGGCAAATATGTGGTGACTTGAAGGTCATTGGTCTGTTACTAGGACAACAGGGAGGATACACAAAATTCCCTTGCTTTCTTTGTGAATGAGATAGCAGGGCGAGGGACAATCATTGGGAAACTGACCAATGGCTTGAGAGGCAGCAACTGGAACCTGAATCAAAAAATGCTACTAATGGCCTCTTGTTGATTGTCAAAAAATTTTACTCCCTCCATTACACAAAAAACTTGGCATGATGAAACAATTCGTGAAAGCACTTGACAAAGTTACCCTTGCTTGCAGTACTTATGCATAAAGTTTCCATCATTGTCAAGGCTAAAATCAGAGAGGGAGTATTTGATGGACCACAGATAAGGAAATTGATGAAAGGTTAATTTTACCAGATCTTTGAATGAAATTGAAAAAGATGCATGAAATGGATTCAGAAAGTTTGATAAGGAATTTCTGGGCAATGTGAAAGACCCTCAATACAAAGAAATTGTCAGAAATATGCTGGAAAATTTCAGACTGCTTGGCTGTAATATGAGTTTGAAGCTTCATTTCCTCAAGTCACATCTTGACTCTACTTTCCATCAAATTTAGGAGCTGTTAGTGAAGAGCAAGGTGAAAGGTTTCACAAGGACTTGAAAGATGTTGAACATCATTATCAGGGATGTTGGGACATACATATTTTGGATGATTACTGCTGTTGTCTTACACACGATGAACCTACCAGAGAACACTCGAGAAAATCACATACATTGAAGTTCCATGGGAAAAGAAAAAGGGGTATACAAGATAACTAACATATATTCTCAAATTCAGGTATGCTTTCATGTTGTTATTCTTCTTTATTTTCTTTAAAAGTTGTATAGGAGTATGTAATATTTTTTGCAAATTTTACAATGTATTTTCATTGAAGATCACTTCCCCCATTTAAATTCACTAGAAAACAAGCAGTTGCACCTACATCCATCATGTATGTCAATTTTGGAGATCCGCCACTTGGAATTTAAAACAAGATTTGCAGACTTAAAAAAAACGGATAAAGATATTCTCCTATTTTCCAATCCATGGTCTTTCAATGCCATAGAAGCTCCAACTAATTTACAATTACAACTAAGTGACCTAAAAAACAGTACACCTCTTAAAAGCATCAGATAAAAATGGTACAGATCAGTATTCAATGCTATCTGTGGACAAGTACCCAGACTTGATAAATTTTGAAGAGTGCACAATTTCAATGTTTGGTGCCATGTATAGCTGTGAGCAGTTATTTTCCAAAATGAATCAAATTAAAATAAATACATGATGCAACATAAGTGATCACCATTTAGTTCCCACTTTATGTTTGGCAAGCACTACTTTAGAACCAAACATACACAAACTAGTAGAAAGTAAGAGATCTCAAAGATCTAATAATCTATAATCGTGCAAAAACAAGTGAAAATTCCCTTAAATTACAAGGTGTATTTTTTGTATATTTATAAGACCTTATGTGGAAAAGGATAGCTACATTGATTTCACTAAATGTTGCTAAAAAGTTTTCATTACTAATATAATGCATTAATACATTTGCTATTCAAATGCTATGCCACTGATTCAGACTACGGCTGTGCAGAAGTGGGACGGCCATAAACCAACTCAGTGTTTTTCACACGCACAGAAAGTGGAGTGAGGTTATCATGATGTTTCTCCTCTACTACGAGTTCCCGGCCCCTGTAAGTTCAAAGTTTGACATCCTTATTCACTATTTTGGTCAATCCTTGGTCAGCCCAGTTGGCGTGGGGACCAGCAACCAATGACATTCATGCATCTGTGTGATGCAATTTGTGTGGGTGGGATAGAGAATGCTTTAACTTGGCGTGGGGACTGGCAGCCAATGGCATGCATCGGCAGTATGTAATTTGTGTGGGTTGGATAGATGCTTTAGCTTGGCAAGGTAAATGCTGACGATAGTAGCTAGTGTTGACTGAACATACGTACATAGTATTTTAACTTTTTACTACTTACAGTAGAGAAAAAGAAAGTGCAGTAAATAACAGTGAAAAACTGAAAATCCTTCAAGAAGTAGATCATAATTCAAATATGAGACATGTGGATATAGCGTTCCTTCGTCGTTAAACATTCCTTCGTCAACCTTAAACACGATTGTTGGCAAACAAACTGATTGAAACTGCTTTTGAAGAAGGGAAAATTGCTAAAAGAAAATGTAATCGCCATGGTCGTTTCCAGAATTAGAAGACATTCTATTTAAGTGGCTTACACAAGCATGAGCTACAAACATGCCAACAGACAGTACTGTGGTTTGAGCTTAGGTGACACATTTTGATTTTGAAGGTTCAAGGGCAGATGAGATTCAAGAATCAACATGACTTAATTTACAGATGTGTGCAAAGTGATGCTGCTGTCCTAGGTAATGATGATACACTGTGCAAAAATATAGAAACATTTACACCACTCCTGTCAATTTCAAAAAACTATAGCCAACGACATTTATAATACAGTTGAAACAGGACTTTTTTTCCATCCTCTGCCAGATCAAAATCTGGATTTTGAGGGCACTAAGTGTCATGGTGGAAAACTTAACAAGGAGAGGCTAACAGTTGTGCTGTAATGAAAGTGAAATTGAGAAACTGATACCACTGCTTATTGCAAAAGGCCACAGTCCACAATGCTTCAAGAATGTGTGATCTTTTCCATGTAAGAGCATTTCCAACACAAAAGCCTGGATAACTTCTGTGGTATTTGAAAACTTCTTACGTGCATGGGATACAAGTCGGGCCATGAGAAACAGGAAAATTGCACTCTTCATTGATCCACCAACTGTTTCAAATTTAAGAAACATATAAAGATGATTTTCCTCCCAGCAAACTGCACGAGTAAGCTACAACCTTTAGTTCAAGGTATAATGCAGTGCATAAAGCAAATGTATCTTAAGAGGCTGGTATTGAGAGGGTTGGCTGCACTGGAATTGACAAGAAAAATCACCTACCTAGATGGCATGCATTTCATCCAGGCTGCCTGGGTTTCTGTGACACAAGATAACATTCAGAACTGCTTCAATAAAGCTGGCTTTTGTCGAGTTCTTGGTGATGATGTCATGCTGGAAGATCAGTTTTCCAAGTGTAAAGAATAGCGCCAAATAGCCATTAGCATCTCTTTTGAAATGTATGTAAACATTGACAGTGGAATTTCAATGTGTGAAATGGCAAAAGAGATGAAATACTTGAAGAGATGACAGAAGTTTGTCAGTGTAGGATGAAAGTGATAATGAGCCAGATGCTGAGCTAATTCCTACAGTGTCAGAAGCAATGGAGGCATTGGACATAGTGAAGCAATATGTGTGTAGTTTCGAAGTTGAGGTAAGGAGTTTACTAAACAAGATGGACAACAATCAACCATAGATAGATCTTTCAAACCAGTGTAAATATTGTACATATTTCATATTTGACTGATATAAGATTTGATATAAGATGTATTTATTAGATTCTTATTACAGAATTGTAAAATTCTTAAATTGCAGATTTTGTCTTTTCATTAACAGGTTTTCCTGTCTATGATATCCAAATTCTGCAAAAACATACTAACGAGATTCTACTGCAGTTATTTACTAGTCATTTCTGATATTTTTTAGAATTTAATATTTATTTATCTATTTTAATTAGAATTGCGGGTCCCTTAAGACACATGGAAGTTATTCTATGCAAGTTTGTTTTGAACTTGCAGTATGGCGACCGACAACATCTATGAACTTCACTTGCCACAACCCTACTTTGAAACTATATAAATGTATGAAATACTATGATATAAGACACATCAACATTTAAAACAAAATTAAATAATAAAAATCTATATGTGAATGAAAATAAATGAACAAAATAAATCACAAAGATTAAGAGACGAAACCTTTAATACAAGAGTGAGAATATATATATAGAAATACAACATTTACAACAATTTCTTTTAATAATGATAGAACAACTCTACATAAAATTGAAATAGAAATGCTTTCAAATAAATGTTGAGAAAGAAAACATCTTTATGTGCAAAGGCAAGATTGATGTACAAAGTAGTGTGACATCAAAATTTATAGTAATTCATTTAAGTAGTTATAACTGTATGTGGAAGCTAAAAGGGAAGTATTTTACTGACTTGATGGATAATGGTACTTTACTGTAAAGTTTGATGTCCATTTGTACTGTACTATTCTGGAAGGTTTTTGTGTTTATTGTACTCCAAAACAGTATTGTATCTTGTTGTTGTATTTATTGTGCTAAGAGTTTTACAATTTGGTTGTCTACTGCACTTTGACCCTGGACACTCATTCAGTAGACAATGAGTAGACACTCAATCTGTTTATTTACATTTTACAATTTCTTGTCAATAAGTTATCTTGCTCTTTTTTTTTCAGTTTTTTTTTCATGTCCCATTTCCACTTGTTTTTCACTTTTCATTTTTATAATTGAT
Source organism: Deroplatys truncata (assembly GCA_030765065.1). NCBI lineage: Eukaryota > Metazoa > Arthropoda > Insecta > Mantodea > Mantidae > Deroplatys > Deroplatys truncata. Next base: position 285,793,371 of record CM060990.1, read on the forward strand.
GGAAGTGTTGCAATTGTGCTTTCCTATGTTTTGTTTTATAAAACATGATTTGTTTACAATTATACAACATAGTGGATAGATTTTAAGCTCCTTCAAAATATGATAATCTTAACCTCCTTTTTGGTTTTTATAAAAACTCTAAAAATTCTTTGCTACATAACTGCATTACAAACAGCCTTTCACATGGTGGAAAATTAAAGACCAGAGCCTTATACTGAATATATACATGCAAAATATAAACCTTTAAGTGTTTCTATTGAAAATCAGAGTGTGCACTAATTGTCTGAAGTTATAAACAATGACCTTAGCTTACCTTTTAATGCATTTGAGCCATTTTAAATTATTTTATAGCCAGATTCCTAAGGATTTTGTAGAAGTTTCATTTTTAGAACTACACTGGAGAATTTTATGATAAAACTATCAATGCTTATACTTTTCAATGCAGAAAGGTGAAGTACATGGCTACAGTTTTGCTTTTAGTTAATTTTAATTAGATATACTGTTAACCATTGTCAGGTGCAATTTAATATATTAAAATGCTGCATCAGGTTCTACAGGTGGCATTTAATTATTAAATGCAAATTTCATTGGCAAGACTGGCTCACTGTGGTTGTCAATTTCTTAAAAAGGAGTTGCTAAGAGTTGCACTCATAATGTTTTTCATCTATAAGCAGAAAATTATTGTTTCAAAGTTTGGTTTTGCAAAGGGATTGTTGATCCCTGAAGAGATGATTCAGTTGTTCCAAGAATTTGATGAAAGTTTCGGTGATGTGGACTTATTCAATGCTGAGGAAGAAATAAGTGATTTAGTTGCATCTGAATGAAAAATAGATTCATGTGAAGTTGACAATGGCTCCAATTCTGACCTGGAATGATGTGTGTAATTATAACCCTGGATTATGTAGTCTAACAGCTGCTAACTTCAAGCAAATCTACAGTGCTAACTATAGAAATTAGGTTCTGCAAAAAAAAAAAAAAAAAAAAAAAACCTGTGATAAAACAGTGGAAATCCAGGTCAACCTTCCATTAGCACTATGCTAAACGACACATGCCGTTCTTGCACACACAATCAACTGGTATTTTTTATCTTCAACTATAGGCATTTGTGAGGAGCTAAACAGCTGCAACAAAACATAAAATATTTTTCATTTATTTGCAGTGTTTCAGATGTTACAATTATTTTATTCAGCCTTTTATTTTCAGTATATTTTTTCTGCCCTGAGGCATAAACATCGACACCCACAAAGAGTTAAGTTTCTTTTTAACCAGTGTTTTCAAAATAATGAAAGAGTTACTCTCTACATAAATTTGTATTATCAACATACTTAATTACACTTTTCGACGACATACCTACTTATTTTAAATTTGTTAACAAGCAGTAAGAATAAAATGAAACCTAAGATAGATCCTTGTAATACCCACTCTTAATTTTCTGTATGAATAATTTGGTTTGTATACATTCTCTTAACCCTTTTAGTGTCACGTGGTAGAGCGGCCACCAGCCCTTAAAGTGGCAGATAGAAGCAGATCCATTTTGAAAGTACACCCCGTTGAGAGTTACACAAATCACATCAGTTTTCCAAAACCTTCATGATAAAACTATTTTTGTGACAACCTATACTGATGGAACTCACCCTTGGAAAGGATCAAAATTTTTCCTTTGGTTGGTTTATAACGGTAAGCCTGGTTTTCACAATAGTAAACAACCCCTCAGTTTACGACTGCGTGTTGTGCACTTCATTTATAAAATGGCAAGTCATTTGGAAAGTTTGTATGTAGTGGAGTCCTGGTCAACAGATTCAATTCTCTACAAAAATTTCATAGCAGGAGCATCTAAAACTCTTTTGAATTGGTTGAGAATCTCCAAACACAACCATCAACACAGAAGATTCTTTGGTATTTTTCAATGTGAAATCCCTTTTCCCCAGCATTTCTACTACCAAATTATTATCACTCCTAAAACATTGGCTCTCTAACATCAGAATCTCATAGGAAGAAATAGAGGACTACTCCACCCTCACTAATCTTTGCATCCAACAAAACTTCTTTCACTTCAAAAGAAAATTTTAAAAACAAACTTCTGGACTTGCTATGGGAAACCCACTCTCACCATTCTTTGCTGAATTTTCATGAGCCATTTGGAAACAAGAATTAGCAAAGCCTTCCCATTGCTGGGTCAGATATGTATGTGATGTTTTTGCCATAGTACCTACAAAACTCACAGATGATGCTCTAAAACTCAACCTACAAGATAGTTCTATCCAGTTCACACTTGAAATGATGATGATGATGATATAGGGGTTAAGGGCGCTAAACAGCTATGGTCATCAGCACCCTTCACACTTGAAACAGAGAGAGACGATTCCTTCCATATTTGAGTCTAAAGATTTTCAGAAAACAAAACCACCTCTCATTTGGCATTTTTAAAAAACCCACACCTACAGACAATTACATACAGAGTAACAGTTTCAATCCAAAATCTCATCAACACTTCATTTACAACAGCCTTGCCCACAGACTTGTCCACCTTCCCCTCAGCAAAGAAGAATATGAACATGAATACAACTACATCCTCTGCATTGTAGAACTAAATGGCTACAACACCAATATAGTGAAGAAGTAATTTAGGTAGATGCTTTATGTTTAACTGCCCCATGTATGGGAGCCAATTTGAAGATGATTTGCTGTGTTGTTGTATAATAAAAATACGTAAATTACTATTTTATCTGCTCCGCAATTGGGAGCCAACTTGTAGTTGTTGTTTTCTTCTACTGTTGATGTTTTACGGTTGTTGTTGTTAGCCACATGCTTGGAAGCCAACTTGAAGAAGTGTTTTGTTACGTAATATATGTTTATGTAAATTTAAAGAAGGTTATGTTGTTTTATGTAATAATAGTTGCTTTATGTAGTTTGTAACACGCTTTGGGCGTCAGTTTGAATTTTATGCTTACGTAATATTACTGTTTGAATTTGCCTCGGCTGCATCAGTCTTACTTATACCCCCGCCGCTGTATCTTTGCACTTGACAGTTCGTGTGGCTTCGCATAAGGTTGGCTACATTGCGGTTGCGACGTTGCGAGAGTGGCTAGTAAACAACAGCTGATTGTTCTCCTTTCTATCTGTCTAAGCCGCATACAAAAAGTGTACGCAAGTAGCTAACGTCAATGAATAATAACTATTTCGTATTATTATTGTTAATTGAAAATAAGCGATATAAGCAGCTTTGGTATGGTCGGATACTCCTTTCTATGATAATAGGCATAAATGTGTCTACGTATGGCGTCTAATTGGAAAGCATCAAGATTTGTGACTGGACGAGGCTGCTTTCTTTTCTTCCCTGGAGTTGATAGAAATACCTGTTGCGTTCCAGATGGTTCAGGAATTTTGTCCTCTTTCTCTTGGAGTTTCACTCCCTTGTGTATAACAGTTCTCATGCTTAGCCCAAGAGCTGCTGCAGTTCGTTGTACGGCTTTATCAGCAGGAATAGAAGGATTGCCATGAAGCTTTATGTACTCCTTTTCCTGTTCAAAGAATTCCCGGGTTCTGCTTAAAAAGTTCCAATGCCTGACTATTAAGTGGCACACCTCGGCGCAAAGGATTTTCACTTCGTGAATCACTCGGCGATCGGCGTCGTTTTTCAGACATTGTCGCACTTAATTTTTGTTTAAATAAATAATATGAATGAAATATAGATAAATATATATGTATAAATGAACAATAACAAAACTATTAAACAATAACCACAAATATAAATAACAATGAATATGTAGCTTGCAAAGAACAACTCGACGCTCGTGCTAGAGATTCACAAACTGAAGCACGTGGTTGGGAATAGTTACATCCGGCAACAGAGCCGACTCTAGTTCCGGTTCCGCTTTGTCATCGGCCATCCGGAATGCTGCCTTGTGATTGGCTTAGGAAGTCAAATGGTTGAAGCTTTTCATGTTTTTTTGCGAGTGTACCAACTTAAACGCTAGCTGTCAAGTGCAACGTTACAGCAGCGGGGGTATAGAGTCATGTATCTTGGATAGGGTGCGGTATGACAATTATTGTAGACATCACAGAATTAAACTTTTAAATTAACTTCTTTATTAATTCTTGCACATATTTATAGATCACTACACTTTTAAAGAACTGTGAGAAACTTTTATACATTCACTTAGCTCATATATCTGTTTTTACTAATCACCCGTAGAGAACACATTTTCCCATCCGTACTCTATCAAGTCTCGCCAGCAACTGAGTAACCTCAACGGTCAAAACCCATAAGCTTCGGTATTGCAAGTCTCTGATTGGCTAATTCTAGTCCAATAGAATATCTGCATTTAACTTAAAACTTTTCTTTGCTGTTGATTGGCTAATTTAAAACTGTTACAGAATATACGTCATCGTCGCTTTAATCGTGACCAGTACATTTCAAACTCTAAACACATTATTGCCACAATTACCTCATTATTACTCATTGTTAGCAACTTAAAACTTATTATTCTCACAGTTCTTGCATTATTACAGTATGTAATGTATTCACATAACATTATTAAAATATGTTTACAATAAAAATAAGCATTTGCAATGACTGTTACATACAATTAAAATAATTATTACATAAATATTGTTTCAAGGCGGGCTGTTATTGAATTTACCTATTATAAAATACAATTGAAATTATTCAGGTATTACAATACTGCCTCAACAGTCCACAGCAAAATAAAAAGGTTCCAGAAACAAAAAGGATTAAAGAAAATACAACCCTCTATACACAGGAGCCGAAACAACAATTCATAAAATCCACATACCATCCTCAAATTAATCACTAATTTAGTAAAATCTTCAAAAAATACAATGCATCATTGGCACCACAGAATAAATGCACAATTCAGAACCTACTAGCTTCCCCTGTCAAAAATAAAATTCCACAAGAACAAAAATCTGGCATCTACCTAATTAACTGTGAAAATTGTGACTTGGTATATGTTGGAAAAAAAAAAAGAAATATTGAAGCCAGAAGGAAAGGACACTTCAGATGTATATCCAAGAAACAAATGGACAAATCTGTCATAGCAAACGGTTTCTGGACCACAAACCATGACATCAACCCCAAAATCAGACTCCTGAAGTGCACCACCAATCCAACAGAACTAAAAGTTTGGGAAAACATACACATGAAAACGGTAATGAACTTTGAAATTCCACCACTCAACAATCTAAGCAGCTTCATCATGGACACATCAGATGGTACCACTTCCATGCCACCTACATCTATGGACCCAAATTCCCAGCATGGTCAGTTGGAAAAAGGCTTATAATAAAAGCAAGCAGTGCTTTTGAAGCACGTTCGATTAATTTCAAATCAGTGAAGTTTTAGTGTATCCACTGGCTCAAGATTCAATTACACTTTTTCAATTACTTAGTCAAAGTAATAATGCAGAAAGGTGGCAATGGCAGTAGAGGTGGCGGCAGTGGTGGTAAATTTTCTCTCAAGTAAATTGTAACCATGAACCAAAACACTTAAGACGAATACTTGTTTTGAAAGAAACACGAATCTGCTGAAGATAGATATATTTTTACAGACATGATAACAGTATGTAAGCTGCCCGTGGACAGGTGTGCTTAAATGAAAGTATATTTTTAACTATACCGCCAAATATTTTGTCTTACACTTCCAGCAGTAGCGACAGTAGTGGTACAACTAAGTGCTGAACTAAATTTACAATTTAATATGTCTAAAATCCTTCTATACAAGGCTGCCTTACACACAACCCCAAGGTTATCTGTATAATGAAGTCCACCCCCTACTATTTACATTTAACTATTTAATCAATTTGTATCTCAATTCTCTCCTCTTTCTTAACTGCTGTAATCCATTTCGCCCTTAATTTTCCCAAATATTCTCCCATTATTTTATTCCTGCTTTTCCCCATACCAGTTAATATTACAAGTATTATAATTTCTTTCCAGTAGTAGTATATAAATTTCTTTGTTGAATATATTCTTGCCAACTTCCTGAAATTGAAACCAATACTTTTCTTTGTCCAGCAAAGCGTAATCATTTTGCAATGACATGAAATATAAAATGCATAAAATGTTCAATTTTTGAACAATGAATTTTTGGGGGGAAGTTTCCAAATGATGACCGATGTCGTTTAATGTTTCTTCGGTAAGAACCGAACGCTGTCCTTTAGATTTCTTAGCCTGAACACTTCCTGTGGCTTGAAATTTACTGTAAAGTTCATGGATTGTTGAATGGCCTGGAACTTTTACACCTGGAAATCTTTCTGCAAATCGTACTTTCACTTGGCGAGCTTACCGAGTTAACACATAAGAATTAAAAATAAATACATGCTGTGCATGAGAAAATATATGCTGAGCCATAACATACAAAGATATTATGGACAAAATAATAAATAACTGGTAATAACTGAACTACATCACATCACGGTCAATTCAATACTGCACTTCACGCTGCAAAGCTACACCACAGTGTGACTTTGTTTATAGCAGCAGTACGTTATCATGTTTTTATCATATTTCCACATGCCCAGTGGAAAAACACTGCACAGCCGGTAATATTGTTCATAAAATACCCCTCCGGGATAACATAAAGCATAAAGTGTAGAAGACAAACCCACACACCCTGGAAGAATTAAAACAAAATATCCGCCAGGAAATTTCTCAGCGTAAATTACGGCAAGTGATGGATAGTCTCCTAAAGAGGTGGCAAAAATGTATGGACAATGACGGTGGCTAGTTTCAGCATCTCCTTTCATAAAGTTGATAAGTAAAGCCTTTAAAAGTAGTTTTAAAAATGTTGTATGGTTTCATGCGCGCCTTTCTATGATAGTGGCAGACAGCAACAAGCGCCGAGAATGCGGACAGGAAAAACACCGTGCTGGCAGTTCGGAGTCTTTTGGCTCACTCCGTAGAATTTAATACTTTGTCATAAATGTGCTGAAAATCTAAAACACTTTAAATCTGTCCACCGAGCCATAAAAAGGCTTTCACAGCCACAAAGTTGTAAAATGACCTCAATTCCCATACATCTTACAGCCAAAATAACAAGTATGTGAATATTATTAATCTGAAGGCGGAAACCGCCATTATCAACTTAGTATTTTATAATTAGCATTTTAATTCTGAAGGTACAGTCACAGTGTGATGCAACAGCTGTCACAGTCTAGTGGTTGAAATCACCATTGCAGCTTATCTCTAACAATGCTTCATATACTTCTAAGACTCACCTGGTAAAGCTTTGGCTAGTGTGAACAAAGTTGAATCATTAGCAACAAAGCAAGATGTAAACAACAGTGCTGCTTCTTTGTGATGCAGGGATGCCAGTTCAGCTTCTAGTCTCTCATGATAAAGAGAATTTCCTGAGATATTGCGTGTCCCTCCTGCACCAGTACCATGTATTTCCAATGCTTTCCTGTAAAAGAAGTAGCAATATGAGAGCATCTACCATTAATTCTCTCTCCCGCACACCTCTCGCTCTCTCTCTCTCAAAAATGGAAGGAAAAATTATTGGCCTTTTCTATTATATTTTAAGATTTAACAATTTTCTGTGAGCTCTGTATTTCTAGATTTATAATTAACTGAATGCATGATTATAAAAAATATCACTTGGTTCAAAGCTCTCTTCATGTACTTCATAAAGGACAGTTTCCAAAATAATGGAATGGGAGAGGGTATCCCAGCAGGAGAGCCTGCAAATTTAGCTGTTGATTTCCACAGAGAAAACATATGAAACTGTTGTGATCAGCCTCTCCAGTAGGTATTGTCAACACCAAAAGCAATGTGGGAGCATTGAACTGCAATAAAATCACTCCATGTATTTTCTGATACCTCCTCTTTTAAAAAATTTACAATTTATAGGATGTTGGAAATATTTAAAACATCTGGGTATGTGTTAGGCAAAAAGAAGCACAGACAGCCAACAGTTCTGAGGAAAAATTAGGCTTCGTAGAAACACATCCAAGAAAATCACTGCCTCACGTAATACTTCAAGTCTTTCAGTTCCATCTGACTATAGAGCTGTTCAGAAACTATAACCAAGATCACCTAAAGTAACAGCAGTGCAAAGTCTGGCAGATGTGAATAATAATCCAAGGCTATGTTATTGCAGCTGACTTTTGCAGTAAGGGAGGGAGAATGGCAATATGAGTCTCAAACACATAGCAAGCTTCAAACCACTAAATTGAATAATAAAAAAAAGCACTGAAAATGCTTGTGAAATAGTAGCAACAGAAATTCAAAGGGAAAACAAAAAGATTATAATTATGTCATACTACTGGTCACCAAGTAGTGCAACAAAAGATTTCTTCCAAAATCTAATACTGGTACTGAATCAGCTAATAGGGAAAATGTTGTGATATTAAGGGATCTTAATATAAATAGGGATTTCAATAGTAGTGATAATTAACTGGTTGATCTAGCTAATATATACAAACTCCAAATTGCAATAAATGAACCAACAAGAGTAATCAATCCTACTGCAACTATTATAGATCAAATTTTAGCAAACTTGCCTCCAGAACAATATCATACAAATGTAATAAAAAGTCACTTATCAAATCATTATGCATTGCAAATACAAATTTCTTTTAGAATCCCAGTATTACAAAATCTCAACAAAATAGTGAGGAAAATTAATAATGCAAATATAATGGCTCTCTTTGTGCTATGTTACAAAATAAGCAATGGATAGAAATTTATAATGAAAGGATGTTAATGAAAAGGAGAGAACATTTTTATACCATATTTAACTATTATACGGATATTGCTTGTGCATTAAAATGTAAGAAAATAAAAAACACAGTAAAAACAATGGATTAATAAAGATTTAATTATAGCAAAAGCAAAATTAAAACATTATTATGACAAGTATGAATTTCAAAATTAGGTAACGATAAAGACACACTTATAAATTTTAAAAGAAATTACAGAAAATTAATAAAAGAATCTAAATCAGAATACATAAAACACCTAATTAAAAAATGAAATAATGTTACAAAACAGCTTGGAATCTTATAAATAATGAATGTTGTAAAGGCAAAAGTCAGCACATAAATATTGAAATAATTAAAGGTAACAACATAATAAGAAATCTTTCAGAATTAAGTAGCCTATATAATACTGGCTTTGTTGAAAATATTAATAGACTACTAGGTAAAAAAGATACCACTTTAAATCGTATAAAGCTATATAAACATATCTTTAACTCAATATTCCTTTCAGACATATCTGAAGAGCTTTTAAAGGTGATAAATAAAATGAAAGCAAAAACTCAACAGGCAAAGATGGAATCTCAACCATTCTTTTAAAACAATGTGCTCGCAGCATATTAAAACCATCAGTAGAATTGATCAATACAAATATAAATTCAGGAATATATCCTAACTAAATTCTATTATAAAACCCTTGGCAATAAGCACTCAATAGAGAACTATCATCCAGTAACATTGGTTTCGAAAGTAATGGAAAAATCATTGGTAATCAAATCATGTCATTGAAAGGAAAACACAAGATTTTCAATAATTTTCAACATGGTTCAAGGAAAGGGAGATCAATGAAGGATGCAATAATAGAAATAGTTGAATGTCTTATCAACAGTCTAGAAAATAGAGAACAAAATAATTGCATATTTTTGGACCTAAGTAAGGCTTTTGATTGTGTAGACCATGAAATATTATTAAATAAACTACACCAGTATGGAATCCGCAGAGTAAAATTTAAATTAATTAATATTTAGGTGGCAGAACAAAAGTTAAAATTACACATAAAAGTAGTCACCAAATAAAGGAATAGTACTCTGTGAAATATGATGTACCACAGGACTCACTATTAGGGCCCATGTTATAATATATATGAACAATATATGTACCATTGACATAACATGGGAAACTTATTGCATATGCAGATGAAACTTCTATAGTAAACACCAATGAAAGCTTACAGAAATTAGGTACCTATACAAAGCAAAACATAAAACAAATTATAGATTATAATGGACAGAAGTATTGTTAATTGTGATGTTATCATATTATAAATTGAAGTCAGTTAACACTAAGCACCATTGTGATGTGAATTAATATGTAATGACTCACTTCAATTATAATAAAACAAATTGTTGAATTTCATTAAGATAAGGAAAACAGGATTCATGAACTTTCAAACAATCCAAAACAGAAATGAAATCTAACTGAATTTTAATATAAATAATAAAGAACTTAATGAAATAAATCCTTTTAGGAATAATACTGGATAAACATTTCACATGGGACAAAAATAGATAAAGCCTGTAACAAAGTAAATTCAAGTATATTGTTATTAAAATGAACGGCAAAAATCTTTGATTTAAACATATTATTGAATATCTATTGTGGATTAATATACCCTCATTTACCATATAGAATTACAGTATGGGGATAAAGCACTACTAAGTACACCAAAGGGCATTTTACATTACAGAAAACAGCAATTAGAGTAATGTTAGGTCTAAATCCATAGGAATCATCCAGAGATTATCTCAGAAAATTAAATATTCTAACTTTGAACACACTATATATATCTTTGAGGTAGTAATGTATCTAAAACATAATGAAAATAATACAAAAATTAACAGCCAGATTCATGACCATTTTACTAGAAGTAACACACATTTCCATATAACTTCACATAAATTACAACTGTTTAAGTGGAAACCCACTGTAGCTGTTTGCATGTTTTTAAATAAACTATCAATACAAATATGGAAATAAAAGATTTAAAACAATTTAAAAGGGAGTGAAAAAAATATTGTGTTCAAGGATGATGTTATTTAATAGACGGGTTTATGAATGGATAAATTTTATTACTGTTACACTTTGTGTATCGTACATCATTAAATTTTTTTCTACTGGGCAAAACACTATACATATTAGCTTAAGGACAAACTGTGTACATACATTTTCTTTGTTATAGCTTGTAAAAGTAGGAATGTATATAGGTAGGACTTAAAGTATTGTATTATATAACTTCTTTTGTACTTCACCTTTACTAGGCAATGTCATGAATTAATGTCATTTTAAATAAATGAAATGAAATCCATATGTTGACCCTGTTCTCCTTTATCTTTCTGATGAAATTTGGCTACATCCATTGAGTCATATGAACACAAAGAACAATAGATGATAAGGTTCTGAAAATTCACACCAATTAAATTGGAAACTACCACAGAATGTAGATGGGAGTGTTGTGTTCTAACAGAGGAACAAGATTCATTGGGCCCATTCCTATCTTCACAGAACTGACAGCTGCAGAACATGCCCATAGTTGCTTTATGCAAGATAATTCAACTGCATTTACAGCAGATCTGTCTATGGAAGAATTACAATGCATTTTTCATGACAGAATAATTGAGGCATTGGCATAACTTCCAAAATTTTGAATTTTTAGGTTTTTTATTGAGAAGCTAGTAATTGACAATGGCAATAGTACAGTGAAGGTAGCAAGTATGTCTATATGAAATTAAATGAAGTTGAAAACATAGTTTAGTTGTATTATTTAGACATTGCATGCCCTTTAAAAGACAAATTAATTAAAACATACACAGGAAAGCAGTGGATCAATAAAGATATAATTTTAGCTAAAGACCAATTAAAACGTTATTATGATAAATACAGTTTAACAAAGCTAAATAAAGATAAAGAAACTTATATAACTTATAAAAGAAATTACCGTAGTTTAATAAAACAGGCTAAATCAGATTATATAAAAACTTTAATGTGTAAATCAAGCAATATCACTAAAACAGCTTGGAGTATAATAAATAAGGAGTGTGGTAAAAGCACAAAACTGCATGAGAACATTGAAATAAATGTGAGACACAAAAAAATAAGGGATCCCTTAGATATAAGTAATTTATTTAATGAAAGTTTTATTGAAAACATAAATAATTTAATAAGTAAAAGACATACAACTTTAGATCAAATAAAAGTGGGTAAAAATATTTGCGATTCAGTATTCCTACCAGAAATATCTGCAGATGAACTATTAAATGTAATAAATAAAATTAAAAGTAAAAAGTCTTCAGGTAAAGATGGCATATCAACAGTTCTTCTAAAGCAGTGTTCACACAGTATTTTGAAACCATTAATAGAACTGATAAATGCTTGTATAACTTCTGGAATTTACCCCAACTGTTTAAAGGAATCTATTGTAAAACCGCTATATAAAAATGATGACAAGCATTCAACAATCACACATAAATGTGGGCAGCAAATTAATACTTACTATTAAAAAATGTGCAGCGTTAAATATGGTGTCCCGCAGGGCTCGATACTTGGTCCCTCCTATTTATAACTTATATGAATGATTTAATGATAATAAGAAATGGTAAAATAATTTCATATGCTGATGACACATCAATGGTAAACACAAGCGTAAATCTTCAAAACCTCGTAACTTGCAATAATCAAAATATCAAACAAATCACACACTTTTTCATGTTACATAATTTGCATATTAATACAAAGAAAACAGTTCATATGGAAGTAAAGCTGGTCCAAAACAGAAAGGACATTCATCTAAAAGTTTATATAAAGGATGAAGAGATTAATGAGGTGACATACACCAACTTCCTAGGAATAATACTTGACAATCATCTCACTTGGGATAAGCACACTGATAAAATCTGTAATAAAGTAAGTACAAGCATTTTTCTACTAAAAAGAATGGCAAAAGTTGCAGATCTAAGAATATTGATGAACATTTATTATGGATTAATATATCCACATCTGTCTTATGGAATCACCGTTTGGGGACAATGTGCTGACAAGTACTTTAAAAGACTATTCATATTACAAAAAAGATCAATCAGGATAATTATGGGTTTAAAGCCACAACAATCCTGTAGGGATTATTTTAAAAAATTAAATATTTTAACGCTATACTCATTATATATATTTGAAGTTATAATGTATCTAAAACATAATGTAAGACGGGAAATAGTTAACAATCAAACACATAACCATGCTACAAGAGGTAACACAGATTTTCATGCAAGATCACATAGAATCCAGCTTTTTAAAACTAAACCCACTGTGGCCGCATGTACATTTTACAATAAACTACCTATTTATATTAAAAACATAACAAATTTAAAACAATTCAAAACAGAATTGAGAAAATATTGTGTACAAGGTTGTTTTTATTCCTTAAATGAGTATCTGAAATGATTTGTTGTGTGTATTTTAATTGTAAAATAAGTTATTATTTGTAAAATATTCATTGATTTTTTTTAATGTATATATTGATGATGTCATGAATTCTATGTAATTTTCAACGACTGATAATAAATGAAATGAAATGAAATGAAATGTGCAGCTGTTGGCATGGACAAGGTAGTAACTCTAGTGTGTCAGAGCAGCTGGTACCCGAATGGATTGTCTAAAGTGTTGCTAATGAGTAGTAGTAATTATTGTGATACAGATCTGTGTTTACGGTCAACATGTCTCCAAGACCTCTTCCGTTTAGAATGGTGAGTTGAATTAATGATTCTTGCTTTACTATTTCTTGAGTGTTTAACCTAACTTGTTTATAAACCAAACAAAATCTTAACCAGACAACATGTAAGTGGCATTACAAATGATGTTAACTCCCTGAAGAAGCTATAAGAAAACTTCACACAAGTGTTTTGGAAACAGCTGATGTGCAAGGTAGCTTCTGACAGATCTCATTAACATCGTTTTTGAACACAAATCCTATCAAAATCAGCACCTTCAACTGAGTTTCCTATAAAAATAAAAGGAGACAGTTATTTAATAGCATTGAAATGTGGAAGGATTTTTAAGAAAGGCTAGTCAATCACTAACTTGCAGTGCCTGTAATGTACTGAAAGAAGACCAGTCGTCCCTGATGCTAAAAAAGGGAGACTGGTTATCTCTGCAGGACTTCCTGGGTGCAAAGTCTCATGCATTTTACCAGAACATTTGTGCATAACGTATAAATAACATTAATTCTCAGCCTGGCTAAGCAGTGATTTCTATGCTGTATTTTCAAAAAATATGATTTCACAGACAAATTTGTGTCAAACTTCAAATTTCATATGTAACACAAACTGTCAGTGTACTCATATACCTTCCATTCCAAGCAGCTTCTATAATAATGTAGGTGAGAAAGAGTTCATAAATTTGTTTTTCTTTTTTGATTCCCTTGAAAAATTTTATTTATGGCAGTTAACCTTTCCCATGTCAATGTCTCAACTGACTGTCCTGTTTACTCTCCAGATTTAAATCCATGGGATTATTATCTATGGAGAATGATGCATTGAAGCTCACGCATGAGTTGGGCTTGGGTCACGTGAAATGTTCATGTGACCCACACCCAAGAATAGCTCGGGGTTATTATTTCTTCCAATTTCAATGCATTTTCGTGACTATAACTCAGACTTGGGCTATGCAACGATGGCGAGGTATCTTTCGTCTAGTTGTTCAAATCTTTATTGCCATTCTGTTACCAGTTTGTTAAACGTCTTAGAAAACTAAGAGAGTTGGCACTATCAGCTGTTCTGACCATTTTCCTAGAAGGTGACGAATGGTAGTGTTACATTTGGTGTGTATAAACATTAATGTTCAGTGGTTTGAAAGGTAGAATCAGAAGACTGAAAAATTCAATGCCATAGCCGGGATTTGAACCATGGATCTCCCGGTCTCCGTCCGGTTGCTCTAACCACTGAGCTACCATGGCAACATGCCGACACGACATTAAATTCTCCAGCTGATTCGCATTTTTCTGGTAAACCACAAGGAGATCTCAAATTGTATTGAGATGTCATACCCCAATGGTGACTTACAAACATTGTAAGTACTTAAGTCCCGGGCTTTATAGTTGCAACTACTATTAGGTCAATTAATGGAATTAATTGTTCTTTCACACAAGCCGTGTGTTGTTAATTGACCTAATAGTGGTTGTAACTATAAAGCCCGGGACTTAAGTACTTACAATGTTTGTAAGTCGCCATTGGGGTATGACATCTCAATACAATTTGAGATCTCCTTGTGGTTTACCGGGAAAAATGCGAATCAGCTGGAGAATTTAATGTCGTGTCGGCATGTTGCCATGGTAGCTCAGTGGTTAGAGCAACTGGACGGAGACTGGGAGATCTGTGGTTCAAATCCCGGCTATGGCATTGAATTTTTCAGTCTTGTGATTCTACCTTTCCAACCTTGTCCAACACACGGCTTGTGTGAAAGAACAATTAATTCCATTCAGTGGTTTCCTCAATTTCTCTGAAATGAATCTGAAATTGTGAATGCCATTAATGAAGCAAATCTGACAGAGAGCTTTGCAAGCTTTCAGACCATGTATATGTTCCGGAAAATGCCAGCAAGCAATGGTTATTATTACAAGTGAACTTTTGGATGTGAGCAACATACTTTTCATGACACGAAACAACAGTATCTATAGAGGTTTATGTTATTTTGCTCTTTAGATGCTGACAGCGACAAATACAGTAGAAATAATGATGATGCAAAGTTAACTGAACCATGTGATGCCATGCCCACCCACATGGATCCTGTTCAACCTGGAACTTCTTGAGCAGTATCTCCTAGACTCCAGCAAAAGAAAAATCACTGACAAAAATAGTGTGTTAGATACTGCAGTAGGCTGGTCATTCAGCGATAATCAACTACCTCCATCTTTACCACAGTTTACAGAAGTTAGTGGGGTAACTGTTTTAAATGTGATGTTAACTGCTTTATGCAGATTATTTTTAAAAATCACATTTTGATGCATTTTACAAACTTCCAATAAAATATCAATATGTACTGATGTTGATCATATTTTTAGATATCCTTTCGGAATATAGTAAGATGTTTTAACATATTTCATTAATATAGGTACTATAAACAACATTCTGAATAGCTCCCAAAACTTCGGTTTCTTAGCTCTCCAACTGAAAAAAAAATGCCTGGGCTCAGTGTTAAAAGTTTATCCAATACATCCCCACTTGTTCAACAAATTAGAAGACAGTATCCAGCATGGATTTTCCAATATTTTGGATGCAGAAATTTGCATGTTCAAAAATATGACCAATAGGTGCCAACTTGACAGATACATAGAAGGGTATAGTTTCCAACATCTTATATGATGAAAGGTAAGCATAACATATTCATATTGTTTTCCATTGTTAGCATCATCTAAGGGAAAAATGATGGGCTAGTCTACCACTACTGCACAAACAGATTTCTATAGCAGTGCTGTGGGAGTAGCAGGTTGCCAATCACATTGTTCAAGAGAAATCCAATACATCAGCATAAGGTACTCATCATTGATGGCTTAACAATAAATATTACCAAATACTTTGCAGATGAAATAGAATGGAGTACGATCAGAGAAAAATACAAACCTTTAAACAAGGACCAAACTTTAATCATAATTAAAAGTAGTGTTAACTGCCCAATGATGCAGCTATAATAAGATTTATGTAACTATGAAGGATTTATAGTTGATACTCTAAATCAGAGGTGGCAAAAATGTGACTCGCGAGTTATTTTGACTCACAGGCACCGTTCCTTCTCTGCAACCATCCGTTTGTCTTTCACATGCTGCTGAGTGATGCAGTGCATGTTGCATATTTGGTGACTCGCAGAAGGAAGTCGTTTTCGCCACCCTTGCTCTAAATTAACTATTTGTAAACATTCATCATTTAGGCAGCCACCAAATGGAGGAAGTGGAATAAATAAATTACTCAGTTTACAAACTATGGTTAAAATATCTCCAAGAGTTTTTCAGTTATAAGCATTTAGACCCAGCCTCCCCCAAAAACCAAAAGAAAATTCACACAAAAATCAACAATGTGACATCAATTACAAAATATACTTGTGTAAAAACAAAGCTCAAACATAATATACATAAAATACTTTTATATCTCTGAGTCTTATTTAGTTAATTTGAGCATTCTTGAAACTATAAAGCTAACCCATAAATGTAAGAAAGAAAAGAATTAGCTGTCTATTGTATTATATTGGACACACATCAAGCTTTCATACAAACATTCATGAAAAACTTTCTTACTATATCACTGGTTTTAATCACAAATGAATGTTTCAGAAAAATGACTAATGGTCTTCTTTATTAAATTTAAACAAAGGAGACTGTTTATCCAGAAAATGCATTTGCTTATAAAATCACAGTAATGAGTTTGTACTAATTTGTATTCAGCAAAGCTTATCCACATATTGGAACAGTGACACTACTGTTGCTTGTTTACATTTTGTTATGTGCAAAAGAACTGCTGAGGTCTCAACAAACAAGGGCTATAAATTTTGTGGCACCTGCTAAGCTCATCATTCCAAAAGCAATGGTGAATGAAAGTTCAATTAATATATCTTCTAAGAAATAATCTGCTTTACTTAGCCAGGCTAAGATTATAGCCTATAATGTTACAAAATATGGCATAGAAAAAGAAGGTGCAGCAGTAATTTCATTAAAAGAAGCTATGCATTATATAGCACCTATATCTAAACACTCATATACTACGTTGATATTGTAATGAAAAGAAGCTAGAAACAGTGATGTGTATTGAATTTATTTAAATAACCTCATAAACCTTTAAACCTTTAAATAAACTCATATACTACTTTTTTCTGTTTATTTAAAGTCATGCTAACCATAGTTAATTTGATAAATGTGAGTAATGTGCATAATTACTGGGTATTATACAGCGCCGAGCAGTCGGAGTAAACAAGATAAGGGTCACTTGCCAATGTAAACATGGGCAGGTTATTGGGAGATAACTAGAGCTTCCTGGAAGTTTCTTCTCCCCCACTCCTATAGAAAGTGTGTTGAAATAGTTCTACAACATTTGAAAGCCTTGTGGAAAGATTCCACTGATTATATAAGCAAGTGCTCTCGTGAGAGGCGGTCAATCGATGGAATTGAGTCAGTGGTAATAGTAGAGTGAGTCACTTCGGTCAGCCATTGAACAAGTGGTTTGGCAGGCGAGTTTCCCATGTGACATCAAGAGTGATTCTACAAGCGAGTTGGTGATGGCTGTAGTGATGTGCAGCAAGTGTTACTGCGGAGCAACGGTTGTGGAGGTCTTGCATTCGACCCCAAATGAATAAACCATCCAGTGTGAAGAGGCTACGTCACGAAGGAAAAGAAGTGATAGAGAAATTAACTAGTTCACCTTGGTGAAGTGATAGAGTAAAGTGAACCCGCAGTGAAGTTGTACTAGATAAAACAACTAAACAGTGACAGTGACTGGGTGAGAAAAGTGACAGTTAAAAACAAAACTGGACAAAGCCACATTATGGATGCTGAAGAGTTGTTGAATGCTTTTAAGAATAAGAAGGAAAACAATGGGATGATGAGTAAAGAATACCACCAGAAGTTAATTCAGAAAGTATGACTGTCAAAAGCTAAAATCAGTGGAGGGGGGGGATGAGAGAAAACCCTGAGAATCATTAATGACTGAAGTGGTATGACATTATGAAGTTGAAGTTAGGTGATTGTGAAAAGTTAATATATCCTGTGAGATATCCATCAGCATCATCATCATCATCATCATCATCATCATCATCAGTCCATTATTAGATGCATACAGAGATGTTCACCATAATTCACAACACACATTTGGCAATTGGGCATGGAGGAAGAACAAGAATTTTAAAAATGCTGCACAACCAATATAAAAACCTCACTCAAGAACAGCTCAAAACGTGCCTGACAATGTGTGGAACCTGTCAAAAAAAATGCTAAAAAAGTACTTGTGATGCATCCCATGATTTTTGACCCATTTGAATCATACAAGCTGTAACTGCCTAAGTTATTAATGGTGTTTAAATCGCTTAACGAGCACAGCTTGGAAGTGTGTGCTGGCCAATAAAATTACATATATTTGCATTTTTAACTAAGAAATGGAATTCAAAGGAACTCCTATCACTCTAGAAGACTAATGAACAAAGAAACTACAGTTGTTGGTACCATGACAGCAAATAAGAATGTCACCTGATATATCTCAAAGTTAAAGGTGGCAAGTATGTATCATCATCTGCAAACAATGTGTCATGTGTGGAATGGAAGGATACCAACCAAAGATGTTTATTTTCTATTGAAAAAACATGAATCAGCTAACATTACAGCAACAGGCAAGCTGAGGAGAAGGAGGAAAGGTCAGACACCCAAAGAGAAGGCAAAGAAACCAAAGAAGTGTGTCCTTGAGTACCAGAAGCAAATGGTAGGTGACAATTTGTAAGATCAGGTGACAGTTTTGCTTCCTACATATTGTGATGCACAGCTAAAGGTTACAGGAAAATATTTTTTTATCTGCTAGACATGTGCATACTTAATTGCATAACTGCATTTCACAGTATGACTGGTAAAATAAGACCTGCAAAGACTTTAGAAGCAATGTCATCCATCAGCTACTTCAAAGTATAACACTGTCAGATATCAATGTTAGAGGTTGATCAGCTGCTTCAAAGTATAACACTGTCAGATATCACTGGATAACAGTGTGGGGATGCTGTGCTAAAAAGTACACTAACCAAGTATTCCTTCTCCAAAAAAGAGCGATAAGAATAATTCTGAGAATGAAACAAACAGATTCATGTAGGCAAGCCTTCAAAGATCTAAAAATCTTAACTCTATACTCTCTATTTATGTACGAAGTAATAGTACATTTGTTCAATAGGCAAGATGCAGGTCAAACAAACAAACAAACAAACAAACAAACAAATACATGAGCATTATACCATAGGAAATATAAACTTTCACGTTCAGTCACATAGGCTAGAAATGCATAAAAATAAACCAACTACTGCAGCCCATGAACGGTATAATAAACTCCCTGCCTATCTGAAAAATATTAATAACTTTAATGTATTCAAGAAAGAGTTAAAGAAATTTTGCAGAGAAGGTTGCTACTACTCAAGTGATGAATATCTTAGATAATACGGGCCAAATAAATTAGTATTGATAATAATATTAAATTGTAATAGTGTATAATATGTACTTTTATTGTAAATATGTTACTATAAATCTTATCTACATATATATAAAACTGTATGATTTTTGTACATAATTCCTTGACAATGCTTTGAATATGTATGTATTCCTTTAAGCAAATAATAAATGAAATGAAATGAAATATCAATGTTAGAAGTTGACCTTCAGCTGGGGATACCTTCAGCAAGTAAAAACATGGGCCCCATTTTCAATGCACATTCCACCCACAGACAAGAAAGAAAGAAAGAAAGAAAGAAAGAAAGAAAGAAAGAAAATGGGAAAAAGATGTTTTCTATGCTACAGTAGGGGGAAAATTAGCAAAAAGTGTTGATTTATCCTTCATTTGAAGAACTTTTTGAGACCTACCAGAAACAACAATCATATTAGACCATGAAAATCAGCAACCAAAATTTCCAGTATCATGCAAGCAAAATTTCAGTAAAGGAATTATATCAGTTAATTTTATAGGAATTTTTAAACTTTACACATGCTCACACAGCTGTAGAGGGATTTAAATCAGGTTTCTGAGGTAGCCATGCAACAAGGGTAATCGATTTAATTGAAATGCATACTCAACCTGACTGTAACTATAAACTCATTGTGTGTCCAGGTTCATGTTACAAAATTTTTACAGTGGCAGCCTTGAAATGTTAAATAGCAGAGGGCGTTACACATAACCTGCTTGATATTATCACCTTTTGGGCACTCCTAGCATACTGCAAAGTGATAATGACTGTGAATCCTGCCATACAAAAAGTTTGTGCAATGTAGAGTGAATTGAAGATAGTTCATAGCCGAGACATAGCAGTCACAAGGATTTGGAGAGCACACAAATAGGACATGCTGATGACTTGGGCAGAAATTAATCAAACTGTACACTGGTCTGAAGACTTGAAATTGGTTCAATTCACAAAGAATAGAGCTTACCATGAAGGCATAAACAAGTCCATATAAAGCAATGCTTGAGATTCCAGCAAAAGTTATCACTATCTACTGATGCCATCGAAAGCCTGAAATCTGAAGGCAATCTGGAATTCTTAATTCACACATCAGGTGCTTTGGTAGGAGATGAAGATGGACAAATAGAGAAAGGTGATGAAGAAGTTGGGGAAATAAAGGAGAACAGCGACAAAAATGGGAAATAATAGAGAATGGCGATGAAGATTGAGAAATAATTGAGAATGGTGAAGAGAAAGATGGAAAAGCACAGGATGGAGGCAGTACTGTATGGGCATTTCTGGGGAGAATATTATTTCTGGTAAAATTGAGAATATTAAAAAACTGAGGAAAAAAGCCAGAGGTGCATTGCAGTGTCAGGCAAAGAACATGAGACTATGTCTTGAACTAAGTTTCCAAAAGGCAAGATCAGAGATACGGTACAAGTTCCTGATATGGTGACGGTTATAATTTTATTTTAAAAGATTTTGATAAATATAATTTTATAAAGTTTGAGATGTTCAGGACAAACTTTGGTTAAGTAACTCCAGGAAAATGGCTTTAGATTTCTTGCAAGTCATTTCCCGGATGTTGAAGTAAGCAGAGGTTGGGTGACACATGGTTTAGGGTAAACAATTGCTTCATGTTCGACACGTGAGTGAATTACATAATGTTTGCTTACATACACATATGTCAGTTACAAGCTAGGTACTAATCAACATTTTGTTGGGTATTTAAACTTAAGGTTTTTTTTTATGGTGCTCTCTTGAGCAACTACGTGCGTAGTAGGACCCTGTGTTGGTCAGCTCCTTAAAATTTACTTAGCACTAATTTGCAATCTAATGTAGGCACCAGGCATGGCGAAGGAGCACCAGACTTCTTCCGTACACCAAGTAAACCCTCAAGCTGTCTAATTCTTTCCCTCTGAAATGCAGTTTAATTTGTTAGAAAGATAAGATTAAGAAGTTTGAGAAGAGAAAGAATGTCACCTTTTCACCACCCTTCCAGCTACCGCAACCTCTAACCCTCTTGTTGTTATCCTGTGCTACATCCCCATCCTTTACATGGCATTTGGTGAAGGTGCTGATGGCATCATTGCCACCCTTACATCACAATTGTTGGAGGTGCCAATCCCCATTTAATTTCTTTAGAGCTGTCGCTTGATTCCCATCCTCCCCCCATGTCTGTAAGGTGCTCTTGTTTTTTTTCCCCACATTATCTTTTCCCCGGTTGTAAGAGTGTGCTGCTACTAAATTTTTTGGTCCACTAATTTTTTTTGGCATACTGTGAGAGTCCTGTGGTTGTTCTTTTAAGTGAATAATGCCTCCAGCTGTAAATCATAATGGACCTGTAACTCTGGTTCCAACAGTGCTTAGATGCAGGTTTTAATTTTCTATCTTTCCAGAATTTTTTTTCTACAATTCTAATGCTGTTAAATTTGGGTTATTAATAAAAGTAACATTACTAGAACAGATTGCATAAATTTAATTGCACATTGAAATATAGGGCCCATGGCTATTCAGAGTTTGCATTTCTTTGAATCTTGTGATGTGTATAGTTTTGTAAGTATTAGATTGTTCTAAAGTAACAAATTATTTACAGAGCATTTATATACCTAAGTAACTTTCATGAGTACATGTATGTTCAGTGTTTCATTCCTTTTCCATTAATTTTCAATGGTTTCATAGAATTATGATAAATTTCATTTATCATGACTTGTTATTGCAATATAACTTGAAGATAGATTTACTTGTAATTTTTATAAAGTTTGTTAACCTGTTAAGGGATTTGGGAGAGTAAGAAACCTTTCATTTGCATTTTCAGCAATCTAATTTTTCATATAGCACAGTAGTTGATTTTTTTTATTTACTTGGGCCTCGTAATTGCAGTATATACCTCTGCACCTACATGCTACTAATTAGTTTTCAGCTTGGATATATATTTTCTTGACTATTCACAACAAATCCCATTAAGACTTTCAATTTCTCAATGCATTAACGCAATGACACATTCACTTCTTTGCAGAATACACCTCTTGATATTTACTGTTAATGTCATACCAATCGCAGTGAATGTAATGTTGTTAATTTTCTCTGAATTTGTTCAACCAGTGAATCATCTAATTTATGACTATTATTGAACTATACAGAATTTTGCTGCTGATAAATGCTTTTGATACATTGTGCAATTTTGTAAACCTTGCATTTCTTTATGTTACAATTTGGAAGCAGAATAAACTATAGATTTACCTAATGCGCTGCATATAGTATGCAGAAAACCAACACAAACACACACAAAATAACATAACACCACCAATTTCTAATGCTAATTCATTAGAGGAATTCTGATGCTTTAAGTTTCTTGTATGTATATCCGCATTGTAATCCAATAAATGTAGTTCTCAGAGGAGAAGTCGCATTCGGCAGTTGTTATGAGGTGAATTATTTCAGAAATGGTTAACCTAATGCTCACAATTTCATAGGTCACCTACTTTACAAGGTGCAAAATGTCCACCCTAATTTTGGCGCATTTACAGAGTATTTGCAATTTTTTTTTCTCACTTGATCACTTTTTTTCACTGTACTGATTTATTGTACACAATGCAGATAGAATCTCCAGGTTACTGTAATTTATGGATAACAAAATGAAACTGGCAGGGAGGTTTTTGACTCTTAAATTCTTTTCATGTATGGTACAGAACCCATTCCCGGCATATGTGCCATTGGTTTCAGTAGTGAGATAGGTCAATAATTTTCTCTCCATTTGGATGTGCTTAATGTTAATTTTTATATTTTGCTAATCAGTGCAGCCATATGTAATGTCTTCAGTATGTTTTTCAAACCTTCTCCTTTTTGAGTTTTCTGCAAGATATTTATTCTTTTCAGCCCCCCCCCCCCTGGGAGAAAATTCTGCATATTAGCTTTGTCAACATTTTGAGTCCGTGAAATTATGCCGAGTTATCTCTGAAACATTCTGGAATTGTCTATAAATATTGTAAATGTATACTCACTTTTTTTTTTGTTGGTGTATGGCAAATAGCCAACACTCCCCACTGAAATTTACCAAAATACACCATAATCCTTTTTGTAACCACCATAGAACACTATTCTTAAGTCACTTTATTTGTTTGCTGTACAGAAGTAATTACCGCTTGTTCCACACATTGCAGTTAACATGGAACTAACACTTCCGTATATGCATTTTGCTGCTGTGTGAAAAAACAAAGCTTCAATTTCTCGTCCAGTCGTCTGAGGTGCAAAGATCATTCACTGTCAGCAGATTCCCTTAGCTATAGTACTTGGCAATCTACTGGTGCCTTCTGGCATGTTCCTTACGCTGTCAGTTCTATTCGGTTTCTCCTCCTTTCTTACCATTGTTCATGATGTTGCTTAAACTCTATGTTTATGGTCGCTTTCTATATTGTGACTCACATACTGGCTTGTTTTTTTTCTGTACCACCTTTTGAACTTTATATCTGTTATGGCGGCATGTAGTGTGTTAACATGAAGTAAGATACATAAAAGCAGGAAAATATAAGCCATATTCCGTATAAGGATGAAAATACGAGCGAAAATATGCAGAAAAAGTACAGGGAAACCTGGAAAAATGAAAGTGATATTATAGCTAACTTGAAAACTGGAAAAACAAAACCGCATGGAAACAAAGTTGGAGCAGTGAATGCCTAGCAATATGGGATGCTGGGGTGATAGCGTCACTGCCAATGGTGATAGATATCTTCAATAAGGACCTAAAAGGAGTAAGGGAAGAGATAAAATCTTTAAAAATGGAAAATGAAGCACTGAAAAATCAAATATGCTCATCAACGGAAACAATTGAAAACTTATACATGAAAATTTCAAGAAAAAGGCAGACAGAATCTCGTAGTGTAACCTCAAACTACATCACCTTGGAAAACCGATTTGAAGGCTTAAGCCATCAAGAGGAGGAAGAAGAAAAACCTTCAAAAAACCTAAAAAATTGTCAAATAAGTAAAGGAAGTGTGGGGAAAACTTTGCGGTATAAATGGAAAAGCACCAAACCAATAACACTATAGCAAGAGATACAAGGCAAGGAAAGAAGCAAGAAGATTGAAAACAAAAAAGAAAGAAAAAATGTCTTAGTATGTGGTGACTCAATGTTAAAAAATGTAGTGTTAAACAGAGGTGATAACAGTGAAAGTGTTTAGGGGTATGAAGGCACAATACTTGCTGAATCTACTTGAACAAGAAGAAAACAAGGACAAAATAAACACATTAGTGCTCCATATAGGTACAAATGATATCCATAGGCTACTGGGACCAAATGAAGTCATGGCTGAAAGAATACAATGTAATACAAAATGCCAAAAAGTGTTTCCCATTGACAGCTGTGGTTGTAAATGTTGTAGTGAGAAGAAGAGATGTAAGTAGAACAGATATTGCTGATATAAATGAGCATGTGATACACTTAAAGCAGTTTTTGTAGATGTAAATAAATGTTTGGATGATAGTTGTTCAGGAAGGGATTTTTTTTATATTAGGAAAATTAATAAATGATGTTGTAAATGTATGCATAAATAAGGGAAACTAAAGGCAGATTTAGGTGCTAACAAAATAGACAATTTAAGTAAAAATGAGGAAAGAGATAAATTTGGTAAAATAAAGAAACAAAACATTGAAAATATCATTATAGATGACAGAAATTATGAAAATGTAAAGGTAAACAATAATGCACATAAGAGAAAAAATAGTGACAGTTTTTTCATCAAAACACTCAGTATATAAGCAACAAATGAATGTTATAGAGCTAGGTATAATAGACTTAAAACCTAACTTTATGATATTCACAGAACATGCCTAAAAACAGAGGAAATTGTAGCAAATAATTACCATGGGTACATGCTAGGATCACACTGTTGTAGGCAGCAACACAAAAGTGGAGAGGTAGCTATTTATGTGGAAAATGGTATAAAGTTTAAAGAGATGGATTGTATTAAGTACAGAGATGAAATATGTGAATTAGCAGCAGTAGAGGTTTTCTTAAAAGAGACCAGTATAGTGTTAATTGGAGTGTATAGAGTAAAAAATTATTTTTTAAAAACATAAAAAAGCCTATTAAATACAATTCATAAGAAAAAGACAAGAGTATTAATAGGTGATTTAAATATTGATATGATAGAGGAAAGTAATTATGAATCATCAATTGTAGAAATCTTAGATAGGCACAATTTAAGGATTTGTATAGAAAAACCCACAAGAGTAATGAAGTACTCTGAAACTTATATAGATGTTTTCATTAACCTCCCAGAAACAAAATGGAAAACTTCAGTAATAAAGGCAGGGATAGGCAATCATTTTGGTCAACTTCTAAAATTAAGCTTTGAAAAAGATAGTGCACAAATTAATTCTGAGTACAGGAGACAGATAAACAAGGAAAACTTAGCCTTAAAAAATATCTTGCAGAAGTTAGCTGCGAAGCGATATATGATACGAATGACATGAACCAAAAGTATGAGATTTTCAATAAAACAATTCAAAATGGGTTAGAAATGACAATGCCTTCTACAAGGGTTAAAATAAATGTAGATGGTAAGGGTAACAATCTTAAAAACTGGATGACGAAAGGAATAAAACTATCATGCAACAGAATGATGTTTTTAAACTCAATAAAACAGCCAAATATGAGTGAAAAATCATTAAATTATATGGAAAATTATAATAAAATACTAAATGTAGTAATTAAAAATGCTAAAATGAGCCACAAAAAGAACAAATTGAAAAAGCAGAAAATAGAGGTAAAGTAGTATGGAAAACTGTAAATCAAATCCATAAAAATAGTAGTAGTATACAAATAGAAAATATTGAAATAAATCATAAAAATAATAGATAAAAGATCTGAAACAAATATATAACCTATTTAATGACTATTACATCAATGTAGCAAGACAGCTAGCCTCGAAGCAAACAGCAATAAGTTGAATTCAAAATTAGTAACAGACCTGGCTCAAATTAATTCTATAGCGGTGTTCGAAGTAACAGAAGAGGAAGTTATTAGAGAAATAAGTAAACTAAAATCAAAGAAATCTTTAGGTCTGGATGAAATATAAAATGAAATGCTAAAACACATTAAATATGAAATAACGGAGATAATAACTCATAATAGATGCTTCACTAATAAATGGAATATTTCCATATAAATTAAAAACTTGTTAGACCAATATACAAACAAAAGGAAAGCAAATTCAATATAGCAAATTATAGACCAATCACACTATGCTCGGTGGTAACAAAAGTGATGGAAGGAGTGTATTTGAAGCAGCTACAGAAATATTTTGAAAAACAAAAAATTTATCAGAGTTGTAATACAGTTTTCAGAAACACAAATCCACAAGAGATGAGAATAATTAAAGCAAATGATATAATTATTAATGCTCTACATAATCATGAAATTGCAATAGCCATATTTTTAGATTTGTCGAAGGTGTTTGGCAGTATAAATATAAACATCCTTGTAAACACACTAGAAAAATATGGGTTCGAGGGGTTGTATACAAGTGGATTGTATCATATCTAGAAAATAGATAACAGTGTGTAGAAATAAATTATAAAAATAAGGGTATGATAAAGAAAGTAAGATCAAACTTTGAATCCAACATGGAGTTCCACAAGGTTCAAAATTGGGTCCTTTTCTGTTTTTAGTGTATATAAATGAGCTTTTTGAAACAGTAGCAAGAAATGGAGGTATGGCAATTGGCTATGCAGTTGATGCATCAATAATAATTAGAGATCATACCACAAGAGGTGCAAAAATTAAGGCAAATGATATGAAGATTTTAAAAGAATACTTTCTAAATTTGGATCTAGTACTAAATGTTAAAAAGACAGCATGGATAAATTTCACATTAAAAGAGCAAGATATAGATTCTATTCACTCAAAGTAGATGGGAAAAGTATTCCTGAAACACAAGCCGCAGATTTTCTAGGTGTTATTACAGATAAATGTGTCTAAACTGACAACTATATGTATTGTACATAACAAAAACAATAAATAGGGGTTTATACATAATGAAACAGGTTAAGAATAGCATAGACAATAAAACATTGAAGCAAGCGTATTATGTTTTTGTATATTCATATATAAAATATGGAATAACATTATGGGGAAGTATTGCAGCTAAGGAAGTACTAAAATATTCAAATTACAATAAAAGCCCTAAGAATAATAGGGGAAACTGGAAAGAAAACACACTTGCAGGGAGACCATACAAAAAATACGGAATCTTAACTGTTCCATATATGAAAGTATCAAAGTATATGATATGAAAGTATCAAACATGTGCTACTCAACCAAAAAAACTAGCCAAAAATAGTCATATACATGGTTATAATGCAAGAAATAAAGGTGATTATTACAGAACTGCACTTAGGAGAACATTAAATAATCGTTCATTAGAAAATTTAGGGAAAGAATATTATAATGTATTACCTAAAGAAATAAAAAATATAGAACAAAGAGAAATAAGCATCATCAAGAAATTTTAATAAAAAATGCATTCTACAGCACTGAAGACTCTTAGGTTAGATACAAAATAGAATCATAGAGTATATATATTGTAAAAATGTGTTTATATCTGAAATGTACTGTAGAAAGAGTGTAAATATATTGTAAACATACTTTTGTAGTAGGAAATGTAATTTTCAAGGTATTTTTCATTAGAAAATTTAGAGAAAGAACATTGTAATGCATTACCTAAAGAAACAAGAGATATAGAACAAAGTGAAGTATGCACAAACACCATCAAGAAATATGTAATTGCATTCTGCAGCATAGAGAGTTTAAGTTTAATACAAAATAAAATCAGTGTATGTATATATTTTGTAAAAAGGTACTTATATTAGAAATGTAGTGTAGAAAGAGCATAAATATTGTAAATATTTTATAGTAGGAAATGTAATTATTAAGACATTGTATATGAAGATTGTAAGAAATGCATTTGTAAACAAGCATTGTTATCTTCTGACATATCCTATGTATTTGGAACATATGGATGAAATAAAATGAAATGGTACAGTGTATTTATTCTTTTTGTGTTATATAATCTAGGTACTGTGTATACTCTTCATTCTTATGTCTTTGCAGGTCCCAATTGCTATACATGGGATTCGCCACCAGAGGTTATTAATGCTTACAACTGTAACATTTGACAAGCTGTTATTGGGGGTCTTCGCATATTAAGGCTCTTAAGACTCTATTCCCACCATTTGTTTTAACTCTGTTCCCTAAGGATTAGATTATTTTAATGACCATCACTAGTTACAGACCAAAATTTTCTGCAAGTGATTATAGCTACTCATACTCCTGCGAATATTGTTTCCACACCAGAAGTGGAGAAGTCTTCAATTCTCTCATTACAACCTTGACTGCAATTCTCTTTATTTCCAATACATTCCTTTCAGCTTAGTTCCTTATGGTTACATCTTGTTTGTTTCATGCACAATTGTTTTTTCTACATTACTTACATGAGGTTTAAGTTTTGTTACAGACTTTTTGGCTCCAAGCCACATTTAAACCCTGCATTCCAGTGAAATCCTGAAATCCTGTCACCCAGCCTGGATGCGGCATGATTTTTGTTACATCATCTCTTCAACTCTCTCAAGTTCAACCTTCTACAGAGCCTGCTACAGCTGCTACTCTGGTCACTGGCTGCAGGACGTCAAATGTCCAATAAGGAATTTTTTTTTAATGGAACAAAAAAAGGAACAACAGTAAGCATGTATGCAGATGACACACCTTACAAGTTATGTTTTCCATACCTTTTGGAATATATTTCTGTTGCCTTTGCATGCTTCACATACCCGTCACTTTTCTAGGGTTATGCATTTTATGTATTAAGTCTGTATCTGATATTATCCTTCTCTTCTTGAGTATGATATTACTTTTTTTCTAGGTTTAAGGTGTGACCCAATATGGCTAGATAACTAAGGTGAGCCACTCCGGGGTGTGGAGCTGCCATTGGCTGCCCGCCTGCGACGTAAGTGAGAGTGAAGACGAGTGCGCAGAATACATACACAGTGCAGTGAACACACTAAATTCCTCCTGATTAACTCCCAATTGTTTATTATTAGCAGTTCTTCCAGTTTTGTTTAAAAGGTATATTATTTCAGAGCTTTCTACAAACATTGTGGCATATACCATAAAGCAAAACGAATGGAAAGTGCATTACATTAGTAATATATTTACGTATAAACAAAACTACTGGAACACATGCAGTACTTCAGCGTAAACTGTAGGTGCTACAAGAGATTCAAACATGCATCACTTTAGTACTAAAGGAAAATTTACAACTACTCTAAAGGAATCGCTAAATGAATATGCTGGTACATTTTTTTTCTACCTGTGTTGCTAATCTCATGTTCTGGCATGATCTTTCTGTAACACTCAGGTGGGCATCAGTGATGTGATGAACAATTGTAAGTTCTGCACTGTGTTGTGATAACAGATCCTGAATAACATCTTTTTTAAATACAGTGTTGTCTGGTAGAACAAACCCTTCATCCAGAAAATTTTTGCGTGGGAGCTTCAGGAGTTGACATCATAATACACCCAGATTTTCCTGGGTTTATCACTGGGGTTATAAAAGAATGACATTCAATGGGTTCCATACTATCGAGGTTTTCCCTCCCATGTCACAAGCCACAGCATGTACTTAAATTTGGCAGGCTTCAATTTCAATAATGATGTTGTGAAGCAACTCTGATGTCATTGTGACATCAAAGTCATAGTATAAAGGCTGTTTCTACCACTTGGAACACACTCCTCGGACCCTGACCACCTAACATTACTATATGGACCCAGTATTATATCGTCTGACATATCATAGCAAATGCGAGAATCTATATTCATCTTGTCAAAGCTTATAACGGCTAGCTTTTCTAAGCCTTGAAAATGCATGGCCTGTGCCTCTAAAATATATTTTACCTCATTCATAATACCTGGTCTGCATTTGATTTTACGTATCCATTTTTGCAAAGTCGAATGAGCAGGCAGAGGAGTGTTTACTTTTCCCAAATATTCATACCCCTTTTGAGAAAGTGCTCTTAGTGCAATGGCATTTATTATATCCTCGGAGGACCATTTCACTCCCTTATTCCCACTTAAAAGACACTTTATTTGCCCTGGGGTGAAATATGTTGATAGCACTTCTTTTACCCTATTTTCCACAGCAACTCGTGTGACCTTAGTAGATGAACTTTGATTTTTTATAGGCACGGCAAGCTTCGAACCCTGAATTCTTTTAAGAGCAGTGTTTTTTTTTCTTTCAGTGCCGCCAAAGTAGCCACGTGTTTTCTTTTCAATACTTCAATCTCTTTCTTGAGGTTTTCTAATTCATTGTCACTATTTTCTATAACTGGATCAGTAATAGTGGCCTGATCAAGCTCTCTTTTCTTCAGAGATACAGAACCAATGTTGGACAAGTCTCGCTTCCTAACAGTTCGGACCTTGTGCCACACATCTTGACCAGTAGAAACCTACAGAACGAGCCCAAACGTTTAATTATTACATTTTCTGCATATTAAGACAGCAATAAGTCCAGAATATATTATTCTGTTACAGGATATAAAAACGAAAAAGACATACTTGCGACATTCCACTTGTACTTGGACCTTCACTAAGTGCATCTCCATGTCAATTGGGAAAAAACTGCATCTGGGAGCAGAATTTTCTTAACCGGCAAACCTAATAGCTTACCTTTCAAATCCCATTTATAGTCAGTAGGAAGAAAGTGCACTGAACATACGCGTAAATTATCAACTTTAAATTTGTCAGCACGCTTACAGTGAGACACCCACACGTGCTTTAGTTGCTCATTTTTTGGAAATGTATGATAATTTACACCAACTGTTTTAAAATGTAATTACGGCATTGTGCTACATCACAATACATTCTACTCTTAACGTTCTCACTCATTGCACACCGACTTAACACTTCAAAGCAGAGAAAACTGAATCTATATTCAAGAATCTAGTTTTAAATAAGTGTGGAACTTATTTGTTGAAGTGGGGGAACTGACTGACTGAGTGATAAGGGACAATGCGCTTTTGTACATTTGTTGTTAAGTTGTGAAGTTTCCGCCAACATAGCAGGTAAAGTAGGATAATTTACCAAAACAGCTAAAAATATATTATACTTTCAAAATAAAGGCAGGAGCATATATTCCCTTCCGATGTATGAGTGGATCTTGATTTATTGCATTTGTACGTGACTTTTAAAACAAAGAAGAGCTCAGATTAATATCTATTGCCTTTTAGGCGGTTAAGTGGCATAATTATTTCAAAGGAAATGCTGTTTGCTCTTACAGCCAAAGTATAATAACCTTTTTCCATCTACTTTGGTTCTGTAAAGGATTATATACCTGGGAAAGCTTGTCATTTTCAGGGAAGAATACCTTTGGCCTGCATCACTACATCTATTTTCATGTGCAGACTTATGAGTCAGCTTACCTGCCAAAAAGGAAGTGCTTTATATTCCTCAGGAATGCCTATTAAGCAGCATAATTGTGAGCAGAAGCTATTTGAAGACCAAGTACCATATAAATACAGCCCGGATTCTGATGACATGTCATCTTTTAATTCTTGCAATAAAGGCCTTGCTTAAGTGTATACATAAATCCTTATCATGGGTTCCACATTAAGAAAACATATATATTTATTAGGTCATTTTAGGTTTCATGCCAGTTTCTATATTGGGTCATCTTTTTTTATATTTTACATTATTAATTTGTAATTTCCTTTCCTTTGCCTCTTTATTTAGTAATTTCCTTGCATAATGAAACGGCAACTCTAGGCCGAGCCCGAGAACTGTAATTATAGATAATTTATTAATTAACTTTTATTGATGTTAAATCATACTATGTAAATATCTTTTTCTCATACTGCTTGTATATTTTAAGAAGGGTGATTTAACGTTATGTATCTATCTAGGTTACTAATATTAGTAGAGTTATAAATGGTTTAATGTAAATAATTTAAGCGCTATGTTAAAATACTGTCCACGACGAAATGTTTTAGCTACAGGAATAGTGCCTTCGAAGGCAGAAAACCTAGTTTTATGACCTCTCTTTGGTCGCAGTGCCATTATTCCTACAGCAAGGTTGTAACGCCTTTGTCCCTTTATTTGATAATTCGCCGTGACCAAGTGAGAGAGACAGATAGCTTAATGGTAAATGTAGGAAAAGCCGCGATTTATATTAAACTTGGACCAATGAGATCCCTGGAAGTTTATACGAAATAGTTAGACGCGTCGAGTGGCGCTAAAAATGGACCAATAGGAAAGGAAGCAGCCTCAGAAGCCTGAGACTATAAATGGATCTGTTTGGAGCAAATTCGGGACAGTTTTGTCATGTCAGTTTTAGCAAGACAGTTTTGTCATGTCAGTTTAGCATTGCAGTTTGTTTGACAGTTTTTGTCATGTGTGGTCAGGGAGAGATGCTGCAGGATGTGTGAGGTATCGCGCCAAAAAAGGGAATCAAGACAGTTTTAGAAACACACCTAAGATCCGCTACTTGTAAAGAGATAATAAGCATATTTAAACTTCGTGTCATATCCGCGCCGCATTTTAACAGCGGTGGACAGTATTTTAACAGCGGCAATACCAGTTTTGTATACTACGTGTGTTAGTTAAATAAAAAGAAACGGCAGTGTCATCTTCTCATAACCAAAGCACGTCTATGTCCTCCTATATCACCACCCGAGATCTACGCTTTCCTTTACCGAGGATAAGTCCATGCTCCTATATAGTTTAAAGAAAACTACTGCAGCTAGCCGAGGATAAAATTGAAGAGAACCAGCACACTGTGAACTTCTGGAACCAACGGGAGAAGCATCAAGGTAAGCCTACAACAACGGACAGAGGAGGTGACCGCCGCAAACTGGCGCCATAACGTGGAGCTCGAAGGGAAGACCAGCTCGAAGCTCAAACGGAGGACTAGGAAACAACGAATAGAGGAAGAATCTTCAGAGGAAAGGGGCACAGCAGAACAACATTACAACGCGAACTTCTAGTCTACCTACGTGGGACAACAAAACAGCTGAGAACATCGCTTCTAGAAATTCACCAGGATTCGAACCCGGGACGCATCAATTAACATAGGAGAAAGTACAGGTTAGAACATTTATACAAAAACAAACAGAAAGGCATGCAGAGTAGTGACTCAGTTTTGTGAACACATGTTATTGAGAGGGGGTAAAGT
Organism: Deroplatys truncata; assembly: GCA_030765065.1. Taxonomy (NCBI): domain Eukaryota; kingdom Metazoa; phylum Arthropoda; class Insecta; order Mantodea; family Mantidae; genus Deroplatys; species Deroplatys truncata. The sequence goes on from CM060990.1 coordinate 285,827,524, forward strand.
CATTACTAGGGAGGTAGAACTTGCTAACGGAACCATGAGTAGGTCAAGGGAAGGTTTGGAAGAACTGAATAGGGAGGCCATTGTCAGCATAACACCACATGGAGAAAATATGGGTAAAGCAGAGGTAGAAGTTAGACTGGAAAGGAGACCACCGATTGAGCAGGTCATTGACGCAGGTCAAAACCAGCTGATAATATTCCTTCAACATTTGAGCGCAAAGATAGATGAGCAGAGTAACAAGTTAGAAAGAATCTTAGATGAGCAGAGTAAGAACTTAGAAAGCATATTAAATGAACGGGGTAAGATCGTAAGTGAACATAGTAAGAACTTAGAAAGAATCGTAAGTGAACAAGATAAGAATTTCGAAGGGAAATTAAAGAAGTAGAGTAAGGACTTAGAAAGAATCGTAAGTGAACAAGATAAGAATTTAGAAGGGGAATAAAATGAGCAGAGTAAGGACTTAGAAAGAAACTTAAGTGAACAAAATAAGAGTTTAGAGGGGAAATTAGTTGAGCTGATGAAGGGGAAGTTAATAGAAACACTTGAAGGGAAATTACCGCAGACACTAGAAACAAAAGATCCAAAAACACTAACGGAAGAAGAGACGTTTAAGAAAGCTTTTGAAAGAATGTCAAAGAGGGCGCAGAAAAGAAAGGAGGAATTTAAAACAAAGAAGCGAAAGAAATGGTTGATCGAACTTGGAGAATTAGTATTGGTATATAAAAAAAAATCCAGCATTCAAAAAAGAAAAAAAAAGGTCTAGCATTCAAAAAAAAAAAAAAAAAGGTATCATAGAATGGAAAATTTATTTAAAGGTCCATACCGGGTGATTATCATTTTTGGCTTGGATACATTTGAGTTACAAGAAATAAAGAATTCCAAGATCGTAGGGAGATATCATAAACAGTTGCTCAAACCGTACAAATGTTTAGAGAATGAGAAGGGTGAAGAATGTAATGAAAATAATCAGGTTAGTTTTACTTTAATTGAGGTAGCAACCCTATGAACAAGTAGTAAAGGTGATGAATAAAGATGTAAGGAAATAACTAAATACGTAATAATTATTATGTAACAGTATGTATGTAAATAGATTTAATTTTTAGAACTTAATTTAGGTATTAGCGTATTTATTTGTGTTACAAGTTATTCGTGTGCGTGCAGTGTATTGTGCATAAGAATGCCTCTCGGAAAACCTGTTTTTAAAAGGAGAGGGGGATGAACCATAGCAAAGTGTAAGAGTGAATGACCCAAATGTAAACACCACTGGTTTGTCAGAACCCTTGTGAAGGAACAGGTATAGCGAAGGGTCTCTGTAAACAAAACAAACCAACAAAGACCATAATCAGAGGAATTATTCTGGAAAAGAAAATTGTATCAAGTGCTGAAAAATTTATTCTTTTCCAGAACAGGGCAATTTGAAACGGCAACTCTAGGCCGAGCCCGAGAACTGTAATTATAGATAATTTATTAATTAACTTTTATTGATGTTAAATCATACTATGTAAATATCTTTTTCTCATACTGCTTGTATATTTTAAGAAGGGTGATTTAACGTTATGTATCTATCTAGGTTACTAATATTAGTAGAGTTATAAATGGTTTAATGTAAATAATTTAAGCGCTATGTTAAAATACTGTCCACGACGAAATGTTTTAGCTACAGGAATAGTGCCTTCGAAGGCAGAAAACCTAGTTTTATGACCTCTCTTCGGTCGCAGTGCCATTATTCCTACAGCGAGGGTGTAATGCCTTTGTCCCTTTATTTGATAATTCGCCGTGACCAAGTGAGAGAGACAGATAGCTTAACGGTAAATGTAGGAAAAGCCGCGATTTATATTAAACTTGGACCAATGAGATCCCTGGAAGTTTATACGAAATAGTTAGACGCGTCGAGTGGCGCTAAAAATGGACCAATAGGAAAGGAAGCAGCCTCAGAAGCCTGAGACTATAAATGGATCTGTTTGGAGCAAATTCGGGACAGTTTTGTCATATCAGTTTTAGCAAGACAGTTTTGTCATGTCAGTTTAGCATTGCAGTTTGTTTGACAGTTTTTGTCATGTGTGGTCAGGGAGAGATGCTGCAGGATGTGTGAGGTATCGCGCCAAAAAAGGGAATCAAGACAGTTTTAGAAACACACCTAAGATCCGCTACTTGTAAAGAGATAATAAGCATATTTAAACTTTGTGTCATATCCACGCCGCATTTTAACAGCGGCAATACCAGTTTTGTATACTACGTGTGTTAGTTAAATAAAAAGAAACGGCAGTGTCATCTTCTCATAACCAAAGCACGTCTATGTCTTCCTATATCACCACCCGAGATCTACACTTTCCTTTACCGAGGATAAGTCCATGCTCCTATATAGTTTAAAGAAAACTACTGCAGCTAGCCGAGGATAAAATTGAAGAGAACCAGCACACTGTGAACTTCTGGAACCAACGGGAGAAGCATCAAGGTAAGCCTACAGCAACGGACGAAGGAGGTGACTGCCGCAATAAGTATAGAGTATATAAAGATTTTTGGTTGTCTGGAAAGAGTTGCTTGTGGGTGGAGGGATGGTTATTGTCTGGAAACAGGTATAATTACTGTTATGAATTCATGTCCAAAATTAGGGACGAGAAGGTCAGTTTTCCCTTTTTTGCGTTAATATGTGTGAACAGTCAAGTTGCTATTCTTCTTATTTATGTATGGCATAGGTTGTGAAGTCCTTTTCATTCGCAATGAATATTGCATAATCTGAGTTCTCAAAAGAGTTAATGCTACACTGTTTTAAGACCTGTTTCAAAACACAATAAGTTAGAAAATTAATTGAAAATATATTTGTTCTATGTTCTTGTTTGGAGAATCTGAAAAGCAAAGAAAATAATTTTCTTACTTGTTTGAAGAATCTGAAAAGGAAAGTAAGAAAATATTTTCTTTTCTTTTCAGATTCTTCAAACAAGAACATTTTCACTACTCTTTTATCTATTTGTTCTACTTCTATAGGAGTTATATCCATATATGAATTAATTTATATCTTTCTGTACACTAATTTTAGTAAATCAAATAAATCTCATTTTAGATCATTTTTTGCAATTACTAAGTCATTTTAAAACAAATGTAGTCATTTTTTTAAAAACATTAGTCATCAAAATCCAGGCCCTGCTTATAAGCCACCGCTCTGCCTTATTTCCTCTCATGTATTTACGTTCACCTCCCCTGTATTTGCTCAAAAAATATTGATTTGTTTCGTAAAGCCTCTCCTGCCTGTTTGGTGTGAAATGTGTCCATGTTTTATACAAAATAATGAAAACTAAGATACTAGTAAGTTATTGCATTTTCCTTGCATAAATACTAAATAATATATGTACCTAATTACAATTGGCAAGTTCCTTGTACCTACCTCCTTTCCCTCAGTGTAAAATGTTTCAATGATCGCCAGTGAATACACTAATACACCTCCTTTTAACAACACCTACTTCCCCGTGGGTGAAAACATTAAATTTTTGTGCTTTTTGAGCTTGCGAGCGTATACTAAAACATACAAGAAAGGTTGTTCTAAAATTAACATCTATCAAAATATTAAGGCTAGACGCATCCTTGTTCTTACTCTTTCAAGTAGGGAGGATCAAATGGGAACTATAATCAATGAATTATTCATTAATTAAAAAATTAAAACAACTTTGTACTAGAAACAATTAAGAAACTAGGTTTATATAAGCACATTTTCAGCCTAAATAATGAAACCAAAACATCCAAATTCTAAACACATCATTCAGAATGTCCACTATTCTGTCTGAAACTCAGTTTATTTGAAAACTGCAGGATATTTGCAAGACTTGCCATGCAGATATATGTTTTCAGCATGTGAGCACAGTTTCATATGCATAAGTTGATTATTCATGTTTTTACCTAGAAACGAAAAAGAAAAAAAAAAAAAAAAAAAGGCTCGGAAAATGCACATATATCAAGTTTTCATCTATCATGACTTTTAAAACTGCTATGTTTAAATCATATTACATAATAACATGATCAGCATACAGTTTCCCTCAATATGCTGTTTTTTTTTCACAATACATAAACAAACTATAATTTAATTTCGAATCAAAGTTTAAGACCCGATAGTGTATTACGTTGAATATATTTTATTTTCGTTGCTAAAATTGGCCGAATAATGCATTATTGGTTTTCTTTAACATAATATAATTAAAGTCAAGCAAAAGCATAAACTAAGAAACATGGTTTTAAAGCTTGCAACTTTGAACTTCTGAACAACTTTAATATGACAAATATCTGCTTTCTATCTACATATAACTTATTTCTTTGAATAACACATATGCTGTAAGTCATCCCTCAAGCCCAACTTTCATATAGCAACAGCTTTTTAGCGAATATTTCAAGGGGAAATGAAACTGGCGCCACTTGGGTATTTAGCTGTAAAAAGGCAGGTTTGTGTTTAATATTTCCAAGACTAAGTCTAGTTATAGATGCAGTTTTGTTTCAAGTAGTGTAGGGTCGATTCAGATCGTATAATGAGAATATTATCCAAACTTTCATGCCGAGAAGTACTGTGCAGAATACTGGCTAGCTAAAACTTCACTCTCGATGACATCATGCAGCAGGCAGACCGAAAGCAGAACAAGCGAAAACGGTGCGGGAAGAGACCCCCCTGGGTGTGACCTACCAGATACCCCAATATTTTTTTTTTAGTTTTGTGCATGAGAAGCTTTACGGCCCATGCATATTGTTTGTTGAGAAGCTGTAATGTGCCATTTGTCACAGAGTTAAAACCTGATGGTCTCTGCTGATGCTATAGTTTATTGTTATGCTGTTCAAGGTAATGATGCTATCTATTTTTTTTCTCCCCCAGTTCACTCAAGTTAAAATCTCACGGTCTTGTTTACGATCTGATGTTGCAATATACTGAGCACATACTATAATGTTATTCAGTTTTCACTATAGTTGCCATTTTTTTGTATGTGAGTGTTTATGTTGGCATCTGATAGATTTCTGTAGGTTCTGTAACCAGGGAAGGATATGCAAGCCCTGCTTTTACTAAGTAATTTTGTTTTATAGGTGAAGTATTACACAAAGATATGCTATGTTCAGTTCACGTTCTAGTATGTTTTATTGTTAATGGAACACAACTTATGAATTTGTAATAATGTGGGATACCATCTCTTATTATTCATTTATGTCCCGAAATAATTCATGCTCTGTATGCTAACTCATCTTTTTAAGTTTGGCATAATTTGATTGCACAGCTGTACACTATATTGTTATGCTATCTAAGTGAAAAAACAGCTCATGTATCTCGTTAAGCAACTTATGACTCAGCAACCATTTCTGTACCGTACTTGTTTTAGGTTAACTAGGGAACATGATCAACTCTTGCCTTTTGGCTTTTTCTCTTTAAAATCTGTATTATCATTTCATGTATTCTTTTTCTATCTCGCATTTTTACAATACTATTTTTTATTGTTGGTGTTGGTCTCTATTCAGCTTATCCCCCCCCCCCCAGATTTTCCAGTAAGTTTTAACCAGTGTCAACTTAGTTGTTTCATTACTAATGTGTTTTATATATATGCATTTTTTATATTAATTCTGTCTTTGTTGCCAACACCCCTCTTGCTGCCCCCCACACCCCATCTTTTGTTTCCCCCATTTCTTTATTTACTGCTACGTTTTACTGATCTGTTGTTTTGTTTTCCCAAGCTATCCCTGAATCATGCCATCTGCCGACTTCCTTCCTATGCCACACAGGCACTTACTAATACTGCATCCGCCCACTTCAGATGCCTTGTGGTGACCTCTTATTGAGGACACACCCAGAATGCCACTTTGGCATTGTTTTCGCCGAGGGGACTGCTTTTTTTGCTGGACATTTTTGGGCACAATGGGGGGGGGGGGGTGCATGCATGCATGCATGCATGCATGTGTGAGTATGTGTGCGCTGATGCTGATGGAGTGTGGGCCTCTCTGTTGTGAGGTTAGGCCCGCACCATGTGATCAGAGGCTTATTAGGTCTACCTTCTCTACGTCTTCCTGCCTGCACAGATGCTTTAGTGATTGCGCATATTTTGTTTTACTCATGTATTAAGTATGAAATGTACTCCAGAAATTTTCCTTCAAGATTTATCCTATGTTGTATACAGTGCTGCCACAACGGATTAATGGTATTGCTTATGTGAGAAAGCCATCGTTGGACAGTGACTGCAGCAGAAGCAACAAATTTAGTCTCATCCTTGCTCATTCAGGGTGTTGCCAGTGTGTTTAGGTGTGCTCCTCAGGACATGTGCTTGCTGTAACAGCATCTAGACTGTTCTCGCTTTATGTCATTGCAAGTACTACTGTGTTCACTTTTGTTCCTCCTCTTTTTTTCCCTCTCCTTTTCCTGTCCTCTGCATGATAGCCATTTTTGTACCCCCTCCATTACCATTCTAGACCTATCCTCAGTTATCCGTTCTGCCCAGCCTATCAAATGTAATGTGACTATACTCATCTATTGTTGTTTTCTCCTCCCCTATTAGGTACCCTTACTTTTGATTTCCTTTTTATCTTCTTTCCTTAGTAGGTTTTATCACAGCTGTGGATAGCTGGGTTTTCCTAGCGTGGCAGAGGTTGTGATGGTTATAATTTTATTTTAAAAGATTTTGATAAATATCATTTTATAAAGTTTGAGATATTCAGGGCAAACTTCAAGTAACTCCAAGAAAGTTGCTTTAGATTTCTTGCACGTCATTTTCCAGATGTTGAAGTAAACAGAGGTTGGGTGACATGTGTTTTAGAGTAAAAGATCACTTCATGTCCGACACATGAGTGAGTTGCATAATTTTTGCTGACATATGCATGTCAATTACCAGGTGGGCACTAATCAGCATTTTGTCGGCTGTTTAAACTTAGGGTTTTTTTGACAGCGCTCTCTTGACTGACCACATGCCTAGTAGGACCCTGTATTGGTCAGCGCCATAAAATTTATTTAAGTGCTAATTTGCAACCTGACGTAGGCACCAGGCATGACGAAGATGGAGCGTCAGACTTCTTCCGTACATCAGGTAAACCTTCATGCTGTCTAATTCTTTCCCTCTGAAATGCAGTTTAGTTTATATTAGAAAGATTAAAGATTAGAATAATTGGTAAGAGAAATTACATGTCTGATAATGCCACCCTTTCACCACCCTTCCACCTACCATATGCTGAAAGTAACCCTCTCGATGCCATCCTATGCTACATCCCCAACCTTTACATGACATTTGGCGAAGGTGCTGATGGCGTTGTCACCACCCTTACATCACAATATTGACAGGGGTAGAGGTGTACCCAGAACATTCTTGGGATAATTTTGAAGGTGAATGCTAATGGCGAGATGTGTGAGATTGGCACAAAGGAAAGAAGATTGTCTCCAAAGTGTTTGAGGAACCAGTTTTGTCATTTGTACAGACACAATTCACAAGAGGAAGTTCCAGATGTTACTGTATCTATTTGTGAGTGTGCCTGAAAATTGTCTGTCACAGGTGGTCAAGGGTTCAAGAGATGTAACTGCAACAAAAAATACCTTTCAACAAAATGTGGTTGCAAACGTTATGGGTGACTCTGTAATTCAAAATGTCATGATGGTTTGCCATGTTCTAATATGTAGAAGGTTGTTTATTTACAAAGGTTAATAAAGCATTCTTTCAATAAATAAAATACTATATTCTTTATTTCACAATCCTGAATATTATATACATTTATCAAATTAACGTTTACACACACAGTATACAGAACATTGAAACAAGGTACAAACGTGAGAAATAAGGAATGGAAATTAGCATCCCAAAGACAAACAAGAGGAGGAATATGAACAAACTGATATTTAAATGAAATGGACAGATGCATAAATCAATATTATTTTCAGAACACTATGTTAATGAAAAGGAAGTTGCAACATTATGCATGTCAGCCCTTTGTTACAAATAACTCTGGAAGAGGCTTTCTGTCAACCAATTTCTCCACCCAACATCCTTCTATCCCCTTTGTTGCCTATTTCTAGTCACTGTGATGTCTTTCTTGAGAAAGCTTAAAAATGCAAAAATGCTGGGGAAGTTTTAATCCAAGAAGTTTATAAACAGCCAAATGCTAATTTATGGAATATATGAGGATACCTAAACTACTAGATCAAATTAAACAAAACAAGCTACCAAAAGAATTTTCAACTGAACATGTTCTGGAGCATTTGAGTGCTCTCATACCACCTAGCTTTGAAACTTGAAGCTACTAGAGTAAATTAATGAAATGATTCATATTTGACAAAACCTTAGGAACAATATCAGTCACTGTTTTGAAAAGAATGATACCTGAAGTATTTCAGAAAATTACACTGGAAGACTGGAAAAAATCTTGTGCATATGATAATTGGACGAGAGTGTTTTGGATAATATGTAGAATTGGAATAACCTTATTCACAAATTTCCTCCAGTTTTTGCACAGTATCAGCTCATGATGATGAAAGGAAATTCAGCAGAAACAGCTGACATAGTTATAGATGCCTTAAATGGAATTCAATCATTGTAAAATGTGTACCTGGTACATGTTCAATGTCTGCCACAAAGGATTGTGCTTTTCACATTTCAAATGCTAAACACAGTTCCCTTTTAAATTCATTGTACTTATAGGAATAGTGCAGTCTAAACTCACTAGCCAGTATCATTTTTTAGAAACCTCCTATAAAATATTATAAAAATGTCTATTTTTGTCCGAACTCAATGTGATTAGATGAAATAAATATATGGAGCATAACAGAATATGTGTAATATCACTTGATTTATTCTCAGGTGAAGACATAGTAGAAGCATTTAAATATTCATTCCAGTGTTAAAAGCATACTGTAAAACACAAAATGACTAATGAAGTTTTGCTAAAATATACATAAATTGTGAATATTAGAGGACAAATTTAAATGCACTATAAATCATGAATTTATGCAAGTATTTATGTGGTAAAAAAGTTGAAAATTTATTCTAAAAATAAATAAATATGCATCAAAATATTTTAATAGCATAAGAACTACACAATTTTCTTACATAACTTTATTAGTTTTATAAAGAAATAAGTGTATTGACTTTTAATCTTTCATTGCTTACTGAAAATAGTAATTATGATCTCTTATGTTATTTATAGTCAATAATCTAGTATGAAATATTATGTGACCTTTTAACAATCATTTTATAATTTTTTTATTACAATAACCAATTATTTTATAGATTTTCTGCACAGGAAACATTTCCTTCTGTGACTTTAAACCATTTTGTACAATGAAAATGTCCTCTCCACTTCACATGAAGCCACAAGACAGTACCACAAACACGGTATGCATTCACAGAATATGAATTAAACTGTTTTTCAAGATTGACCTTATAACACATTGTTAGCATTCCAAAAAAAACATTAGTCCTGGATTTCTGACTTCATTTTTTTCCATTTTGCGATGAAGCTTCTTTCCAATTTTTCCATGCACATCTTCAGCGAAAGCAGTTTCATACTGTGGTACATCTCTTTTTTCCAAATGTATGGCTATGGCTGGTCGTTTGCTAAAATAGCTTTTAACAAACAGTAATTTAGTCTGCAGACTTCTCATTCAGTATGTCGCTTCAGCCAATGAAAGCAAAAAAGCTGTTTCATTCCACATGGAATTACAAATTCCTGAAAGCCTTCTGCAAAGCAAAAGCAAGCTGCATATTAACATTTAGAGTAGCAGAATATATCTGACCCAAGCGGCACTATCACTATCCCCCCCCCAAAAAAAGCAAGATATTTAATACAAATAGGAATGCTGGTTGTTTATATGAAAACAAGATCTCTGTCTTCTGTAAAAGCATGGCAGTAAAACAGAAGCTCCCGTTTGATGAAAAAAACATGAGTATTTTGAATACAAATAGAGAACAAATGTATCCATATGGAAATATTAGTGAAATATGCATTTATCTGCAATACAAAACTTCCACAGCTGAGACCTCATATCATGAAACACATTTCTCTCTTCCTAAGCATACATTCAACTTTCAAGGGGGAGGGGGGAAGGAATATGCTACTATGCAGGAATCCACCCTCTAGTAATTATTTATTCAGCTTTCTAAACAAACAGCAGATTAGACTGATATAACATCCTTGGCAGTCCTAAATATGTGAAACATTTTGTTATGCCCAGCAAATTGTTTGTTATCCTATTCACTACATAGGACTATATAACATGATTTTTATGATCAATTATCATCCATTAATTAATCCAATTCATAGACTTTATAGACCATGAATCTCCAGATCTTAGCATTTTGTATATCCCAGTTTAGTCATGCTTCTTTTCAGAACTGTTAGTTTATATTGTTGATCAAATGATAGAACATTTGTTACACAGTTAACACGTGCTCATTTGGTTTATATTTTGAGACTCACCATGACATGCTAATGATTGTAGTTTGAGTGTAGCAATGCAATTTTTCAGGTTTATATCATGAAATTCTATTAATTCATACTGACTTTCAACATGTCGCATAATTCTTACATTTTGGTTCTATGTGTTCTGTGTCAGATATGATGACAAAATGAAGTTATTGGTATGAGCTGAGATGTGAAGTTCCTGCATACAGAAAATAAAATGTAATGAAAAAAACTGTTTGAATCATCATTGTATATTGAAGTTAATCACTGCTTGTTGTTCAAGCTCAGCTTTCTTATGAAGAAAGGAACTAAAAGGTTCTAGATGGACCACCATTGGAGCTACATTTATAAGGGTTTTGGTTCAATATGGATGTCCTTACTCTAGATCATGACATGGAATACCTTTGGACCAGGCACTGGATTTTGCTATATAAGTTTTTTTTTGCAACTTATCCTTATGAGGGCTTTGAATACTGAAGATCCACTCCTAGTGTTTCCAGACTCATTCCTATTAGAATCCAAGATAGGATGCACAGTTCCTCAGACCATTCCTTCATATAACAATAATTTTCTTTAAAGGTGCTTTCAAGCTTTTCTGGATTAAAATATCAAAGATGTGAAATGTTTATCCGTGCTGTATTACTTTCAGAGGGTTTTATTTATAGATGCTTTAAGATACAATGATTTATATTGATTGGGTGACTTTTCACAATCAGGAAACCAATAAAAGGAGATGTTTGTTTTTCCAAGATTTAGAATCACAACCAATTACTGCGCATTCTGCTACCATCACAATTTAAAGAGCCCCAGAGATACAGTAATTTCATTACTTAAATATGCAAGCTGTGCAAATAGAAGAAATGTCATGACATTCAACACTGTGCTGCAGTATCTTTGACACAAATGCTCAGATTGTACATAGACAACACGGTTTCATTTCTTTACTCTAGGCTTTATTTCAATGATTTTACACTGGACTGCTTCCTGTAAGAAATAGTAATTATTATAGATTTGGCTATTAAATGTAGATAGATAGATACTTTATTTGTACATTTTTACACAGTTCTTTTTACAATATTCCACTTATAAACTAACTTAACCTATGTACAAATTTCCTTGCCAGCTATGCTGCTCTTTTTGCCTGGCACCCTGGCCTTCTGGCTCATCTAAGCATCCCTTGCTACCTTTAACCCCTATTGCCCATCCTCTCCTTCCTCCGTTTGCCTTTCTACCTTTCTTATCTCTTTTACTTTCTTTAAGAACTCCCCCATATTCTTATTTTGCTTTTCTTCCTTTCTCGTTAGCATTTTAATTGCTACTATTTTCCTATCCATTTTTTTCCATTTTTCTTCCCATACTTCTTGTCTCCATTCTGCTAATTCTTTGCATTCTGTCATATAATGCTCTGTGCTTTCACTGCCTCCGCATAGTTCACAAATTCCATTTTTTTTACCTCTTAGCCCTCTCAGATACATTGATCCTGTTCTCATCCATGCAAACGCTTCTTTTTCTGCTCTATTACAATAATCCACATACCCTTCTCTTCCCCATTTCCTTTTTACTAATCTATAGAACCCTAGTTACTTTTTATTCTCTAAGCTTCCCCAAATCTCTTGTCTTTCTATGTCCTCCACTCTGTTTCTTACTGTTATCCAGAAACCATTGTTATTTCTTTCTCCTGTTCTCCAAATATCTCCCATTCCTATCTTCTCCATAATTTTTTCTACCCCCGTCCACCAGCTATTTTTATTTTTCATACTTTTTGTTGTTCCATGCATATCTTTAAAATTTCCTCTTCATCTTTTCTCAGGCATCTAAACCAGAATTTTAATATCCTTTCTAGTATCACTCCCTTTCTTCTTGTTCTTCCTAATTCCACTAATGCTACTTCCCCTGGTGCTGATCTTGGTAACCCCAAAAACTCTTTACAAAACATTCTATAGCTCTGATCTATTTTTTTGTTTAATTCAGTTCCCCCCCCCCCCCAAATTTCTACTGCATATAGCATTCTTGCTTCTACCAATGCTTCATACATTCTTTCTATCCATTTAGTTGGCATTTCTAATTTATATTTGCACATCCTTATTCCTGTCATTGCTGCCTTTCCTTTAGCCATAACCTTACTGCTATGCACCCCCCATTCCCCATTACTGCTCATCCTCACCCCCAAATAATCCATCTCCTTGGCAACTTCTAACTTTAAACCCCCATCTGCCATTTCTCTTCTCTTTTTAGTTTATTTCCTCTTTTAAATACCATAACTTTTGATTTATTTATATTTACTTTGATTCCCCATTCTTCACAGAATTCATGTATTCCGTTGATTGCTTTCTGTAGCCCAATTACCGTTATAGCTCCGACCATAAGATCATCCACATATAGTAAACCTGGTATCTCTGTATTTGCTATTATAGGGCAGTGCAGATTTTTTTCTTTCACGCTTTCTAATATGTCATCTATGAATATATTAAATAATATAGGACTCAATTTGCACCCTTGTCTTAATCCTATTTTTTGCTCCGTCATTTCTGTAACTCCATTATTTTTACATCTTATACAGAATCTTACATCTTTATAAATCTTTTTGATTTATTTTATAAAGTTTTTGCTTACCCCTTTCTTGCTTAATTTATACGCTAATGCTTCCCTATTTATTGTATCAAATGCTTTTTCAATATCTGCAAAAAAAACATGCATATCCTTCCTCTTTTCCTGCTCAAGTATTTATCTATTGTAGTCTTTATTATAAATATATTGTCTATTGTTTGTTTACCTTTACTAAACCCAGCATGATATTCTGACAGTATTCCTTCCTCTTCCACCCAGCTTCTTAATCTGTCGGCCAGTATACCTGTGTATATTTTTCCTAATATTGATAATAAACTTATTCCCCTATAATTCTTTGGTCTATTTGCTCCTCCCTTTCCTTTGTAAATTGGTACCACCATACTTATTTTCCAACATTTTGGTACATCATTCTTTTCTTTAATTTTATTTAATAATTTTGTCATCACTATTAGCCCACTTTGCATTTCCCCATATATTTTCCAGAATTCCCCTGGTATTCCGTCTATTCCTACTGCCTTGCCTTTTTTTATATTCCTTATTTGCTGGTGAACTTCCAGCTCCGTAATTTTACTGTCTAATTTCTCATTAAATATTCTTCTTGTCCTACCTCTTTTATGTCTAACTTTACCCTCTTCCCTTCACCAATTAGCCTTCTAAAGTACCCTATCCATTCGTTCGGTGTAATTTCGTTTTTATCCTCTCTCTTCTTATTCATCATCCTCACTATTTCCCATATTTTTTTGCTATCCTTACTCTCTATTGCTGCCTTTAGTTTCTTTTCTATATTTCCCTGCCATTCTTTCCTCTTAGCCTCAAGCAAACCTTTATATTCTCCCTTAAGTTTCATCAGATTTTGTCTATCCCTTTCCTTCTCTGACCTCCATCTAATAATCTCTTTAAATACCTCCTTTTTTTTACTCTGCACTCTTCATCAAACCACCCCTTAATTTCTTGGCCTTTTCCGTGCTTTCCTTCCATCCCTGCTCCTGCTCTCGTTAGCAATAATTTTAGTAACTGTAGTACTTTTTCTGAATTTACCTCATCCATAGCCATTTTTATACCACACTCCACAATCTGACTTACCTTTGACTTTAATTCTTTCACGAAGTCCTCTTTTAGTACTTCCCTCCATTTATACATTTTTATTGTTTTTATTTTAGCTATTTCCTTATTCTTTACCTTCTGTTCCAAAACTATTAAATGTATGCAGGACATTACCAAAGAATTACAATCTTCTAACTTCCCTATGTTCCCAAGAACAGCCAATGTGCACTTAAGTTTTACTAACTAGTAAATTCTGCATTTTGCAACATACCAACTTCTAAGTTTCTAGCATATATCTGTGCATGCAATGAACTGAACTATGCAAATTACTGACCTCTTCAAAATTATTGTGGATTTAGGGGAATAAAAATGAAGGATTTAATGAGCAACACATGCACAGAAGCTCTCACTCATTCACCTCCACTGGTGCTCAAGTACATACCTAGCTGCAGTCTTTACTTCCGGATGACGTGACATTCCTAAATAATCATTTGAGCACCATATTGTAACAGGTCGCTCACCATGGCTGTATTCATAAGCCACAGGGAATTCTGTAGCCAAGCGATTAACCTTCTTAAAAATTCTGTAGGAATGGTCCTTCTTTTTGCGTACAATTTGTTGGTAGAAAAACTCTTCATAAGGGAAAGAATCACCTAAAATGAAAAAAAATATGACAATTGTGAAACTGCTACCAACTTTTCAAGTTGTCACACATTTATTTTTTACTTTAATCAAATTAAAAAAGTGTACTACATTCAGAAAAATTAAATATATGGTATCTATTATGATGTAAGGGGATTTGTACCTTAAAACTGCTACTATATGTGTTGAAAGAACTACCGCCAAGATCCCATAAGGTGCAGATTCAAATTAATTATGTACACTTTAATGAAATAAAATGATTTAAGCAGGTACTCCAGGAAACCATTAAACTTAATGGGCAGTATGCTCCCCAGGGGCAAGCAGTTGAGTGAGAGTAGACCAAATGTAGCAAGAGTGATTATGGAAGCTCTGCCCTCAACAGAAAAATATATGGCAGGAGGGCAAAGGTAGTTGCAACATTTTATTCAAATAACAGCGAAATCTGAAGATCAACATGTTACTGTGAAGTTCATTAATGGGGAGGGAAAAGTAACCTTTACTACTCAACTAAACAAAGAAAACCAATCAGGATTTATGTTAGGGGGAAAGGAATCTACAAAGGATATGCATGAAGTTCTGGCTGGAAATCTTGTACTGATGTTCATCCCATATGCAGTATTTAAGTAATTCAACAAAATTATTCTTTCACATTAAGCCAATTATAATAATCTTGGTATACATAAAATAATAAACTTTCTTGATACCATTTATAATGCAAATCTGAGAAGAAACTGCAAATTTCACTAATTTTCTGGGAATATAATTGCTAGCCCTGAGAGATTAACACTGCCTTTAAAATACAATGCACTGATTTTATCTAAAATAACATTAATGGTTTCAGTATAGCATTTTACTTTTTATTTGAAGAATTAATATTAATTGCTGCAATCACTGAGGAAGTTATACTTGGTCTGAGCACCCTTCGGTTCTTCGATGTCAAGGGGGACATCAGGCACCTATTTCACCTGGGTTGCAAGAAATCCTGCTGAACCATTCAGAAGAGAGGTTGCAGACAGTGAGGCTCTTGCTTGCAGAGTAAGAGTTAGTTCCAGCATAGAGCAAAAGGGTGGTGATGGCATGGGGCAGACAAACCCCTAACGAGAAACAAGATTCTGGATGAAGGAGGAGCTCACAGAGATAAAAGTTATGTCGCAAGGGTGCTACTTCCTGTTCGGGAGACTTCCCTGGTGAGGGTCCTTAATGCCACCAACAGGACCAGGAACTATTTAGCAGGACTATTCTGGGGAATTGTGAACTGGTCGCCTCTATAATACCTCAGGCCAGAGACACCAAGAGACGACCAACCACCAAGAAATTGGATAATCGCCTGGATAATCTCATCCAGGAGGCAGCTGAGAACCTATCACAAAGCGAGAAGAGGCAGATCCTTAACTTGCTCGTGGAATTCCAAGACATCTTCAGCCTATTTATGGCTATGCCGAGAGTGATGCATTGCATTGACAATAACAATGCTTGACTGAATAGACAGCCACCTCGCTGTGTCCTGCTTGTGAAATAGAAGGAAATAGACAAGCAGATAGTGAACACAAAGACCAGAGGCATAATAGAGGAATCCGATAGCCCGTGGCCATCACCGCTAGTGCTAGTGAAAAAGAAGGATGGAGATCAGCACTTCTGCATTGACTATCAGAAGCTGAACGATGTCACCAAGAAAGACTGCTTTCCGCTGCCATGAAATGACAACACCCTGGACATCTTAGCAAGGGCCCATTGGTTTTCCACCCTGCACCTGAAGTCGGGGTATGGCAAGTGGCACTTCACCTCGATGGCAAGGAGAAGCCAGTGTTTTCTACAGGCATGGACTGCAGTAGTTCACCATAAAGCCTTTTGGACTCTGCAACACCCCCTCAATGTACCAGACTTATGGAGTCTGTGATGAGGGGCCTTGCATATGGCACATGCCTCATTTATGCCCACAACATTGTTATAGGCAAGACATTTGAGGACCAGCTGAGCAACCTAGAAAGGTGTTTGAAAGGCTTCGTTAGGCCAGCCTTGAGTTGAACCCCAAAAGGTGTCAGCTGTTTAGAAAGGAAGTGCGATACCTGGCAAACACCAAACGTCTTGATGGAGTGACTGTGGATCCCAAGAAGCTAGAGGCTGCCAAGGAATGGCCTAGACCAAGGACTAAACTGTAACAATTCATAGGTCTCTGCATGTACTACCAGAAATTCATGACAGGATATGTAAATATCGCCAAACCGCTGACAACTGACAGAGGAATGACCAGCCTTCCATAATCCGACCAAGCTAAGGCAGCTTTCCAGACCCTGAAGAATGCCCTGTGCACGTCCCCAGTACTAGCATACCCCATCACTGGTAAACTGTTAATCGTGGACACGGATGCCAGTAAGGTCGCCATGGGAGTATCCTGTCGCAAAAGCAGGATGGAGAAGTGAGAGTACTGGCCTACTTCAGTAGAATGCTGTCCAGGCCAAACGCAACTAGTTTGCAATAAGAGAAAAACTCCTGGCTATTGTAGACCCTGAAGCACTTACACAAGTACAGTGATGGCAGGAGTTACACCTCCAAACAGATCATTCTGCCCTAACTTGACTGTTGGGCTTTCACAATTTGGAAGGTCAGATGACCCCTGGGTCCAATGGCTGGAGGAATACAATTTCACCTCGGAGCACCAGGCAGGAATGCATCATTCTAACGAAGAGGACCTTTACTGAAGATCCTGCAAGGAAAACTGCAAACACTGTGTGCTGTGTGAAGGTCGTGGCGAAGGAGGGTTTTGCAGCCTTATGTTCGGTCGCGGTGTAACCTGCAGTTGGTTGGGATAAGGAGACCTTGAGGAGGGAGCAGCTGGAGGATAGAGACATAGAGCTGATCATAACGGATAAATCTGGAGAATGACCTACATGGACAGACATCGCTCCAAACTGCCCGATCTATAAGATCCATTGGGCCCAGTGAGACTCTCTAGTCGTCAGGAATGGTGTGTTGAAAAGAGTGAGAGTGTTTGCAAGGTGAAGCAGTTAGTGATCCCAAAGCGCAAGGCAAAAAAGTCTTCGAGGAAACCCATGCCAGTGCTACTGGAGGGCACCTAGGTATAAGTAAGATCTTGGAAAAGCTACGTCGCAGATTCTATTGACGCGTCTTTGAAGTGACATGGAGAGGTGGTGCCAGCAATGTGACATCTGTGCGGCAAGTCGTGGGCCCCAAACTCCCAGACGGAGCACCGTTCGAAAGAATCACCATCGACGTGGCAGGCCCTTTTCCAAGAACAGGAAATCCCCACCTGCTATTGGCTATAGACTATTTCACCTAGTGGTTCGGAGGTTTGTGCTCCCAATCAAGAGGCTTCAACTGTGTCTACTGCACTGATGAACAACTTCTGCTCGTTCATTCCCTGAAAACCCCACAGTGGCCAGCGGATGAACTTCGAATCCAACCTTATGCAAGAGCTGCTCCAACGCCTCAGGATACACAAGACCCATACTACTCCACTTCACACATAGTTGGATGGAATGATGGAGCGTTATATTAAGATGGTCGAACAACTCCGGATAGTAGTATTCAGCTATCAGTAAGACTGGAATGTGCACGTGCCGCTATCTCTTCTGCCCTACCAAGCATCAGCACATGAATTCACTGGCATGACTGTGGCTAACATGGTATATGGTACGGGTACCATGTGATCCATTGTTCGGCACACTTCCTGATGCTTATCAGCAGGCAATGGATTATGTCGTCGGGGCGCTAACAAACAGGCTAGAAAGCATCCATTATCTCACCAGGGAGCACCTGAAGCTGGCAAGTAACCGCATGAAGACACGCTATGACTGGCGAATAGTGCCGGATCAGCTGTGTGACACACTATGGGACTCAGTTATCGGTAGAAGGCGCCGACTGACTGACAGACCGACCGACTCACTGTCCAGTTGAAGAGAAAAGTGCTCTCGCCCAGCAAACACTACAGGCGCTATCGTAAGATAATGGGATTGTTCTGGAACCATATTTGTGCCTGCCTCCAAAACATTCTAGAACTCTCTCGAAAACATAGCGAGCTCGCAAGTGAGCCAATTTGCGAGTGCGCTTCTGGTGCGATAAAGTGCTGGTAATTCAGTGAGTATTTTGAGTGAGGTTGCAAGGATAATTGTGACGTACAGTGAATGCTGCTATTGCGAGATATTAGAGAGGTCTTGTGTTCAACTGTTTGTGCAAGTATGCATTTTTATTTATTTATTTATTTATAACAGCATGCCCCATTACATCATAATACTGATAAATCAAAACATAAAGTCGGTTAACATTAACCTTGGTATTAAGGTTCAGCATCTTCTAAGGATGGAACATGAAGATTTTAAAGAATATTCCCATTAAGAACATAGGTAAATTTATGTGTCAAAAACAAAGGATAAAATAAATTAATTGGAGGCATTGCAAGGATCATAAATCAAAGGAAGTATCCAATTCGGAAAACAGCAATTAAGGGTTAATGCTATTTACCATTATGCAGTCAGCACACTAATTAAATGTTTTTCTTTTGTTCAGTAACATAATTATTTTCTTCCATTTATGTGTGCCTTTAATTATTAGGTCACATCAGTGACTTCGACTTTACAAACATTGCCCATTGACAATGATGTTCACTGTTTAAATTTAGCTATCATTGCATTGGATTACTGTAGATTTTTCTAAATAAAACTCAAATCCTATCTCCCCCTCTTTCTGTTATATATAAAATTTCAGGCTCTGGGGGGGGGGGGGGGAAGGGGACTAATCCTTGTTATAAATAAAACAAACACACACACTCATACATAATATCCCCAAGAGCTGAATACAGGCTTAAGTAGGAATTCAGCTACAGAGGTAGTCTTTCTACTCTTTGTTTTCATTACACATTTCCCTTTCTCTTCAACCCTATCAGTTACATTAGATTTTAATTTACACAGGTATATCTGATAATTTTAATAAAATGTTAAACAATACCTATACAGAATATATTCAATTCAATTTTATTGCATCTGTGGATTATGAACATATACATGTCAACATATGTTTAAAAGTATTGTGGTATATAACAATATTTATAATATGAAATAACCATATTTTACAATATATAATTTACAAAAATACATTAGTTATAATCCTACGTAATTGTAGTAAGTTGTTACATCTGTTTTAAGAGTAATTTGTAACATCTGTTTGAAAAAATTTGTCAAATAAAAACAGTAATCCATTAAAAGATAGGTCAACCTATGTTTAAAGATAGCTACATTTTTTATGACCTTAAGTGTACTCAGTAAACAGTTATAGATTTTTATGCCTGTTACAATAAAACTTTCTGCAAATAGTGCTGTATTGTGTGTTACTAAACTTAGGTTATGTCTGTTTCTAGTTTTGTAAGTGTGGATGTCTGACGTTGCTTTAAAAGAATTTAGGTTTTGGTAGGTGTAAACTAAGACATATTGCATATACAAGCATGGTAGTGGTACAAAACAGGCCTGTTTAAATAGAGCTTTACAACTCGCTTGTCTGGGTACTCTGAACATCAATCGGATTGCTTGCTTTTGCAATTTAAATACCGAGACACTATTTGGAGAATTACCCCAAAACATTACCAAATAAGTAAGAACTGAGTGGAAGAAGGAAAAGTGTATAATTCGTATAGATTCTGCTTTCAAGGTGTTCCTAGTTGTTCGTATCATGCACAATTTTTTGTTTAATTTTTTTAACAACTCTTCTATGTAAATGTTCCACTTCATATGTTGTCTCAGAGTTATTCCTAGGAATTTTACACTACCAGCATATAGAATCTTTGTTTTCCATCAAGTTCAATATCAGGTTTTTGGATATTCTTATTTTGTACATGATGAAACCATAGTGCATTTATTTCTCTTTATTAACCTTTATAGCCTGGTGTATCATATTCGTTACAAAGTTATTGTTGTTGTTTTTTTTTGTTTTTTTTTAGGTTTTAGGATTTTTAATGCACCTTTTTTTTTCTAATTTCATATTATACTAACCTTCAACAATAAAATTAGGCTATTCATAGCTGTTTTATATTGTAAAAATATTAATATTTTTGCAATAAAACTAGTGGTTTTTTTTTAATAATGAAGAGCAAAATCCATGCAACTGTAGTCAAATGTAACCTCGTCAGCATCCAAGCATGCCATTACACCAGTTATCTTTCTTGGGCTCTCCCCTTCCTTCACCACAGGTACATTTTACTGCAGTCGCTGGGACTCCAGCTCGCAATGTTTGGCTTTGAATAGATGTCCACTCCATTTTTGTATTGCAATAATGATCACGGCTATTCCAGTCGCTGAAGTAGTCATTGCGTGAAGGGGATATAAAAGCCAGTTTGCAAATTAGAGGAAGAGTGGCATATGTAGCAAAATAATTCCAGCAACAGAGGGTTAATTACAAGTCTGTTGTCTTTGAACCAGTTAGAAAGTTTTTGCATTACATAATTAATACAGATCCTATTGTTATTTAAGTTATTGCCTTTTATAAACATGCTTGTGTCATCTGCAAATAATGCAACCTCTGTAGTGTCAATTCATGATGTAGGTCATTGATATTAACGAGAAACAAGATAGGCCCAAAAATAGATCCTTGCAGTATGCCATATTCATTAATTAATTTTTCTGATGATTTTTCATTCATGGAATTTGTGATTTTATCCAAATAACTAATTTCAACTATTTGCTCTCTATTTCTTAAATAGAATTTAAACCAGTGTAGAGCAATATCCCTAATACCTATATCAGTCAGTTTGCTTAATAGAACATTACGATCTACCACAGTGAAAGCCCTGTACCAATTCCCTTTTCGTACTGGTCAAGCCTGGTGTAAATTAGTTTTAAAAATTCACCTAGTGCACATGTAGTGGACTTTCCTCTCTAAGAAGTCATGCTGTTTACTACTGATAATATGATAGTTTTTTAAAAAGGCTAACAATCTAGAAAGCATCATTTTTTCTATGATTTTTGAAAAACCTGAAAGTAAGGCAATTGGGCTATAGTTACTAAGTTCATGCTCCATTCCATTTTATATAGCAGCTTTACTTTTGCTAGTTTTAGCTTTTCTGGAAATTCTCCTGTAGTTACTGTTAAAATTACAATATAACAAAACGGTTTAGTTATGTATTTGTAGCAAGCTTTAATTGTAATATGTAGGGTTTCATCATAACCCGATGGCTTCTTATTTTTTGGATTATTTTCATTATTTCTACCTCGGCAGTAGGGTATAAAAAGGATCTTTCTTGGAATGGTAAGCTGGTACTGCATGCCAACTGGCAATTATTTGGTGAATGGATTTGAGACATTTGTTTAATGATAACAAAATAGTTATTGAACAAATTGGCAATATCTTTGGCCTCTGTGATCTGTTGACCATTATGCTTAATTAACAGATTTTTTGGTTATTTGTGGCTCTGACCTGTTTCTTCTTTAATGATTTCCCACATAGCTTTAGATTTATTTGAAGCTTGTTTTATATGCATGTCGTGCTGATTTTTAGCTGCAGCTAATACTTTATATATTTTCCGATATTGGTTGTAAAATGACTATGTGTTCACTGGCGGTTCATTCCCTAACATTATTCCCTTAAGAATCTTAACCTATTGCCTGAAATTTTTATGCCTCTGGTAACCCAAGATTTGCACTTTTGTGTGATATTGTATTTTTTCTTTGGCACTGCAATGTTTAAGTTATATGTAATTATATTCATAGAAGTGTTAAAGCTTCATTCACTTTTTTTTAATTTACAATACTGTTCCGCGACTCCTTTTGCAGTAGAAAATTAAGGAATGTTAAAATTTCATTTGTATATGATTTAAAAGTTTGTTTTTAACAGGTTTCCTCACAAGAGTCTCTTCCAGACTATAGCCTAATTTCAAAATCTGTGCAAGGTGGTCTCAGTAACCCATGCTGAAGACACTTGCACTGTATTTATAAGCTGATTCTTTTAAGGTAATTTGATCCACAATGGAACTTCTGATTGGGCCAATTCGGGTATGAGTATTTATTATTCGTTCTAATCCATGTGATAGTAACAGATTTGCAAAGGGTTGGCAATCTTGTTCAACTAAGAAGTCAATGTTTAAGTCACCAGCAATAATATTTTTACTTTTATTATGTATGGAAGTTATGTCAAGACTTTCTAGTAGAATATTGGTGTTGACTAACAACAGTTTTAAGAGCTGGTATTTCAACTGTGTTTAACTCTAAGTGATGCTCTATACTGGGGCTTTCCAGCTATTTCATAAAGTGTGTAATAATATTATTTTTTATGAAAATATATGATCCACCACATTGTTTATCTTTACGACAATATTTTGAGACCAAGGTATAGTTTGGCAGATTGAAGTAGTCTATATTTTCAACACTTAATCAATGTTCTGTGGTCAGAGGATATCTATATTTTCATCACTTATTCAGTGTTCTGTGGGCAGAGGATATCTATGAGAACCTCATAGCTATGTATTTTGTTTTGTAAGCTTTGACAGTTCTGATGGAATACAGTTACATACTGGGGTTTAGAATTACCTTTCTTGTTTAGCTTATATGCCTGGTTAACTTTACATTATTTCCAGGCATTTGTATCAGTTTCCCCGGATATTGTACCAATTTAGAGGAACGTGAGGGGGTGGTTCATGGTTTTGTTTAACATTTAAGACTTCTTCTATTGAAGATATTAGCTTCTGTTTAACATATTAGTGTGTACTCTGTTTTGTCATACCTTTAAAACAATATTTATGAATACAAAATGTGTTATCCGCCACTCATTTTAATTGGTTCTTAACTTAAGGAAACCTGAATCACAAGGGTGATAAACATAAATATTTTGATTTCCTTATACATGCACACAGTGCCCACATTAGGAATATTTATGAATTACTCAAATAACTGACAATCAACAACTATCACTTAACTCAATATGTTTCGTGCAAATACTATCCCATAATAAAACCTTAATTAGGAGTTTGTGCACATTAGTACTTAATCTTGGATGATGCATTCAACACCAGTCATCTTTTCAACACTACAGCAGTTACTCTCAGGCATGTAAGCGTAATATAATTAGATGGTGAAAACAAGATGAAAGTAGTGCATAAAATATGGATATTTTAGGTGTGGCATCTGACTTGAAAAATTAGATGCCATGGTTAGGACTCAAACAATGGATCTTAGGCTTTCCAAGTTAATCATCTACTATGGCACTAAGATCGTGACATGATGGAGTCCACATTAAACCTTGTTATCTGAATCATTTAACTCGTGCAGCTTCAAGGTGAACTCAAATACTCCAAAATATAATACCTCTCTGACATATATGATGTGTTTCTCCTTTCCAAAACACCAAATGTTTGCTGTGAATGCAAGAATTGTTCTTTCTTATTGATCCATGGTTTTTTTAACACTACATAACACATCAAAAACCAGTCATGCCAGCCCGCACTCTTCAGGAATCTAACAAGATTACAAGGGCAAAGAGGTTTAGCAGGTTCCCAGAGTACTTAATTCACCATCTGCACCTATAATGAAATGTGTAACGAAACCAATTCTGCAAACATTTATATTGATTAACATGAAGCAGAGAGATATGTTTTGTAAGAATAATTTGTAGAAGCTACAACAAAATAAACAATATTAAACAGAGAAAGTCAGATGAATGCAACACATCCAATTCCCCCCCCCCCAGCAAACTGATATTAAGCTTTGTAACATAAAATTATGGTTTAAGGAATTGTTTTAGCAAAAAATAAGGGTAGAAATCATTCATCTTTTGAAGCTCTACCTAGATATTCTTACTTCAACAGCAAAAGATTAAGGAATGTTGATATACTACCAATCAACGTTACAAAAAATGTTATTTATTACCTATGAAAGCAACACCCCGAAGAAAATGGTAGAGGAATTTATATTCTAGCATAACATAAAGAAGTCGTCATTTAAACCCTATAAGTTCATATACCTAGCACGTTGTAATACATTCTACTCCTGCGTAGAATCACAATGTCTTGATGTCGATATCTTTACTTGCATTATGTCATCCTTAAAAGAAACTTCTCTCAGTATGTGAAGATGATACAGTTATTTTCTATTTACTGAGATTGAGATGTTAAGCACTTGAGCACTTCGCTGGGAGTGAAAAGGAACCGAGTTATTAGTTCTAGGTTATAAGGATCCATAGTATGATACATCTTTTTTATTCTTTAAACTTAAATTTTTAAAAAAATATGCTTTAATTTCAGCTTAAAGAAATAACATGCATTACTTGTACTACTACTCCAATGGATAATAAAATGCTGCCTACATAATTATTTCCAGCTTCGACTAGCACTTAAGAGAAGCAGACAAAAGAGGCAGGCTTCCTGAATAATATTTTTTTTTATTTTGAATTTTAGCAGCCATTAGCACTTGTGTGCTTTCACAGAGAAATGGAAACCATGTCTATCATATTTGTATAAGGATGGAGGACAGCAATTATAGTGCCAGTATTTAAAGGTAAAGCGGATATAAATAATCCAGTAAACTATAGAGGAATCAGTCTATTATCCATGCTGGAACAGCTATACACTGGTATATTAGAAAATCAGGTACAAAAATGGGCAGAACATGAAAATAAACTATCAGAATTTCAATCAGGCTTTAGGAAGAAATCTGATGATACATTCACATGAATTTCTCTACCCTCTATCGTTTATTAATGGGTATACAAACTATTTTTAAAAAAGCTTATTTTTCTGTTTACTACATTTCAATTCAAATAAACCTTTACAGAAATAGCTACATTACACATTTCGTTATAGATACAAAGAGAATAGCAATAGTCAAATGCTTTAGAACTGGACATTGTATGCTGGCCTTAAAATTCCATACTGTTTCCACGCAATCACAAGAAACAACTGAATGTTGATAGGACTTCAAAAGAATGGCCAACTATTGAACAATTCAATCCATTAATAATGGATATTTCAGAAATGGCTAATGCCACAAAACCTTATTTGAAATAAATTGTGTGTTTTAAAGAGATCTACACTTTTTGTATAGTACGTTTTTGTCTATCATTTAACTTTTACCAGTTATACAAGATTATACAAAACTCCTTCTGAACGAAGAGGACTTCACAGGCTATTCCCAGAAAATTCAAGATATGCATTTTATTTTTCTTGTAAGTATCTTTTCTATATGGTATTTTAATCGAAATCGTTACAGCCATTTTAGGAACATAAAAGTTACAAAAAATGTTCTATGTAAAGGGTAGTTTGGTGTGAGGGGACTTTCTTGAAAACCTTTGTGTTGCAAATTTGAAATATGAACAACGAAGCCGATCGTACTTTGGAAGATTTAGCGTTACTGAAAAGAGCGGAAACCTACGAAAGGACCTTAGGCTCTGGTACTGAAGTCTGTGAGTAGCCTTACAACCATTCTTTCACAACTGAAAATGAACATATTAAATATAAATGATGAATAAAAAGCTTTGAACATGAAGGTTAAAAAGTATGAAGAAAAGATAGCCATGCTAGAAGATCCACACAAAAGCAGTGGTGAGGTGGCACCATCTACACACAGAATCCACAATCATTCTGCCTGTCATATGTAAAGTTCTGTATATACAAAGTACAGCAACTGAATTATCTTGCAAATGCCATCAATACAGCTTGCTGATTGGCGGAGAGCTGATGACGTGGTATCCGTGCGCCATCTTGGGCTGGGCACTTCAATATAAACATAAGAGAACAGTTGTGTTGCAGCTGATTTATGAGTGAAAATGCCAGATTGCTGTGCACTACAAGGGCACAAAAAATAATAAATTATATAGGTTAGTGTTGAAGTTCAGAAACTTGAAGAGAAGAAGGATTTGGCTGGCCAAAATCAGTAAAAAGTGCTAGACTCCTGGAGAAGATGCAAGACTTTGTTATGCAAGTACCTATTCTGTATTTAACAACATTTATTTAATACTGGATTTTATGAGTCACTAAACCTTTATAATACACACTTTCAATTGCTTTGTGCTTCCGGAATGGAATATTTCAAGTTTCTGTGTGTTACAAACAGTAATGTACTTATAATTTTTTCTCTCTCTCCCTCTCTCTCTCTCCTGCTATCGCAAGTACTTCAGTGCTAGGTAAATGGGTTTTTTAAGGTTTTACTTTTTATTATTATTATATTATTATTATATTATTATATAATAAGATTGCCGCTAAAATTGTCATCTCAAGTGAGATGCTTTAGTGGTCTGGGAAACAACTTGAGTCAATTGGGGAATTCAATGTCTCATCTGCATGTTGTCACAGTAACACAATGGTTAGAGCAACCGCACGGAGAGCGGGAGAACCGTGTTCAAATCCCGGCTGTGGCGTTGAATTTTTCTGTTGACTCTATATTAAAAAAATGTCTTTCTTTGTTTATTTACTCATTCTAATAACTCTAAGTTTCAGTACTAACAAACATGTAGGTTATGTTCATTCTTGGTAATACATAAGTAGCTAGACCTATCGTTATAAATTCTCTGTTGTTTTATAGGTATGGGCCACCAAAACTACCAGATTTTCCTGCATGTGGACATACTACAAAAAGCTTTCTATGTACAACCTTATCTATGAAACAGTGCTTAGATTTCCATAAGCTGTTCTATGCGAATAAGGATTGATTCAGTGAAAATGCTGTTTCATTACAGTACTGCCTAAAAGAGGTCAATAACACATACTCACAGAGAAAAATCTTTCCAAACGAAATACTTTGTGAGGAAAAATGATGTAGTACCTGTATGCCAGAAGGCTTCTCAGGTGTTATTCAGGTTAAGCAAGCAAGAGTTGAACTTGTAACAAAACAGCTTTTTCATACAGGAAATGTCCCAACTGAAAAGGAGATCACTGCTCTCAGAAATTTCAAGCTAAAAAGGAAGCTGTGATGAATTTTGTATCATCCCTGACCTGCAGTGAATTTCACTACTGTAATTCACCTAGAGGGAGAAAATATTTACCATCTCAGTCGAATATAGCATTACTTCACCGGATGTACATTGAACAGATTGATTCGGAGTAACAGGTAAAAGAAACATAACACTTAATGGGAAACACAGTGAAGTAATTAAAACATTAATAAAATTCATGTGGCAACACACAAGGTGTCTTTGAAACGCGTTCAAGGTAAATATCTTGTAAGAGTGAAATTACACA